>JALAZF010000049.1:9337500-10720000 GCA_022829125.1 Lathyrus tuberosus | reverse complement strand
CAAGGGGACCACAGATGTTGTACATGATGTGGAAGTTGGAGACAAGGGGACCGCTGAAATTGAACATGGTGAGGGGGGCACTAAAATTGAGCATGTTGCATACTTATATACCTTAATAACTACTGTATACTTATTGAAACTTAATGATTGGTCTGTAGATAAAGGCATATATACAACAATTTTAGGAGGAAATTCCCAAGAATTAAACTCAAGGAGTTAATGTGGAAAGGTGCTACAGCCAGTTACACAAATGCTTTTGAAAAAGCAATGTTGGAAATGAAGGCTGTTAATGTAGAGGCATTCAAGCATTTAATAAAGTTACCAGCTAGGTTTTGGACCAAGGCTTTCTTCAAAACCAATTATTTGTGTGATACCCTGGTGAACAACATGTCAGAGGCTTTCAACTCTGTGTTTGTGGCAGCTAGGTCCAAGCCAATCATAACAATGATGGAAGAAATCAGATTATATCTCATGTAAAGATGGGAGTCAAATAGATAGAAAATTGCCAAGTTTGAAGGTGATATTCTACCCAATATCAAGAAAAAGATTGCAAAAGAATCTGAAAAAACAAACAGCTGGATTGTGAGGTATTTGTTCATTTAAATGTTTGTTTTACATTTGTTGATTATGATGTATGGCTGAGTTCTTGTCTATTTAACAGGCGTGCAGGAGAGTACGACTATGAGGTGAGACACATCTCATATAATGGAGAAAAATACACTGTGAATCTGTCAACCAAGGTGTGTTCTTGCAGAAAATGGATGCTGATAGGTTTACCATGCTGTCATGCTATATATTTTAGGCATGGCAACAAAACCCATACTCGCGGGTACCCACCCGAACCCGCCCCGAAGTTGACGGGGAAAATCCGCTTTGACTGGGTTTAGGTTTGGGTTTTCCCCAATTAAAAAATATGGGGACGGGTCGGGTAATGGGGACATTAGTACCCACCCCAAACCCGCCCGTTTATTTTATTATGTACATTACTATTTAATTATGTTAATTTGGAATATTAAATATGTGGCCAGTGTTTTGATATTTTGATTTGTATTAATTATTTAAAAAATTTGAAATGTATGTAAGAATTTTTTTGAGATTTTTTTATTTTATTATTTGTAATGTAATTTGATTTTGAGAAAAATAAATATTTCTATTAAAAAAATTGATTTTACTAAATGGATGGTGGCAGGGTGGGGATACCCGAAACTAACCCGAACCCGTTTGGGATGGGTTTGGGTTTTAGTTTCCATCCCCGTTTGGGTTTGGGGCGGGGAACGAGGATTGTTTAGGGATTCGAGTTTGGGTTTGAGGGAGGTAAAAACCGTCCCCGACCCGCCCTGTTTCCATGGCTAATATCTTGCATGAAATCTCAAAAATTAGAGATAGAAAGTTATGTGTCTGATTGCTACAAAAAAACAAATGTATGAAGCATGTTATGCATCTGTCATTTTTCCAGTCAATGTGGAGTCACTTTGGGAGAAAAAAGGTTATGTTGAGTTACAACCACCACCAATCAAAAGGCAACCAGGGAGGCCAAAGAAGAAGAGGACTAGAGATGCCTCAGAGAGTGTCGCTCCCGGGATTTTCATCCAAGTACAAACGCGAAAGTGGCAAGGAAACAGAGTCGCCAGCAATGTGTATTTATCCCAAGAGAGGGAAAGGAAACACTGCATAAACCTGAGGGAAGGAAAAGCATGGTCTTGCGACCAAGAGAACTGGGTTCGGGAGTCGGTTACGCGAAGGGAAGGTATTAGCACCCCCTCGCGTCCATCGTACTCGATGGGATCCACGCTTGTTGTTGCGATCAAAGGGTGTCGTCGTCTAGAGCTCCGCTGCTACTGGAAAGGAAAAGGAACAGGAATGGAAAAGAACGGAGAAACGAAGAAGAAAAGGAAAAGAAGTGACTCGATAGGACGTCCTCGGAGTCCTAGGCCTACGTATTCCCTCAGTGCAATGGGAAAGTCAGAGTCAACGTAGTTCGACAGACTACGGGGGAGGTTGCTCGCCAAGACATCACCGTCTCGTGCCTACGTATCCTCAATCTAACCAGAGAGAGGAAGTCAGAGCAGTCGTAGTTCGACTTAACCAAGTCTGTGTTTTTTATGAGCGACGTTAAGTTCGCGTCCGGCAGTTAGGGTCGATGCCTGTTTGCGACGAGACGGAAGTAACGTGCCCTTTTCTGAAAATGAGGTTTGAAACTTAGCAATCCCGAAGGATAAAAAGGTTTGGGTTTGTTTTGTGTTTTTTAGACAGAAGTGTTTTTGAAGTTGTTTGTAACTTGCATTGCACCCAAGTCTACAACATAGGATTGAATGTCTCGCGTATCGACCCAAGACGGGACGCATGCTTAACATCCTAAGAAAGTGAAGAAAGATCCCCCACTATCTCATTTCCCACATATAAGGCTCGTGCGCAATACGTGTTAATCCTTTATTAAGTGTTTTATAAAGATTATGAGATGAGAAGAGAAGACTCAAGTCGAAAAGAAAACACTAAGGGAATCTAATTTGTTCCTAATGTTATCATGCAAAGGTGGCCCTAAGGTCAGGATCAAGAGGGAAGTCTACCTAATGTTGTCATGCATGGATTGCTATCCTAATGTCTCTCCTACCTCCGATTTAATCGAAAATTAAGTGGAGCTAGGAATCCTACGGGATCATGTCATCAGACAAGTAAACACAGGGTGAATCAATCACAAAATGAAATAAAAGCAACTAAGGAGTAAATAGTGTCAGTTAACAATAATATCACACAATCACAATAAGAAAGAGGGAGCTTTAGCCAAGGGGTCATATCAACCGAGGCAAACAAGCTAGGTGTGGGAAGTAGGGGTGCTCACCCAATGGTATCGAGAACCATGGAGAGCAGAGTAAGAAAGGGGAAGATGTGAATCAGATCACATAAGCATCAGCATTGGTCAATGCGAGCTATAGACAAGGCGTGGGGGTTTGATTGTTAAACCCTCATTCCACTTGACCGACTCGATAACAAGAGTAGGTAATGTTCAAAGCTTTGATCATGTAATGAGAGCTAAGAACGACTCAACTAGAATAACAGGGGTCGATTGTGAACCCTACCTTCTGTCTATTGCCTCCTTTGAGGTCTTACAAGGGATATAAGGAACGGGATGCCTCTTTGGAGGTCTTCAGCACAATATCAAACAAGCACAATCATGGCCTCACTTGAGGGATTTCCATACGATCCTACTTATCATGGCATCGACTATTCCTACTTCTCATGGCATTTGAAAGCATTAAAGAGAAGTGAAGAGATAAGTAGTCCTACCAAACGGATATGAATCCGTAGCAAAGCAACGAAAGCGAGTCACGAAAGCACCTATGAACAAATAGCAAACCAAGTTAGAAACAAGTTTTTATTTACAAAATGAAATGGTCAAACCACCTTTGGAATGTCTCCTTTACGTGCCTTGCACACGTGAACCAAAGACATTAGTAATAACGAGAGAGTGTATGTACAACATGAAAACCTAAGTCTAATGACTATGTACATTTGAGTCACATTAGTCAAAGTGGAAGACCTAAAAGGATTATGAAATTATAAGTCAAGTTACAACTATGCTACAAGACTAATCTATTTTGAAGTTTAAAGGTAAACCAACAAAAGAAATCCATTACAAGTTAGATGAATTGAAATAAAACGTGAAAATGGACCAAATTCAGGAGTGAAACAACGTATACGCATGCTTAAAACCAATCTCAAAGTGTCACCAAGGTTT
Organism: Lathyrus tuberosus; assembly: GCA_022829125.1. Lineage (NCBI taxonomy): Eukaryota > Viridiplantae > Streptophyta > Magnoliopsida > Fabales > Fabaceae > Lathyrus > Lathyrus tuberosus. The sequence goes on along the minus strand of JALAZF010000049.1, from coordinate 10,716,264 downwards.
GCATTAAACTCTCTCTCCGAAGTCAATTCATTCCATGAGCAAAATCACATTCAAACTTCTCATACAAGTATGTAAAATTGTCACTCAAGTAAGGCAAATGAAATTACATGGTAAGGCAATGTTAAAGCTCACACACTAGAGGAAAATGACCTATAAAATGTAATAATTGAATCCCCAAAAACAATCATGAACATGGCATACAAGCGGCATCAAAAGAAGTGGCCAAAGTGAAACACAAATTCAAGTTCACATACACACAAAGTAAGCATCATTTAAGGCATGTGAAATGATCAAAGGCAATACTCAAGAATGTCTCAATTGTGCATCAAAATACACTTAACAATGTACTAAAACTCATATTCAAATTTGGCTCAAAGTGCCCTCATACAAGTCCTAAACATGATTTCTTTCTACGCATGTATCAACATGTTCGGTTCGCATTGGAAAATGGGTGAAAAATAGAAAAATGCTCTTGAAAATTATAAGTAATTAAAAACATCATTCCAAGGCCAGTGAGTGATCACATACAAAAGATAGGGTTCATATCATGCACCACAATCCCTCAAATAATTGCAAACATGGATCAATTTATCAACGATGTTCATACAAGACAAGGCACAAAGATGAAGCTCAAAAGCAATTCAATAATCATGGCCAAGGTACCAATCAGACATCACTAGGTCATATAATCAGAGAGCTAAATTCACAACAAAAATTAGCTCCAAATGGTCAAGGAAAGATCACATTTCATGATTTACATCACAAGATACACCATTAAGAACACATTCCCTTCCAAAATTCCAGAAAAATACCAAACAGCCCCCAAAATGATATTAAAAATGTCCAAAGATTAATTAACACTTCTAAAAATATACATAAATTTTATTGGAATTTTATGATGAAGTTTTCTATTTTTAATAAACGCATTTGAAACGAGTACCAAAACATGACATAAAAAAACAAAGGGAAGAAAGGGGGTGTGTAGTTAGTAAAATGTTAGTTCAAAGTTCTTGCTGGGCTCGAGCGTAGGGTGCAATTAGAAGTGAAATTTGAGCCCAAGAAGTTTAAGTCTTGAGGGCGCATGGTCTCCTTACTGTGCTCTTCGGTCAACCATAGGGATTGGATCACGGCCGTTGATTCGTAGGGCTGATGATGATGGATGATCTGAAGGTGATAATTAGGAGGCGCACATTAACTGCTATAGGATTGCACGCGTGGGATCGGAATAAAAGGCCTACCGGACGATGACAAGTGTCACTGCCAGAGTGGACCGCCACCACAATCTTATCCTCTTCCCATTATCTTCACATAAGAAACACATGAACCAAGCTTCTCCATTCACTTAAACACCTCTCTCTCTCAAACATCTTAACCAAGCCTGAAAACCTACCCCGGCCGGAGAAGGCCGGTGGCCGGCGGCGGCGCCACCGTCTTCTCCGGCGACACCTCCACCAAACCCCTGACTCCAAACACAAACCTCCACTCAAATTTTCCCTTATTTCAAATCCGGAAATATTTTCTTTTAAAACTCAGCCAAATGAAGGGATCGGATTCAAACAGAAATCAAACATTGCAAAATCAACCACTCTCAACGCAACAATAAACCACAATGGATTCTAAATCTAAGGCCACAGCTAGAAGATGGAATCGAAGACGTACCTTGCAACGACGACGTTAACGGTGACTCGGTATTCACTTTCTTTCTTTCTCCTCTTTTCCGTTATGAATCGTAATTCTCCTCTTTTTCTTCGGTGCTTCGCTTGAATCGTCTTCGTTAAATAATGATCTTTGATGGATTTTTGCAGGTTCTCCTTTGTTACAGAGAGATGTTGTGATTTCTTGCCTGTTCTTCTCTGGTTTCCCTTGGATGATAACCGGAATCGACGAAGAGTTCGAGGAACTTTGACGGTGAAGATGAAGGTGCGGCGTTGATGCGATTGAGAGGTTGATGCGCAGAGGTTTTCGGTGATTTGTTGATACCGCAAATCTTCCGAATTCTCGGTTGTTGCAGGTGCTGAACGGTTGTGAATCTCGTCCTGTGAATATTGTTGAACTTCTGCAGTGTTTGAATTGCGGCTGTTGCCTTCTTGCAGAAGACTTGGTGTTGCAGTAAAAGCAGTCTGTTGTGATTTTCTGCAGGTTTTGCAAGGTTGAAGATTATTGATGATGATGGATTAAAGATGGCGAATTCGCTGCAGTTTTGCGGTGCAGAGGAAGAAAGCTATGGTGTTTCGGAGATTGCCAAAGGTGAATTGGATTGAAGAATGATTGTTAGTGGTTAGGAGAATCGGTTAGAGGAATTGTTAGAGATTGGTTAGAATGAGTTGTTAGAATCCATTTTCTTCTGTGATGAATTTCTGGTTTTTTCAGTTAGGATGGTTCTCAAAATCTGTTAGAAGTTTTTTTCTGTTATTTCAGTTAGGAGCCGTTTTTGGTTAGTTAGGATAGGTAGTTAAGAGCTTTGGTTCTGGAATTTTTCTGGTGTATAACTTGGTTAAACTGATATGATTTTTTTTAATGACCTTCATCTCAATGCTATGTATTTTTCTTTGTTCTGAATTTTTGTTTTGGACTGCTGTTGTTACTGCATTTTTCTGATATTTTCCGGTGAGTAAAAAAAGGAAACGGCTATGATCTTGTAACTGCACTTTCCTTGATTCGTTTACGTTTTGAAGGACACAACTGGGGCCTCCACCTCAAGCCTCAAATTTTCTAGCAATTGTTTAGTATTTTGCTAACCAGGCTATGAATCATCACCAACAAAAAATGTGTATATTTGGTGTTTTCTTCAGGTTCCTTATCCTTAGAAGTCCTCTCACATAATTAACCGACTCCACTCTTATTGCTTTAGAGTATATATTTGACAGAACAATGCCAATTCCTGCGTTCAATAATCTAGAGAAAGTAATCATCTACAATCTGTACTCCCGTGTTAATGTTTTTATGAATTCCACAAACACCGAGCAGAGCTTCGAATACATCCGTGCTCGTTTCAATGGGAATTTGTTTCACTAATGCATCTGCTTCCTCAAGACATCCTTCAAACAAAACCAAACTTGCACTCTCGCTGAATATTCAACAACAAGCAATGAGCAACCGACCGGGCAACAATGCCTTGATTGTCGTATGGATCCACAACTGGATCTCTTGCACCTTGAATACCAAGACGCCTCTGACATGAGAACCTAACCATTCTCTTCAATTAATGAATGTCAACTTGCCCCGATCACACAAAAGATAAGGAAACCTGGACCACTTGCATTGGCATACGGAAAGTCTTGATAAGAAGACACTCTTGATGTTGGGATCTCCACTTTTGCCTCACTCTTGAGTGTGGTAGTCGGATAAATCGTCTTGGAACAAGAGAGTTCACATCACAAGGAAATACTTTGATCCCATGTCTTAGAAGACCAATGCAATGATATGATTATGAGTTATGACCTAATGAAGATGCAAATGAAAAAGAACCATAAGCCAGTTAAAGTTTAAAATAAAAGTTAGGGCAAATTTTGGGGTGCTACAGAGAGCATAAGGGATGACACTCAGCTAAAGAGAGCTAACTTTGGCATCAAGTGCAGTAGATGCCACGTGATGGGGCATAACAAAGCAACCTGCAAACATCCAGGTCCAAGTCAGACCACTCAACCTGAACCAAGTCAGTCTGAAGCATCTCAGCCTGAAGCAAGTCTTCCTGCACCAAGTCAGCCTGAAGCATCTCTCCCTGAAACAAGTCATGCAGTATCAACTCAACCTGAAGCAACTTTATCCTCTTTTTATTTTTCATGTTTGTGTAACTCAGTGTCATGTGAATACTTTATTTAGGCTTTTATGAACATTAACTTAGGCTTTGTTGTATTGGTGGCAAAGAACAAATGCCCTTTTGTATCACTGCCCTTTTGTATCAGTGCCCTTTTTATACCAGTGTCAAGAACACATGCTATTATATTGCCTTTTTATATCAGTGACAAAAACACATGCTTTTATAAAGCAACATATTTTGTTAAAGCAATATCCATAACATTTTGTTAAAGCAATATCAACTTGTTATTTACATGATTCATCAACTTGTTCTTTATAATGCAGAACATACCAGTTATAAAACAATATCCATAACAGACCAGTTATAAAACAAAATTTTTGTTAAAGAAATATTTTGTTCAACTATATGTTATTATAGATCCATAACAGACCAGTTATAAAACAAAATTTTGTTAAAGCAATATTTTGTTCAACTAGATGTTATCATATAACCATTACAGACCAACAATATCATACCATAACAGAAATGCTTAAACATTGGAAAAAAATTATAACATTCAACCCATTTCACTTAAGCAAAATCAAACATTCTTACATTCATAACATCAAATTACATGTTGTGTTGCCCGCAGATCTATTTCAAATACATTGTTACAAAAACTATATTAAACCCTAAACTAATAATGCCAAACAAAATTGCATTTTTCTACATTCCTCTTGTGCTTAAAACCTCATTCTTCAACTTGAATATTTTCTTCCTTTGCCTTTCAATCTTCAAATCCCTTCCATCAACAACTTCATCTCCTACCTACTTGAAAAAATTGCATCCGTTCTCCAGTTGATTTCTGTAATTTCTACAACCCCAAAACTTTTTCCCAACATTGACACTATTCAAATCCGTAACAGTACGCATTACACACTCATCTTCACACCAACACTCTATCCTTTTCTTTCTTATCACAACAGATTCAAATGACCCATAACTTTGGGTGTTTGATTTCGATTTGTTACTGGAGTTTATTGACATGTTCACATATGAATGAAGAAGGAGGAAGAATGAAGAAGGAGGAAGAAGATGATGAATAGTAACCTAATGTGAAAATATTGCATTGGACAAATAATTAGGTTACACGGTTTATAAAATGCAATATACTGAGTCACAAATAAACACCAATCCTTGTTGGCATGTCATATCAGCATACTTAACATTTTCACAACAAAACTAATAGAATGGATCAAGTTGTTTAACGGAACGATTATTAAGAGATTACATTGTAACGTTTATTACATAAGGGACCAAAGTGAAAACTGAAATTAAGTTAAGGGACTTCAGGACTAAATAAGCCTTTTTTTATATATTTCGTAACCTCTTTTTGCTGATGTTCAACTTGAATTGTAGATTATACTTTTTTGAGTTTTTTTAATTCATATTCCGAAAGTATTTGTAGATTATACTTGATATATTTGTTATAAATTTTTGACAAAATACCCTTTTTGATCCTTTAACTTTACCTCGGGGTTCATTTTGGTCCATTAACTTTAAAAAGTGTCATTTTGGTCCCTTAACTCTACAAAATGTTCCATATTAGTCCTTTTGTCTTATTAGCGGCTGGTTTTTGAATTTTTCCGTCGCTAATAAGACGAAAAGGACTAATATAAAACGTTTTGAAGAGTTAAGGGACCAATATGACACTTTTTAAAGTTAAGGGACAAAAATGAACCCCGAGTTAAAGTTAAAGGACCAAAAAGGGTATTTTGCCTAAATTTTTATATTTTTATATTTCATAACCTCTTTTTAATATTTATTTATTATAGATGTTCAAAAATTTGTTGGAATGTGAAATTAGATATTGATGGTTATTAAATAATTATTATTTCCAAAGCTCAATCAAATTTGGTTCACATCAAATGTCTGATACTTAAATTTTTTCCGATATTAAAGTAGGATAAAGTCACTTCATCACATCAAACCCAATGTTACCGCTGTAAATCACTTATTAATAATAATAATAATAATAATAATAATAATAATAATAATAATAATATGTTACGATTTGACAGAAAGTAGGCCCTTAGAAATAAAAATGATCCAAATTAAGATGTTTGAAGATCTACAACTTCAATGTTATAATCAAAGTTTATTTTTTCATATTCAATTTAATAAAATGTTATATTCTTGATAATTAAATATTTCCTCTTCAAATTTAACAAAAACATTGTTAAATAAAATTTTATAAAAAAAATAATCAAACGTTTAATGAAAGCAAAAAATTATTATAGTATTATATTTAAGTTACTATTATTTTGTGTCCTATTAAATAAAATTAAATTTTAAATCATAAAAATATTAATAAATTTTATTAATAAAATTTTTTATATAAGAAACAATATTATTGTAATAAACGGGGACAACTTTAATTTTGATTAATTTTTTTTATATAAGAAAAAATATTATTGTTATAAATGGGGACAACTTTAATTTTGATTCAAATATTTTTATATACGAAAAAATATTATTGTTATAGATCGGCACCACTTTAATTTTGATTCAAATTTTTTTATATACAAAAAACATACTATTGTAATAAACGGGCACAACTTTAATTTTGATTCAAATTTTCTTATATACGAAAAAAATACTATTGTTATAAACGGAGACGACTTTAATTTTGATTCAAATTTTTCTATATGCAAAAAAAAAATGGGTTAGATAAGTATTAGGTCCCTGAAAATAACTCAACTTTGAAGTTTAGTCCCTAAAAAAATTTCCTTCAAACTTTGGTCCTCCCAAAATTTTTCGTCCCTAACTCTAGTCCCTCCCGTTAGTTTCCACTAACGGAGGATGACCTGGCGTGCCATGTGTGACAATTTGTTTATTCTGATTAGGCCACGCTGTATATTCTGATTAAAATAGAAGATGAAAGAAGCTCAAAAGTCACTTTTTGAGAAATAGAAAAAGAGGAATTAGATTCTTTGTCTTTCATTGCTTTGTCAAAGAGCTTGTGCCCTAGTAGAAGAAGAAAGTTGTTCTTCAAGTCGCAAGTCTCAGAAGTGGTCCCAAAGGAGGTGTACTTCGTTTCGTAGCAGTGGTCCCAAGTAAGTGAATTTGTCTTCCATTGTTCTTACTAGCAGTAACTATGATGATAATGTCAAGAAAACTATCGGTGGTCGAAATGGTTATGGTACTAAGCTCACCAATATTTTTTCTACTGAGTTCATCATTGAGACTGTTGATGGACGTCGTATGAAGAGTATAACCAGGTAGTGATTTGTTTTTTATTTAGGGTTGGATTTGTGGTTCAAATTCTTAATCATTCTGTTTTTTGTTTTCTTTTTGTTTGAATTTGATTGATTATTTATTTATTTAGGGTTCTGCTAGGGTTTTTGATGTTTGATGTTTTGATTTGAAATTGAATTTGTTGGAATGTTTGTTTGTTTGTAAATCATAATAAAACCTAATTTTCTGTTTCTTGAATTTCACCATGATTTGGGTTGATTAGTTTTGTTATGTAGGTTTTCTCATGACATGGGGTTGACAATGTTAAAGTTAAAGGACCTCTGACCTGCTAGCTAACAATGTTTACTCTTCAATGTATATATGCAGGCTTGTATATATGTGATAGGATTCAATTTAGCTTTCAATCATTTTCAGAAAGGATTGATATAGAGAATGCCAAGGTGCAGATGGAGTTTCTTTCATATTGTTAACAATGATTACACTCATTGGCTCATGTATGCGATTGGCGGTAGCACGCATCCTACTATACTCAGTCAGGGTAACAGGTTTATTGCTCCTCAGAACCCAAATGCAAAAGAGGTATATATTATGCATATGTATATGAATGTATAAAATGTTGTGAGATTATAGGACTGGTTTGTGAAGTTGTTAAAATGATTGATTGATGAATTATTAGGTGACAAAGAGGGATTATGCACCTGAAAGTGTGTGGAAGAATTAGAATTGGATATCAGAGGGATTATGCACCTACGATAAATGTTTTCACTGTTTTTTCAGATTGTCATCGTTGAATTTCTTGGAAATTTCACTAAAACAGTCAAGCTTAATTGGAAGCAATGACTCATATGTGTTGTTATAGGATTTATCAGGTCACTTGATTATCATATGCACTTGATGAGAAGCCTGCTGGAAAAGAAGATGCATCTGCTGAGGGAAACAAAGAAACACCTGCTAATGAAGCTGAAGAAAAGGAGCCTGAGGACAAGGTGGGTGTCTAGTTCAAAATAATACTATAACCAATTACCATTTGATGTTGGCTTATCAATTATATCATGTTTAAAAATTTGAGACTTAGCTTTTATATTTGAGACTTAAATTGTATATGACATTGTTTGTTCTTCAATGAAGCCACTTTCATGTTTATTAATTTTCTCAGCAACCTAATGCTGCAGAAACTTTAGGAGCAGTTGTTGTGGATATGGATGGAACTGATGCTGCAGAAACTTTAGGAGCAATTACACTGTTAGTCAGGACCATCAAGCTTAGAACTTCTTGTCTCCTGTTTGGATGAGGGGCCTCCTCACGTGCAATACAAGGCAATTGAAATTTTGTCTAGGCTGTGTGGAGATCAACCAGATGTTCTTGGTGATTTCTTGTTTGCCAGTTCTAGATCCATTGTTTCATTGGCTGATAGAATAATAAACTCCTCCAGTTCAGAAGTAAAACTTGGTGAAGCTTCCATACTAATTTGAAGTATTCACCCCTAAAGGTTTTATGGAGAGAAATGCATTTCAAGAAGTTTCTCTCAATTATTGTTTCTTCTCATTCGAAGAACAAGCACACTGTTATGGAAGCTGGTGGACTTGAAGCTCTATGTAACAAACTTTAGAGGTGCTAAATTATTATGACTATATATTAGATTTCCCTTTGATGTTAATCCATAAATTTCCAAGCCTAGTATTTTAAATTTGTGTCACTGTCAGCACTTAATCTTGGTGTATATGTATACATGTGTTGCGGTGAAAATCGGATAACAAGCTATTAATTAACTTGCATCATATTTCTTTTACAACCGACTTTGATTTATCCAAAGGAAAGGTTCAAGATCGTTTAAAAACCTGAAGGGGGGAAGATCTAAGGTTCGGGGGTTGGTTACGCCTAGGGAAGGTATTAGCACCCTAAACGTCCGTAGTACTCTACGGGAACCTCTTGTTAATATTTGTGTTATATTAAAGTTATGTTTGCTAAGGGAAATGTGTTAAGGCTAAAGAAAGACCTAGGGGTATATACACTAAGTATGCTCGCCAAGACGTCGCATCTTGTGCCTACGTATCCTGACGGGAATGGAATCATAGCATTCGTAGTTCCCCTCAACAGGGGGTGAGGAACTCTTGACTGTGGTCGAGGTTCCAAAGGGAAAATAAGGTGGAAAGCTTGAAAGCAAAGCTTGTAAGGATTGATTGTTTAGGAGAAAAGATTAATGGTTATCTCTCTTGAAAGGATTGTGAAAGGTTTGACCGTCTTAAAGGAGAAGAGATTAATGGCTATCTCTTGTGAAAGTTAAAGAAAGGTTAAGAGTTATAAGAGATTAATGGCTATCTCTTAGGAAAGGATAGGTTAGAAGGGAGAAGAGATTAATGGCTATCTCTTGTGAAATGGTTTGAGGTTAAAAGGGAATTTGAGCTATCTATGACATGAAGTCAATAGAGAGACTTTTTCTTTGGAAGGAAGTATAAGGTACAGAGTGACAAGGAGGAAAAACCTCGGGTCAAGTGTATAATAAACCGCAATATGTACAGCAAATGCAATAAGAATTAAATTCAAAGTGAACATCGAAAATTAGGGACTAATCACGGTCAAGGTCAAAAAGAATTAAACTCGGAATGAATATCAGGAATTAATTAAAGCAAAATGTCAAAATTAACTTAAAAATAAATAAAGTCTAAATAAACCAAAATCTAAAAAGATTAATATTTAATTAAAAATCTAATTAAATAAAATCTAAAATACTAATTGAATTAAATTCTAACTCTACTAAGCAAAACTTTTATATTACACAAAAAAAAAAGTATATATATTACTAACACTACATCGTGTAACTAAGGTAAAAAGTATATAAAGTAAAAGTATATATGATAAGTATATATTATGATTAAAAAGTATATATTTTAACTATAAGAAGGAAAGGTATATATATGTAGTGATAAACACAAAACAAAGCAAAGCCTTAATAATGTTATTGAAAAGGCCATATACTTAGTAGAAGTTTCACTAGATAATAACAAACTATTCAACCAAGGACCATTCTTTCAAAAGAATACTAACACATGCTGAGCATTGTCCAAGGGAATTAAATAATTAAATGAGAAAATTTTGGTTTTTTCTAATAACGTTAAACAAATAAATAGCCAAAAAAATAATAATAAAACTAACTAATTATTATTATTATTAAAAAATCTAAATAAAAGCTACTTAGTTAAAAATAAATAAATGTTCTAAATGAGTAACTAACTAAAAAAAACTACAGATTGTTAATCAGGAAATGAAACACGTAGACTAGTAAAATAGTAAGCCTAATAACACTAATTTAATCTAAAAATAAAAATTAAAAAAAAAAAAAAAAGAAGAAATTGAAAGGAAACAAATATGTACTCAATATACTGATGCACTTTTTTGATAAAATTTTCTTCGAACTTTTTATTAGCCAGTAACAACCATTCAAGTAGAGACAATACATGCTATTTAAAATAAAACCAATTAAAGTAACCAGTGGAAAACAAATAGCAATTAAATCATACCAGTAGAAACAATACATGCTATAAAATACCAACTAAAACCAACACCTTATCTCTTAGAACATTCTACTCGTTGACAAAGTCAAATATGAGTAAAGGAGATCCTGGAAATTTTCAACACTCCATCATTTTAGAAAGGATTAAATAGCACTAATGAGCAAAACTTCCATAAACTATCAAACCATTATATACAAACCAACACCCATATATATATATATATATATATATATATATATATATATATATATATATATATATATATATATATATATATATATATATATATAAAAAGAGAAAAACTAAGTGCAACATATTATATATATTGTAACAAACAATATCAATATTTCAAACCATAAAAATAAGGTTAAAGCAAAAATATAATACATTAAAAAAAAAAGGAAAAAAACAATACCTGAAACCTTCTCCTACAGCTTCCTCACGCGTAACTGCTTCTGATCTCGTCTTGTTCTCTCGGCTCGCGTCTTTTCCTCCTCACGCAGCGGTGGTGCGGTGTGCACAACAACAATAACAACACTGACACATACGAAAATGGCGAAAAATGTTACCGAGCGTCGTCGTCGGCGAGAAAATGCTTGTTGCTGCTATGGCGATGGTGATAGAGATTCTACGACCGTTTGGTGTTGTTGATGTCGCCGGAAAAGTCAGAACATCGAAGCTGGGTTGTTTCAAGAGTGAAATGAGCTTGTGGTTTATGTAAGTTTGTGTGGATACTGCAAGTAGTAATAATATCATGAGAAGGTGATGTGTCGAGTGGATGTTTTTGCAGTAAATGAGGAAGGTTTGTTAGCTTATGGCATGTGAAGGTGGTATGTGATATTGTCGAAGGAGAAAAGTGAGAGGGTAGTATGGGATGATTTCATGTGGAGGATGTTTTATGGTTCCATGAAGTTGTTATGGTTATGTTATGAAGTGATGAAGATGAATTTTATGAAGGCAGAAGATGATGTCGTAGAGGAGTGTTATGAAGATGTGGTTTTGTAAAGTGGTTGAGTGTGAAGTGAAGCTTGGAGTTATGTTGAATATGGGGTGGAACACCAGAAGTTATGTTGCTTTCAAAACTTAAAAAAGTGAGAGATAACGTATGTAGTAGCATGAGGATCTCAGTAAATCTTCCAAAGTGTGTTAGGGTGCTGCATGAAAGCTGGAAAAGGTGAAAGCTGCTAGGTGTGCATACTATTGCCCAAAAAAAAGAACAAAATCTACTTTATGTACTATAAGATCAGAAATTCTTTAAAACTTATCTATCAAGCTTGAGAAAATCGAATAAAATAAAAATTCAAATTAAAGTTAAAATTTAAAATTAAGTATAAAATAAGAAAAAAGTATCGACTATTAAAAATAATAAAATAAAGAGTAAAAACTGAATAATTAAAATGATTATTAAATTAGAAATAGAAATAAAATGGTAAAAGCAAATAATTGGATCGGCATCGAAGTGCTCGGAAAAAAAAATAATAATAAAAAATAAAAATATACTAGAATGATCAACAAAAAATATACTATTCAAAAAAATACAGCATTTGGTCAAATTTTGAAATTAATCGCAACTGGCTTTTAGTTTGACTGACTCGGCTGTAAAAATCCGAAAAGTTTATTTCAGCTGATAAATTGGTTATGCAAGATGATTGACCTAAAATGACATGCGAAAGATCAAAGAATCTAAGGGTAAAATTTGGGGTACAACAGTGCCCCTATTTAAATAGCTTTACCGGATGGCACGAGGGATGGAAATCCTCGAGAGATCAAGGTGAAAGGTATTTAAATATAGCAAACCGAAAATTTTGCCCTTAGATGGAATGCAGATGCTAAGGACAAACAACAGACATGCACATGCTGACATGCCATGAACTTATAGTATGATGATATGATGATATGATAGTGCAAGAATGCAGACAGACTCCAGAAATAAAGAGCAAACCACCACAGATGAGCCTTACTGGGGAAGGATGAAAGTTAATATTCACAAAGAAAATTTACTGGGGATACTGGCTGACCAACAAAAGACTCACTGGAGAGATCCTGAGGAAACACCGGGGATAGAAAAATAAAGAGGAAATCCTACAGGTCCTCACTAGGGATGAGAGCTACAGAGGTGCTCTCCACTGGGGAAAAGTTTAACGAGATGGACGACAGGTTTATAGGTGACCGGACGACACTGGGGCAATGAAAGTACACTCTTTACTGGGCATGGAACCAGAAAGAAGACATGATCTCCACTGGGGATCAATTTGAAATAAAAGGATAAACATCTGGGATTTTTTGGAATTTTCTTATACTGAAGAGTTCAAACGGGATCTTCGAGAAAAACCAAAAGAGAAAGACACATCCGGAGAAACTTCAGATGGCAAACGAAACTAGTCATCCAATAATGGCTTTGAATGAAAGGTACAAGTCACAATATCTAATAATGGCTTTAGATAAAGGTGAGCAAACAAGACTATATGGCTTTGAATGAAAGGACGCCAAACATTCAATAATGTCTTTGAATGAAAGGTATAAATCACAATATCTAATAACGGCTTTAGATAAAGTGAACAAAGACTCGATCTAAAAAACATCAGAAAGAGAGACACATCTGGATAGGCATCAGATGGTAGAGAAACCGGACATCCAATAATGGCTTTGAATGAAAGGTATAAATCACAATATCTAATAACGGCTTTAGATAAAGTGAACAAAGACTGCATTCAAGAATGGCATTGAATGCAAAGAAACCAGTCACCCAATAATGGCTTTGAATGAAAGGTATAAATCACAATATCTAATAACGGCCTTAGATAAAGTGAACAAGGACTCGATCTGAAAAAACATCAGAAGGAGAGACACATCCGGATAGGCATCAGATGGTAAAGAAACCAAACATCCAATAATGGCTTTGAATGAGAGGTAAACTTATAATATCTGAGAAGGCATCAAATAAACATGAGAAAGGTAGGGACCCAAGAAAGTATTGGATAAAAGGAATCACAATATCCAAGAAAGCATTAAGTGACTGTGATCTTTCAGGAATGGCACTGAAAGTAAAGGTGGATCACTATATTCAGGAATGGTATCGAATGATAGTGAGAAAGACATCCAGGAATGGCACTGAATGCAAAGGAGAAAACTCATCCAGGAATGGCACTGAATGGACAAAAAGACTTTCAGGAATGGCACTGAGAGATATCCAAGCAAATTTGATGGAGGTTATAGAAGATAGGCAAAACTTCCAAGAATAACACTGGGAGAAACAAGAGGAACGAGATATTCAGGAATGGCACTGGAGATATCCAAGTAAATTTGATGGAGGTTATAGAAGATAGGCAAAACTTCCAGGAATAGCACTGGGAGAAACAAGAGGAACGAGATATCCAAGAATGGCACTGGAGATCACAAGAGACAGACATCCAAGAATGGCACTGGAGTGAGAGAATATAAAGATCCAAGAATAGCACTGGAATGAGAGTAGGCCAACATCTATCAACAGGATTAGATGCGCAAGAGAATGACAACATTCAGGAATGGCACTGAATGAAAGGACAGGTAACGTTTTGGTAAGGCAAGACGTGGATAACGACACGACCTCGGGAGAAATGCAAATGAGGATGAAACACTCATGGTATGCATATGTATATGAGTTATGCAGATGATATATGATCAAATGCAAATGCAGATGCCGACGACATGGCACGACTCTTTGGTGGGAAGAAGACAAGATTGGAAGGCTGATTCCTCAACACGGAGGTCACTGCCATTCTGCTTGGGGACTAGAGATGTTATTGCTGGACACGTCTCTGCCACACTGGTAAATTGTACCCAAATTGATGGTCCTTGTAGGAATGATGAAGAGCTGTTTGAGGATTCTTCAAGTAAACTGCCCCAGATTAGCTGATTGTTGTAGATGAACTGATCATTGCTTCAGTTTGTGTGAGTCTGGAAATGACAGTTTCATGGTGCTCTTAGAAAGCTTGCCCCGGTCTGAGTCTTGAAAGATGATTGTTTTACTGCACACTGGGAAAACTTGCCCCAGTCTGAGTCTGGCAAAATCTTCTATATAAACCAATTCTAAGAAGTCGCCATTAAACCACAAATCTTGAACTGATTCTCAACAGGATATGGAAGGAACTTGCCCCTGATTGGATCACCGACCAAGTTTCTCAAATGTTTAAAAATTCCTTAAGAAGAAAGCTAGTTTGCAAACAAAAGTATTTGTACACACATGGTAAATGCAAAGTTCATACAACTTTTGAAATCAAAATCATTTTGAAAGAGGTGCAAAGTATATGGGATACTGGTCAGAACACGGTGGTTCAAGACATTAAGGTGAAAAGTTTAAGCAAAGGGTGTAATGCCCAAAAATAGATGATCTGCAAAGATCTTTTGGAGTCAGTTTACGCTATCTTGTTGTAGTATGCCTTTAAAATAACCTTGCTTCAGTTAGGTCTTTTGAGGGTTGTAATGTGGCACGGTTCACGGTTTATGAAACAAAGGATAAAGGCTCGAAGTATATTTGTGAGCCACCCTATCTACGTGATGAACTTCAGTCCTATGCTCAGTTAACTCAAACTATGCACTCAAATTCCCATGAGTTAGGAATTGCACTGATGATGGTAGTGATGATGGTTCAGAAGTTAAAGGACTTTTGAAATGGCAGTCACTGCTTCCTTATAACTTTTGGTTGTCATACAAGTTTGTCTTTGAGGATTTTGGTAACTTCTTGAATGATTTTTATTATCCCTAACTTTTGCCTGAACTGTGTCATTTGAGCTTACAGCCAGCGGGATGCCCCAATTTTTGCCTAAGTCTCCTTTATAGGTTTTGACTTAGCGGGCTTTTATTTTGATTTTTTTCACTCTTTTTTTTTTAGTGACTGCCTAGCTTAAGGATTACAGTGAACCATCATCGGTGTTTGACTTGAAAGACATCTTCGACACATGCCTGCTGTATGCGAAAGAAAATTTGTGAACTTTGTTGAAAGGCGTCTTGAATGAAACTCTTGTATTTGAATGCACTATCAAGTTAACTGAGAACTACCTTGTCCCAAGTTAAGATTGCGGGTTTTTATTTGTAAAGAAAAGAAACTCCTACTTCAAGGCTCAAAGGGGTTAAAGAGGGGTTAACTTCCTTATTTCTCCAGTGTTTGGGGAATTGAAACAATGCCTTACATCGTCAGCAAAGTTTTGATTTAAAAGCATACCATGACAACAATTATGGGCATAACGTTTTCATCATCCTCCCTCCAATCTTTACATAATCAGAAGAAAGTGGACAAGAGAATTTTTTTATTTTATTTTTCATGAAAGAGGAAGCAATAAGAAGTAAATAGCAAACACAAATGAATTGAATCAAAAGTTGCAATGCTCATTTCATTAATTTTGAAAGTACAAACATAGTCGAAAGCAAACAACTATTACAAAATAAGGAAAGTGCAAACAACAAGAAACACAGGCCTAGTGACTAATCAAACACAAGGATGAGCTGTCCTGTCTTTAAGAAGTAGTTGAGCCGAAGTCGACTGAGGCTTCACTTGGCGTGCCCTGGCAGAGGATTGCTCTGAACATTGGGATTGTCCTTAAAGGAAAGGATTTTGTTCCTCATCAGCTCTTGTACTCTAGCCTTCAATGCAAAGCAACTTTCCAAGTTATGGCCTGTACCACCTTGATGGTATTCACAATGGAGATCAGCCCCATAGCCGGCTGGAGGAGGATTTGGAGGAGGAGGCAGAGGCCTTGTGGAAATCAAACCTTGCTCAACCAGGCAGGGATACAGTTCAGTGTAAGTCATGGGAATAGGATTAAATTGACCTCTATTACGGTACTGGTTTTGTCCAACAGCCGGACGTTGGAGAGCTTGAGCTGGTCGTGGTGCAGCAACCACGGGAGTAACAGCAACAACAGGGTGAATGGTATACCGAGGTTGGGGACGAGGCTTTCTTGCTTCAACCATGATAGCATTAGTCTGTTCTTCCTACCTCTTCTGGAAGTTCCCATATGATTTTTTCACAGCATTGGAAGATTCAACAACCTTGGATACTTTTCCCTTCTTAAGACCTTCCTCGAGTCTTTGGCCAATAGTAACCAAATCAGTGAAATTAGAGGAAACACTTCCAACCATCTTCTCCCAATAGAACGGGGACAAGGTATCCATAAACATTCCAGTTAACTCCTTCTCGACCAGGGGAGGTTCCACTTGGGAAGCCAACTCTCTCCAGCGCTGAGCATACTCCTTGAAAGACTCTTTATCATTCTGAGACATGTTTTGCAGTTGACGACGATCAGGAGCCATGTCAAGGTTATACTTGTATTGCTTCATGAAGGCATTGGTGAGGTCTTGGAAGCTATGGATAGAGTTTTGCTCGAGACCCATGTACCATTTGAGTGATGCTCCACTCAAGCTGTCTTGAAAACAGTGGATAAGCAACTTCTGATTCTTGGCATGAGCAGTCATCCTACGAAGGTACATGACCAAATGAGCTCTTGGGCAAGAGTGACCCTTATACTTCACAAAATCTGGAGTTACGAACTTAGCAGGTATGACAAGGTCTAATACTAAGCACATGTTGTCCACATCCACATTAAAGAAGTCATTACCCTCAACAGCTTTGAGTCTCTTCTCTATGCTCTGAAACTGCTCTCGAACAACTTCAGGTTCAACAAAGTCCTCATGGTCTTCACCTTGAGCACTGGCAGCATTGTAATCATAGCGGGGATCCTCAAAGAGAGCTTGAATAGTCTGAACTATAGGTTGAGGCTCGGTAAAAACAGGAGCTTGAAACACTGGTCTAGCAGCTTGACCAATCATAGCATTAGATGCAAGAGGTGGAGAATAGTTGTGTGGCAAACCAAACTCTGGCCAAGTTGAAGGTGGCACTTGAACTGGTGGAGGATCAGCACTTGAAATTTCCTGGATGACTGTCCTTTAGGGAGGTTCTCCTCTAGCAAGCAAAACTTAAAGCATCTTAATGAGTTTAGTCATACTTGATTTGAGGTCATCGATCTCCATTCGGACCTCAACATTGTGTATCTCTTGCTCTGACATCTTGCGTCTGTAATTAGCTCTAGTCCGGTATCGGTGTCGAGGAATCAACTTGACGACTCACAGACAAACACTAGAAGATAGAAAGAAATGGCAATGAGTAACTGGACAAACAGACGCATGCAATGAATCATGCAAAGATGCAAATGAAATGCAATGCGATGGAAACAGGATACAAAACACATGCAACAGGATCAAGGGTTCAAGATCACAGCATGGAGTCTGGGTAAAGCACCAACCACAGGGTGTGTACTAGGGTTTATCAATTGTAGAACATGGTTCTAAAAGTTCCCAGAGTCTACGTAAATCCTTCGGATATTATCGGCCTACGTGACTACTCACGTGGGTTAATAATATTCTCAAGATAAACTCGTATGAGTGTAGTATCGCGTGACAACTACTCGGGACTGGCTCCCTCATAGTCACCGCACTATGCTATAAAGGCCAGGTGGGATAAAGGTAACTACGGTCCTCAGAATCCCTGGCTCCCATTTGAAAAAGTAATATCAATGTGACTGCTCACATCAGACATCAACAATCCCAAAGGGCCTCATCTGAGTGTGGTCATCATATGTCATAAGTTGTTAGTACTACTGCCAACAACCGACTATTGATTACACCACGATCCTATCATAAGTGCTCTCAAGTCCGGGTTAGGACTTATCTCACCACTCAAGGTAGCAACCCTGCACACAGAAAAATTCAAGCACAACAGGTATATATACAGATATAAATATACAAATGTACAAGCAAGCAAACATGTAAATAACACAAATATAAACAAGATAGGCTTAACCCTCTTAGGGGAGGACCAGCAATAGGTCTAACTATCCCCAGTGAAGTCGCCATTTCTGTTGCGGTGAAAATCGGATAACAAGCTATTAATTAACTTGCATCATATTTCTTTTACAACCGACTTTGATTTATCCAAAGGAAAGGTTCGAGATCGTTTAAAAACCTGAAGGGAGGAAGATCTAAGATTCGGGGGTTAGTTACGCCTAGGGAAGGTATTAGCACCCTAAACGTCTGTAGTACTCTACGGGAACCTCTTGTTAATATTTGTGTTATATTAAAGTTATGTTTGCTAAGGGAAATGTGTTAAGGCTAAAGAAAGACCTAGGGGTATATACACTAAGTATGCTCGCCAAGACGTCGCATCTTGTGCCTACGTATCCTGACGGGAATGGAATCAGAGCATTCGTAGTTCCCCTCAACAGGGGGTGAGGAACTCTTGACTGTGGTCGAGGTTCCAAAGGGAAAGTAAGGTGGAAAGCTTGAAAGCAAAGCTTGTAAGGATTGATTATTTAGGAGAAGAGATTAATGGTTATCTCTCTTGAAAGGATTGTGAAAGGTTTGACCGTCTTAAAGGAGAAGAGATTAATGGCTATCTCTTGTGAAAGTTAAAGAAAGGTTAAGAGTTATAAGAGATTAATGGATATCTCTTGGGAAAGGATAGGTTAGAAGGGAGAAGAGATTAATGGCTATCTCTTGTGAAATGGTTTGAGGTTAAAAGGGAATTTGAGCTATCTATGACATGAAGTCAATAGAGAGACTTTTCCTTTGGAAGGAAGTATAAGGCACAGAGTGACAAGGAGGAAAAACCTCGGGTCAAGTGTATAATAAACAACAATATGTACAGCAAATGCAATAAGAATTAAATTCAAAGTGAACATCAAAAATTAGGGACTAATCACGGTCAAGGTCAAAAAGAATTAAACTCGGAATGAATATCAGGAATTAATTAAAGCAAAATGTCAAAATTAACTTAAAAATAAATAAAGTCTAAATAAACCAAAATCTAAAAAGATTAATATTTAATTAAAAATCTAATTAAATAAAATCTAAAATACTAATTGAATTAAATTCTAATTCTACTAAGCAAAACTTTTATATTACAAAAAAAAAAAAAGTGTATATATTACTAACACTACATCGTGTAACTAAGGTAAAAAGTATATAAAGTAAAAGTATATATGATAAGTATATATTATGATTAAAAAGTATATATTTTAACTATAAGAAGGAAAGGTATATATGTAGTGATAAACACAAAACAAAGCAAAGCCTTAATAATGTTATTGAAAAGGCCATATACTTAGTAGAAGTTTCACTAGATAATGACAAACTATTCAACTAATGACCATTCTTTCAAAAGAATACTAACACATGCAGAGCATTGTCCAAGGGAATTAAATAATTAAATAATTAAATGAGAAAATTTTGGTTTTTTCTAATAACGTTAAACAAATAAATAGCCAAAAAAAAATAATAAAACTAACTAATTATTATTATTATTAAAAAATCTAAATAAAAGCTACTTAGTTAAAAATAAATAAATGTTCTAAATAAGTAACTAACAAAAAAAAACTACAGATTGTTAATCAGGAAATGAAACACGTAGACTAGTAAAATAGTAAGCCTAATAACACTAATTTAATCTAAAAATAAAAATTAAAAAAAAAAAAAAGAAGAAATTGAAAGGAAACAAATATGTACTCAATATACTGATGCACTTTTTTGATAAAATTTTCTTCGAACTTTTTATTAGCCAGTAACAACCATTCAAGTAGAGACAATACATGCTATTTAAAATAAAACCAATTAAAGTAACCAGTAGAAAACAAATAGCAATTAAATCATACCAGTAGAAACAATACATGCTATAAAATACCAACTAAAACCAACACCTTATCTCTTAGAACATTCTACACGTTGACAAAGTCAAATATGAGTAAAGGAGATCCTGGAAATTTTCAACACTCCATCATTTTAGAAAGGATTAAATAACAGTAATGAGCAAAACTTCCATAAACTATCAAACCATTATATACAAACCAACACCCATATATATATATATATATATATATATATATATAAAAGAGAAAAACTAAGTGCAACATATTATATATATTGTAACAAACAGTATCAATATTTCAAAACATAAAATAAGGTTAAAGCAAAAATATAATACATTAAAAAAAGAAAGGAAAAAAACAATACCTGAAACCTTCTCCCTACAGCTACCTCACGCGTAATTGCTTCTGATCTCGTCTTGTTCTCTCGGCTCGCGTCTTTTCCTCCTCACTCAGCGGCGGTGCGGTGTGCATAACAACAATAACAACACTGACACATACGAAAATGGCGAAAAATGTTATCGAGCGTCGTCGTCGGCGAGAAAACGCTTGTTGCTGCTATGGCGATGGTGATTGAGATTCTACGACCGTTTGGTGTTGTTGATGTCGCCGGAAAAGTCAGAACATCAAAGCTGGGTTGTTTCAAGAGTGAAATGAGCTTGTGGTTTATGTAAGTTTGTGTGGATACTGCAAGTAGTAATAATATCATGAGAAGGTGATGTGTGGAGTGGATGTTTTTGCAATAAATGAGGGAGGTTTGTTAGCTTATGGCATGTGAAGGTGGTATGTGATATTGTCGAAGGAGAAAAGTGAGAGGGTAGTATGGGATGATTTCATGTGGAGGATGTTTTATGGTTCCATGAAGTTGTTATGGTTATGTTATGAAGTGATGAAGATGAATTTTATGAAGGCAGAAGATGATGTCGTAGAGGAGTGTTATGAAGATGTGGTTTTGTAAAGTGGTTGAGTGTGAAGTGAAGCTTGGAGTTATGTTGAATATGGGGTGGAACACTAGAAGTTATGTTGCTTTCAAAACTTAAAAAAGTGAGAGATAACGTGTGTAGTAGCATGAGGATCTCAGTAAATCTTCCAAAGTGTGTTAGGGTGCTGCATGAAAGCTGGAAAAGGTGAAAGCTGCTAGGTGTGCATACTATTGCCCAAAAAAAAAGAACAAAATCTACTTTATGTACTATAAGATCAGAAATTCTTTGAAACTTATCTATCAAGCTTGAGAAAATCGAATAAAATAAAAATTCAAATTAACGTTAAAATTTAAAATTAAGTATAAAATAAGAAAAAGTATCGACTATTAAAAATAATAAAATAAAGAGTAAAAACTGAATAATTAAAATGATTATTAAATTAGAAATAGAAATAAAACTGTAAAAGCAAATAATTGGATCGGCATTGAAGTGCTCGAAAAAAAAAATAAATAAAAAAAAATATACCAGAATGTTCAACAAAAAATATACTATTCGGAAAAATACAGCATTTGGTCAAATTTTGAAATTAATCGCAACTGGCTTTTAGTTTGACTGACTCGGCTGTAAAAATCCGAAAAGTTTATTTCAGCTGATAAATTGGTTATGCAAGATGATTTACCTAAAATGACATGCGAAAGATCAAAGAATCTAAGGGTAAAATTTGGGGTTGAACAACATGCTAAGAACTAGTTCATTTTGTAATAATACAGATTTCATAGCATAATTTTCATGCCAATTCGTAAACTCTATGATTATGATTTTTGATTTGTTTGAGTGGATCTTGATTCTGATTTTTGATCCAAAAAGAAGAAAGAGTCAGACCTTTACTTAGTTGAAAAGTGAGGTTTTGAACTATTATTGATGTAGAGATTTAAATGCTCAAATTCTGTTTTAGTTGAAAAGTGAGGTTTTGAACTATTATTGTTGCAGGGCCAGTATGCATAAGGTATGACAAGGTTTTAAATTAGCTAGAGATTAGCTATGAATTAGCTACAAATTATTAGAATGGTGTGTTTAAATTAGCTAGAGATTAGCTAGGAATTAGCTAGGAAGTAGCTGCAGATTAGCTACCATTTCTGGATTTAAATATGATATTAATATAAAAAAATTTAAAATTGAAACAATTGACACGTGGCATACATGTCAGCATTTTTTGCCACGTTGGCATTGCCACATGTAAGCCACGTCATCATAAAATCCCCACATGGCATGCCACATAAGCCACTGTTAGTGGAAACTAACGGAAGGGACTAAAATTAGGAACGGAAAACTTTCAGAGGACCATTGTTTGAAGGAAAATTTTGGAGGGATCAAACTTAAAAGTTGGGATATTTGTAGGGACCTTATACATATTTAACCCAAAAAAAATACTATTGTAATAAAAGGGCACAACTTTAAATTTGATTCAAATTTTTTTATATACGAAAAAAATATTATTGTTATAAACGGACACAACTTTTATCTTGATTTAAATTATTTTACATACGAAACAAATACTATTGTTATAAATGGGCACAACTTTAATTTTGATTCAAATTTTTTATATACGAAAAAATATTGTTGTTATAAACTGGCACAAAACCAAATTTTGATTCAAATTTTTTTATATACAAAAAAAATACTATTGTTATAAACTGGTACAACTTTAATCTTAATTCAAATTATTTTATATATGAAACAAATATTATTATTATAAACGGATACAACTTCAATTTTGATGAAAAATTTTTTATATACGAAAAAAAATACTATTGTTATAAACTGACACATCTTTAATTTTGATTCAAATTTTTTTACATACGAAAAAAATACAATTATCATAAACGGATACAACTTTAATTTTGATTAAATTTTTTTTGTATAAGAAAAAATACTATTATTATAAACGGGGACAACTTTAATTTTGATTATTTTTTTTTATATAAGAAAAAATACTATTGTTATAACGGGAACAACTTTAATTTTGATTCAAATGTTTTTATATACGAAAAAGTATAATTGTTATAGACAGACACAAATTTAATTTTGATTCAAATTTTTTTATATACAAAAAAAATATTATTGTTATAAACGGGCACAACTTTAATCTTGATTCAAATTATTTTATATACGAAACAAATATTATTGTTATAAACGGACACAACTTTAATGTTAATTCAAATTTTTTTATATACGAAAAAAATACTGTTGTTATAAACGGACACAACTTTAATTTTGATTCAAATTTTTTTATATACGAAAAAATACTATTGTTATAAACGGGCACAACTTTAATCTTAATTCAAATTATTTTATATATGAAACAAATATTATTGTTATAAACGGACACAACTTCAAATTTGATTCAAATTTTTTTATATACAAAAAAATATTATTGTTATAAACTGGCACAACTTTAATTTTTATTCAAATTTTTTTATATATGAAAAAATATTATTGTTATAAACAGGCATAACTTTAATTTTGATTAAATTTTTTTTATATAAGAAAAAATATTATGGTTATAAATGGGGACAACTTTAATTTTGATTTAATTTTTTTATATAAGAAAAAATACTATTATTATAAACGAGGATAACTTTAATTTTGATTCAAATATTTCTATATACGAAAAAAATGATATTTTTATAAACGGACACAACTTTAATTTTGATTCAAATTTTTTTATATACGAAAAAATACTACTATTATAAACGGGCACAACTTTAATTTGGATTCAATTTTTTTATATATGAAAAAAATACTATTTTTATAAATGGGGACAATTTTAATTTTGATTCAAATTTTTTTATATATGAAAAAAAATATTATTGTTATAAGGACACAATTTTAAATTTGATTCAAATTTTTTTATATACGAAAAAATACTATTGTTATTGACAACTTTAATTTTGATTCAAATTTTTTTATATATGAAAAAATACTATTTTTATAAACGGACACAATTTTAATTTTGATTAAAATTTTTTTATATACGAAAAAAATATTATTGTTATAAACGGGCATAACTTTAATCTTGATTCAAATTATTTTATGTACGAAACAAATAATATTGTTATAAACGAGCACAACTTTAATTTTGATTCAAATTTGTTTACATACGAAAAAAAATACTATTGTTATAAATGGGGACAACTTTAATTTTGATTCAAATCTTTTTATATACAAAAAAATACTATTGTTATAAACGGGTACAATTTTAATTTTGATTCAAATTTTTTATATACGAAAAAAAATATTGTTATAAACGAGCACAACTTTAATCTTGATTCAAAATTTTTTATATTCAAAAAAATACTATTGTTATAAACGGACACAACTTTACTTTTGATTCAAATCTTTTTATATACGAAAAAAATAATATTGTTATAAACGGGAACAACTTTACTACTGGTTCAAATATTGAATAATAGAAATTTATCAACAATTTCTTATACCAACCAATACAAATTTTTAATTTCAATCATATCTATTTTTATAATTTTACCATTTTTTTTCAATTTGATTAACAATTATGCGTCTATAACATAAAATCATCGAACAGACATGCTCGTGCGAACGCGCGGGTTAGTTACTAGTTTATTTTAAAGGTTAACAACTTACACGTTTACACGATAAAATGACAATTGTTACATAAAAATAAATTATTATTAAAATATCTTACTTAAATGATTAAGGATGTATTTGTCCACTTTTGTTAGTAGGTCAGTTTTGAAGCTAAAATTAACAAGTTCTTTTAATTTTAACATTATTTAATATTGTTTTTAGAATTTAATTGAAATACACCGATAATGATAGTGTGATAGGATTTTTCACGGTCAATTAATCATAGATTTTAGATTTTGAGAAGAGTTTGACTTTTATATGTTACGAAAAAAAACATAGAGAAAAATGAGGAACATAATCACAACACAAGAACATAACGAGGAAACTCCAAAATCGGAGAAAAAACCACAGCCGTTGTTAATAGACAAACAGAGAATAACACTATGTAAACATTGTTATAACATATAATATATTCTCAACTAATCCAGACCCCCAATACACTCACACCTTCCAAAATAAATATTTAACTACATCTCACAACACTCTAATACAAAAGTATAAGAGAACAAAGAAAGTCAAATACAAGTTTAAAGTTCTTTTGACTGGTGAATCTCGAAATGAAGAACTTGAATCATATATATAGTCTTGGACCCCCTCTTCCTTCATAAAACTAAGCGATGTGAGATTTTATAGAACTTGTATCCTATATATAGCCGTGGACTCTCTTCATTCATAAAACTAAGTGATGTGGGACTTCTTCAACGTGTATATTTTCAATCAACCCTAATAATCTCCACCTTGATTGAAAATAATACATAAGTTTTCATTGTCTTCATCGACAATCATAATCCACCATAAAAAGTATCAACATGTATATTTTCAACCAATCCCAACAATCTTATAACACCCATATATATATATATATATATATATATATATATATATATATATATATACATACATCAAAGCATGTATTATACATGAATTCCACTTTTGGTACTGAAATATACAATAAGTTCCTAGTAAACACATTATACATATACATGCCCAAAAAAGCCTAATACAAAAAACTACGGCATAGTATATCTACAAGATGTTCCAAAGACAAATACTAAGAACTAGATCAAATAATGATCTCAAAAACTCCACAACGGAAGCAAAGCCATCAGAGAAGTAAGGATAATCACACAGCCTTATCCTTACCCTTCGCGGAACCTGCAGTACCTGTGATGTAAACAACAACAGTGGGATGAGATACATCAAATCTCAGTGAGTTCCCTATCTTAAAGTCCTCTCGGCTTTACAAGGTTCTAATAAACCTAACTCAAGTCAAAGGGAAGGGAAGTGACTATGAGTACACACACTAAATATGTATCCACACTCGTGAGCCTGTTAACTCACACTAGTACCAAAGTACGTCCTGAGCCTGTTAACTCAAGAATCTCACTAATCAATAACCGTACCAAGGCATCCCCTTTTCCCGTCCGCTTCTACGTCTAGAAGACGACCCGAGTCATGGATCCTTGTAGTTACTTGGCATACGAAATGGATTCGGGATCATCGGCCTGTTAACCGTGAACCGTCACTTCTCATGGCCTGTTAACCATCACAAGTCTCTTTACCATATAGGTTTCATTCGTACTACACGCGGGAATCAAACCTGCCAAGTAATTGTGCATACGTTTCAGAGGAGGTGCTCGAGTCTCATGAAACTACACCGTAAGATAAACTGGTTATGATTTCTAGACACACGCCTCGGCCTTTCATGCGCGAGCGTTGTCACTATGACAATTCACACTTTTCGACATTGTTTATGGTAATGTTCCTCACTCTACCTATTTCGTATTTTAACATGCATACCTATTCAACAACAATTACACACCATTAAACGATAAAAGTCGACAAAACAACACTATTCCAAAATCCCAACATAATTAAATCAGCCAACAATCTTAAAACCATTTTAATAAGAAAGTACATTTTGTTAGCTGTCCAACGATATCAAGAATGTCAAAAACGGATAAACGAGTCAAAAGTTATGGACATAACGAGAAATGGCATCGCGAAAAAACACAATTCTGCACCCTCCTGGCCGTACGTGTATTGCCCTAAGCCATACGCGTATTGCCTTACTCACTCGCCTAACCATACGCGTATTGCCCAAAGTCATACGCGTATGGGCAGAGACTGATTTTTCCTTCAAAATTCCATTTAAAACTCCAATACGCGTATTACCTCAAACCATACGCGTATTGCCCCCTCCCATACGCGTAACGCCTAAAATCCTTCATTGCCATACGCGTATTGCCCAACACAATACGCGTATTGCCTTGCGTGATACGTGTATGGGCAGAGGAAACCCAGAATTTTTCCTGCTGAAAAGTTCTGCTACGGGTTTCTCAAATTCAACCCCAAAATTCCATTTTTCCAAATCAAAACACACCAAAACATGTTATAAACATAATAACCAGTATACTACACAGTCAAATATCGAATTCCAACAGTTAGATTATGGTTCTATTGCAAAATTACTCATTTCTCACAATATCAAAACTAACTCTAAACTCAATAAAACTATACTCTAAAGTATCTAACTAGAACCCACCTGGATTACAAGATGAGGAGGGTGAAGCTGAGATGAAAAGATGAAGATGGGTTGATGATTCAAGTCCTATAGCTCTTGAGAATTTTCCTCTTCTTTTCCCTTCCTTTTTCCTTCCTTTCCTTTTCTTTCTCCAAGTTTTCTATCTTTTTCAAATAAGGAAAAGGAAAAGAAAATAGACATGAGAAACATTAATTAGCAATACTACTAATTATCCAAATTATCTCAATTGCACCAATTAATAAAATTCCAAGTTAAGTAATATTAATCTAATCAGTTCGAGTTCGTCAGTCTACTCTAATTATTTTATCCAATAATTGCTCAGAGTACACCGGAACCCAGTTGATCATAATAATATTATCAAAAATGTTCACAAAATTATGGGGTATTACATCCTCCCCCCTTAAATAGAAATTCGCCCTCGAATTTAAAAGATTACCTGAACAGATGAGGGTAGACCTCCCGCATTTCCGATTCCAATTCCCAAGTCGCATCGCCCGGATGCATCTCGTCCCACTGGACCTTAACAAGAGGAATCTCTTTATTTCTTAACACTTTAGTTTCTCTTCCTGTGATATGACTCAGTTGAGGCTCAAACGTCAAATCAGCTTCTATCTCAATTGTATCTGGTAAAATTGGCTGAAGAGGATCTGGGACAAATTTCTAAAGCTGAGACACATGAAAAACGTCCCGCATCTCTGACAGAGAAGGCAGTAAGGCTAATCTGTAAGCTACTCCTCCAATTCTTTCTAAGATTTGATACGGTCCCACGTATCTTGGACTTAACTTCCGCGATTTAAATGGTCCTTTCAATCTCAATCTCGGAGTAACCTTCAAAAATACATGATCCCCCTCATCAAACTCCAACGGTCTCCTACGGTTGTCCGCATAGCTTTTCTGACGATCTTGGGCTTATTTAACTTTTCCACGAATCATTCTAATCTTTTCCGTGGTCTCGTGAATAATCTCAGGTCCCAAAATTCTATCGTCGCCAACCTCCGCCTAACACAATGGCGTTCTACACTTCCTACCATATAACGCCTCATAAGGTGTCATACCAATACTTGCATGATAACTGTTATTATAAGAGAATTCGATCAACGGCAAAAGTTCTATCCAATTTCCTCCACTTTCAAGTACACAAGCTCTCAACATGTCCTCCATAGTTTGTATTGTCCGTTCCGTCTGACCGACCATTTGCGGATGATTCGACGTGCTCAAACATAACCTCGTTCCCATGGCTTGTTGAAAAGCTCTCCAAAATCTGGAAGTAAACTTTGGATCTCTATCCGAAACGATACTAGTAGGAATACCATGCAATCTCACTATTTCTGAAATGAACAACCTTGCGAGATGACTCGCCTTGTAGGTAGTCTTCACAGCTAAGAAATGCGCGAATTTCGTTAACTGGTCCACAATTACCCAAATCGAATCATAACCACCTTGCGCACGGGGTAATCCCACTGCGAAGTCCATCGAAATACTATCCCATTTCCACATCAGAATCTCTAAAGGTTGTAACAAGCCACCCGGCCTTTGGTGCTCAATCTTCACTTGTTGGCACACCGCACATTCCGACACATACACCGCAATATCCTTTTTCATCCCGGACCACCAATAGTCCCTCTTTAAATCTTGATACATCTTTGAAGACCCCGGATGTATAGTAAAAGCACCCTTATGCGCTTCTTCCAAAATCCTTCGTTTTAACTCCGTGTTATCCGGAACACAAATCCTTTGGTTAAACAAAATAGTTTCGTCGGTAGCTCGCACAAAACCCGGTTGCAATAACACTTCCTGTAACTTCTCGTCTAACCCTTGCTCTTGCTGGATTTCTTCCCTAAGAGTAGAAGAGACATTCAAATTCCCCATAATTACACAATTTGGAGTCCAGTTAAATTAAAGATTTAGATCTCTAAACTTTTCCATTAAGGTATACTCTAACATCATCAACTTGGCATTATGCAACACCTTTCTACTCAATGCATCCGCCACCTTATTTGCTTTACCCGGATTGTATTTTAACTCCAAGTCATAATCCTTCAAATATTCCATCCATCTCCTCTGACGCATGTTCAACTATTTCTGATCAAATAAGTACTTTAAGCTCTTGTGGTCGCTAAACATCTCAAAACGTACACCATACAAATAGTGACGCCACACTTTCAAAGTAAATACAACTGCCGCCAATTCCAAATCATGCGTTGGGTAATTCTCTTCATGGACCTTCAACTGTCGTGAAGCATAAGCCACTACATGTCCCTCTTGCATTAACACACCGCCTAAACCTTTCTTCGATGCATCACAGTATACCTCATACGACTTGCTCGGATCAGGAATAACCAAAACAAGAGCGGTCGTCAATCTCTCCTTCAAACTCCTAAAACTTCTTTCACAAGCCGAATCCCACTCATACGAATAATCCTCCCGAGTAAGTCTTGTCAATGGTAAAGCCAGTTGCGAAAATCCCTTGATAAACCTTCTGTAGTACCCAGCCAATCCCAAGAAACTTCTAACTTCAGAAGCATTCTTCGGTCTCTCCCAATTAATCATGCTTCAACTTTTGATGGATCGACCACTACACCTCCCTGGGATATGACATGACCGAGAAAATTAACCTCAGACATCCAAAACTCACACTTACTTAACTTAGCAAAAAGTTGCTTCTCTTGTAAAATGGATAAAACAATTCTTAGGTGTTCTCCGTGCTCTTGAGGATCACGAGAATAGATAAGAATGTCATCAATGAAAATCACCACAAATTGATCCAAGTAAGGTTGGAATATCCGATTCATATAATCCATGAAAACTGCCGGAGCATTCTTCACACCGAAAGGCATCACCAAAAATTCATAATGACCATAACGGGTTCTAAACGCGGTCTTTGGTACATCTGAACTCTTCACACGAATTTGATGATAACCCGACCGTAAATCAATCTTCGAGAACACACAGACTCCTTTCAATTGATCTAACAGGTCGTCTATCCTTAGTAATGGGTATTTGTTCTTGATGGTGACCTTATTCAACTGACGGTAATCAATACACAACCACATTCCACCATCCTTTTTCTTTACCAACAACACTGGAGCTCCCTAGGGTGAAACACTGGGTCGAACGAAATGCTTAGTCAACAACTCTTCCAATTGATCCTTTAATTCTCTTAATTCAAGTGGTGCCATCCGATACGGAGAAACGGATATTGGAGCCGTTCCCGGTATCAGGTCAATAGAGAATTCCACTTCCCGCTCCGGAGGAAGAGAAGTGATATCCTCGGGGAAAACTTCAGGAAAGTCACAAACTACCGGAATACTCAAAACTTGGATGTTACTACTCTCCTCCTTAGTAAGAATCAAAAGAACAGACTTTTCCTCCTCAAACAAGAAATTAATCATTCCAACCGTACCTTCTAAATAGTAGTTAATACATCCTTCGGAGTGGTCTCGGTAGATGGGATAATGATCAGCTTTTCCTCACACCCAATAAACACTGAATTAGCAGAAAGGCAATCCATTCCCAGAACAACATCCACTTTCTTAAGCGGCAAACAAATAAGATCAATCTGGAAAACTCTTTCATTCACCGATAATACACAATTTTCACACATCAACGGTGTTTCAACAATCTCATCCATGGCAGTAGTAACCACCATAGGAGGAAACAAAGGAACAGCTTGCAACCCAAGTCGCTTCACGCATCGCGTGGACACAAAAGAATGTGTTGCCCCAAAATCAAATAAAACAAAACAAGGATGTACATTTACAAAACACGTACCCGCAATCAAGGAGTTGTCATTCTTTGCTTTCCTCGCATCCAAGGTATACACTCGGCCGGTATTCTTCCCTTGTGTCTGATTCCTACCCTGCGGACAATCCCTCAATATATGGCCCACCTTATTACACTGATAACACCTTATTCCCTCCAAACTGCATCTGCCATAATGATTCTTTCCACAAGTACGGCATACCGGAGGCACACTAGTCCTAGAACTCTGAACTTGCTTCCCTTTGAATGATTGCTGCCTTGGTCTAACTTGTTGATTCGGTCTCCCTCGATCACTTTGATTTATCCTACTTAAATCTCCTTCCATTTGTACCTTCTTCAAACTATGCTCCACCACATAACACTGTCTTAACAATTCGGCATAGCTAGTGAATTCTCTCTGAGACACACTATGTGAAATTTCAGCCCTCAACCCGAAAAGAAACTGATTAATCTTCCACCTCTCATCAGGAGCATACATAGCATGTCTAGAATAAGCAGCCATAACCTCGAACTTTTTCGCATAAGAAGCCACAGTCAAGTTGCCATGTCTCAATTGTTGAAACTCGAATTCCTTCTGAGACCTCAAGGAACTTGGAAAATATTTTTCCATAAAAGTTACCTTAAACTGCTCCCATACCTTTGGTACCTCTTGAATTGTCATTAAGGCTGAAGCGCTCTCCCACCACCTCATGCCAGGACCCTTCAACTAGTGAGAAGTGAAGACCACCTTGTTTTCCTCACTGCACTGAACTATTAAGAAAATATGTTCCATACCTGATATCCATTCATGAGCCTTTACTGGATCTAACCCTCCCTGAAATTCCGGAGGATTCATACGAATGAAATCCTTAAAGGTTCCCCCTGCAGCTTCAGGAACCACCACAGGAGGATGCACGCCACCAGCCATTTGCTGTACCATTTGTTGCACAAACTGATTCTGTTGTTGCTGCATCTGTTGCATAAATTGATATAAAGGGCCATTCCCCTAGTCACCTAGCAGATTAGTCCCTGCTGGAGTGGTTCTCGGTCTACCACGGTTGTTTCTGCGCCTGTCAGCCATGTTCCTGAATTTCATACAGATAGGATTAAGTTGATCAGACTCAATACCATAAATATAACACGCAAGACCAATGGCGACACGCCGCACATGAAACGGAAAGAAAACTTACTCTATTTCATGGCTAGGTCGAGGATACGACCTGCTCTGATACCAACTGTAACACCCATATATATATACATACATCAAAGCATGTATTATACATGAATTCCACTTTTGGTACTGAAATATACAATAAGTTCCTAGTAAACACATTATACATATACATGCCCAAAAAAGCCTAATACAAAAAAATGCGGCATAGTATATCTACAAGATGTTCCAAAGACAAATACTAAGAACTAGATCGAATAATGATCTCAAAAACTCCACAACGGAAGCAAAGCCATCAGAGAAGTAAGGATAATCACACAGCCTTATCCTTACCCTTCGCGGAACCTGCAGTACCTGTGATGTAAACAACAAAAGTGGGGTGAGATACATCAAATATCAGTGAGTTCCCTATCTTAAAGTCCTCTCGGCTTTACAAGGTTCTAATAAACCTAACTCAAGTCAAAGGGAAGGGAAGTGACTATGAGTACACACACTAAATATGTATCCACACTCGTGAACCTGTTAACTCACACTAGTAACAAAGTACGTCCTGAGCCTGTTAACTCAAGAATCTCACTAATCAATAACCGTACCAAGGCATCCCCTTTTCCCATCCGCTTCTACGTCTAGAAGACGACCCGAGTCATGGATCCTTGTAGTTACTTGGCATACGAAATGGATTCGGGATCATCGGCCTGTTAACCGTGAACCGTCACTTCTCATGGCATGTTAACCATCACAAGTCTCTTTACCATATAGGTTCTATTCGTACTACACGCGGGAATCAAACCTGCCAAGTAATTGTGCATACGTTTCAGAGGAGGTGCTCGAGTCTCATGAAACTATACCGTAAGATAAACTGGTTATGATTTCTAGACACACGCCTCGGCCTTTCATGCGCGAGCGTTGTCACTATGACAATTCACACTTTCCGACATTGTTTATGGTAATGTTCCTCACTCTACCTATTTCGTATTTTAACATGCATACCTATTCAACAACAATTACACACCATTAAACGATAAAAGTCGACAAAACAACACTATTCCAAAATCCCAACATAATTAAATCGGCCAACAATCTTAAAACCATTTTAATAAGAAAGTACATTTTGTTAGCTGTCCAACGATATCAAGAATGTCAAAAACGGATAAACGAGTCAAAAGTTATGGACATAACGAGAAATGGTATCGCGAAAAAACACAATTCTGCACCCTCCTGGCCGTACGTGTATTGCCCTAAGCCATACGCGTATTGCCTTACTCACTCGCCCAACCATACACGTATTGCCCAAAGTCATACGCGTATGGGCAGAGACTGGTTTTTCCTTCAAAATTCCATTTAAAACTCCAATACGTGTATTACCTCAAACCATACGCGTATTGCCCCCTCCCATACACGTAACGCCTAAAATCCTTCATTGCCATACGCGTATTGCCTAACTCAATACGCGTATTGCCTTGCGTGATATGTGTATGGGCAGAGGAAACCCAGAATTTTTCCTGCAGAAAAGTTCTGCTACGGGTTTCTCAAATTCAACCCCAAAATTCCATTTTTCCAAATCAAAACACACCAAAACATGTTATAAACATAATAATCAGTATACTACACAGTCAAATATTGAATTCCAGCAGTTAGATTATGATTCTATTGCAAAATTACTCATTTCTCACAATATCAAAACTAACTCTAAACTCAATAAAACTATACTCTAAAGTATCTAACTAGAACCCACCTGGATTACAAGATGAGGAGGGTGAAGCTGAGATGAAAAGATGAAGATGGGTTGATGATTCAAGTCCTAGAGCTCTTGAGAATTTTCCTCTTCTTTTCCCTTCCTTTTTCCTTCCTTTCCTTTTCTTTCTCCAAGTTTTCTATCCTTTTCAAATAAGGAAAAGGAAAAGAAAATAGACATGAGAAACATTAATTGGTAATACTACTAATTATCCAAATTATCTCAATTGCACCAATTAATAAAATTCCATGTTAAGTAATATTAATCTAATTAGTCCGAGTTCGTCAGTCTACTCTAATTATTTTATCCAATAATTGCTCAGAGTACACCGGAACCCAGTTGATCATAAAAATATTATCAAAAATGTTCACAAAATTATGGGGTATTATAAATCTCCACCTTGATTGAAAATAATACATACACTTTAATTGTCTTCACCGACAATCATACTCCACCATAAAGAGTATAGTAACTTGAAGCTACACCACTATAAAAAATTTCATATTGTCTTCATCGACAATCATAATTTTAAAAACTATCATACTCTCTCATGAAGAATATATTTCACTTGAAGATAAACCACTTCAAGAATTTCACATTGTCATCACTGACAATCATATACTTTATTATGAAGAATAAATTTCACTTGAAATTAAGCCACTCCAAGAATTTCACATTGTCTTTGCCGACAATTATATTTTTAAAAAACTATCATAATCCACCTAAAGAAGAGTATACTTCACTTGAAGTTAAACCACTCCAAGAATTTTCACATGTCGAAAATCAGGTTGAAACTTTATGGTGCAACTTCCTTGTTGGCAGGAAGCTCTTCAACCACCGACGAAATCTTGCACCTTGTGTAATCTTGATTGTATCAACACATCTTTGACTTGAACTTTCAACGAGTAAAAAAAATTCTTCCACCAATTTTCTCTAACCCAAACTGCACAGCGGAATTTGTGATTGCAGCTCAACAATTTTTTCACAACACTACCCTTCTTTTATGATGTGGAAGATCAGAAAAAACTGCAACCATAGAGCATATTAAGAATACTTATCCCCGATCAAACCAAAAGTTGTGATACCCATTATTGGGAAAAAACAAAGCATAGAGAAAAAAGAGGAACACGATCACAACACAAAAGCATAACATAGAAACTCCAATACCAGAGAAAAAACCACGACCATTATCAATAGACAACCAAAGAATAACACTATGTACATCTTGGAATGAAGAACTTGAATCTTATATATAGCCTTGGACTCACTCTTCTTTCACAAAACTAAGCGATGTGTGACTTCAAAGAACTTGTATCCTATATATAGCCTTGGACCATCTCTTCATTCACAAAACTAAGCGATGTGGAACTTCTTTAACATGTATATTGTAACGCCCATATATAAATACATACATCAAAGCATATATCATACATGAATAATATGTTTGGTACTGGAATATACAAGTTCCTAGTAACACAGTATACATATAAATGCCTAAAAAACCTAATACAACAACTATGGCATGTTATATATACATGATTTTCAAAAGATAAAACTAAGAACTAGATCACTAATGATCTCAAAATCTCCACAACGGAAGCCTTGCCACACAAAAGATACAATTCGTAAGGAAAGTCAAACCACTTTGTCCTTACCCTTCGCCGAACCTGTAGTACCTGTGATGTAAACAACAATGTGGGGTGAGATATATCAAATCTCAGTGAGTTCGCTATCTTATAGTCCTCTCGGCTCTACAAGGTTCTAACAAACCTAACTCAAGTCAAAGGGAAGGGGGATGACTTTGAGTACACACACTCTATATGGAAACATGTCATGAGTTCATTAACTCACAATATAACACACGAAGGGAATTACGTCCTGAGCTTGTTAACTCAAGAATCCCTCTAATCGATAACCATGCCAAGGCATCCCCTATTCCCGTCTTCTTCTACGTCTAGAAGTCGACCCGGGTCATGGATCCTTGCAACCTACTTGACATACGAATGGATTCGGGTTCTACGGGCCTTATACTGTAATGAACTGTCACTTTACACGGGCCTTATACCGTCAGAAGCATTCACCCCACGGGCGCCATTCATACAGCACGGGGAATCAAACCTGCCAAGTAGTCGTGCATATGTTTCAGAGGAGCTCGAGACCCATGAAACGCACTCGAAGAACCGGTTATGATTACGTGATCACACACACAAACTTGATCGTATTCGACGATCACAAGGCCATAACGCCTTATCACAACCACAAGGTTAGCACACATGTTCCATACTAGTATTTATTCATTCTATGTCATTCCACACTTTCCGACATTGTTTACGGTAATAATCCTCACTCTACCTATTTCGTATTTTAACATGCATACATATTCAAACGTGTTTAATAATAAGAGCATAGGCATGTAGTCATCAATCACATAATGGAAACACATAATTCAACATATCACACATTACACCAATTCACGGTTCCCTCCGATTTATTTAACCGGGCAATAAACAGATAATTCTCACTCCCATTAGCTAGAGGACGTTCATAGCTTCACAACGATGCCAAGAATACTCAAATTGGATAAATGAGCCAAAAGTTATGAAAGAACCAAGTTGGAGGATCTGTCTTATTCGCAATACGAAGCAGCCAGTGAATGCTCACTTTCTCATTCGCAGTGCGAAGATCCCAGCGAATGCCTAAATACACTGGGTTCGCTGTCCCATTCGCAGTGCGAACGTCTGGCGAACCAAGTCAGAACCAAAACAAAGTAAAGTCCGCAGTGCGAACCTCTGGCAAATGTTCGCCCTCACACTCGCCATACGAATGTCCAGCGAACGCTCACTTTCTCCTTCGCTAGGGGACTCGCAGTGCGAACCTGCGAATTCTGGGTTTTCCAGCAGCGTGAAAACAAAGCTTGTGACCAATTTCTCATCCCAAAACTTCACCAACATGCAAACATATATTAACAGATGATCGTACATGGCTAGGGATTATACTACGCAGATTATATCGCATTTCAACCGTTAAAAATCAAGATTATTCATTTTCTCCTCATTCTAACCTAAATCCTAGACTTCAAGAAAATCTAAAACAAAGGTTTCTATCTACAACCCACCTTGAATAGATGATGATGAAGAAGATTGGAAGATGATTTGATGAAGAATGGATGATGATCTTGATCTTTCCCTCTTCCAAGTTTTCTCCTCTTTTCCTTCCTTTCCTCTTCTTTCTCTCCAACTTCTTTCTAACTTTTCCTTTCTTTGTTTCCAAGTAGAAAAGGAGTGGAAAGTAATTGATATAGTAAGATATTATCAATTAGTAACATTACTAATTGTCCAATTAGTCTCTAAAGCTCCAACACTTAAAATCTCAGAGTCAGATAATATTAATTGGGTCTGCTCTAAGCTCATCAGTTTACTCTAATTATTTTATCCAATAAATTCTCAGAGTGAACCGGAGCCCAGTTGATCATACCAATATTATCCAGAGTAAGATAATTTACGGGGTATTACATCCTCCCCCCCTTAAATAGAAATTCGCCCACGAATTTAAATCAATTACCTGAAAAGATGAGGATAAGAGTCTCGCATCTCTGATTCTAGTTCCCACGTTGCATCACCCGGCTGCATCTCATCCCACTGAACCTTAACCAGAAGAATCTCCTTATTTCTTAACACCTTAGTTTCTCTTCTTGTGATATGACTCGGTTGAGGCTCAAACGTTAAATCTGCTTCTATCTCAATAGTATCTGGTAAAATTGGCTGAAGAGGATCTGGGACAAATTTTCGAAGTTGAGATACATGAAAAACGTCATGCATTTCTGACAGAGAGGGCAGTAACGCCAACCTGTAAGCTACTTCACCAATCCCATTAAGAACTTGATACGGTCCCATGTATCTCGGACTTAACTTCTAAAAACACGTGATCTCCTTCTTCAAATTCTAAAGGTCTTCTACGGTTATCCGCATAACTCTTCTGACGATCTTGTACTTGTTTGACCTTATCACGGATCATCCTAATCTTTTCCGTAGTTTCTGGAATAACCTCGGGTCCCAACATTCTATCTTCGCCAACCTCCGCCCAACACAATGGCATCCTACACTTCCTTCCATATAATGCCTCATAAGGTGCCATACCAATACTTGCATGATAACTGTTGTTATAAGAGAACTCAATCAACGGTAGAAGTCCTATCCAATTTCCTCCACTTTCTAGTACACAAGCTCTTTGGTTAAACAAAATGATCTCGTCGGTAGTTTGCACAAATCCCAGTTGTACTAACAGTTCTGGTAACTTCTCATCTAACCCTTGTCCTTGTTGGATTTCTTCCCTAAGAGTAGAATTGATATCCAATTTTCCCATAATCACACCATTTAGAGTTCAAACAAATTGAAGATTTAGATCTCGAAATTTTTCCAATAAAGTATACTCTAGCATCATCAACTTGGCATTATGCAACACCTTCCTGCTCAATGCATCCACCACTTTATTGGCTTTACCCGGATGGTACTTTCGTTCCAAATCATAATCCTTCAAATACTCCATCCACCTCCTTTGACGCATGTTCAATTCTTTCTGATCGAAAAGGTACTTTAAGCTCTTGTGGTCACTGAACATCTCAAAACATACACCATATAAATAGTGACGCCATACTTTCAAAGTAAATACAACTGCCGCCAATTCTAAATCATGCGTTGGATAGTTCTCTTCATGGACTTTCAACTGTCGAGAAGCATAAGCCACTACATGTCCACCTTGCATTAACACACCGCTAATCCCTTCTTCGATGCATCACAATATACCTCATACGACTTGCTAGGATCAGGAATAACCAAAACAGGAGTGGTTGTCAATCTTCCTTCAAACTCATGAAACTTCTCTCACAAGCCGAATGTCACTCGTACGAACAATCCCTTCGAGTAAGTCTCGTCATTGGTAAAGCCAGTTGGGAAAAGCCTTTGATAAACCTTCTGTAATAACCTGCTAATCCCAAGAAACTTCTAACTTCGGAAACATTCTTCGGTCTCTCCCAATTAATCACTGCTTCAACTTTTGATGGATCCACTGCCACACCTCCTTGAGATATGACGTGACCAAGAAAGTTTACCTCCGACATCCCAAAACTCACACTTGCTCAACTTGGCAAAAAGTTGTCTCTCTTGTAAGATGGATAAAATGATTCTTAGGTGTTCTCCATGCTCTTGAAAATCACGAGAATAGATAAGGATGTATCAATAAAGATCACCACGAACTGGTCCAAGTAAGGTTGAAATATCTGGTTCATATAATCCATGAAAACTGCCGGAGCATTCGTCACCCCGAAAGGCATTACTAGGGATTCATAATGACCATAACGGGTCCTAAATGCAGTTGTTGGTACGTCCGAACTCTTCACCTGAATCTGATGATAACCCGATCGTAAATCAATTTTCGAGAACACAAAGGCTCCTTTCAATTGATCTAGCAGATCGTCTATCCGTGGTAATGGGTATCTGTTCTTGATGGTAACCTTATTCAACTTACGGTAATCAATACATAACCGCATTCCACCATCATTCTTCTTTACCAACAACAATGGAGCTCCCCAAGGCGAAACACTTATCTAACAAAATGCTTAGCCATCAATTCATCTAATTGATCCTTTAATTCTCGTAACTCGAGTGGTGCCATCCGATACGGAGAAACGGATATTGAAGTCGTTTTTGGTATCAGGTCAATAGAGAATTCCACTTCCCTCTCCGGAAGAAGAAAAGTGATATCCTCGGGAAAACTTCCGGAAACTCGCAGACTACTGGAATACTCAAAACCTGAAGGTTGTCGTTCTCCTCCTTGG
This sequence comes from Lathyrus tuberosus, assembly GCA_022829125.1. Lineage (NCBI taxonomy): Eukaryota > Viridiplantae > Streptophyta > Magnoliopsida > Fabales > Fabaceae > Lathyrus > Lathyrus tuberosus. The sequence continues at coordinate 10,676,470 of JALAZF010000049.1, read as the reverse complement.
TGAGAACCAACAGAACAGATTTTTCATTCTTAAACAAGAAATTAATCATTCCCACCGTACCTTCTAAAATAGTAGTCAACACATCATTCGGAGCAGCCTCCATGGATGGAATAATAATTAGGTTCACCTCACAACTGATAAATACCAAATTAGTAAAAATCCAATCCATTCCCAAAACAACATCCACTTTCTTAAGCGGCAAGCAAATTAGATCTATTTGGAAAACTCTTCCATCCACCGATAATACACAATTTTCACACATCAACGGTGTTTCAACAATCTCATCCATGGCAGTAGTAACCACCATGGGTGGAGACAGTGGAATCACTTGCAACCCAAGTCGCTTGATACATTGCATCGATATAAAGGAATGCGTTGCTCCACAATCAAATAAACAAAATAAGGAAACCCATTAACAAACACGTACCAGCCATCCTAGAGTCATCGCCCTTTGCTTGCTTCCCTTACGTCTGATTCCTATTCTGAGGACAATCCCTCGCCATATGTCCCACCTTCTGACATTGATAACACTTCACTCCTTTCAAGCGACATCTACCCGAATGCATCCTACCACAAGTACGACACATAGGAGGTGCACTAGTCCTAGAATTCTGGACTTGTTTCCCTTTGAAAGCTTGTTGCCTAGGCCTAACCTGTTGGCTTGACCTCCCGCACTCATTCTGATTCGACCCACGCGAATCCCCTTCTGTCTGAACACTCCTCAATTCAGTCTCAACCACATAACCTTGCCTCAACTGTTGGAATTCAAACTCTCTTTGGGTCCTCCAAGGACTAGGAAGGTACTTTTCCATAAAAATAGCTCTGAATTGCTCCCACACTTTAGGTACACCTTGCATAGTCATAAAAGCTGAAGCAATATCCCACCACCTCTTAGCAGGGCCCCTCAATGAGTGAGTAGCAAACACTACATTGCTTTCCTCACTACAGTAGACTATCAGAAAGATTCTCTTAATACCAGCCACCCACTCATGAGCTTCCACAGGATCTAATCCGCCATGAAATTTTAGAGGATTCATGCGGATGAAATCCCGGAAACTCCCACCTACAGCTTCTGGAACAACCACTTGAGGATGCAGACCTCCAGTCATTAGTTGTACCATCTGCTGCATGAATAGATTCTATTGCTGCTGCATCTGTTGCATGAACTGATATAAAGGGGCACTCCCATCGCCGCCTGGCGGATTCGTCCCAGCTGGAGGGTTTGTGGGTATACCACGCTTGCTTCTGCGTCTGTCAACCATGTTCCTAAATGTCATATAGATAGGATTAAGTTGATCAGGCTCAATACCATACATATAACATTTAAGACCAAGGGTGACACTACGCATATGAAACGGAAAGAATTACTTATACTATTTCATGGCTAGGTCGAGGATACGACCTGCTCTGATACCAACTGTAACACCCATATATAAATACATACATCAAAGCATATATCATACATGAATAATACGTTTGGTACTGGAATATACAAGTTCCTAGTAACACAGTATACATATAAATGCCCAAAAAACCTAATACAACAACTATGGCATGTTATATATACAAGATGTTCAAAAGATAAAACTAAGAACTAGATCACTAATGATCTCAAAATCTCCACAACGGAAGCCTTGCCACACAAAAGATACGATTCGTAAGGAAAGTCAAACCACTTTGTCCTTACCCTTCGCCGAACCTGTAGTACCTGTGATGTAAACAACAACGTGGGGTGAGATACATCAAATCTCAGTGAGTTCGTTATCTTATAGTCCTCTCCGCTCTACAAGGTTCTAACAAACCTAACTCAAGTCAAAGGGAAGAGGGATGACTTTGAGTACACACACTCTATATGGAAACATGTCACGAGTTCATCAACTCACAATATAACACACGAAGGGAATTACGTCCTGAGCCTGTTAACTCAAGAATCCCTCTAATCGATAACCATGCCAAGGCATCCCCTATTCTCGTCCTCTTCTACGTCTAGAAGTCGACCCGGGTCATGGATCCTTGAAACCTACTTGACATACGAATGGATTCTGGTTCTACGGGCCTTATACCATTATGAACCGTCACTTTACACGGGCCTTATACCGTCAAAAGCATTCACCCCATGGGCGCCATTCGTACAGCACGGGGAATCAAACCTGCCAAGTAGTCGTGCATATGTTTCAGAGGAGCTCGAGACCCATAAAACGCACTCGAAGAACCGATTATGATTACGTGATCACACACACAAACGTGATCGTATTCGACGATCACAAGGCCATAACGCCTTATCACAACCACAAGGTTAGCACACATGTTCCATACTAGTATTTATTCATTCTATGTCATTCCACACTTTCTGACATTATTTACGGTAATAATCCTCACTCTACCTATTTCGTATTTTAACATGCATACATATTCAAACGTGTTTAACAATAAGAGCATAGGCATGTAGTCATCAATCACATAATGGAAACACATAATTCAACATATCACACATTACACCAATTCACGGCTCCTTCCGATTTATTTAACCGGGCAATAAACAGATATTTCTCACTCCCATTAGCTATAGGACGTTCATAGCTTCACAACGATGCCAAGAATACTCAAAACGGATAAACGAGGCAAAAGTTATGAAAGAACCAAGTTGGAGGATCTGTCTTGTTCGCAATGCGAAGCAGCCAGCGAATGCTCGCTTTCTCATTCGCAGTGCGAAGATCCCAGCGAATGCCTAAATACACTGGGTTCGTTGTCCCATTCGCAGTGCGAACGTCTGGCGAACCAAGTCAGAACCAAAACAAGGTAAAGTTCGTAGTGCGAACCTCTGGCAAATGTTCGCCCTCACACTCGCCGTGCGAATGTCCAGCGAACGCTCGCTTTCTCCTTCGCTAGGGGACTCGCAGTGCGAACCTGCGAATTCTGGGTTTTCCAGCAGCGTGAAAACAAAGCTTGTGACCAATTTCTCATCCCAAAACTTCACCAACATGCAAACATATATTAACAGATGATCATACATGGCTAGGGATTATACTACGCAGATTATATCGCATTTCAACCGTTAAAAATCAAGATTATTCATTTTTTCCTCATTCTAACCTAAATCCTAGACTTCAAGAAAATCTAAAACAAAGGTTTCTATCTACAACCCACCTTGAATAGATGATGATGAAGAAGATTGGAAGATGATTTGATGAAGAATGGATGATGATCTTGATCTTTCCCTCTTCCAAGTTTTCTCCTCTTTTCCTTCCTTTCCTCTTCTTTCTCTCCAACTTCTTTCTAACTTTTCCTTTCTTTGTTTCCAAGTAGAAAATGAGTGGAAAGTAATTGATATAGTAAGATATTATCAATTAGTAACATTACTAATTGTCCAATTAGTCTCTAAAGCTCCAACACTTAAAATCTCAGAGTCAGATAATATTAATTGGGTCTGCTCTGAGCTCATCAGTTTACTCTAATTATTTTATCCAATAAATTCTCAGAGTGAACCGGAGCCCAGTTGATCATACCAATATTATCCAGAGTAAAATAATTTACGGGGTATTACATATATTTTCAATCAACTCCAACAATCTCCACCTTTATTGAAAATAATACATAAGCTTTCATTGTATTCGCCGATAATCATACTCCACCGTAAAGAGTACCAACATATATATTTTCAACCAATCCCAACATTATATATATATATATATATATATATATATATATATATATATATATATATATATATATATATATAATTTTAATTCTTTAAAAGGCCCATACACTAAAAAATTGGTATTTTGAAGTAGTTACTAGCCAGATACCCATGCAACCGTCCAAATTAATTTATTTGATACGATAATTTTAAAATAAAAAATGATTATATAAACGCAATTGTATTAAAATACAAAAAGAAAAAAAGGACACGTGAGATGAAAGAAAAAAGAATATTTAATATTTGAAAATAAAGATTTTATCTTTTAAATTAAGGTAATTGTTGATTAAAATAAAATATGTATTATGCTATTAGTGACCTGTGAAATATAAAATTGATTTGATACAATATAAAATGTATTTATTTACATATGTAAATTTGAAATTAGTTAATTAATTGTAAAATGAAAAATAATTATATGAGTTTAATTCTAATAAATAATCATACAAAAAGAAGAAGAAAAATAACTCGTAAGAAGAAGAAAGAAAAAAAAAAGAATATTTTGATATTTTGAAATAATGATTTTGTCTTTCAAATCAAGGCAAATTATTGATTAAAATAAAATAGACATTGTGATGATAATAACCTGTGAGATCAAAAAATTATTTGATACGGTATGAAATGTATTTAGATATATATGCAAAATTTGAAATGATTTACTTAATTGTAAAATGAACAATAATCATATAAATTTAATTGTATTAAATAATCATACAAAAAAATGAAATAAAAAGAACTCTGAGATGGTTAAAGAGAAAAATTAATATTTCGAAATAAGAATTTTGTCTCTCAAATTAAGATAATGGTTGATTAAAATAAAATAGATATTGTGTTAATGTTAATCACTGAAATAAAATGAATTGTTAATTTTATTAAAATTAAAAAACAAATTATTATTATTTGTAGTTATAATAAATAAATAAAGAGAAAAAAAATTAAAATGAAAGTGAGAAAGTATGGAAAAAAGAAATGTGAAAAAGATTTAAAATTTTAATTAAGAGAGAGAATGAATGAATGTAATATTTAATTGTGATTTAATCGATGAAGATGAATCTTTGAAAATGAATATCGCATGACATGCTCTTATAAAAGATGAGAATGTAAAAGATTAATATTATTTAATTATTTAAAATTTTTTTTTAGTGTAAATAATTTGTAATGAAATGACAATTTTGAAAATATATGCAATTGATTTTTAATGAGTTGATAGTTGATATATGAAATCTGAATAACCCTACAAATTGTTTTGCTGTTGCTTTTGAATACGCTGCATATGTGTGTGTGTCACAGTTTTTTTTTTTGTAAAAGCAATATATTGAAGAGAAAACAAGGGGTATTCAAGCTCTTACAAGAAGGAGAAAAATTTCCTACCAAGTCTAATCTATTAAACTAGAAAAGATCCATACAATATCCTAAAAAACTAGATTTGGTTGTCACACACACATCAAGCTAAAATTTTAACAGTCCAACACACATCATCTATAGAACAAACAACCGAATTAAAAATACGGTTGTCCCAATTATTATGAAGGTTTTAGCAAGACGCTGGTATTTTGGTGGAGGTTAGTTTGCGGAGGTTTAAACTTCCGAATACAATTATTACTTTTTACGGGTTTTTTTTCAATAGTTTAAAAAAAATCTTAAAAATTCTAATATAATTTAAAAAAAATGTATTTTTATTTTGACTCTCATATCATATAGAAATTGTAAAATACGTAAAGAATTTTTTTTAAAGTACTTAAATTTATATTAAAAAGAAAATATAGTAATGGTATGCACGTAGTTTTCAAACATTTGCAATAATATAACACAAAATTCATAATAATCTAATAGAAGTCTTCCTCTAAAGAATCTAAAAATTTAACATTAATTTCCTAAAAACAAAATTGTTGTTATTGATGACATTATTGTCTGGGCTGCTCGAAGAAGCCCAATAAAACGTAAAACTCAATACCAAAAACACAAAGCATCATGAAAAAGTTAACCTTTCACCCTTTAAATTATATTGACATTCCCTCAAACTTTCATAATTTTAAAATTGTTATTAAAAAATTTTGAAACAAGAGAAAAAATTTTACATTACAAAAAATTTCGAAATTTTCGATTAAAAATAAAAATTTCTGAAAATTATAAAATTTTAGTACTATACCGAAAATTTTCGGTAGTGAAAAACTGTTAAAATTTTCAATTTTTTTTTTATACTATCACCAATTTCGAAGTTGGTGCAAATGTACTAGAAATTTCAAAATTTCTGATACAGTACCAACAATTTCAAAATTAGAGGTAGTGTAAAAAAAATTTCATTTTTTTTAGAAATTTCGAAATTTCCGGTTTCTTTTCTGGAAATTTCAAAATTTTCAGTAAAAAAAATGAAATTTTCCAAAATTTCCGGTATATATCGCGAAATTTTCGGTATACCACTGTAAATTTCATAATTTTTGGAAATTTTTGAAGGGCAAAAATGGAATTTCGCCATAATTAGGGGGTGTCAGGTATAAGTGGGGGGGGGGGGGGGGGGGTGACAGGTTAATTCCTCAGCATGATGTGAACGAACATATATATAATGTTGAGTTTTCTCTCGCTACCTTAAGGGAGAATACATTCTCTATCGTCATATCTATCATGCGGCCATCCACATTTTTCACTCACTTTCATATTTGAGTTGCTAACAAACTCTCATATTTAAAGGGAGTTAGAACCTTATTTACAAGTATGATTTCATTCTCCATTTGAAAGTTTACTAATCATTTTCCTCATTAACTTGAGCGTTGAAGTATTAACCTTGCATGTTAGTCTCGTCCACCGCATCAGAACTTAGCCCGCCGTTACACAATAACCAATCCTATATTTTGATCATTATTTTGTTTTCAAAAATAATATTGGCGTTGTTTGTGGGAAGCGACATCGAATTCCTACAATTACCATGATCTACTGATCTCAGATCCATATCTCCTTCAACCGAAGTGTAGATCTATATCTCCAAGTCAATTTGCAATTGATTTCCTCTCATTAGAATCATCAAGAAATAGCATCATCAAAAGCCACTCATTCTGCTGCCCAACGACAGATTGTTACTGCCATTGATGCAGCGGGAAATCCTCCATCGTCTACTCCTCTTGCTCTGCAGCCAAACCCTATACAACCGAGGATGATTCAAGGAACTTCTCAATTTCCTTCGCTCGTAGTGTCTGCCTCTCAGTTTCACATAGGTGGACCGTCTAATAGACTAGAAGTACATTATGCAGTCATTGGGCAAAAATCCTTTCTCGTCCCGCTTTTGTAGGATAATCTAGGTCTTGAAACGACTCACAAATTGTTGAACGATATGTTTCGGATAATTCAACAATAAAGATCTCTAGCTATCAGGGAGATACTCACTCGGATATAAGAGAGCTTGCAGAATACCTCCCTGAAAAACAACATCGTCCAATAAGCAGCCTCGTATAAAGTCTTGAGACCAAGGAAAGGCCGAGAAGAGGTCCAAAAATATCGAGACACCAGAGACACGAGCACCATACACCTTTGCTCGGCTCTGAAGGGAGAAGGCGCAACCACACTCCTCTAGAAGCTCATCAGTTAACGAGAAGGGAAGGGAAGGGAAGGAAGAAGTTACTTTAAATCAACCTATGAAAAATAATCCTCTAACTGCTTGTATCTTAGACGAAAGGATTCCATAATCCATTGAAAAACCTCTAAAACTCCAATATTACAATGGAAAAGAAGACCCCGAATAACACGTTGAACAAGTAAATGACCTACTGGACCATTACCACACAGACGAGAATGTAAAATGAAAACTCTCCGCACTTACTTTAAGTGAGTTTGCTTAAGCCTCGTTCAAATCCCTCCCTGATGAGAGCATAGATTTGTGGTTTGAGTTCTATGAAACTTGTACTCCCACTTCATTGTTAGGAAACGACAATCGACAACTATGGCCACCCTTAGTGGTGTGACTCAAGGAAAGAAGGAAAATCTATGCGTGTACATCGAGGGGAACCAACAGATGAAAGTCTCAAGTGTTGGATTTATAAGAAATGACTACAACTTGACAACACATTCTGAGAGAAATTATGGTGCAAAGAAGCCCATAATATGAAAGACTTGTTGAGTAGGGTCTAACCCTACATTAATTATGAGGATAAATTGCTAGATGATGGGGGGAGCCGAGGATTGAGGGTCTCTAGGTCCAATCGAGCAGAAGAAGAGGAATTTAGGAAATCTAGATAGGAACATTGTGAGGGCAAGGTTCCTTATTGCTTTGTTTTAGTGATGTCAAAACAAGGAAAATTTCGTACGTATCACCTTGTCTTAGCTTGCATTCATTCTTTTAAAATGCTCATAATGATCCACATACACGAATCTAAGCATATAGGACCATCCCCTATGTGTAAAATGTGCATTAAATCATTTTGGATGCATTAGGTCGACACATACATAGTGTAGGTCGACTCAAAATTGATAAAAATGTGTTTGTGGCATTTTGGCACCCTTGCGTCGACTCACAGTTACTGTGGAGGTCGACGCATACTGATTGAAACCAATCTTGGAGCTCTCGGGTGCTCATGCATTGACGCATGGTTAGGTTCAAGTCGACGCACAATTTCATTTTGTGCACATGATTACTTTATGACATGTTCAGGTCGACTCACAAGATGTTAAGGTCGACCTCTCGCTCATTTAAGCCTATTTTTTCTGCATCTTTCTGATTCAAAAACTTGTTATTTCTGTTATGTTTTCATAGTCATATATATATATATATATATATATATATATTCATATGCATCATTTTTTGTACAACAACCAAAAAGAAAATTGAAAATATACATTGAATTACTCTTCATCTTCATTCTCACACTTGCATTCTTCAATAATCACACATAATCATCTTTGTTGGGTTGTACATTGTCGAGGTGATAACGTCCAAACGTAGGATTTGTATATCTAGTTTGGGTTGAGATTTTAGTGGGATTTTCTTGAATAAAATCATTGGGGTTTTGTCCTCCAAGATCTTAAGGAATTTGGGGGGGGGGGGGGGGGGGGGGGTTGCACAAATATTTACATCACAGATTCAGCCGAGTGAAAGGCTTGAAGAACGATGGGTTCGGTCAAGCAAGTAGCGGTAACCAGAGGATTGTGTTGAAAGATTTGGGGTTGAACGTCTTGCAATCGAAATCAGCCAAGTGAAAGACTTGAAGATTCAAGTGAGTATCGGTAACCAGAGATTTGTTCGAAGCGTTTGATGCACTTGATTCAGCTAGAATCAAGGGGAGAGAAATGGATAGAATCAACATCAACAATTAGGTTTGAGTGTGTGGTAGCTATAACTTCTCTTATACAAAACTCTGCAACTTGATATTATACATATCTAAATTCTAGTTTTAGAATTGGGGGCAGACGTACCCGAAGCGAGGACGAAAGGGGAACTGCCTAAACAAATCGGGTGTTGTTCTCTCTCTCTCTCTCTATCTATCTATCTATCTCTTTACTTTGTGTTGTTAACGTTTGTGTGAAATCAATTGTTCAATAAATTTCTACTGTTGTGTAGTGTTGAAAAATTGTTTTGGAAATTCATTGCAATCATTTTGATTGCAATTGTGAAAAATTATGCACTATCATTTCATAGGAAATTGAGCTTGGGGTGTTGTGCACACCAAGCGTTCGATGTATTGATCGCACACAAACTGTTCGTAAAATTGTCAATTCGATTTTACCATTTATAATTCATTAGAAACTGGTTATTTCAAAGTGGTCTTTATTTGAATTGGTTGATTGGGAATGCTATTGATTTCGTTGTCTCATCAATATTATTCCATTCGATTTCACATATCTGATCTTACCAATAACGGTTCGTTTATACGATTTTATATCCAAGGCCGCTTCCGCACATTTTTGAAACAATTTTTTAAGCGCCGATTATATTAAAAATTAGTGATCTATTCAACCCCCCTTCTAGATCATTGCCATCGTCTAACAAGTGGTATCAAGAGCATCGGTTCATCTAGTGCTTCACATATAGCTTTTTAGAAAATGGCTAACAAACCTAAATGGGCGTATAATAGAGCACTGATTTTTAATGGTGAAAACTACGGTTATTGGAAAGATTGTATGCGAGTGCATATCAATTCTATTGATAGAAAGGTATGGAACATTATCCAAAATGGTCTTATTGAAATAACTATGACTAATGCGGATAATGTTGTTGTGCCTAAGCCGGAAGCACAATGGAATGATGACGATGAGAAAAAGTATAATTATGATTGGAAAGCTAGAAATATTCTCATATTCTCTTTGGGAATTGATGAATATTATAGAGTTTCCCATTGTACTACTGCTAAGGTTATGTGGGACGTATTACAAGTTACCCATGAGGGAACTAATGATGTCAAACTAGCTCGAATCAATACTTTGACACAAGAGTTTGATCTCTTTCACATGAAGCATGGTGAAACCATTGCTAAAAGTCCTCCACAAAAGAGCTAAGTGAAAGTGCGTCAAGTGATGATAATAAAGATACAAATGAATATATGGGGCTGTTCGTGAAAAGATATAATAGATATATAAGAAAAAATTAGAATTTAACATTCGGACAAAAATCTCATCAACTTTCGACGACAAACAGCATGAAGGAAATAAGAGTGCTAAATCAAAAGGTTCATGCTACAATTGTGGAAAGGTCGATCACTACAAGCCGAATTATCCATTGATGAAGAAAAACAAAGGAAAAGAAAAGAATCGTCAACAAAAGAAAACGAGCAAACCTAGAAGGGCATACATTGCTTGGGAAAGTGATAGTGAGTCTTCTAGTGAAGATAGCTCAAGTGATGAAGACGAATCTGTCAATCTTTGTCTCTCGACTCATCAAAAGAAGAAGAAGAAGGTAAGATATTCTAAGTATGAACACTCTAATAAAATGTCTCATTCTGAATTGCAAAATGCTTTTGATACTTTACACCATGAGGGTAAAGAAACTTTTAAACGCTTAGCTTCAAATAATAATTTTTTTTCACATTTAGAGAAAAAGATTTCCGATTCCGAAAAGGAATTAGAAGCTCTTAAGAACTCAATGGTGGAAGCAACCAAAGCTAAAATTGAGGATGACAAGTGTACTTGGTTAAATTGGGCAGGTTGTGAAACTTGTCACATTTGGCAAAAGGAGGTAAGAACTCTTAAAGCCAAACTAGACAAGGCTTTAGAACCTAAAGTCACATTTGCTATTGATCAATCACATTTTAGAAAAAGCATGAATATTCCTTTTCAAAAATATACCTATGTGATTAGAGATCAAGATAGCAAAAGTAACACCAATGTTAACCTAACTTGTCTATATTGTTGCAAGAAGGGTCACACCATTTGCTAAATGCCGATTTAGGAGATATTTAGTCCATAAAGGTATTTTCCAATGGTTGCCCAAATGCAACTAAAGATTCACTTACACCCAAGGACCCAATAAAAATTGGGTACATATTTCCCTTGTTTGATTGTGTAGGTACAATGTCTTGAGTCTACATAGAGAATATAGGTTCTCGATAGTAGATGCTCAAGACACATGACGAGAGACATTTCCTTATTCATTGAATTTGTGGCAAAGAAGAAAGGATTTGTCATGATTCATCCTTTAAGGCCACCTTAATCTATTATCAGCCATATAGGCTATAATTTTAGTAAGTGTGCCCGACTCAGTCATTATTTTCATTTGACTCTGACCATCCATTATGCCATCCGATGGTCTCATATTCCCATATAAATTGGTGAGTGAGATGCAACTTTATTAAATAATGTACATCTCAATGCAAAGAAAATCCAATTCCATTAATTGTACATGGCAGAATATTCGTCAATTACCTATCAAAGTTATTCTTGTCTATGTGGTTCACATCAACCAAAAAATAATTTTGGTCAGCTTCAATGTTCTTGACAATTTCATCAAGTTTCCAAATTGCGATTCTCTGGTGCATTGTCAAAGGGACTGCTCATGTCCCATGGATCCTCTCTATACCAAGGAGTAAGTTATAGTTCGCCTTGGTTAGAACGACAACAAATAAAGTTGGGTTGGTAGTTGTCCCTACAAAAACATCTATTTGTATAACCCCTAGAGGTTTACTTGTCTTTCCTTCATATTTTGATAGAAACATGTTGTGGGGTTTCAAGTTTGTGTCAAATTTGTCAATTTCCTTAGCAAGGAATGTGGCATTATGTTGACGACATATTACTATTGGAAACGGTGTCCCTACCTTGCAACAAGTCAAAACTTAGTTAGGGAAATGCTTTTCTATGAAGGACCTTGGTGAATCATCCTATATATTAGGAATCAGGATCTATAGAGATAGATCACTAAAACTGCTTGGCCTAAGTTAGAGTACATACATAGACAAAGTGCTGAGATGCTTTAATATGCATGATTCCAAGAAAGGATTCATACCTCTGCAACATGGCATGTGTCTATCAAAAATACAACCCCCTTTAACTAAGGAAGAAAGGGATCACATGAATAAGATTCCATATGCATCTGCAATAAGATTTATCATGTATTCAATGTTATGTACTCGACCAAATGTCTCGTATGATTTAAGTGCAACGAGTAGGTGCCAGTCTGATCTCGATGATGCTCATTGGGTAGCTGTCAAGAATATCCTTAAGTACTTGAGAAGGACTAAAGACTCATTCTTTGTATATGAAGGTCAAGAAGAGCTTGTTGTAATTGGATACACCGATGCTAGCTTCCAAACAGATAATGATGACTTCATATCACAATCTGGTTATATGTTCTGCTTAAATGGTGGCGTTGTGAGCTGGAAAAGTTCAAAGCAAGAAACAATTGCTGATTCTACAACCGAGGCCGAGTACATTACTGCCTCAAATGCAACAAAGGAAGCTGTTTGGATCAAGAAGTTCATTAGTGAACTTGGCATATACCATAACACCGTGGATCCCATTGACCTCTATTGTGATAACAATGGTGCTATCACACAAGCTAAGGAGCCTAGATCTCACCAACGATCCAAACACATACTTAGGCGTTATTACCTCATTCGAGAGATAATAGATCTGGGAGATGTGAAGATATACGGAGTACCTACACTTGAAAATGTTGCTGACCCACTAACAAAGCCTCTTGCGCAACAGAAACATGATGGTCATACTAGATCTATGGGTATTAGAGGTGTGCCTAATTGGCTTTAGTGCTGGTGGGAGATTGTTGGTGTAAGCCCTAGAGGCCAATACTTTTGGTACTTGTATCAAATTATCTATTAATAATAAAATGCATTTCTTTATTATGTTTTTCTCAAAATAATAAAGTCCCTAGAATAGATAGTCCATTTAATGAAATATTAAGTATGACTTAATCATGAGACCCCATTAAACATAAGGACATTATTCTTAATATTCATAGTTGAGATTTACTGTGAAGTGAGATAACCTTAAAGCATTAATAGTATTATATAGATAGACTGATGATCACATCTCATGGATCATGGATAAGGAGTTATCAAGTCTTAACATATGTATGAATATTAGGAGTAATATTTATACTAAATTGACCCGCTATGAGAGTACTACATAAAATGTTATGCAAAGTGTCATAAGTTACTCTCATGGTGATAGTAGTGTATACCACCCTTCGACCTGAAACCATTATGGACCCTAGATGTAAAGTTGAGTACTTTATTGGTGATCTAACATTGTCCGTAACTAGATGACCATAAAGACAGTTAATGGATACTCCACAAAGCATGCTGAGGGACAAGAGTGACCTAAATGGAATTTGCCCATCTTGCGTAACAGGATAAATGTCTAAGGGCCCAATATTGAACTGGACAAGGATGACACGATATATGTCTTATGTTCAATATAGATATAAGGACAAAAGGATAATTGTACACACAAGTATTATCACAAAAGGTTTTGTCAAATCACATGACACTTTTGTGACTTGGGTAGCAGTAATGTGTTTCTAGATACTGCTCACTGTTTATTAGGTTAAATGTGTGATTTAATATAATTACCAATGTCGCAAAAACCTACAGGGTCATACACATAAGGACAGATTGATAAGAGGTAGAGTAAATAAGGAACACTGTAAGGTACGATGCACTTAAGTAAATGTAGAACACCGTAAGGTACGATGCACTTAAGTAGAATACGTAATGTGGTAAGGTACCACATGCTTAAGTGATATACGATACACTATAAGATATGGTGCGCGTACACTTAAGTGGACTTTTTAGCTTGCAACCCACACAAGTGGTTCTATAAATAGAACCCTTGTGCATAAGCATTGATACTTGATGAAAATTTGGTCTGTGAAACCCTAACCATATTTTCTTTCTCTCTCTCACTCAAAACCTTCAATTGTAGCAGCTAGCACTGAGACTGAAGGAATATGTTTATGTGGACTAAGTAGAGGTGTTGTTCATCAATCAACGCTCGTGATCACTCATTCGATTCAACATCAAAGATTTTATCGCCACAAGAGGTAATCGTTTCTATAATTAATCATGCCCATTCGTAAGGATCATTAAAGGGAAAATTTTAATTTCCGTTGCAATTTGGATCGTGATTTTCCTTCACTGCCATCATAACAATTGACATGCCATAAGGAAGTTCCCTACCACTTGGGGGTAACGTAAAATTCAAGGGAAGGGGGCATTTGGTCTCCTATCATATTTTGTGTAGTCCTAGGGGTAGTTGACACACTCATTACTTGTGGTAAGGATACCACAACTTTTGGTGGTGGAATTGATGCTGTTATCTGGCTTATAACAATACGGTTTTCTCCAACGGTGGTTGAAGTCCCTGTATTGCCAACCGTCAAATCTATTGATTGTTCTTGTATGTTGAGAGCATTGCTCCGAGGGGGAAATGTGTTTTTTAAAGTTGGACGAGTCATTTCTAGAAGTGTTTTACCACTCCTCAAATGCATAAACACTCAACAGATGAATACATTTCATGTAAGAAAACAAAATAAACTATATAAAAGACACACCATTTTTTTGCATAAAGTTTAAAATTTCTTGCACAAAAGGGTCCCATTGGTCGTGCCAATTTTTTTACTAGTATTTTTAGTAAACAATCACGAGTTTGATTCACTTAAGAGATTAAACTAAAAAAAATATCAAAGACAATATGTGCAAAAGAATGCAAAGAAAAATGTTTATGGATAATGCTTAAATGTTTGAAAGTTAACAAACTTAGCGCAAATGCAAAATTGATTTGAATAAATAAAATAAAGAAAAAGCATAATACATGACATAAAATAAATGCTTTAATTTAAAGAACTTTAAAGAAAGTTAAAGATGGACGCAAACTCATACATTTCTCACAAACTGTTTTTCTCTGTAACTTGGATATTTTAGTTTTATAGAGAATGAGTGAAATTTTTGCGATCTTGATCTCGCTCACTAAGATTGACTTATATACTACTACAATAGTAACAATCGACAACAAATAGATCCTAAGGATCTGAAACGTATCCCATTACATAGGCTTCATCGCTCTAACTTGCTCCCACGTGTTTTCAAAGAAAAATTATTGTTGAGATATCTCCATATTACATAGTCTTTAGGCTTGAGAATATCATAAGTCCCTAACATATGGTGGATGTGTCGATCACAACCTTGTCGAAGGGTTGGCTTATGTAGATCCTTTTGACATTTTGGACATGTCTCGAAGAGAAAGATCATAATCTTGTGGATATGTTCTTGAGACTCTTCCAAACTAGTCTTTGTTTCGACTCAAATGATAGGTTAGTCGAACCATCTTAGTCGACATAGTTAATATGTCGAATCCTTTGATTGAAGCTCTTGACACTTAGTAATTTCCAACGTAGTTACTACCATTCTTCGTTGACTTTCTTCAGCTAGAATTTCTAGGCTAACAACTTCATACTTTCAGAGATGTATATTCGGACGATATTTAATCAAAAGGGTGCCATAACCCTTTCTCCTTCCTTACTACTCATACTACTTTCAAAATCTCCAACTCTCATCTCTCAAAATCTCTCAACTCACATTCACTCAAAATCATTTAACACACTTTCAAATCTTCTTACATCAACACCAAAACGAGCTTGTTCAACATCAAACTCCAGTCACATTTGGTAAGTTTTTGAATTTTTCTAAAGTTTTTTCATTTTACATCAACATATGTAGAAGTTGAGCATTAGGTTATGTAATAGGTAGTTTGGACATGCCAATTACACTAACAATGTGTTTGATAAGTTGTTTTATTGAAATGCATTATTTTAGTTGTTGGGTTGAACTACATGTCGGCCATTGACGAGTTCTGAATCGCAGAACCTTACAGAGATGCATTTCCGTAAAGTTGCAACGTATTTTCCAGATATCGGAGATGCATCTCCGAATCAATTTGTAATGCCCTGTATAATATATATCTAGAATAATACCATACAAGCATTTTATTTGGTACTGACACATCAAAAGTGCCTAATGGCATAGTTCACATACTTGTCCATTTCTAAAACCTAAATACAACACATGGCACAAGTCATGGAAACTAGCCAAAAATAATAAAACTAAGAATGATATACAATATCCTCAATTGTATACAACAAAAGAATGCACAGCGGAAAAAGCTTAACTAAGCTTCTCTTGAAACATCCGAGCATCGCTCCACTTGTAACCAAACCTGCACCTGAAATAAAACAACTATAGTGGGGTGAGATACATCAAATCTCAGTGAGTTCCCTATCCTATAGGTCCTCTCGGCTTTACAAGGTTCTATCATCCTAACTCAAGTCAAAGGGAAGGGAAATGACTTTGAGTGCACAATTCACAATCTCACACTATATGGAAACATGTCAAGAGTCTGTTAACTCATGAATATCACACAAAAGGAATTACGTCCCGAGCCTGTTAACTCAAGATTCCTTACGAATCGATAACTGTACCAAGGCATCCCCTTTTCCCGTCCGCTTCTACGTCTAGAAGTCGACCCGAGTCATGGATCATTGTAGTTACTTGGCATACGAAATGGATTCGGGATCATCGGCCTGTTAACCGTGAACCGTCACTTCTCATGGCCTGTTAACCATCACAAGTCTCTTTACCATATAGGCTCAATTCGTACTACATGCGGGAATCAAACCTGCAAAGTAATTATGCATACGTTTCAGAGGAGGAGCTCGAGTCTCATAAAACTACACCTCAAGATAAATGGTTACGATTACGTGATCATAAACACAACGTGATTGTATTCGACAATCACAAGGCCACAATACCTTAAGGCCACATTCGCCTTTCTCATAAATCACTATGGTTCACACATGTTCCATACTAGTGTTTACTCTCTCCTATACCAATACTCGTCACGGATGCACCATTATACATCAAGTGCCCGAACATTGCCATCTAGGTTATCTACTCCAGGCCAGAACTTGTCAATGAATGCACGAGCATCGCCATCCAGAGTTTCTATCACAATTCTATTCACAACCTAGAATTATACTGTTTGTTTTGGGGTAAAGTTTCCTCACTCTTCCTAATTCAGTTTAACATGCATATTTTCTCATTCACAATTTACAATTTGATAGACATGGTATAATCACAAATATTACAAGTAAACACACATAATCACACATTACATAAAGCATCACTTTTCACATTTACATAGTTAACACAATAGGTAGGTTTCCTCCGATTCATTTAATCGGGTACCAAATCAATATTTCTCACTCGTATCCCGTAGGATATTTCCACAACTTTACATCGGCTATAAATATGTCTCAATCAGATTTATGATCCAAAAGATGTCAATTTCAACATTTCGCAAAACATTACTTTCCTTCATTTTCCACTAAATAAAATATCCCACATCATACCTAAGATTTTCACTTTTTATCAGATAGAGGGTCGTCATAGCTTTCTAATGACACCCAGAACGTCCCGATCCGAGTTACGGATCAAAAGTTATGAAAGAAACAAGTTGGAGGATCTGCTGTGTTCGCAATGCGAAGCAGCCAGCGAATGCTCGCTTTCTCATTCGCAGTGCGAAGCTCCCAGCGAATGCCTAAATACACTGGGTTCGCTATCCCATTCACAGTGCGAACGTCTGGCGAACCGTGGCAGAACCAAAACAGGGTAATGTTCGCAGTGCGAACCTCTGGCGAATCTCTGGCGAATGTTCGCCTTCACCTTCGTCGTGCGAACAAACAGCGAATGTTTGATTTCCCCTTCGCTATGGGATTCGCAGTGCGAACCTGCGAATTCTGGGGTTCTCAGCAGCGCTGTTATGGGTCATTTAGGCCAAAAACCAACCTTTCTCCCACCAAAACTCATCCAAAGCATATCAAAACATAAACCAATCATACAACAAGTATTTCTCACATTTTATATCACGTTTCATCCGTTAGATTTCATCGATTATCCGTTTAATCATTTTCTCTCAATTCTAACCTAAGTTCCAAACATCTATTTCTATAAATTTGAGTGTCTAACTAGAACCCACCTGATAATCGAAGAGGAGTTTGAAGAAGATGATAATGATGATGATCCATGGGTTTCTCTCTTCTCCCTTCTTCTTCTCTTCTTCACTTTCTCTTCTTTCTTTCCATTTCCTCTTTTCTTATTTTTCTTTCTTTTCCTTTTCTTAACATATATATATATATATATATATATATATATATATATATATATAATACTATTATTATATAATATAATCCAATAGAGTAAAATATCTCCAATTGATATTTTGTCACCTCAACCAAATGATCAATTATTAAAGTTATCATAAAAGTCTATCTTGAACTAATAATAAATTGATCTCTTCAGAGTTCATTAGTTGCTCTATTGATCCCAATTGATAATACTTAAAGTACTTAGAGGATTCCATTAATCCAATTTACCAAGGATAGAGCACATATATGTTCATCTGATCTCATCTGATATCCAATTGAGCATTTAGATAATACGGGGTATTACACAATTCTTGCTAACCTAAGGTGTTTTGCTAGGGGATATATGTGGTGTACATTGCGTTGTTACGAAGATGCATCCCCGTAAAATTTTTTGAACAATATTGGGGTGCTACTGAATTTGAATGCGTTTGAGAAATACATATGATGTGTCGAAAGATACATCTCCAAAATCTGAAAGGCATTTTCGATTTTACGGATAGGGTTTTTCCAATACATAGAATGAGGTTAGCAATCTCCTTAATTTAACATAAGCCTACACACAATACAAACCAGCCCAAATTAGAAAAAAGCCGGCCCAATTTCGAAAAAACCCTAAAACATGTCTAAGGTCAATGTTGTAGTCACAGCACATTTTCTCTCTCTCCGTCTCTTTCTCTCTCTTTCATCCTGTTTTCTTTTTCCTCTCTCCTTGCTCCAAAAATGGCGAAGCTTCCCTGATCTATGTACGTGTAAAGGTTCAAACTTGTTCAAACCATATCCGGGTCACCATTTCCCCCCAATTAACCGGTTGAATCAAACGGATTTCTCCGGTTTAGAAACAATTTTCGATCTCATAACACTGCTAACAGGTACTGTTTTTTCTCCCTCTTTCCTCAAACATTCAACTACCCTTTCTTCCATTCTTCAAATCTCAACACGGGTTGCATTCAAAATCATTTTTTTTTATTTCTAAATATTGCTTGTAGATCTTGAATTCTGTTATACTGTTCTATTTTTGGCTTAAAGATCTGATTTTTTTTGTTCGGTCAAATTGTTCTTATCTTAGATTAAAACCCACAAGCAGAAACATTTGTGGTACGAGGATTCTGTTGTTTTTCTTGTTGGGTTGTTTTTCTGCTTTGACTCTATTTGAACTTAATACAAAGGTAGATTTTTTTTTCTTCTTCACATTTGCATTTTCTGTGTTATTATCATTTTAGGTTATTGTGTTACGTAGTGATTGGTAATTAAGATGAATGAAAATTAACCTAGATAATTTTTTAGGATATTTAACATGGTGTAATGTTATACATTGTTTTATGCAGTTTTTCTGCATCTTCTGGGGTTGTTATGGATGGAGATAATGGCCTTAACATAACCAATTGGGGCTACTATGAACCCGTTGCATCCTTTAAGAGCCATCTTGGGTTACAACTAATGCCATCAATGCCGGAAAAGCCTCTGCTTGGAGGACGCAATGCTGCGGTTTTGTCTGGTTCTAACGGTGCATTTCACCATAGGGACATTGGGTTGCCCCAAACCACATACCCTATGGATTATATGAGGGATGCATGGTTTAGTAGTCAGAGAGATAATAAGTATATGAACATGAATATGATACCTACTAACCCTCCGTGTTATAGTAGTATGCCCGAGACATCTTCAGCTCATCATATTCAAATGATTCGACCACCTGAATTGGTTAAGGAAGAAAAGCCGATGGAGGAGGTACCCGTGGTTGAGAAGGCCAACGGAAGTGGTAAGAAGAGGCAGGGTTCGAAGGTGCCTAAATCTCCCAAGGCAAAGAAGCTGAAGAGAGGACCCCGTGTACCAAAGGATGAGAATACTCCTTCGGTTCAACGGACACCTAGGGCTCCAAAGAAAACTACGGAAATCGCAATTAACGGTATTGATTTGGATATTTCAAGTATTCCGATTCCTATTTGTTCATGCACTGGATCACCTCAACAGTGTTATAGATGGGGCTCGGGTGGGTGGCAATCTGCATGTTGCACAACAGCCATATCGATATATCCTTTGCCTATGAGTACTAAACGGCGCGGTGCTAGAATAGCTGGAAGGAAAATGAGTATAGGAGCATTTAAGAAAGTTTTAGAGAAACTTGCGGCCGAGGGATATAACTTTTCTAATCCAATTGATTTGAGGACTTACTGGGCAAAACATGGCACCAACAAGTTTGTTACAATCAGGTAGGTCTATATTTCAATTGTCAACTGGCCTCTGATTAATTCAACCTGTTTGTCATGTATATATATGTGTATTTTGCCAGAAACTGAGGCTTCTTAGATGGTTTGTAGTAGGAGAATTTTCAAAGTCACGAGACTTTTCCTTTTTCCCGTCTAACAAAAACAATTTGCAATGTTGTTTTGTTTCTTTGGATTTAGTACATGGGAATTCAATCTCTTGGTTGGTTGGTTGGTCTTGATAGATAATTAACTTAGAGATCTTGTTTTATTAATGTTCAACTGACATTATTTTCATCTGTTCATAAACTCTATTGGCGAATGATAGCTGCTTCCCGTTCTTTTTGTTTCGAACGAAATATGTTAGTTTCGTTGTTGATCATATCTCTTATTTGTTGTGTAAATCCATGGTTCATTATTATGACTACTGTAAGATGAATTGAAAAACTTTGCACATATATTATTTTTGGTCAAGTAGTCTATAGAATCATTTAGGTGGGATGTTGTGGGTTCAAACCCAATCCTACATCTGATGTTTCTGCACAGCTATTAACTGAACTTGCTTTAACAAAAATCTCTCTGCACAATATATTAAATGCGGCATATCAATAGATTGGTGAGGAATGAGACTTGTTTGTAGGCTGTTACAGGTTGTGCGTACTACCAAACTTTATCACAGTATTGTCACATTCCATATTTTCCTTCTGTAATTTAGTGGTATGTAAGTTGAGAATATGCTTCAAGCAAAATCATTTTTTTCCCTGAGCTTGCAAGCATGGATAAGCATGTTTTCATAAGATGTTTTGTAATGTAACTGATATAATCTATTTATTAGTTTTCATAAGATGTTTTGTGAAATTTAGAAAACAATGTGGTGGTGAAACCTTTTTTTTTTTTTAAAGAAATGTTTGGTAGAAATCAGGAGTCTCCATTGGATTATTTAAAATATCCAGTTTAAATGCAAATGAGATACTGGAATTTTTTAGAAATGTTCGGTAGAAATCATGAGTTTCTATTGGATTATTTACAATATTCGGTTTTAATGTAAATGAGATGTTGGAAATTTTGAAAAACGTATCATGATTAGATTGCCACTTAAATTTACAAAATGAGCGGTGTGGATTAGGGTTGTCAACTTGTTTTTGTTAGTGAGAATTTGATGAGGATTTTTTTCTGTGGAAACATGAATGGGGAACAAAGTTTTCTCGAAGGCACTTTGGGAACGGGTATAGCGATCATCATACCTTGCCCTGCTGGAGTGTCTATCCTTGCTTAGAATGTTATAATAGCCTTAATTTATATATAATTTAAATTTTATGTAGATTTATTTAGCATTTCATTAAATTAAATTATAAATAATTTTAAAATAATACAGTTTATTTGTCGTTTAATATATTTATTTTGAAAGTTTGATGGTCTTGATTCTTAAAAGTATAGATTAAATATTAGTAAAAAAATATATTAATTCCAGGGTATTAATTTTTTAATTTTTTGTGGGTAATTTTTGAATTTTTTATTATTAATTTGGTTAAATATAATAAATAAAAAATTTATGTATATGGATCTTCATAAGAATTTTAGAGATCCGTGGCGAGTTGGAGGGATGGGGGACAAAGTTTTCTGTGGAGATTCGAAACAGGGATGAAAAATATATTCGAGGGCAGAGATTAAGATGAGAATGTTTCCTCCATATCTGCTCCGTCCCATTGACATTGTTAAATATATTCAAGGGCGGAGCGTAAGATGGGAATGTATCCTCCGTATCCGCCCGCCCCATTGATATGGATAAAGAAGAATTCAATTTTATAAAGGGAATGTATCCTCCGTATCCGCTCGCCCCATTGATATGGATAAAGAAGAATTCAATTTTATAAAATTCGGTAGTTTTTGAAAACTGTTAAATATATTCAAGGGCGGAGATTAAGATGGGAATGTACGCTCCTTTTCCGCCCGCCCCATTGACATTCTTAGTACATATGGATAAAGAAGAATTCAATTTTATAAAATTTGGTAGTTTTTTAAAACTGATAATAATGTTATTTTTGGTTTCTTAGTGAGATATAACATAAAGGCAATGTAATATCAATATAAATTTAACATAACATAATATATCATAAAGTTAACATAAACTTAAACTTATTAATATTTTAACATAAATTTAACATATAAAAGTGTCGGTACAATTTCAATTATACAAAAGCGTCATTTTTCGTCAAGTCCAATTATTGATTCTTTCAGATTTACATGTTGTCTCTCTGATGTATGTACTATAACTGTGTTCCGAATGACTTATCTATCCGACATATGCTGTTTTCAATTCTCTTGCACATTCACTACATTTCTCTCTCTAACGGCCAATGATTGGAGGAAATGGACATTTAGATTTCATCTTTAACGAAACACAATGACAATCGTTGACAAAACCAACTACAATAAGTTTATGTCTAAATGAACACATAAATGGAGATAACATAAGTGAGAAAAAAGTGATCTTCAGGTTCTTGTACAAGGTAACCAATATTATACTATACCTAGAAGAAATTGGATAACCCATATCATGAATGATCATCCATTTGTCACACCCTTAAGCGAGGGTTCTTGTATAAGGGTTTACTTACTAAGCAAGAATGTGCGGTCTGCTAAGCAAGATATGCAGCAAAGACAACTTGCAGATGAGTTGGCTTGACTTAGGAGAAAATAAACACATGTGTGCAAAGCGAGCTACAAACCTCACTTAGCGAAAGGGCCACATCAGAACCCTACAAATAGAGGTTTTAGTCAGTTTAGTGGAGATAACTTGTGGTGGAGAGATAAAGAGAGGAAGATTGAGGACGAAAGCGCAGTTCGAGGAAACATGTTATGCCATAACTGTCCATGATGACTAGCTCATATAGCTGACCAAAAAGTAATGCTCGCCAGACCGAGATAAAAACATGTATATTGCGATTTCTTTTTGCAATTCCTTTTGCAGGATTACATCATGAAGACCTTTATACACATCTTACAAAGTTCTACAGGCTGTCTAATACACTAGGAACTCTAGAAGTTCAGGAAAAGGCGATATTCATGAGATTGTTTCCACATTAATTAAATGGAAAAGCTAAAGAGCGTTGTTTTAATAAACCAACACAAGTGATGACCAACTGGAACATATTGGAGGAAAAGTTCTTGAATATGTTCTTTCCTCACAACAAGTTCATGAAAGCTAAAACAACAATTGTTGTGTTTTCTCAAGGTGCAACAGAAACTCTATATGAAGCATCTGAGATATACAAATCCATGCTGAGAACATGTCCTAACCATAATTTCGATGATCTCATATAGATACACATCTTCAGAAATGGTTTATAACAACCCAAGTTGTTGCTAAATGCTATTGTTGGGGGATTCTCTAATGTCAAAAAAACACGGAAGATGCAATTGCGATAATTGAAAAATGGTGCTCAATAACCATCAAAGTCAGTACAATACAAACCATGCTCAAAGAAATAATGGAACCATAGAAGTGAACACCAATGATGCAATTCTAGCACATAACATATTGTTGACACAAACAATAGATTAATTGACAAAGCAGCTATCCAAGTTCCATCATCAATTGAAAGTGATGCATGAGACGCCAAAGCACAAGCATATTGCATTCTGTGAGCTATGTACCGACAATCACCCTACTAGTTTTTCCCCTTAACTGTTATAGAAATTAATTATGTTGGCAGCCAACAATGGCTTGTACAATATCAAAATAACAACTTCCAAAGGAACAACAATTTCAATTAAGGATGGAGATTGGAAGTCGGTCCATCAAATAGACATCCGTATCATAATTACGCTCAAGCACTTCCACAAGTAAAAAGAAGAAAGCTGAAGGATATGCTTAACTAGTATATCCAACTGTCGATTGCCATCCAAAAGAGTACCAACACTTCTATCAAAAACCTTAAAACACAAATTGGTCAACTAACGAAGCAATTGACTGGTCAATAAAAAAGTGCTTTCAATGACAATACGCAGAGAAATCCAAAGTATCATTATAATTAAGTTGTTGTTGCTGAAAATCAAAAAGTTGTTGCTGCCAAAAATCAACACACAGAAGAACCATAAGAAGAGAATAAGTAGGGAAAATATTACACCATCTAATAAAGTCCACCCCAGAAGGAAGGAGATCCGAGTGGAGTCATGTTTCCTACTTCCTTAGGCGATGTGAAAATTGGAAATACAATCATAGACTTGAGTGCTAGTGTGAATTTGATTCCATTAGTAGTAGTTAAAAAATCGGTGACCTAAGTATAGAACCAACCATGACAACATTGTAAACGGCTGACAAGACATCAAGGAATTCCGTGGGATTAATCAAAAGTGTTATGATCAAATTCAAAAAATTCTCATTTCGTGTAGATTTCATATTGATGGATATCAAGGAAGATCCAAAGATACCTCTCATTATAGGAAAACCCTTTATAAAACCGCAAGGATTCTAGTGGACATTGATAAAGGACAAGTGAAGGTGAGAATGAAAGATCATGAGGTATGTTTTTATATGCTTGGTATAACATGTCACGAAGGGCCTTAAGGTAATGACATTAAATAAAGCACTTTTTGGGAGGCAATGGAAACCGTTTACGTTTTTGAACTTTTTAAATTTATTTGGCTTTTAGTAGAATTTTCCCCAAAAATCACAACTGTAGAAACTCTGTGTGGTAAAATATAAAGTACTTCACTAAGTGCACTTTGGCATAGGCCAAATCTCGATTAGCGAGCATGGTGCAATAACACAAGGCCAAGTCTTGCTAAGCCAACTCTATTCTCGACTAGCAAAGAACTCTGCCTCTGGAATATTCAAAATCGCATATCTTCATATAATGAGGTATAAGTTCGCTTAGCGAGAAGGTAGTTGCAAGTCATTAATTACTAAGTTCAAACTTTATTTCACTCTTCAAAACATTGCACACCGCCGTTACACCTCTCTAACTTTCGAAATTTTTTCCAAGTGCTTAAGGAAACCACAAAGTTCATGCTTCTTTAAAAATTTTCACACTTTTTCTTCAATTCCAAAGCAACTATAGGTATGTTTATGAATTCAAGTTTCATAATGACTTTTTTCTTACATGAAAATATGTACATTGATGCACACTTTCATCCCTTACGACATAGAACATGATATGAAATGAGAATGAATCTTTTTCATTGTTGCATGTTATTTTTGTTTATATCACACTAAGAAAAATCACATGCATGTATGCATATACTGTTTTAACATGTTAATGTTTGCTGAAAAGGAATTTACAAGGAATTAGGTGTTGGACAAATCCCCCAAATACAAATAAGAGCTTTTTCAATGGTTTAGCTCCCAAAAAAATAACAACTTCCTAAGGAAGAGTTATTTACTTAAGAGAAAAGTATACTTTTGTTAAATTTACAATTTTCCCTCACCCAAAATAATACTCCTCACTAAACTCAAGAGCCCTCTCAAAGCATTATGGCTAAAATGTGTGAGAAAAATAAGAAGATTTAGAGAGGTTATGAGAGAAATGAAAAGGTAGGTTTTTCACGTTTTCAAGATGTGAAAAAATGATGAGATTGTAAAAAATGTAGAGTTCTGTAAGTTCTGTAGTTTTTGGATTGGCAACATTTTGGTAAAACAACATGCTGTCAGTAAGATGTTATGACAGATGTTCTGCTATGACAGTCAGGCATCATGTTCAACATAATGTTGTGACATGTGCCAGGACATGTTATACCAGAAAGTTAGGGTATGACTGTTTTGGTTTTTTGAGTGTGTTTTAATACACACGTTTGCGTTATCCAATGAGGGATATTGTGGGAACTTCTATTTTGATAGATTGTGTTGGTTTTCATAAAAAGGATCTTTGAACTATTTTAGGAAACTTTGTATTTTGTTCCTATTATTGTGCAGGAAACTTTGCTAATGATTGAAAGCTGTTTCCTGGTGGTTTTGCGCTTCAAGAGCCCAAGCCCAAGTGGACAGAAGGATATTTAAAGAGAAGACCCAAACCTATTGTAAGAGGGACATTGTGTGGAATTTAAAGAATAAGGATTAGCCGTGCATTTTGAGTCTCTTTAGTGTTTAATGTGTTTTATTTGTATGTCACTCTTGTATCAGGTTTGATGCATTGAGTTGACTGATTGTTCATTGTTAATTATTCACTCTAAATCTTTTAAGCAAGAATGTATTGTTCTTAGTTGAAGCTTTTAAGCAAAACTAAGTATTGTACTTGGAAGGGTTGGTACTTCTATTTTGGGTAGTTGTTGAATTGTCACTGGTTTATGACTAATAGGAAGTGAGAGGGGGATCTCATATCTAGAGGGTGTCTAGGTAAAAGTTGCACAAGGTAGTGATTAGGCGAGAAGTTGTAAACGGGGGAGTTTAACTTTGAACTAATACTATCATAGTGAATTTCCTTCCTGGCTTGGTAGCCCCCCCATATGTCGGTGAGTTGCACCGAACTAGGTTAACAACTACTGGTGTTATTTTAATTTTTCTGTCATTTATTCTGCATATTTGTGAGTGATCAAACTGTTTTGATCCCATTGTTGTGACATCTGTCTCTACATACGGTATCTGCGTGCTAGAATTTCAATTGGCATCAGAGCAGGTCACCCTGTTTTGTTTTTAGGTGAGCTTCATGGAGTTTGTATTCTGGTACTATGGACAAGGAAGGATGAGGAATTGTTATCAGGCCCCTAGTCTTAAATGGCACTAACTATGACTTTTGGAAGACACATATGGTGGCTTTCTTAAAATCTATGGATAACCAAACTTGGAAGGCTATCATCAAGGGTTGGGAGCACCCTGTTGTTAAAGATAAAGATGGGAAGGAGACCTTGAATCCAGAAGAGGACTGGACCAAGGAGGAAGATGAAACTGCTCTTGGAAACTCCAAAGACTTGAATGCTTTATTTAATAAAGTTGACAAAAATATGTTTAGGTTGATCAACACCTGCACTATAGCTAAGGATGCTTGGGAAATTCTCAAGACAACTCATGAAGGCACATCTAAGGTAAAGATGTCCAGATTTCAGCTGTTGACTACCAAGTTTGAAAATCTGAAGATGATAGAGAATGAAAGTATTCATGAATTTCACATGAATATTCTTGAAATAGCCAATGCCTTTAGTGCCTTGGGAGAAAAAATATCAGAAGAAAAAGCAGGTTAGGAAGATTCTTAGGTCTCTCCCTAAGAAAATTGACATGAAGGTCACAACCATTGAAGAAGCCCAAAACATCAGCAATATGAGAGTTGATGAGCTAGTGGGGTCACTTTAAACCTTTGAATTAACCATAAATGATAGAATTGAAAAGAAGAACGAAAACATTGCTTTTGTATCCACAACTGAAGATAAAGAGGGTCAAGCTAACCTGGATACTGATGAGGGACTGTCAAATACCATTGTTCTACTTGGGAAGCAATTTAATAGAACTCTGAAGAGAATGGACAGAAATGGAAGACCAGGTGTCAAGGACATCACATCTGACATCAGGAATAACTATGATTTTCTAAAGAACACAAAAACTAAAGATAAGACAGATCAAAGTAAAAGGATTCAGTGTTATGAGTGTGAAGGTTTTGGTCACATTAGGCCAAAATCTCCCAACTATCTCAAGAAATAGAAAAAGGGCTTGATTATATCTTGGTCTGATGATGATGAGTCAGAAGATGAATCCAACACAGAGACTGTCAAACCTGTTACTGCTCTCTCTGGCAGATGGGCAACTGAAGTAGAGTCTTGTGATGAAAATGTCCTCTGTGGAGATTTGGACGTGTCCTACAAGTAAACTTGTGACAAATGTGAAGAAAAACTGAAGATAGAGGCTAATCAGAGATATGTCATAGCTGAATTGGAAAGTGAGAAGAAAGAACTCTTATGTATTATTTCTCAGCTAAAAATGAGGTAACTCTCTTAAATTCCAAGCTTCATGACATGACAGATTCCTTGAGTAGGATGAAAAATAGGGTTGAAATAATAAAAGACACTAAAGATGCAGAAGTTCGTTATCAATCTGATAATAAACAAAGAAGGGTGTCTGAAGAAAAGTTCTTTTCTTCTGAAAGGAAGAAGATGGTCGCAATGTCTAACCACGTGTTACAACAGTCTGGCATACATAATGAACATCCAAATAATTACCAATATTGTTGAAGATGCCATTACTGTGGAGAGTATGGTCATATAAATCCTTTCAGTTATAAACTGTATGGAAATAAAAAATTTCCAGCTCATACCAAGGTTAATCAAGTAAACAAAAAGAGAAGATCTAAAGAGAAGTATGTGAATCTAATAACTCACACTTCCTTGAGAACCTCAACTAGAGAAGACTGGTACTTTGATAGTGGATGCTCTAGACACATGACAGGGGTTCAGAAGCTGTTGGTAGACATCAAGCCTCATCCCACAGGTTCTATCAAATTTGGTGATGGGTTTAAAGGTGAAATCAAAGGAGTTGGAAAGTTGGTGTGTGCTGGATCACCTAGTTTAGAAAATGTTCTCTTTGTAAAAGGACTAACTGTTAATCTCATCAGCATTAGTCAGTTATATGATCAAGGATCATTAGTTAATTTCTCAAAGATAGAATGCCTTGTAAAAAATGATAAAAATGTTGTTCTAATGAAGGGTATAAGGTCTAAAGACAACTGTTATCTGTGGGAACCTCAAATAACTGCTTACTCTTCCATATGTTCTGTAACAAATGAGGATGAAGTGAAACTATGCACCAGAAACTTGGACACCTTCATCTCAGCAGAATGAGGGAAATTATATCTGAAAGAGCCATTAGAGTAATACCAGAACTCAAGGTCAAAGATGGAAAAGTCTGTGGTGAGTGTAAGGATAGGAAGCAATCCATGATGTCTTCTCCAATGTTACGACATCAAACTACTTCCAAGGTAGTGGAACTTCTTCACATGGACTTAATGGGACCAATGCAGGTAGAAAGCTTGGATGGAAAGAAATATGTCTATATAGTTATTGATGATTTTTCAGGGTTTACATGGGTGAACTTTCTAAAAGAGAAGTCTGAAACTTTTGGAGTCTTTAAAGATTTATGTCAAAATGTTCAAAAGGAGCAAAATAGTATGGTTATCAAGGTTATAAGCTATCATGACAAGGAGTTTGAGAATGCAAAATTCTCTAAATTTTGTACTTCTAAAAACATCAGTTATGAATTTTCTTCTTCAATCTCTTCTCAACAAGATGGAACTATTGAGCAAACGACAAGGGAAATACAAGAATCAGCTATAAGCGATTGCCATATCACTTTTGGGTCGAAGCTATAAATACTGCTTGTTATATACATAATAGGGTCATCTTGAGGGCGGGCTCTTCAATTACTCTCTATGAGCTATGAAAAGGAAAAAGACCTACAGTTAAATACTTCCATATTTTTGGAAGTAAATGCTATGTCTTGGCTAAAAAATCAAAAGAGTGGAATGAATCTCATAGGTTATGAAGGAATATTTATGGGTTACTCGTCAAGCAGTAGAGCTTATAGAATCTTTAAATTCAGTGCTGGAATGACCATGGAATCCCTCAATGTGATGATTGATGATTCAGTTACAGAACAAAGGATGGATGTTGAGGACAATGTTGGAACATCCTCTGTGCATACTAGTGAGGCAAGAAAAGAGGAAAGCTGCAATTTCACAGGCATTGTATCAGATAACTCTCAAGTGACTACATGTCTCTCTGTTAGAGTTTGTGAGGGATATTCTTCTATCTACCTTGTTTTAGTGATGTCAACAAACATGTAAGAAATTAGATTGTAATTTGAGCGGTATCACATCACGTGTCGGGCATATTACGTCTAACCATTATCGTTTATGTGTCTAGATGTATAGGACCTTGTCTCTCCCATAAATAAATGTCCATTATCATTTTAGTGGTGTCTAGTATGTGTTTCTGATCTTGGTCTGGTGAAAATGCTCAGAAAATTGAATTTCCAAAATAAATGCAGTTCATGCGCTGACCCTTCCAGCTCATGCGCTAACCTCAAAATTCATGCGCTAACCTAGCAAATCCTGCGGGAAAGTGCACAACTTAATTAACACAAAAACTTGCTTCTATGCGTCGACGCATGAAGTCAGTAGGTCGACGCATGACTTCAAAATTTTGTGTTTTTCACTCAATTCTTTTCTGTTATTTCTGTTATTATTTTTGTCGGTCATTTTATTTTCCTATAAATAGTTTTGGTCATCCTTTTATTCTACTAACAAGAAACGTGAAAGATATATGTCATTTCACTCTTCATCTTCATCTTCTTCATTGAGTAAACAAACAATCACATATAATCATCTTTGTTTGTGTCGCCCATTATTCGAAGTGATAACGTTCAGAATTTAGGAAGTGTGATCTTCGTTTTCTGGGTTGAGAGCTTGGCAGGTGTTTCTTGAATAAAACCAGTTGGTTTTGTCCTCCAAGAATCAGATTGATTTTGGGGGTTTTTGTACAAACCTATTCATTCTACAG
Source organism: Lathyrus tuberosus (assembly GCA_022829125.1). NCBI lineage: Eukaryota > Viridiplantae > Streptophyta > Magnoliopsida > Fabales > Fabaceae > Lathyrus > Lathyrus tuberosus. Next base: position 10,645,458 of record JALAZF010000049.1, on the reverse strand, counting down.
GGATTCGGCTGGGCGAAGGTAACCAGAAATTGGCGCAATTGTTCGGTTTAGTAGCTGTAATCAGAGGATCGTAGAAGAAAGGTTTGGGTTCGAATTTTTGGTAGATCGCAATTGATCGAGTGAAGGTAACCGAAGAATGGTGGATTTTTTCGGTTTAGTAGCGTGGGACGATAATTGGATCAACCATATTCAAAGGACTTGATTCATCTTGAATCAAGGGAAGAGAAAATTCTGCATCAACGATCGAAGACATTCGAGGGTTTGGATGTTCATAGTTTTCTCTTGTAACAAACAATTTGCAACAACTATATATATACATATCTCAATTCCATTTGTGGAGTTGGGGGAAGACGTACCCAAAGCGAGGACGATTGGGGAACTGCCTAATCAAATCGTGTTTGTTCTCTCTCTCTCTCTCTCTCTCTCTCTCCTTAACTCCTTTACATTTCAGTTTGTTCGAATTTGTGAAGTTGCAAGTTATTGAAATTTCTGTCGTAGAGTAATTGTAAGCTGATAAACTGTTTTGATAAATTGATACAATTTCTTGAATTGTATCTTGGAGCAGCTGTACATTACCCTCCATAGAAATTCCGCACTTGGTGTGTTTACGCACACTAGGTGTTTGAAAATTTGTTTCAGAGCAAATTTTGAACACGTTGCCTTAAATTGCTTATCACTTTACCTCATTGGATTGGAATAAATGTCAAGTAAGTAAAATTCTGTTTACTGCGTTTTTAAGTGTAGTAATCAAACTGAGTTTTTCTCTTCCATACTCATTCCCGATATATTCGTGCATATCTGATCCTTTTGGTAGAAGGTTCGTTGTAGACGATCTATCCAGTGGTTGCTTCCATTAAACATTTTTAAAAATAATTTTTGTAATCCATTTGCATGTAAAACTCAAGGGATCTATTCAACCCCCCTTCTAGATCCATAGCCATCGTCTAACAAGTGGTATCAGAGCTCTGGTTAATTCTGGTGCTTCGGTAAAACTTCTTGGATCATGGCGAACGAACCTAAAGGGGCTTATAATAGAGCTCCAGTTTTTACAGGCAAAAATTACAGCTACTGGAAGGATTTTATGCGCGTCCATATTAATTCCATAGATCGGAAGGTTTGGAACGCTATCTTAAACTGTCCCATGCAAATTACTATGACTAACGCGAAAGGCGTTGTCGTTCCTAAACCCAAAGACCAATGGACTGAGGAGGACGAGAAAAAGTATAACTATGATTGGAAGGCTCGTAATATGATCATCTCCTCCTTGGGAGTTGACGAGTATTATCGAGTCTCCCATTGTGAAACGGCCAAAGCCATGTGGGATGCTTTACAAGTAGCCCACGAAGGCACTAATGATGTTAAAATGGCTCGTATTAATACACTAATGCAAGAGTTTGATTTGTTTTACATGAAGCAAGGGGAAACCATTGCGGATATGCAAAAACGATTTACTCATATTATCAACAAATTGCATGTTCTTGGTAAACCAATTCCAAATGAGGTTTCTACTAACAAAATTCTGAGGTGTCTTAATAGGGAATGGCAACCGAAGGTCACTGCTATCAAGGAGGCCAACGATCTTGCTACATTAGACCTCACAACACTTTTTGGTAAACTCGATGAGCATGAGCAAGTGCTCATTGGCTTGGAAAAGCATGAAAAGAGCATAAAGAAGGAGAAGACAAAAGATACGGAAAAGAAGTCGATTTCTCTTAAGGCTTCTTGTTCTAAGTCCACACACCAAGAGCTTAGTGATAGTGAAACCAACAACGACGAAGATGATGAATCCGGTGAAGACATGGGTCTATTTGTGAAGAAATACAATAGGTATGTACGGAAAAATGAGATCCAACACTCGGATAAGAATCTAGTCAAGTTTAGGAAGCAATCTAGAAACAAAGGAAACAAGAGTAGCAAAGGCAAAGGATCTTGCTTCAATTGTGGGAAATCCAGACACTATAAGCCAGACTGTCCATTGCTTAAGAAGGAGAAAGACAAAGACAAGGGTTGTCAAAATAAGAAGTCAAATAAGTCAAGACGAGATTACATCGCTTGGGAAAGCGATAGTGAGTCTGAAAAAGGGGACAGCTCAAGTGACGAAAGAGAATCCGTAAACCTATGTCTTATGGCTCAACGAAGCAAGAAAAAGGAGGTACAAAGTCTTGAGAGCACCGAAAGAAGATGGGTTCTGGATAGTGGCTGCTCGAGACATATGACCGGCGACATATCTCTTTTCATCAACTTTGTGGCGAAGAAAAAGGGGTTTGTCACCTGTGGAGACAACAATAAGGGACAGATTCTCGGCAAAGGTACTGTAGGTAACCCCTCATCTACTACTATCTCTGATGTGCTGCTTGTTGAAGGCCTTAGACACAACCTTTTAAGCATTAGTCAACTATGTGACAAGAATTATAAAGTATCTTTTTTAAAGGATTGTTGCATAGTTGAAGATAGCGACAAAAAGAATGTGTTTAAGGGCTTGAGGGTGAACAACGTCTATATGCTAGACTTAAATGAGGTATCGTTGAGTGGAGACAAGTGTCTACTCGCTATGAATGAAGATTCATGGTTGTGGCATAGATGGTTGGCTCACATCAACTGAGTTGCTTAACAAAATTGTCTCTAAAGACCTACTCATCGGTTTGCCCAAAATTAAATTCACAAAGGATCACCTTTGTGATGCGTGTCAAATGGGGAAGCAAACAAGGATCTCATTTAAATCTAAAAACATCGTTTCAACTATGAGACCCCTTGAGCTCCTCCATATGGACCTCTTTGGACCATCTAGGGTTAAAAGTCTAGGTGGTAACTATTATGGGTTTGTTATAGTCGATGATTTTTCTAGGTTTTGCTGGACAATTTTCTTAGCAAATAAGAGTGATATCTTTTCGGCCTTTGAACGATTTGCTAAGTTATTTCAGAACAAGTTAAACACAAACATTGGGTCAATTAGAAGTGACCATGGGGGTGAGTTTGAAAATCATTTGTTTGAAGCATTTTGTGATTCCAACGGAATTGATCATAATTTTTCCGCACCACGCACCCCTCAACAAAATGGGGTAGTGGAACGTAAAAATAGAGTTTTGGAAGAACTTGGAAGGACTATGATCAATGATAGTGGATTACCAAAATACTTTTGGGCCGACGCCATAAGTACGGCTTGTTACATTTTGAATAGGGTGCTCATCCGACCTATTCTAAACAAGACACTGTATGAGCTTTTAAAAGGGCGTAAGCCAAATATCTCTCACCTTCATGTATTTGGCTGCAAATGTTTTGTGTTGAACAATGGAAAAGAGATTCTTGGTAAGTTTGATGCCAAGGCCGACGAGGGTATTTTTCTAGGATACTCTCAGTCAAGTAAAGCGTATAGAATTTATAATAAAAGGTTACGTGTAGTTGAAGAGTCAGTTCATGTTACCTTTGACGAATCTTATCCGAGAAATGTCGGAGAAGGTAGTTCTTTGCATGGTGTAGGTGTACCTACTAAAGACATACTCAAGGACACTGATAAGGGAACTGATCAACTTGAAGCAGTGCGTATTGAGGAGGAAAAGGATCACCAACCAGTGAAAAGTGAGGATGATCATCATGCTGATAAAGATGAACTTCCTCCAGCTTGGAAGTCTTCAAAAGACCATACAATTGACAACATTCTCGGTGATATCTCTAAGGGAGTAACCACTCGCTCTAAACTTAATAATTTTTGCTATTACTTTGCTTTTGTCTCCCAAGTTTAACCTAAAAATGCTAAGGAGGCGTTACTCGATGAGCATTGATTTTTGTCAATGCAAGATGAACTAAACCAATTCAGGAGAAATGAGGTTTGGGACCTTGTCCCACCTCCGCGAGATCATCAAGTAATCGGCACCCGATGGGTGTTTAAGAATAAACTTGATGAAAATGGAGTAATAACATGTAACAAAGCACGGCTTGTAGCGCAAGGCTATAACCAAGAGGAAGGAATCGACTATGAGGAAACTTATGCGCTGGTTGCCCGACTCGAGGCTATACGCCTTTTACTTGCTTATGCTTGCACTAAAAATTTCAAATTATTCCAAATGGATGTTAAAAGTGCATTCCTTAATGGATACATAAATGAAGAGGTTTATGTTGCCCAACCTCCGGGTTTTGAATCTCATGAATATCCTGATCATGTCTACAAACTAAAACGTGCTTTGTACGGACTTAAACAAGCCCCTAGGGCTTGGTATGAACGTCTAAGTAAATTTCTACTTGATTAAGGGTATTCAAGAGGAAAGGTTGACACAACCCTCTTTATTAAACGTCAAGGAAAACACTTAATTTTGGTACAAATTTATGTTGACGATATTATATTTGGGTCTACTAACATGACCTTGGTCAAGGAATTTTCTAGTTTGATGCAGGGGAGTTTGAAATGAGCATGATGGGGGAGCTCAACTATTTCCTCGGATTGCAAATCAAACAACTTAAAGAGGGCACATTCGTGAGTCAAACGAAATATTGTCTTGAGTTACTAAAACATTTTGATATGCTAAACTGCAAAGCAATAGACACTCCTATGCCTACAAGTGCTAATCTTGATCGTGACGAAAAAGGTAAGGATGTTGAGGTAAAGAAGTATCGAGGTATGATAGGATCTCTTCTTTATCTTACCGCATCACATCCCGATATAATGTTTAGTGTATGCTTTGTGCGAGGTATCAGGCACATCCCAAGGAATCCCACTTAAAGGCTGTTAAGTGCATACTTCGATACCTGTCTGGTACTCCAAAGTATGGGCTGTGGTATTCCAAAGGTAGTGCTTGTTCCTTAGTTGGCTACTCCGATTCCGACTTTGCCGGGTGCAAGGTGGATAGGAAAAGTACTAGTGGTACGTGTCACCTTTTCGCAAATTTCTTGGTAAGTTGGCATAGCAAGAAACATGTTTCCGTTGCTTTGTCAACAGCCGAGGCGGAATACGTTGCTGCCGGTAGTTGTTGTGCTCAAGTCTTATGGCTTAAACAATAATTGCTTGATTTCAATTTAAAACTTGAGCGTATTCCAATTTTGTGCGATAACACTAGTGCGATTAACCTAACTAAGAACCCCGTATTGCATTCACGCACCAAGCATATCGAAATACGCCATCATTTTCTTAGGGATCATGTAGAGAAAGGTGATGTGATTTTTGAGCACGTTGACACTAAAAATCAACTTGCTGATATTTTTACGAAACCATTAGCTACAGAGCCTTTCTTTCACATCCGTAGGGAACTTGGCATTCTCGATATCTCGGATCGTGCTTAATAACCTCTTAATCTTCACATATATACATGCTTGTTTATTCTTTTAACTAACAATGCAAATAGATATTTAGCTATTTGTGAGGGCTCTTATCATCATGATGATCAAGGTAATATCGTTCCGATTTATAGATGTTATCATGTTTATGCCATATTAATTACTCTAATCTTGATGTTTATTGCATTTTGAGCACTTATCCTTCATGTGGATATTTTGGTCAATATATGTGCTTGTTTATTTATCTTTTGGAACTTAAATAGCAAAAATTTCATTTCTGGCTCATGTTTGTATGTGCATGCGTCGACGCATGACTTATGCGCTGACCTAGGATAAACTTTCGGGAAAGCGCATAACCAAATGTTCAATTTTTAGGAAAATTTATGAATCATGTGCCGACGCACAGATCCATAGGTCGACGCATAAACCAAACGATCAGACTTCCTTTTTTATTGGGATGCGTGCACCGACCTAATGTTGCCTATTTTCACTACATATTTTCATTGCACATTGATGTATGTTTATTGCATGTCATTTCATTAGATTTTGTGGTCAATTTCTCCTTATCTTCCTCCATTAAACCACATCAATAATCATTATTCTCCACTAAGTCATCATCAAAAACCCTAAAAATAAAAAACCCACCAAGAGAAAATTCTCTATATTTCTACTACAAGGGTTTCTAAGGGCTACACATATCTCCTCTTCACTTTCTGCGAAAATCAAGTGTCATCATCTCCTTTCAACTCTTCTTCAACCATGGCTTCAAGAAGAAATCCAAGTAGAAGGGGAATAAGAGGTTCATCTTCACAACCAGCACCAACCAGAGCATCATCTTCACAACGGGTAACCTTTAAGTCTTTAATTTCCAAAAGAATAGCTATTCCTTTTGAGCAACTATTCTGTAACTGTGCGGTTATAAGACAACATGGCTTTTATCCTCTGATGGGTCCAGATTTTCACATTCCTGAGATTTTTGAACTTGTGAATTTTTAAAATCTTGGTGAATTTCTAGAATGTGATGATAAGTATAGTGAAGATTTGACTCGGTTGTTCTACTGTGGGATCAAGGGTAAATTTCATGGGGCTGAATTTAAATTTTCTATGAATAATGCACAATTTGAAGTGACCAATGATGTATGGTCTACACTGTTTGTCTTGGACACTGATGACACTCTCCCAAAGGTCACGGATAAAGTTTATGTCGAGAACTAAGAGTTCAAAACTGCTATGAATTCGATGTTACGGGAACCATATCCAGATGATATTGTAGCAAGTGGAGTATTTCCAAAAAATGTCACTACTGGTCACTTGAAATTTAAAGACCGAATTCTTCAATGGATTGTTGCTCGCATCTTGAGGCCTAAGAAAGGAGGGTACTCAAGAGTTGAGCAGGCAGAGGTTCATCTCATCTATATTCTAAAGAATCAGATCAAGATTAACTGGCCTTATTATTTTGCTTCTAGGATGTTCGTTACTCACAGCTCCAGCAAATTTTCGGCACTTGGTTATGCATCTGTTGTTGCAAACATTTTGAATCACTTTGACATTCCTGTTCCAAACATTTGTCATATTCATATTACAGCTGAATAACAATTTCTTGCCAAAACCCTTACCATGATGGGTTACTTTTGGAATTCAAGAGAGAACCAGTTTACTTATCGACCTCGTTCCACCCATCCTGAACCTGATGCACCTGTTCACCTTGAAGAAGATGATGATGAGGATGCTCCAGAAAATGCTAATCAAGATGTTGATGATGAAGGTGTGATTATGCAGGAAGAGAACAATGAGGCTTGGATGGGCAATCAACCTGAAGAACCTTCTGAAAATCAGGGCTGAGGGCAGTGGCAACAAAATTGCTGGACTATTTTTGGAAACGCCTATGTTCCTCTAACCTATGGTGAGGACTCTGAATGGCAGCAACCCGACGATTCTGCTCCTCAAACTCCACCATCTCAGCATAATCTGCAGGATTCTGAAGAAATTCTTGCTAGGTTGAACGAATTGACTCTTCAACATCAAGAATTTCAAGCTTTGCAAGATACGCGCTACACTGCTCAGGAAGAAAGGTTCACCAATCTATTTGATCAAGTCTCCTCTCACATTACCAACTTCAACAATTTTGCCAACACTACTATGAATCGTTTCAATCAGATGGACGCCAACTTGACTCAACAAAACCTAAACCTGGCAAATAGTCTTGGCAACCTGAATAACACGTTGATTGATCTCAACCTACAACTAGAGGATCTCCCACCACCAAGCCAACACTATAGGGGAAGAGGTCACTCGTTTAGGGGGAGAAGGCCATAGAGTTTAGGGCATCATATTTCATTTGTGCTTGCATTTATGTTTTGTGGTTTGGTTTTTTTTCGTTGCTTAACTTTGACTTTTGCTTCCGTTTGTTTGAACTCTTTCGGATTGAATGTATTGCTTTTAAGTTTTTGGTTCCTTATTTATCGATTCCCAATTTTTACATTAGCTGTATCATATGTGGATGCGTGTTAATGTTTGTATGTTGCAAATATGCGATGATCCTTTACGTATTGTAGTGTTTTATTTTGACCACCTTCTTTTCTTCTTTTTGATGTTGTCAAAGGGGGAGAAGAATAACAACAATCAGAAATTTTATTTACCAAGTGTCAAAGACAGGGGGAGCTTTGCTCACATTGCTCACTCTCAAATTACAAATCTCATGACAACTAAGAAAGTGTTGCCATCATAAAAAAGGGGGAGTATGTGAGGGATATTCTTCTATCTACCTTGTTTTAATGATGTCAACAAACATGTAAGAAATTAGATTGTAATTTGAGCGGTATCACTTCACGTGTCGGGCATATTACGTCTAACCATTATCGTTCATGTGTCTAGATGTATAGGACCTTGTCTCTCCCATAAATAAATGTCCATTATCATTTTAGTGGTGTCTAGTATGTGTTTTTGATCTTGGTCTGGTGAAAATGCTCAAAAAATTGAATTTCCAAAAAAAATGCAGTTCATGCGCTGACCCTTCCAGTTCATGCGCTAACCTCAAAATTCATGCGCTGACCTAGCAAATCCTGCGGGAAAGCGCACAACTTAATTAACACAAAAACTTGCTTCTATGCGTCGACACATGAAGTCAGTAGGTCGACGCATGACTTCAAAATTCTGTGTTTTTCACTCAATTCTTTTCTATTATTTGTGTTATTATTTTTGTGGGTCATTTTATTTTCCTATAAATAGTTTTGGTCATCCTTTTATTCTACTAACAAGAAACGTGAAAGATATATGTCATTTATCTCTTCATCTTCATCTTCTTCATTGAGTAAACAAACAATCACACATAATCTTCTTTGTTTGTGTTGCCCATTTCTCGAAGTGATAACGTTCATAATTTTGGAAGTGTGATCTTCGTTTTCTGTGTTGAGAGCTTGGCAGGTGTTTCTTGAATAAAACCAGTTGGTTTTGTCCTCCAAGAATCGGATTGATTTTGGGGGTTTTTGTACAAACCTATTCGTTCTACAGGGATTCGGCTGGGCGAAGGTAACCGGAAATTGGCGCAATTGTTCGGTTTAGTAGCTGTAATCAGAGGATCGTAGAAGAAAGGTTTGGGTTCGAATTTTTGGTAGATCGCAATTGATGGACTGAAGGTAACCGAAGAACGGTGGATTCTTTCGGTTTAGTAGCGTGGGACGATAATTGGATCAACCATATTCGAAGGACTTGATTCATCTTGAATCAAGGGAAGAGAAAATTTTGCATCAACGATCGAAGACGTTTGAGGGTTTGGATGTTCATAGTTTTCTCTTGTTACAAACAATTTGCAACAACTATATATACATATCTCAATTCCATTTGTGGAGTTGGGGGCAGACGTACCCAAATCGAGGACGATTGGGGAACTGCCTAATCAAATAGTGTTTGTTCTCTCTCTCTCTCTCTCTCTCTCTCTCTCTCTCTCTCTCTCTCTCTCTCCTTAACTCCTTTACATTTCAGTTTGTTCGAATTTGTGAAGTTGCAAGTTATTGAAATTTCTGTCGTAGAGTAATTGTAAGCTGATAAACTGTTTTGTTAAATTGATACAATTCCTTGAATTGTATCTTGGAGCAGCTATACATTACCCTCCATATAAATTCTGTAATTGGTGTGTTTACGCACACTAGGTGTTTGAAAATTTGTTTCAGAGCAAATTTCGAACACGTTGCCTTAAATTGCATATCACTTTACCTCATTGGATTGGAATAAACGTCAAGCAAGTAAAATTCTGTTGACTGCATTTTTAAGTGTAGTAATCAAACTGAGTTTTTCTCTTCCATACTCATTCCCGATATATTCGTGCATATCCGATCTTTTTAGTAGAAGGTTCGTTGTAGACGATCTATCCAGTGGTTGCTTCCGTTAAACATTTTTAAAAACAATTTTTTTAATCCATTTGCGTGTAAAACTAAGGGATCTATTCAACCCCCTTCTAGATCCATAGCCATCATCTAACAAGTGGTATCAAAGCTTCGGTTAATTCTGGTGCTTCGGTAAAACTTCTTGGATCATGGCGAACGAACCTAAAGGGGCTTATAATAGAGCTCCAGTTTTTATAGGCGAAAATTACAGCTACTGGAAGGATTGTATGCGCGTCCATATTAATTCCATAGATCGGAAGGTTTGGAACATTATCTTAAACGGTCCCATGCAAATTACTATGACTAACGCGGAAGGCATTGTCGTTCCTAAACCCGAAGACCAATGCCCTGAGGAGGACGAGAAAAAGTACAACTATGACTGGAAGGCTCGTAATATGATCATCTCCTCCTTGGGAGTTGACGAATATTATCGAGTCTCCCATTGTGAACGGCCAAAGCCATGTGGGATGCTTTACAAAAGTAGCCCACGAAGGCACTAATGATGTTAAAATGGCTCGTATTAATACACTAACGCAAGAGTTTGATTTGTTTTACATGAAGCAAGGGGAAACCATTACGGATATGCAAAAACGATTTACTCATATTATCAACAAATTGCATGTTCTTGGTAAACCAATTCCAAATGAGGTTTCTACTAACAAAATTCTGAGGTGTCTTAACAGGGAATGGCAACCGAAGGTCACTGCTATCAAGGAGGCCAACGATCTTGCTACATTAGACCTCACAACACTTTTTGGTAAACTCGATGAGCATTAGCAAGTGCTCATTGGCTTGGAAAAGCATGAAAAGAGTATAAAGAAGGAGAAGACAAAAGATACGGAAAAGAAGTCGATTGCTCTTAAGGCTTCTTGTTCTAAGTCCACACACCAAGAGCTTAGTGATAGTGAAACCAACAACGACGAAGATGATGAATCCGGTGAAGACATGGGTCTATTTGTGAAGAAATACAATAGGTATGTACGGAAAAATGAGATCAAACACTCGGATAAGAATCTAGTCAAGTTTAGGAAGCAATCTAGAAATGAAGGAAACAAGAGTAGCAAAGGCAAAGGATCTTGCTTCAATTGTGGGAAATCCGGACACTACAAGTCGGACTGTCCATTGCTTAAGAAGGACAAAGACAAAGACAAGGGTCGTCAAATAAGTCAAGACGAGCTTACATCGCTTGGGAAAGTGATAGTGAGTCCGAAAAAGGGGATAGCTCAAGTGACGAAAGCAAATCCGTAAACCTATGTCTTATGGATCAACGAAGCAAGAAAAAGGAGGTACAAAGTCTTGAGAGTACCGAAAGAAGATGGGTTATGGATAGTGGCTGCTCAAGACATATGACCGGCGACATATCTCTTTTCATCGACTTTGTGACGAAGAAAAAGGGGTTTGTCACCTACGGAGACAACAATAAGGGACAGATTCTCGGCAAAGGTACTGTAGGTAACCCCTCATCTACTACTATCTCTGATGTGCTGCTTGTGGAAGGCCTTAGACACAACCTTTTAAGCATTAGTCAACTATGTGACAAGAATTATAAAGTATCTTTTTCAAAGGATTGTTGCATAGTTGAAGATAGCGACAAAAAGAATGTGTTTAAGGGCTTGAGGGTGAACAACGTCTATATGCTAGACTTAAATGAGGTATCGTTGAATGGAGACAAGTGTCTAGTCGCTATGAATGAAGATTCATGGTTGTGGCATAGACGGTTGGCTCACATCAACTTTGAGTTGCTTAACAAAATTGTCTCTAAAGACCTAGTCATCGGTTTGCCCAAAATTAAATTCACAAAGGATCACCTTTGTGACGCGTGTAAAATGGGGAAGCAAACAAGGATCTCATTTAAATCTAAAAACATCGTTTCAACTATGAGACCCCTTGAGCTCCTCCATATGGACCTCTTTGGACCATCTAGGGTTAAAAGTCTAGGTGGTAACTATTACGGGTTTGTTATAGTCGATGATTTTTCTAGGTTTTGTTGGACAATTTTCTTAGCAAATAAGAGTGATATCTTTTCGGCCTTTGAACGATTTGCTAAGTTATTTCAGAACAAGTTAAACACAAACATTGGGTCAATTAGAAGTGACCATGGGGGTGAGTTTGAAAATCATTTGTTTGAAGCATTTTGTGATTCCAACAGAATTGATCATAATTTTTCCGCACCACGCACCCCTCAACAAAATGGGGTAGTGGAACGTAAAAATAGAGTTTTGGAAGAACTTGGAAGGACTATGATCAATGATAGTGGATTACCAAAATACTTTTGGGCCGACGCCATAAGTACGACTTGTTACGTTTTGAATAGGGTGCTCATCTGGCCTATTCTAAACAAGACACCGTATGCTCTTTTAAAAGGGCGTAAGCCAAATATCTCTCACCTTCATGTATTTGGCTGCAAATGTTTTGTGTTGAACAATGGGAAAGAGATTCTTGGTAATTTTGATGCCAAGGCCGACGAGGGTATTTTTCTAGGATACTCTCAGTCAAGTAAAGCGTATAGAATTTATAATAAAAGGTTACGTGTAGTTGAAGAGTCAGTTCATGTTACCTTTCACGAATCTTATCCGAGAAATGTCGGAGAAGGTAGTTCTTTTCATGGTGCAGGTGTACCTACTGAAGATATACTCAAGGACACTGATAAGGGAACTGATCAGCCTGAAGCAGTGCGTATTGAGGAGGAAAAGGATCACCAACCAGTGAAAAGTGAGGATGATCATCATGCTGATAAAGATGAACTTCCTCCAGCTTGGAAGTCTTCAAAAGACCATCTAATTGACAACATTCTCGGTGATATCTCTAAGGGAGTAACCACTCGCTCTAAACTTAATAATTTTTACTATTACTCTGCTTTTGCCTCCCAAGTTTAACCTAAAAATGCTAAGGAGGCGTTACTCGATGAGCATTGGTTTTTGTCAATGCAAGATGAACTAAACCAATTCAGGAGAAATGAGGTTTGGGACCTTGTCCCCCCTCCGCGAGATCATCGAGTAATCGGCACCCGATGGGTGTTTAGGAATAAACTTGATGAAAATGGAGTAATAACACGTAACAAAGCGCGGCTTGTAGCGCAAGGCTATAACTAAGAGGAAGGAATCGACTATGAGGAAACTTATGCGCCGGTTGCCTGACTCGAGGCTATACGCCTTTTACTTGCTTATGCTTGCACTAAAAATTTCAAATTATTCCAAATGGATGTTAAAAGTGCAATCCTTAATGGATACATAAATGAAGAGGTTTATATTGCCCAACCTCCGGGTTTTGAATCTCATGAATATCCTGATCATGTCTACAAACTAAAACGTGCTTTGTACGGACTTAAACAAGCCCCTAGGGCTTGGTATGAACGTCTAAGCAAATTTCTACTTGATCAAGGGTATTCAAGAGGAAAGGTTGACACAACCCTCTTTATTAAACATCAAGGAAAACACTTAATTTTGGTACAAATTTATGTTGACGATATTATATTTGGGTCTACTAAAATGACCTTGGTCAAGGAGTTTTCTAGTTTGATGCAGGGGAGTTTGAAATAAGCATGATGGGGGAGCTCAACTATTTCCTCAGATTGCAAATCAAACAACTTGAAGAGGGCATATTCGTGAGTCAAATGAAATATTGTCTTGAGTTGCTAAAACATTTTGATATGCTAAACTGCAAAGCAATAGACACTCCTATGCCTACAAGTGCTAATCTTGATCGTGACGAAAAAGGTAAGGATGTTGAGGTAAAGAAGTATCGAGGTATGATAGGATCTCTTCTTTATCTTACCGCATCATGTCCCGATATAATGTTTAGTGTATGCATGTGTGCGAGGTATCAGGCACATCCCAAGGAATCCCACTTAAAGGCTGTTAAGCGCATACTTCGATACCTGTCTGGTACTCCAAAGTATGGGCTGTGGTATTCCAAAGGTAGTGCTTGTTCCTTAGTTGGCTACTCCAATTCCGACTTTGCCGGGTGCAAGGTGGATAGGAAAAGTACTAGTGGTACGTGTCACCTTTTCGCAAATTCCTTGGTAAGTTGGCATAGCAAGAAACATGTTTTCGTTGCTTTGTCAACAGCCGAGGCGGAATACGTTGCCGTCGGTAGTTGTTGTGCTCAAGTCTTATAGCTTAAACAACAATTGCTTGATTTTAATTTAAAACTTGAGCGTATTCCAATTTTGTGCGATAACACTAGTGCGATTAACCTAACTAAGAACCCCGTATTGCATTCACGCACCAAGCATATCGAAATACGCCATCATTTTCTTAGGGATCATGTAGAGAAAGGTGATGTGATTTTTGAGCACGTTGACACTAAAAATCAACTTGCTGATATTTTTACGAAACCATTAGCTACAGAGCCTTTCTTTCACATCCGTAGGGAACTTGGCATTCTCGATATCTCGGATCGTGCTTAATAACCTCTTAATCTTCACATATATACATGCTTGTTTATTCTTTTAACTAACAATGCAAATAGATATTTAGCTATTTGTGAGGGCTCTTATCATCATGATGATTAAGGTAATATCGTTCCGATTTATAGATGTTTATCATGTTTGTGCCATATTAATTACTCTAATCTTGATGTTTATTGCATTTTGAGCACTTATCGTTCATGTGGATATTTTGGTCAATATATGTGCTTGTTTATTTATCTTTTGGAACTTAAATTGCAAAAATTTCATTTCTGACTCATGTTTGTATGTGCATGCATCGACGCATGACTTATGCGCTGACCTAGGATAAAATTTCGGAAAAACGCATAACCAAATATTCAATTTTTATGAAAATTTATGAATCATGCACCGACGCACAGATCCATAGGTCAACGCATAAACCAAACGATCAGACTTCCTTCTTTACTAGGACGCGTGCGCCGACCTAATGTTGCCTATTTTCACTACATATTTTCATTGCACATTGATGTATGTTTATTGCATGTCATCTCATTAGATTTTGTGGTCAATTTCTCCTTATCTTCCTCCATTAAACCTCATCAATAACCATTATTCTCCACTAAATCATCATCAAAAACCCTAAAAATCAAAAACCCACCAAGAGAAAATTCTCTATATTTCTACTACAAGGGTTTCTAAGGGCTGCACATATTTCCTCTTCACTTTCTACGAAAATCAAGTGTCATCATCTCCTTTCAACTCCTCTTCAACCATGGCTTCAATAAGAAATCCAAGTAGAAGGGGAACAAGAGGTTCATCTTCACAACCAGCACCAACCAGAGCATCATCTTCACAACGGGTAACCTTTAAGTCTTTAATTTCCAAAAGACTAGCTATTCCTTTTGAGCAACTATTCAGTAATCGTGCGGTTATAAGACAACATGGCTTTTATCCTCTGATGGGTCCAGATTTTCACATTCCTGAGATTTTTGAACTTGTGAATTTTCAAAATCTTGGTGAATTTCTAGAATGTGATGATAAGTATAGTGAAGATTTGACTCGGTTGTTCTACTGTGGGATCAAGGGTAAATTTCATGGGGCTAAATTTAAATTTTCTATGAATAATGCACAATTTGAAGTGACCAATGATGTATGGTCTACACTGTTTGTCTTGGACACTGATGACACTCTCCCAAAGGTCACAGATAAAGTTTTTGTCGAGAACTATGAGTTCAAAACTGCCCTGAATTCGATGTTGCGGGAACCATATCCAGGTGATATTGTAGCAAGTGGAGTATTTCCGAAAAATGTCACTACCGGCCACTTGAAATTTAAAGACCGAATTCTTCAATGGATTGTTGCTCGCATCTTGAGGCCTAAGAAAGGAGGGTACTCAAGAGTTGAGCAGGAAGAGGTTCATCTCATCTATATTCTAAAGAATCAGATCAAGATTAACTGGCCTTATTATTTTGCTTCTAGGATGTTCGTTACTTGCAGCTCCAGCAAATTTCCGGCACTTGGTTATGCATCTGTTGTTGCAAACATTTTGAATCACTTTGACATTCCTGTTCCAAACATTTGTCATATTCATATTACAGCTGAACAACAATTTCTTGCCAAAACCCTTACCATGATGGGTTACTTTTGGAATTCACGAGAGAACTAGTTTACTTATCGACCTCGTTCCACCCATCATGAACCTGATGCACCTGTTCACCTTGAAGAAGATGATGATGAGGATGCTCCAGAAAATGCTAATCAAGATGTTGATGATGAAGATGTGATTATGCAGGAAGAGAACAATGAGGCTTGGATGGGTAATCAACATGAAGAACCTTCTAAAAATCAGGGCTAGGGGCAGTAGCAACAAAATTGCTGGACTGTTTTTGGAAATGCCTATGTTCCTCCAACCTATGGTGAGGACTCTGAATGGCAGCAACCTGATGATTCTACTCCTCAAACTCCACTATCTCAGCATAATCCACAGGCTTCTGAAGAAATTCTTGCTAGGTTGAACGAATTGACTCTTCAACATCAAGAATTTCAAGCTTTGCAAGATACGCGCTACACTGCTCAGGAAGAAAGATTCACCAATCTATCTGATCAAGTCTCCTCTCACATTACCAACTTCAACAATTTTGCCAACGCTGCTATGAATCGTTTCAATCAGATGGACGCCAACTTGACTCAATAAAACCTAAAACTGGCAAATAGTCTTGGCAACCTGAACAACACGTTGATTGATCTCAACCTACAACTAGAGGATCTCCCACCACCAAACCAACACTATAGGGGAAGAGGTCATCCATTTAGGGGGAGAAGGCCATAAAGTTTAGGGCATCATATTTCATTTGTGCTTGCATTTATGTTTTGTGGTTTGGTTTTTTTTTCGTTGTTTAACTTTGACTTTTGCTTTCGTTTGTTTGAACTCTTCCGGATTGAATGTATTGCTTTTAAGTTTTTGGTTCCTTATTTATCGATTCTTAATTTTTACATTAATTGTATCATATGTGGATGCGTGTTAATGTTTGTATGTTGCAAATATGTGATGATCCTTTACGTATTGTAGTGTTTTATTTTGACCACCTTATTTTCTTCTTTTTGATGTTGTCAAAGGGGGAGAAGAATAACAACAAGCAGAAATTTTATTTACCAAGTGTCAAAGACAGGGGGAGCTTTGCTCACGTTGCTGACTCTCAAATTACAAATCCCATGACAGCTAAGAAAGTGTTGCCATCATAAAAAAGGGGGAGTATGTGAGGGATATTCTTCTATCTACCTTGTTTTAATGATGTCAACAAACATGTAAGAAATTAGATTGTAATTTGAGCGGTATCACTTCACGTGTCGGGCATATTACATCTAACCATTATCGTTCATGTGTCTAGATGTATAGGACTTTGTCTCTCCCATAAATAAATGTCCATTATCATTTTATTGGTGTATAGTATGTGTTTATGATATTGGTCTGGTGAAAATGCTCAGAAAATTGAATTTCCAAAAAAAAATGCAGTTCATGCGCTGACCCTTCCAGTTCATACGCTGACCTCAAAATTCATGCGCTGACCTAGCACATCCTGCGGGAAAGCGCACAACTTAATTAACACAAAAACTTGCTTCTATGCGTCGACGCATGAAGTCAGTAGGTCGACGCATAACTTCAAAATTCTGTGATTTTCACTCAATTCTTTTCTGTTATTTCTGTTATTATTTTTGTGGGTCATTTTATTTTCCTATAAATAGTTTTGGTCATCCTTTTATTCTACTAACAAGAAACGTGAAAGATATATGTCATTTCTCTCTTCATCTTCATCTTCTTCATTGAGTAAACAAACAATCACACATAATCATCTTTGTTTGTGTCGCCCATTGTTCGAAGTGATAACGTTCAGAATTTAGGAAGTGTGATCTTTGTTTTCTGGGTTGAGAGCTTGGCAGGTGTTTCTTGAATAAAACCAGTTGGTTTTGTCCTCCAAGAATCGGATTGATTTTAGGGGGTTTTTGTACAAACCTATTCGTTCTACAGGGATTCGGCTGGGCGAAGGTAACCGGAAATTGGCGCAATTGTTCGGTTTAGTAGCTGTAATCAGAGGATCGTAGAAGAAAGGTTTGGGTTTAAATTTTTGGTAGATCGCAATTGATCGAGTGAAGGTAATCGAATAACGGTGGATTCTTTCGGTTTAGTAGCATGGGACGATAATTGGATCAACCATATTCGAAGGACTTGATTCATCTTGAATCAAGGGAAGAGAAAATTCTGCATCAACGATCGAAGACGTTTGAGGGTTTGGATGTTCATAGTTTTCTCTTGTAACAAACAATTTACAACAACTATATATATACGTATCTCAATTCCATTTGTGGAGTTGGAGGCAGACGTACCCAAAGCGAGGACGATTGGGGAATTGCCTAATCAAATCGTGTTTGTTCTCTCTCTCATTAACTCCTTTACATTTCAGTTTGTTCGAATTTGTGAAGTTGCACGTTATTGAAATTTCTGTCGTAGAGTAATTGTAAGCTGATAAACTGTTTTGTTTAATTTATACAATTCCTTGAATTGTATCTTGGAGCAGCTGTACATTACCCTCCATAGAAATTCTGCACTTGGTGTGTTTACGCACACTAGGTGTTTGAAAATTTGTTTCAAAGCAAATTTCAAACACGTCGCCTTAAATTGCTTATCACTTTACCTCATTGGATTGGAATAAACGTCAAGCAAGTAAAATTCTGTTGACTGTGTTTTTAAGTGTAGTAATGAAACTGAGTTTTTCTCTTCCATACTCATTCCCGATATATTCGTGCATATCCGATCCTTTTAGTAGAAGGTTCGTTGTAGACGATCTATCCAGCGGTTGCTTCCGTTAAACATTTTTAAAAACAATTTTTGTAATCCATTTGCGTGTAAAACTCAAGGGATCTATTCAACCCCCCTTCTAGATCCATAGCCATCGTCTAACAGAGTTTATACAGAACAACCCTAGGAAATCATTGGAAGATACCCTAATGAAAGGGACATCACTGAATCTACAAAGGTAATATCAAACTCATGTCTTGTCTCCAAACCTGAATCAAGGATAAGTCCTATTGTTCAAGAGAAGAAGATATTGAACTACATCATTGGAATGAGGGATTTTGGTATGCATTACTCCTACAACACAAATGATATGCTGAAAGAATAATGCAAGGGAGGATGAATTAATGATATGTATGGCTGTTTATCTCCAACAAACAGTCAGATTGCCTGCATCAATAAGAAGAAAGTATGTGCATATATTGCATTAGTGTTGAAGAAATATAATGACAAGACTAATGTTATGATATTACAGTGTAAGGATCTGAATATTATAAGATATTTCATTCAAGATGGCTCGAACAAGAACTATGACAGGTATAATAAACTAATCAGGAATCTTGATGAAGGAAAGGTTGTCTTTTTGGAGCATGTGGACACTAATGTTTAGTTGACTGTTATGTTTACTAAAGCCTTATATGCAAATGGACTTGAGAGCATAAGCTGTGAGGTAAGAACTGGGACTATTGAGGAGTTTTAGCAATTACAGATCTAGAGGAATACAACACATACTGCATCTTTCCTCTACTTTCTGATGCTTGGTAGGCCTGAGCGAGTGACTATAGTTAAGGGATGAAGCAAAATATCTCTACAAGATAGAAAGACCGATTTTAAGAAGACATGTTTTAAGGTTGTGGCAAGGGAGTTCTGTGTTAACACTCCTAAAACATGTGGCTGCAACAAGAAATGTAGAAGGATCTTTGACATGGGCAAGATGTGGAAGATTACCTGAAGATGATTTAAATTTGTGTTTCCATTAAAGTTGTGTGTTTCCATCTGTGTTTATGCTTTATGCATTTTTTTGCGCTTTCATATATGATTGTGAACCTTTATTCCATTTTTTTGTCAATTTTTGGCTAAAAAGGGGGAGTAAAGTGTTAGTATGTTTGCTGTTTCTGATAATGGATAAGATGTCATGACTTCATATCATGTCCATATTACTGCTTAGGAAGAGTAGTTTTCATTGTTGTTGCTTACCTATCTGCAACTATTTAGGAGGAACATGTCATGCTCGCTGCTGCTGCTACTGATGTTGAACCATATGTTCTGACATTATTTCATTTGCTGTGTCTGGGAGAATCCATTTTCTCTATAGTAGGTTGTAATCTTCAGGGGGAGTGAGCTTGTGTTTGGTATGTGGCTCTATTGTATGAGTTTGGAGAGTTCGTGAGTGTTTTTTTATTGTAATTTAGGTTTTTCCATTGAGGGGGAGTATTGGTTATGTATGACAGGGGGAGCGTTGTACCTGTCTGTTATGTAGCTGCAAAGTTGTAGTTTGTACAAAGCTTACATGTTCTCATGTAGCTTGTGTTGTTTTGATTGATTGATCTATGGTGTCAGACTAGATGTCTTGACATTGTGCTGTCTGGTGTGTTCTATTTCCTTGACAATATTGGGTTTATGGTTCTTGTTGTCTGGTGTTTCTGTTTTGATTCCGTTGTGTATGTCTCTGATGTGTGCTAAGGTTATTTTAGCCAAAATTTGCCAAAGGGGGGGATTGTAAGTTCTGTGGTTTTTGGATTGGCAACATTTTGGTAAAACAACATGTTATCAGCAAGATGTTATGTCAGATGTTCCGCTATGAAAGTCAGACATCATGTTCAGCATGATGTTGTGACATGTGCCAGGACATGTTATACCAGAAAGTTAGAGCATGGCTGTTTTGGTATTTTAGTGTGTTTTAATTCACACGTTTGTGTTATCCAAGGATGGATATTGTGGGAACTTCTGTTTTGACAGATTGTGTTGGTTTTCGTAAAAAGGATTTTTGAACCTTTTTAGGAAACTTTTTATTTTGTTCCTATTATTGTGCAGGAAACTTTGGTAATGATTGAAAGCTGTTTCCTGGTGGTTTTGCGCTTCAAGAGCCCAAGTCCAAGTAGACAGAAGTCTATTTAAAAAGAATACCTAACCCTATTGTAAGGGGGACATTGTGTGGAGTTTAAAGAATAAGGATTAGCCGTGCGTTTTGAGTCTCTTTAGGGTATAATGTGTTTTGTTTGTATGTCACTATTGTATCACGTTTAATGCATTGAGTTGACTGATTGTTCCTTGTTAATTTTTCAATCTAAAGCTTTTAAGCAAGAGTGTATTGTTCTTAGTGGAAGCTTTTAAGCAAAACTAAGTATTGTACTTGGAAGGGTTGGTACTTCTATTTTGGGTAGTTGTTGAATTTTCATTGGTTTGTGACTGATAGGAAGTGAGAGGGGGATCTCATATCTAGAGGGTGTCTAGGTAGAAGCTGCACAAGGTAGTGATTAGGCGAGAATTTGTAAACGAGGGAGTTTAGCTTTGAACTAATACTATCACAGTGAATTTCCTTCATGGCTTGGTAGCCCCAGATGTAGGTGAGTTGCACCAAACTGGGTTAACAACTACTGGTGTTATTTTTATTTTTCTATAATTTATTCTGCATATTTGTGAGTGATCAAACTGTTTTGATCCCAGTGTTATGACATCTGTCTCGACATCTGGTATCTGCGTGCCCGAATTTCAAGTTCGATCAGAGCTATTATTTGCCCGATATAAATCATGTAGATAAAAGAATTTTCAACAGAAAATTGGCAAATATTGCACCTTGTACTACTATAGGGTTAGAGTTTTGCCTTCAGAAAGGGCATTATACTCTTTGAAACTTCACCCTACCCATGGATTTGTATGGTTCAGAGAAAGCATGGGGGACGAGGGAATGTCTGAGATCCTAACAACTGGTTGGGAAGACGAAAGTGAGGGCTATGTCCGAGTCCAATACTTTTAAAAGAATTTCGACTTACATAGGCGAAAACAGACTAAAAGTGGCCTTAGAGGCTGAATCTGTCACATGGCTTTCGAAGCCAATGAAATAGAAGTTTATGATTTGGGACCAGGTATCGACTTGAACCTGAGCCACGAGATAAGATGAAACCCACGAGTGGGGAAAATGAAGACTTAAACGCTTAGAGGCTCGACTGGGTCTATGATGACGAGCCTTTAGGATTCAAAAAGATCCCGATGGCACTACTAAAAATATGCAAATATGAGATTCTTTAGGAGAAATCAAACTGGGCGATGGGACAAGTAAAAGGCCTACATATATCAACGCTAATCTCAACCTTAAAGTAAGAATCAAAGTAATCAAATTAGTTCAGGAGTACAATGATTGTTTTGCATGAGACTATGACGAAATGCCCAGTTTAAGCATAGATTTAGTGGAGTTGAGGTTGCTAATAAAACATGGTAATAAATCGATCAAGCAAATGCCAAGAATGATTGCGCCAGAAATTATGTCAAAAATTAAATAAGTGATCAAAAGACTCCTAAGATGTAAGTTCATCAGGATAGTAAGATGTGTCAAATGGCTGGCAAACAATGTTGCTGTAGTTAAAAAGAATGGAACACCTAGGGTTTCATAGATTTTAGAGATCTGAACGCTGGGACCCCAAAAGATGAATACCCAATGCCGGTGGCAGAGATGCTAGTCAATTTCACAGCAAGTTTCAAATATCTTAGTATGCTTGATGGTTATAACCAAATTTTCATTGCACATGAAGATGTGCCGAAAAAGGAGTTTTGATGTCCGGGAGCCTTGGGCACTTATGAATTGATAATGATGCCTTTCGACTTGAAGAACACTGACGCAACTTACTAGAGGGTAATGAACTCGATTTTTCATGATTATATCGAAACTTTCATCCAAGTGTATATTACTGATATAGTCATTAAGTCTGCGTCGGAAAATAGTCATCTAGACCATCTTCGACAATCATTCGAAAGAATGACAAGGTACAGACTAAAAATTAATCCTTTTAAGTGTACTTTCTGTGTGCAAGCTGAAGATTTCCTCGGTTTCATTGTGCATAAAAGGGGATCGAAATAAACCATAATAAAACTAAGGCCATTATGGAAACTCAACCTTCTTCGACCAAAAAAGAGTCGCGGTCTCTATTGGGGAAGATTAACTTCTTAAGAAGGTTCATTTTGAACCTAAGTGTAAAGATGCAAGCATTTTCGCCGTTACTACGACTGAAGAAATAAAGGTTCGAATGGAAATAAGAGCATCAAATGGCTTTTGACGAGATAAAGGAATACTTGATGCACCCTTGATCTTGTCTCCTCCTTTTAGAGATAGATGCATGATATTGTACATTTATGCATCAGACTCAACTATAGGGAGCATGTTGGCTCAAGAGGATGATAATGGTGTCAAACGAGCCATTTATTACCTCAGTCGAGTGCTGAATGATGTATAGACTAGGTATATCCTTATTGAAAAGTTGTGCCTATGTTTGTATTTCTATTGTACAAAATTAAAACATTATATAAAGTTTTCCAATGTTTACGTCTCTTCGCATTTCGATGTCATTAAACATATGTTGTCCAAACCAATTTTTCATAGTCGAATTGGTAAGTGGGCTCTTGCTTTAACAAAATATTCCCTGACTTATGCACCTTTAAAGGCCATGAAGGGAAATATTGTCGTTGGTTTCATTGTCGATCATGCGATAGTTGAAGTGTCTTAGAATTATTTAGAGTTAAAACCTTGGAAATTATACTTCGACTATTCTAGTCATAGGAATGAGACTGGTATTGGAATCTTAATAATCTCTCCAAAAGACATTCCAACGAAGTTTAATTTCAAGATTGAGGATTCATGCTCTAATAATGAGGCTGAAGGCGAGGCTTTAATAAATGGCCTTGAAATCTTATTATATTTGGGGGAAAAAAGAGTTGAAATTAAAGGAGACTCCGAGCTAGTTATAAAATAAATAACAAAGGAGTATAAGTGCATTAAGGAAAGTTTACTAATGTACTTTATCACTGCGAATCAAATAATTAAGCGTTTCGATTTTGTTGACATCCAACATGTGCCTTGATTGGAAAATCAAGAGGACAACGATCTTTCACAGATTGCCTCAGGGTATAAAGTATCAAAGGAAAAATTGGAAGAACTGATTGAGGTTCGAGATAAAGTAATTTCGACTAGTCTCTCCTCTTCGAATTTGTCAATTGAAAACTTTTTTTTGGGGGGGGGGGGGGGGGGGGGAAAGAAAGACTATGAATAAATCCTTAAAATTACAAAAAAATTTCCATTGACAATATGTCAAATTCTGATTGGCAAAAATCGATAATTGAATATTTAGAAAATCCAACAAGATCAACTGATCGAAAGATCAAATGTAGGGCTCTAAACTACGTCATCATTGGGAACAAATTGTTCAAAAAGACTCCTGAAGGTGTCCTGCTCAAATGCCTTAGCAAAAGCAAGGGGTACTTAGCAATATCTGGTGTACATAGTAATTCGTGTGGTGCTCACCATGCGGGCCATAAAATGAAGTGACTTTTGTTCCGACAAGGAGTTTATTGGCCCACAGTTCTAAAGGATTGTATTGAATTTTCCAAGATATATCTTTTGACCCTCATGGAGTTGAATCGCTAAAGGGACATATTTTTTTAGCTATTTGCAATGAGATTGAACAAAAAAAGTAGTAAGAAAGCCAAAGGGTAAGAAAATCAATGTGCTCTTGGTCGGAGACCTCTTATGTGTTGGTGTCGTGGTAATTAGTAATATAATTTTTGAAGTTATATTGATCAAAGGCGAATTCATTAAGGGTTTCCAGTGTAGGGATGAAGGTTTCACCTGTGGGTTGAAGCCTAATGATAGCTGTTACGTCAAACAAAGTCGGTGTAACCATCCCACAAGGAAGTTGGAATGTGTTTTCCGAACCTTCCTAAAAGAAGATCGAAGAAAGCAACATAGCAAGGTTGTACTTAGGGCCAATTCTAGATAGTTTGATTACGTCAAAAATGCCTATGTTTTCCTATTGTTCTTTCATTTGGCTTTGAACTCTATCGAGCCATGCAAGGTAATCCTTATTATGAGGTGGGGGTGTGGATCGAAAAATGTGCGTCGGCGTCTCCATAAACTCTAGGTCGAGAGAGCATTCTTCAAACATAGAAGGCATGATAACAGGGGTAACAAGGGAAAAAAACTTTCACCTTCTCAGGGTGTCATTTCACAGTAGGAAATGGGCCTAGGAACGAAAAAGTTTATCATAAAGAGAAAACGAAATCAGTACCTTTCTGACCCAGACAGAAGTTTTCTCTTTGTAAAGCACTGAGTCAGGCACAAAATCTCTTCCTTTTTCCTCTTTTGATGCTGGAATCGCGAATGCAAGTGGATTTTTTTCGGAGGCTAGTGCAGAAGTGGAAGTAGAGGTAGCCATTATTGTTGTTTTCTAAAGCTTTTGGAAAAAGGATTTTTCCGCTGAGAGTAAAAAGAAACCTAGCGCGAGGAAAGTGTTTGAAGGTGGAAGAAATGAAGAGGAGAAGTTGATTGGTGTTTATAGAGTTTTGTAATGGATGATCGTGCGACAGGTGGTGTTCTCATGGCAGGTACAAATGTTTCTTTTTCAGGTAGTGAAATTGTTGGTGGGCCGTAGAAGTTACTTCCACTCTCCTAGGAAGTATGAGCAATGGTGATTTTTTTTTGTTGCAAAAACCCATGCTGAATAGATGTTCATGAAAAGGGCGTAGTGATGGCACTATCGTCAGCAATGATATGAACAGTTTCGAAAACTATTAAAAAATGCCACATTTCTCCCTTTCGACATATGTGTGGTCGAAAAATGGCATTTTGGAGGGCAATTTGTTACCTCATGTTTTCGACGCAAGTAATAGACATGAGAATGCATAATCGAACTTGTCTATGACAGGAGTTTAAGGTTTCACCCATAGTCGAAATGGTTATTTTCGACTAAAAGAGTGCTTGACCTTTTTTGATGAGCATGTCATGTCGAAGGAGGTTTGGAAAGGTTGGTCGAGGGGTTCACTGAAGACCATGGTCAAGCTAAAAGACTTAGTAAGATTTGGGGTTTCTTTTCCATTTAACGTGACATAATGTTTTACAAATAGAATATGGATAAGACCATAAAGTTATTCAAGAACACGTGAAAACTTGTCAATAATGAGAGATGCATGAAGTTGAAGACGTGTCAAGTTTTACTAAGTCGACCGTTGTAGACAGTTATATTAGGACTAGTATATAAACAATGTTTGTTTATAGTTTTAGGGGTCCGTAAACGAGTTTTCAGCGTTCCATTTATAAAGTTAATCTTTTCCTTTATCTTTTCTTTGTTACCCATTTACTTTATTGCATTATATTTTTAATTCAATGTTCTTACGTTAATTGTCAAAATCGATCAAAATATACAATTTTTTTTTCACAAATCTGTCTCAGGATATTTTCGAGTTTAATCTCTTAAATAAGATCAAACTTGTTTTTGTCGATCAAATTTCACGGTAAACATATATATATATATATATATATATATATATATATATTAAACTAGTTGACACTCAGAAAAGAGAAGATTGATGTGATTTTAAGTGCGTCCGAAGATGAATTTCCGAATAAAAAAAGATTTTTTGAATTTTCAAATATGTGGGAGACACCACCAAAGATGAAAAGAGCATTCCTTTTTTAAAACTACAATGGTCTCACCAATAAGCCCAACACAAACATGGGCATTGGGCTTACTTTCTCGCAACCGGGCCTAGCTTGGTTCGTGATCCAAGAAAACAATTTTAAGTGATATACAGCTATTTCTTAAAAAAAAAAAACTATATATACTACTCATATATATATTAAATATATATATATATATATAATATATATATATATATATATATATATATATACTTTAAACTAGTTGACACTCAGAAAAGAGAAGATTGATATGATTTTAAGTGCGTCCGAAGATGAATTTCGGAATAAAAAAAGATTTTTCGAATTTTCAAATATGTGGGAGACACCACCAAAGATGAAAAGAGCATTCCTTTTTTAAAACTACAATGGGCTCACCAATAAGCCCAACACAAACATGGGCATTGGGCTTATTTTCTCGCAACCGGGCCTAGCTTAGTTCGTGATCCAAGAAAACAATTTTAAGTGATATACAGTTATTTCTTTCAAAAAAAAAAACTATATATACTACTCCCTCCGATCCTTTTTATAAGGAACACTTCACTTTTTTAGATACATTAAATAATTAATGTATCTGGTCTGCATTTTAGACCAGATACATTAATTATTTAATAAATCTAAAAAAAGTGAAATGTTCCTTATAAAAAGGATCGGAAGTAGTATTATAGAAGAAAATATAGATTCCATATCCTGTTCCGAACTCCGAAGCATCCCTATGGGTGCAGGGAAAATGGTATATTTGGAATGAAATTTACCAAGTTTTCTCCATTACATACGAGTATATCCAAAGTTTGGACCACTTTGAAGTTTTTTTGGGTTATCCACTCGTAGGAATATTGTGTGAATAAATGCAGGCCTCATTCAAATTAGAATCTGTACGAAAGCACTTGAATGAAGTAGGTTGAATTACAATCATGACTTTGCATGGAATCGTTTGCTCTTTTGGCTCAAAACTTTGGGCCCAAAAAACCAAAATGCACTTATGTTTGTGGGTAATACATTGTCTCATGCCTTCTCTTTCATGTTTTTATTTTGCGCTAATATTATCGATTCATTAACTAATTAACATTGTTGACTCTATATGGTCAACTAAAATGAACGACTGAAATTACACATAACTGATGTTTGTGCCCAATTTCATTATATTTTTCGAAGTGTTCATTTCAATAACGCAAATTTTCTAAAAGGGTATACATTTGAATGAGTAAAATTTAGTGATTTTTTTTATAATATTTTTTTAGATAAGTTAGGTTTCAAGACAAGAGTCATATGAGCCAATTTTTTATTAGTGGGATCAACCTCCGTCAATAATGGAAGAATTCTCATATTTTAGAATTCTAACAAATGTTAGGGGTGCGAAAAGTAGCATTGTTCTGTGCTTAAGACCCGGATCATTACTCAATTTGGGCCTTACTTGTTTTTGCTACAAAATTCATTGAAAATACACTCGTTTGGGTAAATAAATTGTACATATTCTCTCAACCAAAATATAATGATTCTCTTTTTGCTCGACAATAAAAACATAATGGTTCCTCATTTTAATTTGATAGAATATCTTGAAACTCTAGCTAGTTAAATGAAGCTCTTTTTTTCCCTCTCTTTTTAGTGAAAATTGGTTAACAAAACTTTGGTTTCTTTGTTTTCATTTTTATTCTATGAATGTATATATGATGCTATATTTTGGAGCTACAGATCATAGTGAAACCATCCACCAATATTTTGAATTTTTTTTTGGGGAAATGTGATTTCTCGTTCACGTTTCTTAGGATTTTTTATGTTAGATAAAATAGGATATTCATCCAAGTGCCATGTTGAATAGAAGAAAAAAAAAGTAGAGTGTTAATATAAATATAAAAAGTTAGTTTGAGTTATCTTTACCACAACATCTCTAGTCTTATGGATTGTAATAAAGTTAGGGTAGTTGAATGTCATGAGAGAATTTGCAATTTTTCCTGTCCAAAAATTGTATTTGAAATGGTTTGCAATATTTTTATCCAAAAATTATAGTTGAAAGGATTGTTGTTGAAAGAGTTTGCGATTTTTCCGTTTAAAATTGTAGTTTGGATGAATTGTAATTTTCTCTTAGTAAAAATTGAAAATGTATGAGAGAGTTTGTAATTTTGTCATAGTAAAAATTACAAGTTGAATAATAAATATTGTGATTTTGAATGTTTGATTTTTTTGCTTATTTTTCTTCTTTTGTGGGTATGCTTCCACGTTGTTGGAAGATGTAATTCAGTGTTTTAGTAGGCAAAATGTATTCGACTTAGTCGAATACAACATGTAAGTGTCGAAGTCTGTAAACATGCATTTGATATAGTCAAATACTACAGTTTGTAAATTGTGTTTTGGTTGCTAATATATACAGGTGACAATGTAAATCTAACAACTACAACTTTACTTCAAAAAGAATTCCCGTGTTACAATAAAATTCTCTCCTCTTTAATCTCTCTTTATTCTTCTTCATTCTTCTTCATTCTTCTTGAAAATCATAATTGTTCCAACAAATTGGTATCAACAAGCCTGATTGTGATTCAGAGAGAATTTGTAATGGCAAACGATAATACAACATCAACGCAATTTCTAGAGAATCTACCGATTTTCAAAGGCGATGACTACGAGAGGTGGATTGCGTAAATGAAGGCCATCTTCCTATTTCAAGATGTGACTGAAATAGTGAGTAATGGAGTACTTGTATTGGAAGTAAATGCAAATGACGTTCAGAAGGCTGTGCACAAGGAACAAAGGAAGAAAGATGGAAAATCTCTTTTCTTTATTCATCAATGTGTGGATCCTAACATGTTCGAGAAGACTATTGAAGAAGAAACGTCCAAAGGAGCGCAGGACAAGTTGAAGAACTTGTACAACGAAGATGAAAAATTGAAGAGGCTGAAGTTGCAAACGCTGAGAAAACAATTTGAGATAACAAATGAAAGAAGATGAATCGATTGCAGATTTCTTCTCAAGAATATGAATTGTAATGAATATCAATATTGATATCATCATTGACATTAAATCATTGTGAACAAGTTAAGTACATTTTTTTTATTTTGTATCATTTCCATTATATTATGTTTCTTTGGATTTACTATATTTCTTTTTGATAATGTCAAAAAGAGGGAGAAGAGATGGTTGATTTTGTAAAATTTCAGGATACCAAAGACAGTGCAAAAATTGCAAAATAAAAGGGGAGGGGGGGGGGGGGATGTTAAAGACAGGGGGCAATTAAGTGTCAAGCAAAAACTTTCCAGGAATATGTTTTGTTATCATAAAAAAAGGGAGATTGTGAAGAAGATTTGTTATCATCTATCTTAGTTTAGTTTGATGAAGACAAAAACTTATCATAGAAGAAATATCAAATAGAAAAAGTTTGGAATCAAGTATCAAGATTGCATAAGTTTTAGATATTATGAAAATCAAAGATTTGACCTTAAAATAAGGTACAATGGCAACTCGTTATGTATAAACTTTAGATGCTCAGAGAAACTTATCTTCACTTGATCTAAACTCTTCTTAAATTTGCATTCATGAATATTCACGATTTCAAGTTTTAAAAGATCAATTTTTTGCAAAATTGATATAGTGTATTTGAATACAAATGCTTGACATAATCAAAATTGTGCAATCTCTATTAGAATACAAAGTAGTGCTAGTCGAATACAATGTTGTTAATATTAAAAAACTGCACATTTTAATTGAATACACATGATCTGTATTCAAACTACAAGTCTTCAAAATTAAAATCTTCTAAACGTTTGACAATCTGTATTTGACTACCATTATACTTTATTCGAACACACCTTTGAACTATTACATTTTTCATTGCCAAAAAGCTCTTTAAATCGATGCAAAGGGTTCATGATGGTAATGTTGGCACCAATATCAAGAAGTATTCTAGGATGTATAAATACTTTCGTACATTAGAGAACAATTTCTTAACCTCTTTCCATCTTAATTTTTAAACAATTCACCTTTTTTTAAAAGGGTTCATACACAATTTCATGGAAACTGTTACTGCATAACTTTCATACATCAGAGAAAAAGTTTCTTCAATATTTGATCACTTAGAGTTTATATATTCTTGAATTGTTTATTGGAAAGGGAAGATAAATTTCATAATATTGGAAATGGTTTTTTTGGCTTGTTGTAAAATGGTTATTTGCTTCTCTCTCTCTCTCTCCTCTCTCTCTCTCTCTCGCTCTCTCAGCTCTCTCTCATCTCTCTCTTCTCTCTCCCTCCCTCTCGCTCCTCCTCTCTCTCCTCTCTCTCTCTCTCACACACACACACACACACACACACAAACACAGACACACACAGACACACAGACACACACCACAGACACACAAACATACACACCCACACACATCACACACCACACCACACATACAAACATACACACACACACACACACACTCATTCTCTCTCTCTCTCTCTCTCACACACACACACACACACACCAAAAACATATGGGTCGGCCAAACTAACCCTGACCGACCAACTGTGAATACAATTTCACTCCTTCCAGAATCTTCCTAATACATGAGGAATTTTTTTCACTTATTCATATATATATCTGCTAAATAACGAGAAAAATTCATTAAAAACCTAATTCACCATACTCTTAGGTTATATATATATATATATATAGATATATATTATATATATTTATAATGACCTCTTTGCAAGTGTATCGACAACGTCAATATATTAATAAAAGATCATCTCCACGAGGGATTGTAATTTAACAAAGTAATTCTGTGTGAGTAAAACTAATGCACTAGGGGGGAGGGGTTCATTGATCTGGTTCCTGAAGGTGTGAGAAAAACACAAGAAATGGGGGTTTGAATTAGGTTTTCAAAATGAAAGCTTTTTGTGAAACTCAAACAAAGATCACAAATAGACTAACAATAGAGAAGGACACACAATATATCCTGGTTCACTTGAAAACTATCAAGTTAATCCAGTCCACCCGCCAAGGTGATTTCGCCTTATACACAAGGACTTATCCACTATAATCGAACTGATTACAGCTGCACTAGCAACTACTGGTGACTAACATACACAGACTAACTGTATTTTCTTAAGGATTCTGACCCAACTGGTCCCTTAAGGAATTCAAACTACTGTTTGATCAAATAAAATGTTTACAATGAAAATGCTTCTACACAAGCTGATATAAACACAATTTTGCCTCAAACTAACTTAGAGAAAATCTATACAGTAAGAACAATTTTCTTCTTTGTATTGTAGTGCTTTACTGTTCACTCATGGATTTTTCAATGTGTATTTCTGTTTCTCGTATGAATAAGTGTTTTTGTATATATCTTTTTCACAGTTGGTGTCACATGATTCTTTGAATGATCAAGTCTTTATATAGCCAGAAAAAGATCCATTAAAGGGCAGATCAGGAATATCAATAAAATTACTGGCGACTTGAAATAATGTCGTTATGCTGGGATGAAAATCGTACACTGAAATTGTCCTTTGTACCACCAAATCAGGGTAGTGGAATGGTAGTGGAAAAGAACGTGTTTGATCTGTACTATGTACTATTTTCCCTCGCAAACATTTCGTCTTCTTCTATTCATCAGATGCTTCTGAATTGATATGGTTGAAGCATGATCAAAATAATGGATCACTGGGTCTTCAGAGTCTTGAGTCTTCAGAGTCTTCAGAACTTATTCCGTAGAACCTTGTCTTTAGAGTCTTTAATACTCCTTCTTCAGAGCCCTTGGTTATCAGAAACATAAGTGTTCAGAGTCTTCAGAGCTTGTTCAGCAGAACCTTGTCTTCAGAGTCTTCAGAACTTGGTCTTCAGAAACTTAAGTCTTCAGAAACTTAAGTCTTCAGAGTCTTCAGAACGTTGTTCATTAGAACCTTGTCTTTAGAGTCATCAGCACTTAGTGTTCAGAAGATAACAATCAGAGTTATATCCAGAGCCAGAATCTAAGAGAACATTGCAGCAACAACATATTGTCTTCTTAGAGTCTTTCTGAAGCACAGTAGATCAGAAGCAATATTGCTTCTTTTACGCATAAGCGAATTTTGATAATTTGAGAGTGACGTTTCACATGATCTCTATCTGAGTCAGAGCTATCTTTATCAGAGTCAGAATTATCTTTATCAGAGTCAGAACCTGTTTGTCAATACTTTAGAAAAAAAACGTTAGAGTACCAAAATTGTTCTCACACAAATACAACTTTGTTATTATCAAAACATAGAGATATCTTGCAGAACCAAATCTTGTTCTAACAATCTCCCCCTTTTTAATAATGACAAAACAATATATTTTGATAACACAATTTTGTACGAAGATAATAAGAATTGACTCAGATAAGTTCAAAGTAAACTTCCTTTTATCAAGCTCTCCCTGAATCTAAGACTTAAAGAAAATCTTATAAGATTTGGGATATAGAGCCTGATTGCAAGGATCTAGACAGATCATATCCAAAATATCAGAGCTTGATTATAATGGTAATGCATTTTGATAATAGAGCTTGATTATGTAAATCAGAGCCTGATTGATATCAGAGTCATTTTGCCAATATAAATATTTTTCCTGAAAAACATTCTAAGAAAATATATGCAATTAAAGTGTTAGAATGTTAGAGCTATGATTAGAGACAAGATATTTATCAAAAAAACTTTCCATATTAATATAGAGACAAGATATTTATCAAAATAACTTTCCATATTAATACTCCCCCTTTTTGTCATGATAAAAAAGGGTAATCAATGATTAACGTAAGCATTTTGATTTGAGAGAATTTAGGTAAGTTAAATTCAATACTTCTCCTCTTTTTATGGCAATCATAATGGAATGCAGTAAGATAAGATAGATGCAAAAAGGAAAATTCTTCATTGATTAAAAACAAAACGCCAGGGGCGTAGTACAGGAACAAAACACAATAAAAACAAACAAACAACAAGGACAACAGATAGAAAAAAAAGAAAGACCAAGCAACCGAGAGATCAACAAAAACACCCGCCAACCAGCTATAAAAAATCCTCCACCTCATCAACCCTTTCACACCTTTCTTCATCCGTAGCATCCTCTGGTCCAAGTATTCTAACTAGACTGATGATTTTAGGCTTGAATAATAACTCAGATAGAATTCTTCCATAAGGAATGAAGGACTTGTATTGATTTCTGGAGATTTCAGCACAGTTCTTTAGAGGATTGAAGATGGTTTGAGGAAGGTTCACCCGGACGTTGTACATCATGAAATAGATAAACAATTTATCATCATGAGTTAAGGTGTTTTTGGCCACTTCTCTGGGGAGAAAGTTGGTAAGCAGGAGTTGAAACCACAATTTTCCGTCAGGGAGAAGTCCTTCAGGATTATAGGGTTCATATCTGTTTCGAGACACATCATGAATTCCAATGAGATCCTCAACAAAGGAATAGTTCAGATGGAAATCTTCAACAGTTACTCCAGATTGAACACAATTGATGGCTTGGGCGTGGAGGTAGGTGTTATGATGACCGGAACACCGAAAACAGAAGACCAGACAAAATTGTTTTCTTCTCCAATCTGTGCGTATTTCCAAAATTCTTTCACCATGATAGGATAAATGGGTCCATGCAGGATTGCATAGTATCTTGACCACTCTTGAATTTGCATGTTGGTGGATATGTAAACGCCCGAGTCTCTTAGTCTTTGGAGATTTGGCCTTTCTCATTAATGACCTCCATAACTTCATCATTGCCAATAAAAGTTTTGATAGACATGATGAATGAAAAAAGATAGGAATGAAAAGCAAGTTTAGAAACAGATGAATAGTTATGAGGAGAAGTGTGGTATATAAAGAGAACAAAGAGTGATATCAATAAATAGCAATAAAGAATAGATGAATTGGGGTGAGGAATTTATCATTTCCAATACAAGAGATACAAACAAGAACAAAGAATGATAAAGGAGTGTATCAGTCTCCAAAAGATCACAGATCAGGTATACGTTATTCAAATCTTGACATTAGTCAATAAATACAAATAAATGTTTACTTGAAAGTGGAAGAGCAGAATCTGAAAAAGAATAAAGGAAGGGAAGAGAAGTGTTTAGTTTCAAGAAATCTTTGTCTTACACACATCTTTAAGAATGCATAATAAGGGAGGAAGACGTAAAAATTTAAACAGTTATCAAGTAAATTTTCAAATCCAATGCGTTAAACATGATTATAGGAATATTAAGGAGTAATATGAAATAATCACTTGAAACCTAGTCTCACGAAATCACAACGCTCGAGGTGTCTATTCAACAGTAGGAATGATTTGATTTTGGACAAGTGTCACAAATAATCATAACCGTTTGTTTTCAAGAGAGCACGTTTGATGTTCCTAAAGTCAAGAATACCAAGAGGTATCTGACTGTACTAGTTTCTGATCAGGACATCTTCTAACTAGTAGAAGTATCATGAATCGGAAGGTCAATAAAAATAACACACTTTAATTAACATCAGAATCTTATATCAGAAGTTCTGGTGGCTTGACACATTAAAATATCATCTTCTCATTCTGGACAATGTTTAATAAATAGGTTTTCCAGAATGAATACGAATCTATCTTCAGCAAGGGGTTTTGTGAAAATATCACCCCACTGGTGATCCGTGTCCATAAATTTTAACTGAAAAGTACCCTTCTGAACATAGTCATGTAAAAAGTGATGCTTTATTTCAATATGTTTTGCCCTAGAAAGTAGAATAGGATTCTTAGATAAACTGATGGCAGAAGTATTATCACAGAAGATAGGAATGTTACACTAGTGTATCTGATAATCTTCAAGTTGATTCTTCATCCAGAGTATCTGAGTACTGCACAAAAATGCTAAGATGTATTTTGATTCTGCAGTTGAGAGAGCAATTGTTGATTGTCTTTTGTTTGCCCAGGAGACGAGGTTACTTCCAAGAAACTGACAGTTTCCAGAAGTGTTTTTCCTCTCCAATTTGTCTCCAGCATAATCTGCATCACAAAAACCAGAAAGCTTGTACTCTGATGTTTTCTTATACATCAAGCCCTGGTTAGTTGTTCCTTTTAGATACCTTAGGATTCTCTTAACAACAGTTAAGTGAGTTTCCCTTGGATCTGATTGGAAACGAGCACAAAGACATACACTGAACAGAATATCTGGACGAGAAGCTGTCAAATATAGAAGAGAGCCTATCATACCACGATAGAGCTTCTGACAAACCTTTTTGCTTACTTCTCCTTTCTCCAAAATGCATGTCAGATGCATATGAGTCTTAGCAGGTTTACTTTTTGACATATTGAATTTCTCTAGAAGTTATTTTGCATACTTGCTCAGATGAATGTATGCTCCTTCTGGATGTTGATCAATCTAAATTCCCAGAAAGAATCTGAGTTCTCCCATCAGACTCATTTCAAATTCATCCTGCATTAACTTAGAAAATTCCTTGCACAAGGAAATATTAGCAGAACTAAATATAATATCATCAACGTAGATTTGAAAAATCATAATCTCATTTTTAAAGGTTTTGCAAAACAGTGTTGTATCCACTTTTCCTCTGGTAAAGTCATTTTCCAAAAGAAAGTTACTTAGCCTTTCATACTAAGCTATGGAAGCCTGTTTCAGACCATATAACGATTTTTTAAGTTTGAAAACAAAATCTGGGGTTTCAGAACTCTCAAAACTAGTAGGTTGGTGCACATACACTTCTTCAGAAATATACCCATTTAAAAATGCACTCTTTACATCCATCTGATATAAACTAATGTCATGATTCACAGCAAATGAGATTAAAATGCGAATAGATTCTAACCTGGCAATTGGTGCAAAGGTTTATGTATAGTCTATCCCTTCTTGTTAACTATAACCTTGTGCAACCAGTCGTGCTTTGTTTCTTATGACCTCACCTTTCTCATCTAAACTGTTTCTGAATACCCACCTTGTTCCAATAACATGGACACCTTTGGGTTTCTGAACAAGATCCCAGGCATCATTTTTGGTGAATTGATTAAGATCTTCTTGCATGGCCAGAATCCACTCATTTTCCTTAAGAGCTTCATCAATTGATGTTGGCTCTATTAGAGACACTAAACACAGGAGGGTTTCTTCAGAAGGTCTGAATGATGAACGAGTTCTGATTGGATCAGCTTTATCTCCCAGAATCAATTCTTCAGAATGAGAAGTCTTTAGTCTATTCTTCTTCTGATGAGATGGACTAATTTCAGTTTCTGGTAAGGTTGTATCTGAATCTGGTAAATCCACATCTTTCTCTACTTCTTTTGAATCTTCTTCTTCTTTAGATTCTGATAAGGTGATCTTTAGATATGTAAACTTTTCAACTAGCTTTGACTTTTCAGGATTGAGCTTATCTTTAAATCTGACATGAATTGATTCCTCAATAATTCGTGTTTTTGTGGTATAGATTCTGTAGCCTTTAGAGCGTCCAGAGTATCCTGACAGTAAACACTTTTGAGCTTTGGAGTCAAACCTGCCAAGATTCTCTTTAGTGTTCAACATAAAACAAATACAGCCAAAAGGATGAAAATATGAAATGTTGGGTTTTCTATTCTTCCACAATTCATAAGGAGTCTTACCCATAATAGGTCTTATAGAAGTCCTGTTCTGAATGTAACAATCTGTATTTACTGCCTCTGTCCAGAAGTGCTTAGCCATGTCAGTTTTTTGGATCATGGTACGAGCCATTTCTTGCAAAGTCCTATTCTTCCTTTCCACTACTCTATTTTGTTGTGAAGTTCTGGGACAAGAGAAATCATGGGAAATGCCATGAGAATAAAAAAGATTCTCAAAGTATCTGTTCTCAAATTCTCCGCCATGATCACTTCTGACTCTGACTATTTTACAATCCTTCTCTGTTTGCCCTTGAGAGCAAAAGGTAGAGAACACAGAATGAGACTCATCCTTGTGTTTCAAGAATTTTACTCATGTCCAACGACTATATTCATCGACGATTACTAATCCATACTTCTTTCCACTTATTGAAGCAGTTGTCATTGGTCCAAACAAATCAATGTGTAGAAGTTCTAATGGTCTAGAGGTGGACACAACATTCTTTGCTTTAAAGGAAGTTTTAGAAAACTTTCCTTTCTGACATGATTCACAAAGAGCATCTAAAGAATACTTCAGATTTGGCAAGCCCCTGACAAGTTCAAGCTTATTTAGCTGAGAAATCCTCCTCATGCTAATATGGCCTAAACGTCTATGCCATACCCATTGCTCTTCATTAACAGACATTAAGCATTTGACATTATGTTCACAAAGATCAAAAAGTCTAATTTTATAGATGTTGTTTTTCCTCTTTCCGACAAATAGGATTGAACCATCTTTCTGACTTACTGCCTTACAAGACTTTTGATTAAAGATGATATCATAACCATTGGCACTAAGTTGACTAATTGATAACAAGTTATGCATCAAACCATCGACCAAAAGAACATCAGTAATAGAAGAAAGGTTACCATTACCAACGGTTCCAGAGCCAATGATTTTTCCTTTCTGGTTTCCTCCGAAACCAACGAAGCCTCCAGGCTTAAGTTCCAGACTTTGGAACATATGCCTTCTTCCCGTCATGTGTCCACTATGCCAAAAAAGACCTTTAGCAGCGCTTTTTAAGCGCTGCCTAAGGTGGCACTGCTGTAGGTAAAGGCATCGCTTTTTTTCCTTTGAAAAGCGCTGTCTTAGGTCCCCCTTAGGACCCCCTTTAGCAGCGCTTTTAAAAGCGTTTTCGTAAGACCCCCTTTAGCAGCGCTTTTTCAAAGAAAAGCGCTTTCGTAGGACCCCCTTTAGCAGCGCTTTTCAAAGCGCTTTCGTAGGACCCCCTTTAGGCAGCGCTTTTTCAAGGAAAAACGCTTTCGTAGGGCCCCCTTTAGCAGCGCTTTTAAAAGCGCTGTCTTATGTATACTTTAGGACCCCCTTTAGGCAGCGCTTTTTTTAAAAAGTGATGTCTTTTCTAAAAGCACTTTTTAAAAGCAATTTTTTAAAAATCAATTTTTTGTAGCGTTTTTTTTGCTAAAGCGCTGTCTACTGTGTATTTTTCCATAAGTCCTATTTTTTAACACAAACCTGTATAATAAACCCGTATAATTCAACACAAGCCTTTATTTCAACACATAGGCCTTGTAAACCATTATAATTCAACACATAGGCCTTGTATACCATTATAATTCAACACATAGGCCTTGTATACCATTATAATTCAACACATAAACCGTATAATAACCATTATATATATTTCAACACAAACCTCATACACCAAAATAACCATTATATATATAACTCAATACAAACCTCATACATCCAAGTAGACATCCAAAATTCTAATAACAACTTCCAAAACTAATTACACCAAATATCCTAAAGATGCACTAATTCTAAACCTTATAAACCATTTCCATAACCTATACATCAACTTCTAAAACTATTCAACAATTTCCAAAACTATACAACACCTTCCATAAACTTAACACAAAAAAAGAAAACAATAATATACCTCATATAATTCTCATTTTAACCATGTATTGACACCATTCCTCCTTTATTTCTTTCAATTTATCTTTCGTGTAGGTGGCACACTTGAATTCATCAAAGTACTACATAATATAACATAATATGCATGATTTAGTTAAAAGTAATTAATTAGATGAAATATCCGATAATAAGACTTAAAATAAATCATAACTTATAAATACATACCTTGATTAGAATCTCTATTTGTTCCAAATAAATAATTTCTTTCATGAATCTCAATACAAAATAACCACAATCTATACCATTATGCTGCCGAGGACACTACACATAGAAAAAAAAGTATGAATATGTATCAGGATATATAGTTTAACTTGTGTTATCAAGTAGCATCACTATTATAATAACAAATGTGAAAATATACCTGCACTCTTATCCATGTAATGTTGTTTACTTTGCTCTTTGGTACTCGAGCTTTTCGTTGTGATTAGAATATTTGTATCGCTCTATCATAATATAAACAAATATTTAGAACAATCTCACATAAATAAATAAATACACACGCGAATATTTAGAACAATCGCATCACTTACGTATCAATCATCTTCTTCATCTCTGGGTATTTTGTTTGATCACCATCTAGCGAATCCAAATAATAGACTATTTCTTTTATCAGATTAATCGCAAGCAACAACCAGTGTCTACTATAAAATAAAACAAAAGTTTAGATGGAAATGTTATACACAACGTAAAAAAGCGAAAGATTATAATAAAGGAAGTTAGAATGAAAATCTAACCCATGGCCAATATTATATGGTAAAAGATACAACTTCTCTATATCTTTGTTGGTCATAAATGCATCTACTAAGTGATCTTTGACCGCATTTGCAGTTCGATCGATTAGATTTGCGTTGACACAGCTGGGAGACAAGAAAGAGAATCTTTCTGTCAATTAACGCGGGAGCATCAATTTTTCATACAAGAACCTGAAATAAAAACATAATCAACATTCGAATATTCATTGAAATGAGTAAATAAATTAATCAATTAATTAAATAAAATCGATGGATTACCTGATGTATGAATTCATAACACCGATGCCTAATTTAGCATGCTGAAAAATCTGATCCAAGTCTTCTTTAGCAATTATTTCTGAATATGCAAACCCAAAAATACCTTCTTCCATAGGTATTTCACGGATACCACCTTCCATCAAATCCGATCTGCCTACAAATGTTTCAAGGCACAACTGAAATCGAGGAATAGAAGCTTTTTTTGGCTTGGTTAATTCTGGCTTCTTATTCTTGCTCCCTTGTTGCACCTCTTATGTAGGAATATGAAAATCATATAAGTCATAAAGTATAAAATCATGAAGCTTTTGAATTTCGATCATAGAATTAACATTTTCAATGCATATATATATATATATATATATATATATATATATCAATGTACCTATTTTTTTGATGCAACTGACTCAATGTGCCGCACAATCCCTTTATCTTTTGATTTGGATTTTGTAGGAGTATAACAATACCATGTAAATAAAATGTACGTAAAAGTAAGCATAACATAACTTATATGCAAGTTAAAAAAATTGCAAACTAAAAGGTTAATAATGGTTTTCAACATACCTCATCATCTATGACAATGAGGTTTGGCGACCATGCAACATACGACCCTATTGTGTCCCTCACCAATGTTGCATCTGAAACGTCGTCAGGTATAGGTAGTAACTCATCCCGCTCTAAAGCAATATCAATCGAAACTTTAAAAAATCCAGCAGGGAGCGGTCTATGGTGAAGTACGTCTCTCGAAGTGTTATGCACTTTTCCCTTGCCAACCATGCAATATTTCGGTGCCGATAAATATAGCTGACAAGGTGAAATGCCCTAAACCAAAAAAAAAAAATTAATATGAAATTGTCATTATGCATATATGTCAATATAAAAAATTGTGCTAATTTAATAAATATAATTACCTCCGGAATTTTTTGTTGAAAATTGATACTATCTTTGTCACTAGTATCTTTAAATTCTGAACTGCGCCTTTCCTACACATATATTTCTTTATCCATTTGCAGTTCATGAACTTTCTTCCAACATTTCCATCACCTCTTTATTGCTAGGATTTTTGGTCTTTGGATGTTTATAGAAAGAAGATGGAGTGACTCCAAATCCCTTACCCCTCACGCGACCAGAGTACTCAGGAACATTTAATACTCGACTCAGTATGCTCCTGCAATTCTGATCTTCCGTGAGAGTTAAGTACTGAGATAGAGTCTCTTAAAATTCAATATTAGAGTTAAGCATAAATATTTTATATAAACATAAACTTTTTATTTAATTAAACAAATAATGTTATACTTGAAGGTGTGAGAAAAACATAAGAAAAGGGGGGTTTGAATTAGGTTTTTCCATTTTGAAAGCTTTTTATGAAACTCAAACAAAGATCATAAATAAACTAACAATAAGAAAGACACACGATATATCCTGGTTCACTTGAAAACTATCAAGCTAATCCAGTCCACCCGCCAAGGTGATTTTGCCTTAGACAATGACTTAATCCACTATAACCAAACTGATTACAATCGCATGAGCAAACTGCTGGTAACTAACAACCTCTAAGACACACTAGTCCTAGACTTCTTAAGAATTCTGACCCAACTGGTCTCTTAAGGAATACAACACACAAGCCAACTACTAGTGACTAACACCACTAAGACACACTGTCTTAGTCTCCCTAAAAATTCTGACCCAACTGGTCCTTTAGGGAACGCAAACAACTGTCTGCTACAAGGTTTGTTTACAATAATAATGCTTCTACACAAGCAGGGTAAACATACATTTTAAGCTCAATCTAACTTAGAGAGAATCTACAGTAATAACATTCTTCTTCTTTGTATTGTGGTGCTTTACTGTTCACTCATAAGTTTCTTCATCTCTTGAGTTCTTTCTTCATATGCATCAGTGTTTCTGATACTTCTTCTTTTACACTGAGTATTACATCGTTTGTTGCTCACTCACATTCAATCATGCTTGCACGCAGGCATCTGCTCTCTTATGCTCAGGCTCAATAACATCAGATTTATTGAATGATCAAGTCTATATATAGCCAGAAAAAGATCCGTTGAAGGGAAGACCGGTAATATAATAAGAGTACTGGCGACTTGAAATAGAGCCGTTATGCTGGGTTGAAAATCATACACTGAAGTTGTCCTTTGTACCACCAAATCCGGGTAGTGGAAAGGAACGTGCTTTATCTTTACTATGTACTATTTTCCCATGCAAATGTTTCATCTTCTTCTATTCATCAGAGGCTTCTGAATTGATTTGATTGAAGCATGATCAGAAGAATGAATCATTGGGTCTTTGGAGTCTTGAGTCTTCAGAGTCTTCAGAACTTGTTCAGCCGAACCTTGTCTTCAGAGTCTTCAACACTTCTAATTCAGAACCCTTGGTTATCAGAATACTTAAGTCTTCAGAGTCTTCAGAACCTCGTTCATCAGAACCTTGTCTTCAGAATCTTCAACACTTAGTCTTCAGAACCTTTAATCTTCAGAATCCTTAAGTCTTCAGAATCTTTAGAACTTCGTTCAGCAAAAGCTTGTCTTTAGAATCTTCAGCACTTAGTCTTCAGAATTTAACGACCTCAAAAGCTATACAGGCTTCAGCAATAGAACATCAGAGTCACGATTAGAGATTAGATCTAAGAGACATTACAACAGCAACATAGTGTCTTCTCAGAATCTTTCTGACGCACAGTAGATTAGAACCAATTCTTGCTTCTTCACACAGAAATGACCATAGAGAATATTAGAGTGACGTAGCACTTGGTCTTTGTCAGAGTTAGAACCTGTTTGTTAAAACCATCAGAATAACAAACGTTAGAGCACCATAATTATTCTCACACAAATACTTCATTGTTATCATCAAAACATAGAGACAAGATGCAGAACCAAATCTTGTTCTTACAATCTCCCCCTTTTTGATGATGACAAAACCATGTATTTTGATAGAACAATTATTACAGGGTAATCACCATAACAACAAATTCAGAGTTTTAAGCTCTCAGCTCCCCCTAATTATGTTAATCTCAAAATTTCTAATACTAAGACTTGATATTTAAAATAGTAAAAAATAACTACCCCTAACGACCTACTAATTAGAGCGAGACAAATGACATTCTGCATGTCTTTGCCTTTCAGATGTTCTCCACGTGTCTCCTTCTCTCAAATGGATAAGGACAAAGTTCCCTCCATTATTTGAATTTGAATCTTTGAATCAAACATCATCAGCCAGTCTTCTATCAAAACATATCTCCAAATTGTTAGAAATATTCCCAAGTCCATAAAATATATCTCTCTTGCCCAAGGACATCCTCGACTAGATTTTCTAGAAATACCATTCCTGTCAAAATCTTCCAAAACTTCTGAAATTCCATTTCTTTGAATAAGACTCTTAATCCAATATCAGGCGTCGAAATTAGGAGCTAACAACACCATGGAACTTTTTCTAAAGAGAGATCGATCATACTTAATGATCCTCCCAAAAAGATATATAGATTCTCGACCCCGCTTTCCTTTGAATAAAATCAACAAACCAATCATATGGGCCAAAATATTTGTACAACTTTTACACACACAAATCCTAATACTAAGACTTGCTATTTAAAATAGTAAAAAATAACCACCCCTAACGACCTACTAATTAGAGCGAGACAAATGGCATTCTGCATGTCTTTGCCTTTCAGATGTTCTCCACGTGTCTCCTTCTCTCAAATGGACAAGGACAAAGTTCCATCCATGATTTGAATTTGAATCTTTGAATCAAACATCATCTGCCAGTCTTCTATCAAAACATATCTCCAAATTGTTAGAAATATTCCCAAGTCCATAAAATATATCTCTCTTGCCCAAGGACATCCCCGACTAGATTTTCTGGAAATACCATTCCTGTCGAAATCTTCCAAAACTTCTGAAATTCCATTTCTTTGAATAAGACTCTTAATCCAATATCAGGCGTCGAAATTAGGAGCTAACAACACCATGGAACTTTTTCTAAAGAGAGATCGATCATACTTAATGATCCTCCCAAAAAGATATATAGATTCTCGACCCCGCTTTCCTTTGAATAAAATCAACAAACCAATCATATCAACAAACCAATCTTATTCTTGCTCCCTTGTTGCACCTCTTATGTAGGAATATGAAAATCATATAAGTCATAAAGTATAAAATCATGAAGCTTTTGAATTTCGATCATAGAATTAACATTTTCAATGCATATATATCAATGTACCTCTTTTTTTGATGCAACTGACTCGATGTGCCGCACAATCCCTTTATTTTTTGATTTGGATTTTGTAGGAGTATAACAATACCATGTAAATAAAATGTACGTAAAAGTAAGCATAACATAACTTATATGCAAGTAAAAAAATTGAAAACTAAAAGGTTAATAATGGTTTTCAACATACCTCAT
The DNA here is from genome assembly GCA_022829125.1 of Lathyrus tuberosus. NCBI lineage: Eukaryota > Viridiplantae > Streptophyta > Magnoliopsida > Fabales > Fabaceae > Lathyrus > Lathyrus tuberosus. The sequence goes on along the minus strand of JALAZF010000049.1, from coordinate 10,601,460 downwards.
CATCTATGACAATGAGGTTTGACGGCCATGCACATACGACCCTATTGTGTCCCCCACCAATGTTGCATCTAAAACGTCGTCAGGTATAGGTAGTAACTCATCCCGCTCTAAAGCAATATCAATCGAAACTTTAAAAAATCCAGCAGGGAGCGGTCTATGGTGAAGTACGTCTCCCGAAGTGTTATGCACTTTTCCCTTGCCAACCATGCAATATTTCGGTGCCGATAAATATAACTGACAAGGTGAAATGCCCTAAACCAAAAAAAAAATTAATATGAAATTGTTATTATGCATATATGTCAATATAAAAAATTGTGCTAATTTAATAAATATAATTACCTCCGGAATTTTTTGTTGAAAATTGATACTATCTTTGTCACTAGTATCTTTAAATTCTGAACCGCGCCTTTCCAACATATAGATTTCTTTATCCTTTTGCAGTTCACGAACTTTCTTCCAACATTTCCATCACCTCTTTATTGCTAGGATTTTTGGTCTTTGGACGCTTATACAAGGAAGATGGAGTGACTCCAAATCCCTTACCCCTCACGCGACCAGAGTACTCAGGAACATTTAATACTCGACTCAGTATGCTCCTGCAATTCTGATCTTCCGTGAGAGTTAAGGACTGAGATAGAGTCTCTTAAAATTCAATATTAGAGTTAAGCATAAATATTTTAGATAAACATAAACTTTTTATTTAATTAAACAAATAATGTTATACTTGAAGGTGTGAGAAAAACACAAGAAAAGGGGGGTTTGAATTGGGTTTTCCATTTTGAAAGCTTTTTATGAAACTCAAACAAAGATCATAAATAAACTAACAATAAGAAAGACACACGATATATCCTGGTTCACTTGAAAACTATCAAGCTAATACAGTCCACCCGCCAAGGTGATCTTGCCTTAGACAATGACTTAATCCACTATAACCAAACTGATTACAATCGCATGAGCAAATTGCTGGTGACTAACAACCTCTAAGACACACTAGTCCTAGACTTCTTAAGAATTCTGACCCAACTGGTCTCTAAAGGAATACAACGCACAAGCCAACTGCTAGTGACTAACACCACTAAGATACACTGTCTTAGTCTCCCTAAAAATTCTGACCCAACTGGTCCTTTAGGGAATGCAAACAACTGTCTGCTACAAGGTTTGTTTACAATAATAATGCTTCTACACAAGCAGGGTAAACATACATTTTAAGCTCAATCTAACTTAGAGAGAATCTACAGTAATAACATTCTTCTTCTTTGTATTGTGGTGCTTTACTGTTCACTCATAAGTTTCTTCATCTCTTGAGTTCTTTCTTCACATGCATCAGTGTTTCTGATACTTCTTCTTTTACACTGAGTATTGCATCGTTTGTTGCTCACTCACATTCAATCATGCTTGCACGCATGCATCTGCTTTCTTATGCCCAGGCTCAATAGCATCGGATTTGTTGAATGATCAAGTCTATATATAGCCATAAAAAGATCCGTTGAAGGGTATATCGATAATATAATAAGAGTACTGGTGACTTGAAATAGAGCCGTTATGCAGGGTTGAAAATCGTACACTGAAGTTGTCCTTTGTACCACTACATAGGGGTAGTGGAAAGGAACGTGCTTTATCTGTACTATGTATTATTTTCCCATGCAAACGTTTCATCTTCTTTTATTCATGAGAGGCTTATGAATTGATTTGATTGAATCATGATCAGAATAATGAATCATTGGGTCTTTGGAGTCTTGAGTCTTCAGAGTCTTCAGAACTTGTTCAGCCGAACCTTGTCTTCAGAGTCTTCAGCATTTCTAGTTCAGAACCCTTGGTTATCAGAATACTTAAGTCTTCAGAGTCTTCAGAACCTCTTTCAGCAGAACCTTGTCTTCAGAATCTTCAGCACTTAGTCTTCAGAACCTTTAATCTTCAGAATCCTTAAGTCTTCAGAATCTTCGGAACTTCGTTCAGCAGAACCTTGTCTTTAGAATCTTCAGCACTTAGTCTTCAGAAGTTAACGACCTCAGAAGCTATACAGGCTTCAGCAATAGAACATCAGAGTCACGATAAGAGATTAGATCCAAGAGACGTTACAACAGCAACATAGTGTCTTCTCAGAATCTTTCTGACGCACAGTAGATTAGAACTAATTCTTGCTTCTTCACACAGAAATGACCATAGAGAATATTAGAGTGACGTAGCACCTGGTCTTTATTAGAGTTAGAACCTGTTTGTTAAAACCATCAGAATAACAAACGTTAGAGCACCATAATTGTTCTCACATAAATACTTCATTGTTATCATCAAAACATAGAGACAAGATACAGAACCAAATCTTGTTCTTACAATACTTACACATTGTTCAAAAACTTGTTGAACACCTTCAGTAACAACTCCATCCTTTCCCACACGGGCAACCTTCCACAAAACATGCTCCGGAAGAGATGTTTCTTCACTTTCGCCTCTTCAAACTAAACATTAAGCCAAGTATTAAAATACACGTTTCTTCACTTTTCGCCTCTTCTGGAAGACATGTGTATTCAAATACACTTTATAAAGTTTGCAAAGTTGATCTTTTAAAACTTTAAACCATGTATGTTCATGAATGAAAATGCAGGAAGAGTTTAGATGAAGTGAAAATGAGTACCTATGAGCATCTAAAGTTTATACATAATAAATTACAATTGTACCTTATTTCAAGATCCAATCCTTTGATTTCCATAATATATGAAGCTTATGCAATTTTGATACTTGATTCCAAACTTTTTCTTCTTTGATATATATTCTATGACAAGATTTTGTCTTCATAGAAAACTAAGATAATATAAATGATGAACATTTTCTTCACAACACGAACACGTACACACACACACACACACACACACACACACACACAAAAACGCGCGCACGCGCACACACTTACACACACACACACACACACTTACACACACACACACACACACACACACACACTCACACACACACACACACACACTTGTTCTAAAAACACCCAACCAAAGTAGGAAACAAAGGGAGAACCATCAGATAACAGAACAAATTTCATTTTATCATCTTTCAACAAGAACATTCTTGCACTACTATAAAAAGTAGATACAACGACGCCACCATTACCAAGGTTCTTCGAAATACCGTGGTGATATCTCTAAATTCAAGTGCCTATATATAGTTTTATTTTTTAATTAAACATTGATAACTTACTACCACGGTTTTCTAAAACAACCATGGTGATATCAGTTGACGTTTCATAAGTTCGACTCACAGCGCCTGCTAGTTCGTGATTACTTCAGAATTTAGAATCGCCTTTCATTTTTATTTAAAAAAAGAAAGATATATCACTATGGTTCTTTAAACTAACCATTGTAATACTTTTTTTTTAATTTTTAATTACTTAAAACCTGGTGCTTTTTTATAAAATATCATTAATGTAAATATTATATAACCACAGTTTTCTAAAAACACCGTTGTGATATATATATATATATATATATATATATATATATATATATATATATATATATATTTAAAATTATTATTTGCTTAAGACATGTGTTTTTTTTATAAATTTTATCATATATCACAATGGTTTTGAAAAACAACCGTGGTGAAATCATTTAATCACTTTACACAGAGCTAGCTAACTTGTCTCTTCAGTTGCATATTTTCATTTTCATCAAGATATAACCCCTGACGAAACAACACAATTTCAAACCTAACGAAATGTACATCACCATTTCAACCCCAATGATACAAAACTAGTTTCAACCCTAACGAAACGTTCAACACCATCTTTAAACTTTAAGAAACAACAACATTTTCAACTAACGTCTCTACTTTCGTACCGTCGAGGAGGAAGTCGACACTGTGTTCTTCGTTCTTGACTAGCCTTCGGTTTAGCTGTCAACGAGGTACTTTAAGATTCTGACAATATTTTTTTACTTATTCACCACGTTTCTGGTACATAAACTTTTCCGTCTCATGCATCTAAAGTACTTACATTTTACATTGTTATTTATGTATTTAATGTTGTTAATGCTTATGTATTTGTTGTTGTTGTTGATGCTTATTTATTTGTTGTTGATGATTCTTATTTTTGTTGTTGATGCTTGTTGTTGTTGTTGTTGAAGCTTATTGTTGAAGATGATACTTGTTGTTGTTGTTGTTGTTGTTGTTGTTGTTGTTGTTGTTGTTGTTGTTGTTGTTGTTGATGTTGTTATTGATTCTTATTGTCTATGTATTTGTTGTTGTTGATGCTTATTTGTTGTTGTTGATAGATGGTCTCTTCTTTGTTGTTAATTCTTATTGTTGTTGATGCTTATTTATTGTTGTTGATGCTTATGTCTTGATAAATGACATTTTCTTCATCTAGCAGTGACGAAGATAAAAATAGAATGAAATCATGACAAATTATTCTCAATCTATAGTAGGAGAACAATAAAAAAATAGCAAAGAGGTGCCACAATGATGGCTACATTCACAAAAGTATGCAATTCGGGTGTCAGACTTTTGGTCGAGTTTAATGCCATTCATACTATTCTTTATGGTCCTCATTCTTTGCTTTTTAAGAGTTATGTTGCATTCCTTAGATAAAGCAAAGTCAACATATTGTTAGATGATTGAAAAGATGTACCAGATGAAGTGAAAAAAATCATATGGACAAACGTTCGGGTATTATTTTTAATTTTTATCGATTCGATATTATGTTATGTAAACACTAATACATACTTATTATTTTAAATGTGTTATATAAACAATAATACATACTTATAAGGGTTCGATTTATGTATGCAAAACACAATTCAATGACTGCACTCAATTCTAAGATATATACACAAATCTAACTTAGAGGAGAGTCAACTATTAAAATGATAAACGATAATAAATAAGATAAACAGAACAACCAAAACCTTACAGGGGAAGAACAACTTTGGGAAGTCCCTAGAAACCATAGAAGACACCCACCATTAATGAACATGCAATTCTTAAAGAAGATGGTTTGATTGACCTAGTGAACTATCTCATTCCATGTCTAATAGTGCTAAGCATGAAAAATGCCATTTCTGGTGTGTTTCCTCAGAATGATAAAGCCTCATACAATTCCATAAAAAGGAAGTTGAATGAAATGATGTTTCAAGACCAAAATTTGCATAAAGAGATGTTGAAAAAGGAAAGGTCCCCCAATTCGTTCTATGACAAAGATCTTATTAACGTAGTCCGAAATTCTCATATTCTTTTGTTGATTAGAGTTGTAATGGAGAAATTTGGTGTGCAAAGAGTTTTAATAGATAAAAGTAGTTATGGCGACATAAAGTATGCCAACCTCTTGGGAAAGTTGCAATTGACCTACAAAGAATTCATTCCATACAAAGGAATTAATATTCAAGGATTTAATGTTTCAATAAAAAACCATTGGGGATATGTTGAGTTGATGGTATTAGTTGTAAATTAAATAAGCCGTGACGATGGTGAGAACCCAATTTTTAGTAATTGAATGTAAATCGACGTATAACAACATCATTGGATGACCTACATTAGCGACCACATGATTCATTTCATAAATAACTCACCTAAAATTGAAATATCATATTGATGGAGGCATCATGGACACAATGGAGGTTAACCTAGAAGGCTGTAGGTCATGCTTTTTAGCATCCCTAAATCTTCATCAAGGAACATCTTATCCCCTCAGTAGAGAGTCGATGATTACTAAAAGGAAAAGAGATATTCAATAACCACGACAAAGGGAGAAGAACATGAAATTTCTACTTTGGTGAATTTATAGATTAAATTATTTTGATTTTTTATTACTATTTAAATTTATTGTATTTAAGTTTTTCATGCAAGCCCAAACCTCATACTAGGTTAAAAAAAACTCTCATGCATAATATGATAGTTTGAATTTAGTCAAGATTTATTGAGTCGAGTAAACAATGTTGTTCTATCGATTCAAGCACTTTTGTTTTCATTAATTGAGTCACGAAGTAATGTGAATCGGGTCATGATGATTTTGTTTTAAAAAATTCTGGTTTCGAGACATGACTCGAGTCATGCCTTCCCATGAATAAAGTTATGTAGATTTTTACAAATCACATTTCAATTCGGGAAATGCGACTCGATCCAAGAGAGCCTATAAGTCGATTCATGGTTGTGTTTTTTTAGGTTTTTTTTTTCCAGTTTTGGAAACATGGCTTGAGACATGGATTATTATGAATCGAGTCATATGACTCGACTTTTGACTCAAATTATAACTCGAGTAAATTCAAATCATTTTATTGCTTTATTCAATTCATTTAATATCGTTGAATCAAATCATTAATGATTTTTACACTAATTTTATGTCATTTATAAGGCACACATAAAATAATTTCAAGTCATTTTTCTTAACATGAGATTTTAATTATGAAAATTCATATTCCTCATAACTAAAAAATTCATATTGTGTGGTTGTTTCTAAGCTTAGAGAGTGTTAGTTTATGAGAGGAATCAATAATATCCATTTCTGGTGTTGATTATACAAAGAACAAAAAAAAGTGTCTTCAGTGAGAACAAGATTTGGTTCTGCAATATTATCTCTAAGTTTTGATGATATCAAATGAGTATTTATGTATGAACACTTTTGTACAACTAATGTTTGTTATTTGTGAGAACTTAACAAACAGGTTATGCTTCCGTAAATTGGCGTGAACACAATGCTTAGAGGAAAATACTCCACCCATACACTTGAAAAGTAAAGTTCACAAGACTCTGATACAAAAGGAAAAGAGAACGAGTTCTGAAGATCTGAAGACAAAGGTTCTGATTGAACGAAGTCCAGATGCTGAAGACTTAAGCTCTCTGATCAAGGTTCTGAAGACCTAAATCAAGTCTCTACTCATGCTTCAACAAGATACTATCAGAAGGCTCTGAAGATATGAAGACAACACACCAAGCGAACAAGGTTGTGAAGACCAAGTGCTAAAGACTCTAAAGACGCTGCTCTGAAGATTCGAAGACTTGATAATCTTAAGAACCAAGCTATGTTTTCCCTTCTTACTCATGCTCGTAAAAAGCCTCTGAAGTTGAGAAGCCAAGAAGACAAAGCTACATAGTATAGCTGTACCACAATACAATGTGAAAATATCTTGGTAACAGTGCAACGGTACAAATGAAGATATTATGACAAAATAGGACACGCAACACGCAAACGTTTTTATCTGTCCTCACGCTTCTAGCCGCCAGCCTAGTTAGCTATCATGATTACATTTCAACGGCTCTTTTCTACGCGGCTATAAAAGGAAGCAAAAGACTTGAAGAAAGACACACACGAACGCTACTGCAATATTCTTTCTAACTGAAATTTTTCTTAAGTCATCTTGGTCGAAACTTGTCTACATTTTCAGCTTGTATAAGAAGCACTTGTTGTAATACCCCAAAATTTGCTCTCTCTTTTGTCATCATAGCATAGAATTATCATATATCATATCATATCCATCTCATTAGCATTGCATTGCATCTTTAACATAGAAAAATGAAGCATAGCATCCCTCTTACCATCCAGGCATGTGATCAGGTGAAAGGTGGACAATCAAGGAATCATTCAAGGCACAAGAGGTCAAACAAGTTGCTTCAAGGCAAGCTAAGAGGTCTTTCATGTCTCATACTATCTCAATTGATCATCCAAAACCTCAAGAAAGTGAGATTCAATAGGAGATTGAAGTACTACATCCTTTACCATGGAAGAGGTCCAAAATATGAAGAAAAACCCTCAAGAGAGATGAATCATTGGTTCAAAATCATCCTCAAGGGGCATATTTCATCATCCTTTAAGAGGATACACAACATACTCTGAGGAATTTGAAATTGAAGACTGCACATTTTTCCCTTAGGAGGAGGGTACCAAAACTAGGGTTTCCAATTAAATCAGGGCATCTCTGATTTTTTGGACAAAACTTGATGTCATGGTATTCTACATGTTCTTAAGTGTATGTGTGTGGAAAATTGCTTCTCAATTGGTTTTAGAAGTGGTTCAATTGGAAGAAAGATCAAGAATCAGGAAATTGGGGCTAAGTCAAATAATCAGAGGAAAAAGTCAACTCTTGACTTTTTGAGGCCAAATTCATGAAATTCATGTTATATGTGACCAATGTACAAAATTTGATCAAGAAAATCCAAAGGGATCATGAAAAAATCAAGATTTGGAAAGTTGCCATTTTTGGAAGGAGTAGGGTTTCCAAAAATAGTAATTTTTGGCCATTTTGCACTACACTTTGGCCCAAGGCCATTCAAATTTGAGACATCAAATGAAAATTCCACTCGGCCATAACAAAAGACCTTGTTTCAAGCTTCAAATCCATGTGTAGAACATCTCCATTGGATAGGAATTGAGAGAGTTATGGATGATCAAAGTTGAGGAAAACTTGGGCAAAAATGCAAGTCAGCTTGGGCAAATTTCAGGTCACGCGCCATCATTTTTACAAACATGTGGTGGGCCAAATGTTTTGATCAATTACTCATGGTTAAAGGCCTCAAATGGAAAATCTTTCAACATGAAAGTTGTTCCTCTATGTGAGATCTTCAAAATTGGTGTTCATGATGTTTTCATTTGATCAAAGGTTAAGAAGTTATGTTGAGTCCAATTTGCTATGATCATGCTGAAAACCCAGGTGCCAAGATGCCTTGCCAGCCAATCCCTTTGCCTCGCCCATGACCAGTTCCAAACTTGTGTGTTCCAATCCATTTTTCAACCTATTCCAAGCCTCATTTCAATTCATTTTTCATACCAAACATGTTCTCTCATACCATCTCTTTCCAATGACCCCAAAAACTCATCAAACCATCCATGGATTAGGGAGAATTTCATCCACAAATCACCCTATGTTCCACTGATGCATTGATGGCTTTGTTACATAACTTGGTTCAGACATCCATCAAATGATTCATGTATGTTATTCCCTTATTTGAACACACAATTACCATCACATACACTGCCATAGCACGTGCCATACATGAGAAGGGAAAGAGTAAACTTGCTGAGCAAGTTTCTGCTACAATAGCCATGCCATTCATTTCTCTTCACCTCCACCATAGCTTACCATAAGTTATCATCACCATATCATTGCTATCCTTAACTAACTTGACTCAGTTAGTTAGGGATGACTCACCTAAACCACCTCAACTCAGTTAACCAATTCAGGTTAACCATGGTTAGAGCTCACTATAAATCAAAACTTCACTCTCAAATTTCATTGGGAACACTCATTTTCCACATTCACTTCAGAAACTCTCTCTTCTTCTCTCTCAATCTCTCACCATTGCAACTGATTTTCGAGCTTCACTTTGTTCATTTTCTCATTTTCACATCAGAATCTCTCTTCTTTCTCTCTCAATCTTTCACAATAGCAACTATTTTTGAAGTTGGATTCTAATTTCTCTCCACTGAATCATCATCAACTACTTCATCTAAGCCTTTATTTGGCCAAGAGTAGCTCAAAAAGGAAGCATAATCTCTGGTTTTCTGAAGAATATCTCAAGGTCACAAATCTTCAGGTACGAATTTCCACCATTATAGACATGCTTTGAAGATGTTTTTAGGTTCTTGAAGCTTCTTATAAGCTCAAGAACTTGTCTGGCTAGATGATAGGCCTTTAGAGGCATAGTTGAAAAGTTAGGGCAAAACTTATGCTGCTCGATTCTCTTATTTCATGAATCTTTTGTGCATTTTATCATTGGATCTGTACTCCTCATCACTTCAGCTTTCCAATTATGTGTGTCTTGTCCATTTATGCTTCCCTAAAATTTTTTGTCACCGGAGGTTGGCCGGAGAAGATGACCGGAGGTCATCTCCGGCCGGTGGTCTGAGTTGCTAGGGTTTAATCTTGTTTTAATCGTGACCGTTGATTTGTTCCAATCGTGTGGTGAAAAATGTGCCAGCGCATTACAATAGGCGTGCATGTCACGTGTTTTTATTTCTGATTTCATTTAATCATTGTGTGGTGCAGTGCATGGTATGTAGTGTGTGTCTTCACGTGTGTGCGTTGATTTTGGATACTTTGACTTTTGTGTTGACTAGACTTGATCCAATGGCATGGATTGTTTTGACTTTATTTGACTGAGAGTGCATGATTGGTAGTGTGGATTGCGCAGACTTGGACCTTGGACTAAATTGATATCTGCACCTCACATTTCAAAGCCCAATCAATTTTGAATTGATTGTTTGCTATGCATGCACCCCCTCTCTTGTTTCAATTTCTTTTCATTTTCTTCATTTTATGCACGTTTCCTTTTTAATTTTTAAAAATACAAAAAAATATCATAAAATTCTAGAAAAATTCTTGATTGTTAATAAGACATTTAAGAAATTTTTGATATTTTTATTTCATGATTTTATTACATTTTTACCCCTGTTTCATATTTTTCTTTGAATTTCCATTTGTGTGCATTCTAAATGTGATACATGAGTTTGTAGAATTTTGTTCTTGTTCATTACAAATTGTTTTGACTTGATTCTTTTTGGATTGATTCACTAATACATTGAAGCATGTTAGATGTTTTTGTTTTTTTTTTTAGGTCATTTTATGACATGTTTTGATGCTTATCTTTGCACCATTTTGCATGATGTTTCAACTTGACCTAATTGCATTGTTTGAAGTCCTTTTGCTTTGAATTTTGATATGCTATCTTGATGTGTGATTTACTTCTGACTTACACATTAAAATAATATGCTTGCATAATTTTCATGAGTTCATTTGATTTTTGTTTGATGCATTGCATTTGAAGTATAATCCATGGCATATCATTTCAACTTTAGTGCATGTTTACATGAATTCTTTTGTGCATATTTGTATGAGCATTTGCATATTTTGTGAGCCATTTAAGTGACATTATAGGTCCTTGGTACACATTATAGGTCATCTTTATATGTGCATCTTAACTTGAACTTTGTGCATTCTTAACATGTATTGTGTGCACTTTTCTTTTTGAACTTTCACTTCCATTCTTCTTCTACCACTTCTTGAATGTCTTGATTGTTGATTCATGAATACTTTGAGATATTTTTAAATCATCTTTTCTCTTTGGTTTCAATTCTGATTGTTAGATTACATGTTCCATTTATGCATGTTCTTTTCATTTCTTTTCATCTTTCATCTATCCTTTCTTATGGTAACATGTTTGAATGTTAATGGATGATGATTGATGCTTGTTCACTTGAACTTGTATGATGATATTCACTTGTTGTCCATATGATTCACATTCTGGTTGTGATATTAAGATTTGATTCTTCCTCTTGTTCTTTTGAACTTTAATGTGCATTAAGTGTTTTTTTCTTCTTATGCATATGTCCATGTTTACTAACCATGTAGGGGCTTTGGTAAGTTGAAATTGAGTGTGGATAAGGAATCCACATTCAAAACTTGTTTCCTTTCATCTTTTATAATTCAATCTTGTGTTTTGTTAAGCACTTATGTGCTTTCTTTGATTAACTCATTACTTTCCCTTTTGAGTTACAATTCATCTTCTACTTTAGAAGTGAATTGTTTAATTCATTCCTTCTTTAAACTTTAGGTTTTTGCAACCTCACAAACCATTAGGATCACTCCCTTAACTAATCAATTAGGATTGAGTCTTAGTTCACATAGATTTTACCTTTTCCTCTCACTTGAGTCTTTCATCTTCTCATCTCAAAGAAAATTCAAAATATCTAATAAAGGTAGGCATTTATTGCATTTAGGCCTTTCATATAAAGAAAAGATTATAAAGGGTCTTCTCTTGTAATCTTAGAATGTGTAACATATGCCCCATCTTGGGTCAATGTGTTAAACATTTGATCTTGTATGAGGGACTTAAATGCAATACTTGTTGAAGGTACAAATAAAGAAAAACACTTCTTCACTTCATAATCAACAAAAACACTTAATAAATACAAGTATGCTAGTGTGTTTGAACCTTAATAATTGGAAATGAGTGTGAGGGTCTTCTTCTCCCTTAGTGTGCTTTCTTATTCATTCCATCTTGGAATGTGAGGATGTACACATTCCATTGATTAAGATTTAGATACACTATCATATGCAAACAAATAAAAAAAAACTTCTAAAAGACAAAAACAAACAATAACGTCTTTCCTTCGGGAATTCTTTTCTCACATCATTCACTCTCAACGTACGAACGTGCTCCTTCTCGTTCTCAGGCAAGATGGTAACGCACTCGGACCAGCGAGCCTGCAACACCTGAGCTAGAACGTTAGCCTTTCCTTAAAAAACACAAACCATCCATCCCTAGTGAGGGGAATTACGTCGCTCTGATTCTCATGTTCCCGATGAGATACGTAGGCAGTGGGGTAGGGCCCATTCGAGCACTTCTTTTATTTTCCCTACATTTGTTTCTCTTTCTCTTTCCATTCCTTTTCCAGTTCTTTTTCCAGTATTCTTTCCTTAAACCCTTTGATTGAAGCAGCAAGCGTGGATCCCATCGGGTACGATGGACGCGAGGGGGTGCTAATACCTTCCTCTCACGTAACCGACTCCCGAATCCAGTTCTCTTGGTCGCAAGACCATGTTCTTTCCTTCCTTCAGGTTTATGCGGTGTTTCTTTTCCCTCTCTTGGGATAAATACACATTGCTGGCGACTCTGTTTCGGTGCCACTTTCACGTTTGTACTTGGATGAAAATCCGGGGAGCGACAACTGGCGACTCTGCTGGGGACAGGTTGACCTATTGCTGGTCCATCCTAAGCGAGTCAATCCTAGCGCTTGTTTGCTTTTCTTTCATTGGGTGTTTACTGTTATTTGGTATTTGCTGTTTACTGTATTTTATTACTTGTACCATATTTACAGCATGTTAGCATTTACATTTCATATATTATACTGTGTTGCACTGTTCTGTCTGTTTGGCGGGATGGAATTTCTGAGAGATGAGCTCAGTACACAGGCTCGAGTATACACTTAGATTTAGAGTGGAGAGTAGTGGGACCTACGTGCCATCTGTGTACGTTGGGTAATCACGAAATTCACAACTAGACGAGGCTATCTTGGGACCCATCATGGCGTACGCATCTTGCGTATTCCAGGATGTCGATCTACAGAGCTGTCGACTCTAGTGACCGATCATGAGGACCTTAGTGGAAACATCTCTCTTTAGTGGTGACAGTGGCAGACCACATTCTGTGGCAAACCCACTCGCACCTGAGGGCCCACTTTGGAACTTGCATAGGATGACCTTTATTTTCTAAGGTGAGTCAGTGGACAACCTCTTTGATTGGCATAACATTGTATCCTACGGGCTGAATGTGTTATCGCTTCTCAAACCTCCGAAGTTGACAAGCCTTACTTTCTAGGAACCACATGTGAGTATGGGTGGGATGTTTACAGGTTTGCAGGTAACCTAGCCTCCTACATACCTTACTTGTGATCCTATGATTATTACAGACAGTGTATCCTATGACAGTGGTTTGAGTATTCATCTCAGATATATTGCCAGATTCAGTATAGAGACACAGTGCACACAGTTCAACACAGACACAGACATCTGAATGCTTGATCACATGCCTTTTGCATTTGCATACTCATATCATAACAGGTTATGTTTGTCATTTTCAGGTACCTACCATATTGTATGATTCCAATCATGAGTTCCCAAGAAGTTGAGGTTAAGAGGAAGAATAATGTGTCATACAAATTCCCTGATCCTAAGCTGGATTCATTGAACAAGATGATAAACATGGCTGGTTCTGGCGTTCTCAGCACTTTTCAGAAGGAATTGGAGAGCTGATTAAAATGGTATGTGCATTCACAAAGTATGAGAAGGATGGGTTGCACACTTTCTTACAGTTCTATGAACCATCAATGAGATGTTTCCTGTTCCCTGATTACATTTTGATGCCCACTCTGGAGGAATTCTCATTTATTTTGGGAATTCCAATCATGTCTTCTATACCGTATTTTTCTGGAGATGCTCTTACCCCCGAAGTAATCGCTGTTGTTCTACATCTGGACCTGTTTATTGTGAAAAATGACCTGAGTAAGCTCAAAGAAGACGAAGGATTTCATTTGGAGTTTCTTTTTCAACAAGCTCAGGAAGCTGCCGAGGCTAGAAATTGGACTACTTACAATGCTGTGTTAGCTCTTTGTATCTATGGTTTGGTGCTTTTCCCCGGTCAACCTGACTTTGTTGATATGCAGGCGATGAAAGTGTTCGTTTTGAAGAATCCGATTCTTACCCTGCTAGGGGATTTTTATTACTCAGTACACTACAAAAATGAGAAGGGAAGAGGAAGTCTCGTTAGTTGCTGTACCCAATTGTTATGTCATTGGCTCTTCAAACATTTACCTCGAACTGGTGCTTTCGTAGAAACTGCTGAGACAATGAAATGGTCTAAGAGATTGATAGGTTTGACTGCCAATAACATCCTTTGGTTTGATCCCAAATTACTGACAGTAGAGCTTACTGGTAAATGTGGAAGTTTTCCGAATGTGCCTCTACTTGAAAGAAGGGGTGGGATTAATTACAACCCGGTGTTGGCTGTTAGACAATTTGGTTATGCTTCGAGAAAGCCTCCTACTGATGAAGAGATTAGTGCTTCTTTGTTTTTCGTGGGAACCAAAAATGAAAGAGTGCCAGAAGTAATAAATGCCTGGAAATTTAGGCAAAGAGCAGGAAAGTTAATTTTTGGCAAAGGAGATTGTAGATCATACCCTGACTACGATGCTTGGATTGAAATGAAGGTCAAAGAGCTGTTGCTACCCTTTTCAAGAGAGATTCTCTTATGTCCAAATCAACACTCCATGGTACCGGCTGAAGAGTGCGAGAAATGGAAGAAAATGGTCAGAGAGCTGCAGATAGAGAACTCTGGAATGAGCAGATGTCTTCAGAAAGCTTTGGCTGACAACAAAGATTTGGAGAAGAGAGCATTGAAAGCGGAGAAAATCTTGGCAGACAAAGAAGAAGATTTTGATGATAGAGCTCGGTACTTCCGAAAACTTACTTTGGGAGCAGATGATACTAGTCAGGCTCATAAGGCTACAAAGCAGGCGCTAGCCCGAAGCAAGGATTCATTAGCTAAACTTCATCAAGCTTGGGATGAAGTCAGAATTGAAAACTCTGAATTGCTAATCCAGTTAAAAGATAAAGATGAAGAGTTGAAGAAAGCACATGTAGAAAGAAGAAAGTATCGAGAGGACCTTGGCAGAAGTCAAGAGCAGGTAAAGAATGCTGAAGATAAGCTGAAAATTGCCAACACAGAGCTTGAAGATGTCACGGCAGAGCTGAAGCTGGTTAAAATTCAAGCTGGAATTAAGAGGCGCAAAGGAGCCGGTGAAGATGAAGCCTTGCTGATGCACATGGGCTCATTATCTGATGCATTGGAAAAAAGGGACGTCATAATCAAAGAGCTGATTGAGAAGCCACATCATCAGCGTACCCGTATCCTGTTCGAAGAGATTAAGTATTCCAGCCAGAAGCTGAAGGATGTAGAGCTGTCAGATTAGGGATTTTTGTTATTTCTTTGTAATTTGCCATGGTTACCATCAGAATTGTTGATGGATCCATTTGACTACTTGTTTCTTAGTCTGTTGTTGAAACTATGACAATTGTGCTTGAAAACTTTTGGGAATTTGTATGAAATGAGCTGTTTCTGTTCACAATTTCTGGTCTTCAGATATATGTGATGTGATAAGATATCTGCACACTGGCACACTACAAAATCACTATTTCTGGTCTTCAGATATTGGTGATCGGTGTATCTGAATATCTCTTCAAGGAAAAACTCAATAATCATGATTTATGGTCGTCAGGAATTCATGGTTACGATTGGAATCGGGATAAGAAAAGTATCTTGAAATGACAAACATAACTGTTCATTTGCATTTGCATAGCATATCATTTTTGCATTGCAGGTGTTCTTTTTTGCAGGCGTCTGCTAACCTTTATTTGGTTTTCAGGCACGATAGCTGATACCCCAGTTCACCGATACTCTACCCGACGCAATCAAGCCAGAGCCATGGAACAAGTTCAGACTGAATTAGTTGATTTGAGGGGAAGGTAGAGCAGTTCATGAACCTTATGCAGGGGATTGCTCAAGGTCAGCAAGAGCTGAGGGCCGGTCAGGAAAACATAAGGGTTGGTCAAGATGCCATGAGAGTCACTATTCAGAGGCTGGAGACTGAAATCCCAAATCGCAATGTGCGCACTCCTCCTGTCGTTAACATCCCCACTGGTGGGGTACATCTGGGACTTGATAATAATGGCTTAGAGGATAATCAAGATGACCAGTTTACGGCATTCAACAAAGACATGGGTTTCTACAATGAGGACCGGAAGTACGAAGGGTTAGATGAAAGACTCAAGGCTATTGAGAGCCAAAATCCTCTGGGGATTGATGTAGAAGACATGGGTCTCGTGCAAGGTGTGAGAATCCCTCCCAAGTTCAAGCTCCCTATATTGGATAAGTACCATGGCAGTACCTGTCCCAAAACACATTTGCAAGCTTACAGTCGCAAGATTGCCACTTATACTGAAGACCAAAAGCTCTGGATGTATTTCTTCCAGGACAGCCTGTCAGGCGGCTCCCTGGAATGGTACGTTAAGCTGGACAGGGTTCATATAAAGAGCTGGAAAAATTTGTGCGTTGCATTTCTGAAGAAGTATCAATATAATCTGGACATGGCACCCAATCGTACTCAACTGCAGAGTATGACTCAGGATCACAAGGAGGGCTTTAAACAATACGCGCAGAGATGGAGAGAATTGGCCGCTCGGGTTCAACCACCTTTGGCTGATCGTGAGATGGCTGATATGTTCATGAGTACACTCCAAGGGCTGTATTTGGATAGATTGGCTGCATGTCCCTCAACAGGGTTTGCCGACATTGTTATTGCTGGGGAACGAATAGAGAGTCTGCTGAAGTTGGGTAAGATTCAAGACGTCGGTGGGACTGGTGCTTCGAGTTCGAGGAAACCCTTTGCTAATGGACCAAGGAAAAGAGAAGGGGAGTCCAGTGCTATGTATAGAGGAAAAGGCAGAGGCAGGACTCAATCCTATCATCAGGTGGATGCTGTAACCATTCTGGTTCCGGCAGGACAGCAAGCTCCAAATCAATAAGCTAGACCCCGATTCCAGGCTAATAGACAAAGGGATCGTAAGTTTAATCCCTTGCCTATGACATATGCTGCTTTGTTGCCATAACTGCTCAAAGAGAAGCTGGTTGAGCTACGGACTATGAGGCCGGTAGATACTGGAAAATTGCCTCAAAATTATGATGCTAATGTTCGATGTGAATTTCATTCTGGTGCGCCAGGTCACTCGATAGAAAAGTGCTGGGCTTTTCAACATAAGGTTCAGGACCTGATTGGCGCAAAAGCTATTAATTTCTCTAAGCCGCCGAATGTTCATGATAATCCAATGCCCCATCATGGAGGTGCAAGCATGAATGCTATTTCTGATGGTGAGAGATTGAATCTGATTACTGATGTTAATTTGGTAAAGACTCCGCTGTTGATTGTAAAAGAGCGTTTGTTGAAAGGGAAGGTATTTCCTGGATGTGGCTCTGATTGTGAGGATTGTTCAAGACAGATTAATGGCTGCAGTAAGTTGAAAGTTAGACTGCAGGATCTTATGGATGAAGGAAGTCTTCAATTTGATAAGGTAGAGAAGGAAAAAGATGTTTATGCCGTTACCATTTACTATAATCCAGTTGAAATACAGGTGCCTGTTGAAGCTCCTGTTGCTATCATCGTGCCCGAGAGGCCGAGACCAGTTACGATTATGGTTCTTGAATCTTCTTCTTATGTGTCTAATAGGGAAGTTCCATGGCAATATGGAACTACTACTCATCAAAGAGGAAGTCAGCAGAAAGCAGAGGCTGTTGTTGGTACCAGTGTTGAGAATGTTAGTGGACCAAGTGGTTTTACCAGGAGTGGTCGACTGTTTGCTCCCCAGACTCTAAGGAGTGATAAAGAAGCTGAAGTCGCTGCAAAAGCAAAAGGAAAACAGGTTGTTGATGACAAGGTGCCTATTCAGGAAGAGGACCCTAAAGTCAGTTTTGATAAGGATGTTGAGGAATTTATGAGGATTATCAAAAAGAGTGATTACAAGATCATTGATCAGCTCAATCAGACACCCTCTAAAATCTCAATATTATCCCTGTTAATGAGTTCAGATGCACACCGGGCTGCTTTGTTGAAGGTTTTAAATATGGCTTATGTTCCCCATGAGATTACGGTGAATCAGTTGGAAGGAGTAATTTCTAATGTCAATGTGAGCCACGGATTGGGGTTTACGAATAGGGATTTGACTCCAGATGGACGTAATCACAACAAAGCGTTGCACATCACACTTGAATGCAAAGGAGCTATTTTGTCACATGTGCTGGTTGACACAAGTTCTTCCTTGAATGTGTTACCCAAAAAGGCCCTGATGAAAATTGAGGTGGATGGATTGATTCTTAGACCCAGCGATCTGATTGTGAGAGATTTCGATGGATCCCAAAGGTCGGTGTTTGGAGAAGTAGAATTACCAATACAGGTTGGTCCACAGGTATTCAAGACAATCTTTCATATTATGGACATTCAGCCTGCTTACAGCTGTTTGTTGGGCCGACCGTGGATTCACGCAGCAGGCGCAGTTACCTCCACACTACATCAGAAGCTCAAATACGTGTTCGAGGGTCAAGTGGTTACTGTTTGCGGTGAGGAAGATATATTTGTGAGTCATCTATCCACTTTCAAATATGTGGAAATGGATGGGGAGATTCATGAAACCCTGTGCCAATCTTTCGAAGCCTTGAATATCAATAAATCCCCAGAGTCTGCTTCAACAGCAGTGGTGTCAAATGTGCCAGTTGGGCCGAGTGCATCAATTGCGTCTTACAAGCAGGCCAGAGAAGTGGTTGAAAGCGGAAATGCCCAAGGTTGGGGTAAAGCTATCGACGTGTTTGTGAAAGAAGATAAGTTCAGCATTGGATACCAACCAGGCCATACGCCAGTTCCCCGATTCCGTGGGCCAATCAATTTCAACAGTGGAGGAATTATCAACCCTAATCAGTCCTGCTCAGCAATAGAAGATGACGCTGAAAGCTCAGATTATCTGGACAGATGGGTGTATGCACTGGCTCCAGGCGAAGCATTGCAAAACTGGTCTAGTGAAGAAGTCATTCATGTTGTACACCATTCAGAGTAATAATTCTTGTCTTTCATAATGCATAAAATCTCACACTCTGCCCAAGGTGTGAGGATCCATTTGTAGGGCCACCATATTTTCTCATATAATGTTCAAACATCAATAAAGAGGACATTTTTGTTTACAAATTTGTGTTCCTTTATTCCTTCTTTATTTTTATTTTTGCACAAAGAAAATAAAAATGATAATGCACTTTCTTTTCTTTTGTTTTCGAGCAAAAAATAGTCTAAAATAAAGCATCAATCCAATCATGCAGACTTGATTTTGTGGATTCCTCTAAAAATGATTCTGTTATGCCCACGTATGATTTCGACAATCCGATTTATCAAGCTGAGGAGGAAAGTGATGAAGACTATGAACTCCCGGAAGAGTTGGCTAGATTGTTGAAACAGGAAGAAAAGATCATTCAGCCTCATCAGGAAGCTCTTGAGGTTATCAATATTGGTTCAGAAGAAAGCAAGAAAGAGATCAAGATTGGTGCAAGTCTGCGGGATGATGTAAAGCAAGAACTGATAGTCATGCTACATGAATACGTTGACATCTTTGCTTGGTCGTATCAAGATATGCCAGGTTTAGATACAGACATAGTTGTGCATAGACTACCATTGAAAGAGGATTGTCCACCGGTCAAGCAAAAGCTGCGTAGAACGAAACCAGAAATGGCTTTGAAGATCAAGGAAGAGGTACAGAAGCAGTTGGATGCAGGTTTTCTGGCAGTAACCAACTATCCTCCCTGGGTGGCCAACATAGTACCGGTGCCGAAGAAAGATGGAAAAGTCAGAATGTGTGTGGATTACAGAGATCTCAACAGGGCGAGCCCTAAAGATGATTTTCCACTCCCTCATATTGATGTGCTAGTTGACAATACTGCTCAGTTTTCAGTGTTCTCATTTATGGATGGATTCTCCGGGTACAATCAGATAAAGATGGCGCCTGAAGATATGGATAAGACGACATTCATTACCCCGTGGGGTACCTTCTGTTACAAAGTAATGCCTTTTGGGTTGAAAAACGCAGGGGAAACTTATCAAAGAGCAATGGTGACGTTATTCCACGATCTAATTCATAAAGAGATCGAGTGCTATGTGGATGACATGATTTCTAAATCAAAGACAGAAGAGGAACATCTGATCAACTTGAAGAAGTTGTTTGAGAGGTTGAGGAAATTCAGGTTGAGACTGAATCCTAACAAGTGTACTTTCGGCGTGCGGTCTGGAAAATTGCTTGGTTTCATGGTCAGTGAAAAAGGAATAGAGGTTGATCCTGCTAAAGTGAAAGCTATACAAGAGATGCCTGTACCGAGAACTGAGAAAGAAGTTCGCGGCTTTCTAGGGAGATTGAACTACATTTCAAGGTTCATATCTCACCTAACTGCCACTTGCGAACCGATATTCAAAATGCTAAGAAAAGATCAACCGGTCAGGTGGAATGATGATTGTCAAAATGCATTCGATAAAATAAAAAGATATTTGCAGGAACCTCCGATTCTGATACCTCCAGTTCAAGGGAGACCACTGATTATGTACTTGACAGTGCTCGAAGGATCCATGGGTTGTGTTCTCGGTCAACACGACGAGACAGGTAGGAAAGAACATGCTACTTACTACCTGAGCAAGAAATTTACAGATTGTGAATCGCGTTATTCAATGCTTGAGAAGACATGCTGTGCACTCGCATGGGCCGCCAAGCGATTGAGACAATATATGCTCACACATACAACCCTGTTGATCTCAAAGATGGATCCGGTCAAGTATATTTTTGAGAAACCAGCGCTTACAGGCAGAGTTGCAAGGTAGCAGATGGTACTGACAGAATATGATATTCAATATACTTCGCAAAAAGCAATCAAAGGAAGTATACTATCAGAGTATCTTGCACAACAGCCTCTTGATGATTACCAACCCATGAAGTTTGATTTCCCTGATGAGGACATTATGTTTCTCAAAGCGAAAGATTGCGAGGAACCACTTCTGGAGGAGGGGCCTGACCCTGAATCCAAATGGAGTTTGATGTTTGATGGGGCAGTTAATATGAATGGGTGCGGAGTTGGTGCAGTTCTCATCACGCCAGAAGGTGTTCACATGCCCTTCACTGCCCGAGTAACTTTCGAATGTACCAACAATGAAGCAGAATATGAAGCTTGCATACTAGGGATTGAGGAGGCTATTGATTTATGAATCAAGACTCTCGATATCTTTGGTGATTCAGCACTGGTAATTAATCAAGTAAAGGGAACTTGGCACACACATCAGCAGAATTTGATTCCGTATAGAGATTATACGAGGAGATTGCTGACATTCTTTACAATTGTCAAGTTGTACCATGTTCCCAGAGATGAAAATAAGTTCGCAGACGCCTTGGCCACTATATCTTCGATGATCAAAGTGCATGGTTGGAACTTTGTACCCAGGATTGATGTGTCTCGTCTTGATAGACCTGCTTTTGTGTTTGATGTTGATGCAGTGTCCGACGACAAGCCTTGGTACCATGATATTAAATGCTTCTTGGAAAATCAAGAATACCCGCCTGGGGCATCTTCCAAAGACAAGAAGACGTTAAGAAGGCTAGCCGGTAGTTTCTTCTTGAACAAAGATGGTGTGCTGTATAAAAGAAACTTTGACATGGTTCTGCTCAGATGCGTGGATAAACACGAAGCAGACCTGTTGATGATCGAAGTGCACGAAGGCTCTTTCGGTACCCATGCCGGAGGACATGCAATGGCTAAGAAATTATTGAGATCGGGGTATTATTGGGTGACAATAGAGTCAGATTGCTGCAAGTATGCCCGCAAGTGTCACAAATGCCAGATCTATGCAGACAAAGTACACGTTCCTCCAAATCCGTTGAGTATCATGTCCTCTCCATGGCCCTTTGCAATGTGGGGCATTGATATGATCGGAAAAATTAAGCCTGCTGCTTCAAACGGACATCGTTTCATCTTGGTCGCCATTGATTACTTCACTAAATGGGTTGAAGCAGCATCTTATGCCAATGTCACTAAGCAAGTGGTAGCTCGTTTCTTGAAACGAGATATCATTTGTCGATATGGAGTGCCCGAAAGAATCATTACTGATAATGGTTCTAATTTGAATAATAAGATGATGGCTGAGCTATGCCGGGACTTCAAAATCGAACACCACAATTCTTCTCCGTACCGCCTAAAAATGAATGGCGCGGTCGAAGTGGCCAACAAAAATATCAAGAAGATTGTGCAAAAGATGGTTGTCACATACAAAGATTGGCATGAGATGTTACCATTGGCTTTGCATGGGTATCGAATATCAGTCCGCACGTCCACTGGGGCAACACCATACTCACTTGTATACGGTATGGAGGCAGTTCTGCCGATCGAAGTTGAGATTCCCTCTCTCCGAGTATTGATGGACGTTAAGCTGGATGAAGCTGAATGGGTACGAGCCAGATTTGATCAGCTGAGCCTTATTGAGGAGAAACGATTAGCAGCGATATGTCATGGCCAGCTATACCAGCGCAGAATGAAGAGGGCATTCGACCAAAAGGTTCGACCTCAAGTTTACAAGGTCGGAGATGTGGTAATCAAGAGAATACTTACTCCGAGTACAGATCACAGGGGCAAATGGACTCCTAATTATGAAGGTCCATTCGTGGTTAAAAAGGTTTTCTCAGGTGGAGCCTTATTGCTGACAACCATGGATGGTGAAGACTTTTCATTCCCTGTTAATTCAGATACAGTTAAAAAATACTTCGTATAAATAGACCCGCTGGATAAAAGAATAAAAGATCCAGGTAAAAAAGGGCATCCTGGCGAACCAAAAATAGAATAAAGGTTCGGGCAAAAATTAGGGATATAATTGAAAAGAATTGTACACCCGGTAAGTTGAAAACCCGAAAGGGCAACTTAGGCAAAAATGGGTATCCCGGTGGATTGAAAACCTGAAAAGGCGATCCACGCAAAAGAGGGGTTTAAGCGAATGACTGCAGTCTGAATTAATCTGTACGTTCTCTACTCTTCAGCAAACTAGCAAAGTTTCTGAAGGAGGAATTGTTCTGACCACGAGCTTCCGAAGGCGAAGATAATCAAGAGAGTTGGAAGACATACTGGTTATAACAGAATTAGAAATCAGTTGGAATCCAATTTCCGCATTATCATTAGGATAGATTTCTTTTCTCAATTTTATGGCAATCAACTCTTTCAGGGGTTTGCTTCCGATTGTAAATTCGCCGATTTTGGCATTTTATCAATAAATTTGAATATTCAGTCACAAGCTTTTATTTTCATTTTACTGTTTTGTTTGCAAAAACGTCCGATTTTTGATAATAAAACATTACTTTGAAAATATTATGGCCTTGCAAAAACATGCACAAAAAAGACAATTAAAATTGCTTTGCTTGTTGGGAAACCTTGGATGGTGGACTAAAAAACCACGCAATATCCTGGGGCATGTGCATATATTCTTTTTGTTGCAGGTAACGAATGCGATCGATCTAGGCAGCACGAAAGTTATCTCTCAGCACCAATAGATATTTGCTATGGCTTGATATAGTTGTATCTTATTAAGTCGATTCTTTCATTCAAGATTTCCCACCGGGTTGTATAACGATAACGGTTGTCGAAGATTGAATTCTTCTGTGTTGATAACGGTTATTAATGCAGTGAGTACTCCATGTCCATAACGAGTGCGAATCCTCCGGTACCTCGCAGACGATGTAAAGGGTAGTTCAAGACGGGGTGTTCATCTAAGAGTTTGAAAACACTTGGTTTTCTATAAAATCCTCTTAATAGACGAAGCTTCTCGCAGTAACATCCCTGTGGCGTTTATTCTCGGCAGGGTGTACCAGTAAGTGGTAGTGCCATATTTCCCGCAGGTTTCAGCATGTGAAATTTGTGAAAGAATAATCCCCAGCGGAGTTGTTGACCCTCCCGAACATAAGGCATGTTGAGTTTCCCTAGCAGGAGATGTTCCAAATCTATTATCCCCAGTAGAGTTTGAGGACGTTTGGTCTTCTGTAAAATCCTCTCAAAGGGCATCCCAGCACGAGACGCTTTAAAGCAGTTTTCTCCAGCAGAGTTTGTTATAAACTCATTATCCCCAACGGAGTCGTCATAAGGAAAGTTCGCATAACATGGGGCATTATGACACTTATCCTAAGATTGACAGTTTTATTCTTCAACAGACTACCGTGGAAGTGCTTTGGGATTCCCCAGCATATCTCTAGGGACTCTTTCTCAGCATGTTGCAACGGAATGTTCTAACCAGGATTTGTATATCCCTGGCAGAGTAGCCCTGATTCCCCAGCAAGATCGTATCTCTGGTAATGGTATCCCCATAGAGTTCATCATCAAGTCTTGTTAACAGTACTCCCCAGCTGAGTTGTTGTTTTTTCTCTCCCTGCTAGAGGTCTAAATAGATCGAGAGAATCTCTTCTTCAGCAAAGAGTCAGCATATGATATTACCCAGCCGATGGTGTAATTCTCAGCACTGTTCATTTACAACTAAAAGTCCAATTTATTTTTGGCATTACAAACAGTTTGTTTACATTATTCCAGCATGTGGGATAATATTGCAGATGGTTGTTCCAGCAGGTGGGGTGATCATTATATACAATTTGTTTACATTATTCCAGCATGTGGGATAATATTGCAGATGGTTGTTCCAGCAGGTGGGGTGATCATTATATACAGTTTGTTTACATTATTCCAACATGTGGGATAATATTGCAGATGGTTGTTCCAGCAGGTGGTGTGATCATTATATACAGTTTGTTTACATTATTCCAACATGTGGGATAATATTGCAGATGGTTGTTCCAGCAGGTGGGGTGATCATTATATACAGTTTGTTTACATTATTCCAACATGTGGGATAATATTGCAGATGGTTGTTCCAGCAGGTGGGGTGATCATTATATACAGTTTGTTCATATTATTCCAGCATGTGGGATAATATTGCAGATGGTTGTTCCAGTAGGTGGGGTGATCATTATATACAATGTGTTTACATTATTCCAGCATGTGGGATAATATTGCAGATGGTTGTTCCAGCAGGTGGGTTGATCATTTGGCAAAGCTTCCAAAGCCGGTTTGGTAAGCATCGAAGTCCAATGTTAATTTGGTAAAGCTGCAAAAGTCCATCTAAGGATGGCAAGTTTGAGATTCCAAAGCCGGTTTGGTAATCAGTGAAGTCCAACGACAGATTGGCAAAAATCCAACACGAATTGGTAAAAGTCCAACGACAGATTGGTAAAAATCCAACACGAATTGGTAAAAGTCCATTGTCTAGAATGGCAGAGCAGCTAAAGTCCACCCATAGAGTGGCAAGTCAGTAGTCGTCTGGCGTCGTTGCGAAAAGACATTATTGAAAGTCCACCCATAGAGTGGTAAGCCAGTAGTCGCCTGGCGTCGTTCAAAAAGACATCGTTGAAAGTCCATCCATAGTGTGGCAAGCCAGTAGTCGTTTGGCGTCGTTCAAGAGACAGATCTCTCCAACAACGTTTCATTGAATATTCAATCTAGCAGTCTTGTTGGGTTTATATCCCTTTTGTTCTTCATCATCCAGAGCAAATTTTTGGTTATATTCGGTATTCAATCACTATATACCTTGAAAGTCTGAAAGCAATCGCTTTCAGGCATTCAGGTCTACAGCGTTTGAATAGGGGCAGCTGTAATACCCCAAAATTTTCTCTCTCTTTTGTCATCATAGCATAGCATTATCATATATCATATCATATCCATCTCATTAGCATTTCATTGCATCTTTAACATAGAAAAATGAAGCATAACATCCCTCTTACCATCCAGGCATGTGATCAGGTGAAAGGTGGACAATCAAGGAATCATTCAAGGAACAAGAGGTCAAACAAGTTGCTTCAAGGCAAGCCAAGAGGTCTTTCATGTCTCATACTATCTCAATTGATCATCCAAAACCTCAAGAAAGTGAGATTAAATAGGAGATTGAAGCACTACATCCTTTACCATGGAAGAGGTCCAAAAATTGAAGAAAAACCCTCAAGAGAGATGGTTCATTGGTTCAAAATCATCCTCAAGGGGCATATTTCATCATCCTTTAAGAGGATACACAACATACTCTGAGGAATTTGAAATTGAAGACTGCACATTTTTCCCTTAGGAGGAGGGTACCAAAACTAGGGTTTCCAATTAAATCAGGGCATCTCTGATTTTTTGGACAAAACTTGATGTCATGGTATTCTACATGTTCTTAAGTGTATGTGTGTGGAAAATTGCTTCTCAATTGGTTTTAGAAGTGGTTCAATTGGAAGAAAGATCAAGAATCAGGAAATTGGGGCTAAGTCAAATAATCAGAGGAAAAAGTCAACTCTTGACTTTTTGAGGCCAAATTCATGAAATTCATGTTATATGTGACCAATGTACAAAATTTGATCAAGAAACTCCAAAGGGATCATGAAAAAATCAAGATTTGGAAAGTTGCCATTTTTGGAAGGAGTAGGGTTTCCAAAAATAGTAATTTTTGGCCATTTTGCACTACACTTTGAACCAAGGCCATTCAAATTTGAGACATCAAATGAAAATTCCACTCGGCCACAACAAAAGACCTTGTTTCAAGCTTCAAATCCATGTATAGAACATCTCTATTGGATAGGAATTGAGAGAGTTATGGATGATCAAAGTTGAGGAAAACTTGGGCAAAAATGCAAGTCAGCTTGGGCAAATTTCAGGTCACGCGCCATCATTTTAACAAACATGTGGTGGGCCAAATATTTTGATCAATTACTCTTGGTTAAAGGCCTCAAATGGAAAATCTTTCAACATGAAAGTTGTTCCTCTATGTGAGATCTTCAAAATTGGTGTTCATGATGTTTTCATTTGATCAAAGGTTAAGAAGTTATGTTGAGTCCAATTTGCTATGATCATGCTGAAAACCCAGGTTCCAAGATGCCTTGCCAGCCAATCCCTTTGCCTCGCCCATGACCAGTTCCAAACTTGTGTGTTCCAATCCATTTTTCAACCTATTCCAAGCCTCATTTCAATTCATTTTTCATACCAAACATGTTCTCTCATACCATCTCTTTCCAATGAACCCAAAAACTCATCAAACCATCCATGGATTAGGGAGAATTTCATCCACAAATCACCCTATGTTCCACTGATGCATTGATGGCTTTGTTACATAACTTGGTTCACACATCCATCAAATGATTCATGTATGTTATTCCCTTATTTGAACACACCATTACCATCACATACATTGCCATAGCACGTGCCATACATGAGAAGGGAAAGAGCAAACTTGCTGAGCAAGTTTCTGCTACAACAACCATGCCATTCATTTCTCTTCACCTCCACCATAGCTTACCATAAGTTATCATCACCATATCATTGCTCTCCCTAACTAACTTGACTCAGTTAGTTAGGGATGACTCACCTAAACCACCTCAACTCAGTTAACCAACTCAGGTTAACCATGGTTAGAGCTCACTATAAATCAAAACTTCACTCTCAAATTTCATTGGGAACACTCATTTTCCACATTCACTTCAGAAACTCTCTCTTCTTCTCTCTCAATCTCTCACCATTGCAACTGATTTTCGAGCTTCACTTTGTTCATTTTCTCATTTTCACATCAGAATCTCTCTTCTTTCTCTCTCAATCTTTCACAATAGCAACTAGTTTTGAAGTTGGATTCTAATTTCTCTCCACTGAATCATCATCAACTACTTCATCTAAGCCTTTATTTGGCCAAGTGTAGCTCAAAAAGGAAGAAGAATCTCTGGTTTTCTGAAGAATATCTCAAGGTCACAAATCTTCAGGTATGGATTTCCACCATTATAGACATGCTTTGAAGATGTTTTCAGGTTCTTGAAGCTTCTTATAAGCTCAAGAACTTGTCTGGCTAGTTGATAGGCCTTTAGAGGCATAGTTGAAAAGTTAGGGCAAAATTTATGCTGCTCGATTCTCTTATTTCATGAATCTTTTGTGCATTTTATCATTGGATCTGTACTCCTCATCACTTCAGCTTTCCAATTATGTGTGTCTTGTCCATTTATGCTTCCCTGAAATTTTTTGTCACCGGAGGTTGGCCGGAGAAGATGACCGGAGGTCATCTCCGGCCGGTGGTCTGAGTTGCTAGGGTTTAATCTTGTTTTAATCGTGACCGTTGATTTGTTCCAATCGTGTGGTGAAAAATGTGCCAGCGCATTAAAATAGGCGTGCATGTCACGTGTTTTTATTTCTGATTTCATTTAATCATTGTGTGGTGCAGTGCATAGTATGTAGTGTGTGTCTTCACGTGTGTGCGTTGATTTTGGATACTTTGACTTTTGTGTTGACTAGACTTGATCCAATGGCATGGATTGTTTTGACTTTATTTGACTGAGAGTGCATGATTGGTAGTGTGGATTGCGCAGACTTGGACCTTGGACTAAATTGATATCTGCACCTCACATTTCAAAGCCCAATCAATTTTGAATTGATTGTTTGCTATGCATGCACCCCCTCTCTTGTTTCAATTTCTTTTCATTTTCTTCATTTTATGCACGTTTCCTTTTTAATTTTTAAAAATACAAAACAACATCATAAAATTCTATAAAAATTCATGAGTGTTAATAAGACATTTAAGAAATTTTTGATATTTTTATTTCATGATTTTATTACATTTTTACCCCTGTTTCATATTTTTCTTTGAATTTCCATTTGTGTGCATTCCAAATGTGATACATGAGTTTGTAGAATTTTGTTCTTGTTCATTACAAATTGTTTTGACTTGATTCTTTTTGTATTGATTCACTAATACATTGAAGTATGTTAGATTTTTTTTTTTTTTTGATTTTTTAGGTCATTTTATGACATGTTTTGATGCTTATCTTTGCACCATTTTGCATGATGTTTCAACTTGACCTAATTGCATTGTTTTAAGTCCTTTTGCTTTGAATTTTGATATGCTATCTTGATGTGTGATTTACTTATGACTTACACATTCAAATAATATGCTTGAATAATTTTCATGAGTTCATTTGATTTTTGTTTGATGCATTGCATTTGAAGTATAATCCATGGCATATCATTTCAACTTTAGTGCATGTTTACATGAATTCTTTTGTGCATATTTGTATGAGCATTTGCATATTTTGTGAGCCATTTAAGTGACATTATAGGTCCTTGGTACACATTATAGGTCATCTTTATATGTGCATCTTAACTTGAACTTTGTGCATTCTTAACATGTATTGTGTGCACTTTTCTTTTTGAACTTTCACTTCCATTCTTCTTCTACCACTTCTTGAATGTCTTGATTGTTGATTCATGAATAATTTGAGATGTTTTTAAATCATATTTTCTCTTTGGTTTCAATTATGATTGTTAGATTACATGTTCCATTTATGCATGTTCTTTTCATTTCTTTTCATCTTTCATCTATCCTTTCTTATGGTAACATGTTTGAATGTTAATGGATGATGATTGTTGCTTGTTCACTTGAACTTGTATGATGATATTCACTTGTTGTCCATATGATTCACATTCTGGTTGTGATATTAAGATTTGATTCTTCCTCTTGTTCTTTTGAACTTTAATGTGCATTAAGTGTTTTCTTCTTCTTATGCATATGTCCATGTTTACTAACCATGTAGGGGCTTTGGTAAGTTGAAATTGAGTGTGGATAAGGAATCCACATTCAAAACTTCTTTCCTTTCATCTTTTACAATTCAATCTTGTGTTTTGTTAAGCACTTATGTGCTTTCTTTGATTAACTCATTACTTTCCCTTTTGAGTTACAATTCATCTTCTACTTTAGAAGTGAATTATTTAATTCATTCCTTCTTTAGACTTTAGATTTTTGCAACCTCACAAACCATTAGGATCACTCCCTTAACTAATCAATTAGGATTGGGTCTTCTCTTGTAATCTTAGAATGTGTAACATATGCCCCATCTTGGGTCAATGTGTTAAACATTTGATCTTGTATGAGGGACTTATTTGCAATACTTGTTGAAGGTACAAATAAAGAAAAACACTTCTTCACTTCATAATCAACAAAAACACTTAATAAATACAAGTATGCTAGTGTGTTTGAACCTTAATAATTGGAAATGAGTGTGAGGGTCTTCTTCTCCCTTAGTGTGCTTTCTTATTCATTCCATCTTGGAATGTGAGGATGTACACATTCCAATGATTAAGATTTAGATACACTATCATATGCAAACAAATAAAAAAAACTTCTAAAAGACAAAAACAAACAATAACGTCTTTCCTTTGGGAATTCTTTTCTCACCTCATTCACTCTCAACGTACGAACGTGCTCCTTCTCGTTCTCTTGCAAGATGGTAACGCACTCGGACCAGCGAGCCTGCAACACCTGAGCTAGAACGTTAGCCGTTCCTTAAAAAACACAAACCATCCATCCCTAGTGAGGGGGACTACGTCGCTCTGATTCTCATGTTCTCGATGAGATACGTAGGCAGTGGGGTAGGGCCCATTCGAGCACTTCTTTTATTTTCCCTACATTTGTTTCTCTTTCTCTTTCCATTCCTTTTCCAGTTCTTTTTCCAATATTCTTTCCTTACACCCTTTGATTGAAGCAGCAAGCGTGGATCCCATCGGGTACGATGGACGCGAGGGGATGCTAATACCTTCCTCTCGCGTAACCGACTCCCGAATCCAGTTCTCTTGGTCGCAAGACCATGTTCTTTCCTTCCTTCAGGTTTATGCGGTGTTTCCTTTCCCTCTCTTGGGATAAATACACATTGCTGGCGACTCTGTTTTGGTGCCACTTTCGCGTTTGTACTTGGATGAAAATCCGGGGAGCGACACTTGTCTGTAAATGAAATTTATTCAAACTTAAGTTTCTGTTCCTTGAGAAAGACCGTGTGGTTGTGTTTCTTGAGAAGTCTAGGACGTGCAGTCTTAGAGGTTGTTCCTTGAGTAAGATCTGTGAGGTTGTATTACTTGAGAAGTCTAAAACTTGAGAGTTTTAGAGGTTGTGTTAGTCACCAGCATTTTGGCTAGTGCATTGTACTGATTTGATTGACTAGTGGATTAAGACCTCGCTGAGAGAGCCAAAATCACCTTGGTGGGTGGACTAGTTAACTTGAGTATTTCTCAAGTGAACTAGTATAAACATAACGTGTTCATCACTTGGTTCTCAACAAAGGTCATTATTGTTAAAAGAAAGAGTTTTATAAAAGGAACTTATTTTAAAAGAAACAATTTTATTTTGAAAAACTAATTCAAACCCCCTTTCTTGTGTTTTTCACACCTTCAATTGGCATCAGAGCTCTGGTTCTGAGGTGATAAAAAGGTTGAATTTTTATCAAGCACTTAACAGTGTTCAGTACCGATCCAAGTGTGAAAAACAATGGCTGCACCAACTCCTGAGTCAAGTGTCATTATAAATGAAAGAGATTCTTATACTGCAAAACCTCCTATCTTTGATGGGGAAAATTGACTATTGGAAAGATAGAATTGAAAGTTACTTTTTGTCATTTGACTTAGATCTATGGGATCTGATAGTTGATGCCTACAGTCACCCTGTAGATTCGGCAGACAAACAGATTGAGAGAAGTGCTTTTACAGATATACAAAGAAAAAATTACAAGAATCATCACAAAGCAAGAACTATTCTGTTAAATGCAATTTCATATACAGAATATGAAAAAATTACAAACAGGGAAACTGTAAAGTCTATTTTTGACTCTCTTCGTATGACTCACGAAGACAACGCTCAAGTCAAGGAGACGAAGGCTCTTGCACTAATTCAAAAATATGAGGTCTTCAAAATGGAAGATGATGAATCTTGTTGCAGGACTTAGAGTTCTGGACAAAGGATATTCTACTGCTGATCATGTCAAGAAAATCATCAGAAGTCTGCCTGTCAAATGGAGACCAATGGTGACTGCTTTGAAACTGGCAAAGGATCTGAATAGTATAAGTCTTGAGGAACTTATCAGTTCTTCAAGAAGTCATGAAATAGAACTTCAAGGAGATGAACCTCAGAAGAAAAATAAATCCATTGCCCTAAAAGCCAAGTCTGAGAAGAAAAAGGCGTATCAGGCAGAGGAAGAAGTGGAAAAATATGAAGAAGATACATATGAAGATGATATATCTCTCATATCAAGGAAAATAAGTCAATTATGGAAATACAGGAAGAATAAGATCAGAGGACCAAGAAGAAGATCTGAATCTACATATGGTCAAAGGAGAAATTATGGAAGAGATGTTACATGCTTTGAATGCAAGGAACCTGGACATATAAAAAATGATTGTCCAAAGTTTAAGAAAGAGGAGAGACCTAAGAAAGCCAAAAAAGGTCTTATGGCAACTTGGGATGATTCAGAATCTGAGGATGATGTTGATGAAGAACGTGTCAACATGGCATTCATGGCAGAAACCAAAGATGCTTTATCAGAAGAAGAACTATCAGACTCTGACGATGAAAGAGAGGTACTTTCTTCCTTATCCCGTTCTGAACTTGAAATAGGATTATATTAACTTATGGAAAGATATCAAATCCTTCTAAGAAAACACAAAACTCTGAAAAAGACATTTGCAAACAAACCATCTCAGAATTAAATGAAAAATTATTTGCTTTGGAAAATTCAAATGCTATTTAAAAAAATAAAGTCTCCAAGTTAGAAGAAGAAATCACTTCCAACACAACTAACACTAATGAAGTAATCAGATATGATAAAGCCTTTCAACACTTCCTTGCTAAAAGCATAGATAGAAGTAAAATGGCTTCAATAATCTATGGAGTCGGCAGGAATGGCAATAGAGGTCTGGGATACTCAGGACCATCACAACCATATGATGAGACCAAGAGTATCAAGATAATACCTCTGTCTAAACATTTTGTGCCCTCTGGCACTATCTTGAAATGTTCTGAACAAAAAGGTTCAAAATCTATCACTACACAAACACAGACACTAAAGAAAACTCCTAAACTTAAACACTATGTACAAATTCCACACTATTATTCCAATGTAAGGAAGTCCAAAGGTGTCAGAACCTCTGGAAAAGCTAATGTGAAATGACCCACAAAATGGGTACCTAAGAATAAGATAATTTATGTTGCAGACATCCTTTATGGAACCATTGCAACACTAGTCATGGTACCTGGACAGTGGATGCTCGCGACATATGACGGGAGAAAGGCATATGTTCCAAGATCTGAAACTTAAGCTTGGAGGTGTCGTTGGTTTCGGAGGAAATCAGAAAGGAAGAATTATTAGCTCAGGAACTATTGGAAATGGTAAGCTTCCTTCTATTAATAATGTTCTGTTAGTTGAAGGTCTAATACATAATCTATTGTCAATTAGTCAACTTAGTGACAATGGTTATGACGTTATTTTTAATCAAACATCCTGTAAAGCTGTAAGTCAAAAGGATGGATCTGTCCTGTTCAAAGGAAAGAGGAAGAACAATACTTACAAAATTAAATTATCAGATTTAAAACATCAAAATGTAAAATATCTTCTTTCTGTAAATGAAGAGCAATGGGTCTGGCACAGACGTCTTGGTCATGTTAGCTTGAGAAGAATTTCTCAGCTGAACAAGCTAGGTCTTGTCAGAGGCTTGCCAAATCTGAAGTACTCTTCAGATGCTCTTTTCGAAGCATGTCAGAAAGGAAAGTTTTCAAAAACTTCTTTTAGAGAAAAGAATATTGTTTCCACCTCTAGACCGTTAGAACTTCTTCACATTGATCTCTTTGGACCAGTAAAAACTGCCTCAATCAATAGTAAGAAATACGGACTAGTCATCGTTGATGATTATAGTCGTTGGACATGGGTGAAATTCTTAAAACACAAGGATGAGTCACATTCTGTGTTTGCTTCCTTCTGAACTCAAGTACAAAATGAGAGAAATTGCAAAATCATCAAAGTCAGAAGTGATCATGGTGGAGAATTTGAAAACAAAGACTTTGAAAACCTTTTTGATTCACATGGGATATCCCATGATTTTTCTTGTCCTAGAACGCCACAACAAAATGGAGTTGTAGAAAGAAAGAACATAACTTTACAAGAAATGGCTCACACCATAATCCAAGAGACTGACATGGCTAAGCACTTTTGAGCAGAAGCAATTAACACAACATGTTATATTCAAAATAGAATCTCTATTAGACCTATCTTGAATAAAACTCCTTATGAATTGTGGAAGAATAAGATTCCCAATATTTCCTACTTTCATCTGTTTGGATGTACTTGTTTTATATTAAACACTAAAGAGAATCTTAACAAGTTTGATTCCAAAGCACAGAAGTGTCTGCTGTTAGGATACTCCGAACACTCAAAAGGCTACAGAGTTTATAACACAGAATCACGGATTGTGGAAGAATCAATTAATGTTAGATTCGATGACAAGCCTGACTCTAAAAAGTCAGAGCTAGTTGAAAAACTTGCAGATTTGGAAATTAGTTTCTCAGAACCTAAAGAGAAGGCATATGAAGTTAAATTCCAGCAAGATCCTACGCCGGATACCATTGATGTAACTCCAAATACTCCACATCAAAAGAAAAGAAGAATGTCTACTTCTCATCCTGAGGAACTGATTCTGGGTAGCAAGGATGCTCCAATCAGAACCAGATCAGCCTTCAGACCATCAGAAGAAACACTCTTGGGATTAGTGTCACTAATCAAACCAGTCACAATTGAAGAAGCTCTTATGGACAAGGACTAGATTCTGGCCATGGAAGAAAAACTTAATCAGTTCTCAAAGAATGATGTTTGGGATTTAGTTCCAAAACCGAAGAATGTTCATGTAATTAGAACCAAGTGGGTATTCAGGAACAAGTTAAATGAGAAGGGAGAAGTTGTCAGAAACAAGGCACGACTTGTTGCTCAAGGATACAGTCAACAAAAGGAGTTGATTACAACGAAACCTTTGCTTCAGTCGCCAGACTTGAAGCAATACGATTATTAATTTCCTTTTCAGTAAATCATAACATCACCCTATATCAGATGGATGTTAAGAGTGCATTCTTAAATGGTTATATATCAGAAGAAGTCTATGTCAAACACCCTCCTGGTTTTGAAATTTCAGAAAAATCAAATTTTGTTTTTAAACTCAAAAAGTCTCTCTATGGTTTAAAGCAAGCTTCCAGAGCTTGGTACGCTAGACTGAATAAATTTCTTTTAGAAAACAATTTCACTAGAGGAAAGGTGGACACAACTCTCTTCTGTAAAACATATAAGAATGATATTCTTATAGTTCAAATCTATGTTGATGATATTATTTTTGGTTCTGTTAACCCCTCTTTATGCGAAGAATTTTCAAAGTTAATGCAAGCAGAATTGAAATGAGTCTGATGGGTGAGTTAAGGTTCTTCCTGGGTATTCAAATTGATCAGAAACCAGAGACCACTTACATCCATCAAAGTAAGTACACAAAAGAACTTCTGAAGAAGTTCAACATGATGGATTGTAATACAGCTAAAACACTAATGCATCCAACATGTATCATGGGAAAAGAAGAAACAGGAGTTAAGG
The DNA here is from genome assembly GCA_022829125.1 of Lathyrus tuberosus. Classification (NCBI taxonomy): domain Eukaryota; kingdom Viridiplantae; phylum Streptophyta; class Magnoliopsida; order Fabales; family Fabaceae; genus Lathyrus; species Lathyrus tuberosus. The sequence continues at coordinate 10,565,875 of JALAZF010000049.1, read as the reverse complement.
TTTGTTAGAAGCTCTATCATGGTATGATAGGCTCTCTCTTATATCTAACTGCCTCTAGACCTGATATATCATTTAGTGTACATTTATGTGCTAGATTCCAATCAGATCCAAGAGAATCTCATTTAACTGTTGTTAAACGAATTCTAAGGTATCTGAAAGGAACAATTAAACTTGGCTTGATGTATGAGAAAACATCAGAGTACACTCTTTCTGGTTACTGCGATGCAGACTATGCTGGAGACAGATTGGAAAGAAAGAGCACATCTGGAAACTGTCAGTTCCTAGGGAACAACTTAATCTCATGGTCAAGCAAGAGGCAATCTACAATTGCTCTCTCTACAGCAGAAGCTGAATACATCTCCGCTTCTCTATGCAGTACATAAATGCTTTGGATGAAAAATCAGCTGGAGGACTATCAGATATATGAGAGTAACATCCCTATCTTCTGTGATAATATTGCTGCTATTTGTTTAAGTAAAAATCCAATTTTACATTCTAGGACTAAACACATTGAAATTAAACACCATTTTATCAAAGACTATGTTCAGAAGGGAACCTTATGCTTAAAATTCATTGATACATACCATCAATGGGCTGATATTTTTACAAAACCCTTAGCTGAAGATAGATTTCAAATTATTCTAAAGCATTTGAAAATGGACTACTGTCCAGAGTGAAAGTATTTCAGAACCAAATGTGTTTAGTCAAAGTAAATAAGCATTTTTAAAATCATCAGAATCACTTTTGTGAGATGTGTCTCAGTTCTGATAAATTTTTCTTCTAAGTCAGTTCTGACGTGTCATTTAATTAGAAAATAATTTTTGCATGTGATTAGATTATATCTAATCCACTATATTTATTCAAATCAAACGAACAACAGTTTTCTTATGATTGACTTAAAACTTAATTACATTCATTTATTTATCCCCTGTACGGTGTCAATCTCTTTAAGTTTTCAAAACCATTCCTATTCCCACTCTCACTCAAACGGAAACCCTAAAAAACCCTAATCACTTTTCTTTCTATATCTCCTTCAAACCAACTCAATCCTTGTTCTCATCTTCTCCGACTTTAACTATCATCATGATGAATCACATTCAATAAGAAATTGTCAATTTCTTCAAAGAAAGAGAAGCATCTCTGAATCCCTCGAAAGGGTCATCATCCTCATCAGTAGTGCCATCCATTACTTCAATAATTTCTACAGTAACCGCGACAGTTACTCATTCTTCATCACATTCTTCTAAGATAGATAAAGATCATGTAACTCAAAGAGAAGCCACAGTTACATGTACTCTTGAGAATCTACTTGTATTTAAGGAACTACATGTAGATTTCAAAAATCTTGCTGAAAATGGATTTAATCTGATCAATGATGTGAAAGCTCAAGGCTGGAATAATTTCTTTAATAGACTTAAAGGTCCAGTTTTTGAAGCACCCGTAAAAGATTTCTGGAGACAAGCTGTCTGTGATAAACTTCATGTAGTCTCTTATGTCTTGGGAAGAAAAATTGTCATCACAGAGAAATCAATTTCTGAACTTTACAAACTAGAATTTCTGAAGAACAAGAGAGTCTATGGAAGGGTCAATAAATCTCCGTTTGTGAAAAAGGTTATCAACCCAAGTATCTACACCAACCATCAACCAAATAAAATACAGAAGAGAAGACCTGCATGTAAATCTGAAAATCTGGCACAAGATCATTCTTGGTTGCATCAATCCAAGACCCTCATCATATGCTGTAGATTACTTCAACGCTAACCAGAAGTACATGTTATATTATTTGTTCACCAAGGAAAGAATGTGCTTACCTTCCATCTTATTTTACTATCTGAGAGATATGGTGAAGAAGATAAGAACAACAGGTGGATCAAAAGGTGATATGCCTAAGTACATTCCTTTTGGAAGAATGCTTTCAGACATATTCTATGAAAGTGGTATAGTGGAGACTCTGGTTACAGAAGTTCAACACACAGAAGATCTGACTGCAACACTTGGAGAATCAGTCAACGCCACAACACTTAAGCACATAAGAATAATTAATAAATTAAGAGTGGAACCTTTTTTAAAAATGCAGGATCACAATGCCAGATTATCCTGCCTACTATAGAAGAGACCTTATTGAAGAGGTTGCTGCATTTATAGATGCAATGAAGGCACGAGGATATGATGTATCTGAGGTCAAGAATGAAGAAGTTGAACTTGACAAAGAAGAGTGGGAGCAAACTAAAGAGGCTGATGAATCTGCTCTTGAACCAACTCTTGAAGAGTCCCTCAGAAGAAAAAGAAAGCAAGCAGCTGTTAATTCTGAGCCTCAAAAAAGGAATAAAACAAAATCCTCCAAGACTGCTACTCTAACCTCTGCATTAGAGAATAACAGTAAGTCTGACTCTGCTCTATCTAAAGTTAAATCAGTTTCTATTTCATCTTCACAACAAACTATCTCCATTCCCACTTCACATCCACTAGTCATTTTCAAGCCACCATCTTGTTCAAATCCACCACCACCAATATCTACTCCTGTAACTCCACCTATTCCCTCTCCATCAATCAGTGCACCTATCCAATCTATAGAAATTCCTACATACACTTCATCAACTATCACCTCAATCATCCAACCAGATATGCCTGTCTCACCGATGTCGTATGCTTTTACTGAATGCTCAATTCAACATTCTGATCCTCCATCTCCAACTTCTGAATCTCTTATGGTTTCAGTTACCCCAGAAGTATCATCTCCTGCTAATCAACAAATATATGAACATGCTCCTACTGAGACTGGTTCATCTCAACAAACACCACCTGAAACGAATTCTGCCAAGCCTGACCTTGCTTTGGTTATCTATAACATACCACCTCCAAAATCTTTTGAAGAATGCATAGGTCAATTTAGTGAAAAGGCATTAAACAAGTGTGCTAACTTAAGAAAAAAATTCAACATAAGTGCCAAGCCCTTGGAGCTTGAAAGCTCTTGTCAAATCTTCCAGAAATGGTTGGATAGTGAACTTGCAAGAATTGTGAGCTTCTCAGACTCAACCATCACTGCTGGAATTCAACGAGCAAAGGAAAAAGCAGAAGCTGAATGTAACACCCCATTTTAATTTATTTAATCATCGTGTGTTATTTCTGTTGTTTGGCCTTGTTTAGGGTGTGTGTAGTTGAGCTTGTAAGTGTAGAGTCCGTAGCAGAACGGGGAATTAGGGATGTCAGAATAATAATAAGGTACTAATGAATAATGTGGGGACATGTTTAGTAATAGTAGAAAGAGGAGTATTATTATTTTTATGTCCAATATTATTATTATTATTATTATTATTATTATTATTAGTAAATAAAATCAGAATTTTTAGTAATAATATGGTTAGAGAGAGAGTAAAATAAGGAAAAAGGAGAGAATTGAGAAACTAGATCATAATCACACTTCCACTAAGAGAGAAAGTTGGAGAGGAAGAAGCTAAGCTTGGCATCATCAATTTTCACCAGAATTTAATCGAGAATTCGAGGTAAGGGGGGAGAATGGATTTCAATATGGATGTTGATAACATGAGGGCAATGAGGATTCTTTCCCCTCATAGGAATTGTATGTATAATTCTGTTGTTGTGGATTTGTTGTTGAATGATTGAAATTGTGATGGAAAGTGTGTAAATCTATCCATTCTGTCATGATATGTGTAAAACACTATGTTGTTGCTGCTATATGATTTATGGTATTGCAGATGTGGGTGCTAGAATTGAGCAGAAATTGGACTGGTGTGAAAACAGAAAATTCTGGGTATTCGCTGCCCATACGCGTAATGGGCAAGGCAATATGCGTATTGGGTAGGGCAATACGCGTATGGCAAGGACGAAATGTGGGCGTTACGCGTATGGAAGCCATTTTGACACGGCCCTCTGCTGTAATGCGTAATGGTACGCGTAGGAGGGCAAGGCATTACGCGTAATGAAGGTGGTACTACGCGTAATGGGATTAAAATATAATCAAACTGGAATTTTTGAAAGAAATCAGTCTCTGCCCGTACGCGTAACCCTCAGGGCAATACACGTATGCCTGGCGGTAGAAACTGGGCAATACGCGTATGGCTGGGGGCAATACGCGTATGACCAGCGAGAGTGCAGAATTTTACCGTTTCGCGATTTCTTTTCCGATTTCGCGTCCGATGCGGTTCCTTTTTGGTCTGAGAGGTTGGGATAGGTGTCAGAACTTGTTGAATTTAGGAATGGTAGTAAAAAAAATGATTTAAAAATGGAATTTGGATGGATTAATTAGATAATTAACTAATTAAGGCCACGTGAGGTATTTTCCTTAATTATGTGTATCCTGATGAATTGATTTGGCGGTGTGGCAATATTAGTGTGTATTACGGTGAGTATGTATCTCACGTGTGATCATAAGGATCGCGAAGATGTATAATTTTTTTTATTATACATGTGTTTTATGTATAATTCGTGTCATGCATTTCATGATGTGTCTGGTGGAGACAGCTAGGTGGGAATCCATGATGGGTGCCTAGTATTGTCCGGACTCCAATGTGGAGTTGTATGGAGACAAAGCATTGCTCAGTGGGAGTGTATGTGATTTGTCCGGACTCCAATATGGAGTTGTATGGAGATAAATCATTGCTCAGTGGGAGTGTATGTGATTTATCCGGATTCTTTCATGAATCGGGTTCAATTGAATGAACCATGTTGGGTGGTACCACTTGCATTACATTGTGTCATTGAGTCACATTGCATTAATCTGTCTTTGTTGGATTATAATCAGAAAGTGACAAGTGTGTCGTGAATGTGTGCATATTATGTGTGATTGCTTGATTTCTACTCCTTAGCATATATTTTACACCGCTAATTATTAAATGTAGTTCTCACCCCTTTGTTGTTTCTCGTGTCTATGCTTCTTGGGAAGTACAGATAATCCAGGTACTTGAGTAGTGCATGGAGTACGTGTTGCCTGATCGAGTCATAGGAGTCGCTCTGATACGTAACACGGGATAATGGGAATTTTATCTTTTGTTGTATATTTTGTTTATTGTGTTATGTATCATTACTCACTTTAAAACATGGTGAACCACGAGTTTATGTGGACCATGATTTTGTTGGCCTATGGCCTTGTTATTTTGGGGTTCGATATTTCATTCCACTGTTTTAACTTATTTTTGAGAAACAAGAAGTGAATGAAGTAAATAGAGAAATTCTGGTTATGTTTTTATGGTGTGACATCCCACTTATTAAGGGAACTCTGATTATATTTGTAGTATTTGTATATTTTTGTTAAATTGGGATAGTGGGGTGTTACACTGAAGAGCGTATCAGGGTACTTAAGTTCTTGGCTACTAAGCAGAAAGAAGTTGAAGAAAAGGCTGCTGAGGAAGCAAGACTTCTTGCAGAAAAGGCTGCTGAAGAAGCCAGAATAACACAGGAAGCTGAAGCCATGGAAAAGGCCAAGCAAGATGCTGCAGTTGTTCCCACATCTGACCCTGCTGTAAAGCGTTTGGAAAACGCAATTGGAGAAATCATATAAGAACAACAGAAGTTAAGAGAAAACTTTGAAGAACAAAAGAATGTCAATGCTAATCTTCAGGGCATGCTTTAGAAAATATGGGAAAAGATGTCCTCTCGAAGCACCTAATCTTTATGTCTCTTTTGTCTTTAAGACTTTAGATCTTTGTTTTTCACCCTTTCACCACCAAAATTTTTGATCAATGACAAAAAGGGGGAGAAGTAATATGAATGTGATATTTTGATTCCATAGTCAATCTCTGAAAAACAACGTTGTTTACATGCTAACAGATAAACTGTTATTTCTATTAGAGTGTTTTTCTTTTTCAGGAATTTTGATCCAAATCAAGCTTCATTAAGAAAATCAGAACTCTGCTGAAAAGAGAATCAAGACTAAGAGCTCATGATCTAGTAAAATCAGGGGGAGCCCAAGCATAGAAATTCATCAAGTCTAAGACTCAGGGGGAGTACTTCATACGAAGGATAAGCTATCTTTATAATATGTTATTTTCCCTGCATTACATATATACCAAAATTGTGTCATCAAAATACATAGTTTTGTCATCATCAAAAAGGGGGAGATTGTGAGAACAAGATTTGGTTCTGCAATATTATCTCTAAGTTTTGATGATATCAAATGAGTATTTCTGTATGAACTATTTTGTACAACTAATGTTTGTTATTTGTGAGAACTTAACAAACAGGTTATGCTTCCGTAAATTGGCGCGAACACAATGCTTAGAGGAAAATACTCCGCCCATACACTTGAAAAGTAAAGTTCACAAGACTTTGATACAAAAGGAAAAGAGAACGAGTTCTGAAGATCTGAAGACAAAGGTTCTGATTAAACGAAGTCCAGATGCTGAAGACTTAAGCTCTCTGATCAAGGTTCTGAAGACCTAAATCAAGTCTCTACTCATGCTTCAACAAGATACTATCAGAAGCCTCTGAAGATATGAAGACAACGCACCAAGCGAACAAGGTTCTGAAGACCAAGTGCTGAAGACTCTGAAGACGCTGCTCTGAAGATTCGAAGACTTGATAATCTTAAGAACCAAGCTATGTTTTCCCTTCTTTCTCATGCTCGTAAAAAGCCTCTGAAGTTGAGAAGCCAAGAAGACAAAGCTACATAGTACAGCTGTACCACAATACAATATGAAAATATCTTGGTAACAGTGCAATGGTACAAATGAAGATATTCTGACAAAACAGGACGCGCAGCACGCAAACGTTTTTATCTGTCCTCACGCTTCTAGCCGCCAGCCTAGTTAGCTATCATGATTACATTTCAACGGCTATTTTCTACACGGCTATAAAAGGAAGCAAAAGACTTGAAGAAAGACACACACGAACGCTACTGCAATATCCTTTCTAACTGAAATCTTTCTTAAGTCATCCTGGTCGAAACTTGTTTAAATTTTCAGCTTGTATAAGAAGTACTTGTCTGTAAACGAAATTTATTCAAACTTAGGTTTGTGTTCCTTGAGAAAGACCGGGTGGTTGTATTTCTTGAGAAGTCTAGGATGTGCAGTCTTAGAGGTTGTTCCTTGAGTAAGACCTGTGAGGTTGTATTACTTGAGAAGTCTAAAACTTGAGAGTTTTAGAGGTTGTGTTAGTCACCAGCATTTTGGCTAGTGCATTGTACTGATTTGATTGAATAATGGATTAAGACCTCGTTGAGAGAGGCAAAATCACCTTGGCGGGTGGACTAGATTAACTTGAGTATTTCTCAAGTGAACTAGTATAAACATAACGTGTTCATCACTTGGTTCTCAACAAAGGTCATTATTGTTAAAAGAAAGAGTTTTATAAAAGGAACTTATTTTAAAAGAAACAATTTTATTTTGAAAAACCAATTCAAACCCCCATTTCTTGTGTTTTTCACACCTTCATCTTCTCCGCAAGTGTTGGAATTACTTGCTTTCGCCTTTCATTCGAAGATTTGGTTAAAGTTTTCCAAGTAGAATTTTGAAGAAATTGTTGTTGAAGTGGAGACTAAAGATTTTTAACAGTTGAAGGTGTCGAAGTTAGGATCAATAAGAATATCATGACTTTAAGATTTGTTAGCTGAGTTGTAGATTGAAGACGATCAAGAAATAAGACTAAATTGCTTAAGTGTTGAGCATTTTTTGAGTGATTTCTGTGATATTCATATTGTAACAAAACAACTGCGTATCAAAAACTCAAAAATAATGGAAGAAAATTTATGATGGTTATCCATCAAGGACTAGATCAGATGCCTAGCAAGGGATAAGGCATTGAACCAATATAAACCTAGGTCACTAATTCTCTCTCTCTCTCTCTCTCTCTGTCCATCTCTCTCTCTCTCTCTCTCTCTCTCTCTCTCTCTCTCTCTCTCTTTATCTCTACTCCCTCTCTCTCTCTCTCTCTCTCTCTCTCTCTCTCTCTCTCTCTCTCTCTCTCTCTCTCTCTCTCTCTCTCTCTCTCTCTCTCGATTCCTATGTAGTTTTTTGCATTGATAGATTTCTTGTGTTGACTAGTTTGCATGTTGTAAGTGCTTTATCTTGTTCATAGGGGTTTAGTTCTTAAATGCAGGTATGATTATATCTAGTCTAGAAATTTGTCTATTTGATGATTAATATATAAAATGTGTAATATTAGATTGTTTAATAAATTGGTCTAAAGGAAATTCAAAATTATCCATTTGAATTGAGGTAGATTGATATCCAATTTGCTACATCATCATCATTATTCTTAATTTTTGAATCTCTGTATACAAATACTTTCAATTACAAAAATTATTTTCAAAGATTTCATCGGTTTAACTTATGCAAAAAGAACTCTAATTTTGAACTTCTAAAAAGAAGAAAAAGTCTATTCAACACCCTTCTGAACTGTTCTGCCATCATATTCAACCAACAATTGACATCAAGATTTGGTCTTTTGATCTAAAAGTTGAAGAACATGACAAATAATGATCGAAAAGGGCATGTACAATAGAGAACCCATTTTTATGGGAAATAATTATGCATATTAGAAGGATTTGCATGTATGTCCATCTTAGGTCTATGAATTTAAAATTATGGGTCTTAATCAAAGACAAACCTTTTGTCCCTAAAAAGGTAGTCAATGGTGTCCCTGTAAAGAAATTTCCAAAGGAATGAAATGATGATGAAATTAAGAAAGCTTCTTACGATTTGAAGGCGAGAAATATACTTATATCTTCCTTAAGTGTTAATGTATATTTCTCTATTTCACATTGTAAAATAGCTAAAACAATGTATGATACACTTCAAGTTCTCCATGGGGAAACTAAAGACGTTAAACAATCTAAAATTAATACTTTTATAGAATAATGTGAACTCTTTTGTATTGAACCCAGAGAATCAGTAGCCTCGATGCAAATGATATTCTCTTACTAAATCAACAAATTATAAAGTTTGGATAAGATTACTTCTAATCAAGATTGTGCTATCCAAGTTCTAAAATCTATGTGGCAACGGGGTAGCCAAAGGTTAGTTCCATTAAAGAATCTCAAGACCTAAGGACACTTGATATGTCAAACCTTTTCGGCAAGTTAATATAACATGAACACGATCTAAAAAAAGACATGACGACCTACACTCCTAAGGCCAAAGTCCAGGATGATGAAGATGATACCAGTGAAAACTCTTAAAAGGATGAAGATGTGAGAATTTTCTTAAAGAGTTACAATAGATATATGAGGAAAAATGTTCTTAAACATTTAACAAGAATTTAATGAAGTTTAGAAATTCAAATCCACCAAAGAAGTGGGGTGATAAAAAAAAGGAAGAAATAAGCCCAAACACATCAAGACTGATTGTCCAAGTCTATAAAAGTGCAAAGGTAAACAACCATTCTCCAAGCGTAAGATTAATGTCATTGTCCAACTAACAGAACCTCTTATGCACTAGAAGCATGATAGTCATTTTTGACCCATGGGTATTAGGTGTATGCCTGAATGACTCTAGTACTAGTGGGAGATTATTGGTGTAATCCCTAGAGGCTAATAGTTTTATATTGAACTTGATACTTGTATCAAATTATCTATTAATAATAACTAGATTGAGACTCGCGCGATGCGCGGGGGCTGAGATGAGTTTTTAAGTAATATTATAAAATATAGATTTTTTATATAAAAAACTTTGTAATTGAGACAAAAACTGAAGATGATAAAAAAGAGAGAGTAAGAGTTTAAATGAAAAGATATATGTTAGAATCATAAAAATGCAAATAAGACATCACAGTTTAATTTTAAAATATAAAATAAGTGTAAATTTCAATTTTTTTTTTTATATTTTCTTTACCTTTTTTTAACATCTATAAGAATGTTTATTCTTCATTATTTCGTAGATAGAAAATGTTTCACATTCAAATTACTCACACTCTATGTAGTTATATTCGAAACTCTCTATTTTGCGTTGAATTTGTAATCTAGAGGACATTTTTCTCTAATGAAATATGAATGATAACTGAAAATTTATGATTTAAATGTGTAATATGTATCTGTAATTATGATTCAAAATAATATTTTAGAAATAATTTTAAATATTTGTTTGTCTATTTGAAAGTTATAATTTAAATTTGAAAGAATTGTTTGATAACTTTTTTAGCATTGTAATGAGATTTAATATTTGAAAAAACATAATAATTAGTGTATGAAATTTTTTTACCTTTATAATTGTTGCTATATAATCGTTATCTCTTTTTTTAAAGCGATTTAAGTAGTGATAATATTATCATTTTTATTAAGAGACTAGCAATTATTTTAATAGTTATAGAAATTAAATTAGTTGTTATATGTTTTTATCGAGTTATTTGAAAATTGACTAATTTAATTTTATTAAAAAATAAATTAGGTGTCATAGTTTTTTGTATCAAGGTATTTAAAATAATTTAGTTTTTTTATATGGAATAAGTGTGCGTAATAGAAAATACAATAGATATTTAATAGTTTGAGTTTTGATATATGATGAATGTATAACTTGTACTTGCATGTATGTTATAGTAATATGTGTTTATATGTATTGCGAATGTACAGTTTGCACAAGTATTTAACTTTATATATGGAATGGAGAAGTAAAAGAAATAAATCAATTGATATACATGACTTATAATTAGAGGAATAAGAAGAGATGACTCATGGAATATGAAAATATAAGTGTTTTAATTAAAAGAAATCTCATAAATAAACGTTACACATATTCCTCAAATGAATAATAGAAGTTTTGAAATGTTGTGTTTTGAAGAGTGTCACATCAGATTTTTAATGATGTGACAAATAAGAGAGTGAGTTGTCAATAAAATAGTTTGGGGTTCTGTTTTAATATATTATAATAGATAGATAATAGATAATAGATAATAGATAAGACATTTCTTTTTTATTTTTTACTCCAAAATATGGGTTAAATATACAACACCCCCTATAATGTTAGCGAGTTTCGGTTTACCCCCGTAAAATATTTTTTTATTCCCCCCTTGTAATGTGAAGATTCCCTCACTATAACCCCCAAGTGCACTATTTGTTGACGTGGCGTGAATATGTATCATTTAATTTAATTTTTTATTATTTTTTTAAAATCCACATCAGCAAATAATAAAAAATAATTTTTAAAAACTCCACATGGCATTTTTTTATTTTATTTTTAAAATTTTAATTTTTTTAATTTTATTTATTTATTTATTTGTTTATTTTTTTTAAAATTAATTTTTTTATTACGAGGGGGGTAAATAAAAAATTACTCATATTACAGGGGGGGGGGGGGGGGGGGGTAAAATATATTTTTGCTGTTTTTAATGTTTTTTTAATTGTTATCATTTTTTTATTCACACAACACTTGTAGCATCAAAATGAAAAATAAGAGATCAATGAAAAAATCTTTAATAATTGAAGAGAGAATTTAATATTGCAAGTTTGCTCAAGTATTGTGTTATTCATGTAGTAAGAGGCAATCTAGTATCCCGTGGTAGCTATGGGCTTATTCTATCTCCTATCCTTTTACATTTATGTATGAGGGATATCTGTTATATTTTTGAAAATAACATATTTTCACATTAATCATCAGGTGTCATTGAGTTACAACACTCTTTTTTTTCTTAGAAACGAGAATTGTTGAGTTTATCAAATAAACGTGATTGAATTGGATCAAACTGCATTTCCGACATCCCTTGTTCTGTATGTATTCTTCCACTCTGCACATATATGCCCTTATCCTTACTGCTTATTGCACTGTTGCTATTAGGCCATAGGTAGTATGTAAGGTTTGAATAATTTTTTTCATGATAGTTTGAATTTTGTGTGTAATGTATCCAAATCAATATAAAATTTTTTGTACGTTAGTCATGCATGTAAGATATTAGTTGGCCTGTGCAATAAAAGAGGGATAAAAGATGCTTCATCTAAATGATGATTAGTGCATAGTATATAGTTAAAATTTGAAGCTCTGAGTGATGTATGAGCAGAGGTTATTATTGTAATTAAGCATTGTATTAAAACAATTATTCTGTTGGTTAACCAAAAAGTAGTCATTCGATTTAATGTGTCTTATTGTGAGCTTTTTTCAAATGTCTACTTGTATTTATTTATTTACTAGTGTTCGTTTATTGATAACTCGAATTCGTATCGTATTTTCCGACTCATTACACGCACTTTTAGTACCGTTTTATCGAATCTTTCATACTATTTGCTTTGATTTACTATGTTTTCCTTTTTTTTTATGTCGACAGGTGTTTAATCGGCAAGTATAGAAAAAAGAGAGAAAACAGAGCTGAAGAGTGAAGAAAAACAGCAAAAATGCAAGTTTTGGCCTCCCCAACTGAATGACGCTCGCCATTTGCCCCTACAGAGGAAAAGGCGTTTGCCATGTCCCTAAAAAGGAGGGAAATCACCTTTTGAACTAATGGAGGTCGCCATTAGGCATACGGTGAACGCCATTATGTGCGGGAGTAGTTTTATCAGTAGCAGTTTGGCAGTTTCCTCTATTCAAATTCTAACTCGAACCTGAAGTTTTGGAGCCAAGATTTCTCTATTTATAGACCCCTTTTAAGGGTAGTTGGGGGATCCGGAAGTTGCGCAGAAGCGCTGCCGAATCGCGTCTTAGAATTAAGCATAAATTTATCGTTCAAAGCAGCAATTACTCACACTGAGGAGTTGCTGCAACTTCGTATTTTCTATTTCCCTGTACTGCTGTATTACTGAAGAATCAATACAAATCTTGCCGCTATTTTCACATTCGAGTTCAGTTCCATTTATTTTCCCGCATTTACAGGTTCTTTATTTATCGCTTTATTATCATTGTTATCGTATTCTATAATTGTTTAAGCATGATGTCCTTGATTGTATTTACCATGTTTAGTATGTTTTCATTTAATTGCATGTCTAGTTAATTTGTCTTGAGTCCGACGTATGAGAACCGTCGTTACCGACGGGACTCCGTTGATGTATTAAGTACGAAATCGCGATTGTATGTCATTTTGGTTATAATTTCTATGCATAATTTAAGTAGCTTTGACATGAAAGTGAGAAGTTATTTAACATTGCTTTGTCATGAGAGTGAGAAGCATATAAAGGTTTGAGCCGAGATTCGCGAGAGCGTGAGGAGCGAACCGGATAGTAGAAATTAGGCATCATATCTAAATACAGCGAGAGCGCTTTAGATGTTGATTAGGATATTGTTGGCTTTCGAATAATGTTTCTTAGTTACCGGGCGAGCGAGAGCAAAATCTTGGGATTAAGGGATATGGCTTTAGTTAAGACCGCGAGAGCGTGAGGCGGAGCCTTTAAGTCGGTATATTCTACAGAATAGGCATATAGTCATAATTAGTACCCGTATTCTACAAGTCCCTTAGGAACACGAAATCCATATTACGGGCTCGTTTTATCGTTATTTTCAAACCTTTAGTAATTAGCGTTTATATTTCCATTCGAACCATTTTAATCATAGCCTTAGCTTTATAAAGCAACGATAAATTACAGTAGGTTGACATTGGTCTCTATGGGTTCGACAATCTTTTATATTACTTCGATTAATCTGTGAAATTGCGGATCATCAAGTTTTTGGCGCCGTTGCCAGGGACCAACAGTCAATATTGTGATTCTGTTGTTGCACCGTATAGACTAAGGCACTTTTGTTTGAAAAAAAACTATGTATCACTCAGATTTCCTTTACAATTACCACTCCCAATACTTTGAGGAACCACAAGAATCCTATTATCCCAACCTTGAATTATTGATGGAGGATTTTAATAAGACGCTCACTCACTCTCAACCAAATTCCTTCTACGATTACCCTTGCCAGTATTTTGAGGAACCGCAAGAACTCCATAATTCCAACCTCGAAACATTAATGGAGGATTTCATTGAAATAACAACTAATTCTAAGCTAGAATCTAGGATGAAGCGCTTTGTGGAGACACAAACTCTCCAGAATGAAGAGTTTAGAAAACAACATCTCGATACTTATGAAACCTTTAGGCAGATGAACACTGTGGTCGAGTCCCTCATGACTCACACTGAGGCATTGGAGACTCAAAACTCTCTGCTTGCCCAGACACCTATAGGACCCTCTCCTGAGAGACATACGGATGTTGTAACAACCAGTAGTGAAAAAAAAATCGGAAATCCTAAGGAGAGTGATGATGAGGTTGAGGAGAGTTATGGTGAGAAAAGAGTAGAGATTGAGAAAAATCCACCGACGCCACACGAAAGGGAGGTCGTCGAAGAGGTAGAGAAGGAAACATCTATTATTGTTCCACCTCCTTATACCCCACCAATTTCTTTCCCGCAAATGTTTGTAGAAGTTAAGGTAGACTCCAAATCCAAAACATATGTGGAGGTATTGTAAAATATCCATACCGATACACCTTTGCCTGAGGTCCTGCATAAAAAGAGTAAATTTGAGGACCATGAAACTAGGGATATCATTACTAATAAGAGGGTAAGGTTAGACTTTGAGGTGGTGGATGAAAGAACTAAGCCCAAACTTGAAAAATTGATACTCAGGATAGATCCAGAACCACCACCATAAGTTCAAAAGAATGAACCACCCCACAGAAGGAAGAAAAGAAAAGGTGAGGGATATGTGAGATGGCTTGATAAGTGGCCATGGAAATCGAAGATTATTAGCCGTCGAGCTATCGACGTTAAATAAAGCGCTGCGTGGGAGGCAACCCACGGGTTTTTTTTTTATTTTTAATTTTAAGTCGTTATGTTTGTTTGTTTGAATTTGCAGATAATAAAGAAATGTATTGCTTGTCATGTCTTAGCTACATCTAGGCAAAAATTCTCGATCCTAGAGATGAGCTGGTGCCCACAGACATTCCTATGAATGTCGCTGGTGGTGGTGACATCGATGATGAGTATGATAGGAGAGAGCATGTCTCTCCCGTTCATAACTCATCTCTTCATCGTTCTTCTCTTAGTCATGTTCCACCTGCACACACTACACCATATCTTTCTAACATTTTTGCAGGCACTTCCACCGAAAGCGGGCAAATATGATGAGCTGATTCAAGAATTGCGTAATTAAAGATGTCATAAAATGCCAGACGCCAAAGTAGAAGTGGTCAGTGAAGACAGGGACAAAAAGAGCAGGATCAGAGCAGATTTGGCCATGGTGGCAAGCAGTAGCATTCGCACAGGTTCTATCCTTCCTTTTTCCACCTTTTATCAAAACATTGAGGACATTGTTTGGTTTAAGTGTGGGGGGAGGAACTCTACCATTTTAACTTTACCGATTTCTAGTTAGGTTAATCATTTTCTGGTTTATTTCTTGCTTTTAGGAATTTTATTTGTTTTTAATGTTTTGTCGAGTCTTTGCATGTGCTGTCGAGTCTTTATGCGTGGTTTTCACTTGTTTTTCAATTTCCCCAAAATTTTAAATATTTTAACCTCCAACTATTTTTTGTTTCGATTCATGGCACAACACTCTGAAAGTATATAGGTTCTTTAGGCTGTGTTAGTTAGACTTGGGAAAGTTTTGTAAATATCGGTATTGTTCCTACACCTTAGATTCCCTAAGTATGTGATATTGATTTAAATAGACATTATGCCAAGACCTTATGCCTAGCTTCTTAAAAGTAGCCTCTTGATTAGTTTATACTAGCAATCAGCACCATCCTTGTGTACAAGCTAAGTAACGAACCGATGCAAATATGTGTTGATCTCAAAAATTTGAATAATTTGATTTTTATAAAAAAAATGAATGAAAGACGTGTTCCCGCTAAGTTAGGTGGTCCTCACCCGACCATTTAGCCTAAAGATTCGGACTCTTGAAATTTGTAAGCACAAGAAAGCATAAAGTGGAAAAAAAAGTGTTGAATAAGAGATCATAAAACACTAACAGGTTCACTTACCATGTAAGTACAAAGGATAACCGGCTTAATGTGATTGCGCGAGAATGAAAAAGAGGTGAAATAGGATGAAGGATGTAGGACAAGTTATAATGTCATGATTTGAATTGGTATTGCATAGGAAGGGAGTCTTTGTCCGCAAATGTGGAAATGTGTCGTTACGATATCCTTGTTTTCACTATTTAGTACCTATCGACCAAACATTAGCCTAGCAGCCACGTATGATTAGAGTCTCATTGTGCCTATGTTTCGAACCGTGCTTATTTTCTTTTTACCGTGTTGGTTAATTTCTTGAGGACAAGCAATGGTTTAAGTGTGGGGGAGTTTGATAACTCGAATTCGTATCGTATTTTCTGACTAATTACGCGCACTTTTAGTACCGTTTTATCGAGTCTTTCATACTATTTGCTTTGATTTATTATGTTTTCCTTTGTTTTTATGTCGACAGGTGTTTAATCGGCAAGTATAGAAAAAAGAGCGAAAACAGAGTTGAAGAGTGAAGAAAAACAACAAAAATGCAAGTTTTGGCCTCCCCAACTGAATGACGCTTGTCATTTGCCCCTACAGAGGAGAAAGGCATTCGCCATGTCCCTAAAAAGGAGGGAAATTACCTTTTGAACAAATGGAGGTCGCCATTAGGCATACGGTGATCGCTATTATGCGCGGGAGCAGTTTTATCAGCAGCAGTTTGGCAGTTTCCTCTATTCAAATTCAAAATCGGAGCCAAGATTTCTCTATTTCTAGACCCCTTTAGAGGGTAGTTGGGGGATCCGGAAGTTGCGCGGAAGTGCTGCCGAATCGCGTCTTAGAATTAAGCATAAATTTACCGTTCAAAGCATCAATTACTCACACTGAGGAATTGCCGCAACTTTGTATTTTCTATTTCCTTGTACTGCTGTATTACTGAAGAATCAATACAAATCTTGCCGCTATTTTCACATTCGAGTTCAGTTCCATTTATTTTCCCGCATTTACAGGTTCTTTATTTATCGCTTTATTATTATTGTTATCGTATTCTATAATTGTTTAAGCATGATGTCCTTGATTGTATTTACTGTGTTTAGTTTATTTTCATTTAATTGCATGTCTAGTTAATTTGTCTTGAGTCCAATTATGAGAACCGTCGTTAGCGACGGGACTTCGTAGATGTATTAAGTACGAAATCACGATTGTATGTTGTTTTGGTTATAATTTCTATGCATAATTTAAGTAGCTTTGTCATGAGAATGAGAAGTTATTTAATATTGCTTTGTCATGAGAGTGAGAAACATATAAAGGTTTGAGCCGAGATTCGCGAGAGTGTGAGGAGCGAACCCGATAGTAGAAATTAGGCATCATATCTAAATACAGCGAGAGTGCTTTAGATGTTGATTAGGATATTGTTGGCTTTCAAATAGTGTTTCTTCTTTACCGGGCGAGCGAGAGCAAAATCTTGGGATTAAGAGATATGGCTTTAGTTAAGACCGCGAGAGCACGAGGCAGATCCTTTAAGTCGGTATATTCTACAGAATAGGCATATAGTCATAATTAGTACCCGTATTCTACAAGTCCTTTAGGAACACAGAATCCATATTTCGGGCTCGTTTTATCGTTATTTTCAAACCTTTAGTAATTAGTGTTTACATTTCCATTCGTACCATTTTAATCATAGCCTTAACTTTATAAAGCAACGATAGATTACAGTAGGTTGACATTGCTCACAGTGGGTTCGACAATCTTTTATATTACTTCGATAAATCCGTGCACTTGCGGAGCATCATTTATCCGCTTTTTTAAGTGTGCACACACGTCAATAGATAAATATGATTTATATTTAATTTTGTTCTTAATTTAAATTATCTATGTAATAAATTTTGTGATATACATTTGTGTATAATAATAAAAATTTAATCTCTCTCCCTCTCCCTCTCCCTCCCCCTTTCCCTCTCTCTCTCTCTCTCTCTCTCTCTCTCTCTCTCTCTCTCTCAATTATTGGTGTAATAAATTTTGTGATATGAACTTTTATGTTTTTTTTATAATAAAACCAAAGACTAATAGTTTTTTATAATAATTTTTTTATTCTTAAACCAAAGAAAATATAAATAACACGAGAATATACTTTTAATAACACCAAAATTGCCTTTTTTTAATATATATTCAACATAAGTTCCATTATATTATGCAGTTAATAACGGAATAAAAATTAATGTACCAAAAAGAATGGGCATCGAAAAAGTCAAAATCAAAATTATTGAAATAATTAAATGCAGATGATTGGAATAATAAAATAAAATAAAATAAAAGTGTTGTCAATTAATTACTCTATTACCATTAATAAAAAAATGTGTTTTATGTGTTTTTGTTTTGCTTACGTAATGTAAACAAAAACTGAAAATTGAAAAGAAAACTTTTTTTTAGTTTCAATTTTTTAGATTGTCATTTTAAAAGTGTTTTTAAATCATTTTTTATTTTATAAAATAGTAGCAAACAGATCCTAAATTCTCAATGAAATACTTTTGCTTTTCAAAAAACAAAATTTTCATAAAATACAAATTACAACAGAAGAATATAAATAAGATAAATATATATAATGCAATCATCAAATAAAAAAAATAAAAATAGAACAATTGGAAGAAAAAGTATTTGGGACATCCTTAATTTTATTATTCTCATTCTTTTAGTATGTTATATTACGTATAGAATTAGAAAAATGCATTCAACTTGATAAAAAGATTGTAATGGCCAATTATAATACTATTTACTGCATGCTAACATATCAAAATATATTATCATTTTCACTCAAACAAAAATTAACTTCACTCATGCTCAAAAATTATTATCAATCCATTTGAACTTTGCCATGAATTTTACTGTGACATTATCCGCTTATCCTGCAAAATAAAAACACACAAAAGTAAAAATTACAATCAAAACTGAAATACACACAAAAGTAAAAATTACAATCAAAACTGAAAGCAAAAAGCAGAAGGAAAAGGGATAAAGATTGACCAAGACAGAAATGAGTAATTGTGGCTTTGATTGCCTTGTATTTGAAAGAGAAAACATTGATTGGTTTAATTTTATAACTGTGAGTGATTGAGTGAGTGGAAGGCTATCAGAGGGAAGGATATCCAAATGCAGAAGAAGAACAGGGATTAGAGAGGAAAAGGAATGGAGCGGCATTTGAATGCACATGTGCGACAGTTTTAACTTTTATTCTCATCAAAGTTGTGTTGAACGGTTGGTTTTTGCCACATGTATTTCTAACTTCCATCAATTATGTTAAATACTAATGGTTCACTTGAGGAAGTTTTATTTTCATTGCTTGTGTTAAAAGGTGGCAGTTTTGTAAGGGTTATGTTGTAACAAAAATTAGAACTGTAACAATTGACAAAGAATAAAATTGGTGTAACACCCATATATAACAACATACATCAAAACATATATATTATACATGAATCCAGGTTTAGGTATTGAAATACCATAAGTTCCTAGTTAACACATTGTATACATTACATGCCCAAAATACAAAATACTAAAAACAATGGCATAATATACACAAGATGTTCCAAAGTACTAAGAACTAGATCAAGACAATGATCTCAAAATAAAATCTCCACAACAGAAGCTATGTTATCCCAAAATAGCAAGATACGTAAGGATAATCAAATGACTTTATCCTTACCCTTCTCGGAACCTGAAGCACCTGAAATATAATCAACAATGTGGGGCAAGTTATTAAATCCTAGAAAGTTCCCTATCTTATGGATCCTCTCGGCTTTACAAGGTTCTAACAATTCCTAACTCAAGTCAAGGGGAAGGGAAATGACCTTGAGTTCACAATCTCACACTATATGGAAAAATGTTCATGAGTTCACTAACGCAAAATATCACTAATCGGTAACCTCATCAAGGCATCCCCTTTTCCCGTCCTCTCCTACGTCTAAGAGTCGCCACGAGTCATGGATCCTTGCACTTACTTGACATACGAAACATATTCGGAAACTAAGGGACATATTATCACCTTATGAATCGTCACTTCACATGGCCTGTTAACCATCGTAAGTCTCTACCCGTAGGTTTCGTCCGTACTAAATGTGGGAATCAAACCTGCCAAGTAATCATGTGTACATTTCGGAGGAGCTCTAAATAAGCTTCACCTCGCGAAACGACAAGTCTTAGGGAAACGATTCCGATTACGTGATCTCACACATACACGTGATTGCATACGATAATCACAAGGCCACATTCGCCTTATCACATAACAAAAGGTTCACACATGTTCCATACTAGTGTCTCACTCTCCTCTAGACCATTACTCGTCGGGGATGCACACCTAGGCATCGAATGCACGAGCATCGCCATCTAGATTATCTATCAATCCCTAGTCACACTACTAGGTTCCACTATAGATTTAGGGTAAGGTTTCCTCACTCTTCCTATTCCAAATTTTAAACATGTATTCGCTCAATTAAAATTCACAACAAGAAGTTAAATATAGCACAACACAATAATATAACAAAATACATGTAGTAATTCAACTCATAAAATTATCACCTTTACCCGATTCCCACCGATTAATTAATTTCATAACTTAAATCAACATTTTTCACTTTTATTGCGTAGAATATTTTCATAGCTTTCTAACGACTATTACTACGCCTTGATCGGAGTTACGATCCAAAAGATATGAATTTTTTTCAAATATTTTTCATCCACTTACAGTGGTAATCGGTTACCGGAATATGGGTAATCGGTTACTCACGTTGCATTGTTCTCACAGGATCAAAATGAGAGTTAGAGACACATTTCGTAATCGGTTACTCAATTTCTGCTAGCCGATTACTCAGCCCAAACTTGGCGCAGAACATCATTTTTTCCACAGAGTAATCGGTTACTCAATTCCTGCTAACCGATTACTCTGTTGCAGAACAGAAAAGTTCTTGTTTTTATTGATCCAAAACCAGTCAAACTCACTCAACACCTATAAAAACTCAGGGGATCATATAATCACTTATCATCAATCATATTCACACATATATCGATCACATTATGCATTTTAATCTGTATTTGAATCGTGAAAACATCGATTCCACACGATTAAACATAATCTACCATTTCTAACCCAGGTTCTAACATCTCTAAAATTCTAGAGCTTAAGTTCTAACAAGAACCCACCTCAAGATAGGATGATGATGAAGATGTTGAGATGATTTGATGAAGAATGAAGAAGGTCCAAGCTTTCTCTCTTCCTCTAGGTTTCCTTCTCTTTTCCTCTTTGCTCTTCCGTCTCTCTACTTCTTTCTATTTTTGTCACAATGAAGAGGAAAGGAAAATGAAATGATATAAGAAAATATCATTAAGTTGGTACTACTAACTTAAGTGTCCAAATTATCTCTAATGCACCAATTGATAAAACCTCAGAGTCAGATAATATTAATTTGATCTATTCTGAGCTCATCAGTTGCTCTAATTATCTTTGCAGATAATTTCTCAGAGCACACCGGAACCCAATTGATCTCAACTAATATTATCCAGAGCATTCAATTAAATACGGGGTATTACAACTGGAATGGAAAAGAACCAACCCATTTTCTCGTATCCCCTTTATATATAGGTATAGATTAAATTTTTTAAACTGATATTAACTAACAGAGTGCCTCAGCTGCAAAGTATTTCATATGCAACATATCAAAACGTTTTTGATTGATCTCTTATTTTTCATTTTGATGCTACAAGTGTTGTGTGAATATTAAAATGATAACAATTAAAAAACATTAAAAACAACAAAAATATATTTTATAGTGGTGTATGAATATATTAAACCGTATTTTATGTTTGGTTAAGTAGTTATTAGTTGTTAGGATTAGGCGATATTTTATAGGATGGTTAATTATTCTTTTGTAACTTTATTATTAGTGGTGTGTGTGTGTGTGTGTGTGTGTGTGTCTATATATATATATATATATATATATATATATAGGGTTCATATCCTATGAGAATGTCATTTTTATATGAGAACGTGGGAATAAAAATGAATCATTAGATTTAAAAGTAAATGGTGAATATTATGTGTGATTTTTGTTTTTCTCTCTCCTTCATTATTAAAATAAATGATGGAGGAGAGAGAAAAAAAACTAACACATAATCTCAACCATTTATTTTAAAATCTAATGGTTCAGATTCATTCTCATATTTTCATATAAAAATGACATTCTCATATGATACGTTCCCTATATATATATATATATATATATATATATATATATATATATATATATATATATATATATGGCACTGCCATTCTAATGTAACTTTAAGATCATCAATGCAAATGCACACAAATCATATTATGATATCAGTAGTGTGAATAATTTTCTGTTTCACTATTCACCAACAACAATGATAAGAATCATGCCCTTGATCATTCATGCCCTTACTACTTACATCCTGCTGAAAATCTAGGCACGATTCTTGTTTCACCTCCATTATCGGAGAACAACTATGAATCTTGGAGTAGATCAATGAAGAGAGCTCTTTTAAGCAAGAACAATATCTAGTTTATTAATGGAAAGATCATTGCTCCTGCTGAATCATATCCATTGTTCGACGCATGGGAACGTTACAACAACTTTGTGCTAGCATGAATATCTACGTCTCTTTCTTCGGACATAGCGCTGAGCACCATCTATGTCGACAATGTTTCTCAACTCTGGACTGATCTCCAACATCGATTTTCCAAAACTGACCATATCAGATTATCATACCTTCTTCAACATATTCATTCTATGCGCCAAGGAGAGAAATAAGTGAAAACGTACTTCAATGAACTCAAAATACATTGGGAAGATCTAAAAACTCTACGAGTTCTTCCAACTTGCACCCGTGGTACTCATGCTACACTCAATAAACAGTGTGACATGGAGTATGCTACTTGTATTTATTTATTTATTAAAACTCTCAAACTGATACTAACCAACAGAGTGCCTCGACTGCAAAGTATTTCATATGCAACATATCAAAGCTTTTTTTATTGATCTCTTATTTTTCATTTTGATGCTACAAGTGTTGTGTGAATAGTAAAATGATAACAACTGAAAAAACATTAAAAACAACAAAAATATATTTTACCCCCTGTAATATGAGCGATTTTTTATTTACCCCCTCATAATAAAAAAATTAAATTAATTAAAAAAAAAACAAAAAAAAATAAAAAAAATAAAAATTTAAAAAATGTTTAAAAAATGTCACGTGGAATTTTTTAAAATGATTTTTTATTATTTGCGGACGTGGATTTAAAAAAAATAATAAAAAATTAAATTAAATGACACATATACACGCCACGTTAGCAAATAGTGCAATCAGAAGTCATAGTGAGAGAATTTTCACATTACAAGGGGGAATAAAAAAAAATCTTTTACAGGGGTAAACTGAAACTCGCGAATATTACAGGGAGTGTTGTATATTTAACTCCCAAAATAATAAAGTTCATAGAATAACTAGTCCGTTTAATGAAACATTAAGTGTGAATGAATCATAAGATCTTATTAAACATAATGACACTGTTCTTAAAGTATATGTTGCCAAGATTTATTATGAAGTGGGGTAACATTAAAGCATTGAGACTATTATGTGGATAGGCTGATGATCACATCTCACAGATCATGGATAAAGATTTATCAAGTCTTCACACAAGTATAAATATTATGAGTAATATTTATACTAGATTTACCTAGCATGACAATACTATATAGAATGTTATGCAAGTGTCATAAGTTATTTTCAAGATGATAGTGGTGTATATAACCCTATAAGATAAAACCATTATGGATCCCAAATGTGGAGTTGAGTACTTTATTGCCAATCAAATGTTGCTTGTAATAGGATGACCATAAATATGGTTGATGGGTACTCTACGAGTCATGTTTAGGGACATGAGTGACCTAGACGAAATTTTCCCATACTATGTAATAGGATAAATGTCTAAGGGAACAATATTGAACTAGAAAAGGGTGACACAATTTATGCATTGTATTCAATATAAACATAAGTACAAAAGGATAATTAAACACATAAATATTATCACATAAAGGTTTTTTCAGATCATATGACATTTTTCTAATTTGGGTAACAATGATGTGTTGCAAGGTACCATTCACTATTTATTATATTAAATGTGTAATTTAGTATAATTTCCAATGTCATGAGAACCTATAGAGTCAAACACATAAGGACAAATTGATGATAGATAGAATGAAATAATGAAGCTTGTTCGAGTGTGTGGTCTAGGAATGTTCTAGCGTTAATAAGAGAAACACGATACAACGTAAAGTATGGTTTACTTAAGTGGAATACGTAACAACATAAATTACAATGCACTTAAGTATAATACAAAACACTATAAGGTACAATGCACTAAAGTAGAATACAGAACACCGTAAGGTACAATGCACTTAAATGAAATACAGTACACTGTAACATTTAATACACTTAAGTGAAATACATTACATGTAAGGTATTATGCACTTAAGTGGAATATAATACACCGTAATATATGGTGCACTTAAGTGGGCTTGTTTAGCTTACAACTCACACAAGCGGTTCTATAAATGGAACCCTTGTGCTAAAGTCTTATGACTTGATAAAATTTGATTTGTAATATATCAAAGTCTTTATTCGTAGCAGCTAACATTGAGATTTAAGATACTATGTTCATGTGGACTAAGTAGAGGCTTTGTTGTTCAACACTTTTGATTGTTCTTTAGATTTTCCATCAACAGTTAATCACTAAAAGAGGTAACCAATCTATCAGTAATCATGCCCATTCGTTAGGATGACCTCAAGTAAATTTTTTGTTTTCCACAACGTTTTATATTGCGGGTTCCCTTCAAGGTATTCTTTTAAGAGATATCTTTTTTTTTTAATTTTTATTTTAAGATATTGGTCCAATTGGATTCGAGAGATGATAAGGCTAAATCTCGTAGGACGTTGCTTGGTTTTCATTGATTATTTGATCTTTTAATGTTAGAGGACATATTAAGAAAAGGAAAATGAGGCAATTGATTAGAGAGTTTCACTTAAACTTCATTTCTATTCAAGAGGTTAAGTTAGGTCAGGTTTAGGAGGCGTTGTGTCATAGTGCGTGGGCTAATTTCTCCTATGATTGAAGTTACCGACAAACGAAGGAAGGTTTCTATCTATTTGGTGTAGTGAAAAAGAAAATGTAGTATTTTCTTTCTTGGGGATAAGTTACCTTGGAGTTTGTATTGAGTGTTGTAACACCCCACTTTTCCCACTTTTAAAATAAGCAAAATAATCAATG
Organism: Lathyrus tuberosus; assembly: GCA_022829125.1. Taxonomy (NCBI): domain Eukaryota; kingdom Viridiplantae; phylum Streptophyta; class Magnoliopsida; order Fabales; family Fabaceae; genus Lathyrus; species Lathyrus tuberosus. Next base: position 10,540,746 of record JALAZF010000049.1, on the reverse strand, counting down.
AAATAATCAGAGTTTTTTTTTCTCACCAAAATCAAGTAGGATGCCACATTTGCAAAAACAACACCAAAACTCCTTTATTAAATGAAATAAACAGCGGAAATATTTATTCATTTATTTAATTCATGGCCATCTGCCAAATACACCAAATATCCCACATAAAATCGTGGTCCACCAAAATAATCATAAAAAAATAAAGATACGTAACAAAAGAATAAAAAATAACAAATGACTGAAATCCCCAAAATAGTCCCCTGTTACGTATCAGAGCACTCCTATAGACTTGATCAGCAACAACAATATCCAAGTTAGCTAAGTACCTGGATTATCTGTACTTCCGAAGAAGCACAGACACAACAACAACAACAAAGGGGTGAGAAATCACGTTCAAATATTATAGGAGAATAATTACATGATAAACAGGTAGTCATCACATACAAGCATTATCAATCATCACACACGGCCTACTGCCCAATATCATCATCAACACTAAATAAGAATGTAATGCGACACAACACCATGCATGCGCTACCGACTCATTGGTTCATTCAATCGAACCCAGGATAGATCACATACACCTCTCCTTGGCAATGATCTATCCCCACCATTCTCCACATAGGAGTACGGATGAATCGCATACACTCCTCCTGAGCAACGATCCATCCCACCAATCACCATGAATATGCAAGACTCAGAATTCACAACAAAACATGTATACAACATAAATACATGCACACGATCCTCCTGATCACACCATACATATCAATAACACTAACGTTACACCATTTACTTCAAATACACTAAATACTAAATTAATTAATTAATTGATTAAGAATTATTAAAATTAATATTTCCAACACCAATATCTTATTTCCCAGCACCTGACACCTATTCCCAACCTCTCAAACCGAAGGAAACCGAATCGGACACGAAAACGGGAAAGAACTCGCGAAACGGTACAATTCTGCAACTCTGCAGGCCATACGCGTATTACCCCATGCCATACGCGTATGCCAGCTCCCTCGCCCAACTCGTACGTGTATTTCCTCCTTTGGTACGCGTATTGCCTCACAATGCCCAATATCATACGCGTAGGCCTTGCGCCGTACGCGTACGGACATAAACGTTTTATCACTGAATTTCCCACTTTCCAATACCGTACGTGTATCACCCCCTATTACGCATACTGCCTACTCTCTTACGCGTATGGCTCCTTTTCCTTCACTCCCATACGCGTATGACCTAGCCCCATACGCGTATGGCCAGATCCATTATGCATTTCACCAGAGACCTCCCTATTCTGCAGTCTGCTACGATTTTCACATGTTTCCACTTCTAATCAGTCCTATAGTCGTTTCTACATTGATTTTAGGTCCAATTTTCATCTTCATACTTGCATCTAGAATTACTACAGATATTACAAGCCTAAAACCTCAATTCGTTTTCCCCCAAATCGAATTCAAAAATGACAGATCTGTAACAAGTGTTTACACAACAGCAACAACAACCAAAATTCATGAAAACATTCATTAATTCATGCACGATTCTCAGAATCACAACCATCATATTCAACAATAAACAATTCAATAGTTTGCACATCAATTTCCTACGGGGTTAAGGACTCCCCACTACCCGATCATGAAATAAACACCAATATTAAACCCGTTTCTCCCTCTTACCTCGAATTCTTGCTCAATTCCTGCGAAAATTGAAGAAGGTTCCTTGCCCTAGAGCTCCCTTGTTCTTCCTCCCCTTAGCCTTTTCTCTTTCTCTCTCTAAAATTCTGATTATTCTAACTTTTACCAATCTTTCACTAATTAAGCTCCATTTACCAAATTACCCTCACTAATCTCATTAACCCAATAATCACTTAATTATTTAGGTCCTATTTACTAAATAATCTTAATAATAATAATAACAACCAAAACCATAATAATACTAATAGTAATAATAATAATATGAAATATACTAGTAAAATAATAATAATAATATTTTCATATTACTAATATCACCCCCTACGCACTCAAACACGCATCCAACCAAAGCCAACAATTAAAATAACACCAGACGATCAAATGATTAAAAATGGGGTGTTACAACTCTCCCCCACTTTAATTATTTTCGTCCTCAAAAATTACCTGATGGAAATAATTCTGGATACGACTCTCGCATCCTGCTTTCCAATTCCCAGGTCACACTGCCTCCTGCAGCACCTCCCCAAGCCACTCTCACCAGAGGTATCTCCTTTCCTCTGAGTTGTTTCATCTTACGATCCTCGATCCTCAACGACATCGTCTCTACGGTAAGATTCTCCCTGATCTGAACTTCGTCCCTCTCAATCACATGAGACGGATCCGAAACATACTTCCGAAGCTGCGACACATGAAACACGTCATGCAAGTTCGAAAGTTCCGGTGGCAACGCCACTCTATAAGCAACTGTACCAACTCTCTGCAAGATTTGATACGGTCCGATAAACTTAGGATCCAACTTCTTAGATTTCAAAGCACGACCCACACCGGTCACTGGGTTAACTCTTAGGAATACGTGATCACCTTCACTGAATTCCAATTCCTTCCTCCGATTATCATGGTGACTTTTTTGTCTACTCTGAGATGCTTTCATCTTCTCACGGATCATCTGAATTGTCTCAGTAGTCTGTTGTACAATTTCTGGTCTGAGCACCACATTCTCACCTGTTTCATACCAACACAGAGGCGTTCTACACCTCCTACCATACAAAGCTTCAAATGGTGCCATTCCGATGCTAGAATGGTGACTGTTATTATACGTGAACTCAATCAATGGCAAATGAGTATCCCATGCACCACCTTTCTCCAATACACAGGCTCTCAGCAAATCCTCCAACGACTGAATGGTCCTCTCTGACTGACCATCGGTCTGTGGATGATAGGCCGAGCTCAACTTCAATTTAGAACCCAAGGCTTCCTGCAGACTCTTCCAAAATTCTGAAGTAAACCTCGGATCTCTATCCGACACTATGCTTGATGGAACACCATGCAACTTCACAATTATTCTGATATAAATCTCCGCCAGCTTCGATAACGGGAAACTGATGTTAATTGGTATAAAATGTGTGGATTTCGTAAGTCGATCCACCACTACCCAAATAGCATCAAAGCCTCTCGCCGTATTTGGCAAACCAGTCACAAAATCCATTGCAATGCTGTCCCACTTCCACTCAGGAATTTCCAACGGTTGCATCAGTCCAGAAGGTTTCTGATGCTCCACTTTTGACTTCTGACATGTCAAACAAGCATAGACAAACTGAGTTATGTCCTTCTTCATACCGGACCACCAAAACAACTTCTTCAAATCATGATACATCTTTGTAGCTCCCGGATGAATACTCAAGCTACTCCGATGACTTTCTTCTAATATTGCCTTTTTCAATTCTTCATTATCCGGCACACAAATTCTGCCCCGGAATCTCAGCACACCAACATTATCCACTTTAAAGTCACTATCAGTGTCATCTCCTCCTGTAGGCATCAAATCTACTAATTTCACATCCAGCTTCTGATTTTCCTTAATCACATCCAAAAAGTCATTATTCACTTTCAGCATACCCAATCTGATACTTCCTGGTGTAGTTTCACAAACCATGCTCAAATCTCTGAACTGTTCAATCAATTCCATTTCCTTCACCATTAACGCAGACATATAGATTGTCTTCCGACTCAGAGCATCTGCTACAACATTAGCTTTGCCCGGATGGTAACTCAAATTAAAGTCATAGTCTTTCAAGAATTCTAACCATCTTCTCTGCTTCATATTTAATTCCTTCTGATCAAGCAAATACTTCAAACTCTTGTGATCACTAAACACTTCAAATCTCGATCCATACAAATAATGCCTCCAGATTTTTAACACGAATACCACTGCAGCTAATTCAAGATCATGAGTTGGATAGTTCTTTTCATGCACCCTTAATTGTCTTGAAGCATAAGCCACTACCTTTCCATCTTGCATCAACACACCGCCTAATCCCATCTTAGATGCGTCACAATACATTACGAAAGAATCATTTGGACTTGGCAAAACCAACACTGGTGTTGTAGTCAATCTCTTCTTCAGTTCCTCAAAACTTTCCTCACAAGCAGCATCCCAGATAAAAGCTTGATTCTTCCTGGTCAGCTGAGTCAACGGCAACGCCAATTTAGAAAACCCTTCAATTAATCTTCTATAGAAACCCGCCAAACCCAAAAAGCTTCTAATCTCCGTTGCGTTCTTCGAATTTTCCCACTGAAGTACTGCACTTACTTTAGAGGGATCCACTACTATACCATCGCCAGAAATCACATGGCCCAAGAAACTCACGGTCTTCAACCGAAATTCACACTTCGAGAACTTTGCAAACAATTTATTATCCTTCAACACCTGCAATGCAATTCTCAAGTGACCTGCATGCTCTTCGTCAGACTTAGAATAAATCAGTATATCATCAATAAATACCACAATAAACTGATCCAGATACGAATGGAAAATACGATTCATATATTCCATGAATACACCCGGCGCATTAGACACTCCGAAAGGCATCACTGCATATTTGTAATGTCCATAGCGAGTTCTGAAAGCAGTCTTCTGAATATCACCTTCCTTTACTCTAATCTAATGGTAACCCGGCCTCAGATCAATTTTGCTGAAAACACGAGCTCCTACCAGTTGATCCATTAAGTCCTCAATCCTAGGAAGTGGATACTTATTCTTAATGGTTACTTTATTCAACTAACGATAGTCAATGCATAGGCGCATACTACCATCCTTCTTCTTCACCAACAACACTGGAGCTCCCCACGGCGACACACTTGGTCTGATAAACCTCTTATCGAGCAATTCCCCGACCTGAGATTTCAGCTCTGCCAACTCTGATGCAGACATCCTGTACGGTGCCATAGAGATAGGTCTGGTACCCGGTACAAGGTCAATAGCAAACTCAACTTCTCTTGTCGGAGGCAATTCGGTGATGTCATCTGGAAACACTTCAGGAAATTCATTAACTACTGGCAATTCATTAACTGAAGTCTTGCTTTCAACAGACAACGAGGCAAACGCTGCAACCAGCTTCGCTTCATCTTCCAACAACGCCCTCAACTCCTTGCTAGATAGCGAATCTGCTAATGCTTCCTCTTTAGGAGTAAGAAACAGCAACGTTTTCCTGAAGCAATCAATATAAACCCGGTTGAAGTCCAACCAGTTCATCCCCAAAATAACATCAAGATTACCGAGTGGCAAACAAATCAAGTCCACTATGAAATCTCTACCAAACACGGTCAGCGGACACTTCAAACACACCAAAGAAGTAACCACATAACCAATAGATGGGGTTTAAATCGTCATCCTCTGCTCGAGAGTAGATGGCACAATCCCTAATCTCTTCACACAAGCAACAGAAATAAACGAGTGCGTTGCACCCGTGTCAATGATAGCAATCAAAGGAACATCATTAATAAAGCAAGTACCTTTGACGGAACGCTCCTCCTTAGTGGATTGGGCTCCCACCAAGGTAAACACCTTCCCACTAGTTTGAGACGCCTGAGACTTCTCCGGCTTCTCACAGTGAGTGCTGATGTGACCCTTCTCACCACAATTATAACAAGTAGGCATCGTGGCTCTGCAATCAGCTATAACATGACCTGCTTTGCCACACTTGAAACACTTCTTCACCTCAGTCTGACAGTTGTTAGAACGGTGACCTGTGCCACCACATTTGAAGCACTTGAGAGTATCAGCACTTGCTCCCTTCTCCTTTGGCTTCTTTCCCCATCAGCTTTCTGTTTCCCCTTATCAGCTGGAGCACTGTAAGGAGTTCCTCCAAACCTCTGCTTATTTTTCTTCTCATTCACAGCTTTGTAATGAGCAATTCTGGCCCTGTTGTCATTATCATAAATTCTGCTTCTGCTTACCAGCTCTGGATAGTTTCTTATCTTCTGACAAGCAATCCCCAATTTGATCTCGGGACGCAGCCCGTTCTCAAACTTCAAACACTTCGAAGTCATAGCTTCTTCAGTATTGTAATGAGCACAATACTGAACCAGCTCCTCAAACTTAGCAGCATACTCAGCAACTGTCTTGTCACCCTGCTTAAGCTCCAAAAATTCCACCTCTTTAGCACTACGGATGTCTTCCGGAAAATACTTTTCCAGAAACTCAGCTTGAAACACAGCCCAAGTAATCTCAGTACCTGCAGCTTCTAATCTTTGACGACTGTTGTCCCACCAAGCCTCAGCCTCTCCTTCCAGCATATGAGTACCAAACCGTACCTTCTGAGCATCACTGCATCCCATGGTCCTGAAGATCTTCTCCACAGCCTTCATCCATTTCTATGCAACCTCTGGATTCAAGATACCTCCCTTATATGTAGGCGCTTGTTGCTCTGAAACTGTGCTAAGTCACGAAACTGAGCACCTCCACCCTGGTTGGCATTCTCTACAGCTTGTGCCATGGCTTGCATAGCAGCAGCAAGAGCAACATCATTCCTTCCTGCCATACTGGACAACAATAATCATAAGGTCAGAACACACAAACGACTTCTATCCTAAGGACAGACTCGACTCTAACACCTGGCCGGACGGACCGACCTGCTCTGATACCAATTGTAACACCCCACTTTTCCCACTTTTAAAATAAGCAAAATAATCAATGAAATAATCAGAGTTTTTTTTTTCACCAAAATCAAGTAGGATGCCACATTTGCAAAAACAACACCAAAACTCCTTTATTAAATGAAATAAACAGCGGAAATATTTATTCATTAATTTAATTCACGGCCATCTGCCAAATACACAAAATATCCCACATAAAATCGTGGTCCACCAAAATAATCATAAAAAAATAAAGATACGTAACAAAAGAATAACAAATAACAAATGACTGAAATCCCCAAAATAGTCCCGTGTTACGTATCAGAGCACTCCTATAGACTCGATCAGCAACACCAATATCCAAGTTAGCTAAGTACCTGGATTATCTGTACTTCCGAAGAAGCATAGACACAACAACAACAACAAAGGGGTGAGAAATCACGTTAAAATATTATAGGTGAATAATTACATGATAAACAGGTAGTCATCACATACAAGCATTATCAATCATCAAACACGGCCTACTGCCCAATATCATCATCAACACTAAATAAGAATGTAATGCGACACAACACCATGCATGCGGTACCGACTCATTGGTTCATTCGATCGAACCCAGGATAGATCACATACACCTCTCCTTGGCAATGATCTATCCCCACCATTCTCCACATAGGAGTACGGATGAATCGCATACACTCCTCCTGAGCAATGATCCATCCCACCAATCACCATGAATATGCAAGACTCAGAATGCACAACAAAACAGGTATACAACATAAATACATGCACACGATTCTCCTGATCACACCATACATATCAATAACACTAACGTTACACCATTTACTTCAAATACACCAAATACTAAATTAATTAATTAATTGATTAAGAATTATTAAAATTAATATTTCCAACACCAATATCTTATTTCCCTGCACCTGGCACCTATTCCCAACCTCTCAAACCGAAGGAAACCGAATCGGACGCGAAAAAGGGAAAGAACTCGCGAAACGGTACAATCCTGCAACTCTGCAGGCCATACGCGTATTGCCCCATGCCATACGCGTATGCCAGCTCCCTCGCCCAACTCGTATGTGTATTGCCTCCTTTGGTACGCGTATTGCCTCACAATGCCCAATGTCATACGCGTAGGCCTTGTGCCGTACGCGTACGGACATAAACGTTTTATCACTGAATTTCCCACTTTCCAATACCGTACGCGTATCACCCCCTATTACGCGTACTGCCTACTCTCTTACGCGTATGGTTCCTTTTCCTTCACTCCCATACACGTATGACCTAGCCCCATACGCGTATGGCCAGATCCATTACGCATTTCACCAGAGACCTCCCTATTCTGCAGTCTGCTACGATTTTCACATGTTTCCACTTCTAATCAGTCCTATAGTCGTTTCTACATTGATTTTAGGTCCAATTTTCATCTTCATACTTGCATCTAGAGTTACTACAGATATTACAAGCCTAATACCTCAATTCGTTTTCCCCCAAATCGAATTCAAAAATGACAGATCTGCGACAAGTGTTTACACAACAGCAACAACAACCAAAATTCATGAAAACATTCATTAATTCATGCACGATTCTCAGAATCACAACCATCATATTCAACAATCAATAATTCAACAGTTTGCACATCAATTTCCTACGGGGTTAAGGACTCCCCACTACCCGATCATGAAATAAACACCAACATTAAACCCGTTTCTCCCCCTTACCTCGAATTCTTGCTCAATTCCTGCAAAAATTGACGAAGGTTCCTTGCCCTAGAGTTCCCTTGTTCTTCCTCTCCTTAGCCTTTTCTCTTTCTTGTTAGACGATGGCTATGGATCTAGAAGGGGGGGGGGGTTGAATAGATCCCTTGAGTTTTACACGCAAATGGACTACAAAATTCTGTTTTAAAAAATTTGTTTAACGGAAGCTACCACTGGATAGAACATCTACAACGAACCTTCTACCGAAAGGATCAGATATGCGCGAATATATTGTGGATGAGAACGAAAGAGAAAAATTCAGTTATGAATATTACACTTATAAACGCAGACAACAAATTATCACTTGCTTGATGTTTATACCGATCCAATGAGGTTAATTGATAAACAATTTAAAGCAATGTGTTCGATTTTTGCTTGGAAACAAATTATCAAACACGTAGTGTGCGTAAACACACTATGTGCAGAATTTCTATGGAGAATAATGTGCAGCTGCTCCAAAACACAATTCAATGAATTGTATTGATTTAACAAAAACAGTTTAACAGCGTACAATTATTCTATGACAGAAATTACGATAGTTTGCAACGTCACAAAATTGAACAATACTGAAATGTAAAAGAGTTAAGGGAAAGAGAGAGAACACCCGAGATTTGATTAGGCAGTTCCCCAATCGTCCTCGCTTTGGGTACGTCTGCCCCCAATTCCGCAAAAGGAATTGAGATATATATATATATATATATATGTAGTTGTTGCAATGTTTATTACAAGAGAAAACTATGAACATTCAAACCCCGAACGTCTTCGATCTTTGATGCAGAATTTTCTCTTCCCTTGATTTAAGATGAATCAAGTGTTCCGAATATGGATGATTCAATTACCGTCCCACGCTACTAAACCGAAAGAAAACTCCGTTCTTCAGTTACCTTCACTCTGTCAATTGAAATCTTCCAAGAATTCGAACCCAAACTTTCCTCTACGATCCTCTGATTACAGCTACTAAACCGAAACAGTTGCGCCAATTTCTGGTTACCTTCGCCCAGCTGAATCCCTGTAGAAAGAACAGTTTGTACAAAACCCCCAAAATCTCCTCGATTCTTGGAGGACGCACCCAACTGGCATATATTTTTCGCGTTTCTTGTTCTATTTTGAAAAATGAAGACCCAAAACTATTTATATGAAAAAATATGACCAAAAGAAATAACAGGAAATAACAGAAACAAATTTAAGTGAAAAAGCACAAAAAACAGTGTCATGCGTCGACCTCTGGAGTCTATGCGTCGACACATAGAAAGGCAATTTTGAGTTCTCAGGTTTATGCGCTTACCCATGAGTTCTGGGGGTCAGCGCATGATTCTTGAGGTCGGCGCATAAGTTCCGAGGTCAGCGCATGAAGGCCAATTTTTTGAGAAATTTCATTTTTTGAATTGTTTTCACCAGACCAAGGTCAAACACACATGCTAGACACTATTAAATCACTTGTGGACATTAATTTTTGAGGAGAATAGGATCCTATGCATCTAGACACATGACCAACAACGATAAGATGCTGTATGCTCGACACGCGAAGTGATACCGCTCAAATTACAATCTAATGCATTTGTTGACATCATTAAAACAAGATGGCTAGAAGGATATCCCTCACATTTCTCTCTCTAAAATTTTGATTATTCTAACTTTTACTAATCTTTCACTAATTAAGCTCCATTTACCAAATTACCCTCACTAATCTCATTAACCCAATATTCACTTAATTATTTAGGTCCTATTTACTAAATAATCTTAATAATAATAATAACAACCAAAACCATAATAATACTAATAGTAATAATAATAATATGAAATATACTAGTAAAATAATAATAATAATATTTTCATATTACTAATATCACCCCCTACGCACTCAAACACGCACCCAACCAAAGCCAACAATTAAAATAACACCGGACGATCAAATAATTAAAAATGGGGTGTTACAAGTGTGGTCAGAATGATCGATCATGCTTTGTGGTGAATGTTTATGCTAAGTGCTCCCTAATCGATAAAAAGGTGATGTGGTATCATTTGATTCTCGCCGGGGGGGGGGGGGGGGGGGGGGGGGTGTTCAATGGGTCTCATGGTATGTCCTTGGTGACTAAAATTCTTTCCTTAGGCCCACTAATAGGAAGGTACATGTGTCATACCGCAATTTTGTCCTTGTATTTTAAATTCATCTAATACATGTCTATTTGTCAAGTTTTGCATTTTTAGCCATATACATTTTTATCAACAAATAAAGTCACCATAATCATGCATATAGGCATTGTAGTAAAAAAGTCAACATTTTACATGTAGAAGAAATTGACTAAAATTGCATTTTTTTTCATTATGCATTTTGAAAAATAAATTCATGATCATTTAATTTATCATCAAAATATCCATTTGAGTTTTATTAATCATTTTCATGCAATATAAAATAAAAATCAATGTTTCTAGAAGGTCTAAAATATCTGTCATTTATTACATCATTATTCCATGCATATATTACATCACTATTCACTATTTAATTAAATAAGTTTCTAGAAGGTGACGCGGCAGGAAAAAGTTTGAGATTAAGTTATTGATTAACTTAACTCAAAAAGCAAGAGTTGCCACAGAACTTTATTGTTTCCAAAAGGAAAAGAGAAAAGGTCGAACAAAACCCACAAAAGGTAAAACAAAAGAGAAAATTTGTATACAGGGGTTAGTTATGAAAGGGGAAGGTATTAACACCCCTCACATCTATGGTACTCCATAGGAACCATTTGCAAATCTATGTTTATAAAAAGATGGGTTGTTTGTTGATTGATTTTAATTGAAAAAACATTTTGTCGTATTCGAGTGAAGAACTCAACTTACTACCCACAAATATGAGGAAATGAGCATTTGCATCATCTTGATATGGAGAACTTTGACTTGGACTTTCTCACAAGCACGTCTCAACATTCAAGTGGAAAATGTAAATCATTTATCAGCATATTGTAGAAGTATAGTGGTTTGCATAACTACAAGAATAGACTAATATCTAATCTATAAAAAAATGGGCTCTTAAAGAAAAGTGCACCAAGGCACAAAAAAGAAGTTTGATGAGGTTTGTCTTTTTTTAGAACTTTTGAATAGAGTTTGAATATGCTTAAGTGTTTTAGCATTTATTAAGAAAAATATTTTCTAGATCACTTGACAAAGTCAATGTTTATTAAGAAAAAGGTCTGAAGTTTAAAAACAATAAGTTTTTGATATAAGGAGAAGTTTTGAAAATTGAAGAAGTGAGAATGAGATGACGATACTATCCTAAAGCAAAAAACAAAAGACATGAAATAAATGGTCTCAGTGTAAGGTAGCCCAAGAGAAATCTTTGTGTGTGCAAGTGTACTAGCCACAAGTGGAAACAAGCATTTGACATTGGTCAAAACAAGAATTCTTTTCCCTTTGGATTGAGCCACAAGATGAACAAGCACATGCACAGATGATTATCGACAGATTTAGATGAACAACACAGTCACAAAGCCACAAAGCCACAATGAGCATCCAAGTCTTAAATTGAAGATCAGAGGGTCCAGAGGAATAAATATGTCCTAAATGAATCACAAAGTCTTAGATACCACTCTAAGAAAAGGGAAAGCACTAAGTCCTAAGGTCCAAAGTCCAAAATACTCCTCAAGTAAGGGATAGTAACACAAAGTCCAAAAGATCAAATTAAAGGTTTTTTTAGGTTTTTAGCCAATTTTATAGTGTTTTTGTTCTTTTGAAATAAGAAAGCAATAAAGCATAAAGTAAAGAGCAAAAATAAAAGGCAAGAATGTAAAATGACATAAGAGTAATTGACATAAAGGTAAAGAACATAAAAGTAAATGTTATATGTTAGCATAATTAATATGTCAATGTTAGTGTTAATAAGAATTCAACCGAGTCGGGACAATTTAGCACTATGTTAAGCAATTATAAGTGGACTTATGTAGAAGTCACACCCGTCTGAGGCTGGTCAATAACAATTTATGTGTCCAACATGTTAGAGAAATGATACAAAAATTATTCTCCTAAAATAATGTAACACAGTAGATCAAAGCAAAAGAAAAGATGAAGAAGAATAAGAGAGATGAGAGGATCAAACACAATTGAAACACAACAAGGGATCATCTATCACCAATTTCAATCATTCTTCTTCATAATACCATAGGATCAACTTATCATTAATCTAAAGTACCAAAAATGATCAAATGATCATTTAAATGATAAGTTTGAACCGATGAAAGTTCATGCAACCAAAGTATCATTCAAAGACCAATTGAACTTGAAGAAGCATCAATCAACCACATCATGATCAAAGTCAACAAAGTCAAATAGAAAATGGACCAAAATAGTAATTAAAAGGAAATAAAAATAATTTTAAAATGTTTAAAAATGGAAATTCAATGAAACATTCAAAAGAAGCATCAAAACATAAAATAAATGGTTGACAAAATTATGAGAAGTCAAGAATATTGCAAATAAGTGGATCTCAAAAGTTGGATGCAACAATGTTTGAAAATGATTAAAAATAAAATGATAAATGAAAATTAAATGAAAAATAAAGTAAAACATCAATTAATTGAAAAAATGATTTTAAAAATTATGCAAAAAATATATGTGACGCAAAATATTTTTTTATGATTTATGAAAAAAATTGGAGTAAAAAATATTAAAGGATATATTTAAAATAAATCAGAAAATAAAACGAGAATAAAATGAAAAAGAAAATAAAAAATATTTGAATTAGGGATCCAACGACTAGTCTCCATTTGAAAAACGGGCGCATGACCTTCATCTCAACATTCAGCTTGATTTTTACAATATCATGAACTCGTGTTTTTAGCATGAATCAACCATGGATTCAACTTCCAAATACTTCATTGTTCGTGTCTCTCGGCATTAGAGTCATTGATTGGCTCTGAGCAGAGAGAATTTTCTCAAGAACACGAAGAACCATAGTTCTTCAAAGTAAAATTAAATGACTAATACGAAGAATAAATTTTAGTTAAGTGAGGGCTTTTGATCAGTGAATCAAGATGAACACACTGGTAACTTATTTGCTAAAAAATTTAACGCATATCTACCTTTTTAGTTGAAGCTTCAAAGGTTAACAATGGTGGAATCAAGTTGAAGGTTGCAGGAGGTTTTAAGCCACGAAAATACTTCAGTTAGCTTCAGAGGAGGCCGATGAGTGATTCTGGGAGAAGAAATGAAGCTAAAGAGCTTGAATCAAAGAAATGGATAACTGGGTTTTAGGTATCAGGTTCAAATGGTTGCAGAATTTCTTTGGCTATCAAATCTTGGAAATGAAGGTAAATGCTTCCTTTATTTATAGGAAAAGTGTTGTTAATCTCACACATGTGAAATGGATCTGAAATACGTGTGAATCAAGTTGGAATTTTGTAATTTGCAATCCATGTGAGGGCAAGGGTGAAAAGTGTTATTCAGGCATGAAACTTGGTCGTTTTGCACTCCACTCCATGCGTTCTGCAAGGACAAACAATTTTGCACATGTGTTGGTGGTCCCATGTGAAAATTTGGATGATTACAAGTTTCAAGTCGTGCTTGAAATGCAGAGTCCATAACACCATGTTTGAGCTTAGGCCAAATGAAATCCACTCGTATGTTTTGAGATATTCTTTGTGCCAAATAATCTCCTAATGGTGAAGCATCAGATGCAAAAAGAATCACATCAAAAGAGTACTTGAGTTGAAAATGGCATTGAATCAAAGTTGGGGTTGTGGCCTGAAATTTCAGGTCAGGCATTAGGTCGACCAGGTCTTAGGCCTACTTTTGTGCACACATGGGCAGCTTGGCCAATCCCAAAATTGATGGACTTGGAGGCATAATTGATTTTTGACCCTTGAAGAAAATTTTTATAGGATTTCAAATGTAAAATTTGGCTCAAAGTATATTCCAAAAGTGTTGAGAAATGAGAGAGTTATGGTGTTTGGACCAAGTGATATGCCATACTTGATTTTAGGCCAACCAAACATGTGTTAACTTTAGATTTCTTGCTATTTTCTTGCATTCACAGGCCCAATTATGAACACTTGAATACCAAATGAAGGAAGCTTGTTTTTCCTTTGAATAATCTTGATGATTGCTTGAGAATTGGATGGGGATGACATGGAAATAAAAACATGAACTATACTTGAATCAAATTTGAAAACATGTATCCAAATTTAACTTATCTTAATAAAATGATGTTGAATGAAGCTTGACAAAAATGTGACCTATTATAAGTCGTTCCTTGAAGTGAAAGCTCCTGTAGACCACTTGTTGACCAAACTTTGACTTTGAGAATCAAAACCCAAATTTAGAAACTAATCTTGATCTATTGATTGCAAGACCCTACCTTGTACAATAAGAAAAGGAAACAACACATATTTTTTTTATATTTTGAATAGGGTTAGAAAAGTTAGAATGTAAGCAAGCAAAGAGGCAAAAAGAAACACAAAGAGTGCTTGATGATCTCCTACAAAGACAAACCCAAGGAAATAAAGGCTAGGGGGGGGGGGGGGTGCCATGCTTGTGATGCTAGTGAGATGCACATGAAATGGTAGGTGGATTCTTAGGGGGTAAAAATTAGGGTGTGACAGAAGACACTCACACTCTTTGCATAATTCCTAAATTATCCTTTCTAGAGCGTATAAATAAACCTCATTTCATTCACAAAATGACACCACAAATCATTCACAAAAACTAAGTCAAAACTCTCTTCATTTTTCTTCAAGTCATTTATTTCTTTTTTTATTAAATTTTATTTTAGGCAGACTCTTATGCTCGTCATTTATTTAATTCTATTGCATTTTTATTCTTGTCTCATTTATTCAGTACCTTAATCATCACCATTTTGCATGAAAACTTAATTGATTTTAAATCAAGAGTTAAAAAGTGTTCTTGAACCTCAATTAGCAAAAGTGATAAACTGTGAATTAATTTTTCATTTATTTAAATTTTCTGTGCATTATTTTTCTTAATGCACTTAATTAGTATCTTAATCATCACCATTTTGCATGCAAACTCCATTGATTCAAAATCAAAAGTTTAAAGTGTTCTTGAACCTCCATAAGCAAAAGTGATAAAATAAGATTTAATTTTCCTTTTTTTCATGGCTCATTTTTTAATTCTGAGCATTTCATGTTGTTCGTGAGATTGATTAGATGGTTTTTCATTATTAATTTTTTTAGTTTCATGTTGTTCTTGAAGAAACCCAGAATTAATCACAGCCATCCATTCCTCTTTTTTTCTGATGCATACTGAGCGTGCCACGTGGCACTGTGTGGCTAGCACAAATGAGCTCCTAATTGGGACCAGTTTGCTTTTACAACCCCTATTTGTCTTGCTTATTTCTTACTATATTTCTTTTGTTTGCTTAAGTTGGGCCTTATGCCATTTTTTGTTATATTATTTTGTTGGGTAAACTCATATCTCCTTTATTTCTCTTGCACCCCATTTATTTTGTTCATAGTTTTTTATTTTTATTTTATTTTTATTTATTTTAATCCTTTATAATTATTATTATAATAAATAATTAATTTAAATCATGTTTAATTAATTAATTATATCTTATTGTTTAATTACCATTCCATTCATACTCATGCACTCATCTTTGTCATTTTTGTTCATTTAGACTTATATTTATTATTGCTTAATTATATCTTATTGAAAATTAAATAAATAATTATATCAATGTTAAAAATATTTTATAAGGGTAAAAACCCTTGGTCCAACGCCAAGTGGATTTTGAAAACCCTAGCTTTTATTTATTTTATTATTATTGATTTTTATTTGTTTATTTTTGTAAATGCTACAATCCCTTAATTTTATTTATTATTGGTTATTGGTTATTATTATTGGTTTTTATTTGTTTATTTATTTAAAAAAACCCTTATGTTTGTTTGTTTATTTATTTTATTATTATTAGTTTTTATTTGTTTATTAAATTTTGAAAACCCCTTGATTTTATTAGTTTTTATTAATTAAATAAATATATAATAATGATAAAAAAATATAGATAAATAGTTAAAGGAGTATTTTCAAACACATTAAAACCCTTGGTCAAAGGCCAAGTGAATTTCCCAAACTCTTTTCTCTCGATTAATTTTGTATCGATGCAAATTGAATCTTTTCCGTTTAAACCTAAAATTAAAATATTTTCTTAATAAAATTGGTTGAAAATGGTTAGGTTGAACTTTCTTTGTCCCTCGTAACCCCGATTATTTGGATGATGGTCACACTTAGCCTCCCTTTTGAATATTCGTTAATCGTCTTAAAACACAATAAACAACCGAATTAAGTTAATTCTTTCATGGACGAAAAATATTGGGGTGGAAGTAATTTTCTTCTCTTTTCCTAAGTATTCGTGTGATGGCCGCACTTAGCCTACCGTTCGAATACTTGTCGTCCGTTAAGGAAACACGACTTGAATCACCACACAAATTCATAATTAATCGATTGAAAAAGATTGAGGTGAAAGTAATTTTATACTCCTTTCCTGAGTATTCATGTGATGGCCGTACTTAGCCTACCGTTTGAATATTCGTTAATCACTTAAAATATTCAAACACATCAAATCTATCTTTTCTCGGCCCGTGTAATTGAAGCCTTTCAAACCTATCTTTTCTTGCCCCCGTGTGATCAGAATCTTTCAAACCTAATTACTCGCACCCGTGCGACGGAACACCTTTTTGCAAAAGAACATTGTTTAGTTCATTTAAATGAGAATAAAAACTAGCGCTTCAGTCTCCTCTACGAGCAAACAAGCCAATGTTTAGCCGTTAGAATGTGATCTAAACACTTGTTCAATAAAACAAACCAACAAACTGTAGAATTCCATCGAACTACGAAGCATTGAGCTCCTTATTGCACCTGAGGATATGTAGGAGCGAGACCCGCAATCTCGTTAAGCACCTTAATAAAAAACGTTTTTGCGACCCCTTGTATTTTCCTTTTGCACTCTTTTAAACTATTCGAAGAAAACAATTAACATAAGCTAACATTCAATAGAATATTTAAATAAGAGGTTCCCGTTGAGTGTAAGGGACGTGAGGGGTGCTAATACCTTCCCCTTGCGTAATCGACTCCCAAACTCGAATTTGGTTACGACAAACATTTTCTTTTTTAAAGGTTTTATCGATATTTTCCTATTCTTCCATTGGAATAAATAAAGTTCGATGGCGACTCTATTTGAACTATTTTTTCGGCGACCATTGTAAAGGATTGTATTTTTCAAGGTACGACAAATGTCGACGCTACTAGGGAATATCACTCCATGCAAGAGAGAGTCAAGCCTAACTTAGTTCGATTTGAGATGAATGTCAACATTGTCTATTTTTTTTCTATCTTTTTTTTTATGTCATTATATTCCTGCTATCTGTGCTCTAATGTTGGTACTCATGTTACAATTGGGGCCCCTCTAATTATCTGTTACTTTGTGAGATAGACTCTCTACCCGAGTCTTGAGAAAAACATTAAGATATGATATGGTTGTGTAATGTTGGCCTATCAGACTCACTTGTCTTGTTGGAGTAGCACGAGAACCACACCTAAAGTAGATTCTCTTGAGGGTATTGTTAACTAGAAAGTAATTTTGCTAAGGGGGAAATATTTTCTTGTTGGATTCGTGACTCTACGGAACTTTTAGAACCCGACACACTGTGGTTGCATAGTGTTGACCTGGCGGACTCACTTGTCTTGTCGTGGTAGCACGAGAACCATAATTAGACGAGTTCCTTTTAAGGGTATTGTAAACTAGCAAGTAATTTTGCTAAGGAAGCAATATTCTCAAGAGCGACCTATGACTCTGGGAGCCTTTCAAACATAGAGTTACTCTGGTTGTTGTGTATAAAGCAATGAGAATAATTCTGAATATCTGTACCTAGACTTGATTCAGAACATGGATCCATATATCTAGCATGCTTTTCATTTTTTTTGCAAAGCTTAGCATATTCTAAAAAATGCATAAAATGAAAAAAAAACATTTTCACATACATCAATGCATTCACATTTCATTAGCATGCATGCATATCATCATCCCAAAAGAAACTCATCCATCCTTTGTCCATAATCCATAATGATTTTATGATACCCATATCAGACTCAAGGTCGTTTTTGAAAGATCATGAACTCGTTGGAGCAAAGCCATGTTGCGTTAAGAGGATATCCTGACTTATGAAGAGCCAATTGGACCAACTATGGAGGCCATGATAGCCTTAGCAAAAAAATAGGACAACATTCAACGAACTTCAATTACTGAAAAGTCATTCCACCTCAAGAAAAGGTCCCTACTAGACCTCATCCAGTACAAATCCTAGTTGAGGATCCTGTTGTACAAGAGTGTCATATAGTCCAAAAGGGACATTCCTCATCTCATGATATTGTTGAATATCATAACTTTGAATTCTCTACAGCAAATTCTCGAGAAGAAAACCTGATGGTGAATACTGAATGACTATAGGATGTTAAGATTGCTGAAAGATGTCGTGTGTTGAAAGATGCTGCGATCCAATGAATCTTTCATCCATTGACAGATGGTTGTCTCTTTATTTGAGAAGTCTGTTGTGCGCTCTGACCTGCTCACATCTATTTTGAGCTTTTCTAGCATATATATTGTTTATCTTCAGCAAGTGGCTATCCTATGTAAAGCTTGTCTGTTACCCCCTTTTCAAGTTTAAAACTTGATTAAATAAGTTTATTATCCTGTAAATCTTTGTATACCTGGGAGTTTCTTCTCCAGTAGAACAAATGAATTTTCCCTTTGGGGTTCCCCAGTGAAGTCCATATCCTCTTTTCTCTTTATCTCCAACAATTTCAAGACGTAGTTTCATCTATGGATTTCCCCTATCTCTTGTGGAATTTCATATTCCATAGCTGGATCTCTTCTTGTTTTTCCCCTGCAGAGTTTTTTTCCCTTTGCTAAGTTTCTCCGACTTCTGTTTGTCTCTCGTGGCATCTTTTTCCCACAGAGTTCTGTGTTTGCATTCATATCATATCATAATCATTTTGCGGTATGTTAGGGCCAAAAATTGGGTCTGAATTTAAGTCTCTTCTATCTCGTCGAGACAAAGATGTCAATCTTCATTTCTCTGAATAGAAGAAACTTGAATAGGGGCATCTATCATACCCTAATTTTTACCCCTAAGATTCCACCTCATTTGCATCTTTCCAATGCATCAAGATCACAAACTTGTTTGTCTCCTAACTCTCCGACCTTTGGGTTTGCCTTTGCAGAGATCACCAAGCACCTCATGTGAATCTTCTTTACATCTTTTTGTACTTATAGGTTTTATAATTCACTAACCACCAATCAAAATACAAATATATGTTCTTTGTCCCTTTGTTTCTTTTGTAAGGTAAGGTTTGGAATCAAGAGCATCAAGTGATTGCATCCCTATCTAGGGTTTGAGTTTCCTCAAGTCAAGATATGGGTAACCATTGATTTTCAAGGTTTATTCATCAAAGCATGACCTCTAATCTCACATCATGGAGTCTCAATCATTATTCAACTTTATTTGGTCAAGAATGTTTCAAGTTGGATGACTTATTTCTCAAGAAATTTCAAAGGTTCATGTGTTTATTTCCATGTCTTCATCAACAAGTTTCCTCAAGTCGTTGCAAGCTTCATCAAAGAAAAATCAGGTGTATATCATTTTGAGCTTATATGATCATCAATGTGCCTTAAAATGCAAAAAATATCCAAGGTTACAAGTTTGTACAAGGAGGTTTGACAAAAAAGTCATCATTTCAAGCCTAAGTTCAAGACTTCATAACTTCTTCATACTTTTACATTTTTGAGTGCTTCTTTGGGAAAATGACCCTACTTGGCATCCCCTGTAACTTATCGTCACAAGTCAAGAGAAAATTGTGCTTGTAAGACCATCAAAAGTCTAGAAACATTATAGGTCATTTTGTGGACTTATAAATTTTTGGCCTAAATTCAAGTATGGCATGCCAATGTTCCAAAGATCATAACTTTTTCAATTTTCAACTTTTATGGGTGCTTATTTTTGTCAAATGTCCCTCGTGATGTCCTATACAACTTTGATTTAGAGGTCAAACATCAATTCATGCTCTAAGGACCTCAAATCTTGAAGGCCATTTGTGCACAAAACTAGGTCATAACTTGTTTGGCCTAATGCCTGACCTGATTTTCAGTGCCACGACCTCAAATTCCCACTCATGCCATTTTTCACCTCAAGCATTCTTTTAGGTTGATTCTTTTTGCATTGTGTCCTACTCTGTGAAAGGATCATTTGGCTCAAAGAAAATCAAGATATGCACGAGTAGATTGCATTTGGCCTAGCTATGAACATGGTTACTTGGAACTGAGTTATGGTTCATGCTCAATTTTGTAATTTCATCCAACTCTCAATTTTAGGCCAATGTTTGCACGTGGTTAGTACCTGAGCATGTTAAGTGATGATTTGTGATACAAAACGACCCAAAATTAGAGGCAATGCATTGTGTTTTGGACGACTTCATGATCAAGCTTGGCCACACTTATTGCACAATTCATTTCACACGATTACAGCTAATTCTCACACAAATCCCATTCATTCACCTTAGCTATAAATAGAGGAAGCATTTGTACTAAAAACCAAGCTTAGATAGCCCCTCAAACCTCTTCTAAAACTCATAATTTCTCTCCAAATTTTGAGATATCATGTTTCATTTCCAAGCTCTTCCAATTCAATTTCTTGCTTCCATTAGCTTCACTATCATCTTCTGAAGCTAAAGCAATAAGAACCAAGTCTTTAGACACAATACATTTCTCTGACCAAATCCACTTTTCAACACCCTCGATCATCATTTGGACAAGGTAGTTTTAAACATCTTTTGGACTCAAACAAGTTACCACGATGCATCCTCACTCTCTCTGATCGTTTCCCATAACTTACCTTATGTTGATTGTTCATTGATCAGATCTTATGGCTTTTGTTTTTTCCAGCATTTTATTTTCATTTTAATTGTTTTAATTTCTCATTTTATTTTGAAAAATCAGTAAAAATAGCTCCCTTTATATTTTTCACTCAATATTTTTTTCATAATTACCTAAAAATATTTTCTATTTTATGAGCATTTTTCCATATTTTTATTCCTTGATTTGATATTTTTTTATCATTTTCTTCATTTTTCATGCATTTTAATTAGTTTAAAATTGCTTTTATACATTTTTAAATTCTCCAAAAAAATTTATATGATCCTTGACTTGTTTCTGACTTGTAGTAATTTTCTTGATCATTTGATCTTTGTTTAGAGGCTTAATCTTATTTTCATTTTTATAATCATTTAAAAAAATCTTTTCATGCATTTTTAATTGTGTATTATTACATTTTGGTTTAGTTTCTGGTTGTTGCCTTGGATCATAACTTGTTGATCAAAGTTCTCCTTAATTTCAATGGACTTTGGATGTTGATGAGGTTGGATGAACTTTCATCAATTCAAATCTATCATTAAATGAATCATTTGATTCATTTTTGGTGCTTTGAGTTGATGATAGATTTAGTTCCTTAATCCACCAAGAAAGGTGATTGAAATTGACGATGAATAGATCTTGAGTCTTGATTCTATTTGGTCCTCTCTTCATCTTTCCTTCTCCTTATTTTCCTTTTTCTTTTCTCTTGATCAATTGGATTACTTGTTGTCCATCTTGTTCATGATGTTTGGATTGATGCTTGATGAAATTTCATCATTTCAAATCCACCATTTGATTGATCATTGATCATTGGAGGTACTTTGGATTGATGCATAAGTTTGTCCTAAGTTGTCATGAAAGATTGATTGATGTAATGGACCAGTCTCCTTGCCTTAGTGCTTGATCCTTCCTTGGTTTTTACTTGTGCTACGTGTTTTAGGAGTATGATTTCTATCATATCAAGGATTGATTGATGTAATGGACCAGTCTCCTTGCCTTAGTGCTTGATCCTTCCTTGGTTTTTACTTGTGCTACGTGTTTTAGGAGTATGATTTCTATCATACCTCTAACATGTATGGTACATAAATTGTTATTGACCGGCCCCCCATAGTGTGATCTTCCTTATAGATTGTGCTACAATTGCTTAACATAGCACTAAATTTGTCCCGAATCAGATTACTAATTCTAACACTAACACTAACACTAACATTATTATTGTGTTAACTTTTACTTTATGCCATTTACTTTTATGCACCTTTACTTTTATGCCATTTATATTTCTTGCTCTTTACATATTACTTTACTCTTATCATTTACATATCATATTGCTATTGTTTATGTTTATGCCTTCTTTTTCTTTGTCCACTTAGACTTTTCTTTTTCTTTTAAAGACATTATTAAAGGCAAAACCCCCTAAAAAAATTAATGGCTTCCTTGGACTATTGGTTACTATCCCATGCTTGGATGTTGGACTTATGGACTTAGACTTAGGTTCTTGATCATTTACTTTGGACTTGTGACTTGAGACCTTGGAATTCATCTGGTACCTTTGACATTGGGTAGACTTCTTGAAGACTTGGTTTATTCTTTGCTTGTTGCTTAAATCTAAAGGAAGGGAGTGTTGACTTATGTAAAAAGCTTGCTATCTTGGTTAGATATTTCCTTTCTTTGCTTTTACTTTATGAATTAGGGTAGTCACTTCATCTCCTCCCCTTCTTAAAATTTCAAAATCTTCTCCCTTTTTCAAAATCTTCTTGTTTCAAACATGAACCACTTTCTCAATAAACCTTGATTTTGTCAA
This sequence comes from Lathyrus tuberosus, assembly GCA_022829125.1. Classification (NCBI taxonomy): domain Eukaryota; kingdom Viridiplantae; phylum Streptophyta; class Magnoliopsida; order Fabales; family Fabaceae; genus Lathyrus; species Lathyrus tuberosus. Next base: position 10,517,664 of record JALAZF010000049.1, on the reverse strand, counting down.
GTGATTTTCAAACTCTTTTTCTCAAATAGTTGCTAATTCATCTTAAGCATATTAAGACCATTTCAAAAAACATAAAAAACACACAACTCATTCAAACTATTTTGTGCCCTTTGTGCACTTTTCTTTTTAAATTTTTTCTTAAGGATTAGACATGAGTCATTTTCATAGTTGAGATGTAATTCTCCTATCCCCATAGTGATGTTTGATGTTGATTCTTTTCCACTTAAGAGAGTTAGTGGCATACTTGTTGATCTCTATCCAAATTGGAGCCCTTCTCAATAGTGATAGTTGGAGATCGCATCGAGAACATGGTCAAAAACAGAAAAATCAAAGGCACCTCGAGCATCCAGACTAGCGAGAGTGAATCCCTTCTCAGTTCCCAAGAGGAATAAGAGGATGAATTTAATGCAATCTGGGAAGCTCCACAAGCTCCACCTCTAGTGCCTCACTATTAGTACCTGAACTTGTTAGTTGTTCATAGCCAACAACCTTCTGGGCCTCCATATTAGACACCATTCTGGGCCAACAACCTTCTGGGCCTCAATATCATACTGCAAATCAAGGACCTCTTCAATATCAACTGTCGCGGTGAGAATCGGAGACCATAGCTATTGAGTTAACTAGGCTTCATAAATCTTAAGATATCACCACCGATCTTTAATTTATCCAAGGGAAGGGGGTAAAGAAAGAATAACCCATAAATATGCAATGCAAAACAAAGAAATAAAGAGATATAAGGTTCGGGGGTTGAGTTGAAATTTGTGTCTTTTAGTCTTTTTGAAAGAGTTTGAATATGCTTAAGATGTCTTGAAGCATTTATTAAGGAAAAGTTTGAAAAAGTCAATGACCTAAGGCCAAGGTTTCTATTGAAAGTGGTTTTGAGTTGAGAGAGCGGAAGCCCTAATTGAATTGTCTAAGTTGAAAATAATCTTAAGGGAAACTTCCTAAGTGATAGCAAGTCAAGGATAGCAAATCATACAAAATATGTACAAGAAATGGAAATGCATATGCAAAATGACAATAAAGTCAATAACAAAGTCCCTCCCTTGAATTTAGGCAACATGGTAAATAATTATACACAATCATTCAACCAAGAAGGTAAACATGGGATACATTAACAAATATGGATAAACATGGATCAATAAGTATGTACAAGGTTTATGAACAAACATTTGATCATGGTATACAACATTTAAGTGAACAAAGAAACATGGATACATTATTTACAAGACACGCTTCAACAAAACAAGTCAAGGACCAACTCATGACTTAAAACAAGATCACTATGAACTATCTAAGGCAAACATGGTACAACAACTTACAACATGTATACACAAAGACAAAGTTAACATCAAAGCAAGAAGTCAAGGCATGGTTTCATCATATTTTAGGTCAAGAAGCAAGTTCTAAGCACATGGATATCTTTGAAACAAACATGGACAAATATTCACCATTTAAAGTATTCAAGGAAAAAGAAAACAAGATGTCACCAAGGACGAGTATATCATCATGATCACACAACATCAACACAATACTTGAACAAGGATCAAAGCATGAGCATCATGATTAAGCAAGCAAGCCCTAAACCCTAATCTAAGCAACTCACAAATAACAACAATTTCATGTCATTTAACAAAATGATAAAAGGAAATATATTCATGGATGTAAGTAAAAGGGTGGGATTTTTAAGTATGTAAAGATGGGAAAATAAAAATGGGAAAGTAAAAATATTTTTGTGGTTTTAAAGACTTTAAATAAAAAAACGAAATAAAATAATAATATTAAAATAAGTGAAAATAAAGATGTAAATAATAAAAATATTTAGGGTATTTTTGGTGTTTAATAAAATAAAACAAAAGAAATTAAATGGATGAAACAAAAATAAACATTAAATGATTAAAGAAAATAAAAAAAATGGAAAGTGAAGAAAAAGGAAAGAAAATGGGCAACAAAAAATAAGGGTGGTACACCCAGGATTCGAACCCACGCCCTTGGTCTAACTAAAAAATGCGCTTGCCACCAGGCCAGGCCGTCTAGCCTTGCAAGATATTCGCTCCATAAAATAATATATCAAGAAATCACCCTAAAATGAAAAACGCGCGCAGACCATCATCTTCAACCTCAAGAATTATTTGAAAATTTGAATTTGTAACTTCATGATTCAGTAACCAAATTAAACAAGTAAATATAGCATCTTCATCAGAATTTCACAAGGAATCCAAATATACCAACCAAATTCATTAATTTAAACCCTAACTCAAAAATTTCTAACAAAATCAGAAAACCCTAGAAACTTCAAACAAAAATTAAATTACAAACATGATCAATCAATGGAAACTAACTTAGGGTTATCATTTCTCACATCATGGCAAACAAAATAGTAACTTGAATGACTTAAAATGATGCTCAAATCATGTAGTTTGAAAGGATGGAAAACTTACCTATTAGAGTGTGTCCAATGCACTTTCAAATGCTGCTCTAAATACAAGAGGATGATCCCTTTAGCTCCACTAGATCCCCAGAAGTGTGTTTGGATGGATAACTTGCTTCAGAAACCTCCAAATTCCTCAACTCAATCCTTTTTGCAAATGGTCAAAAGTTGAAATTTAATTCTGTTGATGGAGATGTTACAGATGATGTGTGATGGTTTGAATATTTTCTATGAAGTGTTTATGAGGTGTTTGAGGTATTTGGATGGAAGGGGATGGCCATAACATAAAGTTACGGAGTTTTGGCTCCTTGGTCAACAATGTGACCAATGGAGGGTTGACTTTTTGTTATAGGATGTCTCTGGTGTTTTTGAGGGTTTGGACATGTTATATGGGATGTTTTTGGTTTGTGGGGATGAACGGTTTGAAGGTTTTGTAGATGCAATGATTTTTGGCAGGTTTTGCGCTTTTGAGGTAAAGTGAAGAACAATGCTTCAATGTGTTGGATTGCTGAGATTTGAGAAGGATTTCTTGGCGCAATATTGTGTGTTTTGCTTCTAGTTTGATGTAGTATTTATAGTGGAAATAGCTCGGATCAAGTGGCCAAGTTTTGGAGGAAATTGGATCATGAAACAATGGATAAAAGTGCTTTTGCATAAAGTTGGTTTCAAGTACAATGGTAGCCATGCTTTTGTGAAGCCTCTAAGTTGACATTATGAGCAATCCCTCTTGGTTGGATAAGCTATCTTGGGTGTTCAGATCAGCTTGCACAATTTGTGGGAAAGGTTTGGCACAAAAGTTGACTTTAAGCAATGCACATCATGTAATTCAACATAGTCCAATGGACTGATCCTTTATCCCTTGAATTAAGATTTTTTCCCCACAATTTTGGTACCAATGTTTAGATATCATGGAGAGGAACAAGTTCCTAGTCACATGCTTAGAAAATGCTTGCAACTTAGCCAAAATCATCATCTAAATCGTGTGAAAACCTGGTTGTGAACTTAGTGTAAATCTGTCTTGGTTCAAAACTGCCTTACCATGGTCACTTTGCAACAATGTAACTTCATGCGCAAGCAAGGTAATTTTCTATTCTTGGTACCATTGGAAAGATGGCATTAAATAATACAACTTTGATGTTGATCACTTGGAAAGAAACATCTTGGATCATTGAGATAATTAGCCAACAAAATTAGACTTTTCACTGATTTATACTTAGAAAAATTTCTAAGTGTTTGACATTTTCACATATTTGAAAACCTTAACTTTGATCGATCATAACTTTCAATTGGTAAATGCTTTTGGGTCCATTCTTTCACCAATTTGAAGTATTTAATACCATATTTAAAATGAGTCCTCAAGTGTTTTCATTGGTTGCTTGAGGAAGAAGTAATGGTCTTGGAAAGTAGGTCACTTGATCATTGATTTCCATAACTTTGAAAAATTTCATAAACTCTAATTTTCAAAACTTTGAATCTTTGGATGTTTACTTTGATTTTATTGACTAGTCATGATCAATTTCACCTATTTTCATGATCCTTGACTTGTGGAATCCATGTACTTGAGGTCTTTAAATCATGTCTTGAGTTGTAGGATCATGCCTTGCTAAAAAAGTCAACTCAAGGTTGAATTAGATCAAAACTCTAATTTGGATGCATCTGATGACTTAGGGCTTGATGAAATGATATTGATGAAATCTTGCACTTGATTATTGATGTAAGGAGACCTTTGATCATGTTGAGAGGTTTAGGATCACATTACTCCTTGATTGGCTAACTTCTTGAGCTCTTTGTCCTAAAACCTAGCTTGCAGTCAAAGTAAATCAAAGCACATACTCTTGAAATTCAGTGGGGTTAGTGATGCATAAAACACACACACACATGAGATGAATGATGTCATCCCAAGATAAGCAAATGAGGTGGAATCTTAGGGTTAAAAATTATGGTGTGACATCAACAACAAACTCCACGGCAACAAACATACTGACGTAACATGTTCCATGTCAGTAGCGTCAGCACGTCTGCCAAAGGCCAAGGAAGCCAGAGAGATGTATCGATCCGCTACCAATGCCATACAGTCAAGTACTGCCATATTTGACCAGAGGTAGATTAATAATGCCAAAGGAAAGAAGTCCAGTGATCCCTCCATACTTACCAGGCTTTGACGCCAATGCCCGATGTGACTTCCATACTGGGGCACCAGGGCACTCAACTGAAGACTGCAAAATACTCAAGAGAAAGGTGTAAACTCTACTTGACTCTAAGATGTTTTCATTCATACTTGCAGGCCTTCAAATCAACAATAACCCTTCACCTAGTTATATGAGTCCATCAGATCATACTATGGAAGAAATTTCTAGGATTAGGTGTGAAGATGATTATCACGCAGGTCTCGACGAGCAACTATGAAAAAGTATAGCCCAACAGCGAATCAAGAAAGGAAAGCTTAGTTCCTCAATGCTAGAAATCATTAGCTCATATCATTACTTTTCATTTGAAACTTCTTTTCTGTTAAATGCTACTTGGTGTTAGACATTGTTGTTTATTAATGGTATTATTAATGAAATGACCATGCATGTTTTGAACAAATTCATTTGTATTTACTCATCTTTTCTCATTTATTGCAAAAATCACAAAAAATATATCTCCCATTTTACTTCCTTTATCAAACTTTTGTTTTAGCAAACATTGAAGGAGGATGACGAAAACAAAATACCCATATTTGCTAATCGTATGCTTTCAGATATAATCTGGCTGATGATGTACTGGCATTGTTTCAAATCCACAAACACTAGAAAGATAAGGAGTTAGTCCCTAGTTAACCATTTCAAGCCTAGAAGTAGGTGTTTCTTTCGGATCTAAAAACCCTTACACTTAACCTAGGGTATGGTAGTGTTATGTTAATCTAACTACACATTCAAGAGAAAAAATTATATATGGGGATTAACCACATGCTATTCTTCGCACGTATCCTGAAATGTCGAAGGAATCATGCAAAATACAAAGTTCTATCGGTTGTTCTTCAATGACCAATGACTTGGCAGTCACAACCTTGCAAAAAAATAAAAAAATAGAAAGTGCCCGCTAAGTCGAACACCTCAGAGAGGCAACTCAAGCAAAAATTAGGGCAATCCTGGTGGACTAAAATCTGCGAAAGCAATCCAGGAAAAAATTAGGGATCAAAACGTAAAAAGCAAGAAAAAAATCAAAACCAAAAGAGGTCGTATAAATCCTCAACAACGCATAACAAGATTCGATGATCACCATATCAAGAATGAAAGGATTATCGACATCCATGACAAAATCAAAATAAGATGACTTCTATTTCAAGAAAATCTCATTAGAATCTTGAATTATCATCTTGATTCTTACACCGTCGAACTCTCTTGAAAGACGAATGTGTGTGTTGAATTAGCTGAACATAGGACTAGAGAATCATCACGAAGAAGGTGTGGGTTAATACAAATTTGAGGCTTATATCCTTTATTTCAGAAACCAAGAACAAGACCATGTTATAACCTTTAAAAGACTAATTGAAGCAGGGTTTATTCTAAAAGCATACTACAACAAGGCTGCATAAACTGACTCATATAGATTTGCTAATATATTGTGTTGGTATCCTATTCTTGCTGTATCTTTCACACACTAGATAAATCAGAATTGCGTTTGGACTAATGGCCCATTCGTCACACACTACCGGATCATTCCAATAAATAATTTTTCTAAACTTGCATGTGCATCGCATTAAAATTACCATTTCTGAATGACCAATTTTTTACTACAAGCAAGTACTTGGCATCAAGGAAATTCAAAGGAGCAACCCGAGAAGAACTTGAACATTCGTTGGTGCTTACCCAAATCAAGATCATCTCACAGCCCAATGGACCAAGGGCGTGACATCCAATGACTATGTTGACCTGAGAATTGGTCAGTCTGAAGCAAATCCCCAAGCATCAATTGATCAGGGAGGCATCAATTGATTAGGGAGGCAAATCATTCCAAACACTCAGTCAATCTGGGTCAAATCACTCAATGCCCAATCAGGGGCATGGTATCTGAAGAGTACAGTGAACCCCATCTTCCAAATATCAATTGATCTAAGGTAAACCGTTTCAAAAAACTGATTGATTAGGGGCAGACCAATGCAAGATCTAGACACTGGGGAAAATTGGTTCAGGCCATGTTATGGTATGATCGTTCCCAAAGCTTCCTCTCCAAGGAAAACTCCTTCGAATACCCTACAGACTCAGGCAAACATGTTGTAAAGGCACATGTCCTCTCCTTTATGCTTTCAAGTTGGTCAAGCAGACCGTGCCAGACACTTGCAATGACCAGGTTCATAACAAGATTCGAAAGATCATGCTAATACAATAACATATTTTAGCAAGGAACCTTAGAGCAGAGCAAAAGCACAACTGTCATGCGTTGATCACGTCGCTACACTCATGAAATCATTTGCAGGCCATCATGGCATATCAGGCAAAGAAGCTTGAGGCTCTCTCAAGAACGAACATGCAGCTTATCAGCAACAGATCAAAACTTAGGGCACCAAGAGTATCCATATCCATCCTCTGATCATCGCATCATTAGATTCTGAGTGTCAGGAAGTCAAATCCTTTCAACAACAAAATGTCCAACCCATATTGGCAACTAGAAAAAACCAAAGTCCAATCCATATGGACAACTTTCCAAAAAACTAAAAGTTTAATCCATATTGGCATCCTAAAAAAATAAAAGTCCACCTTGCTGGTATCGTCATAAAACTCAAATCTAATCGACATTGGTACCAAAAAATATCTCACCTTCAAAAAGGGAGAACAATCCAAAAACCAATTACCCAATTGTATTCCAACATGCATTGCATACAACATACATGCATGACTTTCCTTCCGAAACAAGAAGTTTCATATACAAAAAGCTCTCTTTCCGAAACGAGAAGTTTTCATCAAATTAACATGCACCACATGCATACATAACCCATTTCTTTCCATCAACCCCTTGATGGTGACAAATCCTTTCCCATCAACCCTTTGATGATGATATTCCAAATTGTTTCTTTCCCATCAACCCTTTGATGACGATATTCCAAATTGTTTATTTCCTATCAACCCTTTGACAATGATGAAGCCTTTTTGTCAACCCGATGATGATGACAATTTCTTTTCCGTCAACCCTTTAACGATGTTACTCCATAGTAAAATCCTTTCCGTCAACCCTTTGACAATGATATTACCTATATAAGTCAATTTCTTCAACCCTTTGACGAAAATATTACCTAAATAAAGCCTTTCTATCAACCCTTTGACGATGCCACTCCTTAGTGAAGTCCTTTCGGTAAACCCTTTGATGATGTTACTTCCCAATAATTCTTTTCCCTCAACCCTTTAATGATGCCATCAAACCTTTGTTGACGATGTTACCTAAATTTATCTTTTCCATCAACCCTTTGATGATGTTACTCCATAGTGAAGTCATTACCATCAGCCCTTTGACGATGACAAATTATTTTCCATAAACCCTTTGATGAAGACATTCATTATCTCTAATCAACCCTTTGATGATGATATTCCTCAACAATATCTCTTCAAAAACCAAAAATAAAGCCCTACAAAAATTCAATTACCGTGTTGCATTCCCACATGCATCACTTCATTCATAACCATCATGCCGAAACGGGAAGTTTCAGAAAACAATCCTATCAATCATCACCATACATATGCATAACATTTCCACCGAAATGGAGAACTTCAAAAAAATTAACAAAATCATTCGCATTCCTACATGCACCAAAAAATCCCCAGCAGTTGCATTCATACATGCATCTCCATGCACCATTCTATGCATGGTAATTCCACCCAAAATGGAATGTCGTACAAAACATCATAACATACATGACATAATTCAGGATCTATGGATAATCATGAATATTTGGAACAATCCTCATTCAAGTCGGCGGTACTTCTTCGAAAGAGCCTTTACCATGTATCTAATCATAGAATTATTTCCCAACAAGTCATTACTCAACTTTGTGTTAATATCATATTCCTCAGCGCTTACACTACTCGACTCCCCAAGCAGAGGATACCCTAAAAAGTATTCTAAGAGCTTTTCCCCTATAGAACTTTGCTGGTAAAATCATCTTCATTTTTTATCTACATTTCTCATCTGCATTTCATTTCTACATTTTATTGAAGGATAAAATTTGGGGTCTTTTCGTATTTAATTATCTTCCACCACGAATGTATGAAGACCGCAGTCATTCATATCTTCTGGTTCAAGGTAATTAAATAGGGGCAACTGTCAAACCCCAATTTTGTCTGGGTATTTTAAATTCATCAAATACATATCCATTTGTTAAGTTTTGTATTTTTAGCCATATGCATTTTTATCATCAAATAAAGTCACCATAATCATGCATATATGGATTATAGTAAAAAAGTCAACATAAAGTCAACATTTTACAAGTTGAAAAAATTGACTAAAATTGCATTTTTTTCATTATGCATTTTGAAAAATAAATTCATGATCATTTGATTTATCATCAAAATATCCATTTGAATTTTATTAATTATTTTCATGCAACATAAAACAAAAATCAATGTTTCTAAAATGTCCAAAATATCTCGCATTTATTACATTATTATTCTATGCATATATTACATCATTATTCACTATTTAATTAAATAAGTTTCTAGAAGGCACTCACACTCTTTACATAATTCCTAAACTATCTTTTCTAGAGCCTATAAATAAACCTCATTTCATTCACAAATGACACCATCAATCATTCACAAAAACTAAGTCAAAACTCTCTTCATTTTTCTTCAAGACATTTCTTTCTTTCTTTATTAAATTTTATTTTAGGTAAGCTCTTATGCTTGTCATTTATTTAATTCTATTGCATTTTTATTCTTGCCTCATTTATTTAGTAGCTTAATCATCACCATTTTGTATGGAAACTTAATTAATTTTAAATCAAGAGCCAAAAAGTGTTCGCAAACCTCCATGAGCAAAAGTGTTTAATTGTGAATTAATTTTTGTTTATTTAATTTTTCTTTGTATTACTTTTCTTGCCGCGCTTAATTAGTATCTTACTCATCATCATTTTGCATGAAAACTCCATTGATTCAAAATCAAGAGTGTAAAGTGTTCTTGGTCCTCCATAAACAAAAGTGATTAAATGAGATTTAAATTTTTTTTGTGGCTTATTTTTTAATTCTGGGCATTCCATGTTGTTCGTGAGATGAGTTATATGAATTTTCATTATTAATTTGCTTAGTTTCATAAAGACTTGAGCAAGTTATGGCCAAAATAGGGATGAATGTTGTTGCTCTTGAAGAAAACCGAATTAATCACAATCATCCATTCCTCTTTTTTCTGATGTATGCTGAGTGCGCCACATGGCGCTGGGTGGCTAGCACTAATGCACTCCTAATTGGGCCCAGTTTGTTCTTCCTATCCCCCATTTTGCCTTGTTTCTTTCTTACTATATTTCTTTAGTTTGTTTAAGTTGGGCCTTAGGCCATTTATGTTATATTATTTTGTTTGCTAAACGCATACCTCTTTTATTTCTCATGCTCCCCATTTATTTTATTCATAGTTTTTTATTATTATTTTATTCTTTTTTATTTTAATATTTTATTAATATTATTATTATTATTATTATTACAAATAATTAATTTAAATCAAGTTTAATTAATTAATTATATCTTATTGTTTAATTATCATGCCCTTCATATTCATGCACTCATCTTTGTCATTTTTCTTCATATAGACTTAGATTTATTATTGTTTAATTATATCTTATTGAAAATTAAATGAATGATTATATCAATGTTAAAAATATTTTATAAGTGTAAAAACCTTTGGTCCAACGCCAAGTGGATTTTCAAAACCCCTTGATTTTATTTATTTTAATAATATAGGTTTTTATTTGTTTATTTCTTAAATTTCTACAATCGAATAAATAAATAGATAATAATGATAAACAAATATAGACAAATAGTTAAAGGAGTATTTTCAAACTCATCAAAAATCCTTGGTCCAACGCCAAGTGAATTTTCCAAATTCTTTTCCCTCGATTAATTTTGTATCGATGCGAATTAAATCTTTCTCGTTTAAACATAACATTAAAATATTTTCTTAATAAAATCGGTTGAAAAAGGTTAGGTTGGACTTTCTTTGTCCCTCGTAACCCCGATTATTTGGATGATGGCCGCACTCACCCTCCCGTTCGAATATTTGTCAATCGTCTTAAAACACATTAAATAACCGAATTAAGCTAATTCTTTGGTGGACGAAAAAGATTGGGGTGGAAGTAATTTTCTTCTCTTTTTCTAAGTATTTATGTGATGGTCGCACATAGCCCACCGTTCAAATACTTGACATCCGTTAAGGAAACACGACTTGAATTGCCACACAAATTTCATAATTAATCGATTGAAAAAGATTGGGGTGGAAGTAATTTTATACTCCTTTCCGGAGTATTCATGTGATGGTTGTACTTACCCTACCGTTTGAATATTCATCAATCATTTAAAATATTCAAACACATCAAATCTATCTTTTCTTGCCCCAGTGCAATCAAAATCTTTCAAACCTATATTTTCCCTCCCCCTTGCGATCAAAACTTTTCAAAACTAATAACTCGCACCCGTGTGATTGAACACCTTTTTGAAAAAGAACATTGTTTAGTTCATTCTAATGAGAATATAAACCAGCGCTTCAGTCTCCGTTGGCGAGCAAACAAGTCAATGTTTAACTGTTAGAATGTGATCTAAACATTTGTTTAATAAAACAAACCAACAAACTGTAGAATTCCCTAGAACTACGATGCTTTGAGTTCCTTATTGCACCTGAGGATACGTAGGAGTGAGACCCCCAATCTCGTCAAGCACCCTAATAAAAAACGCTATTGCGACCCCTTTTATTTTCCTTTTGCACTCTTTTTAAGTATTCGAAGAAAACAATTAACATAAGCTAACATTTAACTGAATATTTAAATAAGAGGTTCCCGTTGAGCACAACGGACATGAGGGGTGCTAATACCTTCTCCTTGAGTAATCTACTCCCAAACCCGAATTTGGTTGCAACGACCATTTTCTTTTTTGAAGGTTTTATCGATATTTTCCTATTCCTTCATTAGAATATATAAAGTTCGGTGGAAACTCTGTTCGATATATTTTTTCCACAATCATTGAGAAGGATTGTATTTTTCAAGGTACGACAGATGACGACTCTGCTAGGGAATATCGCTCCATGTAAGAGAGTGTCAAGTCTAACTTAGTTCGATTTGAGATGAATGTCAGCTTTGTCTATTTGTTTTCTTCTATATTTTTTATCTCATTATATCGATGCTATCAGTGCTCTACTGTTGGTTCTCATGTTACTATTGGGGGCTCTATAATTATTTGTTACTTTGTGAGATAGACTCTCTACTCGAGTCTTGAGAAAAGCATTAAGATCGGATGTGGTTGTGTAGTGTTGGCCTCCGGAGTCACTTGTCTTGTTGGGGTAGCACGTGAACCACACCTAAAGTAGATTCTCTTGAGGGTATTGTCAACTAGCAAATAATTTTGCTAATGGGGCAATATTTTCTTGTTGAATTCGTGACTCTACGGACCTTTTAGAACCCGACACACCGTGGTTGTATAGTTCACTTGTCTTGTTGGGGTAGCACGAGAACCATAATTAGACGAGTTCCTTTTAAGTGTATTGTCAACTAGCAAGTAATTTTGCTAAGGAAGAATTATTCTCAAGAGCGGCCTATGACTTTAGGAGGCTTTCAAACCTAGAGTTACCCTGGCTGTTGTGTGCAAAGCAATGAGAATCATTCTGAATATATATACCTAGACTTGATTCGGAACCTGGATCCATATATCTGACATGCTTTTCATTTTTTAAGAAACCTATAATACTCTAAAAAATGCATAAAACGAAAAAAAAAATTTCACATACATTTATGCATTCACATTTCATTAGCATGCATGCATATCATCATTCCAAAAAAAAAACTCATCCATCCTTTGTCCATAACCCATAATGATGTTATGACACCCGTATCGGACTCAAGGCCATTTTTGAAAGATCATTAACTCGTTGGAGCAAAGAGATGTTGCGTTAAGAGGATATGTTGACTTAATGAAGAGCCAATTGGACCAGCTATGAAGGTCATGATAGCCCTAGCAAAAAGAGAAAACAACATTCAACAGACTTCAATTACTGAGAAAGTCATTCCACCTCAAGAAAAGGTCCCTACTAGACATCATCCAGTATGAATCCCAGTTGAGGATCCTGCTGTACAAGAGCGTCACATAGTCCAAGAGGGGTATTCCTCATCTCATGATATTGTTGAATATCATAACTTTGTATTCCCTACCCCAAATTCTCGAGTAGAAATCCCAATGGTGAATACTGAATGACCATATGATGTTGAGATTGCTGAAATATGTCGGGTGTTGGAAAGAAAACTTAAATCCATAGAAGGACATGATGCATATGGGCTCGACTCTTTAGACATGTGTTTCGTGCCTGGCTTGGTTATATACTCCAAAATTCTAGTTACCGGATTTCGAGAAATACAAAGGGGACAGTTATCCAAAGATCCATTTGGTGATGTTCTGTCGAAAGATGACCTCCTTTGCTTACGACAATAAGCTAATGATTCACTATTTTCAAGACAGTTTAAGTGGGGCATCTTTGAGTTGGTACATGAAGTTAGAAAAGAGCCATATCCAATCATGTTTGGACCTATCTAATGCCTTTTTGAAGCAGTACAAATACAATTTGGACATGGATCCTGACCGCATGCAATTATGAAGCTTATCTCAAGAGGGAAACAAGTCCTTCCGAGGGTATTCCTAATGATGCAGAGAGTTAGCGACTAGTGTTCAACCACCATTCTTAGAGAAAGAAATGATCGACTTGTTCATGGATACCTTGCAAAATTCATACTTCGAAAGGATGATAAGCAATGAGACGTCAAAGTTCCCTCCATACCTACTAGGTTTTGACGCCAATGCCCAATGTGACTTCCACACTGGGCACCAGGGCACTCAAGTGAAGACTGTAAAATGCTCAAGAGAAAGTGAAGGAGTGAAAAGTACACAAGAAGGGGGAGGGTTTGAATTGTGTTTCGCATTTTCTTTAATTTAACTTCTGATCAGAGTTTCAAAATCAGAACTGGTTTTCAGATTCTGTTTTAATTCATTAGCAGCGAATATAACAGAAGTAAATAAAATAACAACAGAAGACACAAAAGATTTATCCTGGTTCCTCACCTAACCGAGAGTACTCCAGTCCCCTTGCCTCACAAGATATTTTCAATATAACCACTTCATGATTATAATCGTTTATGCTTCTACATAAGACTTTTACATATGCTTATAGCAACTGTCTGAGACTTCCTTTGCTTAGAGCATATGTCTAAGACTTTCCCTTGCTACCACCTTCTGACTGAGCCACCTGCTCCAAGGTCTTCAGGTTGAGACTTCCCCTTGCTTAGAGCACATGTCTAAGACTTCTCTTGCTCACGCCCTCTGACTGAGCCACCTGCTCTTCTAGTCATCAGACTAACATTTCCCATTACTCAAGCTCTCTTGAGACTTCTTGCTCACGCCCCTCAGACAGAGTCTTCCCCTATACTCAATCAGACTAGCTGAATAAGACTTTCACAGCTCAAGCACTTAAGCAATGAGACTTACGTGGCTTAAGAATATTGTCTTAAGACTTGTTGCTTGAATCCCAATGAGACAAGACTTTTGCTCAAGCACATAGCAAGAGACTTAATCTAAACTACTGAAGGCTCAGCAAAATAGAGAATAAGGTGTACATGATGCAAGCATCAGAGGTACAGAAAATCACCATAACAAAGACCTAAAACTCTTAAGATTTCTAATATATTTAATGGTAAGAAATCTTAAGGCTTTTACAATTACAACCTAAAATAGAAACTATGCATATTACATCAGAGTTGATAATTGCTTGATCTTGCTACTTCTTCATCATAAGAATCCTTGTTAAGATTCAAACTTGAATCTTCATCCATATATATATAGCCTTTGCAGAAAATTTGTCGTTAAGGAAGTGACTTAATCAAGTGTCTTTGCCTTTATTCCATAGTACAAGAGATGTTGAAGATGGATAAACAACGGATTCTGAATCCAGCGTGTAACGCGTTTAACCTTTGAGTCTTCAAGAGGTTTTGTATTGATAGATTCGTTGGGAACAAACATCCGTAGAATTTTCCAGCCTTTCTTGAGCCTTGCAATCTTGTAGACTTGAGCTGACAAGCTGATAAGACAATACAACTTGGTTTCTATAGTACGGATAATCCACAACTTTATCACCAACTCTGAATGGTACCAGATGCTGATATACAACTACCAAGTGTAGTAACTCATCTGAATGCTGAAGCCTTCAGCTCAGAGTCTGTACCAAGCCACACTAGCAATTGTTCTTCAGACTCTGCCACCAGAAGCTAGCAATGAAGCAACTCCCAAGTGTGTCTAAGTAAAACATATTCCGATTATTTATGTACAAGAACAAGAACCTGCATAAATAAAACACACATCAAATAAACCATTATTCTTTTAATACTTTTGTTATCATCAAAACTAAAAGAGAATATGTCATGAACAAATCTTGTTCTAACAATCTCCCCCTTTTTGATGATGACAAACACAAGTATTTAAAGGACAATGTTGGGTATTTAATTTTCTCTGCAACAACAGGGTATGAGGTTTGTAAGCTCCCCTTGAGTTTGATAGTCCACAACTGAGTTCTATTGACTCTAACACCAAGAACTATTTTTCAAGAAAAATAAATTAGTCTTCTTAGTAACATCAGGGTCTAAGGTTTACAAGCTCCCCCTGAGTCAAACAGTTCCAAGATTAAGGTTTGTAAGTTATTTACATATTTAAGAAACCCAAATTAACAGCATTTTAACTTCCTTTGGCAACATCAGAATATGAGGTTTGTAAGCTCCTTCTGAGTCTAATAGGCTAAGTTAAAGGTTTGTAAGCTCTCACTTAACACTATGTACAAGAGAGTTAAAATATGTTGCCCTTTTTAACTTTCTTTGGAAACACCAGAACATGAGGTTTGTAAGCTCCTTCTGGATTTGATAGGCTAAGTCTGAGGTTTGTAAGCTTTTCCTTAGACCTATGTACAAGAAAGTTAAAATACGCCCTGGGTAAGGTAACCATAAAAACAGAAAATAAATGACCAATATGTACAGGACAAGTATTCAATGGGTTCAGTTTCCACTTAAATACTTACTATTATTTCTCCCCCTTTTGTCACATCAAAAAGAATAAAAGGAAAAGAAAGGAAAGAGAAAGAATATCAGTAATAAATGTATCTCATATCATCATTATAGGATCAGTTTCCAAAGAGGAAGAATAATCAAGTAATAAGGGTCATTAAGGTTTGTAAAGTGCATGCTTTGAAGTCTTAGTAGTCATTACTATTCCAACAATTAAATAAGGATTAATTATAGACTTTTGGTATCCACAGAAGAAATTATAAAAGCATCCAGCTCCTAAGTCATTTTCATCAATCATCAACCTAGAGATATGGAATCATCAATTAAGAGTCATAATACATCCGTTGTAACAGATGTAACCGTGAGATCTACAAGTTTGGAAACCCAATCCCTTTAGAGGCGAGCTGCTTGTGAGTCCTCTACAATTGAGCCTTTGCCCTCAGTGATACTTTCTACAGAAGAGGCTATTTCAGCAGTACCTAAACAACCTTCAAAAGGAGGTTCAGTAGTAAGTGCTTTGAAGCCAAAGATAAAAAGCATTAAGAGGTCAAAGAAGGAAAGGAGGGTCAACAAGCAGTTCTACCTCTCTCTCCTAGTCATAGAAGAGGAAGAAGTGATTGATTCTGAAGACGAAGAGGTAGACTATGGCAACAATGGATGCCGTTGGGTACGAGATGCGTTAGCTAGGGATCTCTTCTAGAATCACCTTGTTCCTTTTTAAAAAAAAATTGTAATCTATCTGTTTAATATTTATGAAATAGTTTTTTTGACCAATATTACTTTAGCATGCAAGTACATTCCAATAATTTCTTTAGATTTTCTCAAGGTACATTAACAAAGTGAAACTAAAACAGAAATGACAATTAAAACAGATCAAACATAAACTCATAGTTATTCAGAGAATCTTAATAGGTTAGACTGCTAGATCACATTTCCAAGAGTCATTATTAGAATATTGATAATATTTAATCAATACTTAAATAATATTAAACTCAAGACAATGTATGTAACACGTCTATAAAAAGGACTCTAGTAAGCTTTCTTCCATCATCACTTAATCCATAAAACACCAAGATGTATAAGCAAAATAAAATTTGGGTTCCAAAGAGAGATTTCAGGAAGGCAACACTACTGAATGCAGCAACTCAAGCAAACCTAGGCAAGGCAACATTTGAAGGATCTGCAAGCAAGCAGATAACTTCATGAGTGCTCTCCTCTTCAGCATCCTTTGTGAAGACTCACAGAAGAAGAAGATCTTTTGGATCCAGAAGCATAAACAAACTGAGAAATGAGGCTTTGGAGTTTGCTAAGGAAGAATGGCAAGATTTCTTAGATAATCTAGACATGTCTATCATACCCTAATTTTTTACCCTAAGATCCCACATCATTTGCATTTCATTAGCATCAAATGTGTATAATTTTATACATCACTAACCCATCTGGAGAGACAAAGATTGTTGTTTGTTTCATTTGATTACAAATTAGGGTTTTTGAGACTAAAAAATGACTCAGGCAAATGATCAATCAAAGATGGGCATAATTTTCAACTTACCCAGTATCTCATCCATCCATGAAGATCAAGAGCTCTCATTCATCAATAACCAAGTACAAGTTTGCCTCATTTCAAGATCAACAAGCCTCAAGATCCTCAGTGCACCAAAATTAGGGTTTTGACCTAATTCAGTCCCTGGGTTGACTTTTGGAGCAAGGCATGATCCAAGACCTCAAGATACATTTCAAGGACATCAAATACCTCATATTAGTCGATTCATATGATTGGATTGATCCAAAGAACTTGATTCATAAACAATGCAAGAAGTTAAAATCATCTGGCCCACAAACTAGGGTTTTGATGAAAAGTCAACTGTACCTTTGACTTTTAAGCAAGGCATGATCTCAAACCTTGGGACATGATTCAAGGCACTCAAAAACACCTTTGGAGTCCATCCATGATGTTTAATTTAGTCCAAGGATTTGATTTCATAAAGGATCAGAAAGTTCAAAATTCATCTGATACAAAAAGTCAACTGTGGTCAAAATCAAGTTTGACATTTGGAGTTTTTGGTCAAACATGGTCTCTTCAAGTCAAGAACAATGTTAATATGTGATTTGGATCATGATTGATCAAGAAAAATCAAGAAAAGTGAAGTTACTTGTAAAAAGGGCAACCATGGAGAACTTAAAATTTTTTCTAAGTCATGAAAAACAATGATTTTTGCCCTACTTTCCAAGGTCATAACTTCCAAACAATGTAACCAATCTCTTTGATCCAAAGAAAAAATTGAAGAGCTTGTTACATACTACAACTTTGTCACTTAATATGGATTCCAAAAAAGTGCTTAAATTTTAAGATATGAGGCCATGAAGTTAGGGTTTCAACACTTTTTGAACTTTGACACTTAGAAAAATTTTAGACAGAATCTGTCTTGTGTTGGATCCAACTTTGAGGCTATTTTTCACCATGATCCAAGAGGAACCGAGACCAATTTCAAACATCAAAGTTGAAGTATGATATCTCATCTTTCCAAAATGTCCAAGAACACAATCTAATTCCACTTGAGTGAGGAGATATAGTGTGCAAAACATGCCTTGATCCAACTGTTTTGGTAAGGCAAATTTGGCATTACTTGTGATGCATGATTTCTTGAGTCCAAGTGTGATGATCATGCAATGCTAATTCAACAAGAATCTGAATGAATAATACAAAACCTGCAAGATAGAGCCACTAAGTCAAGAGGAATCCCTTTGAAATGATGAGACATTATCACTTAAGCCTTGAATTCAAGAGGCATTTATGTGGAATAGTGCATTATCAAAGAAACCACTCTCATCAGTCAAGATGCACTCTTAAACAACAATAAAAACATCTGCAGAATGTGGAATTGGTCAAAAGGAGAGCTAGGCTAGTGGAAGAGTTAATATACCTTGAGATAGAAGTAATGATGCATTGCCAAAACCATTGAACATTAAGTTCATCCTTCAACCATCACTATTCCTCCAAAACAAATCTTTTTCCCTATAAATAGAGACCACATTTGATCATTTAGAGTACATCAAAACAATCACAACACTTGTTTTCTCATTCTTCTTCTTTCACTTCAAAGTTTCAAAATTTCAAAGAGTGAGAATCGAGTTTTCAAAACCAGAGCTTATCCACTCAAACTTTTAAGTCAAACACTTCATATACATCATGTATAAGTGATCCAAACACTTAAACACTTCCTGTAACATCAAATTCATCAAGATCACATCTCACCTTGATCAAGTTGCAGTTGGATTCGAGCCAAGCAATCCAGGCGGTTCAACTTGTTCTAAGCATCTCAACACAATCCTTGAGGTCCAGGGAAGCTGTTAGGATCATCATTTCACATTTGTAACACCTCCAACTGAGGATTCAATATCCTCTTGCAAGGTAAGCCTGAACTTTTCAAACTCTATGATTCATGCATCATAAATGTTATTTAAAGTTACCAATGTGTTTCTGGTAGTTCATAGATCATTTACCCTCAATCAATATTCATTTATATTACGTATATAGGATTTCATTATAGTTTTTGCAAAACTAGGGTTCACCTGGTTCATGCTTGATAATTCACTCCACACTAAAAATAAATGAAATTAAAAACCACCATTTGATTCCTTGTTCAAAAACAAACAATTTTCATGTTTACATCTTTCAAAATCATTGCGTATTGAGGGAGATAGACCCCCTACTGCAAATCTGGAGCCCGAGGAAGAAGAAGAAGGCCATGGCGCACATTTTTTGAATTTGGCATGCAATTTTAATATTTATTCAAATGGTTGTATTTATTTATCCCCAACGCACGTTGGCTCAGTTGGCAATGGCGTGTTTTGTTGGTTGGATCCTTGGTGGCGTGGGTTCAAATCCCACCCACACCATTTTTTTTTACCATTTTTCTTATTTTTCATTTTTTTCTTCCAAAATTCAAACATTTATTTCTTCTATCAAATTAATTCCTTTTTACCTAATTTTTTCCACACATATCACTCATATACTCTATTATTTTAATCCATCAAAAAAGTCCAAAAAAAGAATTTATTTAATTAATTTTTATTAAGTTAAAAAGAAGTGTTTTTTTTAGGTTTAAAACTTTGAAAATTTGATTTTTCTTTCTAATATTTTCAAACCTAATTCATTTTTTATTTTCATATGGATAAATACACTTTGTTTATAACATTGATACAAGATCAAAACATGTTTATCTTGACTTACACATCATTTATACCATGTTTAAATCATTTCCTTTTGAAAATACCTTTGATCAAATCTTTCATTAGGGTTTCATCTTGATTAAAATTTTTTTCTAAAATTCTTAGACAAACTCTTTGGGCCTCTATTAGAGTGTAAGTCCCTCCCCTCCTCTCAAAACTTTCTTCAATTTCTCAAATCTTTCAATCTTTCAAATCTCAATCTTCAACTTTCATCAAACATAGCCCTAGTGGCATTCAATTTCAAAACTCTTTGGGCCTCTATCATAGTGTAAGACCCATCACCTTTTCAATTTCAAAACTCTTTAGGCCTCTATCAGAGTGTAAGACCTATCGCCTTTTCAATTTCCAAACTATTTGGGCCTCTATCAGAGTGTAAGACCCATCACCTTTTCAATTTCCAAACTCTATGGGCCTCTATCAGAGTGTAAGACCCATCACATTTTCAAATCAACCATGCTTAGACATGGGCCTCTATCAGAGTGTAAGACCCATCAACTTTTCAATTTCTAAACTCTTTAGGCGTCTATCAGAGTGTAAGACCCATCACCTTTTCAGTTTCCAAACTCTATGGGCCTCTATCAGAGTGTAAGACCCATAACATTTTCAAGTCAACCATGCTTAGACATGGGCCTCTAGAGTGTAAGACCCTCCACTTTCAATTCATGTCTATACTTGTTAAATGCTTGTCATATACTTATTCATATTAAGTTTCTCTTGACATTTATAACACCTCATCCTTAGTTTAGACTCAGTTCAAACATCAGGGTCCCCTCAACTACAACTTAGTTTAAACACTAGTTTCCCTTTGATAAAGTCAACTTCACCATAGCCTCCATCTTGGGCTTCATACAAGATACCATCAATTCAGAATCCCTCCCCCCAGTTAAGTCAGCCTCCTCTCAGGCTATAAACAAACTTTTTAGCTTCACATCTTAGGCTTTGAACAAGATACAAATAAACTTTTTAGCTTCACATCTTGGGCTTTGAACAAGATACAAATACTTTTTAGCTTCACATCTTAGGCTTTGAACAAGATACAAATAAACTTTTTAGCTTCACATCTTGGGCTATGAACAAGATACGAATACTTTTTAGCTTCACATGTTGGGCTTTGAACAAGATACTCAAATAATTTAACTTCTCCCCAGATATAGGACATTGAGTCATCTCTGTAGGAAGGTATCTCTTCTATACACCACAATTCAAAATCAAACATTAAAAACTTTTTCTCCATATAAGTGATGTAAGTGGCACACTTTTTGATTCAAAATCCAAGTTGGAGTCCTTCTCTTATCATGGTCCAAAACTTTTCTTTCATCTAAGTGATATAAGTGGCACACTTGTTGATACTATATCCAAGTTAAGCTCCTTCTCTTAGCATGCAAAGACTCGTAAAGGAGGATGTGGCATTGCTTAGGATTATTTAACATCCAAGTTCAAAGCTTTTTCCCTTATGATATCATTCTCAATTGTTTGTGATGAATATGTGAGATATCTCCCTTAAAAATGAAAATTTGTCTTTTCTTTCAAACCAACAAAAGTTTTAGCTTCATCATCTTGGGCTTTGAACAGGATACACAAATACCCTTTTAGCTTCAACATCTTGGGATTTGAACAAGATCCAAATTCCACCCATAGTTAGGTGGAACTACAAATGCTCTAATTTCTCAACTTCCTTTTGAGAATACGTAGGCATAAGATTGCGAGATCTTAGAGAGCACACCTTTAAATAAAATCCCTTAGGTCCCCGCACCTTTCATAAAACAAAAACTCCCAAAAACACCTCACATTCTCATTCTCACCCATAGGTTAAAACTTTCTCAATCAACGGTAAACAACTTAAGTAGATAAGATAACTATTAGTAAAAAAAATGTACAAAAGGTTCCTATAGAGTACTATAGATACTTAGGATGTTAATAGCTTCCTTTAGTATAACCGACCTCTGATTCCAGATCTCTTTGCATTTGTAGGAAACCATTTGCACGCAGGGTTAGTTTAGATTCATTCCCCTTCCTTTTAAGCATCATAGGATAAATATTAGAAATTCAAAAGTGGCACAAGCACAGTTCACGAGGATGTCACCATCTCAGGATTGATGGGTGTCGCTCCCGGGATTTTCATCCAAGTACAAATGCAAAAGTGGCACTGAAACAGAGTCGCCAGCAATGTGTATTTATCCCAAGAGAGAGAAAGGAAACACTGCATAAACCTGAGGGAAGGAAAGAGCATGGTCTTGCGACCAAGAGAACTGGGTTCGGGAGTCGGTTACGCGAAGGGAAGGTATTAGCACCCCCTCACGTCCATCGTACCCGATGGGATCCATGCTTGCTAGTCTCGATCAAAGGGTGTAAGGAAAGGATACTGGAAAAGGGAACTGCTAGCTGGAGAACTGGAAAAGGAAAGGAGAAAGAAAGAGAAACAAATGTAGGGAAAATAAAATATGTGCTCGAATAGGCCCTACCCCACTGCCTACGTATCTCATCGGGAGCATGAGAATCAGAGCGACGTAGTTCCCCTCACTAGGGATGGATTGTTTGTGTTTTTTAGGGAACGGCTAACGTTCTAGCTCAGGTGTTGCAGGCTCGCTGGTCCGAGTGCGTTACCATCTTGCAAGAGAACGAGAAGAAGCACGTTCGCACGTTGAGAATGAGTGAGATGAGAAAAGAATTCCCAAAGGAAAGACGTCATTGTTTGTTTTTTGTCTTTTAAGAAAGAAGTGTTTTGATTATTTTATGTTTTGTAACATGTATTGTATTTAAGTCCTTCATGTAGGATCGAATCCCTCGCATATCGACCCAAGACGGGACGTATGCTAAACATTCCAAACAAATGAGAGAAGATCCCACACCTCCTTGTTTCCATATGAAAGGCCTAAATATAATAGGTGTTATGCCTTTATTAAGTGTTTTTTACTTTTGTTTGAAGATGAGAAGAAGAGACTCAAAAGCGGGTCAAAGGTGAAAATCTAATGAGGGAGACTAAGACTCAATACTAATGTTATCATACATGGTGGTCCTATGGTCAATGGGGTTTAACAAACTTACTTCTAAAAAAAAGAAGAAGAAGAGCAAAAGAAACAACTTACTTCCAAAATGGAAGTTAAGTTGATCTTAAAGAGGGATGAAAGAAAAGTTATTCAAGGAAAACATATAAATGCTTAACAAACACAAGTAGAAAGTTTAAAAGAAATAATAGAGTATAAGAGAAAGAAATGTATGTGGAACTAAGCCCACACACTTACTTACCTTTAGCACCTACATGAAAATGTTAGCTCACAAAATTATTTACAAGTAGGAAATAATGGGAAAACCAACAAGTAATGGTCAAATCAATTAAGGACTAAGGAACCAAGATCTTAAGAGATACAAACTAATCAAAGTCAGAATCTAAATAATAAGGGTGACCTCTAATGTTAAGATACCAAACACAAATGAATTATGCACAAACAAAGCACTAATCATCAAAGAAGTGAATCATGGAAGAAATAAAGGAAGAATGAGTGAGCATGTAAAGTGATCATGCAATTATGCTTCAAATAATGTCAAATTCAGAATGTGGATGACCTAAACATGTGCCTAATCATGATATATAAATGTCATATGAGGCATACAATCAAGCATCCAAACATTAAGAGTGCTTAGGAGAAGAAGTGAGAAGATATGAACATGAATTTAACATGGAAAGAAAACATTCATGGCATAAGTCAACCCTACAAAAATTTAAGATGAAACTCAAGGATCCAAGTCAGAGGTGGTATGACATGTTAGGATGAGGATAATATGCACAAATCAATCACATTCAAGTAATTACAAGTCATTTAGAAGCTAGAGGAAAAAGAACCATGCATTTGGATGAAACATATTCAAGTATGCAAAGTAAGACATAAATGGCATATGGAATGAATGCAATGCTTCAAAGTCAGAGGCATACATCATATGAAATGCAAATGAATAGTATGACATGGCATAAACAAACCAATTACAATTCAAGTTGGCATTTAGATGCAAAAGAATGAGGGATTAGGTCAAAAGAGACATGTGAAACAAGTATTGAACATGTACAAAAAGATATCAACTTCACACCAATGACCTATAATTTCATTCAAAAGACCTATAATGAGATAAACATGGTTCAAGAAGTCAAGAAGAGTGATCTCATACAATGGCACAAGTGCCTTATCAAGCAAGTAAACAAACATGATCAAAGAAGTTCATAAAAAGGGACATCAACCAAGAGTCACCAAACAAATACCCAACACAATTCAAAAATCAACAAATTAGGTCTTAAGAGACCTTAACTAGAGGGAAACATCATAATAAAATCCTATGCAAAAATTCAGAAAGGAAGGGCCTCAAACAATCAAACAATAGTCACTTATGAATCATGAACCAAAGTGCAAAGATGAGGGACCTAAATGCAATAAACGAAATTTCTAAAAATGAAAAAAAAAATATTTTTATGAAGTTTTGAACGTTACTGAATAGATGCAAAAATATTGATGAAAAAATATTTAAGGAGATATGAGAAATAAATCTTTGAAATGAAGATGTGAAAATAGAAACAAGTTTCAAAAGAAATAAAATAAAATTGTGGATTAATATGCAAATATTCACAAAATAAAAATAAAAAATAATAGAAAATTAATTTTACAAGTTAGGATATCACATGAATTTTTGTAGAATTTTTAATGATGTTTTGGTATTTTTAAAAGTCAATTAGGAAACATGTATAAAAAAGAAATTAAAAGAAAAAAGGAAAGCAAGTAGGGGGTGCAGAGAAGCAATTTTCACGTTCAAAAAATCATGATGGGCTCAGGGTGGGGTGCAAACATCAAATTAGAGTCCAAGTACAATACGTGTGGTTGTGTGAGACGCGTGTACATGCAGTCCACATACTGATGCAATCATAGCCTTGCAATGACTCAAATAAAATGATCCAACGCATCACATATCACGCACACCAAAGCAACCATGCACATGCACACACAAAGACACTCAGATTAAAAATAAATTGCACGCGTATGGCACATGGTTTCATTAATGTGTTGGCAACGTTATGGACGTTAGATCAATCAGACGGTCAAGATCAACAAAATCAAAGCAATCACGTGGACACCAATGCAGGCACATATTAACTATCATACAATCACGTACATGCCATAATTTCATTTATGCGTTGGTACATTATTAACCACACGATGAAAACAAATCAACGACCACATTTAAAACTCAAAAACCCTAACAATTGCAAACCACCGGCCGGAGAAGGACCTCCGGTCATCTTCTCCGGCGAGCAACCACCACCTGTGAACCTCAAAATCTCCAGAAATGCGCAAACATGATATCAAAATGAAGCTGACACTACGTACATCATGAATCCACAATCACTTCTCACATAACAAGCACATACACAGAGAAAAGAGGAGATTAGAATATGCCCTAGACTTTGAATCTATGCCTCTAAGAGGCCTATCAACTAGCCGGATACTTCAGAGCTCCTAATGAGCTAAAATCAGCAAGAAACAAGTAATAATGAAGAGAAAACGTGCGATCAAAGTTGGAGAAATCAAACCTGAAACTGATGAAGCTTTGAATATACAAGAATACCAGAGGAATGTGCTTCTTCCTTGAGCTTCGATTGGCCAAATAAAGGCTGAGACAGGCTTTGAATCAGTGAGAAATTCATTGAAATAGTTGGAGAACAAGATGAAGATCTATGCAACTTCAATGTATTATGGATGAAGATGGAGAATCTTGATGCAAAACTCTGAAGAAAACTGAAGAACAATGAGTGATTTCTTGAAGAATTCAAAGAGAAAATCAGAGAGTTTGGTGTAGGTGAATCGTGAGAAATGAGAGAGATTGAAAAAATGAAGTTCCAGTTCAATTTGTGAAGTGAAAATCTGATTTATATGTGTGGTTTAAAGTTAAATCCACTGGTCAACTGAGTGAGTTAGGGTGAGTTGATGTGGTTAAGGTGAGTGCACCTTAACTAACTGAGTCAAGTTAGTTAGGGGCGAGTTCCTTGGCTGTGATATGGTGATGGTGATTTATGGTGTGTTATGGTGGAGTTGAAAGAGAAAGAGTGGTGGTGATGTGTTGTTCTGATGCAGCAGCTTGCAAAAGAAACTTGCTGCGCAAGTTTTACTTTTCTCTTCTCATGTATGAAGGTTGGTATGCATGTATGTGATAAGAAAGCTGCTTGGCCAAATGAGGAAACAAAAGTACCAAGTGTTTGTTGTAAGCTTAAACCAGAATCGTGCACCAAGCTGTTAATGCATCATTGTCAGGCATGGTGATTTGCAAGTGAAAAGCTCTCAATTTAGTGAATGGTTTGATGAGGTTTTGGTGTCAAATGAAAGAGGAGATATCATAGAACAATTTTGAAGTTGGTTTTGGATTGAAATGAGGTTTGGAAGAGGTTAGAAAATAGCTCATAACACAAAGGTTTGGAACATGAAGTTTAATTGGCTCAACTTGGGCCTGAGGTTTAAAGCTTTTATCTTGGAGAAAGAGAGCCTCAAAGTAGGGTGCAAAATGGTCCAAAGTTACTATTTTTGGCAACCCTAAAGCTTCTATTTTTGGCAGTTTTGTGATTTCTTGATTTTTCATTATTCCTCCATCATTTCTTGACCAAATTTTGTCCATTGAACATATATAACATGAATTTCATGAATTTGACCTCAAAAAGTTAGGAGTTGACTTTTTTCACTGCACAATTGACTTTTTCCCCAATTTCTTGATTATTAAGCAAATGATCAATTGAAACCCCTCTGAAACCAATTGATGAGCAATTTTCCATCCAAATACACCTAAGAGCATAAGGAATGCCATGAGATCAAGTTTTGCCTAAGAAATCAGAGATAAACTGCTTTTAGGTCAAACCCTAATTTTGGCACCTTCTGATTAGGAGAAAATAGCACATCCTCCAAATCCAAATTCTTCTGAATATGATGTGTATCCTCTCAAACAATAATGAGATATGCCATTTGGAGATGATAAAAACTCAAAGAGCTTGCCCATTTGAGGGTCAGATCCCAATCTTTGACTGCCTTGTGTAGGAGATGATACACTGCCCAAACTTCTTGATGAATTCTCCTCTTCCCATGCCTTGTGGATCAAAGTGAGATGATACATGGCTTAAAGGACCCTTGAGACTTGTGAGAAACACTTGGCTCTTATTCTTTAGCTCTGGATGATCAACACCTTTGAGAAATAACTGATCACATGCCCTTATGCAAGATGCAATGCAATGCTTGATGTTTTGTTTTTCTATGCTTGAATGCAAGGCAATGAAATGAAAGCTCATGCTAAATGATATGAAGAAATGAGAGGGCAAATTTTGGGGTATTACAGCTGCCCCTATTCAATCACTGTAGACCTGAATGGATGATAGCGATTGCTGTCAAACTTTCAAGGTATGGAGGGATTGAATACCGAAAATAACCAGAAAATTTGCACTCTGTGGAGAAGAAGAAAAGGGATATAAATCCAACCAAATGAACTATGCTTGAATAAAACTCTGATGATGAAGAAAACTGCTGGAGAGATGTCTTTTGTACAATGCCAGACGACTACTGGCTTGCCACTCTGCGGGTGGACTTTAACAATGTCTTTTGGCATAACGCCAGACGACTACTGGCTTGCCACATTGCGGGTGGACTTTAGCAACGTCTTTTGTACAACGCCAGACGACTACTGGCTTGCCACACTGCGGGTGAAGTGACTTTTTGAATGGAGTCAGACGACTACTGACTTGCCACACTGCGGGTGGACTTTCGCCAATCTACGGTTGGACTTTGCAGCCGAATTGCCACACTGCGGGTGGACTTTTGCCAATCTACAGTTGGACTTGATAATGATTTGCCACCCTTGGATGGTCTTTTGCCAATCTACGGTTGGACTTAGCTGCGGTCTTTTAAAGGGAGTCAGACGACTACTGACTTGCCACACTACGGATGGACTTTTTGCCAATCTGCGGTTGGACTTTGCAGCCGAATTGCCACACTACGGGTGGACTTTAAGAATTTTCCACCCTTGGATGGACCTTAGGAATTTGCCACCCTTGGATGGACCTTTTGCCAATCTGCGGTTGGACTTTAGGAATTTGCCACCCTTGGATGGACCTTTTGCCAATCTACGGTTGGACTTTAAGAATTTGCCACCCTTGGATGGACCTTTTGCCAATCTGCGGTTGGACTTTAAGAATTTTCCACCCTTGGATGGACCTTTTGCCAATCTACGGTTGGACTTTAAGAATTTCAATACTGGATTACTCTCTGCATCCGTGTCAGACATCTCTGCTGACTCTGCTGAGGAACAATGATCAATGATGTGACTTCAGAGACTCCTGAAAGGATGGTATCTCTGTTGGAGAATGAATGAACAATCCGTCTGCTTTGAATTATCATGCTTGCCAAAAATAAATTAGACTTTGAAATATGGGGAAATGATGTTTCTGCCAGGAATCACTTCATCTGCTTGGGGATGAATTTTGGTCACAGCAACTCCCCTGGAGATGAGAATTTTTTAATGACGTCTTGCTAGGGAAAACAAGGTCATTAAAACTCTGCTTGGGGATCTATCAACCCAAGATCCTTTGCGGTGAGAATCAATTTGCTAACCCGGCTGGGGAAAGAAGGTACTATCACCTTGCTAAGGAATAAATTCTGTTGATCAATAAGCCTCATGCGGGGCAAAAAACAACAACTCAGTTGGGGAGTATTGTTGACAAGATTCAATGCTAAACTCTGTGGGGAATACAACTATCAGAGATACGATCTTGCTGGGAATCAGGGCTACTCTGCCGGGGATATGCGAATCCTGGTTGGAAGATAATCCGTTGCAACTCGCTGGGAAAGAGTCCCTAGACCTGCTGGGAAAGCGCAAAGCAAATGCACTATGATCTGTTGAGGAACGAAACTGTCAAGCTTAGAATAAGAGCCACAATGTTCCATGCTAGGCAAATCTTCAGCTTGACGACTCCCCTAGGGATAATGAGTTGACAATAAACTCTGCTGGAGAGAGCCGCTTCAACGCGTCTCATGCTGGGGAACGTCTCTTGAGAGGATTTTATAGAAGACCAAGCGTCTTCCAACTCTACTAGGGATAATAGATCGGGAACATCTCCTGCTGGGGAAATTCAAAATGGCCCATGCTCGGGAGGGTCAACAACTTGCTCTTTGCTCCATGATACAAGACTGATCTGAAGAAAATGTCCTAAGAGGATTTTACAGAAGATTAACCATCTTCAAACTCCTGGCAACTTCACTGGGGATTGACTATTAACTTCGGTGTCTGCGAAGCAACTTTACTGGGGAATTTGCAACCGTTATCGACACATAAAAGCTTGTAACTGTTGGAAGTACTGAATGAGAGAATCGACTTAATAAGCTACAACACCATCCCATTGAACTCCATTTACCGATATCGAAACGTCATGACCGACCGCCGACCGGATGATGGACTCAATTAGTAAACGTTGTGACAAAAAGGGTGACCTGTGAACCCTTCCCTGAACATGATTGCCCCAGTCTTCTGCGTGGGAATAAGTGATTACTCGTCTTGTGCTTGAAATCATCTGGACCTGTTACCTGCAACAAAAAAAATACACACACATGCCCCAGAATATTGCGTGGTTTGAATCCACCATCCAGGATTATTCAACATTCAAAGTGATTTTAAATGTTTTTCTGCGAATGTTATTGTAAAAGCCACCATGTTTTCAAATGCAATGTTTTATCAAAAAATTCGGATGTTTTTGCAAACAAAGCAGTAAAACAAAATAAGAAGCTTTTTACTGAAATTCAATTTATTGAAGAAAAGCCCAGAATAGGCAATTACATCAGGAAGCAATCCCTGAAAAGAGGTGATCGCTGAAAATTGAGAAAAGAAACTATCCTAATGGCAATGTGAAAACGACATTCCACTAAGTTTCAATTCTGCTATGGCCAGTAAATCTTCAAGACTCCCCGACCTTGCCTTCTGAGGAATGATCAGACTGATTCCTACCCTTTGGAAAGCCAGTTGTTGAAACGGTGATGGAGTACAGACAACTCAGACCGTAGTCGTTCGCTTAAATCCCTCTTTTGCGTGGACCGCCCTTTCGGGTTTTCAATCCACCGGGATACCCTTTTTGCCTGAGTTGTCCTTATGGATTTTCAACTCACCGGGTGTACAAATTTTTTTATTTATTATCCCTAATTTTTGCCCGAACCTTTTATTCTGTTTTTGTGGTTCGCCGGGATGCCCTTTTTTGCCTGGACTTTTCTTTTTTGTCCAGCGGGTCTATTCATGCTAAGTATTTTTTGACTACGTCTGAGTTGACAGGGGATGAAAAGTCTTCGCCATCCATGGTTGTAAGTAACAAGGCTCCGCCCGAGAATACCTTCTTAACCACGAATGGACCTTCATAGTTGGGAGTCCATTTGCCCCTGTGATTTGTACTAGGAGGAAGGATCATTTTGAGTACCACATCTCCCACTTTGTAAACCCGAGGACGCACCTTTTGGTCAAATGCCTGCTTCATCCTCCGCTGGTATAACTGCCCATGACACACAGCTGTCGGTCGTTTCTCCTCAATAAGGCTCAACTGATTAAATCTGGCACGAACCCATTCCACTTCGTCTATCTTGACATCCATCATGACTCTGAGGGATGGAATCTCCACTTCAACCGATAGTACAACCTCTATACCGTATACAAGGGAGAATGGTGTTGCCCCAGTGGACGTGCGTACTGACGTTCGGTACCCATGCAAATCAAATGGTAACATCTCATGCCAATCTTTATATGTGACAATCATTTTCTGCACAATCTTCTTAATATTCTTGTTGGCCGCCTCCACAACGCCATTCATCTTCGGGCGATATGGAGATGAATTATGGTGTTCAATTTTGAAGTCCCGGCACATCTCGGCCAGCATTGTTGTTCAGATTAGAACCATTATCAATAATGATTCTTTCGGGCACTCCATAGCGACAAATGATCTCAATAGTTTCTTAGCCATGGCGTGACCTCCGGTATGGGTACCGAAAGAGCCTTCATGTACTTCATGCATTAACAGGTCTGCTTCGTGTCTATCCACGCATCTGAGCAGAACCATGTCAAAATTCCGTTTGTACAACACATCATCCTGATTCAAGAAGAAGCTACTAGATAACCCTCTCAACGTCTTCTTATCTTTAGTAGATGCCCCCGGCGGGTACTCTTGACTTTTCAAGAAACACTTGATGTCGTGAAACCATGGCTTGTCATCAGACGTTGCATCAACAGCAAACACAAATGCAGGTCTGTCCAGACGAGACACTTCAATCTTAGGTACATGGTTCCACCTTTGCACTTTGATCATGGAAGATAACGTGGCCAGGGCATCTGCAAACTTATTTTCATCTCGAGGAATATGGTACAGCTTCACTGTTGTGAAAAAATGTCAGCAATCTCCTTGTATAATCTCTATACGGAACCAGATTTGCTTGGTGCGTGTACCAACTCCCTTTCACTTGATTGATTACCAAATCTGAATCACCGAAGATATCAAGGGTCTTAATTCGTAAATTAATTGCCTCCTCAATTCCCATTATACAAGCTTCGTATTCTGCTTCATTGTTGGTGCATCCGAAAGTTATTCGGGCAGTGAAAGGCATGTGAACACCTTTCGGCGTGATAAGAACTGCTCTAACTCCGCACCCATTCATATTGACAGCCCCATCAAACATCAGACTCCATTTGGATTCAGGGTCTGGCCCCTCCTCCGGGAGTGATTCCTCACAGTCTTTAGCTTTGAGAAACATGATGTCCTCATCAGGGAAATCAAATTTCATGGGTTGGTAATCATCAATTGGCTGTTGCGTAAGATAGTCTGACAAGATACTTCCTTTGATGGCCTTTTGAGAAGTATACTGGATGTCATATTCCGTCAAAACCATTTGCCACCGTGCAACTCTGCCTGTTAGTGCTGGTTTCTCGAAAATGTATTTGATAGGATCCATTTTTGAAATCAACAAAGTTGTGTACCTGATCATATACTGCCTCAATCGCTTAGCAGCCCATGCAAGTGCACAACATGTCTTCTCAAGCATTGCGTATCGGGAATCGCAGTCATTGAATTTTTGCTCAGGTAGTATACAACATGCTCCTTCCTACCTGTCTCGTCATGTTGACCGAGAACACAACCCATAGAATCTTCAAGCACTGTCAAATACATTATCAAAGGTCTTCCTGCAACTGGAGGCATGAGGATTGGAGGTTCCTGAAAGTATTCTTTTATTTTATCGAATGCCAATTGGCAATCGTCATTCCACCTGACCGTTTGATCTTTTCTTAGCAGTTTGAATATTGGTTCGCATGTGGCTGTTAGGTGAGATATGAACCTTGCAATGTAGTTCAATCTACCCAGAAAGCCACGAACCTCTTTTTCTGTTCTCGGTTCAGGCATATCTTGTATTGCTTTCACTTTGGCAGGATCAACCTCAATCCCTTTTTCGCTCACAATGAAACCCAGCAGCTTTCCAGAACGCACCCCAAAAGTGCACTTATTTGGATTCAATCTTAAACGGAACTTTCTCAACCTTTCAAACTACTTTTTCAAGTTTATCAGATGCTCTTCTTCCGTTCGCGACTTGGCGATCATGTCATCCACATAACATTCAATCTCTTTGTGGATCAAGTCGTGAAACAATGTTACCATTGCCCGCTGGTACGTTGCCCCTGCGTTTTTCAACCCAAAAGGCATCACCTTATAACAGTATGTACCTCATGGAGTAATGAACGCAGTTTTCTCCATATCCTCAGGCGCCATCTTAATCTGGTTGTACCCGGAGAAACCATCCATAAACGAGAACACTGCAAACTGAGCTGTATTGTCAACCAGTACATCGATGTGGGGCAGTGGAAAATCATCTTTCAGACTAGCTTTGTTAAGATCCCGATAATCCACACACATTCTCACCTTTCCATCTTTCTTTGGTACCGGCACGATGTTGGCAACCCAGGGAGGATAGTTAGTCACAGCAAGAAACCCTGCATCCCACTGTTTCTGAACTTCTTCTTTGATCTTTATAGCCATATCGGGATGAGTCCGACGAAGTTTCTGCTTGACTGGTGGGCATTCTTATCTCAATGGCAGCCTGTGCACCACAATATCAGTATCCAACCCTGGCATGTCTTGATACGACCAGGCAAAGATATCAACATATTCACACAACATCTCGGTCAACGCCTTCTTCACATATGCTTTCAAGCTGGCACCAATCTTGATCTCTTTCTTAGCATCCTCGGTACCAATATTGATGATCTCTATGGTCTCTTGATGAGGTTGGATGACCCTTTCCTCTTGTTTTAACAATCTGGCCAGTTCCTCAGGGAGTTCACAGCCTTTCTCATCCCCTTCTTCGGCTTGATAAATTGGTTTGTCAAAGTCATACATAGCCATAGCAGAACCGTTATCAATGAAATCCGGAGGATCAAGTCTGCACGAACGGGTTCATGCTTTATTTTAGAATTTATTTTTAAAACAAAAGAAACAAAACATTGCCATTTTATTATTTTTGTGCAAAAATAAAAATGAAAGACAGGGAACGAAATTTGATTGCAAAACGTCCTTTATTGATGATTAAAATTGCAAATGCAAACAGGGTGGCCCTACAAATGAATCTATACGCCTTGGGCAGAGCGCAAGATTTTAACATGCATTATGGTTAGAAAAACAAAGAAAATTACTCTGTTTGAAGAGTAACTCGGATGACTTCTTCAACAGACCAATTCTGCAATGATTGTCCTGGAGCGCATGGGCGTACCCAGTTGTCTAAGTCACAATCACTGTCAACGCCATCTTCTGTAGCTGCACAAGACTGATCTGGGTAAATGATTCCCCCACTGCTGAAAGTGATGGGTCCACTGTTCTCTGCAACTGAAGTCATAGAGGGATGATAGCCAATACCAAATTTGTCCTCCTTCATTGGTGCCTCTATCAACCTGCCCCAGCCTTGGGCATTGCCTGCTCTGACAACCTCGACAGCTTGTTTATAGGACGAAATGGATGTACCGGCTCTATCTGGTGCAAGTGATGATTCAGGCACGTTATCAATATTTACCGCTTCAAACGACTGGCAAAGCATCTCGTGAATTTCCCCATCCATTTCAATATACTTGAACGTGGACAAGTGACTAACAAAAATATCTTCTTCATCACACACTGT
The DNA here is from genome assembly GCA_022829125.1 of Lathyrus tuberosus. Classification (NCBI taxonomy): domain Eukaryota; kingdom Viridiplantae; phylum Streptophyta; class Magnoliopsida; order Fabales; family Fabaceae; genus Lathyrus; species Lathyrus tuberosus. Next base: position 10,483,541 of record JALAZF010000049.1, on the reverse strand, counting down.
CACAACTTGTCCCTCGAACTCGTATTTTAGCTTTTGGTGTAAGGTGGACGTAACAACCCCGACCGCATGAATCCAAGGGCGACCTAATAAGAAGCTATACACCGGCTGTATATCCATCACATGGAATGTAGATTTAAACACATGCGGTCCAATTTGCACAGGCAATTCCACTTCACCAAACACAGATCTTTTCGTTCCATCGAACGCTCGGAAAACCAACTCACTTGGACTTAATATCAAACCATCAACTTCCAGCTTCATTAGCGCCTTTTTAGGCAAGACATTGAGCGAGGAACCAGTGTCTACCAACATGTGAGATAGCACTGTACCCCTGCACTCCATTGTAATGTGCAAAGCTTTATTGTGGTTTCTCCCTTCAGACGTCAAATCTCTACTGGTGAAACCCAATCTGTTGCTGACATTGACGTTGGAAATCACACCTTCAAGCTGATTAGGTGATTTCTTATGGAACATAGGCTCTCTTCAATACTTTCAATAAAGCCTCCCGGTGCGCGTCAGAACACATCAACAATGACAAAATTGAAATTTTCGAGGGCGTCTGGTTCAGTTGATCGACAATCTTATAATCACTTTTCTTTATTATCCTCATGAACTATTCCACCTCGTTGTCAAAGGTAATCTTTGTCTCTGTTTCAGGCACAGGCACACTCTCGACCACCTGTTTTCCTTTAGCTTTTGCTGCGACTTCAACCTCTTTATCACTGCGCAAAGTTTGGGGAGCAAACAACCTTCCACTCCGAGTAAAGCCACCTACACCACCCACATTATCAATATTTGAACTGGATAATGTCCCGACTTCCTGCTTTTTACCTTCATAATACACGTCTGCCCTATAGTGCCATGGGATTGCTTTTGTAGATGTAAACGGAACTGGTCCTGGCACCGTGATGGTAACAGGACTGGACTTTTCTAGCACAATACTTGCTACAGGAGCTGTACTTGCAGGCACCTGAATCTCAGCGGGAGTATAATAGATGGTTACAGTTGACACCTCATCAGTTTCTTTCACGGCCCGGTCAAACTGTAGACGTCCCTCGTCAATCAGACTCAGCAAACCAATTCTCAACTTATCACAGCCATTCTTCTGACTCATACATTCAGAACAATCTTGATCACAACCTGGGAACACCTGTCCCTTCAACAAACGATCCTTTATAACCATCAAGGAAGTCTTCACCTGACTGATATCCGTTACCAAATTTAACCTCTTTCCGTCTTCAATAGCACGTACATCTGCCACACCATGATCAGGCATGGGGTTCAGGAGACCATTAGGAGGTAGAGAGAAATTAATTGCTTTAGCATCAATCAAATCTTGTACCTTATGATGAAACGCCCAACATTTTTCAATGGTGTGCCCCTGAGTGGAACTCGCAGCGAGCGTTAACATCAAAATTAGGTGGCAAGTTGCCAGCGGCAGGAGGTCTCATAGTACGAAGCTCAACCAACTTTAACTTGAGTAACTGTGGTAACAACGCAGAATAAGTCATAGGGAGAGGGTCAATCTTACGGTCCCTCTGCCTAGACCTCTGCTGGACAGGAGGTTGCTGCTGCTGCTGCTGAGCTTGCTGTTGTGGTTGTTGTTGTTGAACAGATGGTGCTGGGATTGTCACTGCACCTACTTGATGGTAAGCCTGAGAACGTCCTCTACCTCGTCCTCTATATACAGCGTTGGTATCACCTTCTCTTCTTTTCTGACCACTAGCAAATGGTTTCTTCGTCCCAGAAGAGCCAGCTCCACTTACGTCTTGGATCTTCCCAAGTTTCAACAGACTCTCTATTCTTTCTCCCGCAATCACTATATCAGCAAATCTGGTTGATGGACACGCAGCCAATCTTTCAAGAAATGCCCCTTGCAGGGTGCCCATAAACATGTCCGATATTTCTCTATCCAGCAAAGGAGGTTGAACCTGTGCGGCCATCTCACCCCACCTTTGAGCATATTCCTTGAAACTTTCCTTAGCATTCTGTGACAACCCTTGCAATTGAGTGCGGTTGGGCGCCATGTCAATATTGTACTGGTACTGCTTTAGGAATGCTTCTGCCAGATCCTTCCAACTTCTCACAGCAGCTCTATTCAATTTCATATACCAGGTCAAAGAAGCTCCAGCCAGACTGTCTTGAAAGTAATGCATCCATAACTTCTCATCATCTGTATGGGCTAAAATCCTCCCAAAATAAGCTTGAATATGTGTCCGGGGACACGTATTGCCATGATATTTGTCGAAAGTAGGCGGCTTGGATTTTAGAGGAATCCTGACTCTTGGTACCAGTCCCAAATTAGTAACATCAATATCCATAGAATTTTTGCACTCAATGGCCCGGATCTTCTCAGCTAACTCATCATACCTTCGGTCACCAGGGTTACCGATATCAGCATCCAGTAGGGTAAATTGGTCTTCCAGAACATCTTCTTGAATACCACCAACATTTCTGACATATCCAGTTCCCAGATTACTAACAGGAGGGGGATTGCCACCAGGAGGAGGATTACCACCAGGAGGAGGAGTGCCCCTTGTCTGCAAATTGTCCACTTGATTACCTTCAGGTGTAGTTTCTAGACGCTCGACCAGAAGCCTCAATCTTTCCTGAGCTTGTGCCATACCAGTCATAAGAGTCATAAACTGGTCCATGCGTGCCCTCATTTCAGCCAAATCATTCTGCATTTGATCCATAATCCTTACTTGATTTCTTCGAGTTGAGTATCGGTGAATATGATTCTCAGCTATAATGCCTGAAACCAAATAAAGGTTAGAGACCCCGTAACATGTACCTGAAAAAGCAAGCAACAAAATGCAAAATGATATGCAATGCAGTGCAAATGTCATGTTTATCATTTCCGAGGTGCCATACACCCTGATTCCAATCTTAACCACAGAAATCTGAAGATCAGAAATCGTGATATAAAGAGATGTGTCGTGGTCATGTGGGTCGCTCCCAGGATTTTCATCCAGGTACAAACGCGAAAGTGGCGCGGAACACAGAGTCGCCAGCAATGTATATTTATCCCAAGAGAGGGAAAGGGAACACTGCATAAACCTGAGGAAGAGGGAAAGGAATGGTTATCATAACCATAGTCTGGGTTTGGGAGTCGGTTACGCGAGGGGAAGGTGTTAGCACCCCACGCGTCCATCGTACTCGATGGGATCCACGCTTGTTATCTATTCTAAGGGTGAGTTATCCTAAAATCTATGGCTGCACTAGAAACGGGGGAGGGGAAAACAAAGACAGACTCGGTAGGACGTCGACGTCCTAGGCCTACGTACCCCCTTTGTGCAATGGGAAATTCAGAGTCAACGTAGTTCAGACCAAGTTCTTTTTGTATTTTTTTATGAACGACGTTAAGTTCGCGTCCGACAGTTAGGGTCGATGCCTGTTTGCGACTCAGACGGAAGGTAACGTGCCCTTTTTGAAAATAGTCTTTAGTTTGACAATCCCGCAGGATAAAAAGGTTTGAAGTTTGTTTGTATTTTTTAGGACAGAAGTGAGTTGAGTTAGTTCATAACTCACCTTGAACCAAAGTCTATGACACGGGAACGAATGCATCGCATGGTCGTCCCCAATGGGACGTATGCTCAACACTCTAGAAGAGAGAAGGGAGACCCCTCAATCTTCACTTCCTATGTTTAAGGCTTGTATGCAAGGCAAATTGACCTTATTAAGTATCTTAGAGATGTTATGAGATGAGAAGAGGGACTCAAAAGAAAAGAAAAAAAACACTAAGGGGATTCTATCCTAATGTTATCATGCAAAGGTGGCCCTAAGGTTGAGCTTGAAAGGGGAACGTCTACCTAAGTTAGCATGCATGGTTTGAATCCTAATGCCTATCCTACTCCAAGCTTAATCAAGGATTAAGTTGGACTAGGGAATCCTAAGGGAGCATACAACAGTGAATCTAAGACTTGAACAAGTCTTAAGATCCATGGGAAGAGAAAGAGTGAAAGAGATGAAGAAGAAAGAGAGGTATAAGATGAGAAATAAGATGGGGGAAGCAAGCACATCATACACATCATAACCAATTCACATCATTAATCATGCTCCAAAAGTTCACACAAGAAAGCTCAAGTAAGCAAGTAAGAGCAAACAAGAAAGGATGCAAGCAAACTTGCATAAGAAGCAAAATTAAACATCATTAAACCTCACACAAAGAAGGAATGAGCAAAGTAAGATGAAGATGAAACCAAATCAGAATTCAATCCATGTCATAATCATCCAATTCAAACATGTAAGAATGCTTCACATCATGATTCATTATGAGCCAAAGAAGCAACAAGTCAAATGATAATGATATGCATCATACAAATCAATCCACAATGGTTAAATGACGTGAAAACAAGGAAATGAACCCAAGGGGCAGTAGAAAATACATCATCAACAAGCCAAGATCAAACTCAAATCAATCAAGATGAATCAATAAGCATCACATTCAAGACATGCATCAAAACTAGACAAAACATTCACTTATATCATTCATGCAGATCACAAAAGATCATGTGCAACAAAGAGTGAGAAAATGTCACATAAAATAACCCTAAACCAAGAGGATCAGAACCTATAGCATGTCACTCAAATCAAACAAAAGGCCTCATGCATTGATTGGATTACACAAGCAAACATCTCACAAGGTTAGGTCAAGCACCTTAGAGGATTCAAGTCAAAACAATGTCAACTTAGAAAATCAAGAACAAATAGGAAAATGGACAAATGAAGATGAATCCAAATCCAAAAACAATCTAAGACAGAATAGGATCAAACCAAATAATTATCTCAGCATCATTCAATCACAAGTAAATAAAGGCATCCAAACCATGTCAAGTATCCAAGCATGCCTCAATCAAACTCAAGCCACAAGTAGACACCAATCAAAAATAGTAAAATTGTCCAATAAATTCCCAAAAAATAATCAAAGGTAAGTTTAAACATCCAATTAATAAGTACAAAAATATTGGAAGAGAACCAGCTCAATAGCATGTTCAAAAGTGCTCCACAAGTTAAGATATGCACATAATCGAGAAAAGATCGAGGGTCCACAAAAGTTGAATGGAAAGTCACTAAAAGTAACTCAAACCATCATCAAACCAGCACCAAAACACCCTCATATGATGGCCTAAAAGTTCCCAAGATATTGACTTCAAATGGGTGAGCAAAGTCACAAAAATCCCTAACCCTTGATGAAGGGTATCATTGGAAACACATCTTCAAATTAAAACAAAATAAAATATTAAAATGAAATTAAAAATAAAATAAAATTCATGAAAAAATAAAGAAGGCATTAGAGAAATACATGATTTTTTTTGGATTTTTTCGATAAAAGGAAGTATTTTTAATAATTAAAATAAAAACGAAAAAAAAGAAAATAAAAAGTAATAGAAACATAGGGTGTATTAGTAACCCAAAAAGAATGCCACATGATTTGGGCTGGTAGTGGGGGTGTGAAAAGGAATTCGTTGGGCCTAAGATGAAGTCACTTATGTTCAGAATTTTAAAATAAAAAGAAAATAAAAATAGTTATTAAAGGTGTAACAAAAGTTATGTGACATGTTATCAATTGGTCATTCCAACTTAAGTCATAAAAGACAAAAGGAAATAAGAAAAATAAAAAAGAAAAAAAAAACAAAATGCAAAGACCAATGAGGATGCGCCACCTCATTGTCTTCTTCCCCAAGACACCCACCCCGCCGGAAAAACCTCCGACCATCGCGGGACCACCGCGCCGGCGCCGGCCACCACCGGAGGTGGTCCGGCCGCCGAAAAAAAACAAAGGGGGGGACTACCCCACCCGATTTTTTGCGTAGATTCCAAATTTGACATTATTTTTCAATTTTAAAGCCTCTATCACCAAGAAATATAGCCATGAACGAAATACACACAAACTTTCATCTCATTAAATCAAGACAACCATGGTACTATCTTCATGGAAATTTAATGTAGATTCCAAATATGCCAACCATTTTTAAAAACAACCAAAGGAAACACATGAAAGCAAGCAATAAAGTAAACCCTAAAAAAGAAAAACTCCATGAAAACCACATATACTCAAGTTTAACCAATTCCTACCATGTAGGACTTCAGATGCAGATGCATGAGCATGTTTATCACTTAAAAAAAACTAGTATGAACAACAAGAAGGAATCATGGTGTTACCTAACGGAGGAGCTCCGTTGGCCCTTCAAATGACGTTCAAATGACGTTAGTGTTTCAAATAAATCCTTCTATTAGCCTCCTATTACCTCACTGAATCTTGAATGAGCAATATAATGGAAGAAACTTGGAGCAAAAACCAAAATTCGAAGAGAGAGAAACTAGAGAGAGAAGTAGGGTTTTGGATGTCAAAACGGCAGAATGAAGCCCTTCCTCCCCTTAGGGTTTGTTCTCTCCTTATATATATGATGGATTGTGGTGTTTTTTAGAGGCCCAAACCAAAGAAAAAAGAGTTTGGAAATTTGGTCAAAAATGGGGTGAATAGTAATACGGGTTTGGCATAGAGAGGTGTGTTGGTAGTGTTTTTTTTTTTATGGGCAATGAGCAAAATGGAGGTGTGAGAATCATAGAATGAGGTAGTACTATATGGAAACAAGTTTGGTGAGTTTTGTGGTTTTCCACTTTTGGCCATTTATTTGAAATATGGTGCATGGTGTATGGTGTATGTTTGATCATTTTGGGCAAAAAGATGATGATGATATATGTGGTTATGTATGGTGGGTAGTAAAATTATATGATGAGGTGTGGTGGAGTTAGCAAATGGAAAGTGGGAGCTTTTGGTGAATTTGAGAATTTTCTTAATATGGCAAATTATTTGAATTTCATGACATGCATGGTACATTGTATGAAATCATAATATACATGCCACAAAATTATACCACTCTTGTACCATAAAAATCTCTTTTGAGTCACCATGCGAATGATTTCATAAGCATGACTTTTATGAAGACTTTTTGCATGATGAGTATTTGCATGAGATTCCAAAAATGGAAACTTTAGAAAACCCTAACTTGCCAAATTAGGTAAGTTTCCTCTATTCTTTATTTTTGATGATTCTTTTGACTTTTCTTGATTATGAGTCATGCCTTGATGAGGTGAGGGCCTTGAGGCTTTAAGGGAGCCCCAATATTGAAAAATAAACTCAAGCTTGCCTTTGGAATAGATGCTCTTATCCTTGAGAACCAAAATACCTTGATCCCATGATAATGCAAAATGAAATGAAACATAAGCCAGTTAGTGCTAAAGTAAGAGAGCAAATTTTGGGGTGCTACAGCTGCCCCTATTCAATCAACTTGGTCCAGAAGGTATGATAGCGACGACTTTCAGACATTCCAGGATACACGGGGATTGAATACCGAAAGAACCCGAAAATTTGCTACTGGTGAGGATAACGAAATGGAGCGTGCTGAAGAATAGCGAATACGACCTCAACCGTACCCACAAAGGAAGACTGACCTCAATAACTCTACACTCAAAGAAAATACGAATACGGCCTCAATCGCACCCGTAAAGGAAGACCTACAGAAAGTGGACTTCGCTGGGGATAAGAAGGTAGACCATCAACTCTGAGGTTGAGGAAAAATGGCATTCGCTCCGAGATTGAGAAAATTTGAAGTAAACAATAACACTGAGGTTGAGGACAAGATAGACATCAACTCTGAGCTTGGTCAGAAGAAGGATATACGTCAACTCTGAGGTTAGAGACAGGGACGTCAACTCTGAGGTTGGGGCCGAAAGGAGATATGACAACTCTGAGGTTGGGGAAGAAATGAGATACGACAACTCTGAGGTTGGGGACGAAAGGCATCAACTCTGAAGTTGGACAGACAGATGTCAACTCTGAGGTTGGGGAGGAAGGGCGTCAATTCTGAGATTGGGGAGAAGATATACGACAACTCTGAGGTTGGGGAAAGAGGCGTCAATTCCGAGATTGGGGAAGAAGGGCATCAACTCTGAGGTTGGAAAAAAAAGGATTATTCATCAACTCTGAGGTCGAGAAAAGGTTTGCAACAACTTTGAAGTTGGAGAAAGGCGTCAACTCTGAGGTTGGTAAAAAAGGGCGTCAACTCTGAGGTTGGAGCTCTCTTTGGAGGATTGGAATCACTGTTTTGATTGAGGGTTGATCTAGGCTTTCGCACAAGATACCAAATATGGCTTATGCTTCGATGCATGTTTGAATTTTTTCTATGGCGTAATGCTCCATACGAAATGGAAATGCTACGCATTTTGAGGATGCAATGCAATGATGATTACTATATGCAAGAAGGAGAGGACACTCCACCGGGGAATGCGCAGAGTAGAACAAGCAGACTTCACTGAGGAAGGGATCACCAATATCTGATCTCCCATGGGGAGATAACCAATTATACCACCAATAACTACTGGCGATGCAAACTCTGTCGGGGAACTGCAAGCTGAATTGCAATCTCTGTTGGGGAGATGCCAATAAAGATTGGACTTTGAAACGCTGAGAATGCCAATAACTATTGGACTCCGACTTTTGGGGAAGAGAGATACTCTGACTTCTCACCGTCTTCAAACTGTTTGAAAATATTCCATCATCTTACCCTGCTGAGGATGAGGAATCCACTTATACTGCTGGGGGTAAGAAATCTTCACAAGGAACCCTTTTCGATTTGAGGACGATTCCTCTGCTTGGGGAAGAATATCAATTCCAGCACCTTGCTAGGACAAAGATACCTTCTGGTTCCTTGCTGGGGGAGAGACTTCGAAAGCTTAGCGCTTCAAGTTTCTGCTGATCAATTGCATACTGATTGTCAGGAGTGAACCACGGTTCTTTTGATTCTTGACTTGCCCCAGCCCACAGGGTTTGATGGAAGAAATCATCTCAAGAGGATTTTATAGAAGACCGGGGGTTCACACTGCCCCAGGGTCTTCAAACTCTTGAAGAGATTTATTGGATCTTGACATAACTACCCCAGACTGTATGACTTATGAAGGAATTTGCCTCGAGAGGATTCGTAGCGACTTGAAATACTCTGTCTCAGTTTTTTGAACCTTGAAGAGGTGCTTCTGATTAACCATCTTCTGGAGAGGACAACTTCTCATGCTCTAGGGATGGCCTGCCTAAATATGAGCTTTGAAGTGACTTTGCCTCTGATCTTAGAATGAATGCCCCAGAATAACTGGATTTTAGAGAGATTTCTCGACGTGACTTCCCTAAATTGGCTACATCTTTAACATGACTTACTGGGGAGAGCCCACTCTACACTGAGTCTCTTGGCAGCATGCCCCTTGATATGACTGTCCTTCAGAATTTTCAAGCATCCTACCTTGGCAGGATCAAGCTTCTCGACTGATGTTCATTGTGTAAGCTGCATTGATGCTTAGGCACATGTATGCAAGCAGAACAAGTTATTTATGAGAATGATAATTCTAATGCAACAAATATGTTAACCTTGAAGTTTTTATTGAAGATGCGTCGCCAAACCTTGTGAACGAATCACTAGTTGGGATGCGACCTTGATTTTTGAATGGAAAAACAATGCGCACATGCAATACCAACAAATCTTATTAGCACAACTCATAGGAGTCAGGAACGCTATCTTGTTGAAGTACGCTTTCGGAATAAACCCTGTTTCAATTAGGACTTTTAAGGGTTGTAACGTGGTCTGGTTCACGGTTTCCGAAAAAAAGATTTATGGCTCAAAATTTATCGGTGCCCACCCACTCTTCGTGATGTCCCCCAGTCCTATGTTCAGTTAATTTGGCGCGAGCGCTCATCACCAAAAGGATTTTTGTAAGGATGGAATGACAGTTAAGGAACCCACGAGGTTTTTGGAGTGACAGCCACCCTTTTGTCTTTGGTGTTACGGTCACACGACTTGTTCTTGCGAGGATTTTTCTTTTGATCATTTCTTTTTGTTTTTCGCTTTTTTTTTTAATTTCCCTGAATTTTCCTGGACGGATTCTTTTTTGAATCTTTCGATCTTGAAGTCCAGCGGGATGCCCTAACTTTTGCCTAAGTCTCTTATTTTCAAGTTTGGACTTAGCGGGCTTTCTTTCTCTCCTTTTTTTGAACAAATCGTGTGACACTGTTTTGTCTGACTTGTTTGAAAAGGTTGTGACTGCCTCATTACTTGGTCGATGAGGCATAACCATTGTGGTTTCACGTCCCTCGATCTCCTGGTGTGTGAGGGAAGAGAGAGAATGGATCCTCAGATGCACATTCCTTTTGTACTTTGGGCGCTTGGTCAAATTACTGACAACTACCCTGCCCCTATGTTAGATGTGAGGGTTTTTTTGAATGAAAAGAAACTCCTACTTCAAGGCTCAAAGGGTTAACGAGGGTATATCTCCCTTATATCTCTAGTGTTTAGGGATTTGAAACAATGTCTGTACATCCTCAACAGGGTTCTATCCTTGAACATACAACCAGAGATTTTGCGTTTTCGTCTCATCATCCTCCCTCCAAGAGTTTAAGCAAGAAAATTGGTATTGCAATGCACAAAAATATCATACGAATGAATAAAAAGAATTACTTCAAGAAAACATATTCATTGAATTAATATCATCATTAAAAACAAACAAGTCTTACATGCATACAATGCTTTAACAAGAAATGAAAAACTACAAATGAAAATGCAGTAAAGAAGCTGAAGATTGCCATTGCTGAGGAAGCTTGATTCTATCTGGACGTACTTGCAGACTGAGTGCTCACTTGAGAAAGGAGGCTTCAATTGATGTATATATCATCTTCAGTGAATGCAATGATCTCTGAGTCTACCAGGTCTTGCACCTTGTGCTTGAACACGTTGCAATTTTCAATTGAATGACCCAGGGTGTCTGAGTGATATTCACATCTGGCATCCAGATCATAATCAGGAGGAATAGGGTCGGGAACAGGCTTGGAATCCCTTAGTTGAACCAGAGAACTTTCAAGTAGACGGGCAAGAACATGGCTGTGAGGAACAGGGAGTGGATCAAACCTTCTCTCAGGCCTTCGTGATCTTTGTTGTCTCTGTTGCTGAGGAGCATAAGGTCGCTGATGCTGAACAGGCCGTTGAACAACAGGAGGAATATACACAGCACTAGCTTCTCCTTCCTTTCCCTTGGGGGACCCATCATAAGGTTTCTTTGCATCTTCAACAGCAATTCGAATCTTTCCCGTTTTGATACCATTTTCAACTCTTTCTCTTGCCGATACAAGACCTGCAAATCCAGCTGACAAACATCCAACCAATTTCTCATAATAATGCCCCTGAAGTGTATCCATGAACATATCAACGAGCTATCTTTCCAACATCGGAGGTTGAACTCGGGAAGCCAATTCACGCCACCTCTGTGCATACTCTCTAAAGCTTTCATTGCTCTTTTGAGACATATTCTGCAGCTGTGTACGATTGGGAGCCATGTCGGTGTTGTATTGATAGTGTTTGATAAAAGCCCCTGCCAGCTCTCTCCAACTACAAACGTCTTTCCTCTCTAGCTGCATATACCATTCCAGGGATGCCCCAGATAGGCTATCCTGAAAGCAATGCATCATCAACTTTTCGTTCTTTGCGTGGGCAGCCATTTTACTCGTGTATGCCCTGACGTGAGTCCTTGTGTAAGTCATACCATTGTACTTTTCGAAGGTAGGAGTCTGAAACTTGTGCGGGATAACGACACCTGGAACCAGCCCTAAATCCTCCAAATCCATACCCACAGAATCTTGATTTACAACACCCCTCAGTTGTTCCTCAATCAACCTGAATCTCTGATCAGCGTCAATCTGGGAACCAGCATCCCCACCTGGCACAGAGAATGCATCATCTTGAATATCATCAAACTGACGGCCATGAATAGGACATACACCAATACCACCTCCCCTGACATTTTCAGCCCTGCCCGGAGGGATCACAACACCAGAAACAGGAATACCTCCGCCCGGAGGGCCATTCTGAACATTAGTACCAGTAACACCAGTATGACCTCCTCCATGAAGGACACCTTCTTCATCAATCCTTGCAATCAGTGGTTGGACAAAATTTCTTAACTGCTCTTGGCCCTGAGCAGCCCCTTGCATTAAATCCATGAATTGGTTCATGTGAGTCCGCATCTCAGTCATCTCAGCTTGTAGTTGATCCATGAGTCTTTTCTGATTTTGTCTGGTAGAATACCGGTGAATGTGTTGATCTACAATCCTGTACTAAGTAAAAACGCCAGAGATAAACACCTGTTATGTAAAATGATTATGGATATGCGAATGCAAATGAACATGTCTAAAAATTCGCAGAGCGACCCACCCCTTGATTCCAGTTTAATTTCAAAAACCAGAATCAAAGTTAGGATGCAACACTACAAATGAATAAACATGTTGGGATGCAAAATGATGATGCAAATGTACACATGGGATCAACGATGCCACACAGACTGGACAACTGCTGCACTGAACAACTGTATAATCTCAAGGATCTGCCCAAATACCCAGAATACCAGAATAACCATAGTACCACACTGATAAATCTGTTGATCAGAAAACCGGGTATGTTGAAGGTCAAGGTTACTTGCAAACCTGTAAACACCCTGCCCTCTCACATGTGGGTACTAGAAAGCCAAGGATCCTCAATATCACAGGCTCTCAGGTCGAGAAATGATGATACGTTCACCATTTCTGGTTTGGCATCATCACCAATCGAGGAGGCCTCAACTGATTCCCCTCAAAAGAAAACAACCCATGGCAAGTCCTCAGTTTCGGCACTGAGGTCGAGAAGCAATAGTACATTCATCCCTCGGGGTACAGTACTATCGCTAATCGAGGAGTTCTTCCACTGATTCTTTTCCAAAAGGAAACCCTATAGCAAGTTCCCAGCATTGGGTCCTCGGATCGACATGTGTAATGGGTTTGCCATTTCTGGTCTGCCATTATCACGTCTCGGGAGGAGTGCCGTTACTGAGTCCTCGGGAATGGCCGCCAGAGTCGACAGTTTTCCAAGTTACATTCAATCATCTGTACCAATGCGCAGGATAGAACGTTACCAAAGAAAACCTCGTCTGGATGTGGAGTTTTCATGTATACTACGTCTGGCCAAATGCCACACAAGTCACACTACTTTCCACGCTAATCCTACGTGTACGCTCAAGCCTGGGTATTGGGCTTATCTCTCGGAACCCCCAACCCGCCAAACAGAAGAACAGTGCAGCAGATGATAATAATATGCAATGCAGAACATGCGGTAAAAATAAAATACAACAAATAAAGCAAACAAAAACAAAAAACAAAACACCCAAAGAGAACAAGACAAACAAGTGCTAGGATTGACCCGCTTAGGGAACTAGAGTCCCCAGCAGAGTCGCCAGCTATCGCTCCCAGGATTTTCATCCATGTACAAACGCGAAAGTGGCGCGGAACACAGAGTCGCCAACAATGTATATTTATCCCAAGAGAGGGAAAGGGAACACCGCATAAACCTGAGGAAGAGGGAAAGGAATGGTCATCGCAACCATAGCCTGGCTTCGGGAGTCGGTTACGCGAGGGGAAGGTTTTAGCACCCCACGCGTCCATTGTACTCGATGGGATCCACGCTTGTTATCTATTCTAAGGGTGAGTTATCCTAAAATCTATGGCTGCACTAGAAATGGGGGAGGGGAAAACAAAGACAGACTCGGTAGGACATCGACGTCCTAGGCCTACGTACTCCCTTTGTGCAATGGGAAATTCAGAGTCAACGTAGTTCGGACCAAGTTCTTTTTGTGTTTTTTTATGAGCGACGTTAAGTTCGCGTCCGACAGTTAGGGTCGATGCCTGTTTGTGACTCAGACGGAAGGTAACGTGCCCTTTTTGAAAATAGCCTTTAGTTTGACAATCCCGCAGGATAAAAAGGTTTGAAGTTTGTTTGTATTTTTTAGGATAGAAGTGAGTTGAGTTAGTTCATAACTCACCTTGAACCAAAGTCTATGACACGGGAACGAATGCATCGCATGGTCGTCCCCAATGGGACGTATGCTCAACACTCTAGAAGAGAGAAGGGAGACCCCTCAATATTCACTTCCTATGTTTAAGGCTTGTGTGCAAGGCAAGTTGACCTTATTAAGTATCTTAGAGATGAGAAGAAGGACTCAAAAGAAAAGAAAAAAAACACTAAGGGGATTCTATCCTAATGTTATCATGCAAAGGTGGCCCTAAGGTTGAGTTTGAAAGGGGAACATCTACCTAAGTTAGCATGCATGGTTTGAATCCTAATGCCTATCCTACTCCAAGCTTAATCAAGGATTAAGTTGGACTAGGGAATCCTAAAGGAGCATACAACAGTGAATCTAAGACTTGAACAAGTCTTAAGATCCGTGGGAAGAGAAAGAGTGAAAGAGATGAAGAAGAAAGAGAGGTATAAGATGAGAAATAAGATGGGGCAGCAAGCACATCATACACATCATAACCAATTCACATCATTTATCATGCTCCAAAAGTTCACACAAGAAAGCTCAAGTAAGCAAGTAAGAGCAAACAAGAAAGGATGCAAGCAAACTTGCATAAGAAGCAAAATTAAACATCATTAAACCTCACACAAAGAAGGAATGAGCAAAGTAAGATGAAGATGAAACCAAATCAGAATTCAATCCATGTCATAATCATCCAATTCAAACATGTAAGAATGCTTCACATCATGATGCATTATGAGCCAAAGAAGCAACAAGTCAAATGATAATGATATGCATCATACAAATCAATCCAAAATGGTTAAATGACGTGAAAACATGGAAATGAACCCAAGGGGCAGTAGCAAATGCATCATCAACAAGCCAAGATCAAACTCAAATCAATCAAGATGAATCAATAAGCATCACATTCAAGACATGCATCAAAACTAGACAAAACATTCACTTATATCATTCATGCAGATCACAAAAGATCATGTGCAACAAAGAGTGAGAAAATGTCATATAAAATAACCCTAAACCAAGAGGACCAGAATCTATAGCATGTCACTCAAATCAAACAAAAGGCCGCATGCATTGATTGGATTACACAAGTAAACATCTCACAAGGTTAGGTCAAGCACCTTAGAGGATTCAAGTCAAAACAATGTCAACTTAAAAAATCAAGAATAAATAGGAAAATGGACAAATGAAGATGAATCCAAAGCCATAAACAAGCTAAGACAGAATAGGATCACACCAAATAATTATCTCAAGCATCATTCAATCACAAGTAAATAAAGGCATCCAAACTATGTCAAGTATCCAAGCATGCCTCAATCAAACTCAAGCCACAAGTAGACACCAATAAAAAATAGTAAAATTGTCCAATAAATTCCCAAAAAATAATCAAAAGAAATTTTAAACATCCAATTAACAAGTACAAAAATATTGGAACAGAACTAGCTCAATACCATGTTCAAAAGTGCTCCACAAGTTAAGATATGCACATAACCGACAAAAGATCGAGGGTCCACAAAAGTTGAATGTAAAGTCACTAAAAGTAACTCAAACCATCATCAAACCAGCACCAAAACACCCTCATATGATGGCCTAAAAGTACCCAAGATATTGGCTTCAAATGGGTGAGCAAAGTCACAAAAATCCCTAACCCTTGATGAAGGGTATCATTGGAAACACATCTTCAAATTAAAATAAAATAAAATATTAAAAAGAAATTAAAAATAAAATAAAATTCATGGAAAAATAAAGAAGGCATTAAAGAACATACATGATTTTTTTTTGGATTTCTTCGATAAAAGTAAGTATTTTTAATAATTAAAAAAAAAACGAAAAAAAAGAAAATAAAAAGTAATAGAAACAGAGGGTGTATTAGTAACCCAAAAAGAATGCCACACGATTTGGGCTGGTAGTGGGGGTGTGAAAAGGAATTCGTTGGGCTCAAGATGAAGTCACTTATGTTCAGAATTTTAAAATAAAAAGAAAATAAAAATAGTTATTAAAGGTGTAACAAAAGTTATGTGACATGTTATCAATTGGTCATTCCAGCTTAAGTCATAAAAGACAAAAGGAAATAAGAAAAATAAAAAAGAAAAAAAAACAAAATGCAAAGACCAATGAGGATGTGCCACCTCATCGTCTTCTTCCCCAAGACACCCACCCCTTCGAAAAAACCTCCGACCATCGCGGGACCAACGCGCCGGCGCCGGCCACCACCGGAGGTGGTCCGGCCGCCGGAAAAAAAAACAAAGGGGGGGACTACCCCACCCGATTTTTCACGTACATTCCAAATTTGACATTATTTTTCAATTTTAAAGCCTCTATCACCAAGAAATACAGCCATGAACGAAATACACACAAACTTTCATCTCATTAAATCAAGACAACCATGGTACTATCTTCAAGGAAATTTAATGTAGATTCCAAATATGCCAACCATTTTTAAAAACAACCAAAGGAAACACATGAAAGCAAGCAATAAAGTAAACCCTAAAAAAGAAAAACTCCATGAAAACCACATATACTCAAGTTTAACCAATGCCTACCATGTAGGACTTCAGATGCAGATGCATGAACATGTTTATCACTTAAAAAAAAAATAGTATGAACAACAAGAAGGAATCATGGTGTTACCTAACGGAGGAGCTCCGTTGGCCCTTCAAATGATGTTCAAATGATGTTAGACCTTCAAATAAATCCTTCTATTAGCCTCCTAGTACCTCACTGAATCTTGAATGAGCAATAAAATGGAAGAAACTTAGAGCAAAAACCAAAATTCAAAGAGAGAGAAACTAGAGAGAGAAGTAGGGTTTTGGATGTCAAAACGGCAGAATGAAGCCCTTCCTCCCCTTAGGGTTTGTTCTCTCCTTATATATATGATGGATTGTGGTGTTTTTTAGAGGCCCAAACCAAAGAAAAAAGAGTTTGGAAATTTGGTCAAAAATGGGGTGAATAGTAATACGGGTTTGGCATGGAGAGGTGTGTTGGTAGTGTTTTTTTTATGGGCAATGAGCAAAATGGAGGTGTGAGAATCATAGAATGAGGTAGTACCATATGGAAACAAGTTTGGTGAGTTTTGTGGTTTTCCACTTTTGGCCATTTATTTGAAATATGGTGCATGGTGTATGGTGTATGTTTGATCATTTTGGGCAAAAAGATGATGATGATATATGTGGTTATGTATGATGGGTAGTAAAATTATATGATGAGGTGTGGTGGAATTAGCAAATGGAAAGTGGGAGCTTTTGGTGAATTTGGGAATTTTCTTAATATGTCAAATTATTTGAATTTCATGACATGCATGGTACATTGTATGAAATCATAATATACATGCCACAAAATTATACCACTCTTGTACCATAAAAATCTCTTTTGAGTCACCATGCGAATGATTTCATAAGCATGACTTTTATGAAGACTTTTTGCATGATGAGTATTTGCATGAGATTCCAAAAATGGAAACTTTAGAAAACCCTAACTTGCCAAATTAGGTAAGTTTCCTCTATTTTTGATTTTTGATGATTCTTTTGACTTTTCTTGATTATGAGTCATGCCTTGATGAGGTGAGGGCCTTGAGGCTTTGAGGGAGCCCCAATATTGAAAAATAAACTCAAGCTTGCCTTTGGAATAGATGCTCTTATCCTTGAGAACCAAAATACCTTGATCCCATGATAATGCAAAATGAAATGAAACATAAGCCAATTAGTGCTAAAGTAAGAGAGCAAATTTTGGGGTGCTACAATGTGCTTGTGTACAGATATCTGATAAGGACTAATTCTGAATAAAACTGCTCATCCCCATTCAACAAAGTATTCAAGTACATTCAAAAGAGGTTCGTTAACAAATGAAAAACAAGGGAAAGATGGATCCATCAACAAGCCTGATGGTAACCATTAACAACAAATTACAAGAAAAAGAACGTCAGTCTGATAACTCCACGTCCTTCAGCTTATCACTTGTGTATTTGATCTCCTCAAAGAGTATGCGAGTACGCTGGTGATTCGGCTTTTCAATCATCTCTTTGATCAAGACATCCCTTTTCTCAAGAGCCTCAGTTAGGGAACCCATATGCAGCATCAAAGCTTCGTCATCACACACTCCTTTGTGTCTCTTTATGCCAGCTTGCGTCTTGAGTATATCCCTTTCTATCATGACTTCTTCAAGCTCTTTCTTGGTATTCTTCAGCTCTCTTTTAGTTTCTTCTAAATGTTCTTGAGTTTTACCGAGGCTTTCCCGATGCTTTCTCCTCTGCTCATGTGCCTTCTTAAGCTCTTCGTCTTTAACCTTCAACTGTTCTTGTAACTCAGCATTTTCAATTCTGACATCATCCCATGCTCGCTGGAATTTGGCCAATGTATCCTTGGTCTGAGCTAAGTCCTATTTAGTTGTCTTGTGAGCCTGAGTGGCAGCGTCAGCACCTTTGCTGATCTTCTGGAAGTATTGTGCTCTTTCATAAAAATCTTTCTCTTTGGCTGCTAAGATCTTTTCTGCTTTCTGAGCTCTTCCTTCTAGATCTTTATTGTCATGCAGGGCTTTCTGGAGACAGCTACTCATATCAGCATTCTCTGCTTGAAGCTCTTTTACTATCTTCTGCCACTTTTCACACTCTTCAATAGCCACCATGGTTGGCTATTCTGGCTGTACTGAACATAAAAGAGGTTCCCTTGAAAAGGGTAAAACCAATTCTTTTACTTTCATCTCGATCCATCTTTCATATTCAGGATAAGACCTACAATCTTCTTTCCCAAAAACCATTTTTCCATTTTTATGCTTATATTTCCAAGCATTCACTACTTCTGCCACCTTCTCATCTTTAGTTCCTGTAAAGAAGAAAGATTCTTCAACGTCTTGCTCTGTAGGAGGGTTCCTGGAAGCATACCCGAACTGTCGGATGGCCAAAACTGGATTATAATTGATCCCTCCTTTTCTGCAAATCAGAGGTACATTTGGAAAATTTTTGCATCTTGTGATAAGCTCTATTCTCAATAACCGATGATCAAACCAGATAATATTATCAGCAGTTAAGCCTATCATTCGCTTGGACCATTTTGCAACATCTATGGTTTCCACAAAGGCACCTGTTTGAGGCAAATGCTTGAAAAGCCAATGGCACAGCAGTGGAGTACAACAGCTAACAGGTCCTCCCCTTCTTTTATCGTTCTTGTAATGTACAGAATGGTAAAAATCCCCTAACAAAGTAGGGACTGGATTTTTAAGAACGAAAACTCTCGTCGCCTGCATATCCACAAAGTCTTGCTGATTGGGAAAAAGAACTAGGCCATATATGCAGAGAGCCAGAATGGAATTATAAATTGTCCAGTTTTTAGCATTAGCAGCCTCTTGAGCTTGATCAAAGAGGAATTCCAGATGAAACCCGTCAACTCCGATTTTGCTACTCACACCACTCTTTATCCCCTGACTGATCTATTTGCATTGCAGCAATAATTTCTTTTGTACTAGGAGAACTACCAGAAAATAACGGTATTGCCGACGTGATTGGAATCCCCAAAATAAATGAGAATTCTTCCAGCGTTGGCATCAAAATGTAATCTGGAAAGAGGAAACATCTCAGCGAAGGCTCATAGAATTGCAGCAGAGTGTGCAAAGCATCATGTTCATACTTTGTGATAGTACGGACCATCTTAACCAAATTCCCGTACTTCTTTTGAAACCTATCAAGAACACCCGGGCCAGCCATATCTATAACTTTGAGCAGGGAATCCAAGGTAGGGTCTGGAAACTTGTAAGAAACATTGTTCTTCCTTCTCTCGTCATTCTCTGTTGAACCCATGGATTGGAATCAGAAGTGTATTATGCACCTGTAAATGACAAACACAACCATTATGATATGATAATGCAATGCAAAAGGGCATGTGATCAGGTCATCAGGTGTCTGTGCTGGACTGTGTGCATTGTGTCTGTATTCATATGATAACATTTTTGTAGGCGAGCACCAAACCACTGTAATAGGATGCACCATCTGTATATAATAGTACCAACAAGACAGGGTATGTAGGAAGCTTGGTTACTTGTAAACCTGTAAACATCTCGCCTCTCTCACATGTGGGTACTAAGATCCTCAGTATCCCGGGCTCTCAGGTCGAGAAACGATGATACGTTCACCATTTCTGGTTTGGCATCATCATCAATCGAGGAGGCCTCAACTGATTCACAAAACGAAAGATCCTCAGCTTCAGGCACTGAGGCCGAGAAGCAATAGTACATTCATCCCTCGGGGTACAGTACTATCGCCAATCGAGGAGTGCCTCCACTAATTCCCTTTCAAAAAGGACATCCTATAGCAAGTTCCCAGTATTGGGTCCTCGGATCGAGAATGTGCAATGGGTTTGCCACAGAATGTGATCTACCACTGTCACATCTCGGGAGGAGTGCCGCAACTGAGTCCTCGGGAATGGTCACTAGAGTCGACAGCTCTCTAGATCGACATCCTGAAATGCGCAAGACACGCACGTCAGAACATGTCCCAAGATAGCCTCGTCTGGCTGTGAATTTCGTGAATACCCAACGCACTCCAAACGGCACGTAGGTCCCACTACTCTCCACTCTAACTCTAAGTGTATATCAAGCCTGTGTAATGGGCTTATCTCTCAGAAATCCCCTCCCGCCAAACAGAAAACCAGTCCAGCACAACAGTAATAAAATGATATGTAATGCTAAAATGCAGTAAATACAGTAATACAGTAAATAACTATACAGTAAAATAGTAAATACATCACAACAGTATACACCCCATGAAAGAAAACAGGCAAGCGCTAGGATTGACTCGCTAAGGAAACCAGAGATTCTGGGTTCGATCCCCAGCAGAGTCGCCAGCTATCGCTCCCGGGATTTTCATCCAAGTACAAACGCGAAAGTGGCACCGAAACAGAGTCTCCAGCAATGTGTATTTATCCCAAGAGAGGGAAAGGAAACACTGCATAAACCTGAGGGAAGGAAAGAGCATGGTCTTGTGACCAAGAGAATTGGGTTCGGGAGTCGATTAGCACCCCCTCACGTCCATCGTACCCGATGGGATCCACGCTTGCTGGTCTCGATCAAAGGGTGTAAGGAAAGGATACTGGAAAAGGGAACTGCTAGCTGGAGAACTGGAAAAGGAAAGGAGAAAGAAAGAGAAACAAATGTAGGGAAAATAAAATATGTGCTCGAATGGGCCCTACCCCACTGCCTACGTATCTCATCTTGAGCATGAGAATCACAGCGACGTAGTTCCCCTCACTAGGGATGGATTGTTTGTGTTTTTTAGAGAACGACTAACGTTCTAGCTCAGGTGTTGCAGGCTCGCTGGTCCGAGTGCGTTACCATCTTGCAAGAGAACGAGAAGAAGCACGTTCGTACGTTGAGAATGAGTGAAATGAGAAAATAATTCCCGAAGGAAAGCCGTCATTGTTTGTTTTTTATCTTTTAAGAAAGAAGTGTTTTGATTATTTTATGTTTTGTAACATGTATTGTATTTAAGTCCCTCATGTAGGATCGAATGCCTCGCATATCGACCCAAGACGGGACGTATGCTAAACATTCCAAGAAAATGAGAGAAGATCCCACACCTCCTTGTTTCCATATGAAAGGCCTAAATACAATAGGTGTTATGCCTTTATTAAGTGTTTTTTACTTTTTTTTGAAGATGAGAAGAAGAGACTCAAAAGCGGGTCAAAGGTGAAAATCTAATGAGGGAGACTAAGAGTCAATCCTAATGTTATCATACATGGTGGTCCTATGGTCAATGGGGTTTAACAAACTTACTTCTAAAAAAAAGAAGAAGAAGAGCAAAAGAAACAACTTACTTCCAAAATGGAAGTTAAGTTGATCTTAAAGAGGGATGAAAGAAAAGTTATTCAAGGAAAGCATATAAATGCTTAACAAACACAAGTAGAAAGTTTAAAATAAACAAGAGAGTATAAGAGAAAGAAATGTATGTGGAACTAAGCCCACACACTTACTTACCTTTAGCACCTACATGAAAATGTTAGCTCACAAAATTATTTACAAGTAGGAAATAATGGGAAAAACAACAAGTAATGATCAAATCAATTAAGGACTAAGGAACCAAGATCTTAAGAGATACAAACTAATCAAAGTCAGAATCTAAACAATAAGGGTGACCTCTAATTTTAAGATACCAAACACAAATGAATTATGCACAAACAAAGCACTAATCATCAAAGAAGTGAATCATGGAAGAAATAGAGGAAGAATGAGTGAGCATGTAAAGTGATCATGCAATTATGCTTCAAATAATGTCAAAGTCAGAATGTGGATGACCTAAACATGTGCCTAATCATGATATATATATGTCATATGAGGCATACAATCAAGCATCCAAACATTAAGAGTGCTTAGGAGAAGAAGTGAGAAGATATGAACATGAATTTAACATGGAAAGAAAACATTCATGGCATAAGTCAACCATACAAAAATTTAAGATGAAACTCAAGTATCCAAGTAAGAGGTGGTATGACATGTTAGGATGAGGATAATATGCACAAATGAATCACATTCAAGCAATTACAAGTCATTTAGAAGCTAGAGGAAAAAGAACCATGCATTTGGATGAAACATATTCAAGTATGCAAAGTAAGACATAAATGGCATATGGAATGAATGCAATGCTTCAAAGTCAGAGGCATACATCATATGAAATGCAAATGAATAGTATGACATGGCATAAACAAACCAATTACAATTCAAGTTGGCATTTAGATGCAAAAGAATGAGGGATTAGGTCAAAAGAGACATGTGAAACAAGTATTGAACATGTACAAAAAGATATCAACTTCACACCAATGACCTATAATTTCATTCAAAAGACCTATAATGAGCTAAACATGGTTCAAGAAGTCAAGAAGAGTGATCTCATACAATGGCACAAGTGCCTTATCAAGCAAGTAAACAAACATGATCAAAGAAGTTCATAAAAAGGGACATCAACCAAGAGTCATCAAACAAATACCCAACACAATTCAAAAATCACCAAATTAGGTCTCAAGAGACCTCAACCAGAGGCAAACACCATACCAAAATCCTATACAAAAATACAGAAAGGAAGGACCTCAAACAATCAAACAATAGTCACTTATGAATCATGAACCAAAGTGCAAAGATGAGGGACCTAAATGCAATAAAAGAAATTTCTAAAAATGAAACAAAAATATTTTTATGAAGGTTTGAACGTTACTGAATAGATGCAAAAATATTTAAGGAGATATGAGAAATAAATCTTTGAAATGAAGATGTGAAAATAGAAACAAGTTTCAAAAGAAATAAAAGAAAATTGTGGATTAATATGTAAATATTCAAAAACTCAAAATAAAAAATAATATAAAATTATTTTTACAAGTTAGGATATCACATGAATTTTTGTAGAATTTTTAATGATGTTTTGGTATTTTTAAAAGTCAATTATGAAACATGTATAAAAAAGAAATTAAAAGAAAAAAAGGAAAGCAAGTAGGGGGTGCAGAGAAGCAATTTTCACGTTCAAAAAATCATGATGGGCTCAGGGTGGGGTGCAAACATCAAATTAGAGTCCAAGTCCAATACGTGTGGATGTGTGTGATGCGCGTACATGCAGTCCACGTACTGATGCAATCATAGCCTTGCAATGACTTAAATAAAATGACCCAACGCATCACATATCACGCACACCAAAGCAACCATGCACATGCACACACAAAGACACTCAGATTAAAAATAAATTGCACGCGTATGACACATGGTTTCATTAATGTGTTGACAATGTTATGGACGTTAGATCAATCAGACGATCAAGATCAACAAAATCAAAGCAATCATGTGGACACCAATGCAGGCACATATTAATTATCATACAATCACACACATGCCATAATTTCATTTATGCGTTGGCACATTATTAACCACACGATGAGAACAAATCAACGGCCATGTTTAAAACTCAGAAACCCTAACAATTGCAAACCATCGGCCGGAGAAGGACCTCCGGTCATCTTCTCCGGCGAGCAACCACCACCTGTGAACCTCAAAATCTCCAGAAATGCGCAAACATGATATCAAAATGAAGCTGACACTACGTACATCATGAATCCACAATCACTTCTCACATAACAAGCACATACACAGAGAGCAGAGGAGATTAAAATATGCCCTAGATTTTGAATCTATGCCTCTAAGAGGCCTATCAACTAGCCGGATACTTCAGAGCTCCTAATGAGCTAAAATCAGCAAGAAACAAGTAATAATGAAGAGGAAACGTGCGATCAAAGTTGGAGAAATCAAACCTGAAACTGATAAAGCTTTGAATATACAAGAATATCAGAGGAATGTGCTTCTTCCTTGAGCTTCGATTGGCCAAATAAAGGCTGAGAAAGGCTTTGAATCAGTGAGAAATTGATTGAAACAGTTGGAGAACAAGATGAAGATCTATGCAAACTCAATGTATTATGGATGAAGATGGAGAATCTTGATGCAAAACTCTGAAGAAAACTGAAGAACAATGAGTGAGTTCTTGAAGAATTCAAAGAGAAAATCAGAGAGTTTGGTGTAGGTGAATCGTGAGAAATGAGAGAGATTGAAAAAATGAAGTTCCAGTTCAATTTGTGAAGTGAAAATCTGATTTATATGTGTGGTTTAAAGTTAACTCCACTGGTCAACTGAGTGAGTTAGGGTGAGTTGATGTGGTTAAGGTGAGTGCACCCTAACTAACTGAGTCAAGTTAGTTAGGGGCGAGTTCCTTGGCTGTGATATGGTGATGGTGATTTATTGTGTGTTATGGTGGAGTTGAAAGAGAAAGAGTGGTGGTGATATGTTGTTCTGATGCAGCAACTTGCAAAAGAAACTTGCTGCACAAGTTTTACTTTTCTCTTCTCATGTATGAAGGTTGGTATGCATGTATGTGATAAGAAAGCTGCTTGGCCAAATGAGGAAACAAAAGTACCAAGTGTTTGTTGTAAGCTTAAACCAGAATCGTGCACCAAGCTGTTAATGCATCATTGTCAGGCATGGTGATTTGCAAGTGAAAAGCTCTCAATTTAGTGAATGGTTTGATGAGGTTTTGGTGTCAAATGAAAGAGGAGATATCATAGAACAAGTTTGAAGTTGGTTTTGGATTGAAATGAGGTTTGGAAGAGGTTGGAAAATAGCTCATAACACAAAGGTTTGGAACTGGTGGAAGGGCGAGGCATATTGTGGCAACTTGGTGCATGGAGTTTCAGCATGAACATACCTACTTGGGACCAATATATCTTCATCATAACTTGATCAAATCAAAATTTGTCCAACATCAACATTGAAGAGGGCATGGCAAGGAACAACTTTGATGTTGAAAATTTTTTCATTTGGAGCATCCATCATTGAGAAAAATGGGCGGACATTTGGCACACCAAGTGTTTGTCAAAATTATGGCGCGTGGGCCTGGGCATGCTTGGTCATGACTTGGTTTTGGACCTACTTTCATCAAACTTTGATCAACCATAACTCACTCAATTTTTATCCAATGGAGGAGTTCTTTATATGGATTTGAAGCTTAGAACATGAACTTTAATTGGATCAACTTGGGCTTGAGGTTTGAAGCTTTTATCTTGGAGAAAGAGAGCCTCAAAGTAGGGTGCAAAATGGTCCAAAGTTACTATTTTTGGCAACCCTAAAGCTTCTATTTTTGGCAGTTTTGTGATTTCTTGATTTTTCATTATTCCTCCATCATTTCTTGACCAAATTTTGTCCATTGAACATATATAACATGAATTTCATGAATTTGACCTCAAAAAGTCAGGAGTTGACTTTTTTCACTTCACAGTTGACTTTTCCCCAATTTCTTGATTATTAAGCAACTGATCAATTGAAACCCCTCTGAAACCAATTGATGAGCAATTTTCCATCCATATACACCTAAGAGCATAAGGAATACCTGAGATCAAGTTTTGCCCAAGAAATCAGAGATAAACTACTTTTAGGTCAAACCCTAATTTTGGCACCTTCTGATTAGGAGAATATAACACATCCTCCAAATCCAAATTCCTCTGAATATGATGTGTATCCTCTAAAACAATAATGAGATATGCTATTTGGACATGATAAAAACTCAAAGAGCTTGCCCATTTGAGGGTCAGATCCCAATCTTTGAATGCCTTGTGTAGGAGATGATACACTGCCCAATCTTCTTGATGAATTCTCCTCTTCCCATGCCTTGTGGATCAAAGTGAGATGATACATGGCTTAAAGGACCCTTGAGACTTGTGAGAAACACTTGGCTCTTATTCTTTAGCTCTGGATGATCAACACCTTTGAGAAACAACTGATCACATGCCCTTATGCAAGATGCAATGCAATGCTTGATGTTTTGTTTTTCTATGCTTGAATGCAATGCAATGAAATGAAAGCTCATGCTAAATGATATGAAGAAATGAGAGGGAAAATTTTGGGGTATTACAATGGGGTCACAGAAATCGGTCCTCAGAAAAATGGCGACTTCACCGGGGATATACTGTCCCCTAAGAAGGTCAAACCTATTTTGTACCTTTTTTTTACTATTACTATTAATGTCATTTCATTCTTTATTATTACTGTTGATATTATCTGTTTACTTGCCATATTTGTTTAAATACATTTGTTTTGGGGAATGTGATTAATACACATATGGTGAGGGAAAGTCCTAACTTGGACTTAAGAACATACTTTAAGATAAGAGGTGGTATAATCAAGGAGGCTTATAGGGAGTGAGTCCCGAACAAGCTAACTTGAAGATCCGCTAGTTCAGTGGAGGTACCCTCTTAGAATTACTGATGTTGAGCGAGCAAGTCATGAATACATTACTTTTTTCATTGGGAACCTAAGAAGCTGAGTACTTTAGTATCTTTTTCCCATTTGGCTATTTTAGGATGTAGTGCAGTGACCATCGAAAATAGTTGATACACGATACTGCACTCGAATGAGATTCATCTTGAGGATATTACAGCTCTCATGAGTCAATCGATTTGCTGGTAATATCCTAAAGATGGATCAGTGATTTTGGGAACCTTGTTAGAACCCATTCTATAGGTACAAAATGAACCCCTAGCATATACCTTTGGGATGGGTAGATCCATGGCTCCATGCTCGTGATAATAAACCCTTAAAACCATGTTTGTAAATATTTGTGTTTGTGCATACATGCAATCATCAAAATGTTTCAAAAAAAAAAAGAACTAAAAAACAGGTTGTTGCAAATATCATAAATTGTGCTATGGATTTTGGTAGAAGAAAAACTCAGAAGTACACCTTTAGAAATCCAAAACTGGAAGACCTAAGAAGATTGGGAAAGTTGATTGCTAATCCTGAAGCTTTCAGAGCTAAGTATGGAGCGCTTTTGTCCCTTTTAAAAGACACCATGGTGGAAGGAGTTCTATCTACATTGGTTCAGTTCTATGATCTGGTGTACCACTGCTTCTCGTTTCTAGATTATCAGCTCACACCAACATTGGAAGAGTACTTTCAGTTGATTGATTTACCCATTTTTGTCAAGACCCATTCTCTGGCTTGGAAGAAATTCTCAAAGATCAGACCATTACAAGAGCCACCTTTTTGGAAGTGTCAGATATCAAAGCTCACATGACCACCAATGGAGGAATTCAAGGTCTACCAGCTAAGTTTTTGATGGAAAGAGCCCAATACTTTGCCAGTATAGGAAACATGTTTGCTTTCGAGTTTATCTTTGTTCTACTCATCTATGGATTATTCCTCTTTCCCAATATTGACAACTTCGTCGACGTCAACGCTATCAAGATATTTTTAATTGGGAATCCATTCCCAACTTTGCTTGCAAATGCTTACCACTCAATGCATCTAAGGAACTTATACAGCGGATGGATGATTACATGCTGTGTACCATTACTCTACAGATAGTTTCTTTCTCACTTGCCCAAATCTGTTGCTTTTTGGGATCTCAAAAATAGCATGCGATGGTCACAAAAGATTATGTCTCTCACTCACTCTGACATAGATTGGTACAATTGGGTCTATGATGGAACAAAGATCATTGACACTTATGGAAGTTTCCCCAATGTACCCCTCATTAGTACTAAAGGAGGGATCAACTACCACCCAGTTTTAACTCGTCGTCAGCTTGGTTACCCTATGAACACTACAAGAAAAAAGAAGATTTACGACACTTGAGTTGCGACAGTTATCACAAAACCGTCCTTATTCCTGGATTGCGACGGTTGTCACGACAGTTAGGGTCATCTGTCGCATATTTTTTGCGACAATTATCACAAAACCGTCCTTATTCCTGGACTGCGACGGTTGTCACGACAATTAGGGACTAGATTGCGACGGTTGTCACGGCAGTTATCACAAAACCGTCCTTATTATATTTTTTACTTAACTTTTCTTTTATAAAATAATTTTTTTGATTGAGCGCTAAATGAAAAGGGAAAATTTGTTCCTCCCATTTCATAAAAAAAAATTTTATCGACTCCTCAACTGGAAACTCAATTTACTTTAATATATTATAAATATTTTTTATATAATTGTTTTGATAAACACATTATTATATATATATTTCTCACTTTTTTAAATATGATTTAAATGATAAAATGTTTTGAATATTTTTTTCAAAATTTTATTTAACAATTTTTTTTTAAAATTCCATTATTTTAAATAAATACCAAATAAATTAAACTTATTATAAAATTATTATAAAATTATTATTTTAAATTTAATAATTCACAAAAACTATTAAAATTTATTAATAATTGGAGAAATTGAAGGAAGAGGTTGCGGCTGTTGATGAACTGTCGTCCCCCAATGTTACGGTTGCTTACCCATTATTTTTGGTCTGCGACGGTTGCTTACCCGTCATCTCTCTAATTTCCTATACGCGCCAAATGAGGGAGACGAAAAGAAAATGCTCAAGATACAAAGTCTTAAAACCCATAACTTTGGTAACTCTCTAAACCCTAATTTCCATTTTCATAATCTTTATCTCCATTTTTATAATTCTCTATTAAACTCATTTTGATTCCATTCATGAGACCTAACTTAGTGTTTTCACGATTAATAAGGATTCAGACGGCACTGTTACGATTCCGACGAGGGTATTTCAATGGTATGATGATGGATCTAGGTGAGGCGTGGTTAGCTTGCACTGTTTCTATCTATTAATGGGTAAGAAAATATTATAGGTGATTAGCTTGCACTGTTTCTATCAAAATACTTTTTGCTCTGAATTTTTTGTCTTCAATGTCACCACATGTGCTGCTAGTTAGTTGATAGGAATCTTGATGATGTAGGTACTTAAACCACGTTTACCGGGGAAATTGTTCAAAGCTTCAGGTTCAGTAAATTATAGAAGGCTAATGGAGATTATGGTAGATGATTTTGGTAATTGTTTTATGCAGAAAATTCTTTATTATTTATTGATGGCATAAGCGTAGGTCACGCCGAGTTCATATCTTTCTTGCCTTTTAAAGAATATACAGATCCTTTTAGAGGGGCTCTCAACCTTTATGTGAAATTGTTGGATCATTGTGTAAAGCCAAACATGGGGCCAAGAACATATGTTGCTTATGGATGTGCTCAGGAGCTTGGATATGGTGATTCTGTGACTAAGCTCCACCGTGATGTGTCTGATGTTGTAAGCTTCAATTTATGTCTTTCCTGGCTTGTTTTTTCAGAATTTAGAATTTTTGTTCAGAAGATTGTGCAACCCAGCGTATGAGGAGTTAAAGACATAATATGAACAATGAGCATATGCTGCTATACTTGTTTTATGAATTACAATGATATTTGTTTGGTCCATATAGACAATTTCACCTAGTGGAAAATGTTTTTGTTGTTCTTGTTGCATTTACATGATTCTCAAAATAACTTAACTTTATCAAACATCTCAAATCTCCACCTATATCCTTTTCAATTTTCTGACTTAATATTTTGAAATTAATACTCTCAGGCTGCAGTACTGGCTTTGGATGACTCAGTATTAGATGTTGATCAGGTGGAAAATCTTATTAAATTTTGTCCTACCAAAGAGGAAATGGATCTTTTGAAGGTGAGGTACACGAACATATACATGATTCTTACATCTTTTTTTGGCGATTAAGTTTTCTCATTTCTGGCATCTGCTGTTACTATGAGTTGCATCCATTTCCCTTGATTTGTTGTTTTTTTTCCTATCTAAGTTGAGTTCATATTGATTATGAATATTTAGGCATATACTGGCGACAAGGAGAATTTGGGAAAGTGCGAACAGGTCTGTGATTGATTTCTTTTGACCAAAGTATTATGTAGTAATTGTACAAAGAAAATGTCAGCATATAGAACTTATACATGATTCCTTTTTTTCCATATCTATCACTGATTCTTGTGTTGCTGCTTTCAAAATTCTCGTGAAGGGTGATTGAGCTGTCTAGAAAACTGTAGTTTTTGTAGAATGTATTAATGATAGAATAAACTACTCATACTCTGATTTAAGAATAAAATTAAATGTAGTAAAGATAAAACCTATTAAACTTGTATGGATTATCCGACATATGTCGTATAATACGAGTGTTCGACACCGATGTGTGTCGGACCACGACACCTAATTCTAGAGGTGTTCGTGTTTTTTAGGATAAAACTATCTAGTGCAGCTTATTTCTTTGGAATTCACTGCTCACATTAAATTCTGGAAGTCCAGTGAGAAGTATGAAGACACTAGGTATCCTGCTACCATTAGATAGGAGTAGATTCATTGTGAGAAACCAATTGCCTGAATGCAAATTGAGAATACTGCTTTTTAATTATCAACTTTACATAAATGAATCAAGTTCATGAAAAAAGGTATTTCATAGGTCATGTCGTGACATGATAACAGTTTGGTTGCTGATGCCTGGTGGCATGTGAAAGAAAAAGTTGTTTTGCTCTTATTAATAATCTCCACCTTAGTATGTATACATCGGATTACAAATAAATCATTTTGATCTTTGTTAGCTCAATAACCCTCTTGTCAGTTGTCATATACTTATATACATCAGTAATATTTCAGTTCTTTATGGAGCTGATGAAAGTGCCACGAGTTGAGGCGAAATTAAGAGTGTTATGTTTCAAGATTCAATTTCAGTGTCAGGTTTGCTTTTGTCTGAAATAATTTTCTTAATTCTTTGGATATTTGGTTTCTTGCTTTCCTTATCTTTATTCCACTTTCTGCAGATTACAGAGTTTAATAAGAGTTTAAACTTAGTAAACTCTGCATGTGAAGAGGTACTTTGCTTATGAATCTAATAAACTTTTTGTTGTTTGTATCTTTTTGACCTTGTAGCCGACCCCACTTAGTGGGATAAGGCTTGGTTGTTGTTGTTGTTTTATCTTTCTGACCTTGTGTGTCTTGTCTTATACGTCTGAAATTCAGTCAAACTGAAGGAGATTATGAAGAAAAAGTTCTTTATTTGGGTAATCCATTGAATCAAGGAACAGCAAGAGGTATGTATTTTTTGGTAATGGAAGTGTTTTTCTCCTTTTATTTTTTCAGTATAGGAAACACATAAAAATGCTAGCTCTCTCTTTAACATTTATATAGTCATTTGCCTTTCCTCTTGTTAGCAACATACAAACTTATAGGCGTTTTTATTGCATATGATATTGATGTGAAACGTTTCTACTTTCTACAGGATCTGCTGTTGCATTTAAGTTAGACAACCTTTTAAAGCTCACTGACACTCGTGCTTCTAACAGCAAAATGACACTGATGCGTTATCTTTGCAAGGTACAAGTCTAAGTTGCAATAAATAAAGATATTATTTGGTGGCATAACTTTCTGGTTTTTCTTTTTTCATTTTAAACTACAGGTCCTAGCTGAAAAGTCTCCTGCACTCCTTGATTTTCACCTTGACCTAGTTAGTGTAGATACTGCCTCTAAGGTACTTCACCTTACTACCATGATTTTTGGGTGTGATTTGAATTTTCTCTTTGTATTTGTAAAGAACACCCCCTTATGTCTTTAATGGTTTTCGAAATGGTGCGCTTGTTGTTCATATTATGGTTTAACTCCTCATACGCTGGGTTGCACATGCTTAGAATGTCATTAGGAAACAAAAATCTCAGATACTCCAAGGTAAGAAGCTGATGCTATGAGATAAACTAAAATAGGTCCAGAAGATTGCTCGAGAGGGTGCGGGAGCGATTCCAAATCAATTAGATTTTCAAGATCAAGGAATTGCAGGTGGAAGAGGTCGACAAATTCCATGATTTTTCTGACGACGACAACAACAACAATCACCACGATCAAGGAATTGCAGGTGGAAGAGGTCGACAAATTCCATGATTTATTGATGACAAGCACAAGACTATTAATATGATTACTCAGCTGTTTACGTCGGGTAGCCTTAAACAGTAAGTCCAAGATCCCTTTTATACGTGTCTTTAATCGCTTTGTGTCTTTATTTATTGCGAGATCAACCATTATGTTAGTGAATGTAGTGCATGATTTAGGTATCGTAAAAAACACAAGAAAGTTGACTTGAAGGCTATCAAAGGATGGGCAAGACAGATTCTATGGGAAACATGATCACTATATTGTTGAAGGTAAAGTTGAAATGAATTGGGATGGTGATAGATCATGGAGTCCAAGCTGGTAAGTGTTTTTATTGGTGACAGGAATGTTGTAATTAAGCTTGAACAGAATCAAAACAAGAAAATATTTGGATTCTGAATATATTAAACTGACAGAAAGTGATTTTTTATTGTTAATATCTCTGCCAATAAGCTTGAATAGAATCAAAACAATATTTTTTGTCCGAGGTAGCTTTGTCTTAATATGCCTAAACATGATAGTTCCTCAACATGATAATGAGCGGTTATATTTCATTTCCAGATATTTCCTATTAACGTGAAGGGTTCTACTGGAAGCTAAGGAGTTGGCCTGCTAATACTACAAAAAGTTGGAGGGGTTAATGGCATTTCTTTTTATGCAAGTTCTATATTTGTGTCTACTGGTACATGCATGTTTCATTCATGCTTCTATTATATTACCTATGAGGTGTCTGATACTCTCACAATTGAGTTATTCTATTTTCTCAAGCTATTGCCCGGTCGATGTGTCTGGTGTCTGTGTCATTGCTTCGTTGCATATGGCATGTAAAAAAGGTGATTACAAATACATTAGATTTATAACATGATTCTCATGAAAGTGAAAATTGTTATCTGTGGTAGGTTTTCCAAAAGGTATCAATTCTCTTCATATAATTTATTTATTGCTAGCTTATTAATGATGAATAAGATAAGATACAGGCCAATTTTGACGAATCTTCATCCTGGGTCTCTTCACACTATTCAGTAAGTTTTGTCTTCATAGATACCAATGACAGCTTTGGGAGTAATTTTGATGGATAAAATTGGAAGATGGCCACTTTTACTGGTAAAAAGGATTGAGCTTTTGTGCGTTCCTTTTCATAATATTCAGTGAATTTTGGAATCTGAAATTTTTACATTTATATAGAACTCTGCATCAGGAACATGCTCAGGATGCTTCCTGGTATCTCTGTCATTCTTTTTGCAGGTTCTTTGAATAATATAAATCTGCTCGGTTACCTTGTTTTTCACATTAGTTCTAAATAAATAGATTGTTTCATTTCCTAAATTTTGACTCTTACATAGTTGTCTGCAGTGGGAACTTGCTTAGGATGCTTTCTCGCAGCCCTATCATTCTTCTTGTGCAGGACATAAATAAATGGAAGGAAGTCAGTCCTATTCCCACAAGTTGTGTTTTTATCACTGATCCGCATAATATCATACTTTACTAAAGTAATTCTTGCTATAACTTATCTCTAATTACAATTATGACTATTTTTTGAATTAGAACTGTATGTTTGAGTTAATTCTTATATCATCAATTTCATTGTGTTTACAGAAAATATGTATTATAACCTTGCAGAGGATAAGGTTGAATGGGAGATCATTAAAGGCTCTAGGAGAAGATAAAGATAGAAGAACAATATATGTTAGAGGAATAGATATAATTTTTACACATTAATCCAATGTTAATATTCCTTCAAGATGTTAGTAAACAAAAAGGTTTTGGTTACAAAAAAGTTTTTTTTGCCGTCATGTACTACATTTGTTTGCAACTGCTACTACTTAGTTCTTGTTGGATATTACTCTTTATAGGCAGAGTCTTTTCTAGAAATACCAGAAGCTAAAACCATGTGACATGGTGTTTGTATAAATATAATATGATATATATGTTAGAATAAATAATATATGTGATTATCTGCCCCATTCTGTTCAGAAACTAACAATTTTTTTTTTAATTTTAAAAATAAATTACCTGCGGATTTGCCTGTGGAAAGAAAGTTTCCTACGGATTTACCTGCAGATGTACCTGTGGGACAGAAAGTTACGACGGTTGAAACCGTCGTAATCAACAATAAAAACAAAAATCAAATGGAAAGTTACAACAGTTATAACCATCGCAATATGCAGTTAACGACGGTTGGTGTGACGGTTTTGACAACCGACGCGATACGGCCTCGCGACACACGTTTCTACGATAGCGAAGCAACCGTCGCGATTTGAAAATTACGGCAGTTTTAACCGTCGTAATCTTCCAAAATAACCGTCGTAATCTGCCAATTTTCTTGTAGTGGAAGGACATACCATATAACATTCATATGGAAGGTCTTTTCTTCAAGGAAGGAGAAAATGACAGAGCACTTAAAGAGGAAATTGTGCATGCCTGGAATCATATTCATAGGAAAGGAAGAGAATCTCTAGGAAAACCAAACTGCATCTCTGCGGAGCCTTATCTCCAATGGCTACAAACTAGAGCCATCAAGTTGAGGATGCCTTACCCTCGTCAAGAAGTATTCCCCCTAAAGGAATCTATCCTCTACTTCATGAACGACGCAGAGAAACTTCAGGTCGCTTTTAACAAAACTCAACGCAAAAAGAACTCTTGGAGGAACAAATATTAAATTGTCAGCTTGGAGAACACAGAGATCCAAAAAATGTTGAAAAAAAATGTGCTCTGATTGAGATACTTGAGCAGCATGCTGTGGAAAGACAAAAAGAACGGGAAATTTTACTCTCCCCTGTCACTTAGCAGGAGATCGTCAACCCACCAAAAATTGAGGAAGCCCGGTTTAAGAAGCAGAAGAAAAGTCAGCAACAAGGGTTTTGAGCCTCATAAAAAAGGGCTCCTTAATGACTATATGCTTAGTTTCCCTTTTATGCATTATAAATACTATACTTCTGTAAACTTTTCAGTTTATCAAATAAAAGTGCTAGTGTTTATGTTATCCACTGAATGATATTTGCGACATAATTGTTAAAAAGAAAAAAAAACAAAAAAAAAAGCATTTGCATCCTTTGCACATCATGCATCATTCTAGCATTTCACATCTTTCATAAAAACTTACACATATTTGTCACACTTTAGAGTCAAACTGTCTCATTCATACAATACTCGGGCCAGTAGTTAGAAGAAAATGGACGCTCTTGAGGAAGAAAAACAGAGAACTAAGAGAGGAGGTCACTATTCTAAAAGAAAGTCTGGAAAGACTCAACGTCATGATAGAAACAATGACAGCAGCTCAGGATCAACTGTCTCAAAGGACTGTGATCTTAGAAATTGTCTCTACACCAATCTTTGAAGTGCTCGTAAGTCTTCCTCAGTACACTATGCCTAAAGGTTTTCCCTGGGGCATGCCTCTCAATTTCATGCCTAAAGGTTATATACATCCGATCACTGAAGACCTAAGAACTACAGCTGGTGTCCCTAAGCCTGAAGGTTATAAACTTCAGGTCAATGAAGATACAAGAGCCACACCAGAGATTCCTACACCTGAAGGTTACAGACTTCAGGTCACCGAAGCGCCAAAAGCCGCAGAAGTAATGTCTGTACCACAACCTGTGATATATACTACCCTAGAAGAACAGATCTTTCACACCACTCCAAGCAAGGGTATGGGAGTATATGAAAGGATGGATGAATTCCAAGAGCATTTCTTGGAAATGCAGAAAGAACTTCAGGCTATTCGCGGACATGACTTGTTTGGTAAAGATGCTGCCGACCTCTGCTTAGTCCCAAATGTTAAAATACCACACAAATTCAACGTGTCTGACTTTGAAAAGTACAAGGGCAACTCCTGCCCTTAAAGTCAATTGGTGATGTATGCTCGGATGATGTCTACCCAAACGGAAAATCAACATTTATTGATCCACTACTTTCAAGACAGTTTAACTAGTGCCGCACTTAAATGGTACATGGGGTTAAACCGTGCAAAAATCAGTACCTTCAAAGATCTTGGAGCAGCTTTTGTTCAGCAATACAAGTACAATTTGGATATGGCGCCTGATAGGGATCAACGCAGAGCTATGTCTCAAAGGGATAAGGAAAGCTTCAAAGAATACGCTCAGAGATGGCGTGAAATTGCTGCCCAAATTTGTCCTCCTCTCAAGGAGAAAGAAATGATAAAAATCTTCTTGAAAACTTTGAGCTCGTCCTATTATGACCGAATGGTCGCAAGTGCGCCTAGTGACTTCACCGAGATGGTGAACATGGGAGTACGCTTGGAGGAGGCAATTCGAGAAGGGCGATTGGTCAAAGATACCGAACCATCCAATAGTAGCAAGAGGTATGGAAGCGCTTTCCAAAAGAGGAAAAAGCAAGATATCAACACTATCTCACAGGGTAAATAAATATGAAGATACCAACCTCGGGAGATAGCAACGGTATCTTATGTTATCAACTCAACGCCAGTCTCGACAAATCAACCACAAATTTCTCAAAATCAGGAAATTTAACAACCACAGTATCAACAAAGGCAACAACAGCCTCTTCAGCAGGCTCGCCCGCAATACAAAAACAACAATCATATTTCAAGGTCACCAGGTTTTGATCCTATACCAATGCCATATGCAGAACTGTTTCCAGTTTTGCTAGAAAAAAGAGACATTCAAACCAGGACTTCTCTTGTCATTCCTGAGAATCCCCCTTATTGATTCAAGGTTGGCCAATTTTGTATTTAACATCAAGGAGCACTGAGGCATAACATCGAGAACTATTTCAGTTTTAAATCTGATGTACAAAGACTTGTCAAGAATGGAGTTTTGTCTTTCAAAGACACTAATCTGAATGTTCAAAAGAATTCGCTACCTCAACATGTGAAAGCTTATGTAAACTTAATTGATGATGACCCTGGCAGTAGTTACCAAATTCATGATGTACGCTTACTAGAAATAAATCTGGTTAAGATGCATTGCAGAAAAAGTGGATATGGCCATGTGCCACCTCACAACTATCATCAATGCAGCATTTGTTCCAAGAACAACCAAGGGTGCAACATTGTACAGGCAGCCCTTCAAGAGCAAATTGATCTAGGCTAGATCCAAGATCACAGAATCCACAGAGTAAATATGGTTTACGGATGCCCAAGTATTTTTCAAAATTTTGGCATTCGCTTAATGAATGTAAACTTGGTGGCAATGGACTCTAGACAGAGTCAATACCATCAGCTACCGTTGTACGATTACGGCGCTTGCTCAATTTTTTCAAAAGATAATCATGGTTTTCTTTTGTGCAAGAAGCTCTCCAGCGTCAAATGGATTTAGAGTGGATTCAGGATTATCATGGAAGGAAGAACTATCAAATCAACATGATTGATGAAGGACCAGGATGCGTTCAAATCTTCGACATCTGCATGATAAACACCAATTTGGTAGAATTACACACCAAACAAGTCAGACTTGGCTTTTTAACATTACACAACTATCAAGATTGCAAAGTCTGCTCTGAAGATAATCAAGGTTGTCTAGTCATACAAAGATCTCTCAACATCTGTTGGACCATTGGTGACTTCCAATATATCATAGCATAAATACACATCAAATCAACATAACTGATGGGAGCCCAAGTAGACATAAAAGTTGTGATATCCGCTTGTTGGAAACAGACTTGGTTAAGATGCATTGCATACAGAGTGGATAGGGTCGTATACCACCCCACAATTATGAACGTTGCGGGATATGTTCAGAAAATAACCAAGGATGCTACTTCGTGCGAGCAGCTCTCCAGAATCAGATAGACCAAGGAGAGATCATACCACGAATAATAGAGGATTATCAGTCAATCAATATGATGCAAGGTTTCCCAAGATAGCACACAATTTACAACAAAGAATTATTAGTCAAAAGCTTGCGTAAACCTGACCGCGTTAGTTCAAAGCAACATGATCACTCAACTTGCAAAAAGCGCCGCAAAATCTGACACAGTTGCCTCCTCATCCAGGATGAGATTCAAAGACTATTAGATCAAAAGGTCGTCACAGCATTCCAGAAAGGAGAGCCCATTGATTTTGGAATTGATGAAGATGTTTACACCATAATTCCTCTACTCAGTGAACCAAAGCGCGCTGAAATCCCTTTTGATGGTAGAAAGATTCCTGATATCCCTAAGCTGGAACCAATAGAGGTCACCTATGACAGTAGTAAGACCAACATAACTCCTTTGGTCATTTACTTGCCAGGTCCAATACCGTACGAATCAGAGAAAGCCATTCCTTATAAGTACGACACCACCATGATAAAAGATGGAAAGGAAGTTCCATCGAAGTGGTCGGGTATTTAACAAAGGAGTTGAAGAAATTTCTGGGGAGAAGGAACCCCAAATTGAAGTCCCGATAAGTAGATAGGTCAATCAAGCGGCACAGAGTCTGTAAATAACAATGATGAGATTTTAAAACTAATTCAAAAAAGTGAATAAAACATTGTGGATCAGTTATTGCATACTCCTTCCCGGATATCTGTATTATCTTTTCTACTGAGTTCAGAAGCTCATAGGGAAGCTCTGCAGAAGGTTTTGGAACAAGCTTTGGTGAAACAAGATGTAACGGTGGATCAGTTTGATAACATTGTTGCTAACATCACTGCCTGTAATAACTTAGGCTTCAGTGATAAAGAACTCCCCGAGGAGGGTAAAAATCATAACATGGAACTCAATATCACAATCAACTGCATGGACGATGCTTTAGCTAGCGTACTGGTAGACACTGGTTCATCCCTGAATGTTATGCTAAAATCAACTCTTGTACGATTATCCTTTCAAGGCATTTCCATGAGAGGCAGCGAGATTGTAGTCAAAGCTTTTGACGGATCTAGAAAGACAGTTATTGGCAAAGTTGACATTCCCATAACCATTGGTCCTCACACTTTTCAAATCACCTTTCAGGTGATGGATATCTGAGCAGCATATAGTTGTTTGTTAGGACATCCTTGGATCCATGAAGCAGGAGCAGTCCCCTCAACACTTCACCAAAAGCTGAAGTTTGTAAAGAATAACAAATTAGTTACAGTATGTGGCGAACGAGGTTTAATTATAAGCAATCTATCATCATTTTCCTACTTGGAACCAGAAGAGATCATCGGAACTCAATTCCAGGCACTTTCTGGGAATAAAGAGGACAGTCAACAAAAAGGAGCATCTATTTCCTCTTACAAGGATGTTATCCGAGTAATGGAAAGTGGAACTACTAAAGGATGGGGACAAGTTGTGATTCCTTCCGATAACAAAGCAAGAGAAGGCCCCAGTTTCTCTCAAGCATTCACCAAGACTACGAGGAAAGATGAAGCCATTTGTCCTATTCAAGATTTCTTCCGTAGTAGAGGTCTCCTCCACCCCATTTCTCAAGAAGCGGATACCATCAAAGGAGATGACTTTAAGGAAACTTCTTCCGACCCAGATGAAGAATGAAAATCATACTTCAACAATGATGGTTATATGTTGCAAGAAGAGACATACATACCCTTTTGCCGTCCACAGCAGAAATTCAGATATATACCAAAGTTAGACAACAGGATGGCCTATAGAGATCACAATGCTGAAGGATGCCTTGCTCCTCCTAATTCATTAGAAGCTGACGTTGTGATGAAAAATAAATTTGACTACAGCTCGGATGATCTCATGGACAATTTACCCATTTGGGTGCTTGACATGGAAGATCCAGGGTATCAATGCCAGCTAGAAAATGCATATCTTCTGAATAGCCCCGAAAAAGATTCATTTGTTCCTCCGGAAGAATGGAGGCCTTATCTAAAAAATCTTGAATATGTCGAACATCGTCTTGATGAAGTCGCAAGAATTGTTAAACAAGAGTTTATCAACTTTGCACTACCAGAAATCCACGCCATTGAAGAAGATGTTTCATCACTTTCTTCAGAGAACTAGGATACCTCGGGACAACCAAGTGACAAGTTTGACTTCCTAGTAAAGTATACTTCCCCTAAAAGTTCTCACATCTTGTATGAAGACATCCAACCAACTAGATGGGGAGATTCTCTTGTACATGAAATTACGTACGGAAAAACAGCAGAAGACCTCTCTTCTAATAACTCTGCATGGGAAGAAGACGCTACTGACCCAACTCCACCAGAGGTTAGCACCATTTATGAAGACAATCCCAGGAGGGATGTACTGGACTTTGTGATACATAGACGAGTTCACCACAATTAGATAGTTGCTGATGTCCCAAATATTGTTCACATCTCAAAGTAAATACCTCGTCTTTATTTTGACCTCTCACCTTGCCCAGGTGAAGAGATATTTTGTAGGGCCTCCCTTGGCTCTAAATTTCTCCTCTTTGCTTCGCCCAAAGCGAAAGAGTTTTGTTTTATAGGGCCTGTGTTTCAAGAATCGACAAATCATAAATAAAGATTTTATTCCAACTTCCCGCATTTATTGTTATTTTTACTTTTTACTTTTTCAGAAAATGGTAATCCTAAAACAAACAAAATGAATAACAAAACGTTTCAAAAAAACACACACACACACACTCTTGTATTTTAATATATTTTCTAAAAAAGAAAAATCACGTTGTGCAGATTAATCATAAAAAACCCCATTGAAAGACATGACCCAATGCCTTCTCCCAACTTTGAGTTCCCGGTATTCGAAGCTGAAGAAGAAGAAGACGAAGAAATTCCAGATGAGATCTCCCGACTACTCATACATGAGGAAGAGTCCATTCAACCCCACAAAGAGCCATTGAAAACAGTCAATTTAGGTTCAGAAGTAGAAAGGAAATAAGTTAAGATTGGATCACTGCTCAGTACAACTGTCAGGGAAAGTATGATAAAGCTTCTCAAAGAATTTTCAGATGTGATTGCTTGGTCCTACCAAGATATGCCAGGGTTGGATACCAACATTGTGGAGCATCATTTGCCGTTAAAGCCAGAGTGTCCGTTAGTCAAACAAAAGTTGAGAAGAACTCACCCAGATATGGCCATCAAAATTAAGGAAGAAGTTCAAAAGAAGATTGATGCAGGCTTCCTTGCCACGTCGGAATACCCTCAATGGCTAGCCAACATAGTACTGTTCCTAAGAAGGATGGAAAATTCAGGATGTGTGTAGACTACATGGATCTAAACAAAGCCAGTCTGAAGCATGACTTTCCCTTACCACAAATTGATATGTTGATTGATAGCACTGGAAATTTCAAAGTCTTTTCCTTCATGGATGGATTCTCAGGCTATAGTCAAATCAAAATGGCACCAGGAGATATGGAGAAAACTTCATTTATTACACCGTGGGGAACCTTTTGCTACAAGGTGATGTCGTCCGGTCTAAAGAATGCAGGAACAACCTATCAAATGGCCAAGACAACTAATTTTCATGACATGATACACAAAGAAGTTGAAGTATATGTCGATGACATGATTGCTAAATCCAGAAATGAAGAAGAACACATAGAACACTTATCAAAGTTATTCCAGCGTATGAGGAAATACAAACTCCGCTTGAATCCTAACAAATTCACATTTGGTGTTCGTTCAGGAAAACTCTTAGGGTTTATTGTTAGCCAAAAAGGAATTGAAGCCGATCCCGACAAAGTCAAGGCCATTCAAGAAATGCCTTATCCCAGAACTGAGAAACAAGTAAGAGGATTCTTGGGACATTTAAATTACATTTCAAGATTCATATTCCTCATGACTGCAACATGCACACCAATTTTCAAACTTCTCCTGTAACGTCTTGTATAATATTTATCTAGAATAATACCATACAAGTGTTTTATTTGGTACTAACACAATCATAAGTGCCTAATGGCATAATTCACATACTTGACCATTTCTAATACATAAATACAACCTATGGTACAAGGCATGGAAATTAGCCAAAACAATAAAAATCTAAGAATAAAGTACAATATTCCTCATTGTACAAGAAAATAATAATACACAGCAGAATAAGCTCAACTAAGCTTCTCTTGAAAATTCCAAGCATACCTCCACTTATAAATCATATCTGCAAACAACGCCTGAAAAATAACAACAATAATGGGGTGAGATATTAAATCTCAGTGAGTTCCCTATCTTATGGATTCTCTCGGCTTTACAGGGTTCTAGCCAATCCTAACTCAAGTCAAAGGGAAAGGAAGTGACCTTGAGTTCACAATATCACAATCTCACACTATATGGAAACATGTTATGAGTCCGTTAACTCAAAATTATCACTATCGATAACCTTATCAAGGCATCCCTTCTTCCCGTCCTCTTCTACGTCTAGAAGTCGTAACGAGTCATGGATCCTCGTAAATTACTTGGCATACGAGATGAATTTGTAGCTAAGGGACACATTATCACCTTAAGTCGTCACTTTACACGGTCCGTACACCGTCACAAGTCTCTTTACCATATAGGCTCCATTCGTACTATAACATTGGGAATCAAACCTACCAAGTAATAGTGCATTCATTTTAGAGGTGCTCGTTACTCATGAAACGACACGTAAAGAGGAGTTGGTTACGATATCGTGATTTCACATACAACCATAATTGTATTCAACAATTCTAGGCCACATTAGCCTTTAGGCCTCATATGCCTTTAGGCCTCTTTTGCCTTTCTCAATAATTACCATAGTTTACACATGTTCCATACTAGTGTTTCACTCTCACCTAGACCATTACTCGTCATGGATGTACCTTTCTACATCAAATGCATGAGCATCATCATCTAGGTTGTCTACTCTAGGCCATTACTCGTCAAGGATGCACCTTCCTACATCGAATGCACGAGCATCGCCATATAGAGTTTCTATCATTTCCTAGCCATTACTAGGTTCCACTATCATGTTGTTATGGGGTAAAGTTTCCTCACTCTTTCTATTCGATATTTTAACATGCATACTCTCACAATCATGTTTAACAACAATATATTAGACAAGGCATATTACCATTTGTATCATAGAATCACATATAATAATTCAATCATAAGTTATACAAAAACATA
Organism: Lathyrus tuberosus; assembly: GCA_022829125.1. Classification (NCBI taxonomy): domain Eukaryota; kingdom Viridiplantae; phylum Streptophyta; class Magnoliopsida; order Fabales; family Fabaceae; genus Lathyrus; species Lathyrus tuberosus. Next base: position 10,440,437 of record JALAZF010000049.1, on the reverse strand, counting down.
TTACAATTGTATAATAGAATCACATATAATGATTCATGCCATCAATTCATTATTCTCACATCAACATTTAATACCTCCTGGGATCATCTTTCTAATGGCTCTACACTCATCTCGATCGAATTCCCGATCCTGGACTTTTGGTGGAAACGATAATTACATACATTAAATTTTTCATAATTATCCTAACAATCCATGACATATAAAATTTCTCTACCTCACGATCTCACAGAGCGTAAAATTAGCTTTCCAACGTTTCCGACCAGGCGTCAAACGGAGTTACGAAACTCAAGTTACGCCCATTTTAATTTTCATTTTTCTGCCAATAGCAGTGGTAATCGATTACTCACTTTGAGTAATCGGTTACTCACTCGAAAACAGTCCATAAACTTCATTTTTACACAGGTAATCGGTTACTCAAATAGGGTAATCGATTACTGTCGTAACAGAGCCCTAAAAACACATTTTTCTCATCATAAAACTCAATGGAACTTCATAGAAACACATTGCAACGTAATAGTAAGTATCATAGGTTATTTTTACACCTATCTCGTCTATACTACGCATTTTATATCGTATTTCATCTGTTAGATTCCATTGATTTATCCTTTTAATCATTTTCTCTCAAATCTAACCTAAGTTCTAAACATAGCATTTCTAGAACTCAAAGTGTCTAACTAGAACCCATCTTAGCATTGAAGAGAAGGTTGAAGAAGATGATGAACAATGATCCAAGTTCTTCCTCTCTTCTTCTCTCTGTTTTCCTCTTTCTCTTATAACATATATATATATATATATATATATATATATATATATATATATATATATATATATATATATATATATATATATATATATATATATATATATATATATATAATACTAATATTATATAATATAATCCATCAAGGTAAAATATCTCCAATTGATATTTTTGTCATCTTACACCAATTGATCAATTATTAGAGTTACCTTAAAATCCTCTCTTAAACTAATAATTATTGATCTGTCTCTTTAATAAAATAATTTGATCTCTTCAGAGTTCATCAGTTGCTCTAATGATCCCAATTAACAATACTTAAAGGATTCCATTACTCCAATTGATTAGAGATAGAGCACATATACACTCATCTGGTCTCATCTGATATCCTATTAAGCATTTGGATAATGTGGGGTATTACATCTCCAAAAGGATCAAGGCTATGTATGGACGAAAGATTGCCAAAAAGCTTTTGAAAGTATCAATGAATATCTGCTTAAGCCTCATATTCTGTCCCCTCCAGTGGAAGAAAGACCCCTAATTATATACTTAACAGTCTTAGAAGACTCCATGGGCTATGTACTTGGCCAACAAGATGAAACAGGAAGAAAAGAGTACGCCATTTACTACCTGAGTAAGAAATTCACGAACTGTGAGACTCTATACTCTATGCTCGAGAAAACATGTTGCGCTTTAGCTTGGGCTGCTAAACGTCTTCGCCAGTATATGATTTGTCATACCACTTGGTTAATCTCTGAAATGGATCTGATCAAGTATGTCTTTGAGAAACCTGCTTTAACCGGAAGAATTGCCCGTTGGCAGAAGTTACTATCAAAATACGACATCATGTACCATGCTCAAAAAGCTGTCAAAGGAAGTATTCCAGCTGATCATTTGGCCCACCAATCAATTGTTAACCATGAATCTCTCAGATTTGACTTCCCCGATAAAGATGTGATGTATCTAAAGATGAAAGATTGCGATGAGCCATTACCAGACGAAGGGCCAGAGCCAGGATCCCGTTGGGGTCTAATATATAATTAGTATCTATAACTCATTAGAATAACATTATCGGTTACATAAGGCTAATACTAACCTTAAATTCCTCATAACGACGTATCTTCACAAACTTGTTCCATTACTTCTTCGATATAAAACTATATTGAGTCCATGGACGAGCAAGACTGCTCTTAGGCTTCCTAATGTAGTCAGCCGTGAGTTGTGACTTAAATCCCCTCCATCGAGTACCAGCATAAGATATCCACTTTTTTTTCCAACTTTGAGTCACCGATAAACTCAAAATTCAACTACATTTAATTAATATATAAGTATGTATTATAAATTATAGGTAGTGATATCGAATATAGGAAAATTATAGTATGTAATACCTTAACGTCTGTCCATATGCTTTCTTTGACTTTATCATCCACTTATTTCCAATCATCTATCAGTATAATGACTTTGCTACGTGCAAGGAACGCAACATAACTCTTAAAAGAAGAGTAATGTTCACAATCCATTACTTTGTAGAACGAATCAAACTCGATCGGAATTTTTTCATCTGATGAGTTGCAGACTGATGTGAATTGGGGCATCATTGTGACACCTCTTTGTGATCTTTTCAATTGAGTGTGATTTGTTTGAGTTTCATTCACACAACTCTCATTTGTTTGAGTTTCTTCGCTAGTATCTAATGTAGAACTCGACAAGGTCCACATCTATGTTCAAAACAACAACAACAACATGAACAACAAGAACATAAACAACAACCACAACATAAACAACAACAACCACAACAATGGCAAATAAAGTTTACTATAGATGCATAGGGAAAATATTTTACGTACCCTAAATGTGATGACTAAGTAAATGATGTTGGTGTTGGTGTTGGTGTTGGTGTTGTCTTCCTTCCTTACGGAAACAAAAGTGTTGTTGTTGTCTTCCTTCTCGACGATGACAACTTGGTTGGTGTACTCTTCCTTCTCGACGTCACAATCGTGATGGTCTTTTCAACCTCATTGATGATGATGATGAAAATGACAAATACACAGTGAAGAATGGATACTGAAGAGACAAGCTAGGGTTAACGATGGTGTTTTGGTTGAAATCGTGTATTGTTTCACAGCATTGAACGTTAGGGTTTAGGGTTGAAATCGGGTATTGTTTCGTCTAGATTCTATTTTCAATGGAAAAAAGGATATTGAAGAGACAAGCTGACTAGGAGTGTATAATATTATAAAGCTACCACCATGTCCAATACCAACAACCGTTATGATATATTACTTTCATAGTGAAACACCAGAGTTTAATTTACAATTAAAAATTTTAAATAAAAAAACAAAATATATCACAACGGTGGAACTCACCAACCGTAGTCATAACCCTTTAATTTTTTTATTTAAAAATAAATAAAAAATAAAAGGCATGCCTTAACATTAAAGGAATAATATATATGAGGGCACTGAGGTTCGAACCCATGAAAGCTTAATGGTATCACCACTGTTGGCTCCTCAACCATTGTTATATACAAAAAACATTTAATCAAAAAACAAAAATAATATGATAGCGCCTTAGTTTACAGATGTCACCACGGTGTAGGGAAGAACTGTGGTGACCATGGCGCTGTTGTTTACCCGTTTTGTAGTAGTGTCACTGGGGATCTCCTCCCATAGTGGGTTAAACCTATCTTGTTATATTTATGTTATTGTTGTTATATTGTTTCCTATGTTGCTTGGTTCTTTTGTGATCCATATGTGGTGAGATAAGTCCTAACTCGGACTTGAGAACATAAATAAGTTAGGAGGGTGGTATAGTCAAGAAGGCTTAGGTGGAATAATCTCGAACAAGCTGACTTGAGAACCCCCCGCTCAGTGGAGGCCTTTGGGAGGGTAGTATTTGTTAAATGAGCAATCGTGAAGACATTTGCTACTTCCGACCTGGAGCTCGAGAAGTTGAGGACCTTAGTATCCCTTTACCCCACTGGGCCTTTTAGGACGTAGTGCGGTGGCTATGAAGGTGTAAACCTGAAATAATTGATACGCGATACTACACTCAGACGAGTTTTTCTTGAGAATATTATTGATTCCCATGTAATCGGTGTGCTAGTAATATCTGAAAGATGGATCAATGACTCTGGGAACTTTTTAGAACCTTGTTTTACAGGTACAAAAAACCTTAGTACATACCTCTTGGGATGGTTAGACAATGGCCTCATGCTTATGACGTCGAACCCTTGAACCCTTATGTGTTTGCATTCTTGTTTGTGTTTGTGCATCCATACATTCATGCATTCATAAACATCATTTCTAACCAAGTCTTCAAGGAAATTAGGGTTATTCTTTGCAAACATCATAGGAATTTACTATGGATTTTGGAAGGAGAAGATCACAAAAGTACAATTTCAAGAGTCCTAAATTGGAAGATCTGAGGAAGTTAGGAAGTTTGGTTGCTGATCTAGTGGCTTTAAAAAACAAGTATGGAAGACTTTTGTCTCTATTTAAGATCAACATGGTGGATGGGGTCCTTGCCACATTGGTTCAGTTCTATGATCTGGTGTATCATTGCTTCACCTTTCCAGATTATCAGCTCATGCCCACACTAGAAGAGTATTATTGTTTTGCTGGATTTCACATCTTTGATCAAGACCCATTTTTTGGTTTGGGGGAGATCCCTAAGCCTCAAGCTATTGAAAAAGGTACTCACTTGAAGATGTCAGAGATCAATGCTCACATGACCACCAAAGGAGGAATTCTAGGGTTACCCGTTAAGTTTCTGATGGACAAAGCTCATTATTATGTTAGCATGAAGAGTATGGATGCTTTTGAGGCTATTCTTGCCTTACTTATCTATGGATTATGATGAGTCCAAGCTTTTGAGGTTGACATTAATTTTGGTAAAACTAACTTAAACAGCAAGATGTTGGACAAGATGTCCTAACATGAAGAACTAACTGAAGATCAAGATGTTGGACAAGATGTCCTATCATGAGTACTCATCCCTTGAACGAGTCGGCCTCCTCTTGGGCATCATACAAAAGATAAAACTCTACCAGTAGACTTGGACAATATAATACCCTTGAGTCTCAAAGACATTCTCAAGTTCCTTTCAAAACATAGGAAAAATACCGATCACTCTGGACCAATCTCTAGCAGAAACCTGGCCTCTCTCATGAGGGCTCTCCCACTTGGACCTGTCTCAGGATCTCAATAATCCCCCGGCAGAAGTTAGCCTCCTCTTAGGCTTTGTATAATGATCCTTTCCTCAAGAAAGTCAGCCTCCTCTTGGGCTTTGTACAATGATTCTCCCCAACGGAGCTAACCTTTTCAGACTCTCTTGTTGAGTCACTTTCCTTTTAGCCTCTATCCCGGGCTTCGTACGAGACACTAAAACACTCTCTTGTTGAGTATAAAGGACTCTCTTGTTGAGTCACTTTCCTTTTAGCCTCCATCTCGGGCTTCGTACGAGACACTAAATCACTCTCTTGTTGAGTATAAAAGACTCTCTTGTTGAGTCAAACCTTTTTAGCCTCCGTCTTAGGCTTCGTATAAGACAGATAAAAAGTACTCTCTTGTTGAGTCATACTTTTTTTAGCCTCCGTCTTGGGCTTCGTACAAGGCACATATAAAAGCACTCTCTTGTTGAGTCAGTCACTCGTTAGTACACTCTTGTTGAGTAAACCCTTTTAGCCTCTATCTCGGGTTTCGTACGAGACAAATAAAAGACACCCTCTTGTTGGGTCAATAGCCTCGTCATAGGCTTTGTATAGAGAAATCCTCGGTTGAGTCAATCAACCTCTTAGCATCAACTTGTGCTTTAATCAAGGCATACGAACATCAACAGTTCCTCTTTAGAGATAACAAGTTTTCTCTCAGTCGAACCTTTTAGCTTCAATCTTGCGCTTTGAACAAGACACAAAAAACCCTTCAGCTTCACATCTTGGGCTTTGAACAAGGTACAAATAAACTGTTTAGCCTCTGTCTTGGGCTTTAAACGAGACACCAAAACATCTTTTCCTCCCTTGGAATAGGAGGAACTACAATCGCTCTGATTTCCCTGTTTCGTTAAACGGGAATACGTAGGCATAAGATTGCAAAATCTTAGCGAGCACACTAATAAAAAAAAATCAAAATCCAGTAGCTCCATCAATCAACCCAAAAAAATCAAATCTAAACACATTATCAAAAACCTCACAAATAGTCCAGACACTGTGTTCTTAGGCAAAATAACCAAAGAAAGACCCACGATTTTGATAGCATCTGTAAACTAACAATCAGATGTTTAAACTCACTATGCAAGATGGGTTAATTGGTGACATCTATTTTCCTTCCTTAATCAGCTCAATAGGATAAAAAATGAATCGAACTGTAGTACCCAAGCGATCGTGATTCGAAACCACACAAAAAAATCGCGCTAAATAAGAATGGCGACCATAGTGGGAGGTATTTATCTCTTACAGTCTTACGGTGGGATACATTTCTCTCTCACATTCTTAGGTAGAATGCCCTAAATTCACAAAGTACCACAGAAATGGCGACTCTGATGGGGAGTCATTTTCTGTATAGGATCATAGGACTAGAGGTTTAGGATATTAAAACATATATATATACTGCTTTTCCTAATTGATATCTGTGTTTATTCTTCTGCTAATGGGAATGCGTGTGATACCACATATGGAAAGATTGAGTATACACCTAAGATAGGGGATGACATTATACGGGTAATCTTACGGGGAGTGAATCCCAGTTAAGAGTTCCCGGTCGACCATCAAACTCAGTGGAGACTCCCTTTGCAGATGCATTACCTATACGACTTCGGTTGTCGAAAGTAGTGTGGTCGATTGGGTTATCTGAGAAGCTGAGGTTTTAGTAGACTGAAACCATTTTGTAGTGCGGAAGCTATCGGGAATAGTTGTCACACGATACTACCCTCATTTGAGATCACTCTAAGATACATCAGCTCGCTGGCGATCCGCTTGCTGCTGTTATCCCAAGATGGGTCAATGATTTTGCAGACAAGTACAAAAAATCACCAGTATAAACCTTTGGGGATGGGTAGAGCCTTGACTTCTGACACCGACCCTTTGACCCCATGTTTTTTCTGTGTTTTTGTGTGCTGCATTCATACATTCATTTAAAAAACATTAAAACAAAGAAAATTTTTCTCTTCTAGTCTCTCTTTTTAAAATTAAACTAAGTCAATGTTTGCAAATATTAGAGAAAGAGATTACGTTATGGATTTCGGTAGAAGAAAGACTCACAAGTATACCTTCAAGGTTCCAAAATTAGGGTATTTAAGAGGTTTGGCGAGGATGATCACCAACCCTGAGGCTTTTAGAGCTAAGTATGGAGGATTCCTATCTCTGTTAAGGGTCCATGTAATGGAAGGGGTCCTGTCCACGCTCATTCAGTTCTACGATCCGGTTTATCACTGTTTCACATTCCCGGATTATCAGCTAGCACCAACACTGGAGGAGTATTCTCACCTGACTGATTTACATATCACTGATCAGGCTCCCTTTTCTGGACTGGAAGAAATTCCAAAAGATCAAACCATTGCAAAAGCAATTTATTTGGACGAGTCAGAGGTTAGGACTCATATGACCACTAAGGGTGGAATCCAGGGTTTGCCAGCCCAGTTCTTGATAAAGAAAGCCCTGTACTTTTCCAGTATAGGGAATGTGGCCGCGTTCGAGAGCATCTTTGTTTTGCTCACCTACGGGTTATTTTTGTTTCCCAACATCGATAACTTTGTAGATATCAATGCCATTAAGATATTTCTGATTGGAAATCCCGTACCAACGTTGCTCGTAGATGCGTATCATTCTGTACACTTAAGGAATTTGTACAGCGGAGGAATGATCACATGCTGTGTACCCCTGCTGTACAAATGGTTCATTTCCCATTTGCCAAAGTCTGCAGCATTTTGGGATCAAAAGAATACTTTACGTTGGTCGCAGAGAATCATGTCTCTTACCAACTCTGACATCGATTGGTACAATCGAATCTATGACGGGATCAGGATCATCGACCGTTGTGGAAATTTCCTAAATGTACGCCTTATAGGAACTAAGGGGGGAATCAATTATCATCTGATTTTTGTTCGTCGTCAATTTGGATACCCGATGAGGCATGTCCCACGTAATGCTTATCTGGAAGATCTTTTCTTCAAGGAAGGGGAAAATGACAGGGTACTAAAGACAAAAATAGTGCATGCTTGGAAACATGTTCATAGGAAAGGAAGAGAGTCTCTAGGAAAACCGGACAGTGTCTCGGTGGAGCCTTATCTCCACTGGGTACAAACTAGAGCTCTCAAACTGAGGATGCCTTACCCTCGTCAGGAAGTTCTTCCATTAAGGGACCCTATCCTTTATTTTATGTCTGATATGGAAAAACTTCAGGTTACTCTCACCAAAGTTCAATAGGATAGGAGGTCTTTGAGGAACAAGTACCGCATTCTCAATGTGGAGTGTAAGAAAATACAACAGCTATTGAAAGATAAGGATGCTCTGATTGAGATTTTAGAGCAACATGCTGTAGAAAATCAGGATGACCAAAGGAATTTACTCGCTCCTTTCACTTGGCAAAGGAATGACAACCCGACAACGGCTCAAGAGCCCCGGTCAAAGAAAAGGAAAGCACCGGAACCAGCACCTGAGCCCTCCTCGGAGAGGACTCAGGATCCATTAGTTTAGATATTTCCTTTTACATCACTTTGTAATCTACTGTATTTCCATTTTCGCAATCTTTGAATTCAATAAAACGGGGTCTTCCCCACTGTTTGATATTTGCAAACCTATTGTCAAAGTTTCTTTTGATTAAATAAAAAAAAAATATTAATATAATATGAAATTCTGGTATCAGATATGTGATGTCGAGTGAGATGTCACAGCATCAATATCTGCTATATCAACAAGACAATAAAGAACAACAATTAAAAGTAGTAAACAGATACAGAGAATTGTTCACCCAGTTCGGTCTAACAACCTACGTCTGGGGGCTACCAAGCCAGGGAGGAAATTCACTATTAGTAGTATTAATTCACAGACTCTACAATCAACATACCAGTTGATAGTCTACTCACTTAATCACTACCTAATGACACTTCTACCTAAGAACCTCTTAGATATGAGACACCTCTCACTCCCCCTCAATTTCCACAGTGATACAATTCAAAGATTTACACAGTATAGAAGTCACGCTTCAAAGACACACCTTGATCTTGCTTAAAAGCTTTGATCAAGAACAATACACTCTTGCTTAAAAGCTTTTGAGTGAACAAATTACAACTCAAACAATCAGACCAATTCAAGCATCAAGGATGAATGAATGGCTTACAAAATACAGACGAAAACACAAACCTTAACACTTGACACTCAGTCCATAATATCTTGTCTTCGTGCTCTTCAAGTAGGGTTGAGGCTGCTTTAAATAGAAACTCCTTCTTGGGCTTGGACTCCTTGAAAAATTCAGATTTGATTTAACATTAAAACAGATTTGATCTTCAAATCTCTTCAAATCTTTACGCCCTAAAAATAACAACAATATCTACTCCACAATTGATTGCAACAGAATAAATCTTCTCCAAGATATTCGCCTGCAATCTCTCAATCAGAAAATCTTAAAACAAACAAGAACACGCGCAACCCTAAAAATACACCAGACTGAAGTTCTGTCAACAGATGTTAAGACATCGTGTTTAACATCAGGACACAAAATTGCAACAATAACAAATACACCTTAAGCTGAATGATGGAACCTCATGTTAAGACATCAGACATGACATCTTGACCAACCACATTGTTTTATCAAAATTACAGCCAATCAAAGAACTAACAATCTCCCCCTTTGGCTAATTTTGGCTAAAATAATATCAGCACACAACAGACAAAACATCAGCGGAAAAAAACTAACATTCAGCATCAGCAACAAATCAAAGCTCAAACTCTCACTCAAGCCAAGAAAACAGCAACAACCAGAAATCCAACTCCAAAAAAAAACCAACATCAGAACATCACAGAGAACATCCACTCCCTACAACAACATCAAAGCCAAACTACTTTTATCTCCCCCTTTTTAGCCATAAATGGCCAAACTCTGAACTTAGCAGCAAGCACAATGCTCTGACACTTTGTCAAACATGGTCAAATACCAAATTTCAAAAACATAAAGTGCCAAGAAAAACACACGAATAAAAAATAATGCACATACTCCAAACAACTAAGACTGACCAGACGATACAAACAATGACCTCTAAGAGAACCATAAAACCCTTACCACAAAGCTTGAACCATTTTGCCAAAACCGTTGAAACACACAAGGGTCGGATGAAGCAAGACCAGAAAAACAAGACCACCAAACCAAATGAGATGACGTCCAACGAGATGACAACAGCATGGAAGATCCAGAAACTGTAGCAGGAGCCGCTGGACCTGAAGGTTACAAACTTCGGGAAAGTGAAGATGCCAGGGGCATGACGACAACTCTTGAAGGTTACAAACTTTGGGAGGCACCAAGAGTTTCTTCCATAATGACTATACCACCACCCGTGGTACACACTGTCTCGGAAGGACAGGTTTCCCAGATACCGTCTGGTGGAAACGAAAGTATAGATAACAGAATGAAAGAGTTCTAGGAACAATTCATGTATATGCAGAAGGAACTGCAGGCCATTCGCTGTCAAGATCTATTCGGAAAGGACGCCACAGACCTTTGTTTGGTCCCCAATGTGAAAGTGCCGCATAAGTTCAAAGTGCCCGAATTTGAAAAGTACAAGGGTAACTCTTGCCCTCAAAGTCATTTAGTGATGTACGCTCCGAGGAAGTCAACTCAGATAGAGAACCACCAGCTACTGATCCATTACTTCCAAGATAGTTTAACCGGTGCCGCACTCAAATGGTACATGGGTTTAAGCCGCACTAAGATCGCTACTTTCAGAGATATTGGCGCTGCCTTCGTTCAACAATATAAGTATAATCTGGACATGGAACAAGACAAGGATCAACTCAGAGCCATGTCACAGAAGGGCAAAGAAACCTTTAAGGAGTATGCTCAGAGATGGTGCAAAATTTCCGCCCAGATTTGTCCACCTCTCGAGGAAAAAGAGATGACAAAGATTTTCTTGAAAACCTTAAGTTCATTTTACTACGACAGAATGGTCCCCAATTCACCCAATGACTTCACCAAGATGGTGGGCATGGGAGTTCGTCTTGAGGAAGCGGTCCGAGAAGGACGTTTAGTTAAAGACGCTGGATCATCAAGTAGTACAAAAAGATACGGTAATGATCTCCCTAACAAAAAGGAGCAGGATATTGGGAATATCTCTCTCGGAAAGCAAAGGCGACGTTACCAACCAGTAGCAGTTGTAACTCCTGCTATTAACCCTGCGCCTGTTCCAACATATCAACCTCAGGTTGCGCAAAGCCGACCGAATCAATAGCCTCTTCAGCAGGCTTGCCCTCAGTACAACAACAAGCGTACAATGCGACCACCAGGGTTCGACCCTATACCAGTGTTGTACGCAGAATTATTTCCATTACTGCTGGTCAAGGGGCATGTTCAAACCAGGTCTCCTCTTACAATACTGGAAAATCCGCCTTTTTGGTTCAAAGCGGACCAGACTTGTCCTTACCATCAAGGAGGACCAGGGCATAACATAGAAAACTGTCTCAGTTTCAAATCTGATGCACAAAAGCTTGTTAGGAGCGGGGTCTTATCTTTCAAAGATATGAATCCGAATGTTCTCACAAACTCGTTGCCTCAACACGAGAAAGCTGCAGTAAATTTGATAGATGGAGAGTCTAACAACAACTATCAAATTCATGATGTACTCTTATTGAGGACCAATCTGGTCAAGATGCATCGCAGACAGAGCGGGTATGGCCATATACCACCTCACAATTATCACCAGTGTGATATCTTCTCTAAGAACAATCAAGGGTGTGTTGTGGTGCAATCGGCTCTACAGGAACAGTTGGATCTCGGGGGGATCCAAGAGCACCGAATTCCGGGGGTCAACATGACTTATACGAATTCCAACATCATTCAGAGCCACGGCGTCCGTGCGATGAATGTCAACCTAGTGGCAATGCACTCAAGCCAAAGCCAGTATCATGATCTGCCACAACACGATTACGATTCCTATCTGATTTGCTCGGTAAATAATCAGGGATGCTCTTTTATACAAGAGGCCCTCCAGCGTCAGATGGATCTTGGGTGGATCCAGGACTACCATGATAAAAATCCTTATCAGATCAACATGATTCAGATCTTTGATATTCGCTTAATGAATACCAGCTTGGTAGAATTACATGCTAAGCAAGCCCATCTCGGTTTTCTGACTTCGCATAATTATCAGAACTGTAAAGGATGTCGTGAGAGTGACCAGGGATGTGCTCTCGTTCGAAGAACTTTGCAACACTTGTTAAACCACTGGTGGCTTCCAATCTATCTAGATGAAGACACACAACAAGTCAGTATAATCGACGGGAATCCTACTAGGCATCGAAGTCAGGATGTTCGGTCAGTAAAAGTAGACCTAGTAGGGTTACACTGCATTCAAAGCAGACGTGGCCGGGGGCCACCACACAACTATGAACGCTTTAGAGTTTACTCGGAAGATAATCAAGGATGTTACCTCGTGCGAGCAGCCCTTCAAGGTCAGTTGGACCGCAAAGAGATTCAACCATGTCCAGTTTCGGGGTCCATCAACTTGATGCCCGACTACTTCACTGATCAAATCAAAGATGTCGTTGTAATATCTAATCGCGAAAGGACCAAAGATGTTTGCGCCATCATCCCTCTACATGACGAATCGAAGATTCTTAACCAGGAACTGATTGAAGTTACTTACGACAGTGAGAGAAATCAGAAGGCTCCTGTAGTTATCTATCTGTCGGGACTAGTACCGTATAAGTCTGATAAGGCGATCCCTTACAAGTACGATGCAACAATAATTGAGAATGGAAAGGAAACTCCATTACCCTCCGTCGTGAATATTGTAGACATCAGTCGAGTAATACGGAGCGGTCGAATCTTCAACCGAGGAGTTGGAGAACCTAGCAAAGAAAACGAACCTCAAACGGAAGTTCCTAATCAACCAGTCGGTCAATCCGATGATCCCGACCTTTCAAAGAACAATGATGAGATGCTGAAGCTCATCCAAAAAAGTGAATATAACATTGTTGATCAACTGTTGCAAACTCCTTCAAAAATCTCAGTGTTATCTCAATTACTCAGTTCTGAAGCTCACAGGGAGGCTCTGCAGAAAGTCTTAGAGCAAGCCTTTATGGAACAGGATGTAACAATAAAATAGTTCGATAGCATCATTTCTAACATCACTTCCTGCAACAACTTGGGGTTTAGTAACGAGGAATTGCCAGAGGAAGGCAAAAGTCACAACATGGCGCTCAATATCACAGTAAACTGTCAAAACGATGCCTTAGCCAGCATACTGGCAGATACTGGATCGGCCATCAACGTTATGTCGAAGTCCACTTTAATGAGACTATCATTCAAAGGATCCCCGATGAGGGGCAATGAGGTTATCGTCAAAGCATTTGACGGATCCCGAAAAGCAGTTATCGGCGAATTCGACCTTCCCATAACTATCGATCCTCACACTTTCCAGGTCACTTTCCAGGTCATGGACGTCCGGGCAGCGTATAGCTGTTTATTAGGAAGACATTGGATAGAACCCGAGTAGTAGCCTTTCATCATCCACTTGTGTAGAACCCGAGGAGGTTGTCGGAAATCAGTTCCAAGCACTGTCGGTGAGCAATGAGAATCAATCAGAAAAAGGAACATCGATTTCCTCATATAGAGATGCTCTCGAAGTGATCAAAAGTAACAATTCCAAGGGATGGGGACAGCTTGTCATTCCTACTGTTAACAATACAAAGAAGGGTCTTGGTTTTTCTTCAGCCTGTACCCAGACTGCTACTAACGATGAAAGTCGTCATCCCATTCAAGATTTCTTCCATAGTGGAGGTTTCCTTCACCCAATATCTCAAGAAGTCCATACCATCAACGAAGGAGACTCCCCCGGTACGGATGAAGAATGGAAGTCCTATCTTAACAAGGACGGTTATATGTCTCAAGAAGAGGTTCCTACGCCATTTTGCTATCCCGCACAGAGTCCGAGATTTATACCCAGGTCAGATGTCAGAATGATATACGGAGATTGTGATCCTGAAGGATGTCGTGCTCCACCTAACTCATTAGAGGAAGACCCTTTAATGAAAGACAACTTTGACCACGACTATTATGGCCCAATGGATGGTCTGCCTATCTGTCAGCCGTATCCAGGAGACTTGGGGCAAGAAAATCAGCCGAACGATGCTTATCAATTTACCATCATAAAAAAGAATACCTGCGTCCCCACCATATCATGGGATTAACACTCAGGGTACTCAGAACCTATCCAGCACGTCGATGAATATACGAAGCTTGCAGGACTAGAATTCATCAACTATGCTTTTCCTGAGGTCAACGTCATCGAAAGGGATGACTCCTCCAGTTCCAAAGAAGTGTGGGACACCTTAAGAAAACCAAGTGGCAAGTTCGACTACTTGGTAAAGTACACCGCTCCTGAAAGCTCACGTATCAGGCTCGAAGACATCCAGCCAACTGGATGGGGAGATCTGCCTGAGAGTACAAATACTATGCAAAATACAACAAAGGAATCCTCCTACGACAACTTTGCCTGGGAGACAGATTCCAATGTTCTTACTCCACCAGAAATCAGCGTTAATTCTGAAGACAAATCAAGGAAGGTATCAGAATTTATGATTCACTGAGGAGTCCGCCGCCAATGGGTTGTTGTCGATGTCCCGAAGATTGTTCATAAGTCTAAGTAATTGCCGTCTTTACTTTAACCTTTCACCCTGCCCAGGTGAAACAGATGTTTTGATAGGGCTCACTTTCTGTAAATTTACCTCTTCGCTTTGTCCAAAGCAACTGAGTTTTTTTTATAGGGATGTAGTTTCAAGAATCGACAGAATCATAAATAAAATAACGACGTTATGTAATTTCCGCATTTATTGCTATTTTCTCTTTTCGTTTTTTCAGAAAATGGTAATCCTAAAAAATAACTCAATAATAAAAACAAGCAGTTATCAGAAAATACACTGCACACACTTTTGCATTCTCTCTATCTCTTCTAAAAACAATCATCACGTCATGCAGATTGCTTGTTTTAAACCCCATTGAAACATACGATCCAATGCCTTCTCCTAACTTTGAATTCCCGGTATTTAGGGCTGAAGAAGAAGTTGACGACGAAATTCCAGAAGAGATCTCCCGATTACTCAGACAGGAGGAAAGGTCCATTGAACCTCACAAGGAACCGTTGGAAACAGTTAACTTGGGCTCAGGAGGAGAGAGAAAAGAAATCAAGATTGGGGCACTGCTCAATCCGACTGTCAAAGAAAGTTTGATAAAGCTTCTCAAAGAGTTTCCCGATGTATTCGCTTGGTCCTATCAGGACATGCCAGGGTTGGATACCAGCATCGTGGAACATCATCTACCGTTAAGATCGGAATGTCCGCCAGTAAAACAGAGGTTGAGGAGAACTCACCCAGACATGGCCATCAAAATCAAAGAGGAAGTACAGAAATAGATTGACGCGGGTTTCCTCGCCACGTCAGAATATCCTCAATGGCTAGCCAACATAGTACCAGTTCCAAAAAAGGACAGAAAGGTCAGAATGTGTGTAGACTACAGGGATCTGAACAAAGCAAGTCCAAAGGACGACTTTCCTTTACCACACATTGACATGCTGGTAGACAGTTCGGCAAAATTCAAAATATTCTCCTTCATGGATGGATTCTCGGGCTATAATCAGATAAAAATGGCGCCAAAAGACATGGAGAAAACTTCATTCATCACCCCATGTGGTACCTTTTGTTACGAGGTAATACCGTTTGGTTTGAAGAACGCTGGGGTAACCTATCAAAGGGCCAGTGGCTACTTCACCAAGTGGGTCGAAGCAGCATCGTACGCTAATGTAACCCGACAAGTGGTGGTCCGATTTATCAAAAACAATATCATATGTCGTTGTCGTGTTCCGAGCCAGATCGTTACTGATAATGGATCTAACTTGAATAATAAGATGATGAAAGAGTTGTGCGCTAAGTTCAAGATCGAACACCATAACTCATCTCCCTACCGACCTAAGATGAACAGAGCGGTAGAACTGGCTAACAAGAACATCAAGAAGATTGTTCAAAAGATGGTTATAACCTACAAAGACTGGCACAAGATGCTACCCTTTGCTCTTCACGGTTATCGAACATCTGTCTGCACTTCAACAGGGGCAACCCCTTTTTCTCTAGTATATGGCATGGCAGCAGTGCTCCCCATCGAAGTAGAGATCCCATCAATCTGGGTAATGATGGAAGCTAAGCTAACAAAGGCTGAATGGTGTCAAAGTCGACACGATGAACTAAATCTGATCGAAGAAAAGAGAATAACGGCTCTATGCCACGGTCAGTTGTATCAGCAAAGGATGAAGAAGGCGTTTGACAAAAAGGTTCGACCTCGCGTCTTCAGAAAAGGAGACCTTGTGCTAAAAAATATACAATTATTTCTCACTGACTCTCGGGGAAAATGGATTCCGAATTATGACGGCCCCTACGTGGTCAAGAAAGCTTTCTCAGGCGGCGCCTTGAGACTTCTAACCACGGATGGAGAGGAATTTGCCTACCCCACGAATGTTGACGTAGTCAAGAAATACTTCGCCTAAATAAATAAAAAAGAGAGAAAAAAAAACGTCTTGGTGGATTAAAAACCCGAAAGGGCGGTCCAGGAAAAAATTAGAGATATAATCAAAAATCATCCCGGTGGTTTGGAAATCTCGAAGTACGATCCAGGCAAAAGTTAGGGATAATGGCAAGTAACTACGTCCAACAGGGGCAAATCCCAGTAGCAGTAATGCCATTCATCAGAAAACTCCAGTCAAAGTCATCTCCGACGGAAGCTCAGGATGTCCGGAATTCAAAGTTGGTAGAAGGATAGTGGTCGTTATGTTTCAATGCAGCCCTTTTCCCTTAAATTACCATTTCCTAACTTTGTAAATACTCTATGGAATCACACGTTTGGCTGATTTCCATCCTATCAATAAAATTTGAGCCCTTGTGCTTTTGTTTGCAGTTCTTATTTGTTTTAGCTTTACAGAACGACATTTTAACATGATTAACGATTCTTGAAATATAACAAAAAAGAATTTTACTTGTCAAAACTTTTATGCTTTTTAAATAAAGATGGAAATTTCTTTTGACTGTTGAACATCGAAAGAACATCGATTGTTTCTCCAAAGGCGATCGAGCTTCAAAGTGCAGAATTAAAGTACTCTTTCTAAACCAGTACGCCTGAATGAAGGATCAGTTGTGTAAGAGACCATTTTTCATCTGAGACTCCCCGGCCGAGTTCTTACTTCCTAAGCCCGACCAATGTTTTTCCCCGTGGGGACTATCTCTCTTAAGAAAGGCAGAATTGCTATCGTGAACCAGTGATACTTTTCATCTCCCACTGTGGCCGAGTATCCAGCCGTGTTCATCTACTAGTCTGTATGTCGCGTCAGTTTTGTCAGCATAAACATACATACATCATGCATTATTGATTTGCATTCATATTCATATTGCATCACTATCACTCTAGTCGGTCTTATCCCCTAGTGATAAAGGTCATCTTATCAATCGCGTTGTCGGTTCTTTCCTCGTCAGGAAATGTTGCGTCTGAACAATCTCTCTCCTCCAGTTTATTTTTGGGATGAAGTTGGTCCTCGACCACTTTGATAACTTGAACCTCTGAAAAACAAGAAAACCTTCGACAAATGTCACTCTTCGTCATTGAAGATGATATCCTCGCTTTCCCGGATTAAGGAAAAATCCTTAGAGGAAGCCTCCCAACTAAAGACTCTCAGCAACACGTTGGTTTTTCTCTCCAAGAGAGTCAATGTTAATGAAGTCATCAGCACCTCAAAATTGGGATACATTGTATGGCATTTCTCCGAGAAGGTCTCGAAGAAAAGTATGATGTAATATCCCCAAGCTGGAAGCAGTCTCTCCCCCAGTAGAATAAACAAATGGCGTCTCCAACAGAGAAGTTTGTGCACCTCTACAACTCAGACGAATGGGTTCCCCAGCAAGTCTGACGTCAAAATTTTTTCCCATCAAATGGCATATCCCCAGGAAAATTCGGCGGGAAGTTTGAGGAAACCCACTACACATAGCGTCCCTTATCAATAAAGTTTATTGACAAAAGAAACTAAGACCAGTTCCTTGGTAGGAAACCAGGATCGAGGGGAAGTTTATATCAGAAACTAAGACCAGTTCCTTGCTAGGAAACCAGGATCGAGGGGAAGTTTATATCAAAAACTGAGACCAGTTCCTTGGTAGGAAACCAGGATTGAGGGGAAGTTTATATCAGAAATTGAGACCAGTTCCTTGGTAGGAAACCAGGATCGAGGGGAAGTTTATATCAGAAACTTAGACCAGTTCCTTGGTAGGAAACCAGGATCGAGGGGAAGTTTATGTCAGAAACTTAGACCAGTTCCTTGGTAGGAAACCAGGATCAAGGGGAGGTTTACATCAGAAAAATGAGACCAGTTCCTTGGATGAAGACCAGGATTGAGGGGAAGTTTTACCTTTTCTAAGTATCATTGCTTAGCGAAAGAAGATGGATGAGCTAACTGCCATTCATAACCACCATCAAAATTTTGGGTATTCTGATATTTAATCATCTTGCACCCCGAATGCCCAAATACCTTTGCCATTCACACCTTCGGGTCCAAGAAGATTAAATAAGGGCATCTGTCATACCCCAAATTTTGACCACTAAGATTTCCCATCATTTTGAAAATCATCATCACAATATGGATGAACCATCATTCCTCATCAGTCTCCCCAAAGATGGGTGAGCATTCACCACAAACAATAATTAGGGTTTCAAGCCCTCTCTGAGCTTTAGACAAATGATCAATCAAGGAATGACATGATCTTCAACTTGTCTAACCTCTCAAACATCCATAAAGGATCAAGAGGACTCCCACATCAAGAATCAGGCACAAGGTTGCAGCATTCTGAGTGGATTAAGCCTTGAGATCGCCAGTGTCACCAAATTAGGGTTTTGGTCGACCAGGGCCTCCAGATGGAAATTTTCCTCTGGGCATGAGCCAATGCTTCAAAGCATAACCTAAGATACTCCAAGGGACCTCATGGGCCCAATCATCAAGTCAATTTAGCCTTAGGGGATGCATTCACTAAAAAATCAGGAATTAGGGTTTCTTGACCTAATTCACCCCTAAGTTGACTTTTGGGACAAATCATGAACCAAGACCTCAAGACATAGTTTGAGGGTCTCTAACACACTACATTGATCCATTTACAACAATGGATTGATCCTAGAAGCTTGATAAACAAGTTTCAATTTCATCTGAACCACAATTAGGGTTTTGAAGGAAAAGTCAAATGTATCTTTGACTTTTGACCAGGACATGCTCCCAAACCCTAGGACATGATTCAATAAACCCTATAACACCTATGAAATCAATCCATAAAGTTTGATTTAGGTCAAGGAATTTATTTCATAGAGGATCGCACAGTTTTTAGTTCATCTGATAAAAAGTCAATTGTGCCCAAAAGTCATAGTTTGACTTTTTGATTTTTTGATCAGTTATGGTTCCCTAACCCTAAAAGGATGTTAATGTGTGATTTGAATCAACATTCATCAAGAAAACCCAAAGAAAGTGAGATAACTTGTAAAAGGGGTAACCATAAAAACTTAGAATATTTCTAAGTTATGGAACAAAGTTGCTAGGGTACCAACTTCCAAGGATCATAACTTGAGATCCAAGCAACCATTTTGGCTGATCCAAAGATGGATTTGTAGCTCTCATGAAATACTACAAAAGCTTCAACTACACCTCATTCCAATTCTTCATGGAATTTAGTTTATGGAATGACCAAAATCACAAAACGTGAAAATGTCACTTTTTTCCAACACTTATGGAATGACCAGAATCTGTTTCACTTTTTTCCAAATGTATGGACATTTTTCACTTGGATCCAAAAAGCTTCAAGAGAAACTATAATCACACATGTGTTGTATCATATGAGAGCTTTCCAAAATGGCCTAGAACCCCATGAAACTCCACTTAAGCCATGAGATATGACAATGGCAATGTGCCTTGCTGCAAACTGTCATGGCAAGGCAGATTTGTGCATTTTGCTCGATTTGAGCAATTTTTGCAAATGACAAACAAGTTTATCCATCTGAACACCTCAGGGGGAGACCAAGGAGGGACAAACACTGATTCATCAGCCTCCCAAGTCCAATATTTCCAAAGTAGCATGCCAACCCTAAAATGCCTAAAGAGGGGACAAGACTCCAATTTTGTTTTGGAGCCTTCAATGGATGCACCAAGGTGGCATGAACTGAGCCATTTCTAACTGAATGAGTCAAGGATAAGATCTGAACCAAAGAACCATAGGCATGTTCTCTAACCTCTAGTCAATGGCTAGAGGAGACTTGGATTCTTATTGATCAACATTGGCCAAACCTCTACTGCAGTTGCCATTCCCTATTCCTTGCAAAACAAACTTGCTCTACTATAAATAGAGCTCATTTGTGCTCAGTTTAAGTACACCAAAGCCATCAAACAAATTTTTTCCTCAAAATCACCTTCTCAGTTCCAAATTTGGCTTCCAAAGCAAGTCACTATCGGGTTTTGAATTTGAGAGCTATTTCAACCAAACTAGTCACACATACACACACATCTCATAAACATCATATAGAAGTGATCCAAACACTTAAACAACAACTGTAACACTGATTTCTCAGAATCACTAGCCAATTGCTCAAGGTTTTAACCAAGTTGCAGTTGAGATGCCATGAATTGATCCAACCATTTCCAATCAAGTCCAAGCATTCAAACACACTCCATATGGTGTAGGAAAGCTGTCCAGATCATTACAACACATATGTAACACCTCCAACTCAAAAATCACATTGCTCTTGCTGTCACGACCTTCAAGTAAGCCTAAACTTGGTCATCTCTTAATCTATGCATATTTGCTCGCACAATACTTTTGCAAAATGTTCATAATCATGCATAAAATGTTTCCCCTTAATTAATTTCTTTGTTTGAATTGTGTATCAAAATTTTCAGCCTTCATGCAAATTTTAGGGTTCTTGAGGTTTTGTCTTGATTTATTATTCCATGCTTAAAATAAATGAAATTAAAGACCATAGACATGATCGTGAGGTGAAAACGAGCATATTGATATGTGGATTGTGTGATTTCATCAAGTATTCAGTGACATTGGATAGAAAATGCAAATCAGGCCAAACTCAGAACACGCGCGTGTTCTTGCCATGTTCTTGGCGCCTTTTTTCACAAATTTGAATATTTGAATTTTGTGATTTTTATTTAATTGATTCAAAAATTAATTTCTCTCTGAGTTTTAATGATTTTGAGTTGATTCTTTTTTTAATAATTCACAAAAATATTAAAATATTTTATTTTACTAAAAAATCCCAAAAATATTATTTATTTCATATATTTGATATTTTTGCAAGGAATTAATGTTTTATTGGTTTTTTAACATTTGAAATATTTTTCCCCCTTGATTTTCCAAATTTAATTGGTTTCCAATCATTTTGTGGATATAAACATGATTTTTGAAACATTGATCCAAGATCACACTCATTTTTCACATGTTTCATCACTTTTTATTAATTTTTTAACAAAATTAATTCCTTTTTAAACAAAATTAGGGTTTTGATTAATTCAACCCTCATCAATCATTTTAAAACTCTTTGGGCCTCTAATAGAGTGTAAGACCCAGTCCCCTTTTAACCAAAATAATTTTGGGCCTCAGATATTATATAAGTCCCTCTGCGTTAAAAGAAAAATCTCGGTGCAATCGCCAGTTCAAAAATCAAATCATCTGGGCCTACCCTCGTGTTATAAGCCCCATTTCTTTTCTTTAAATTTCTTTGGGCCTCTTGGTAGAGTGTAAGACCCAATCCTTTTGTAAATAAACCTTTTAGGGCCTCACACATTGTATAAGTCCCTCTGTATATTTTCAAAAGTACGGAGCGGCTGTCGCCTTTGTAACGAAACCAATTGGGCATCTCCTTGAGCTATAAGATCCATCTTTACTTATTTACACACTCATGGGCCTCTATTAGAGTGTAAGACCCATCCCCTTTGTAAATAAAAACCTCTTTGGGCCTCAGTCATTGTATAAGTTCCGATACGACATTCAAAACAACGGTGCGATTACTGTTAAAATTTGGGCCTCTCCTTGAGCTGTAAGCCCCAACAATATTTTCAAAGCACTTTCTCCTTTGATTTTGAATTCAAATATATGTTTTTACCAAAACTTTCTTTGTTGAACAACTAACAAAACAGCATGGAAGCTCTACAATGGGTAAGTGTTTATTCGCTTTCATTTATCGCTTTCATATGTATATAACTGTATTGTGGGGATGTTTCACTGTAAGTCTTCTTTGACATCCTTTTATATACTTGTCAAATATCAACTGTGTAATACTAGTATAATTATTTAGAGTTTTCCCCGGAAACTACGTCTAGAACTAGGTAAAGCCCTGTTGATCACTCTTAAATACAAACAAAACTAGATCCCCCGTAGGATTCCAGATACAGTCTTCCCTTCTCTTGGGGTTAAACAATATGGAACAAAGAGAAAGGCAGTATTTTCGGTGAACCTTTTCTCAGACTCTCACCCTTAGAAATTGTCAAAGAAACTCTACTCCCCAGAGTTGATCTATTCTCCGTGAATAGCATCTCTTGAGTTTCTTCCAAATTCTCGAACTTTCCTGGAATTATCTTTTCTCAGTGAATTGCATTTCTTGAACTTCTCTTGGTTTGGGGACCCACAGGCTTCCTAAAAGCATCCCCGCCTCCTCTTGGGCGTTGTACAAGGACCCATCCGCTTCTTAGAAGTTCTCATGCCTTCTCTTGGGCTTAATACAAGGACCCTAATGACCTCCTAAAGGTATAGGACAGAACTTAATCATCCTTCGTTAGAGCTGTCATTCTAAAGAGAGCCAAAACCTTCAGACCAATTTTAGGGTTGATACTCATCCCGTGAACGAGTCGGCCTCCTCTTGGGCATCATACAAAAGATAAAACTCTACCAGTATACTTGGACAGTCTAATACCCTTGAGTCTCAAAGACATTCTCAAGTTCCTTTGAAAACATAGGAAAAATACCGATCACTCTGGACCAATCTCCAGTAGAAACCCGACCTCTCTCATGAGGGCTCTCCCACTTTGACCTGTCTCGGGATCTCAATAATCCCCCGACAGAAGTTAGCCTCCTCTTAGGCTTTGTATAATGATCCTTTCCTCAGGAAAGTCAGCCTCCTCTTAGGCTTTGTACAATGATTCTCCCCAACAGACCTAACCTTTTCAGACTCTCTTGTTGAGTATAAAAGACACTCTTGTTGAGTCACTTTCCTTTTAGCCTCCATCTCGGGCTTCGTACGAGACACTAAATCACTTTCTTGTTGAGTATAAAAGACTCTCTTGTTGAGTCAAACTTTTTTAGCCTCCATCTTAGGCTTCATATAAAACAGATAAAAAGTACTCTCTTGTTGAGTCAAACTTTTTTTAGCCTCCGTCTTGGGCTTCGTACAAGACACATATAAAATCACTCTATTGTTGAGTCAGTCACTCGTTAGTACTCTCTTGTTTAGTCAACCCTTTTAGCCTCTATCTCGAGCTTCGTACGAGACAAATAAAAGACACCCTCTTATTGGGTCAATAGCCTCCTCTTAGGCTTTGTATAGAGAAATCCCCGGTTGAGTCAATCAACCTCTTAGCATCAACTTGTGCTTTAATCAAGGCACACGAACATCAACAGCTCCTCTTTAGAGATAACAAGTTTTCTCTCAGTCGAACCTTTTAGCTTCAAATTTGGGCTTTAAACAAGACACAAAAAACCCTTCAGCTTCACATCTTGGGCTTCGAACAAGATACAAATAAACCGTTTAACCTCTGTCTTGGGCTTTAAACGAGACACCAAAACATCTTTTCCTCCCTTAGAATAGGAGGAACTACGATCGCTCTGATTTCCCTATTTCGTTAAACGGGAATACGTAGGCATAAGATTGCAAAATCTTAGCGAGCACACTAATAAAAAAAACTCAAAATCCAGTACCTCCGTCAATCTACCCAAAAACATCAAATCTAAACACATTACCAAAAACCTCACAAATAGTCCAGACACTGTGTTCTTAGGCAAAATAACCAAAGAAAGATCCACAATTTTGATAGCATCTGTAAACTAACAGTCATCTATTTAAACTCAGTATGCAAGCAGGGTTAATTGGATACATCTATTTCCCTTCCTTAATCAGCTCAATAGGATAAAAATGAATTGAATTGTTGTACCCAAGCGATCGTGATTCGAAACCACCAAAAAATCGTGCTACAACACCCCTTATATATTTATGGGGTGGTTTTGATACACGGATGTATCACCACCCCAGTGGTTGCGCGCTCATGTGTTTGGCTAGGAGGTATGGGTTTCGAATCCCCCTCGCCCCAGACCCATTTTTTTACCACTTTTTCCTTTTTTTTAATATTTGTCATATTATTTTAAATGATTTGGAAAATTAATTTCTCTTTCAATTTTAATTATTTTTTATTGGTTCTTTTTGCAAAAAACCACAAAAATGTTAAACTATTTTATTCCACAAAAAAATCAAATTTGTATTATTTATTTAATATAGTTGATATTTTTGTAAATAAATTCATTTTTATTGTTTTTAAACATTTCAAAAATGAATATTCATCTTGAAAATCAAAATCAAATGAGTCCTAAATCATCTTGTGATTAAAACCTCATTTTTCAAACCTTAATAAAAAATACAAGTAGTTTATTTAGACTTATTTGGTATTTTTGTCATTTTATTCATTTTATTAAAAGGATTACTTTTAAAAGAAAATGAAATTAGGGTTTCTTTGGTTCTTGATCTTCATAAAACCTTTTAAAACACTTTTGAGCCTCTAATAGAGTGTAAGACCCAACCCTTGTTATACATAAACCTTTTTTGGGCCTCAGATATTGTATAAGTCCCGATACGATGAAAAATCTCGGTATGATCGCCATTTTCAAACAGAAATCAATGGGCCTCTCCTTGAGTTGTAAGCCCCACCACTTGTACAAAAATAAATCTTTTGGGCCTCTAATAGAGTGTAAGACCCAATCCTCTTTTAACCAAAACCATTTTGGGCCTCAGTCATTGTATAAGTCCAGAACAACCTTCGAAACAACGGTGTGAATACTTTTAAACGTTGGGCCTCTCCTTGAGTATAAGCCCCAACAATATTTTTCAAAACAACTTCCCTTTTGATTTAGATTCAAATATACGGTTATTGTCAAAACTTTCTTTAATTTCTTTAAACAACTAACAATACAGCATGGAAGCTTGCTCGCCTGTAAGTTTTTATCTGCTTTCATTTACATGCTTTAATATATAAACTGTATTGTGGGAAGCTGCGCACTGTAAGTTCTTCTTTCGTATCCTTTTAAATACTTGTCATATATCAACTGTATAGATACTAGTATAGCTATTTAGAGTTTTCCCCGACAACTAGGTCTAGAACTAGGTAAATCCAGTTTGGTCACTCTTAAATACAGTCAAAACTAGATCCCCATAGGATTTCTAGATATAGTCTTGCCTTCTCTTGGGCTTAAACAATATGGAGCAAAGAGAAAGGCAGTATTCCCTGTGAACCTTTTCTCAGACTGTCACCCTAGAAATTGTCAAAGAAGTTATATTCCCCAGAGTTGATCTATTCTCGATGAATAGCATCTCTTGAATTTCTTCAAACCTCAGAACTTTCACTAAATGATCTATTCTCGGTGAATAGAATTTCTTGAACTTTTCTTGGTTTGAGACCCACGGGCTTCCTAAAATCATCTCCGCCTCCTCTTGGGCTTCGTACAAGGACCCTCTGGTTTCCTAGAAGTTATCATGCCTTCTCTTGGGCTTAATACAAGGACCCTAAAGACCTCTTAAAGGTATAAGACAAAACTTAGTCATCCATTGCTAGAGCAGACTTTCTAGTGTCAAAACATTCAACAATTTTAGGGTTGATACTCATCCCTTAAAACACCTGCCTCCTCTTGGCCATCATACAAAATATAAAACTCTTCCACACCAGTAGACTTAGATAGTCTAATCTCATCTTGAGTCTCAAAGACGTTCTCAAGTTCCCTACAAAATATAGGGGAAACCCCGGTTCTTCTGGATCAATCTCCAGTAGAGTCTAATACCCAGTCTCTCTCTTAAAAACCCCAAACCAGGGTCAATTTAGTATCAGGATAACACTATCCCAAATCAGAATCTCAAGGCATCTGATACCTCAACTCTTCTATAATCCTCAGCAAGAGTTGATTCCCCATTTGGACCTGCCTCGGGATCTTAATAATCCCCAGCAGAAGTTAGCCTCCTCTTAGGCTTTATATAAGGATCTTTCCTCAACACATTCAGCCTCCTCTTGGGCTTTGTACAAATGATTCTCCCTAGCGGAGCTAACCTTTTCAGACTCTCTTGTTGAGTCAATCACTTTTCAGACTCTCTTGTTGAGTCAACCAGTTTTCAGACTCTCTTGTTGAGTCAATCACCTTCTAGCACTCTCTTGTTGAGTCAACCCTTTTAGCCTCAATCTCGGGCTTTGTACGAGACAGATAAGAACACTATTTTGTTGAGTCCATCTTTTTCAGCCTCCTCTTAGGCTTTGTATAATGATTTCCCCTAGTAGGAGTTAGTCTCCTCTTAAGCTGTGTATAATGATTTCTCCAGCTTGTTCAGCCACAATCCTGGGCTTTGTATAGGACAGATAAAAGCACTCTCTTATTGAGTCAAACCCTTTTAGCCTCAATCTTGGGCTTTGTACAAGACACAAATTTTCATAACCTTCTCTTAAGCTTGGGGACAAATATATACTCCAGCGGAGACAGTTCCCCCCTGCCTCCTTTTTGGCTTTGCGAAATAAATTCCTAAGCAGAGTCAAACTCTTTTCCGCCTCCATCTCGGGCTTTGTACAAGACAGATAATACTCTCCAGCAGAGTCAAATCCTTTTAGCCTTCATCTTGGGCTTTGTATAAGACACCTAAAATATCCTCACCCGAGTCAGTTAAATTTCCCATTTCATCCTTAATCTTAGGCTTTGTATAAGACACATACAAACCTCCCCAACGGGGTCAAAACCTTTTTAGCCTCAATCTTGGGCTTTGTACAAGACAGATAGAACACTTTCCCTGAAAAAGTCAAACTTTTAGCCTCCTCTTAGACTTTGTATAATGATATCCCCAAAGAGTCAGTCTCTTTTTAGCCTCAATCTTGGGCTTTGTACAAGACAGATAAACACTCCCTTGTTGAGTCAGCCTTTTTTCAGCCCCCTCTTAGGCCTTGTAAAGGACTTCCCTAGTGGAGTCAATCAACCTCTTAGCTTCAACCTTGGGCTTTGATCAAGGCACACAAAAATCAATATCCCTTACAAAGGAAATTATGGCATTGCTGGATTCTCATATCCCAGCTAAAGTAATCCTCCCTCTATAAACAGTCACCCAACAACCATGATAAACAGAAAAGATGTCTCCCCTTTAGAGATGACAAATTCTCTCTCAGTCAAACCTTTTAGCTTCAATCTTGGGCTTTGAACAAGACACAAATACTCCTTTTAGCTTCAATCTTGGGCTTCGAACAAGACACCAAAACATCTTTTTCCTCCCTTAGAATAGGAGGAACTACGATTGCTCTGATTTCCCTGTTTCGGTTAAACGGGAATACGTAGGCATAAGATTGCGAAATCTTAGCGAGCATACCAAATCAAACACTCTAGGTCCAGCACCTTCACACATCAATCAAACTTAGGTCCAGTACCTTACCAAAAACAACGGGAAAACTCGAACATCAACATCAACTCACACACTCTCTCTCATATTTCCCAAGAAACTTTCCCAACCCATTAACGGATAAACACCATCAAGTACAAAGCGAAACCTAAAGCTAATATCCTGTGGATAACCACATATAGGATGGGTAGTTGACAACTCCCCATTGTATAACCTGACCCCGGACCCCCCAATCTCTTTAAGCGTTTGTTCAGTTAAACATTCGCGTGCAAGGTTAGTTATAGATAGTTTCCCTTTCCCTTCCAGCTTCATGAGATAAATATGAAATCAGAAAGTAGCACCCCTCCTCATTGTGGGGAGAAACCCAAAAACCAGCGATAAGGTGGTCGCGTCACCGACAAAAATCACTCGCTACAGTAAAATGGCGTCTCTGCTTGGGAGTCCTTAGAATGATCCTTGGGGCATCATCCCCATTTTCCAACAGTAAAATGGTGACTCTGCTGGGGAGTCATGGTCTGTATAGGACTAGGATTATAGCTCTTAAGAGGTCTAGGTTGTTAGTTTTAGGAATATATATATATATATATCGCTTTTCCTACTTGATATCCGTGTTTATCTTTCTGCTAATGGGACTGCGGGTGATGCCGCATCTGGAAAGTTTGAGTGACACCTAAGATAAGTGATGGCATTAGACGAGTAATCTTACAGGGAGTGACTCCCAAATAAGAGGCCCCGGTAGACCATCGAATTAGTGGAGATACCCTTTGCGGATTCAATGCCTAAACGACTTTGGTTGTTGAAAGCAGATTGTTCGATTGTGGTATCCATGAAATTGAGGATTTAGTAGGAGGATACCCTTTGTGTTATGAATTTCGGTAGAAGGAGGACTCACAAGTACACCTCCAAGGTTCCAAAACTAGAGGATTTAAGAGGGTTGACAAGGATGATCACCAACCCTGATGCTTTCAGAGCTAAGTACGGAGGACTGTTGTCTCTGCTAAGGGTCCATGTAATTGAAGGAACCCTAGCCACGCTGATTCAGTTCTACGATCTGGTTTATCACTGTTTCACATTCCCAGATTATCAGCTAGGACCAACACTGGAGGAGTACTCTCACCTGACTGATTTACCTATCACTGACCATGCTCCCTTTTCTGAACTGGAAGAAATTCCAAAGGATCAAACCATTGCAAGAGCAATCTATTTGGACGAGTCAGAAGTCAGGACTCACATGACCATTAAGGGTGGAATCCAAGGTTTACCAGCTTAGTTTTTGGTAAAGAAAGCTCAGTACTTTGCTAGTATAGGGAACATGACTGCTTTCGAGAGCGTCTTTGTTTTGCTCACCTACTGGTTATTTCTGTTTCCCAACATTGATAACTTCGTTGATATCCATGCCATTAGGATATTTCTGATTGGAAACCCTGTACCGACCTTGCTTGCAGATGGCTATCATTCTGTACACTTAAGGAATTTGTAAAGCGGAGGAGTGATTACCTGCTGTGTACCCCTTCTATACAAATGGTTCACTTCCCATTTACCCAAGTCTGCTGCTTTTTGGGATCATAAGAGTACTTTACGTTGGTCGCAGAGAATCTTGTCTCTTACCAACTCTGACATAGATTGGTACAATCGAATCTATGACGGGATAAGAATCATTGACCGTTGTGGAAATTTCCCCAATGTACCCCTCATAGGAACAAAATGAGGAATCAACTATCATCCAATTTTAGTTCGCCGTCAATTCGGATACCCGATGAGACATATCCCGCGTAATGTTCATTTGGAAGGTCTTTTCTTCAAAGAAGGAGAAAATGACAGGGCACTAAAGACAGAAATAGTGCAAGCCTGGAAATATGTTTATAGGAAAGGAAGAGAGTCTCTAGGAAAACCGGACTGTGTTTCTGTTCAAACCTGGAAATATGTTTATAGGAAAGGAAGAGAGCTCTCCGGTTGAGGATGCCTTACCCTCGTCAAGAAGTTCTTCCGTTAAAGGAATTGGTCCTTTATTTTATGTTTGATACAGAAAAACTCCAGGCCACTCTCAACAAAGTTCAACGGGAAAAGAAATCTTGGAAGAACAAGTAGCGCATTCTCAGTGTGAAGTGTAACAAAATACAGCAACTGTTAAAAGAAAAAGACGCTCTGATCGAGATTTTAGAACAACATGCTGTAGAGAATCAAGAAGACCGAAGGAATTTGCTCGCTCCTTTCACTTGGCAAAAGGATGACAACTCGACAACGGTTAAGATCCCCAGTCAAAGAAAAGGAAAGTACCAGAACCAGCACCTGAGCCCTCCTCAGAGAGGACTCAGGATCCATAAGCTTAGACATTTCCTTTTACAACACTTTGTAAATTACTGTATTTCCATTCCGCAATCTTTGAATTCAATAAAATGGGGTTTCCCCACTATATGGTATTTGCAATCCAATTGTTGAAGTTTCTTTTGATTAATTTTTTTTTAATATAATCATTGCATATCATTCATCATTCTCACATAACGCATTCTTCTTCCCTACGAATCTCAAGTTTGTACCTCGATTCTAGAGTTAAACTGTCTCATTCATACAATACTAGGGTCCATCGACAAAAGAAAATGGATGATCTCGAGGAAGAGAACAGAGAGTTGAGAGAAGAAATTGACACTCTGAAAGAAGATTTGAGAAAACTTCATAATGACATGAAATCTCTGGCACCAGCTAAGAAAATAACAGCAAAGGACTGTGATCTCAGAGATCACATCTACGCCCATAGCGGAAAAGTATGATCCTCAGTACAACATGCCTAAAGATCGTCCCTGGGGCATGCCACTCAACTATATCCCAGAAGGATATATTCCGCTGATCACGGAAGATCCGGAAACTATAGCAGGAACCGCTGGGCCTAAAGGTTACAAACTTCGAGAAAGTGAAGATGCCAGGGGCATGACAGCAACTCCTGAAGGTTACAAACTTCGAGATAGGGAAGCACCAAGAGTCATTGTCGTATTGACTATAACACCACCTGTGGTACACACTGTCCCAGAAGGACAGATTCCACAGATATCTTCTGGTGAAAATGAAAGTATATACAACAGAATGAATAAGTTCCAGGAATAATTCCTGGAGATGTAGAAGGAACTGCATGCCATTCGCACTCAGGATCTATTCAGAAAGGATGCCGCAGACCTTTGTTTGGTTCCTAATGTGAAAATTCCGCACAAATTCAAGGTGCCCGAATTTGAGAAATACAAGGGCAACTCTTGGCCTCAAATTCATTTGGTGATGTACGCTCGAAAGATGTCAACTTAGACAGAGAATCAACAACTACTGATCCACTACTTCCAAGATAGTTTAACTGGTGCTGCACTCAAATGGTACATGGGTTTAAACTGCACTAAGATCGTCACTTTCAGAGATCTTGGCGCTGCCTTTGTTCAACAGTATAAGTATAATCTGGACATGGCACTAGACAGAGATCAGCTCAGAGCCATGTCACAGAAGGATAAGGAAACCTTGAAGGAATATGCTCAGAGATGGCGTGAAATTTCCACCCAGATTTGTCCACCTCTTGAGGAAAACGAGATGACCAAAATGTTGTTGAAAATCTTAAGTTCCTTCTACTACGACCGAATGGTCGCCAGTGCGCCCAGCGACTTCACTGAGATGGTAAGCATGGGAGTTCTTCTTGAAGAAGTAGTCCGAGAAGGATGTCTGGTCAAAGATGCTGGACCATCAAGCAGTACCAAAAGATACGGTAGTGCTTTCCCTAAGATAAAAGAGCAAGATATTGGTAATATCTCTCTCGGAAAGTAAAGGCAAAGGTACCAACCAGTAGCAGCTGTAACTCCTTCTATTAACCCTGCGCCTGTTCCAACGTATCAACCTCATGTTACTTAGAGCCAACCGAATCAACAACAATATCAGCGAAGGACACAACAGCCTCTTCAGCAGGCTCGTCCTCAGTACAACAACAACCATACAACGCGACCACCAGGGTTCGACCCTATACCAATGTTGTACGCAGAACTGCTTCCATTACTACTGGTCAAAGGGCATGTCCAAACTAGGTCTTCTCTTACAGTACCAGAAAATCCACCTTTTATTGTTTAAAGCAGATCAGACTTGCCATTACCATCAAGGAGGACCAGGGCATAACATAGAAAACTATCTCAGCTTCAAATCCGATGTGCAAAAGCTTGTCAGGAACGGGGTCTTATCCTTCAAGGATACAAATCCAAATGTTCAGACGAACCTGTTGCCTCAACGCGAGAAAGCTGCGGTAAATTTGATAGAGGAAGAGTCTAAGCACAGCTATCAAATTCATAATGTACTCTTATTGGGAACTAACCTGGTCAAGATGCATTTCAGACGGAGCGGGTATAGTCATGTACCATCTCATAACTATCACCAGTGTGATATCCGCTCTAAAAACAATCAAGGTTGTCCTGTGGTGCAATCAACTCTACAGGAACAGATGGATCTGGGATGGATCCAAGATCACTAAATCCGTGAGGTCTACATGACTTATACAAACTCCAACATCATTCAAAACCACGACATCCGTGTAATGAATGTCAACTTGGTGGCAATGCACTCAAGGAAAAGCCAACATCATAATCTGCCACGACACGATTACGATTCCTGTCTGATCTGCTCGGTAAATAATCAGGGATGCTCTTTTGTACAAGTGGCCCTGTAGCGTCAGATGGATCTTGGATGGATTCAGGACTACCGTTATAGAAGTCATTATCAAGTTAATATGATTCAAATCTTTGATATTCGTTCGATGAATACCAGCTTGGTGGAATTACACGCTAAGCAAGTTCAGCTCGGTTTTCTGACTTCGCACAATTATCAGAACTGTAAAGTATGTCGTAGAAATAACCAAGGATTCTACCTCGTGCGAGCAGCCCTTGGAGGCCAGTTGGACCACAAAGAGGTTCAACCATATTCAGGCTCTGGTCCAATTAACATAATGTCAAACTATCTTCCCAATCGAGGCAAAGAAGTTGTCTTGATCCCTAAGCGAGAAGTGGCCAAAGATGTATGCGCCTTAATCCCTTTACTCCATGAATCAAGAGTTCCTCTTGATAGTGGAAAGATTCTCAACCTCAAACCAATTGAGGCCGGCTACTATGGTCAGAAAAATCAAAAGGCTCCTGTAGTTATCTATCTACTAGGACCAGTACCGTACAAATCCGATAAGGCTATCCCTTATAAATACGGGGCAACAACAATTAGGAATGGAAAGGAAACTCCATTACCCTCTGTCGTGAATATTACAGACAACAGTCGAGTAACACGGAGTGGTCGGATCTTCAACAGAGGAGTTGGAGAACCTACCAGAGAAAAGGAACCTTAAACAGAAGTTCCCGATCAACCAGTCGGTCAATCCAGTGATCCCGACCTTCAAACAAACAACGATGAGATGTTGAAGCTCATCCAGAAGAGTGAGTACAACATTGTTGACCAACTGTTGCAAACTCCTTCAAAAATCTCTGTGCTATCTCTTTTACTCAGCTCCGAAGCCCACAGAGAGGCTCTACAGAAAGTCTTAGAACAGGACTTTCTGGAACAAGATGTAACAATAAGACAATTCGATAGCATTATCTCCAACATCACTTCCTACAACAAATTAGGATTCAGTGATGAGGAACTACTGGAACAGGGCCAAAATCACAACATGGCACTAAATATTACAGTCAACTGCCAGGATGATGCTTTAGCCAGCGTACTAGTAGACACCAGATCAACTCTAAATGTTATGCTGAAATCCACTTCAATGCAACCATCCTTTAAAGGATCTCCGATGAGAGGCAGCGAGGTCATTGTCAAGGCATTTGACGGATCCTGGAAAACAGTTATCGGCGAAGTCGACCTTCCCATAATTATCGGTCCTCACAATTTCCAAGTCACTATCCAGGTCATGGACATCCGGACAACATACAGCTGTTTGTTAGGAAGACCTTGGATACACGAGGCTAGGGAAGTCACTTCGACACTTCACCAAAAGCTGAAGTTTGTAAAGAATGACCAACTAGTCACAGTCTATGGAGAGCAAGCCTTGATCGTGAGCAACTTATCATCGTCCACTTGTGTAGAATCAGAGGAGGTTGTTTGAACTCAGTTCCAAGCACTTTCGATGAGCAATAAAAATCGATCAGAAAAGGGAACGTTGATTTCCTCGTACAAAGATGCTCTCGAAGTGATCAAAAGTAACAATGCCAAAGGATGAGGATAACTTGTCATTCCTATTGACAATAAGAAAAAGAAAGGTCTTGGTTTTTCTTCAACCTGTACCCAGACTGCTACTAGCGATGAAAGTCTTCATCCCATTCAGGACTTCTTCCACAATGGAGGTTTCCTTCACCCAGTGTCTCAAGAAGTACATACCATAAACCAGGGTGATTCCTCCGATAAAGAGGGGGAATGGAAGTCCTATCTTAACGAGGACGGTTATATGTCTCAGGGAGAGGTTCCTACGCCATTTTGCTATCCCGCACAAAGTCCGAGATATATACCAAGATCAGATGTCAAGATGATATACGGAAATTGTGATTCGGAAGGATGTCGTGCTCCACCAAACTCATTAGAGGAGGACACTCTGATGAAAGACAGCTTTGACCATGACTATTATGGCCTAATGGATGGTCTGCCTATCTGGCAGCCGTACCCAGGAGACTTGGGGAAAAAGAGTCAGCCCAACGATGCATATCAGCTGAGCATCATTGAAAAGAATACCTGCGTCCCCACCGAATCATGGGATCATTACTCAGGGCATTCAGAAAATATCCAGTACGACGATGAATTTGCAAAGATTCCAGAACTAGAATTCCTTAACTATGCTTTTCCCGAGGTCAACGTCATCGAAAGAGATGACTCGTCCAGTTCCAAAGAAGTGTGGGACACCTTAGGACAACCGAGTGGCAAGTACGACTTCATGGTCAAGTACGCCGCTCCTGAAAGCTCTCGTATCAGGTTTGAAGACATCCAGCCCACTGGATGGGGAGATCCACCTGAGAGTGCAAACACTGTGCAAGATATAATAGAAGAATCCTCATACTTTGTGATGCACCGAGGAGTTCACCGCCAATGGGTTGTTGTCGATGTCCCGAAAGTCGTTCATAAGTCTAAGTAATTGCCATCTTTATTTTATCCTTTCACCTTGCTCGGGTGAAACGGATGTTTTGATAGGGCTCACTTTCTCTAAATGTCTCTCTTCTCTTTGCCCAAACCGACAAAGTTTTGTTTTATAGGGCTGTAGTTTCAAGAATCGACAAAATCATAAATAAAATAACGTCATTCTGTAATTTCCGCATTTATTGTTGTTTTCTCTTTTCGCTTTTTCAGAAAATGGTAATCCTAAAAAACAACTCAAAATAACAAAAACAAACATTTTTCAGAAAATACATTGCACACACTTTTGCATTCTCTCTATCTCTTCTAAAAAATGAATCATCATGTCATGCAGTTTGCTTGTTTTAAACCCCATTGAAACACACGATCCAATGCCTTCTCCCAACTTTGAATTCCTAGTATTTGAGGATGAAGAAGAAGAGGACGAAGAAATTCCAGAAGAGATCTCCCGATTACTCAGACAAGAAGAAAGGTCCATTGAACCTCACAAAGAGCCGTTGGAAACAGTAAACTTGGGTTCAGAAGAAGAGAGAAAAGAAGTCAAGATTGGGGCACTGCTCAGTCCGACTGTCAAAGAAGGTTTGATAAAGGTTCTCAAAAAGTTTCCCGATGTATTTGCTTGGTCCTATCAGGACATGCCAGGGTTGGATACCAGCATCGTGGAACATCATCTACTGTTAAGATCAGAATGTCCGCCGGTAAAACAAAGACTAAGAAGGACTCATGCAGAGATGGCCATCAAAATCAAAGAGGAAGTACAAAAAGAGATTGACGCGGGTTTCCTCGCCACATCAGAATATCCTCAATGGTTAGCCAACATAGTACCAGTTCCGAAAAAGGACTGAAAGGTCAGAATGTGTGTAAACTACAGGGATCTAATCAAAGCCAGTCCAAAGGATGACTTTCCCTAACCGCACATAGACATGCTGGTAGACAGTACATCGAAATTCAATGTATTCTCCTTCATGGATGGATTCTCGGGCTATAATCAAATCAAAATGGTGTCGAAAGACATGGAGAAAACTTCATTCATCACTCCATGGGCACTTTTGGTTACAAGGTAATGTCGTTCGGTTTGAAGAATGCCGTGGCAACTTATCAAAGGGCCATGACTACTCTGTTTCATGACATGATACACAAAGAAATAGAAGTATATGTCAATGATATGATTGCCAAATCTAAAACAGAAGAGAAGCATGTGACCCACCTGTCAAAGCTATTCGAGCGTCTGAGAAAGTACAAACTCTGCTTGAATCCCAACAAATGCACATTCGGTGTCCGTTCAGGGAAACTTCTAGGGTTCATTGTCAGCCAGAGAGGAATTGAGGTTGATCCAGACAAGGTCAAGGCCATTCGAGAAATGCCTTCTCCAAAAACTAAAAAACAAGTCAGCGGATTCCTGAGACGTTTGAATTACATTTCCAGATTTATATTCCTCATGACCGCGATATGAGCGCCGATCTTCAAATTACTAAAAAAGAATTAGGACTACGTTTGGACAGAAGATTGCCAAACCGCCTTCGATAATATCAAGGAATATTTGTTGAATCTGCCGATTCTATCACCTCAAGTGGAAGGAAGACCACTGATCATCTACTTATCAGTCTTGGAAGACTCCATGGATTATGTACTTGGCCAACAGGACGAAACGAAAAGGAAAAAGTCTGTCATCTACTATTTGAGCAAGAAATTCACCGACTGCGAGACTCGGTATACTATGCTTGAGAAAACATGCTGTGCTTTGGCTTGGGCAGCCAAACGTCTTCACCAGTATATGATTTGTCACACTACTTGGTTAATCTCTGAAATGGATCCAATCAAGTACGTCTTTGAAAAACCTGCCCTCACGGGAATGATAACACGTTGGCAGATGTTGTTGTCAGAATACAACATCGAGTTCCACGCTAAGAAAGCTGTCAAAGGAAGTGTTCTAGCCGGTCATTTGGCTCATCAACCGATTGACGATCAGGAATTAGTCGGATTTGACTTCCCAGACGAAGATGTCATGTACTTAAAAATGAAAGATTGCGATGAACCGCTACCCAGTGAAGGGCCAGAACCAGGTTTCCAATGGGGACTAATCTTTGACGGAGCTGCCAATCATTATGGAAACGGAATTGGAGAAATCATCATAATACCTCAGGGTACCCACATTCCATTCACTTCCAGATTGACATTCAAGTGTACAAACAACGAGGCCGAATACGAAGCTTGTATCATGGGTCTCGAAGAAGCGATTGACTTGAAAATTAAGAACTTGGATGTGTATGGAGACTCAACCCTGGTTATCAATCAGATCAAAGGAGATTAGAGCACATACCAATCAGGACTGATTCCTTACAAAGACTATGCGAGAAGGTTGTTACCATTCTTCAATAGAATCAAGTTTCACCATATCCCTCATGAAGAGAATCACATGGCTGATGCATTAGCCAATCTCTCTTCCATGATTAGTATAGGTCAATGGAACGACGTACCTAAGATTGACATAATGTGCCTAGAACGGCGCCCGCTTACATTTTCGCGATCGAAGCAGTCATAGACGACAAACCTTGGTATCATAATATCAAATGCTTCCTTCAAAAATAGATTGTCCACTTGGGGCATCAAGAAAAGAGAGAAAGACTCTCATAAGGCTAGCAGGAAACTTTTTCCTGAGCAGTAATACACTCTATAAGAGAAACTTTGACATGGTCTTGCTCCGATGCGTAGACAGACCAGAAGAAAACGTGCTGATGAAAGAAATTCA
The DNA here is from genome assembly GCA_022829125.1 of Lathyrus tuberosus. Lineage (NCBI taxonomy): Eukaryota > Viridiplantae > Streptophyta > Magnoliopsida > Fabales > Fabaceae > Lathyrus > Lathyrus tuberosus. The sequence continues at coordinate 10,402,918 of JALAZF010000049.1, read as the reverse complement.
TGTAGGCTCCTTTGGAACTCATGCCAACGAGCACATAATGGCGAGGAAAATTCTAATAGCAGGGTACTATTGGTTGACCATGGAATCCGATTGCTACAAGTACATGAGGAGGTGTCACAAGTGTCAGATATACTCAGACAAAATCCATGTACCGCCAACATATCTCAAAGTTCTTTCTTCCCATGGCATTTTTCCATATGGGGAATCGACATGATTGGCATGATTGAACCCAAAGGTTCAAACGGACATCGGTTTATCCTAGTAGCCATTGACTACTTTGCCAAGTGGTCGAAGCAGCGTCATACGCCAATGTAACCTGACAAGTGGTAGTCCGATTTATCAAAAATAATATCATCTGCCGTTATGGTGTTCCAAACCAGATCATTACTGATAATGGATCTAACTTGAACAACAAGATGATGAAAGAGTTATGCGCTGAGTTCAACATTGAACACCATAACTCATCTCCCTACCGACCTAAGATGAACGGGGCGGTAGAAGCAGCTAACAAGAACATCAATAAGATTGTTGAGAAGATGGTTGTAACCTATAAATATTGGCAAGAGATGCTACCCTTTGCTCTTCACGGTTATCGCTCATCTGTTCGCGCTTCAACAAGGGCAACCCCTTTCTCTCTAGTATATGGCATGGAGGCAGTGCTTCCTATAGAAGTAGAGATCCCATCGATCCGAGTATTGATGGAAGCTAAGCTAACAGAGGCATGAATGGTGTCAAAGTCGACACGAGGAACTGAATCTGATCGAAGAAAAGTGAATAATGGCTCTGTGCCATGGTTAGTTGTATCAACAGCGAATGAAGAAAACGTTTGACAAAAAGGTCCGACCCCGTGTCTTCAGAAAAGGAGACCTCGTACTCAAAAAGATACAATCATTTCTCACTGATTCTCGGGGCAAGTGGACTCCGAATTATGATGGCCCCTATGTGGTCAAGAAAGCTTTCTCAGGCGGTGCCTTGAAACTCACAACCATGGATGGAGAGGAATTTTCCTATCCTACGAATGTTGACGTATTCAAGAAATACTTCGCCTAAAATAAATAAAAAAGCGTCTCGGTGGATTGAAAACCCGAAAGGGTGGTCCAGGCAAAAATTAGAGACATAATCAAAAATCATCCCGATGGATTGGAAATCTCAAAGTATAATCCAGGAAAAAGTTAGGGATAATGGCAAGTAACTATGTTCAACAAAAGGGCAAATCCCCCAGTAGCAGTCATGCCATACATCAGAAAAACTCCAGTCAAGGTCATCTTCGACAGAAGCTCAGGATGTCCAGAATTCAAAGTTGGTAGAAGGATAATGGTCGTTATGTTTCAATCTAGCCCTTTTCCCTTTAATTACCATTTTTTAACTTTGTAAATACTCTATGGAATCACGCGTTTGGCTGATCTCAATCCTATCAATAAAATTTGAGCCCTAGTGCTTTTGTTTGCAATTCTTATTTGTTTTAGCTTTATAGAACGACATTTTTAAACATGATCAACGATTCTTAAAACAAAAAAAATGAATTTTACTTGTCAAATTTTCTTCTACTATTAAAATAAAGATGGCATTTCTTTTTTACCGTGGAACATCGAAAGAACATCGATTGCTTCTCCAAAGGCGATTAATCTTCAAAGTGCAGAATCAAAGTACTCCTTCTAAACCAGTACGCCTGAACAAAGGATCAACTGTATCAGATGTGATTTTCCCATCTGATATCCCCGGCAGAGTTCTTACCTCCTAAGCCCGACCAACATTTTCCCCACAGGTACTATCTCTCCTAAGCAAGGCAGAATTACTATCTTAGACCGAACGATAATTCTTTGTCCCCTGCAGTGGCCGAGTATCCAATCGTGTTCATCTATTAGTCTGTATGTCGTGTCAGTTTTGTCAGCATAAACATACATACATCATGCATTATTAATTTGCATTCACCTTCATATTGCATCACTATCACTCTAGTTAGGCTTATCCCCCTAGTGGTAAAAGTCCTCTTGTCAATCGAGTTGTCAGTTCTTCCCTCGTCAGGAAGCAAATCGTCTAAGCAATCTTTCCCCAGTTTATTTCTGGGATGAAGTTGGCCCTTGACCACTTTGATAACTTGAACCTCTAAAATGTAAGAAGACATTGGGCAAACGTCAATCTTCACCATTGAAGATAATATTTTCACTTTCCCGGATTAAGGAAAATCCCCAGAGAAAGCCTCAGGACCAAAGACTCTCAACAACACATTGAGTTTTTTTTCTCCCCAAGAGAGTCAATGATAATGAAGTCATCGGCACCTCAAAATTGGATCACATCACATGGCATTTATTCAAGAAGATCTCGAGTAAAAGTATGGTGTAATATCCCTAAACAGAAAGCAGTCTCTCAAGAGACTCGTTTTCCCCAGTAGAGTCGGCAAATGGTGTCTCCCACAGAGAAGTTTGCACACCTCTACAGCTCAGACAAATGGGTTTCCCCAGCAAGTCTGATATCAAAAAATTTTCCCATCAAATGGCATCTCCCCAGGAAAATTCGGCGAGAAGTTTGAGGAAAACCGCTATAAATAGCGTCCCTTGTCAAGAAAGTTTATTGACAAAAGAAACTGAGACCAGTTCCGTGGCTAAAGACTAGGATCGAGGGGAAGTTTATTTCAGAAACTGAGACCAGTTCCATGGCTAAAGACCAGGATCGAGGGGAAGTTTATGGACAAAAGAAACTGAGACCAGTTCTGTGGATGAAGACCCGGATCGAGGGGAAGTTTATATCAGAAACTAAGACCAGTTCCATGGATGAAGACCAGGATCGAGGGGAAGTTTTTACCTTTTCTAAGTATCATTGCTTAGCAAAAGAAAATGGATGAGCAAGCATCCATTCATAACCACCATCAAAATTTCGGGTATTCCGATATTTAATCCTCTTGCACCCCGAATGCCCGAATACCTTCGCTATTCACACCTTCGGGTCCAAGAAGATTAAATAGGGGCATCTGTCATGCCCCAAAATTTGACCACCAAGATTTCCCATCATTGTGCAAATCATTACCATAATATAGATGAACCATCATGCCTCATCAATATCCTCAGAGATGTTTGAGCATCCACCACAAACCAGAATTAGGATATTGAGCCCTCTCAGGGCACTTAGATAGAGGATCAATCAAGGAAATGATATGATCTTCAACTTGTCTAACCTCTCAAAACATCCATAAAGGATAAAGAGGACTCCCACATCAAGGATCAAGCACAAGGTTGCTACATTCCAAGTGGATCAAGCCTCAAGATCGACAGTGTCACTAAGTTAGGGTTTTGGTCAACCAAGGCCTCCAGATGAAGATTTTCCTCTAGGCATGAACCAATGCTTCAAAGCACAACCCAAGATACTCTATGGGACCTCATGGACCCAATCATCAAGTCAATTTAACTTCAGGGGATGTATTTACCCAAAAATCAGGAATTAGGGTTTCTTGACCTAATTCACCCCTAAGTTGACTTCTGGGACAAAACATGAGCCAGGATCTGAAGACATGATTTGAGGGTCTCCAATAAACTACATTGATCCATTTGCAACAATAGATTGATCCAAGAAGCTTGATCCACAAGTTTCAATTTCATCAGGACCACAATTAGGGTTTCGAGGAAAAAGTCAACTGTACCTTTGACTTTTGACCATGACATGCTCCCAAACCTTGGGACATGATTCAATACACCCTATAACACCTATGGAATATATCCATTAGGTTTGATTTAGGTCAAGGACTTGATTTCACAAAGGATCACGCATTTTGGATTTCATCCGATAAAAAGTCAACTGTGCACAAAATCAAGTTTGACATTTTGGAATTTTTCACAATTTTGGTTCCTCAACCCTAAATTCCATTGAGCAAGGAGATACAACCCTTGAAACATGGCATCATGAACTAGTTTTACAAGGCAGAATTTGTGCATTTTGCTCGATTTGTCCAAATATGATAAATCCTAGCCTTTTCATCCATTTGGACACATCTGAGGATAAACCAAGAAGGGAATGATCTGATCCCCAAGCCTCCAAAGTCCAAGAATCTACAACAGCCATGCCAAACCTAAAAAGGCTAAAAAGTGCCAAGACTTTAATTTTGTCTACAAGCCTTTAATGGATGCACCAAGGAGGCCGACTCGTTCAAGGGATGAGTATCAACCCTAAAATTGGTATGAAGGTTTTGTCTCTCTTTAGAATGACAGCTCTAACGAAGGATGATTAAGTTCTGTCCTATACCTTTAGGAGGTCGTTAGGGTCCTTGTATTAAGCCCAAGAGAAGGCATGAGAACTTCTAAGAAGCTGATGGGTCCTTGTACAACGCCCAAGAGGAGGCGGGGATGCTTTTAGGAAGCCTGTGGGTCCCCAAACCAAGAGAAGTTCAAGAAATGCAATTCAAAGAGAAGAGATCATTCCAGGAAAGTTTGAGAATTTGGAAGAAACTCAAGAGATGCTATTCACAGAGAATAGATCAACTCTGGGGATTAAAGTTTCTTTGACAATTTCTAAGAGTGACAATCTGAGAAAAATTTCACCGAGAATACTGCCTTAGTCTTTGTTCCATATTGTTTAACCCCAAGAGAAGGGAAGACTGTATCTGGAATCCTATGGGGGATCTAGTTTTGACTGTATTTAAGAGTGATCAACAGGGATTTACCTAGTTCTAGACGTAGTTGCCGGGGAAACTCTAAATAGCTAAACTAGTATTACACAGTTGATATTTGACAAGTATATAAAAGGATGTGAAAGGAGACTTACAGTGAAACAACCCCACAATACAGTTATATACAAATGAAAGCGTTAAATGAAAGCGGATAAACACTTACCCGTTGTAGAGCTTCCATACTGCTTTGTTAGTTGTTCAACATAGAAAGTTTTGATAACAACAGATATTTGAATTCAAAATCAAAGGAGAAAGTGCTTTGAAAATATTGTCGGGGCTTACAGCTCAAGGAGAGGCCCATGTTTTAACAACGATTGCACCGTTGTTTTGAAAACTATACAGAGGGACTTATACAATATGTAATGCCCAAAGAGGTTTTCTGTACAAAGGGATGGGTCTTACAACTCAAGGAGAAGCCCAAAGGTTTTGTTAAAAAGGCGACGATCGCGCCAAACGTTTGAAAATATACATAGGGACTTATACAATGTGTGAGGCCTAAAAGGTATTATTTACAAAGGGGTTGGGTCTTACACTCTATTAGAGGCCCAAAGATTTATTTTAAGAAAAGGAATGGGTCTTATAGCTCAAGGAGAGGCCCAGAGATTTTTATTTGAAAGCGGTGATCGCGCCGAGATTTTTGAAAACACAGTGGGTCTTACACAACATTTGAGGCCCAAATCATTTTGGTTTCAAAAAGGGGTTGGGTCTTACACTCTATTAGAAGCCCATGAGTGTTTGAAAAATATTTGTGAGGGTGAAAATCAAAGAAACCCTAATTTTGTTTTGCTTTAAAAGTAAATATTACAAGAAAATCAATAAAAATGATAAAAACACCAAATAAGTTTGAATAAACCACTTGTGAATTTTGTTTAAGGTTTGAAAAATGAGGTTTTAATCACAAGATGATTTAGAACTCATTTGGTTTTGATTTTCAAAATAAATATTCACTTTTAAATGTTTAAAAACAATTAAAAATGTATTTATTCATAAAAATACCAATTATATTAGATAAATAATATAAATTTGATTTTTTTGTGGAATAAAATATTTCAACATTTTTGAGATTTTTTTTTGCAAAAAGAACCAATAAAAAATAATTAAAATTGAGGGAGTTATTAATTTTTCAAATCATTAAAAATAATATGAAAAATAATAAAAAAAAGTGAAAAAACCATTAAAAAGGGGTTTGGGGCGAGGGGGATTCGAACCCCAGACCTCTTGTGTGCAATGCGCGCCTCCTACCACTGGGGTGGTGATACATCCGTGAATCAAACCCCAACCACAAATATACAAGGCTTGCCTTGTTCTTGGCCTGGCCAAGGCAAGGCTTGGCAAGGCTTTTGGTCAGAAACGTGAAGGCCATAACATCCTCATTTATCCATGGATAGAGACAAAATTTATATGCATCTGGCCTAGAATTTCCCAAGGAATCCAATGGTGGTGGTGGTTTTACTAGAAAATCAATCCTTCTCAAAACCCGATAGTGGTTTTGAAATAGGACATAATGTGCATTTTCTGAGCTACCTCTTGGTACAGGCATGAATTACATGATAAATTGGTGCAAACACAATATATATAACATGTATAAGAGATGCATGATCAGTGGACTTCAAAGCAAGGCATATTTCAGAGAGTTCAAGTTGTGATGCTTACCTCCTTTGGAGCTTTTTGGGCTATCTGCCAAGTGCTTTGTTCCAGAAATGTTTTGATGCTTTGGACACCCTCAAATGATCCCTTGGAAGCTTTAAGGATGATTGGAATCAGCTGGAAACCTCAGGAATGGAAATTGGCCCTTTCTTGCCAAAGGGGCAAAAGTGGCCAAAATAACAACTCTCTCAAATTGTGTTCCAGATGTGTGGAACCATTTGGGATAGTTCAAGGGTGATATTTGGAGTATATTTGAGGTTTTATCCGGTTTTGAAAGTGACTGAATCAAGACATGGCTTGAAAAATGCAAAAAAGCCTATTTTGAGGTTTTGAGAGGGGACTTTGGGATTTTAGTGTTACAGGTCACTTATGAGGGTTTGGACAGCTTAGATATGACATATTGGATGTGTTTTGGATCATGAGCTGTGATGGAATTGCTTTCTAACTCAAAAACTCAGAGTTACCTTCCTAAAGAAGGCATTTTTTCCTAGAGAAAGAGATTTTGAGGAAAGCAAGTGTTGTAGTGCTTTGGTGTACTTAAACTGAGCACAAATGAGCTTTATTTATAGTAGAGCAAGTTTGTTTTGGTTGCAATAGTGAATGGCAACTGCAGCAGAGGTTTTGCAAATGTTGATCAATAGGAATCCAAGTCTACTCTAGCCATTGACTAGAGGTTAGAACACAGGCTGCTGGTTCCCTTGGTTCAAATCTTATCCTTGACTCATTCAGTTGGAAGTGGCTTTGTTCATGCCACCTTGGTGCATCCATTGAATGCTCCAAAACAAAATTGGAGTCTTGTCCCCTCTTTAGGGTTTTTCAGGTTTGGCATGCTACTTTTATTTCCAAAGAATTGGGAGGCTTATGGATCAGTGTTTGTCCCTCCTTGGTCCCTCCCTGAGGTGTTTAGATGGATAAACTTGTTTGTCATTTGCACAAATTGCTCAAATCGAGCAAAATACACAAATCTTCCTTGCCATGACAGTTTGCAGCAAGGCACATTGCCATTGTCATATCTCATGGCTTAAGTGGAGTTTCATGGAGTTCTTGGCCATTTTGGAAAGCTCTCAAGTGATACAACATATGTATGATCATAGTTTGTCTTGACACTTTTTGTATCCAAGTGAAAAATGTCCATACATTTTGGAAAAAGTGAAACAGATTCTGTAACTTAGTGGAAAAAAGTGACATTTTCACTTTTTGTGATTTTGGTCATTCCATAACTTAAAATCCATGGAGAATTGGAATGAGGTGTAGTTGACACTTTTAAAGTATTCCATGAGAGCTACAAATCCAACTTTGGATCAGCCCAAATGGTTGCTTGGATCTCAAGTTATGATCCTTGGAAGTTGGCACCCTAGCCACTTTGTTCCATAACTTAGAAAATTTCTAAGTTTTTTATGGTTACCCCTTTTACAAGTTATCCAACTTTCTTTGATTTTTCTTGATGAATGTTGATTCAAATCACACATTAAGATCATTTTAGGGTTAGGGAACCATAATTGAACAAAAAATCAAAAAGTCAAACTTTGACTTTTGGGCACAGTTGACTTTTTATCAGATGGATTCCAAACTGTGCGATCCTCTATGAAATCAAGTCCTTGACCTAAATCAAACTTGATGGATTGATTTCATAGGTGTTATAGGGAGTATTGAATCATGTCCCAAGGTTTGGGAGCATGTCTTGGTCAAAAGTCAAAGGCACAGTTGACTTTTCCTCGTGAAACCTTAACTGTGGTTCTGATGAACTTGAAACTTGGGAATCAAGCTTCTTGAATCAATCCATTGTTGTAAATGGATCAATGTGGTGTATTGGAGACCCTCAAATCCTCTCCTGAGGTCTTGGCTCATGTTTTGTCCCAAAAGTCAACTTAGGGGTGAATTAGGTCAAGAATCCCTAATTCATGATTTTTGCTAAATGCAGCCCCTAAGGTTAAATTGACTTGATGGTTGGGTCCATAAGGTCCCATGGAGCATTTTGGGTTATTCTTTGAAGTATTGGCTCATGCCCATAGTAAAACTTCCATCTGGAGCCCTAATTTGGTGACACTAGTGTTCTTGAGGCTTGATCCACCTGGAATGCTGCAACATTGTGCTTGATTCTTGCTGTGGGAGTCCTATTGATCCATTGTGGATGGTTTAGAGGTTCAGACAAGTTGAAGATTATGTCATTCCTTGATTCATCCTTTGTCTAAAGCTTAGAGAGGGCTTGAAACCCTAATCTCTGATAGTAGTGAATGTTCAACAATTCCTTGAGGAGATTGATGAGGCATAAAGGTACATCCATATTGTGATGATAATTTGCACAATGATGGGAGATCTTAGTGGTCAAAATTTGGGGTATGACAGATGCCCCTATTTAATCTTCTTGGACCCGAAGGTGTGAATGACGAAGGTATTCGGGCATTCGGGGTGCAAGATGATTAAATATCGGAATACCCGAAATTTTGATGGTGGTTATGAATGGCTGTTAGCGTATCCATCTTCTTTTGCTAAGCAATGATACTTATAAAAGGTAAAAACTTCCCCTCGATTATGGTTTCCTACCAAGGAACTGGTCTCAGTTTCTGATGTAAACTTCCCCTCGATCCTGGTTTCCTACCAGGGAACTGGTCTCAGTTTCTGATGTAAACTTCCCCTCGATCCTGGTTTCCTAATAGGGAACTGGTCTTAGTTTCTGATTTAAACTTCCCCTCGATCCTGTTTTCCTACCAAGGAAGTGGTCTAAGTTTCTGAAATAAACTTCCCCTTGATCCTGGTTTCCTACAAAGGAACTGGTCTCAGTTTCTGATGTAAACTTCCCCTCGATCCTGGTTTCCTACCAAGGAACTGGTCTAAGTTTCTGAAATAAACTTCCCCTCAATCCTGGTTTCCTACCAAGGAACTGGTCTAAGTTTCTTTTGTCAATAAACTTTCTTGACAAGGGACGCTATTCGTAGCGTTTTCCCTCAAACTTCTCGCCGAATTTTCCTAGGGAGATTTCATTTGATGGGAAAAACTTTTGATGTCAGACTTGCTAGGGAACCCATTGGTCTGAGTTGTAAAGGTGTGCAAACTTCTCTGTTTGGAGACGCCATTCGTCGAATCTACTGGGGAAAACGAGTCTCTTGAGAGACTGTTTTCGCTTGGGGTATTACATCATATTTTTCTCGGGATATTCTCGGAGAATTCCATATGATATGATCCAATTTTGAGGTCCTGATGACCTTTTCGTCAATGGATGTTTCGGAGAAAAACTGCTGTATTGCCAAATCTCTGATTAAGAGGCTTTCTCTGGGGATTTTCCTTAATCCGGGAAAGCGAAAATATCATCTTCAATGGCGAAGAGTGATGTTCGTCGACGATCTTCTTGTTTTTCAGTGGTTCAAATTATCAAAGTGGTCAAGGGACCAACTTGTATCCAGAAATAAGTTGGAAGAGAGATCGTTTATATGGTTCACTTCCTGACGAGGAAAGAACTGACAACTCGTTTGAGAGGACTTTTATCACTTGGGGATAAGACTGACCAGAGTGATAGTGATTCAATATGAATGTGAATATAAATCAATAATGCATGATGTATGTATGTTTATGCTGACAAAACTGACGCGACATACAGACTAGTAAATGAACACGACTGGATACTCGGCCACACTGGGAGATGAAAAGTATTACTAGTTCACGATAGAAATTCTGCCTTGCTTAGGAGAAGATAGTCTCGGTGGGGAACAAACGTTGGTCGGGCTTAGGAGGTAAGAACTCTGCCGGGGATGTCAAATAGAGTATTCGGATCTGACATACTGATCCTTCATTCAGGCGCACTGGTTTAGAAGGAGTACTTTGATTCTGCACTTTGAAGCTCGATTACTTCGGGAGAAGCGATCGATGTTCGTTCGATGTTCAACAGTCAAAAGAAATTGCCATCTTTATTTTAAAGCAGAAAAAAATTTAACAAGTAAATTCATTTTTGTTTTATTTCAATAATCGTTAATCATGTTAAAATATCGTTATGTAAAGCTAAAAAAAATAAGAATTGCAAACAAAAGCACTAGGGCTAGAATTTTATTGATAGGAAGGAAATCAGCCAAACGCGTGATTCCATAGAGTATTTACAAAGTTTTAGAAAATGGTAATTTAAGGGAAAAGGGCTACATTGAAACATGACGACTGCGGTCCTTCTACCAACTTTGAATTCTGGACATCCTGAGCTTCTGTCGAAGATGACCTTGACTGGAGTTTTCTGATGGATGGCATCACTACTACTGAGGGATTTGCCCCTTCGTTGAACGTAGTTACTTGCCATTATCCCTAACTTTTGCCTGGAATGTACTTTGAGATTTCCAATCCATCGGGATGATTTTTGATCATGTCTCTAATTTTTGCCTGGACCGCACTTTCGGGTTTTCAATCCACCGAGACGTTTTCTTTTTATTTTTTATTTTATTTAGGCGAAGTATTTCTTGACTACTTCAACATTCATGGGGTAGGAAAATTCCTCTCCATCCATGGTTGCGAGTCTCAAGGCGCCACCTGAGAAAGCTTTCTTGACCACATAGGGGCCATCATAATTCGGAGTCCATTTGCCCCGGGAATCAGTGAGAAATGATTGTATCTTTTTGAGCACGAGGTCTCCTTTCCTGAAGATGCGAGGTCAGATCTTTTTGTCGAACTCCTTCTTCATTCTTTGCTGATACAACTGACCATGGCATAGAGCCGTTATTCGCTTTTCTTCGATCAGGTTCAGTTTATCTTGACGACTTTGACACCACTAAGCTTCTGTTAGCTTAGCTTCCATCAATACCCAGATTGATGGGATCTCTACTTCTATGGGGAGAACTTCTTCCATACCATATACTAGAGAGAAAGGGGTTGCCCCTGTTGAAGTGCGGATAGATGTGCGATAACCGTGAAGAGCAAAGGGTAGCATCTCATGCCAATGTTTGTAGGTTACAACCATCTTTTGAACAATCCTCTTGATGTTCTTGTTAGCCGCTTCTACCGCTCCGTTCATCTTGGGTCGGTAGGGAGATGAGTTATGGTGTTCAATCTTGAACTCAACACACAACTCCTTTATCATCATATTGTTCAAGTTAGATCCATTGTCAGTAATGATCTGGCTCGGAACACCATAACGACAGATGAGATTATTTTTAATAAATCAGACCACCACTTGTCGGGTTACATTGGCGTACGATGCTGCTTCGACCCACTTGGTGAAGTAATCAATGGCTACTAGGATGAACCGATGTCCGTTTGAAGCCTTGGGTTGGATCATGCCAATCATGTCAATTCCCCATATGGAAAAAGGCCATGGGGAAGAAAGAACTTTGAGATGTGTTGGTGGTACATGGATTTTGTCTGAGTATATCTGACACTTATGACACCTCCTCATGTACTTGTAGCAGTCAGATTCCATTGTCAACCAATAGTACCCTACTCTTAAAATTTTTCTCGCCATTGTGTGTCTGTTGGTATGAGTGCCAAAGAATCCTTCGTGAATTTCTTTTATCAGCACGTTTGCTTCTGGTCTGTCTACACATCGAAGCAAAACCATGTTGAAGTTTCTCTTATAGAGTGTATCGCCGCTCAGGAAAAAGCTTCCTGCTAGCCTCCTGAGGGTCTTTCTGTCTTTCCTGGATGCCCCAGGTGGGTACTCCTGTTTCTGAAGGATGCATTTGATATCATAATACCAAGGTTTGTCATCTATGACTGCTTCGATCTCGAAGATGTAAGCGGGCCTCTCAAGGCGCATTATGTCGATCTTAGGTAGGTCGTTCCATTGACCTACACTAATCATGGAAGAGAGAGTGGCTAACGCATCAGCCATGTGATTCTCTTCATGAGGGATATGATGAAACTCGATTCTGTTGAAGAATGGTAGCAACCTTCTTGCATAATCTTTGTAAGGAATCAGTCCTGATTGGTATGTGTTCCAATCTTCTTTGATCTGATTGATAGCCAGGGCTAAGTCGCCATAAACATCCAAGTTTTTGATCCTTAAGTCGATCGCTTCTTCGAGACCCATGATACAAGCTTCGTATTCGGCCTCGTTGTTTGTGCACTTGAATGTCAGTCGTGCGGTGAAAGGAATGTGGGTGCCATGTGGGGTTATGATGATTGCCCCAATTCTGTTTCCATAATTATTGATAGCTCCTTCAAAGATAAGTCCCCATTGGGAACCTGGTTCTAGCCCTTCATTGGGTAGAGGTTCATCGCAATCTTTCATTTTCAAGTACATGACATCATCGTCTTGGAAGTCAACCCCGACTAATTCCTGATCGTCAATCGGTTGATGAGCCAAATGATCGGCTAAAATACTTCCCTTAACGGCTTTCTGAGCGTGGTACTCTATGTCATATTCTGATAACAACATCTGCCAATAGGCAATCCTTCCCGTGAGAGCAGGTTTTTCAAAGACATACTTGATTGGATCCATTTCTAAGATCAACCAAGTAGTGTGACGAATCATATACTGGCGAAGACGTTTGGCTGCCCTAGCCAGAGCACAACAAGTTTTCTCAAGCATAGTGTACCGAGTTTCACACTCAGTGAATTTCTTGCTTAGATACTTGATGGAAAAATCTTTCCTTTTTGTTTCGTCTTGTTGGCCAAGTACACAACCCATTGAGTCCTCTAGGACTGTAAGGTAGATGATCAGTGGTCTTCCTTCCACTGGAGGTGATAGAATCGGTGGATTCAACAGGTATTCCTTAATATTGTCGAAGGCGGTTTGGCAATTTTCTGTCCAAATGCAGTCCTGGTTCTTTTTAAGTAATTTGAAGATTGGCGCGCATGTCGCGGTCATGAGGAATATGAATCTGGAGATGTAGTTCAAACGTCCCAGGAATCCCCTAACTTGTTTTTCAGTCTTTGGAGAAAGTATTTCTTGAATGGCCTTGACTTTGTCAGGATCAACCTTAATTCCCTTCTGGCTGACGATGAACCCTAAAAGTTTCCCTAAACGGACACCGAATGTGCACTTATTGGGGTTCAAGTGGAGTTTCAACTTTCTCAACCGCTCGAATAACTTTAGTTGGTTGGTCACACGCTCCTCTTATGTCTTAGATTTGGCAATCATATCATCGATATACACTTTGATTTCCTTGTGTATCATGTCATGAAACAGAGTAGTCATGGCCCGTTGATAGGTTGCCCCGACATTCTTCAAACCGAACGGCATTACCTTGTAGAAAAAAGTGCCCCATGGGGTGATGAAGGAAGTTTTCTCCATGTCTTCTGGCGCCATTTTGATTTGATTATAGCCCGAGAATCCATCCATGAAGGAGAAGACTTTAAACTTTACTGTACTGTCAACCAGCATGTCTATGTGTGGTAGGGGAAAGTCATCCTTTGGACTGGCTTTGTTCAGTTCCCTGTAATCTACACACTGTCTGACCTTTCCGTCCTTTTTTGGAACTGGCACGATGTTGGCCAACCATTGAGGATATTCTGATGTGGCGAGGAAACCCGCATTTATCTATTTCTGCACTTCCTCTTTGATTTTGATAGCCATGTCCGGGTGCGTTCTTCTCAACCTTTGTTTTACTGGCGGACATTCTGATCTTAATGGTAGATGATGTTCCACGATGCTGGTATCCAACCCTGGCATGTCCTGATAGGACCAAGCAAACACATCGGGGAATTCTTTGAGAAGCCTTATCAAACTTTCTTTGATAGTTGAACTGAGCAGTGCCTCAATCCTGACTTCTTTTCTCTCTTCCTCTGAGCCCAAGTTGACCGTTTCCAAAGGCTCCTTGTGAGGTTCAATGGAACTTTCCTCCTGTCTGAGTAATAGGGAGATCTCTTCTAGAATTTCGTCGTCAACTCCTTCTTCAGCCCCAAATACTGGGAATTCAAAGTTGGGAGAAGGCATCGGATCATATGTTTCAATGGGGTTTAAAACAAGCAATCTGCATGACGTGATGATTGTTTTTAGAAGAGATAAAGAGAATGCAAGAGTGTGTGCAATGTATTTTTTTTACTGCTTGTTTTTATTATTTGAATTGTTTTTTAGGATTACCATTTTTTGAAAAAGAAAAAAGAGAAAACAGCAATAAAATGCGAAAATTACAAAACGACGTTATTTTATTTATGAACTGGTCGATTCTTGAAACTACAACCCTATAAAACAAACCTTTGTTGCTTTGGGCGAAGCGAAGAGGGATATTTACAAAAACTGAGCCCTTATCAAAACATCCGTTTCACCTGGGCAGGGTGAAAGGTTAAAGACGGCAATTACTTTGATTTATGAACAATCTTCGGAACATCGACTACAACCCATTGGCGGCGAACTCCTCGGTGAATCACAAAGTATGCTACCTTCCTTGATTTGTCTTCAGAAATAATGCTGATTTCTGGTGGAGGAGGATCATGGGAATCTGTCTTCTAGGCAGAGTTGTCATAGGAGGATTCCTCTGTTGTATTTTGCATAGTATTTGTGCTTTCAGGTAAATCTCCCCATCCAGTTGGTTGGATGTCTTCGAGCATGATACGAGAGCTTTCAAGAGCGGTGTACTTGACCAAGTAGTCGAACTTACCACTTGGTTGTCCTAAGGTGTCCCACACTTCTTTGGGACTGGAGGAGTCATCTCTTTCGATGACGCTGACCTCAGGAAAAGCATAGTTGATGAATTCTAGCCTTGCAAGCTTTGCAAATTCATCGTCGTCCTGGATAGGTTCTGAATACCCTGAGTGCTGATTCCATGACATAGTGGGGACGCAGGTATTCTGTTCAATGATGCTCAGCTGATTTTCATTGTTCGGCTGATTTTCCATCGAGCCATAATAGTCGTGGTCAAAGTTGTCCTTCATCAGAGTACCTTCCTCTAATGAGTTTGGTGGAGAACATAATTCTTCTGGATCACAATCTCTATATATCGTTCTGACATCTGACATGGGTATAAATCTCGGACTCTGTGCGGGATAGCAAAATGGCGTAGGCACTTCTTCCTGAGAGATATAACCGTCCTTGTTGATATAGGACTTCCACTCCTCATCTGTATCAGAGGAATCTACCTCGTTGATGGTATGAACTTCTTGAGATATTGGGTGAAGGAAACCTCCACTATGGAAGAATTCCTGAATGGGATGAAGACTTTCATCGTTAGCAGCTGTCTGGGTACAGGTTGAGGAAAAACCAAGACCCTTCTTTGTTTTGTTATTAGTAGGAATGACAAGCTGTCCCTATCCTTTGGTATTGTTACTTTTGATCACTTCGAGAGCATCTCTGTATGAGGAAATCGAGGTTCTTTTTTCTGATTGATTCTCATTTCTCACCGGCAGTGCTTAGAACTGCGTTCCAATAACTTCCTCGGGTTCTACACAAGTGGATAATGAAAGGTTACTCACGATCAAGGCTTGTTCTCCATAGACCATGACGAGTTGATCGTTCTTGACGAACTTCAGTTTCTGGTGCAGTGTCGAAGTGACCGCCCCAGCCTGGTGTATCCAAGGTCTTCCTAATAAGCAGCTGTATGTTGCTCGGATGTCCATGACCAGGAAAGTGATTAGGAAAGTGTGAGGACCAATAGTTATAGGAAGGTCGACTTCGCTGATAACTGCTTTCCGAGATCCGTCGAATGCTTTAACGACGACCTCATTGCCCTTTATCGGGGATCCTTTGAATGATGGCTGCATTAAAGTGGACTTTGGCATAACGTTTAGAGCCGATCTGGTGTCAACCTGTACGCTGGCTAAAGCATCGTCCTGGCAGTTAACTGTGATATTGAGCGCCATGTTGTGACTGTTGCCTTCTTCTGGAAATTCCTCATCACTGAACCCTAAGTTGTTGCAGGAAGTGATGTTAGAGACAATTCTATCGAACTGTCATATTGATACATCCTGCTCCACAAAGGTCTGCTCTAAGACTTTCTGTAGAGCTTCCCTGTGAGCTTCAGAACTGAGTAAAAGAGATAACACGGAGATTTTTGAAGGATTTTGTAACAGCTGATCAACCATGTTGTATTCACTCCTTTGGACGAGCTTTAGCATCTCATCATTGTTCTTTGAAAGCCCAGGATCACTGGACTGACCAACCGGCTGATCGGGAACCTCTGTTTGAGGTTCCTTTTCTCTGTTCGGTTCTCCAACTCCTCAGTTGAAGATTCGACCACTCCGTGTTACTCGACTGATGTCTGCAATATTCACGACGGAGGGTAATGGAATTTCCTTTCCATTCTTAATTGTTGTTGCACCATATTTGTAAGGGATCGCCTTATCAGATTTGTACGGCACTGGTCCTGGTAGATAGATAACTATAGGAGCTTTCTGATTTATCTGACTGTAATAAGTAACTTCAATCAGTTCCTGGTTAAGAACCTTCGATTCATCAAGTAGAGGGATGATGGAAGAAACATCTTTGGTCCTCTCGCGATCAGAGATTACAACAATATCTTTGATCTGATCAGCGAAATAGTCGGGCATCAAGTTGATGAACCCCAGAACTGGACATGGTTGAATCTCTTTGCGGTCCAACTGACTCTGAAGGGCTGCTCGCACGAGGTAACATCCTTGATTATTTTCTGAGCAAACTCTACAGCGCTCGTAGTTGTGTGGTGGCACCTGGCCACGCCCGCTTTGAATGTAGTGTAACCTCACTAGATCTGTTTCCATTAATCGAACATCCTGACTTTGATGCCTAGTAGGGTTCCCATTAACCACACTGATTTGTTGCGTGTCTTCGTCTATATAGATCGGAAGCCACCAATGGTTCAACAAGTGTTGCAAAGTCCTTAGAACGATAGCACATCCCATGTCACTCTCACAACATCCTTTACAGTTCTGATAATTATGCGAAGTCAGAAAACTGAGCTGGACTTGTGTAGCGTGTAACTTCACCAAACTGGTTTTCATCAAGCGAATATCGAAGATTTGAATCATATTCACTTGATACTGATTTCTATCATGGTAGTCCTGGATCCATCCAAGATCCATCTGATGCTGGAGGGCCTCTTGTGCAAAAGAGCATCCATGTTTGTTTACCGAGCAAATCAGACAGGAATTGTAATTGTGCCGCGGCAGGTTATGATACTGGCTTTGCCTTGAGTGCATTGCCACCAGGTTGGCATTCATCACACGGATGTCGTGGCTCTGAATGATTTTGGAATTCGTATAAGTCATGTTGACCCCACGAAATCAATGCTCTTGGATCCACCCGAGATCCAATTGTTCCTGTAGAGCGGATTGCACCACATAACGTCCTTGATTGTCTTTAGAGCAGATATCACACTGATGATAATTGTGAGGTGGTATTGTTCGCAGACGCGAACAAACGCTGGCCTTCCATCACAGGTTCGCTTGCGGGATCGGCCATAGAAATCCCAGAACAAGGAATTGGAAGCGTATGTTTATGCTGCGTTTGAGTTTATCGGTTTTTTAGTGCAAGTTGTCACGCTGAAGTGACCTAGGTGACGCAAAGAGTTTCTTAGCGAGTTGGGTGCAAAAGCGAAGAAATAAAGGAAAGGCTGAGCAAAATAAGGAAAAATAATGACTTAAATTAAATGCTGGAAGTAAATTGCATTAAGTAAATTTGGACACAAGTGTACAT
Organism: Lathyrus tuberosus; assembly: GCA_022829125.1. Classification (NCBI taxonomy): domain Eukaryota; kingdom Viridiplantae; phylum Streptophyta; class Magnoliopsida; order Fabales; family Fabaceae; genus Lathyrus; species Lathyrus tuberosus. The sequence continues at coordinate 10,385,093 of JALAZF010000049.1, read as the reverse complement.
TTTTTGCGGGAGTAAACTCGTTTCTCTCTAAGTTTGGTACTTTGAGTATTTTCCCCTTACAATGTCAAAAAATGTGACCTTTGAAAATGAAAAGTACAATGCCTTATATAGGCCTAAAATGTAACTGTTTGTCTACCCAAACGTCTTCTAAAACTGACACGTGGCACCCCACTTTCTTTTCAACTTCCCGTAGTCTTGGAAGTTTCAAACTTTTCCCGTCTAAGCATTTGTCCTTTGAAGTTGAACTTAGCTCATCGCCTCATCTTCCTCCGACGCCAAGGCTTGTCGCCGTTTCTCCGACGTGCCTTTCTGCTGGTGTCGACTCGACACCTTGACATACCCTTCGCGCCGACGCGCCATGGGAATCTCCGGACCCCACCGTCAGTCGAAATCCCGTGTCAACAGGTATATGGCCATATCCGCTCTGTCTGCGATGCATCTTGACCAGATTGGTCCTCAATAAGAGTACATCATGAATTTGATAGCTATTGTTAGACTCTCCTTCTATCAAATTTACTGCAGCTTTCCCGTGTTGAGGCAATGGGTTCGTGAGAACAATCGGATTCGTATCTTTGAAAGATAAGACCCCGCTCCTAATAAGCTTTTGTACATCGGATTTGAAACTGAGACAGTTTTCTATGTTATGCCCTGTTCCTCCTTGATGATAAGGACAAGTCTGATCCGCTTTGAACCAAAAAGGCAGATTTTTCGGTACTGTAAGAGGAGACCTGGTTTGGACATGCCCCTTGACCAGTAGTAATGGAAATAGTTCTACGTACAACACCAGTATAGGGTCAAACCCTGGTGGTCGTGTTGTATGGTTGTTGTTGTACTGGGGACAAATTGCCCCCCAAAAGGCCAGTTTCGACTGAATACTGTGTCGATAGAGAAATTTGGCTTTTTGGTTTCTTGCAGGATTTCGACGGCTTTTCTTTTGACGCCTTTGCCAAACGTTTTGTCTTTTCTCTCAACACGTGGCAAGCACCGTCTGACATGATGATGGCAATCTCAATCCCACGATTTCCAAGAAAAATGTCATGATGGCTAGTCTCGTCTAAGTTATGGGCTTCGAAACCAAACCCCACTTACTCTCAGAAGTTGAAAAGTTTTGATCGTTCATTTTCTGCATGTGCCCTATAAATAGTCCTCCTCAGGAACCCTTACCACTTTTCACAGCTCCTTCTTCACGAAACTGTTATTCGCTCTAAAACCTAAACTTTGATTTCCCCTTCCTAAAACTTTGCACCTTTTTTGTTGCTTTCTTCTAATGGCTTCATCAAGAACCCCTACAACTCACATTCCTCAAACCACTAGTAACAACCCAGTCGCGTACGTACTCTCTGAAACGGAAACACTCCATCCTCTTCCTCAACCATCCTCTGCTGATGAGACGGTGGTGGCCAACTGGTGCCGCCAAATGGTAATCCCATTCGCGGTGGAGAACAAGCTATGTGGTTTCCACGGCCCACTTCCAGACAACAAACCTAATCCACAAGAACTCCAGAAGTTCTTTCCATGCTTCGACCAAACGATCCCACCTGCTTTCGAGAAAGGGGGTACCTTAGACCTCAAGTACATGGCACCTAAGTCTCGAGTTTTCAGATCCATGCCTACTCCAAGAAACAAAGACTACCTCGCCTGGCTCGACAAAGTCGAAGGGCAATGGAAGGAATACGGTATCTTCGACTCCATCCAACTCTCCAGAACCGCCCACAGGGTTAACCCATGTTTGCTGCTGGCGTCGATGTATTTTTGGGAAGGATCAACAAACACGTTCCACCTTCCTTGTGGTATGTTCACGCCAACACTTTTCGATGTGGCAGCTATCACTGGCCTTTCGCCACTGGATGAGACGTTCGACCCGACTTTGGAGACGGACAACACCTTCGACTTCGAGCGTGCTAGCTTCCAAAACTACATCGAAGATCATCATGAAAAAATCTCTAAAGAAGTCTCTGATGAAGAACATATTACCTTCTTGACCCTCTGGTTGTCATATTATATGTTTTGCCCTGGCTCCTTGCAAATAGCCAAAGGTTTCATCAGTCTGGCCATTCAGATCCACGAAGGCCGACAGATATCTCTGGCCAAAATTCTGTTGGCCTCTCTCTACCATTCTCTTGGCCTGTCGGCCATGAGACTAAAACTCCTCCACCAAACCACTAAAGCCTTAAATATCTCAGGGCCTATGTGGTTGTTGCAACATTGGCTCAACGCCACCTTTGAGCACAATTTAGGATATCCAGCCTCTGCAATGATGGAGCGTCTAAACAAAGCTTGTTCTGTCGAGGGAATGCGACTTGCCCTGATGACCACCCAAGAAACTCCAAGACAAACCCTCTTTACGAGGTATCTCAGTATATTCGTGGAAACCACTTCTTTCGTTCCTGAAATGGCTCCGTTTGTGGAGCCTAAGTTCGGGCCTGACTGGTTCAAAAACCCCTTCCCTGGAGCCTCCCCTAAAGCTGATGCGCAGTCGAATGCTATATGGCGGGCATTTCTCACTCCCACCATGATTTCTTTCCGCATCGAAACAGGGAACATTGGATATGGTTTCATGAACTACTGTCCAAATTTGGTGGCCCGACAATTCGGCCTGAGCCAGATGTTGCCAAAGCCCCTAGTGAGACATTCTGAGGATATAGTACGGTCTGGCCGACGCTTGAATCACGTAGGTCACAAAGCATGCATGAGGTTTGTCAGATCCTCTCAACACCTGGAGCTACCAGTTTTCTCTTTCCAACCTTCCTTTTTTACTACTCAGGAATTTGAGGCTTGGTGGTTGGAGTATCAAACTCAAGCTTTCACTCCAAATCTTTTCCTGGCGAATGTGGTCGACGCCTTTGCTGCTATAGCGGGTATCCCTAAACCATCGACTACATCCCCTGTCATAGATGTCGACCCTGCAGAGGATACTTCGACAAAGGTAGACCCTGGGATCTTGATTTCGTTTGCCCATAGATCTGAACTAACTAGTTTCAGCTTTGCTTTCAGGGGCGCAAACGAGAAACGACTACTGCGTCGACTTCCACCAGACCTGCCAAAAAACCTAGGGCCAACCTTCTACAGGTATTTTTTATTTTCTTGTTCTGCGTCCTTGTCTTCCCTTTGTTCTCACATTATTTCTGTGCAGGCTTCTGAGAAAGTACCTTCCCCGGAAAGGACTGAGTCGAATGAGAGTACTCTCTCTCGAGTTTTCACTGCAGCAGCTCTAGCATCTCCTCCATCTACCCCTTTGGTGAGGAAGAAAAAGGCTATAACGCGAAGGACACCTTCAAAACCCAGTTTCTCGACAGTGGCCTCAGTCGTCCCAAGAAATCTTGATGACGTTTTCGAACCAATTCCTTCTGTCGCCCTTCCCAAGACGACAACTCCTGTGCAGGTATTTCAACTTAATTGTGTCCTAGACGACCTTGGGGTGACGAAGCTCACTGGCATTTTGTCTTTTGCAGGAAAACGTGGTTACTTCGATCGCTGTTGGTGAGGGTGATACTGAATCGGCCGCAGACGACCCTACTGCTGGTGTCGCCGTTATGCTAAGTCCCCAAAAGATTGATGAATTTCACCCACTCATGCCCGAGGAAAACTTGGCGAAGACGCCTCCTCCTTCAAATGACAACCTTGAGCATAATGATGCATTTCCTGGGATGACCATCAATCCTTCGCCTGCCGTGGATACTGACGTCGGAGAGAAACACCAAATCCCTGAACACCAACCAAAGAGGGCTTCACCTACTGTTGAGGAATCTCTTACTCCGGAGGTACTCTTAGCAGCCAAAGCAACAAATCCAACAGCGACTCTGAAAGCACTGCACAAACTTTGCCAGGCAGCCGAAGAGATTCGACCCACCAGTTCGACCGCAATCCCAACTCCAGAAGTGGATGCTTCTTTTAATCTCAAACTTCAATAGCTGCGGTTTTATCTTTTTGAAGAACAGTTTCTGGCGGCCGTCGCTGAGGAATCCGACATAGCCAATGACGTCTTCAACCTTCTGAATGAACTCTCTGAATTCCAACTCCCTGCCCCATGGCCACATACCTGATCGAGTTCGAAGCCTTCTTCACTCAAATGGCCAAAAATCTCGCTATCCATCATCAGGCCAACGCCCAAATTCGGTTCTGCCACGACGACATGAAACGTGAGTGGCATCTTAGCTCTGTCTGTGAACAGAAGATTGCTCCGACAAACGCCAAGCTTTCGACCAACAGATATCTGAATATCAAGCCCAGATAACGGAGCTGACAAAAAAGATTGCTGAGGTCGAACACCAAAAAGCCTCTTTAGACTCAACTGAGCCCCTGCCTTCTCAAGAAACCATCGACCACGAAGTAGCTCAAGGACTTGTTCACGTCGAAGCGGCTATGAAGATTAAAGATGCTATCAGCCGCATGCAGCGACGAAAGGTTCTTCTTGAGAGCAAGATAGTTCATGAGAAGACCCTCTTTGATTATTTTAAGGCTAGATTTCCTGGATTTCCTTAGTTTGTATGTTGGTATAATGTAATGAACCATATTTTGTAAGCCATTCTTGGCTTTAAATTAATGAAAACTATATTTTGATGTGAACCTCTTGCAGCATGGGTCTGTATCTTTACAAATATTTCCCATTTACTCTTAAGATTCGTTGGTCTGCTCCAAACTCCTGCACTTCGTATGCATTGTTACTAAACACTCGTGTTACCTGAAATGGCCCTTCCCAGTTGGGCGACCATTTTCCCATTGTTCGATCTCGTCGATCCATGGGCAGCACCGCCTTCCAAACATAGTCGTTTGCGGCAAAGGTTTTCCCTTGGACTTTCTTATTGTATGCCCTGGCGACTCGGGCCTTTTGGCGCAACAACACATTTGAAGCCACCATTCTTTCCTCGTCTAAGTCCACGAGTTCGTCTAACATCATTTCCCAGTATTGTTCTGACGGAATCTCATATTGTCGTTGCACTCTAATGGACTGCAAGCATACTTCTGCGCGTAGCACAGTGTCGTGTCCGTAGGTTAGACGAAATGGAGTAGAGTTGATTGACCCTTTGGGTGATGTCCGACAAGCCCACAACACTTGACTCATCGTCTTATGCCAGTTCTTTGGCTTTTTCGCAACGTGCTTCTTGATCAAACCAATTATTATCTTGTTAGCTGCTTCGACCTAACCATTCGCCTGAGCGTAGTATGGCGTCGAAGTAACCAACTTGAAACCTGTTTCCGCCGCAAACTCTTGCATCTTCTGCCCCACAAACACAGAACCTTGATCTGTCGTGATTGTCTCAGGTATCCTAAATCTATACAAGATATGATTCTGGATGAAGTCTATCATGGCCTCTTGATCCACTTTCACCAAAGGCACCGCCTTTATCCATTTCGTGAAATAGTCTATTCCTACGAGGATGAATCTTTGCTGCTTCGACGAAGCTAGCCGAATCTCTCCTATTACATCCAAAGCCCATCCTTGAAAAGGGCATGGTTTGACAATCACATGTAATTCACTGGTTGGGATATGCAGGATGTTTGCGTGCTTCTGGCAATCCTGGCATCCTCTCGCGAAATCTATGCAATCCTTGAGCATGCTGGGCCAGTAGAAACCTTGTCGAAACAAAAGCCATTTCATTTTTTGGCCAACCTGGTGCGCTCCACAAGCCCCACTATGAACCTCAGAAATTGCCAAATATGCATCACTGTCTCCCAAACACTTGAGCAATACCCCTTCTGGAGTTTTCTTTAACAACTCGTTTCCTACTAGGACATAACTCATTGCTCTGTACTTAGTTTTTCGATCGGTGCTGCCCAACGGGTTCTCCAAATACTCTATAATTGACCTTCGCCAGTCTGTTGGTGGCATATCATTAACGAAAACCTCACAACTTTCTAAACCTTCGACCAAGCTCATCGAGACTTTGGATATCGACTAACTTGATGGTGCGTGTACGTTCGACGCCATCTTCTTCCTAGTTTCGACGAAGCCCTTCAAATTACCTTCCGACACTTTATAACCATAGGCAATTTGTTCCAGATCATTAGCTTTCTGGTTTTCTATCCTTGGCACATGCGAGATGTTGACAATTTTGAAATGTTCCAACAAGCGCTTCGCCAGCAAAAAGTAACTTAAGAGATGCTCCTTTACGCACTTGTACTCCCTCGTGATTTGTTTAATCACCAATTCTGAGTCTCCTTTTATCTCAAGCTCTTTGGCTCCCAAGTCTTTGAGTATCTTAAGACCAGTAATTAAGGCTTCGTACTCTGCCTCGTTATTTGAGCACTTGCCATCGACTTTGCATTTAAAGGTAGTTGGAATTCCTTGTGGGGATATTATCAGGATTCCAACACCCGCCCCGTTTTTATGGCTCGACCCGTCAAAGTATAATTTCCATAGGGCGACGTCGATACTATTTATCGACGTTTCGACTACAGCGTGGTCGACAATGAAGTCTGCCACTATTTGACCCTTCATCGCCCTCAAAGGGACGTATGTCAGGGAGAATTCAGTTAACGCTAGTGCCCATTTCCCAATTCGACTATGCAAAATGGGTTTGGACAACATATGCTTAATGACATCAAAATGCGAGGAAACATAAACATTAACTGGTTTGATATATTGTTTTAATTTCATACATGAGAAGTACAAACATAGGCACAACTTTACAATCATAGTGTACCTAGTCTCAGCATCTATCAATATCCTACTAAGGTAATAGATGGGTCTTTTGACGCCACCATCATCCTCTTGTGCTAACATACTGCCTATGGTCGTATCCGACGCTGCAATGTACAACTTCATGCTTTTATTTATACTAGGTGGTAATAGGATTGGAGGCTTCGTAAGGTATTCCTTGATTGCGTCGAAATCCACTTGTTGCTCTTGCCCCCAGCGGAACTCACTTTCCTTCTTGGTCTTGAGCAGTGGTGAAAACACTTTCGTCTTGCCACTTAGGTTTGAGATGAACCTCCTCAAGAAATTTATCTTTCCCAACAAAGACTGGAGCTGTTTCTTTGTCTTTGGAGGCTTGAGATCTAAGATTGCCTTTGTTTTGTTCTGGTTGATCTCGATGCCTCGCTTGTGGACTACGAATCCCAGGAAATCCCCTGCACGAACACCAAAGGCACATTTTAGTGGATTCATTTTTAATCCATATTTTCTCATTCGCTCGAATGAGTGTCGGAGGTGTCGAGATGACCATCCTCTGATGACGATTTTATGACTATGTCATCAATGTATACCTGCATAAAATTCTCAATAAAATCATGGAATATAGCATTCATAGCCCTTTGGTAGGTTGCCCCAGTGTTTTTCAACCCAAAAGGCATCACCACCCATTCATATGTCCCCAAAGCTCCCGGGCATCGAAATGCGGTTTTGGGGACATCCTCTTCGGCTATGAGAATTTGAATGTAACCGGAATAGCCGTCGAGCATGCTCAAATACTCAAATCCAGCGGCTGAGTCAACTAACATCTCTGCCACGGGCATCGATTATTCGTCTTTAGGAGTAGCGTTGTTCAAATCCCTAAAGTCGATGCACACTCGAAGGGTCCCATTTTTCTTAATAACAGGAACTATGCTGGCTATCCATTCTACATACCTTGCAATTCTGATGAACCGACTTTTGAGCAGTCTTTCAATTTCCTACTTGATCTTCGACGTCACTTCCGGGACGAAACGTCGAGGGTGTTGCTTTACTGGCCTTTTGCCTGGCTGGATTGGGAGCCGATGCTCAACTACACTCTGACTCAAACCAGGAATTTCGCCATAATCCCAGGCAAAATAGTACTTGTATTCTTTTAACACTTTAACCAATTTGGCTTTCATTGTTGGTCCTACCTTGGCACTCACGTAGGTGGGCCTTTTGGTTGTTCCATCCCCTAAGTCGATTTCCTCAAGCGGGTCCTGGGCTTGCATTCTCTGCAGCTCATGATCTGGGCCTTTTTCGAACCCTAAAGGCTCATCATCGTAAATACCATCAAGCCTCTGATTTTCTACAGCTTCCCTTTGGCCTTGTGAGCCATTGGCTTTTTTGTCACGGTCGGCTTCCTTAGCTATTTGGAGAGTTTCGTCCTTTTCCAGGGCCGACATCTTTCTGTTTTTAGTCAGATAGGCCGAAATCCGAGTCATGCTTTCTGACTCAGCATTCATTCTCACCAGTAGTGGGCCACCCCGTTGGTGGCATTTCCATTGGCTCCATACCTTCGTCGGCAGCGTCCCAGATGAACCCATAGTCAGGGTCCAGGTTCAGGACACGACCCATGTCGACAGAGGTGTAAGACCCTGATTCGTCATCACAAGGAGCCACATTTGCTAAGTGCTGGTCAAAAGACCTCTTGGTACCCTTGGCTTCGTCTACTTTGTAATAGCTTTGGTCTGCCTCAATATTTTCGACGATGTCATCCTTCCTCCAACTGATCAATCTCTGGTGCATTGTTGACGGTACTGCCCCAATTCCATGGATCCACTCCTATCCCAACAGCAGATTGAAGTTTGCTTTCGATTTGATGACCATGAAGAGTGTCAGCCTATTGGTTGTACCCACTGCCAAGTCCACTTGGACAACCCCCAGGATGTTGCTGGTCTAGCTTTCATAGTTGGACAAAACCATGTTGTGTTGTTGGAGGTCAGCCTCCGTCTTTCCAATTTTCCTAAACAAATTGTGAGGCATTAGGTTCACAGTCGCTCCACCATCCACAAACACCTTGTTGACAGACACCCCATCAATCTTTGCCTTTATGAATAACGGCTTTAAATGATACATCATCCCAGGGCTAAGACGTTCAAATATAGCCGTTTGTTCTTCAACCACGCCACTGTTCATCACATAATAGCATAGTGGCTTGTCATCCGCATTTTCACCAGAGATGAAGTCTTCTTCATTCTCAGAGATTTCAGACACCACGTCATACTCAGCTGGTAGAACTGACACGATACCACAATTTACCACGAAATCTTCGCCATAGGTGTCATCATTGGTGTCGTCGTACATGTCTTCGTCAAAATCTCCTTCAGGTGATGGGTCATACTCTTCATCTGACTGAGGAGAGTATTTTGGCTCCTCTTCATCTGACTGAGGAGTATACTCTGGCTCTTTCTTGCTTTCCGTCAGCGAAGTACACTTTGAACTCTGGGTCGACACCACTTCTTTCTCTCCTGATGTGTTCACAGTTACTGCCATGGTCTGGTTTGTCGCCACCTTGTTCTTTTCTACCCATCTTCCTCTTGGGTATTGGCGCTTCTGTCCAGATGTTCCGACAGGCTTTACTTTTGAAGGCGTAGCCTCCCTTTCAGCCTTTTTACTGCGCTGATAGCGCCTCCACTGGGTCCTAGTCATAGGGTTCTTTCCTTTGTAGTTAGGGGACACCCTATATCCTGCTGGTTCGACCCCTTTATCGGCGACATTTGCCTCCTTTTCCAAATCAAGAGCCTTCCACTTTGGCCTTTTGCTTCCTTTCTGACTTACTGGTGCCATCCACCTTTCCTGTGGGGAGTCTGATGGGGGCACGAAAGGTTTAGGCCTTGCCCCTTGGAACAACTTTCTATACTCCTCATTTCGACGAGGGACCCCGCTCCCCTCGAACACAAACCTGGGGACAGGCGGCTTGCTTTCTGGCAGCACCTCTCTCTTGCTTGCCTCATATCTCTCAACAGCTTTCTCATCGAACACACCGTTGCATATGGGGCATAGTGCGGCTTTCGAACCGCTTATCCTGCACTTTTCCTGAAAATCTTCCAAACTTTCGCCAGCCTGGGGCTACACTGCTTCAAGTTTGTCATTTGCTTTCTTGTCGGAACCTTTAGTAGTTTCGACCATCATGCATTCCACCACCTCAGCCATTGGTGGCTTGTCGAGGCCCTCAGTAGCTTCGACCATCATACATTCGTACACTTCTGAATACAAAGCCTCTTCAACCTTCAGTGGGTCGGTGTCAACCTGCATCTTTGGTTTCTCGCCAAATTGGAGCCGACCCTCCTTCAAAGCCTTCTGTACCAAATCCCTGAAAAGAACACATTGAGCTGTTTTATGACCAAGGAAATTATGAAACTTACAAAATCCCCTCTTTTTCTTTTGTTCTAGAGGGGGATCTTTCAAACCAGGCGGAATAATTATTTGACCAGCTTTAACCAGTAAATCAAATATTTCATCACATTTGGAAACCTCCAAAGTATAAGTTTTAGCGACGTATTTATCCGTCTTGTTAGTTTCTGAGGGATTTTTCCCGTTCGATGGTTTCAATATCTTGCATGCATAGGGAGGTCCTGGCTTAAGTTCAGCCACGCGGATCTCACTTTCGTCGACGGATTCTTCCTCGTCGGACGAGTATTTGTCAGCAGCCACATAGGATACTTTTTCTTTTTTACGATATCTGTTAGACTGGGCTTTTTCAGCTTTCAATCATTCGACCTGGCGAACTCGGTCAGCTTGTTGTGCCATATCTATAAGATATTACGTGTCCAACTTCTTCCTGATCGAATAGTCCAGGCCGCCAGCAGCCATTTCGACTAATTCGTGTTCAGGGACTTGAGTAAAGCACCGTGCTTTCAAAAGTCTAAACCTATTTAAGTACTGGTCTACTGACTCCGTGGCTTTGCGTTTGACGCTTTCCAACTCTTTCAAACTTATTTTCGACTGTCCCATATAAAATTGTTCGTTAAACAATCTCTCCAATTGTGCCCATGTGTGAATGAACTGAGGGGGAAACGTGGTAAACCATGTGAACACATTCTTCGTGAGGGAACTTGGGAAATATTTCATTTTCAAGTCCTCATTGTTCACTATGTGGCCTGCTTCGGTTTGATACCTAGCGACGTGTTCGACGGTGGACTCTTCTGTTTCCCCAGCGAACTTGGTGAATTTTGGCACTTTCCACCCCCTGGGCAATTCTGTTTGTAACACAAAATCAGGTAATGGGGATGTATACGTCGACCGTCGAAGGCCTGGGTTAGCCCCATTACGGACCATGATACGTTCGACTACGGCCTCCAAGTTATGTTCTCCAGCCAAGGCGTCCTGTCGAACCTGTTGGACAGCAAAATCCGGATCTTGGTTCCTATGGACAATCACAGGAGGCCTTTGAACTCTCCTTGGAATCTCCTCGAACTCACGGGGTTGTTCTAAAGTTTCGTCGACGACTTCGTCCTGACGACGGGGAGCCTCTGGTCAAGGTGGTGGGGTCTGTCGACCCTGAGCCCTAGGGGCGCCTAAGAAGTCACCGATTCGTGTCATCTGAGTCGCCAGTTGTTGGTAACTCTGTGTTGACTCTTGTATCAGTGGTCTTAATATTGTACCCATCTATTGAGTCAACATGTGGACCATCTCATGATTACTCTCATCCATCTGTTGCCTCATGACCGCGACGGAACTAGAGGTAAATGTTGGTATGGATTGGGAGAAAAGGTTGAATCCTGGGGGTCGAACCATTTGGTTCGACACATGTCCTGTCCCTTGATAAGTTGAAAATACTGGGGACGAACTTTCCCCAAATAAATGGCCGCTAGAATGCAAAATTGACATGAACTCCGTTGGCATTCCATACGATCTGGGTATAGGCAAGGTGACACTAGGCATATATTGCCCCGTAGTCCCTGCCATTGTCGATCTCGGGTCGTTACGATGCGGCGTTGCGACTGGTCCGCTAGGAGTGGTTGACACCACTGATACGGTACCGGAGCCAACATCCGTTGTCTGTGTTCCCACCGTACTTTCCATCGGGGACAGTTCTTCGTTCGGTCATGGTATTACCATCTTACCACTACGCAAAAACATATACTTAATTCACACGCGTCCCACCGGGTTTGCCACTTTGTTCGCCGGCGCGAACAACAGCTGGCCTTCCGTCGCAGGTTCGCTTGCGGGATCGGCCATACAAATCCCAGAACAAGGAATTGGAAGCGTATGTTTGTGCTGCGTTTGAGTTTATCGGTTTTTTAGTGCAAGTTGTCACGCTGAAGTGACCTAGGTGACGCAAAGAGTTTCTTAGCGAGTTGGGTGCAAAAGCGAAGAAATAAAGGAAAGGCTGAGCAAAATAAGGAAAAACAATGACTTAAATTAAATGCTGGAAGTAAATTGCATTAAGTAAATTTGGACGCAAGTGTACATTTTTTGCGGGAGTGAACTCGTTTCTCTCTAAGCTTGGTACTTTGAGTATTTTCCCCTTACAATGTCAAAAAATGCGACCTTTGAAAATGAAAAGTACAGTGCCTTATATAGGCCTAAAATGTAACTGTTTGTCTACCCAAATGTCTTCTGAAGCTGACACGTGGCACCCCACTTTCTTCTCAACTTCCCATAGTCTTGGAAGTTTCAAACTTTTCCCGCCTAAGCAGTTGTCCTTTGAAGTTGAACTTAGCTCGTCACCTCATCTTCCTCCGACGCCAAGGCTTGTTGCCGTTTCTCCGATGTGCCTTTCTGCTGGTGTCGACTCGACACCTTGACGTACCCTTCGCGCCGATGCGCCATGGGAATCTCCAGATCCCACCGTCAGTCGAAATCCCGTGTCAACAGGTATATGGCCATATCCGCTCTGTCTGCGGTGCATCTTGACCAGATTGGTCCTCAATAAGAGTACATCATGAATTTGATAACTATTTTTAGACTCTCCTTCTATCAAATTTACTGCAGCTTTCCCATGTTGAGGCAACGGGTTCGTGAGAACAATCGGATTCGTATCTTTGAAAGATAAGACCCCGCTCCTAATAAGCTTTTGTACATCATATTTGAAACTGAGACAGTTTTCTATGTTATGCCCTGGCCCTCCTTGATGATAAGGACAAGTCTGATCCGCTTTGAACCAAAAAGGGGGATTTTCCAGTACTGTAAGAGGAGACCTGGTTTGGACATGCCCCTTGACCAGTAGTAATGGAAATAGTTCTGCGTACAACACCGGTATAGGGTCAAACCCTGGTGGTCGTGTTGTATGGTTGTTGTTGTACTGGGGACGAGCCTGCTGAAGAGGTTGTTGTGTCCTTTGCTGATATTGTTGTTGATTCGGTTGGCTTTGAGCAACCTGAGGTTGATACGTTATAACAGGCGCAGGGTTGATAGCAGGAGTTACAGGTACTACTAGTTGGTACCCTCGCCTTTGCTTCCCGAGAGAGATATTCCCAATATCGTGCTCTTTTTTCTTAGGGAGAGCACTACCGTATCTTTTTGTACTACTTGATGATCCAGCGTCTTTAACTAAACGTCCTTCTCGGACGGCTTCCTCAAGACGAACTCCCATCCCCACCATCTCGGTGAAGTCACTGGGCGCACTAGCAACCATTTTGTCGTAGTAAAATGAGCTTAAGGTTTTCAAGAAGATCTTTGTCATCTCTTTTTCCTCAAGAGGTGGAAAAATCTGGGCGGCAATTTCACGCCATCTCTAAGCGTACTCCTTAAAGGTTTCCTTATCCTTTTGTGACATCGATCTGAGTTAATCACTGTCTGGTGCCATGTCTAGGTTATACTTATACTGCTGAATGAAAGTAGCGCCAAGATCTCTGAAAGTAGCGATCTTAGTGCGGTTTAAACCCATGTACCATTTGAGTGCGGCACCGGTTAAACTATCTTGAAAGTAGTGAATTAGTAGCTCCTGGTTCTTTGTCTGAGTTGACATCCGCCGAGCGTACATCACTAAATGGATTTGAGGGCAAGAGTTACCCTTGTATTTTTCAAATTCAGGCACTTTGAACTTGTGCGGAACTTGCACATTAGGGACCAAACAAAGGTCTGCAGCCTCCTTTCCAAATAAATCCTGACTGCGAATGGCCTCCAGTTCTTTCTGCATCTCCAGGAACTGTTCCTGGAACTCATTCATTCTATCGAACATACTTTCGTTTCCACCAGACGGTATCTGGGAAACCTGTCCTTTCGGGACAGTGTGTACCACGGGTGGTGATCCAGTCATTACGGTATAGACTCTTAGTGCCTCCCGAAGTTTGTAACCTTCATGAGTTGTGGTCATGCCCCTGGCATCTTTGCTTTCCCGAAGTTTGTAACCTTCAGGTCCAACGGCTCCTGCTACAGTTTCTGGATCATACTTTTCCACTATGGGCATAGATGTGATCTCTGAGATCACAGTCCGTTGTTGTTGCATCTGAGCTTCTGCCAGAGCTTGCATGTCGTTATGAAGCTTTCTCAGATCTTCTTTCAGAGTGTCGATCTCTTCCCTCAACTCTTTGTTCTCTTCCTCGAGATCATCCATCTTTTTCTGTCGATTGGCCTAAGTATTGTACGAATGAGACACTTTGACTCTAGAATTGAGACGCAAACGTGAGATTCGTAGGTAAGAAGAATGCATTTATGCGAGAATGATGAATGATATGCAATGATTATATGATTAAATTTTTTGTTATTTAATCAAAAGAAACTTTGACAATGGGATTGCAAATATCAAACAATGGGGAAGACCCCGTTTTATTGAATTCAGAGATTACAGAAATGGAAATACAGTAGATTACAAAGTGCTGAAAAGGAAATATCTAAGCTAATGGATCCTGAGTCCTCTCTGAAGAGAGCTCAGGTTCTGGTTCTGGTGCTTTCCTTTTCTTTGACCGGATCTCTTGAGTCGTTGTCGGGTTGTCATTCCTTTGCCAAGTGAGAGGAGTGAGCAAACTTCTTTGGTCATCCCGATTCTCTACAGCATGTTGCTCTAAAATCTCAATCAGAGCATCTTTATCTTTCAATAGCTGCTGTATTTTCTTACACTCCACATTGAGAATGCGGTATTTGTTCCTCGAAGACCTCTTCTCCTGCTAAACTTTGTCGAGAATAACTTGAAGTTTTTCCGTAGCAGACATAAAATAAAGGACGGGGTCCCTTAACGGAAGAACTTCCTGATGAGGGTAAGGCATCCTCAGCTTGAGAGCTCTAGTTTGTACCTAGTTTAGATAAGGCTCCACCGAGACGCAGTCTGGTTTTCCTAGAAACTCTCTTCCTTTCCTATGAACGTGTTTCCAGGCATGCACTATTTCTGTCTTTAGTGCCCTGTCGTTTTCTCCTTCCTTGAAGAAAATACCTTCTAGATGAGCATTCCGCGGGACATGCCTCATCGAGTATCTAACTTGACGACGAACTAACGCCGGATTATAATTGATTCCCCCATTAGTTCCTATAAGGGGTACATTTGGGAAGTTCCCACAATGGTCAATGATCCTGATCCCATCATAGATTCGATTGTACCAATCGATGTCAGAGTTGGTAAGAGACATGATTCTCTGCGACCAACGTAAAGTATTCTTTGGATCCCAAAATGCGGCAGACTTGGGTAAGTGGGAAATGAACCATTTGTACAGCAGGGGTACATAGCATGTAATTATTCCTCCGCTGTACAAATTCCTTAAGTGTACAGAATGATACGCATCTGTGAGTAAGGTTGGTACGGGATTTCCAATCAGACATATCTTAATGACGTTGATATCTACAAAGTTATCGATGTTGGGAAACAAAAATAACCCGTAGGTGAGCAAAACAAAGATGCTCTTGAAAGCGGCCACATTCCCTATACTAGTAAAGTACATGGCTTTCTTTATCAAAAACTGGGCTGGCAAACCCTAGATACCAGCCTTAGTGGTCATGTGAGTCCTGACCTCTGACTCGTCCAAATAGATTTCTCTTGCAATGGTTTGATCTTTTGGAATTTCTTCCAGTCCAGAAAAGGGAGCTTGATCAGTGATATGTAAATCAGTCAGGTGAGAATACTCCTCCAGTTTTGGTGCTAGCTAATAATCCAGGAATGTGAAACAGTGATAAACCAGATCGTAGAACTGAATGAGTGTAGACATGATTCCTTCAATTACATGGACCCTTAATAGGGACAGCAGTCCTCCATACTTGGCTCTGAAAGCCTCAGGGTTGGTGATCATCCCTGCTAACCCTCTTAAATCCTCTAACTTTGGAACCTTGAAGGTATACTTGTGAGTTTTCCTTCTACCGAAATCCATAACGCAATCCCTCTCACTAACATTTGCAAACATTGTCTTAGTTTAATTTGAAAAAGATAGACTAAAAGAGAAATTTTTCTTTGTTTAAATGTTTTTTATATGAATGTATGAATGCAGCACACAAAAACATCAAAAAAACACGGGGTCAAAGGGTCGGTTTCATGAAGTCAAGGCTCGACCCATCCCCCAAAGGTTTATACTGGTGATTTTTTGTACCTGTCCGCAAAATCATTGATCCCTCTTGGGATAACAACAGCAAGCGGATCGCCAGCAAGCTGATGTATCTTAGAGTGATCTGAAATAAGGGTAGTATCGCGTGACAACTATTCCCGATAGCTTCCGCACTACAAAATGGTTTCAGTCTACTAAAAACCTCAGCTTCTCAAATAACCTAGTCGACCACACTACTTTCAACAACCGAAGTCGTATAGGCAATGTATCTGCAAAGGGAGTCTCCACTGAGTGTTATGGTCGACCGGGGACTCTTAACTGGGATTCACTCCCCGTAAGATTACCCGTATAATGCCATCCCCTATCTTAGGTGTATACTTAATCTTTCCACATGCGGCATCACACGCATTCCCATTAGCAGAAAAATAAACATAGATATCAATTAGGAAAAGCAGTATATATATTTGTCCTAATATCCTAGACCTCTAGTCTTATGATCTTATACAGACAATAACTCCCCAGAAGAGTCGCCATTTCTGTGATACTTTGTGAATTTAAGGCCTTCAACTTAAAAGAGGCTAGAAATAATTCCTCCTACTGTGGTCGCCACTTTTTCAAAGACTTCCCTAGTGAAGTCTCCATTTTTTTGTAGCGCGGTTTTTGTGGTTTCGAATCATTATCGCTTTGGTACTACAGTTCGATTCATTTTTTATCCTGTTGAGCTGATTAAGGAAGGGAAATAGATGTCTCTAATTAACCCTGCCAAACTGAGGTTAAACAGTCAAAACTGTTGGTTCACAGATGCTATAGGGGGGTTCGTCTTTTAGGGTTATTTGCTTAAAAACAATGTCTAAGCTAGAGGGTAGGTTTCTGGTAAAGGGGTTAGATCTGATGCTTTTGATGGATATATGAAGGTACTGGATTTTGAGTTTTTGATTAGTATGCTCGCTAAGATTTTTGCAATCTTATGCCTACGTATTCCCAAAACAGGGAAATCAGAGCGATCATAGTTCCTCCTATTCTATGGGAGAAAAAAGTTTGTTTTGGTGTCTTGTTCAAAGCCCAAGACATGAAGCTAAAGGTGGTTTGTATCTTGTTCGAAGCCCAAGATGTGAAGCTAAAGGGTTTTGGATGAGATAGAATTTGTCATCTCTAAAGAGGAGTTGTTGATGTTTGTATTCTGTGAGCAAGGCACAAATTTGATGCTAAAAGGTTGATTGACTCAACCGGAGTTTTGACTCCGTTGGGGAGAATGTATCTTGTATAAAGCCCAAGATGGAGGCTGAAAGGGTTTGACTCAACAAGAGAGTACTTTTATTTGTCCTGTATAATGCCCAAGATGGAGGCTAAAGAGGTTGACTCAACAAGAGAGTCGAGAACAGGTGATTGACTCAACAAGAGAGTCTTTTATACTCGACAAGAGAGTGTTTTGCTGTCTCGTACGAAGCCCGAGATAGAGGCTAAAAGGAGATCTGTAACGCCCTAGTTTTTGTTAGATTTATTTAATCGAGTTGATTTAATTATTTTCGTTTTTATATTATTTTATTCTTAAATTTTATTTGGCAATATATTATTTTTCATCATTATTATGTTTTATCGCGTTTTGAGAGTGTTTGCGAGATATTTGAGCTGAGGGGTAAAATAGTCTTTTTAGGGGTTTAGATATTTTTTATAAATAGAGATTTGAGAGAAAAAGATAGAAAAGAAAGAGAAAGGAAAGAAAGGAGAGGAAAGAAATGGAGAAGAGGAAAAGAGGTGGAAATCGACATAGATCCGTTTCAAGCGCGATTAATCGGGTAAGGGTGAGAAGATTCGATTATATCATGTTTGTATATGTATATGTATGTATTTGTTTGAATGTTTGGTTGAAAAATATATGTTTTCCACTTGATTGGGGTTGTGATCATTCGATAGAAATCGATGTTTTCACGGTCGAAAATCGATATAAGTTGCGTCGTATGATCACATGGGGCATATGAATATTTGTTGACACTTGTTTTGCTGTTTGGAATTGATTGGAGATGAAAATGGTGGATTTTGGGGGTTTAAACCGTGTAACCCACAAGCAGAAAATTCTGCTTCTGGTGTAGACCGCCGGGCGGTGCTTTGAGCGCCGGGCGACTCATGTGTTGCGCCGCTGCTCCGCCAAGCGATACCCAAGAGGCGCAACTTGTCACGCTGCTGACTCTTTTAAAGTTTTTGTTGGGGAATGTACGCCACTGCTTCGCCGGGCGACGGAGAGGCGAAGGGGGCACCGCCGGGCGAAAATATGTACCGCCGGGCGCTCCTGGGGATTTTTTCAATGCTTTTGTTTTCTTTGAAAATGCATAACTTTTGATCCGTAATTCGGATCGGGACATTCCTAGTATCGTTGGAAAGCTAATGAAATGTTCTTTCTTATACAAATGGTTTTGAGATTGGTGGCTGATTTAATTGTGTCGGAAATTTGGAAACGTGTCATTTTGTCGACTTTTACCGTCGTGATTGTGTGCGATTGATGTGTTATCATGTGATATGCTTTTGATATATAACGTATAGCTTGTGTGCTGTTATATGATGTGAATGTATGTGATGAAATGTTGTGATGATGGTTTGTGGCCTTATGGCAAATAAATGCATTGTTTTGGGTTTGATTGCAATGCATGATTATGAATGTTGAAATGGTTCACATGGTTGTATATGTGTATGCATTTGATTGTCATGAGTCATTGTATGCCAAGCATCATGATATGCATCTTGTGATGTCGTGTGCCCTTGTGGGGTGTGAGCGACGAAATGATTCCAGAGGGAATCTTCTATAACGGTCGTGTGCCTTATACAAAGAGGACCTAAAGTGACGTTATAGACGATCGTGAGCCTTATACAAAGAGGACCTAAAGCGATCGGATCGTGAGCCTTATACAAAGAGGACCTAAAGTGATCCATAAATGTCGTGAGCCTTATACAAAGAGGACCTAAAGCAACAGGGAACATCCTTTGCCCGACGGGGAGTTACACTAAGTAACAAGCGATGATTCCAATAATTCTTGAGTGAATTAATGATGAGAATGATGGATGGATGGAACCGCATTTGCATAGAGTCGTTGTGTCGGTCTCTCTGCATTTGCATAAATCATGAATGGATTGATTATGTGTGGAAAATCATGAATAGATTGATTATGTGTGGAAAATTGTGAATTGATTGATTATGTGTTGAGCTCGTGATAGCATTGGTGAATTGATATGCATTTGTGATAAATGTATTGGTTATGGATGATATATTTTATGTATAGACATATGCCATGTTTTGTGGGGATGTTGCACATCACAATGATTGTATTAATTATCTATGTTATGCTATATATGAATATAGGTGATGTGGTGGGGCGTCTCCATATGTCCTAACTTGGTATGCCTTATGCGTGAATATGTTATTATGTTGGAATAATTGATATATGCTAGGTGGTTGGATTATTAGAAATATGTTATGTATCTGTGGCATGCCATATGTATTAGTATGTGATGTTTGTGGTGAGAATAATTATGCATGTGAATTTATATGTGTTTGCATATTATTATGCAATCTTGATTTATTTGTTATTTCTCACCCTTCTGATGTGGTTTGTTGCTCTATGAGGCAATTGCAGATTAGTACCTTGGAGGCTTTTGTGAAGATTAGTTCTCCATCCTTTTGTCGGTCTGTCTGCTCTGATACGTAACACGGGAGTCGGGGAACGCTTTTGTTATATATGTATACATTTGTTGGATCTATTTTGTATTACCTTTGTATGAATATTTTCATGTTATAAAATAATTTATTTTGTAAAACAAGTCACATGGATCTTTCCGCTTTATTCCATAATTGAACTTTCCTTTTTGTTGGAAAAATTTTCCCTTTTATGTTTATTCCATTTTGTGTTACGTATCAAATTTATGAGCATGGATTGTGTTTTCTCTCTTTAAATGTGGCATCCTTGTTTCTATCTAAGGATAAAAAATTTATTCACTCTGATTTATTTATATATTATTTATCCGCGATGGGAATTGGGGTGTTACAAGATAGACTCAACAAGAGAGTCTTTTATACTCAACAAGAGAGTGTTTTATATGTGTCTTGTATGAAGCCCAAGACGGAGGCTAAAGGTTGACTCAACAAGAGAATCTTTTATACTCAACAAGAGAGTGTTTTAGTGTCTCGTACGAAGCCCGAGAGGGAGGCTGAGAAGGAAGGGACTCACCAAAAGAGTCTTTTATACTCAACAAGAGAGTGTTTTATAGATGTCTTGTATGAAGCCCAAGACGGAGGCTAAAAGGGAGACTGACTCAACAATAGAGTCTGAAAAGGTTAGCTCCGCTGGGGAACTCTCATGAGAGAGACCGGGTTTCAGAGTGATCCGTGTTTTTTTCTATGTTTGAAAGGAACTTGAGAAGGTCTTTGAGACTCAAGGGGGTTTAGACTGTCCATGTCTAGAGTTTTATCTATTGTACAATGCCCAAGAGGAGGCACGAGTATTAAGGGATGAGTATCAACCCTAAAGTGGCCAGAGGTTTGACACTGGAAAGACTGCTCTAGCAAAGGATAACTAAGTTCTGTCTTATACCTTTAAGAGGTCGTCAGGGTCCTTGTATTAAGCCCAAGAGAAGGCATGAGAACTTCTAAGAAGTCGAAGGGTCCTTGTACAACGCCCAAGAGGAGCCGGGGATGCTTTTAGGAAGCCTGTGGGTCCCCAAACCAAGAGAAGTTCAAGAAATGCAATTCACAGAGAAAAGATCATTCCAGGAAAGTTGGAGAATTTGGAAGAAACTCAAGAGATGATATTCACGGAGAATAGATCAACTCTGGGGAGTATAGTTTCTTTGACAATTTCTAAGAGTGACAGTCTGAGAAAAGGTTCACTGAGAATACTGCCTTTCTCTTTGTTCCCTATTTTTTAACCCCAAGAGAAGGGAACACTGTATCTGGAATCCTATGGGTGATCTAGTTTTCACTGTATTTAAGAGTGATCAACAGGGCTTTACCTAGTTCTAGACGTAGTTGCCGGGGAAACTCTAAATAGCTATACTAGTATTACACAGTTGATATTTGACAAGTATATAAAAGAATGTGAAAGGAGACTTACAGAGAAACAGCCCCACAATACAGTTAGAAACATATGAAACCGGATAAACACTTACCTGTTGTAGAGCTTCCATGTTGTTTTGTAAGTTGTTCAACACAGAAGGTTTTGATAACAACAGATATTTGAATTCAAAATCAAAGGAGAAAGTGCTTTGAAAAGATTGTCGGGGCTTACAGCTCAAGGAAAGGCCCAAGTTTTAACGATGATTGCACTGTTGTTTTGAAAACTCTACAGAGGGACTTATACAATATGTGAGGCCCAAAGAGGTTTTATGTACAAAGGGATGGGTCTTACAACTCAAGGAGAAGCCCAAAGGTTTTGTTAAAAAGGCGACGATCGCGCCGAACGTTTGAAAATATACATAGGGACTTATACAATGTGTGAGGCCCAAAAGGTACTATTTACAAAGGGGTTGGGTCTTACACTCTATTAGAGGCCCAAATATTTATTTTAAGAAAATGAATGGGTCTTATAGCTCAAGTAGAGGCCCAAAGATTTTTGTTTGAAAGCGGAGATCGCAACGAGATTTTTGAAAACACAGTGGGTCTTACATAACATCTCAGGCCCAAATCATTTTGGTTTCAAAAAGGGGTTGGGTCCTACACTCTATTAGAGGCCCATGAGTGTTTGGAAAAGATTTGTGAGGGTGAAAATCAAAGAAACCCTAATTTTGTTTTCCTTTAAAAGTAAATATTTAAAGAAAATCAATAAAAATGATAAAAATACCAAATAAGTTTGAATAAACCACTGGTGATTTTTTTTAAGGTTTGAAAAATGAGGTTTTAATCACAAGATGATTTAGAACTCATTTGGTTTTGATTTTCAAAATAAATATTCACTTTTAAATGTTTAAAAACAATTAAAAATGAATTTATTCACAAAAATACCAATTATATTAGATAAATAATATAAATTTGATTTTTTTTGTGGAATAAAATATTTCAACATTTTTGTGATTTTTTTGCAAAAAGAACCAATAAAAAATAATTAAAATTGAGGGAGTTATTAATTTTTCAAGTCATTAAAAATAATAAAAAAGTGACAAAACCATTAAAAAGGGGTCTGGGGCGAGGGGGATTCGAACCTCAGACCTCTTGTGTGCAATGCGCGCCTCCTTCCACTGGGGTGGTGATACACTCGTGTATCAAACCCCAACCACAAATATACAAGGTTTGCCTTGTTCTTGGCCTGGCCAAGGCAAGGCTTTTGGTCAGAAACGTGAAGGCCATAACTTCCTCATTTATCCGAGGATGGAGACGAAATTTATATGCATCTGGCCCTGAATTTCCCAAGGAATCCAATGGTGGTGGTGGTTTTTCCAGAAAATCAATCCTCCTCAAAACCCGATAGTGGTTTTGAAATAGGTCATAATGTGCATTTTCTGAGCTACCTTTTGGTACAGGCATGAATTACATGATAAATTGGTGCAAACACAACATATATAACATGTATAAGAGATGAATGATCAGTGGACTTTAAAGCAAGGCATATTACAGAGAGTTCAAGTTGTGATGCTTACCTCCTTTGGAGCTTTTTGGGCTATCTGCCAAGTGCTTTGTTCCAGAAATGTTTTGATGCTTTGGACACCCTCAAATGATCCCTTGGAAGCTTTAAGGATGAATAGAATCAGCTGGAAACCTTTGAAATGGAAATTGGCCCTTTCTTTCAAAAGGGGCAAAAGTGGCCAAAATAACAACTCTCTCAAATTGTGTTCCAGATGTGTGGAACTATTTGGGATAGTTCAAGGATGATATTTGGAGTGTGTTTAAGGGTTAAAGCACAGGCTGCTGGTTCCCTTGGTTCAGATCTTATCCTTGACCCATTCAGTTGGAAATGGCTTAGTTCATGCCACCTTGGTACATCCATTGAATGCTCCAAAACAAAATTGGAGTCTTGTCCCCTCTTTAGGGTTTTTTAGGTTTAGCATGCTATTTTTAGTTCCAAAGACTTGGGAGGCGTATGGATCAGTGTTTGTCCCTCCTTGGTCCCTCCATGAGGTGTTCAGATGGATAAACTTGTTTGTCATTTGCACAAATTGCTAAAATTGAGCAAAATGCACAAATCTGCCTTGCCATGACAGTTTGCAGCAAGGCACATTGCCATTGTCATATCTCATGGCTTAAGTGGAGTTTCATGGAGTTCTTGGCCATTTTGGAAAGCTCTCAAATGATACAACATATGTGTGATCATAGTTTGTCTTGACACTTTTTGGATCTAAGTGAAAAATTCCCATACATTTTGGAAAAAGTGAAACAGATTCTGACTTAGTGAAAATTTCAATAAGTGTTGGGAAAAAGTGACATTTTCACTTTTTGTGATTTTGGTCATTCCATAACTTAAAATCCATGGAGAATTGGAATGAGGTGTAGTTGACACTTTTAAAGTATGCCATGAGAGCAACAAATCCATCTTTGGATCAGCCCAAATGGTTGCTTGGATATCAAGTTATGATCCTTGGAAGTTGGCACTCTAACCACTTTGTTCCATAACTTAGAAAATTTCTAAGTTTTTTTATGGGTACCTCTTTTACAAGTTATCCCACTTTATTTGATTTTTCTTGATGAATGTTGATTCAAATCACACATTAAAATCATTTTAGGGCTAGGGAACCATAATTGAACAAAAAATCAAAAAGTCAAACTTTGACTTTTGGGCACAGTTGACTTTTTATCAGATGGATTTCAAACTGTGCGATCCTCTATGAAATTAAGTCCTTGACCTAAATCAAACTTGATGGATTGATTTCATAGGTGTTATAGGGTGTATTGAATCATGTCCCAAGGTTTGGGAGCATGTCTTGGTCAAAAGTCAAAGGCACAATTGACTTTTCCTCGCGAAACCCTAATTGTGGTTCTGATGAACTTGAAACTTGGGAATCAAGCTTCTTGGATAAATCCATTGTTGCAAATGGATCAATGTGGTGTGTTGAAGACCCTGAAATCCTCTCTTGTGGTCTTGGCTCATGTTTTGTCCCAAAAGTTAACTTAGGGGTGAATTAGGTCAAGAAACCCTAATTCCTTATTTTTGGTAAATGCATCCCCTGAGGTTAAATTGACTTGATGGTTGGGTCCATAAGGTCCCATGGAGAATTTTGGGTTATGCTTTGAAGCATTGGCTCATGCCCACAGGAAAATTTCCATCTGGAGGCCCTGGTCGACCAAAACCCTAATTTGGTGACACTAGTGTTCTTGAGGCTTGATCCACCTGGAATGCTGCAACATTGTGCTTGATTCTTGCTGTGGGAGTCCTCTTAATCCATTGTGGATGTTTGAGAGGTTCGAGAAAGTTGAAGATCATGTCATTCCTTGATTGATCATTTGTCTAAAGCTCAGAGAGGGCTTGAAACCCTAATCTCTGATAGTAGTGAATGTTCAATAATTCCTTAAGGAGATTGATGAGGCATAAAGGTGCATCCATATTGTGATGATAATTTCCACAATGATGGGAGATCTTAATGGTCAAAATTTGGGGTAATTTAAGATGAGACCTAGTTTGGACATGCCCTTTGACCAGTAGTAATGGAACAGTTATACTTACAACACCGGTATATGGTCAAACCCTGGTGGTCGTGTTGTACGATTGTTGTTGTACTGGGGACGAGTCTGCTGAAGAGGTTATTGTGTCCTTTTCTGATATTGATGTTGATTCGGTTGGCTTTGAGCAACCTGAGGTTGATACGTAGGAACAGGCGCATGGTTGATAGTATGAGTTACAGCTGCTACTGCTTGGTACCGTCGCCTTTGCTTCCCGAGAGAGATATTCCCAATATCCTGCTTTTTTTTCTTAGGAAGAGCACTACCGTATCTTTTTGTACTACTTGATAATCTAACGTCTTTAACTAAATGCCTTTCTCGAACGGCTTCCTCAAGACGAACTCCCATGCCCACCATCTCGGTGAAGTCACTGGGCGCACTGGCAACCATTCTGTCGTAGTAAAATGAGCTTAAGGTTTTCAAGAAGATCTTTGTCATCTCTTTTTCCTCAAGAGGTGGACAAATCTGGGCGGCAATTTCACGCCATCTCTGAGCGTACTCCTTAAAGGTTTCCTTATCCTTTTGTGACATTGATCTGAGTTGATCTCTGTCCGATGCCATGTCCAGGTTATACTTATACTGCTAAACAAAAGCAGCGCCACGATCTCTAAAAGTAGTGATCTTAGTGCGGTTTAAACCCATGTACCATTTGAGTGCGACACCGATTAAACTATCTTGAAATTAGTGAATTAGTAGCTCCTGGTTCTTTGTCTGAGTTTACATCTGCCGAGCATACATCACCAAATGGCTTTGAGGGCAAGAGTTACCCTTGTATTTTTCAAATTCAGGAACTTTGAACTTGTGCGGAATTTGCACATTAGGGACCAAACAAAGGTCTGCGGCGTCCTTTCCAAATAGATCCTGGCCGCGAATGGCCTGCAGTTCTTTCTGCATCTCCAGGAACTGTTCCTGGAACTCATTCATTATGTCGAACATACTTTCGTTTCCACCAGAAGGTATCTGGAAAACCTGTCCTTCTGGGACAGTGTGTACCACGGGTGGTGATACAGTCATTAAGGCAGAGACTCTTGGTGCCTCCCGAAGTTTGTAACCTTCAGGAGTTGTGGTCATGCCCCTGGCATCTTCGCTTTCTCAAAGTTTGTAACCTTCAGGTCCAGCGGCTCCTGCTACAATTTCTGGATCTTCCATGATCGGCAGAATATATCCTTTCGGGATATGGTTGAGTGGCATGCCCCAGGGACGATCTTTTGGCATTTTATACCCAGGATCATACTTTTCCACTATGGGCGTAGATGTGATCTCTGAGATCACAGTCCGTTGTTGTTGCATCTGAGCTTCTGCCAGAGCTTGCATGTCGTTATGAAGCTTTCTCAGATCTTCTTTCAGAGTGTCGATCTCTTCCCTTAACACTCTGTTCTCTTCCTCGAGATCATCCATCTTTTTCTGTCGATTGGCCCAAGTATTGTACAAATGAGACACTTTGACTCTAGAATCGAGACACAAACATGAGATTTGTAGGTAATAAGAATGCGTTTATGCGAGAATGATGAATGATATGAAATGATTATATGATTAAATATTTTGTTATTTAATTAAATGAAACTTTGACAATGGGATTGCAAATATCAAACTGTGAGGAAGACCCCGTTTTATTGAATTCAGAGATTGCGGAAATGGAAATACAGTAGATTACAAAGTGCTGAAAAGGAAATATCTAATGAAATTCTGGCCTATATGTCAGATGTCCTATCGAGATGTCAAGACACTGATATACAACAACAATGAACAAGTTCAATACAAAAGTGTGCAGAAAATGTAAAGAACACCAGAAATTGTTAACCCAGTTCGGATCTAACTATCCTACATCTGGGGGTTGCCAAGCCAGGGATGAAATCAATATTCGATAATATCAATTCGCTGATAACCACACCCGGTTCAATCAGCTCACTTAATCACTACCCTTCCTATGACTTCTACCTAAGACTCCCCTAGGTATGAGGCCCTCCTCAAATCCCTCTTCAATCACAACCCGTGACTGGTTCCTTACACGATAAGTAACAATGGTCAAAACACAAATTCTCAATACTTCACAGCTTATGAGAATTAACACACAGCTACTCAATGCTTAAAAGCTTATGAGCAACCTTACACAACTTACACTACAGTCCTTATACGGTTATCATAAGATACCAGTTAGGCTCACAAAACACAAGCACACAACCCTAAAAATAAATGTAAGTTCGACACCTAAAACTAGGTTTACATCAGTCTATTTATAGCTTGAAATCTGGACTGAATTGGGCTTCAAAAACGCAGCAATTAGGCTGCTCACAAATCTGCAAAATTAACTCCAATAAAATAGGTATTCAATCCAAAGTTTCCTATTATGTCTCCATAATTAGAAACAACAGCAAATCCGAAAACCAACAAAAAACCCTAATCCAAAAATGCTTTGGATGCCACATAAGATAACCAATTACTCACAGAATACTCAGTTACAAATCATTGTAACAGAATCTGCATTAAGAACTGACTTCACAGTGCGATGTCCTATGAGCAGTCATGGAACATCTTTATTCGACATGTTGAACAGAGAGTAATGAAACATATTATTAGACATCTTCATTCAACATCTGCTGCTACATGAGTTTTAGCAAAATAATACCAACCATAAAACCAAGGAAATAACAATCTCCCCCTTTGGCTTATTTTTGGCTAAAACTCCACACACACTTAAATACCATCAGTATCAGCAGCGGAAAAAAAACACCATTAATAGCAGCAAAAAAACTCCCCCACAGCTGCATATACACACACAGTCCAGCAAACATCATAGCAACTCCCCCTCAACAGCAGCAACACACCATCCACCTGCAGCACACTTTACCTGCAACACACAGAATCTACCTGCAGCACACACACTCCCCACACAAGCAATCACACAACATACTACTCCCCCTTTTATCCATAAATATGACAAAGGCTAGTAGAACAAGTCAAAGTAAAAATAATCCAGAGTAAACTGCATCAGAAAGTAGATGCACACCACATTACATGCCCAAATGTCATGCACAAACTTCAGCATTTTCCCTTCATTCACACACTGCACTACCAGAACCTCCTTTAGTCTTTTCAGTCTAGCAGCCAGAAAGCACATTGATTGCTATAGGTCTTCATGAATGCACACCCCAAGTCTGCTCCTCAGGTTTTCAAACTGAACTGCATCCAGAGCCTTAGTAAATATGTCAGCAAGCTGATTTTCTGTGCTCGCATGCTCAAGAGTTATGACTTTGTCCTCCACAAGTTCTCTGATGAAGTGATGCCTGATGTCAATGTGCTTTGTCCTGCTATGTTGAATGGGATTTTTGGAAATATTAATAGCACTCAGGTTGTCACAAAATAGTGTCATGACATCTTGTGTGACATTATACTCTGACAACATCTGCTTCATCCATACCAGTTGCGCACAACTACTACCAGCTGCTATGTACTCAGCTTCAGTAGTAGAAAGGGATACTGAATTCTGCTTCTTGCTAAACCATGAAATAAGATTATTTCCTAGATAGAAGCATCCACCATAGGTACTCTTCCTATCGTCAGCACTTCCAGCCCAATCAGCATCACAATATCCTAATAAAATGGGACTTGAGTCATGGGAGTAAAGCAACCCATAATCACATGTACCACTCACATACTTTAGAATTCTTTTCACTTGATTGATGTGACTGACCTTGGGTTCTGCTTGATATCTTGCACACACACCAACAGTAAAAGTGATGTCTGGCCTACTTGCTATAAGATACAGCAGACTGTCAATCATACTTCTATACAGACTTTGTTCAACATCCACTCCCTTTTCATCTTTGGATAACTTCAAGTGAGTAGGAGCTGGAGTCCTCTTATGCTTGGCATTATCCAGTCCAAACTTTTTCACAATGTTCCTCACATATTTTCTCTGACAAATAAAAATGGAGTCTTCCATCTGCTTGACTTGTAATCCAAGGAAGTAGGTCAATTCACCCATCAAGCTCATCTCAAATTCAGACTGCATTTGAGTGACAAAATGTTGGACCATTTCATCCGACATCCCGCCAAACACAATATCATATACATAAATCTGAGCAATCATTAGTTTCCCATCCTTCTCTATGACAAAAAGAGTTTTATCAATACCACCCTTCCTGTACCCATTGTTAACTAAGAACTCAGTCAGTCTTTCATACCAAGCTCGTGGAGCTTGTTTCAGCCCATATAGAGCCTTCTTCAGCTTGTAAACATGATCAGGAAAGTTTGGATCCACAAACCCTTTAGGCTGCTCAACATAGACTTCCTCATTAAGATAGCCATTTAGAAAAGCACTCTTGACATCCATTTGAAACAGTCTGAATTTCAACAAACATGCCACTCCTAGCAACAATCTGATGGATTCCAACCGAGCCACAGGCGCAAATGTTTCATCGAAGTCTACTCCTTCAATCTGTGTGTATCCTTGAGCTACTAATCTGGCTTTGTTCCTGGTAACAACTCCTTGCTCATCAGACTTATTCTTATACACCCATTTTGTTCCAATTACATTTGTTCCTGCTGGTCGTGGTACCAGTTCCCAAACTTCATTCCTCTTGAACTGACACAGTTCATCTTGCATGGCACTTATCCAGAACTCATCTGTCAATGCTTTTTTGACATTCTTTGGTTCGATCTTTGACACAAAGCAAGCATTTGACACAGCCTCCCTTCTTCTGGTTCTTACACCTTCATTCAGATCTCCAATAATTAATTCCCTAGGGTGATCCTTCTGAATCCTTATAGAGGGTCCCCTGTTAGCATCCTCTACCTCTTCATTCTCAGGTCTGGTGTTGATTTCTTGAGCACTATCTTCTACAGACTCAATGTCTGGAGAGTTTTCATTGTTCATGGGCAGACATGCTCCAACATCATCTGGGACATCTTCATCGTTGCCAGAATCATCAACCACCACATTTATGGATTCCATCATCACCTGAGTTCTGGAATTGAATACCCTATATGCTTTACTGTTTGTAGAGTAACCTAAAAATATTCCTTCCTCACTCTTAGGATCCATCTTTCGCCTTTGCTCACGATCCGCTAAGATATAGCACTTACTACCAAACACATGGAAATACTTCACATTTGGCTTTCTACCTTTCCATAGCTCATAAAGAGTGACAGAGGTACCTGATCTGATAGTCACCCTATTGTGTATATAGCAATCAGTATTCATGGCTTCAGCCCAAAAATGATATGGAAGCTTTTTGGCATGAATCATGACTCTTGCACATTCTTGTATGGTCCTATTCTTGCGTTCCACCACACCATTCTGCTGAGGAGTGATTGGTGATGAGAATTCATGAGTGATTCCCTCAGATAAGTAGAACTCTTCAAACCTGCTATTTTTGAATTCTTTCCCATGGTCACTTCTGATTCGAACAACACCACAATCCTTTTCCCGTTGAATTCTTTGACATAATTCTTTAAAGGCTGCAAACACTTCAGACTTTTCTCTGATAAAACTTATCCAAGTGAATCTAGAGTAGTCATCTACGACAACATAGGCATACTTCTTCCCACCAAGACTTTCAACCTGCATAGGTCCCATTAAGTCCATGTGAAGAAGTTCTAGAACTCTAGAAGTTGTGGTAAGATGTTGAAGCTTCTTGTGTGACACCCTTGTTTGCTTCC
Source organism: Lathyrus tuberosus (assembly GCA_022829125.1). Lineage (NCBI taxonomy): Eukaryota > Viridiplantae > Streptophyta > Magnoliopsida > Fabales > Fabaceae > Lathyrus > Lathyrus tuberosus. Next base: position 10,354,735 of record JALAZF010000049.1, on the reverse strand, counting down.
CAACTTGACATTCACCACATATTTTGTCCTCATCAATCTTCAGCTTGGGAATACCTCTAACAGCTTCACTTGACATAACCTTCTTCATCCCTTTCAGGTGTAAGTGACCCAATTTTTGATGCCACAGTTTGGTTTCATCTTCCTTTGACATCAAACAAGTAGACAGATTTTCGGGTTCTTGAGGATTCCACAGATAGCAGTTATCCTTAGACCTGGTCCCCTTCATAACAACTTCATCTTTCACATTGGTTACCAGACATTCAGATTTGGTGAAATTTACCTTGAGCCCTACATCACACAATTGGCTTATACTGATTAAGTTTGCGGCCAGTCCTTTGACAAAGAGAACACGATCCAGATTTGGTTGTCCTGTGTAGTCCAGCTTTCCAACACCTTTTATCTCACCCTTTGATCCATCCCCAAAGGTGACATAATTGGTGGAGTGAGGCTTAATGTCTGATAAGAACTTCTTCACACCAGTCATGTGTCTTGAACAACCACTGTCAAAGTACCAATCTTCTCTTGCAGATGCTCTAAGAGAAGTATGTGCTATGAGGCCAGCCATCATTTGTCTAGGAATCCATCTTCTCTTCACTTTACCCCAACTCTGTTCTTTATTTTGTTGCTGAGCAGTTTTGGGATAGCCGTGCAGCTTGTAGCAAAAGGACTTTAATTGACCAATCTTGCCATAGTAATGGCATCTCCATGGTTTATACTTTGATCTACAAACTTTTTTCTGATGCTTCATCTGATGTTGAAACATGTGATTTGACATTTCCACTTCTTGCTTTATTTTCTGAGGAACAAACTTCAATACAGTCTTCTTGGAAGTCTCTGCTTGATTGTTAAAACCAAGGCCTTGCACATTTCCAGCTTCTTTTCCATTCTGAAGGATCTCATCCAGCTGCATGGTACCATTGTTCAGTATTCTTATAGATTTGGTCATATTGTCAAGTTTTGACTTTTGCCATTCAACCTCCTCCTTCAGATCAGCAATGGTTGATAGATGTTCTTCCTTCTCAGCTTCCAGTTGAGCTATCAAGATCTTCTGCTCCAATATAATCTGGCACCTTTCTTCATTCTTGATACACAACTCTGAAAACCCTGAGAATACTTCTTCCTTAGTGAGTTCTCCAACATAAGATTCTTTGTCAGAGTCAAATTCACAAGAAGTTTCTCCATCAGCCTTACATACTCCAGTCAAAGCTGTCACCAATTTTGCTGATTCTTCTTCAATATCACTCTCAGACTATCCTTCTGACCAAGACACGGATAGGCCCTTCTTCTGCCTTTTGAGATACATGGGACACTCAGTCTTTATGTGCCCATATCCCTCACATTCATAGCATTGAACTCTCTTCCCTTGATTAGAGTCTTCCTCAGTTCTGGATCTTCTGTCTCCATCCTGGTTCTTTCTGATGCCGAGTGACTTGTTCTGAGCATTTGCTCTCGACTTCCAGTCAATCCTTTTCAACACTTTGTTAAATTGTTTACCAAGTAATACCATATCTTTAGACACATCTTCATCTTTGACCAGTTCTCCTTCATCATCTGAGTCATCAGCATTCGACACAAATGCTATACTCTTCTTCTTTTCAGCTTTTTCACTGAATCCTAACTCAAAAGTTTGGAGTGATCCCATAAGCTCATCCACCTTCATCTTGTCAATGTCCTGAGCTTCCTCTATAGCAGTAACCTTCATATCAAATCTCTTAGGAAGAGACCTGAGAATCTTCCTGACCAGCTTGCTGTCAGACATCTTTTCTCCTAAGGCACTAGAGGCATTAGCTATCTCAATAATGTTCATATGAAAATCATGAATGCTCTCATCCTCTTTCATCTTCAAACTCTCAAACTTGCTAGTGAGAAGCTGAAGCTTTGACATTTTCACCTTTCAGGTCCCTTCATGAGCAACTTTCAAGACCTGCCAAGCCTCTTTGGCAATAGTACAATGCTCAATCAGCCTGAAGATATTTTTGTTGACACCATTGAACAATGCATTCATGGCTTTAGAATTTCCAACAGATCCTTTGTAGTCAGCATCATCCCAGTCCTCTTCTTCCTTTAGAACATTAGTATGATTTCCTTCTCCATCTCTTACCTTTGGAGGCTCCCAACCTTTGAGAACAGCTTTCCATGCTTGATCATCCATGGACTTGATGAAAGCTATCATCCTAGGTTTCCAATACTCATAGTTAGAACCATCCAGCTGAGGTGGTTTATTCAGAGTCCCTCCATCCTTGTCCATTGTACCAGAAAGTACCTTCCCTGAATCTCACCCAGAAACAACAAAGGGTGCCTGCTCTTGATGCCAATTGAAATTCTAGCCTATATATCAGATGTCTTATCGAGATGCCGAGACACTGATATACAACAATAATCAACAAGTTCAATACAAAAGTGTGCAGAAAATGTAAAGAACACCAGAAATTGTTAACCCAGTTCAGATCTAACTATCCTACATCTGGGGGCTACCAAGCCAGGGATGAAATCAATATTCGATAGTATCAATTCACTGATAACCACACCCGGTTCAATCAGCTCACTTAATCATTACCCTTCCTATGACTTCTACCTAAGACTCCCCTAGGTATGAGGCCCTCCTCAAATCCCTCTTCAATCACAACCCGTGACTGGTTCCTTACACGATAAGTCACAATGGTCGAAACACAAATTCTCAATACTTCACAACTTATGAGAATTAACACACAGCTACTCAATGCTTAAAAGCTTATGGGCAACCTTACACAACTTACACTACAATCCTTATACTGTTATCATAAGATACCAGTTAGGCTCACAAAACACAAGCACACAACCCTAAAAATAAATGTAAGTTCAACACCTAAAACTAGGTTTACATCAGTCTATTTATAGCTTGAAATCTAGATTGAATTGGGCTTCAAAAATGCAGCAATTAGACTGCTCACAAATCTGCAAAATTAACTCCAATAAAATAGGTCTTCAATCCAAAGTTTCCTATTATGTCTCCATAATATGAAACAGCAGCAAATCCGAAAACCAACAAAAAACCCTAATCCAAAAATGCGTTGGATGCCACATAAGATAACCAATTATTCACAGAATATTTAGTTACAAATCATTATAACAGAATCTGCATTAAGAACTGACTTCACAGCGCGATGTCCTATGAGCAGTCATGGAACATCTTCATTCGACATGTTGAACAGAGAGTAATGAAACATATTATTAGACATCTTCATTCAACATCTGCTGCTACATGAGTTTTAGCAAAATAATGCCAACCATAAAACCAAGGAAATAACATCTAAGCTAATGGATCCTGAGTCCTCTCTGAAGAGAGCTCAGGTGCTGGTTCTGGTGCTTTCCTTTTCTTTGACTAGGGCTCTTGAGCCGTTGTCGGGTTGTCATTCCTTTGCCAAGTGAGAGGAGTGAGCAAACTTCTTTGGTCATCCTGATTCTCTAGAGCATGTTGCTCTAAAATCTCAATCAGAGCATCTTTATCTTTCAATAGCTGTTGTATTTTCTTACACTCCACATTGAGAATGCGGTACTTGTTCCTCCAAGACCTCTTCTCCTTCTGAACTTTATTGAGAGTAACTTGAATTTTTTCCGTAGCAGACATAAAATAAAGGACGGGGTCTCTTAACGGAAGCACTTCCTGATGAGGGTAAGGCATCCTCAGCTTGAGAGCTCTAGTTTGTACCCAGTGTAGATACGGCTCCACCGAGACGCAGTCTGGTTTTCCTAGAGACTCTCTTCCTTTCCTATGAACGTGTTTCTAGGCATGCCCTATTTATGTCTTTAGTGCCCTGTATTTTTCTCCTTCCTTGAAGAAAAGACCTTCCAGATGAGCATTCCGCGGGACATGCCTAATCGGGTATCCAACTTGACGACGAACTAACGTCGGATGATAATTGATTCCCCCCTAGTTTCTATAAGGGGTACATTTGGGAAGTTTCCACAATGGTCAATGATCTTGATCCCGTCATAGATTCGATTGTACCAATCGATGTCAGAGTTGGTAAGAGACATGATTCTCTACGACCAACGTAAAGTATTCTTTTGATCCCAAAATGCAGCTGACTTGGGCAAGTGGGAAATGTACCATTTGTATAGCTGGGGTACACAACATGTAATCATTCCTCTGCTGTACAAATTCCTTAAGTGTACAAAATGATACGCATCTGCGAGTAAGGTTGGTACGGGATTTCCAATCAGACATATCTTAATGGCGTTGATATCTATAAATTTATCGATGTTGGGAAACAAAAATAACCCGTAGTTGAGCAAAACAAAGATGCTCTCGAAAGAGGCCACATTCCCTATACTAGCAAAGTACAGGGCTTTCTTTATCAAAAATTGGGCTGGTAAATCCTGGATACCACCCTTAGTGGTCATGTGAGTCCTGACCTCTGACTCGTCCAAATAGATCGCTCTTGCAATGGTTTGATCTTTTGGAATTTCTTCCAGTCCTGAAAAGGGAGCTTGATCAGTGAAATGTAAAGCAGTCAGGTGAGAATATTCCTCCAGTGTTGGTGCTAGCTGATAATCCGGGAATGTGAAATAGTGATAAACCGGATCGTAGAACTGAATGAGTGTAGACAGGATTCCTTCAATTACATGGACCCTTAATAGGGACAGCAGTCCTCCATACTTGGCTCTGAAAGCCTCAGGGTTGGTGATCATCCCATCCAACCCTCTTAAATCCTCTAACTTTGGAACCTTGAAGGTATACTTGTGAGTTTTCCTTCTATCGAAATCCATAACGCAATCCCTCTCTCTGACATTTGCAAACATTGTCTTAGTTTAATTTGAAAAAGAGAGACTAGAAGAGAAATTTTTCTTTGTTTAAATGTTTTTTAAATGAATGTATGAATGCAGCACACAAAAACATAGAAAAAACATGGAGTCAAAGGGTCAGTGTCATGAAGTCAAGGCTCTACCCATCCCCCAAAGGTTTATACTGGTGATTTTTTGTACCTGTCCGTAAAATCATTGACCCCTCTTGGGATAACAACAGCAAGAGGATCGCCAGCGAGCTGATGTATCTTAGAGTGATCTCAAATGAGGGTAGTATCGTGTGACAACTATTCCCGATAGCTTCCACACTACAAAATGGTTTCAGTATACTAAAAACCTCAGCTTCTCAGATAACCTAGTCGACCACACTACTTTCAACAACCGAAGTCGTATAGGCAATGTATCTGCAAAGGGAGTCTCCACTGAATTTGATAGTTGACCGGGGACTCTTAATTGGGATTCACTCCCCGTAAGATTACCCATATAATGCCATCCCCTATCTTAGGTGTCACTCAATCTTTCCACATGCGGCATCACACGCATTCCCATTAGCAGAAAAATAAACACAGATATTAATTAGGAAAACCAGTATATATATTTGTCCTAATATCCTAGACCTCTAGTATTATGATCTTATACAGACAATGACTCCCCAGCAGAGTCACCATTTCTGTGATACTTTGTGAATTTAAGGCCATCTCCCACTGTGGTCGCCACTTTTTCAAAGACTTCCCCAGTGAAGTCGCCATTTTTTTGTAGCACGGTTTTTGTGGTTTCAAATCACTATCGCTTTGGTACTATAGTTCGATTCATTTTTTATCCTGTTGAGCTGATTAAGGAAGGGAAATAGATGTCTCTAATTAACCCTGCTTGCAAACTGAGGTTAAACAGTCAAAAATGTTGGTTCACAGATGCTATAAGGGGGTTCGTCTTTTAGGGTTATTTGCTTAAAAACTATTGAAACTCCTGATTTTTCTTGATGAATGTTGATTCAAATCACACATTAATATCATTTTAGGGTTAGGGAACCATAATTGAACAAAAAATCAAAAAGTCAAACTTTGACTTTTGGGCACAATTGACTTTTTATCAGATGGATTCCAAACTGCGCGATCCTCTATGAAATCAAGTCCTTGACCTAAATCAAACTTGATGGATTGATTTCATAGGTGTTATAGGGTGTATTGAATCATGTCCCAAGGTTTGGGAGCATGTCTTGGTCAAAAGTCAAAGGCACATTTGACTTTTCCTCGCGAAACCCTAACTGTGGTTCTGATGAACTTGAAACTTGGGAATCAAGCTTCTTGGATCAAACCATTGTTGCAAATGGATCAATGTGGTGTGTTGGAGACCCTCAAATTCTCTCTTGAGGTCTTGGCTCATGTTTTGTCCCAAAAGTCAACCTAGGGGTGAATTAGGTCAAGAAACCCTAATTCCTGATTTTTGGTAAATGCAGCCCCTGAGGTTAAATTGACTTGATGGTTGGGTCCATAAGGTCCCATGGAGCATTTTGGGTTATGCTTTGAAGCATTGGCACATGCCCAGAGGAAAATTTCCATCTGGAGGCCCTGGTCGACCAAAACCCTAATTTGGTGACACTAGTGTTCTTGGGGCTTGGTCCACCTGGAATGCTGCAACATTGTGCTTGATTCTTGTTGTGGGAGTCCTCTTGATCCATTGTGGATGTTTGAGAGGTTCAGACAAGTTGAAGATCATGTCATTCCTTGATTTATCCTTTGTCTAAAGCTCAGAGAGGGCTTGAAACCCTAATCTCTGATAGTAGTGAATGTTCAATAATTCCTTGAGAAGATTGATGAGGCATAAAGGTACATCCATATTGTGACGATAATTTGCAAAATGATGGGAGATCTTAATGGTCAAAATTTGGGGTATGCCACTCTAATCTCAAGTCATTGGCTAGAGGAGACTTGAGATTCCTTTTGCATAACATTGGCCAAAGGCTTGCTGCAGTTGCCATTCATTATTGCTTGCAAAACAAACTTGCTCTACTATAAATAGAGCTCATTTGTGCTCAGTTTGAGTACACCAAAGCATCCAAACCGATGCTTTCCTCAAAATCCCTCTCTTTAGGCCAAAATGCCTTCTTTTGCAATGTATCTTTGAGTTTTTGAGCTAGAGAGCAATTCCATCATAGGTCATGATCCAAACACCTCTAATATGTTGTATCTAAGCTGTCCAAACACTAACATGTGACCTGTAACACCAAAATCACAAAGTCCACTTCCAAACCTCAAAATTGGACTTTTTTACATTTTTCAAGCCATGTCTTGATTCAGTCACTTTCAAAACCAGATAAGACCTCAAACACACTCCAAATATCATCCTTGAACTGTCCCAAATGGTTCCCCACATCTGGAACACCATTTGAGAGAGTTTCCATATTGGTCACTTTTGCCCCTTTTGCAAGAAAGTGCCAAAACTTGTTCTTGAGGATTCTAGCTGGTGGTGATCATTCTAAAAGCTTCCAAGGGATCAATTGACAATGTCTAAAGCATCAAATTACTTCTGGCACAAGAAACTTGGCAGATAGCACAAAAAGCTCCTAAAGAGGTAAGTATCACAACTTGAACTCTTTGAATTATGCATTGCTTTGAAGTCCACTACTCATAAACATCTCATACATGTTGTATATGTTGTGTTTAAATCAATTCATCATTCAATTATTGCCTGTACCATGAGGTAGCATAGAAAATGCAAATATAAACCTATTTCAAAACCACTATCGGGTTTTAAAATAGGGGCCTCATCTGAAAAAACCAAGATCACCATTGGATTCCTTGTGAAATTCTAGGCAGGATAGACCTAATTTTTGTCTCAATCCATGGAGAAATGAGAAAGTTACAGCCTTTACGTTTTTGGCCCAAGAACTTGCCTTGCCTTGCCTTGGCCAGGCCTAAAACAAGGCACCCCTTATATATTTATGGGGTGGCTTTGATACATAGATGTATCACCACCCCAGTGGTTGCGCGCTCATGTGTTTGGCTAGGAGGTCTGGGGTTCGAATCCCCCTCGCCCCAGACCCCTTTTTTTACCACTTTTTCCATTTTTTAAATATTTGTCATATTATTTTAAATGATTTGGAAAATTAATTTCTCTTTCAATTTTAATTATTTTTTATTGGTTCTTTTTTCAAAAAATTACAAAAATGTTAAAATATTTTATTCCACAAAAAAATCAAATTTGTATTATATATTTAATATAGTTGATATTTTTGTAAATAAATTCATTTTTATTGTTTTTAAACATTTCAAAAATGAATATTCATCTTGAAAATCAAAATCAAATGAGCCCTAAATCATCTTGTGATTAAAACCTCATTTTTCAAACGTTAATGAAAAATCACAAGTAGTTTATTTAGACTTATTTGGTATTTTTGTCATTTTATTCATTTTATTAAAAGGATTACTTTTAAAAGAAAATGAAATTAGGGTTTCTTTGGTTCTTGATCTTCATCAAACCTTTTAAAATACTTTTGGGCCTCTAATAGAGTGTAAGACCCAACCCTTTTTGTACATAAACCTTTTTTGGGCCTCAGATATTGTATAAGTCCCGATACGATGAAAAATCTTGGCTCGATCGCCATTTTCAAATAGAAATCAATGGGCCTCTCCTTGAGTTGTAAGCCTCACCACTTGTACAAAAATAAATCTTTTGGGCCTCTAATAGAGTGTAAGAGCCAATCCTTTTTTAACCAAAACCATTTTGGGCCCCAGTCATTGTATAAGTCCCAGAACAACCTTCGAAACAACTGAAATTCTGGTATCAGACGTGTGATGTTAAGGTGCGATGTCATAACAACACACTCTGCAATTGGACAGCAATAACAGTAAAAAATCAACACAATGAATTGTTCACCCAGTTCGGTCTAACTACCTACGTCTGGGGGCTACCAAGCCAGGGATGAAATTCCATACTTGTAGAATTAATTTACAGACTCAACAACCCAGTTGACAATATCCTAAACTTAATTCCTACTAGTGACTTTCTACCTAAGAAACCACTTAGATATGAGAATGCTACTCAATCCCTAAAACACTTCAGTGAGATAACTCTAAGATCACACACTTTGAATATCACTACTTGATTCTGCTTCACAGCTTTGATCAAGAACAACTCAAAACAATAATACCAATTCACACTAGAATGGTTTACAAATCATAAACGAAGACACAAACGACAATCAGTCTTTAGCTCACTTTCTTCGTAAATTCCCTTTAGAACTGGTGCGCTTTATATAGCTCTTTGAATTGGACTTGGACCTGCTACAATATCTGACCTGATTTGTTATTTAAAACTGAATATTCAAAATAGATTTTCTCTTAAAATCTTTTCAAATCTTCAACCTTTTAAATCTCCTACAAATCTGCATCAAATCTCCTATGCAGCGGAAAATATCTATCCTAAGATATTCTCATCCAATGAGACTAACAACTCTCCACAATTCCAGCTAACACGCAAACCCTAACAACATCACAACCTGATGTTATTAATTCTGCAGATCTAATGTCACAACATCGCATGTGACATCAGACATCCAAACTTCAGCAATTAAACACTTAACACAGCCCAGTGTTAAGACTCAATGTTGCAACATCACCACCTTGACATCAACATTGAACATACTTTGTTTTACCAAAATTCCAGCCAATCCAAGAACTAACAATCTCCCCCTTTGGCTAATTTTGGCTAAAACAATCTCTGCACCTTCAGAGACTTCAGCAGCGGAAAAACTTCAAACAATGATTTTGAAACTCCAAGCAGCAGTAGCATCTTCAAATCACTTCACAAAACTCTGCTGCATCACCACGTTCAACAGCTACACTCTTCAAACATTCAAACAGCTGCACATATTTCATTATTAGCAGCAATGAGCACTCCCCCTCAATGCAATAACCAGCAATTACTCAGCAATTACTCCCCCTTAATTTCTGCACTTCTCTGCATCACAACACTTTTTGGACTCCACTTCACATACCTAGGCTAACTCTCCCCCATTTTAGCCACAATTGGACAAACACCAAACACAATGTCCTGACATAAAGTCATGGTCAAATATCACAAGTTCCAACACATTGACTGTTCAGTCGATACAAACGATGCTCCTTATTTTTCAATATAAACACAAGTCTTTCTTCTAGCAGTACCACTTAGCAACCAAGAATGAGCCAGACACACTCCAAAGATGTAACTAAGACCCTCAAGCAGGAGGACAAGAGACTAGATCCACTGAAGAGGAAGAGCAAAACACAGACACCAACTGGAGCTTCTTCAGGAACAACAAGGGCTGGCAGGACCTCAGAAACAAAAATGAGGACCAGCAAGAAACTTCCAGTGCAACGACATGCTTCTGATGATGAATGGGATGAAGACTGGAAAACTTTTCTAGATTCAGCGGGTTGGGACAATCTGTAGACTCTTTGTTTGTAGCTTTTTATGAACTCCAATCTTGTATTCTTTCAGCAGTTGAATCAATTTTCAATAAAGTACACAACTGCACAATACACTCTCCATTACCTTTAATCTTCATAAATGCAAATTCCCAATTTACTTCTTAATCTTTCAAATTGGTTTACATCTAAGGCTTTAGTGAAAATATCTGCTAACTGCTTATCTGTAGCTACGTGTTCTAAGACAACAACTTTGTCTTCAACCAACTCTCTTATAAAATGATGCCTTATATCAATGTGTTTAGTCCTGCTATGCTGAATAGGATTCTTGGAAATATTGATTGCACTCAAATTATCACAGTACAATGTCATGACATCTTGCTTGACATTGTATTCAGTCAGCATTTGCTTCATCTAAACAAGTTGAGAATAACTACTTCCTGATGCTATGTACTCAGCCTCAGCAGTAGAGAGTGACACACAGTTCTGCTTCTTGCTAAACCATGATATCAGATTATTCCCCACGAAGAAACACCCTCCTGACGTGCTTTTCCTATCATCTGCACTTCCAGCCCAGTCAGCATCACAATATCCTCTTAACTCAGTTCCAGATCCATGACTATATAGCATCCCATAGTCACTGGTGCCATTAACATATTTCAAGATCCTTTTTACTTGATTCAAGTGACTGGCCTTAGGTTTAGATTGATATCTAGCACAAACTCCAACAGCAAAAGCAATGTCAGGTCTGCTAGCTGTGAGATACAATAAACTCCCAATCATACTTCTATATAAGCTTTGATCCATACTGACACCATGTTCATCCTTGGATAATTTTAGATGAGTAGGTGCAGGAGTTCTCTTGTGATTAGCGTTCTACAAACCAAACTTCTTCACTATGTTCTTTGCATACTTGCTCTGCGAAATAAATATAGAGTCCTCAATTTGTCTAACTTGTAGGCCAAGAAAATAGTTTAGTTCACCAACAAGACTCATTTCAAATTCAGACTGCATCTGTTCCACAAACTGTTTAACCATGGCATCCGACATCCCACCAAATACTATGTCATCAACATAGATTTGAGCTACCATCAGTTTCCCTTTTTCCTCTTTAACAAACAAGGTCATGTCAATCCCTCCTTTTCTGTAGACATTCACAACCAGGAACTCAGTAAGTCTTTCATACCAAGCTCTTGGTGCTTGCTTCAAACCATATAGAGCTGTCCTTAGTTTATTCACATGGTCAGGAAATGTTGGATCAATAAATCCTTTTGGTTGATCAACATATACCTCTTCATTCAAGTAGCCATTTAAGAAGGGACTTTTAACATCCGTCTGGAAGAGCTTGAATTTGAAATTACAAGCCACGCCTAAGAGCAGTCTGATAGATTCCAGTCTTGCCACAGGAGCAAAGGTCTCATCATAATCAATTCCTTCAACCTGAGCGTATCCCTGAGCAACTAGCCTGGCCTTGTTTCTGGTGACCACTCCTTGTTCATCCGATTTATTCTTGTAGACCCACTTGGTGCCAATCACATTAACTCCATCAGGCCTAGGAACAAGCTCCCATACTTCATTCCTCTTGAACTGCTCCAGCTCTTCATGCATTGCATTTATCCAAAACTCATTAGTCAATGCTTCCTTGACATTTTTTGGCTCAATTTTGGAGACAAAGCATGAACTTGTTATAACATCTCTTGACCTAGTCCTTACTCCAGAGTTTGGATCACCTATGATGAGCTCATTTGGGTGGTCCTTCTGCACTCTGATGGAGGGATCCTTATGAGGTTGCTCAGCTTCAGGCTCAGCAGCAGCAACACTAGGAGTTTGCCTTCTGTCTTTAGCTTCTGGTGCAACTTCACCAACTGATGTCTCAACAGCATCTGGGACATCATCATCTTCCAGCTTGTCACTGTCATCAATCACCACATTGATTGACTCCATCATCACCTTGGTTCTAGAGTTGAACACCCTATATGCTCTGCTGTTAGTAGAGTATCCCAAAAATATGCCTTCATCACTTTTGGAATCCAATTTTCTTCTCTGCTCTCTATCTTCCAGAATATAGCATCTACTTCCAAAAACATGGAAGTGTTTAACATTAGGTTTTCTTCCCTTCCATAGTTCATACAGAGTGGATGAAGTGCCTCTTCTCAGGGTAACCCTGTTGTGAATGTAGCAGGCAGTGTTCATGGCTTCAGCCCAGAAATGATAAGGAAGTTTCTTGGCATGAATCATTGCTCTAGCAGACTCTTGGATAATTATGTTCTTCCTCTCAACAACTCCATTTTGCTGAGGAGTGATAGGCGATGAAAACTCATGACTTATACCTTCAGCAGAGCAAAATTCTTCAAACTTGCTATTCTCAAACTCTCTTCCATGATCACTTCTAATTCTGATAACCTTACTCTCCTTTTCTCTTTGGAGTCTTTGACAGAGCTCTTTAAACACATCAAACACCTCTGATTTGTCTTTGATGAAGTTCACCCAAGTGTATCTTGAATAGTCATCCACAACTACATAAGCATATTTCTTTCCACCCAGACTTTCAACTTGCATAGGTCCCATCAAGTCCATATGAAGAATTTCCAATACCTTGGAGTTGGTGTCATGTTGAAGCTTCGGATGAGACATCTTTGTCTGCTTTCCTTTTTGACAGTCTCCACACACCTTTCCTTCCTCAATACTAAGTTTGGGAATCCCTCTGACTGCTTCTGAGGAGATAATTCTCTTCATTCCCTTTAGGTGAAGATGTCCCAACTTCGGATGCCAGATTTTGACATCATCTTCTTTAGCAAGCACACACGTGGAAGAATTTGAGTTTTGAGGCACCCAAAGATAACAATTGTCCTTAGACCCGGCTCCCTTCATAATGACTTCTCCTTTATCATCTTTGACCATACATTCAAACTTTGTGAAGTCTACTTTGAATCCTTGATCACAAAGTTGACTAATACTAATCAAATTTGCTATTAGTCCTTTAACAAGAAGAACATTCTCCAGTCTGGGAGCACTAGCACAGTTTAGTTTACCAATCCCCTTTATCTCTTCTTTGATCCCATCACCAAATGTAACATAGCTAGAGGACTGAAGTTTCACATATACCAGCAGATTCTTTACTCCAGTCATGTGCCTTGAACACCCACTGTCAAAATACCAGTCTTCTTTGGTAGAAACCCTTAAGGAAGTGTGAGCTATCAAGCTGGTAACTTTAGGAACCCATTGCTTCACCCCCTTAGGCCTGACCTCTTTCTGTCTGGGTTGAGGAGCAGAATTTGGATAACCATGAAGCTTGAAGCACGAGGACCGCATATGTCCAATCCTGCCACAATAGAAGCATCTGACTCAGTCATCTCTAAAGTGGTTAAATCTTCTTCCACTTTGATGATAATGTTGTGGCTGCCACCCATAATGTTGTCTCCTTATTCCATAGTTGGATTGTCTTCTTCTGTACTGAGGATGTTGTCTCTTAGGCTGTCTCCTATGGTGATGAGGCTTCCTTCTTCCATAGTAATGAGGCACAACATTGTTGTATTCATTTCCATGCCAGTTACCCTGATGATGAAACCTGTTCTGATTGGACCCAACAGCCTCCATGCTCTTGTGATATTGGGGAGGCATATACTGAATGACTCCTTGGGACTGCAGCTTCCTCTGATGAGGACCATTCTTCTTATCAACATTCTGGGGCTGACCAACCTTGTTTGGTGTAGGACCCTGTCTCTTAGGTTGATGTTGAGACAATGGTTGAGACATCTCCTTCTTTGTTCCTGAAGTGCTTGCCACATATCCTATACCCGATTTATCTCCAGCAGCTTTTTCTGACTGAAGAATCTTATCAAGAGTAGCTGTACCACTGTTCATCATCCTAACGGATTTTGTCATCTGATCCAGCTGAGACTTAACTAGTACAACTTCATTCTCCAGATCAGCTTTTTCATTTTCAAGCTGAGCAATCTGTTGCTTGTGACACTTATTTTCTTGACAAATCTCAGCAGTTTTTAAACACAGCTCTTGATAAGTAGATGCTAACTCCTCATAAGTTATTTCCATCACTATCATCATCAGACACAACAGTTCCTGTTAAGGCTCTAACATGCCTTGCTGACTCACCTTCAATTTCACTATCAGATTCAGACCAGGAAACTGCCATGCCCTTCTTCTGCTTCTTCAAGAATGTGGGACATTCTTTCTTGACATGTCCATACCCTTCACATTCAAAGCACTGAACACCTTTATCCTGGGTAGTCTTCTCTTCATCTTTCTCTTTTGGCTTGCTGATGTCAGAAGAGATGTTCTTGACACTAGGCTTGTAGTTATTGTTCCACCTTTTTAACACTTTGTTGAACTGCCTTCCCTACATAGCAATGGCTTGAGACAAGTCTTCCTGAGAATCAGCATCTTTGACTTCCTTAGCTTCTGCAGGAGGGGAGACCAAAGTAATACCCTTGGCCTTCTTTTCGGGTTCTTCTTCATTCAAACCAAGCTCAAACGTTTGAAGAGATCCAATGAGCTCATCAACTCTCATCTTGCTGATGTCTTGAGCTTCTTCAATAGCAGTCACCTTCATCTTGTACCTCTTAGGAAGGGACCTAAGAATCTTCCTTACAAGCTTTTCTTCTGACATTTTCTCTCCAAGAGCACTAGATGCATTGGCCAGCTCAAGAACACTCATGTGGAAGTCATGAATAGTCTCATCTTCCTGTTAGAACAAGAATTGATTCTACATTCCTAATAGTTTTGATGATAACAAACACTTGTTATTTTAGAACTTGATGCTCCTAATTTCATTGTTTATGATATGTAGGAAAGTTCTAATACAAAGAGTTCTGATATAGAAGTATCACAAAGAAGTTCTGAAATAGAAGTATCAGAAGATTCAATCTGAGCGAAGTTTAAAGCGAAGTTCTAATCAAAGCGAAGCTCTGATTTGGAAGCATCAGCCTAAGTTCTGATAACGGATGTCTAGCACTTCAGCACCAAAGCTGTATCAAGCCAGAAACTCTGATGATTCAACGTAGACTCTGATACGCTATCCTTCTCTTTTATGAGAATCTCAAAGTAACGGATTGAATCTGTATTTTTGGAAAGAGCATTAATTAGCATTATTATCCTCTCCAAAAATAGTTCACGCGTCTCCAACGAATCAAATCTTCTCATCTATTTAAAGGAGTCCCTGCAGATGACCAAAGCACCTTTTTGTGCTCATACTGTCTACAATTCTTCAATCTCACTTGCTCTTGTATTTTGATTTATATTTTGATAAAACATTGTGTAAAAATCACGGTTGTGATAAAGCTTACTAGAAGCACTTGGTTTTATTTTTTTTTTTATATTCCTTGAGAAAACCAAGTTGTGGTTAAACCTCAAGAAGAGTGACGGTTGTTACTGAAATTGTGTAATCGTAACTGATTAGTGGATTAAGTCCTCAAGAGAGAGGCGAAATCACCTTGGCGGGTGGACTGGAGTAGATTGAGTTCAATCGAACCAGGATAACCATCGTGTCCTTTGCATTAATTTTTAAAAACTCCAATTCAACCCCCCTTCTTGTGTTTTTTCGTTTCTTCAATTGGCATCAGAGCGTCTGGTTCTGGGTGCTAACACTTAACCGTGTCAGATAAAAGATCCTTCACGAAAAAGCACTATGGCGGAATCCGTTCAGAACTACAACGACAAAATCAGTGGCAAACCACCGGTGTTTGACGGAGAAAACTTTGATTACTGGAAAGATCTAATCGAAAGTTTCTTTCTGGCTCATGACGGTGATCTCTGGGATATGGTAACAGATGGTTACACTCACCCTGTCGGGAAAGACGGTCAGAAGATTGAAAGGAAAACCATGACTGATCAACAGAAGAAAGATTTCAGAAATCATCACAAGGCCAGAACGATTCTCCTCAGCGCAATCTCCCACACAGAATATGAGAAGATCACTAACAGAGAATCAGTCAAACACATATTTGATTCTCTGAGAATGACGCATGAAGGCAACTCTCAAGTCAAAGAGACTAAAGCTCTGGCACTCATCCAGAAGTATGAAGCCTTCAAAATGGAAGAAGATGAAACAATTGAGAAAATGTTCTCAAGGTTTCAAATTCTAGTTGCTGGACTAAAAGTTCTGAATAAAGGGTACTCAACATCAGATCATGTCAAGAAAATCATCAGGAGCTTACCAAAAGTATGGAGACCCATGGTCACAGCACTAAAACTCTCCAAGAACCTCAACGAAATATCTCTTGAAGAACTGATCAGCTCTTTAAGAAGTCACGAGATAGAACTAGAAGAAGATGAACCCCAGAAGAAAGGTAAGTCTATTGCTCTTAAATCTAAATATAAATCTGAAACTAAAGCTTTTCAGGCAGAAGAAGAAAGCTCTGGTGGCTCCTCAGAAGAAGATGAACTATCACTCCTTTCCAGAAGAATACAACAACTATGGAAAAATAGGCAACGAAAATTCAGAAACTCTAGAAGATCAAGCAGTCATTCTGAACCATCCTCTGGACACAAAAAGTCTAGAAACAAAGAGGTAGTGTGTTACGAATGCAAGGAACCTGGACACTACAAAAGTGATTGTCCTAAGCTGCAGAAAGAAAAGCCAAATAAAAAGTTTAACAAGGAAAGAAAGAAAAGTCTTATGGCTACCTGGGATGACTCTGAATCCTCTGAAGCAGAATCCGAGTCAGAAAATGAACACGCGAACATTGCCCTAATGGCCAACATATCAGATGATTCAAACTTATCAAAATCAAACTCTGAGTCAGAAACTAAAGAGGTATTCTCTAACTTTTCTAGATCTCAATTAGAAGAAAGTCTGTCAGAAATTCTTGAAAACTATCAGAAACTTCAGCTCAAATATAAGAATCTGAAACATGATCTGGTATCTGAGTCTGAAGAGAACAGAAAGCTAAAAGCAGAAAATTCTGAATTAAAAGAAACTGTTTCAAAACTCAACTCTTTTGAAAAATCTCAGAAACAATCTGATTCAGAAGTTTCCAGTAGTTCTGATAATATTTTAAAACATTACGACTATAACTTTCAAAAATTTCTAGCTAAAACCATAGACAGAAGCAAAATGGCTTCAATGATCTATGGAGTTAGTAGAAATGGGAGAAAGGGCATAGGTTATGTTAATCCTAGAGGAGAAGCTCCGTATAAACCCAAACGTGTTGATGATATGATCATAAAATATGCACCTTTGAACTCTCACTTCACATATGGACACACACATGATATTAAATACACCAGTGAATCTTATTTAAATTCTATTGAGAAACCAAAACTCAATCAGAACTCTGTGAACACTAACAAACAAGGACCCAAAGAGATGTGGGTACCTAAGGATAAAATCCTATATGTTGCAGATGTCTTTGACAGCAAGATTGAAACACCAGTCATGGTACCTGGACTCTGGATGCTCGCGACACATGACGGGAAGAAAGCATATGTTCCAAAGCCTGGAACTTAAAGCTGGAGGATATGTAGGTTTCAGAGGCAATCAGAAAGGTAAAATCATTGGCTCTGGAACCATAGGTAATGGTACTTTACCCTCTATATCTAATGTCCTATTAGTAGAAGGATTAATGCATAACTTGTTATCCATAAGTCAATTAAGTGATAACGGTTATGATATAATCTTCAATCAAAAGTCCTGCAAGGCAGTTAGTCAGAAAGATGGAACAATCCTCTTTAATGGAAAGAGAAAGAACAACATTTACAAAATAAAACTTTCTGAACTAAAAAGTCAGAATGTAAAATGTCTTTTGTCTGCTGACGACGAGCAATGGGTCTGGCATAGAAGATTGGGGCATGTTAGTATGAGAAGAATATCTCAGATTAACAAACTCAATCTGGTCAGAGGACTTCCTAATCTGAAGTTCAGCTCAGACGTTCTGTGTGAAGCATGTCAAAAAGGCAAGTTTTCAAAACCCTCTTTCAAACCAAAAAATGTTGTTTCTACCTCCAGACCATTAGAACTTCTTCATATAGATCTGTTTGGACCAGTAAAAACTGCATCCATCAGTGGCAAGAAGTATGGATTAGTGATCGTAGATGACTATAGCAGATGGACATGGGTAAAGTTCTTAAAACACAAGGACGAGTCACACTCTGTATTCTCTACTTTCTGCAACCAAATTCAGAATGAAAAAGAGTTTAGAATTGTAAAAGTCAGAAGTGATCATGGTGGGGAATTTGAAAACAAAAATCTAGAAACATTTTTTAATGAAAATGGCATTTCTCATGATTTCTCTTGTCCTAGAACTCCACAACAAAATGGAGTTGTAGAGCGCAAGAATAGAACTCTACAAGAAATGGCCAGAACCATGATCAATGAGACTAACATGGCTAAACACTTTTGGGCAGAAGCAGTTAATACAGCGTGTTACATTCAGAATAGAATCTCTATAAGACCTATTCTGGAAAAGACTCCATATGAGTTGTGGAAGAACAGAAAGCCCAACATTTCTTACTTCCATCCTTTTGGATGTACATGCTTTATCTTAAACACTAATGATCCTCTGAACAAGTTTGATTCTAAGGCACAAAAATGTTTCATGTTAGGATACTCTGAACGTTCAAAAGGATACAGAGTATATAACACAGAAACACGAAGTGTGGTAGAATCCATTTGTGTCAGATTTGATGATAAGCTTGGCCTTCAAAAGCCAAAGCATGATGAATCTCTTGCAGAAATAGAAGTTCAAATAACAGGCACTGAAACCAGATCATCAAAAAAACTGGCGAGCAAAACAGAAGGAAACTCTAATTCTGAAGAACCCATCCAGAAAAGACTGTCCAGAAGTTCTCTAACTCATCCCGAAGACAAAATTCTGGGAAAGAAGGATGACCCAATCAGAACAAGATCCTCATTAAAAAAGACTGAAGAATCTCTAGTGGGATTAGTCTCTCTAATAGAACCCACCACAATTGACGAAGCACTCACAGACAATGATTGGATCCTCGCAATGCAGGAAGAACTGAATCAGTTCACCAGAAACGACGTTTGGGATCAAGTTCCTAAACCCAAAGGCTTCAACATCATTGGAACCAAATGGGTCTTCAGAAACAAACTAAATGAACAGGGAGAAGTTGTCAGAAACAAAGCACGACTGGTTGCACAAGGTTATAGTCAGCAAGAAGGGATAGACTATACAGAAACCTTTGCTCCAGTCGCAAGGTTAGAATCTATCAGACTTTTAATTTCATATGCTGTAAATAATGACATCACTCTCTATCAGATGGATGTCAAAAGTGCGTTCTTAAATGGTTACATTGATGAAGAAGTTTACGTGCATCAACCACCTGGTTTTGAAAACACAAAACATCCAGAATATGTTTATAAACTTAAGAAATCGTTATACGGTCTAAAACAAGCTCCCAGAGCTTGGTATGAGAGACTAAGTAACTTTCTCTTAGAAAATGATTTTACCAGAGGGAAGGTGGACACAACTTTATTCTGTAAGTCATTTAAAAATCACATTCTGATCTGTCAGATATACGTAGACGATATAATTTTTGGATCCACTAAAAGCTCCTTGGGGCAAGAATTTGCTAAGACTATGCAGGCAGAGTTTGAAATGAGCTTAATGGGAGAACTCAAGTTTTTCTTGGGAATTCAAATCAACCAAACTCCAGAAGGAACTTACATACATCAAAGCAAGTATGTCAGAGACCTTCTGAAGAAATTTGAAATGTCAGAAAGTAAGCCTTCAAAAACTCCTATGCATCCCACATGTATTCTGGAAAAAGATGAGGTAAGTAAGAAAGTAGAACAGAAGATCTACAGAGGTATGATTGGTTCTCTCCTTTATTTAACTGCTTCAAGACCTGATATTCTCTATAGCGTTTGCCTTTGTGCTAGATTTCAATCAGATCCTAAAGAATCTCACTTAACAGCTGTTAAGCGAATTTTCAGATATCTGAAAGGTACTACTAATCTTGGTCTTTGCTATAGAAAGTCCAGAGAATACAAATTGGTAGGATACTGTGACGCTGACTTTGCTGGAGACAGAATAGAAAGAAAAAGTACCTCTGGAAGCTGCCAGTTTTTGGGAGACAACCTAATCTCTTGGTCCAGCAAAAGACAATCCACCATTGCACTATCAACTGCTGAAGCTGAATACATAGCTGCAGCTGGATGCAGCACTCAGATGCTCTGGATGAAGAATCAGCTTGAAGACTTTCACATTTACGAGAGTAACATCCCTATCCTCTGTGACAATACTTCTGCCATTTTTCTTTCAAAAAATCCTATTCTGCATTCTAGGGCTAAACATATAGAAATTAAACATCATTTCATTAGGGACTATACTCAGAAGGGAATTCTTTGTTTAAAATTTATAGACACAGACCATCAATGGGCTGATGTTTTCACCAAACCCCTTGCTGAAGATAGATTTAATTTCATTATGAAAAATCTCTGTATGGAATTATGTCCAGAATGAAAACGTAATTTCTATATTTTTAACTCTCAGAACTTCTTTTCTTTTGTGAACATCTGACCAATAATTCTTCAGAAGTGAGAAGAAAGATTGCATCAGAATCTATTCAGAAGATCTGAACTTTTCATTTCAAGGATAGATCATTAAGTTCACTCTAGCAAACACGTGTCAACCTACGCTCCAGATTTTCTTTGATGATGAACGCGTGTCAAACTCTGGAAAACTGAAACGTCTGTGTTGACATATTGAGGCGCCAAGTCACATCGGTAACTGTTCCAAAAATTTCTCACGCTATCTCCCTTGTCAGAAATCATTACGGCTATTAATCATGATGTTATTGTTTTTAATTGCTATTTAAGTCTTGGTCTCTCTTATATATAAATGTCACTTCTAACACCCTCACACGCTCACTATCACTCACTTGCTCTCTTTCGTCTTCTTCATATTATTTACATTTCTTGTTTCTCTGTGTTCCCAAAACCCTAAGTCTGTGAACAATGGCCTCCTGCTCTCAACAAAACTCTCAACAAGCAATGTCTCAAGAATCAGCTGACCAAGTCATTGGAGAAAGGTACGTTGAGCCCTCAAGAACTCTCCTCACCCCTTTTGCCTCTCTTGAAGTTCTCTGTGAGCTCATCGTCGATTTTGAAAGCATGAAAGACAATGGGTATGACCTTACTCCTGAGATTGAGTTTCAAGGATGGAACAAATACTTCAATCGCTTAATGGGTCCAGTTTTTCCCCAACTCGTTAAGGAATTCTGGACTTTTGCATCGGTCTCAAAACATCAAGTAACCTCATATGTTATGGGAAAGAAGGTTGTCATCACTGAAGATCTTATTGGTAAGCTGATTGATCATGATGGATCAGGAATCAGATGCAGTGAGATGGAAAAGGGCACTGATCTAAATACTATCTCAAAGGAAATCTTCACCTCCGGTCAACACTCCAACAAAATCAAAGACCTAAAAGATCGCCACAGAATTTGGGCTAGAATCATTCTTGGGTGCATCTATCACAGGAAACCTTCAAGCTCGTCTGACTACATCAACAACGATCAACAGTATCTCCTGTACCTCATCTCCACTTTTACCAAAGCGAATCTTCCCTACTGCTTATTCAATCATCTGAAGAACAGTGTCAAAGAAACTAGAGAAGATGAAAGAACCAAGAGAGATTGGATTCCTCTAGGTAGACTTATATCAGATATTCTTACAGAGAATAAGCTGATAGATCACTTAACTGAAGCTCGGGAAATCTCTGATCTAGAAACAATTGCCGGAAGACCTCTCAATGCAAAGAATCTCAAGAAGATGAAAATCATTGATACCATCAAGAAGGATCCAACTCTAATCTCTAAGGAAGTCATCACCACCAGAAAAATTCCTCTGAAAGATTTTCCTCTTTTCTCATCAGATACTCATCCAGAAATTGTCCTCAGATATTTGGATGCATGTAAAGCTGATGGTACCCTACCAGAAGTTTCTCTGCAACAGCTCAGGCAAGCACCTCTAGAAGTTGCCCCCAGAACCTCAAGAAAAAGGAAAACCTCTGAAGGAACTCCTCAGAAAACTCCAAAAGTTGCTAAAGCTGCTAAGAAGAAAGGTAACTCCGCTTTCATTTCTATCGTCGAATCCATAATGGTATCAACATCTGAAAACCCATCGTCTCCTAAACCCTCTAAAAATTCACCACCATCACCTCAAACCCAAAATCCACCACCATCACCACAAACTCTTGAAGATTTTGACATTGACATTAACCCCACTCCTTCTGATTTTATTGAACCACAACCAGAACTTGCTCAAGTTCTGTCAGACATTGGTCATGAACCTCTCTTCACATTTTCCCAACCAGAACCAGAACATCAAACTCAACATCCTGACACTTCTATACCTGGTATCAACTGCCCTCTCAACTTCTTTCAACCTCCACCAAATTTCACCAGTCCCCACAAACCTCTCCAGAATTTACATCACCTAACTCACCTATCCTCATCTCTGACTCTCCTCCAACAAATATCACAGATGATCCTCTCAGAACCATAATTGACCTAGAAGCTCTAGACAAGCTCACCTCAACCTCTCATAAAATAACCATTCCCAAACCAAACCCATCTGTATCCAAATCAGATGTTGATAACTCTTTATTGGCATTCGAGGCAGAAATGCAGGAATGGATCAAATTTCTAAAGCAGGGTTGTTCGGAAAATCTGAATCCAGCTGCCTCTGACTATCTTTGGACCAAATTCAGAAAGTGGTTTAACTCTGAATCTCGGAAAATGAAGGAACTAAGCTATGACATAGCCCAACAGAACTTCTGTGACCATATGAAGATCTTCCATGAGCAGGTTCTAAGATTCTGGGAAAAGAAACCCATTCTTCCTCTAGGCTGGAAAGCTTCTATGGATTCAGAACCTCATGCACAAAGCTCTGAGCATCAAAATCTGGTTATTACTGAAGTGGAAGATAAATCACCTGAAGCCCCTCCAAAGGTAGTGTCTGCAAAAAGCTCTGAGGATTTGGTAACTTCTGAAGAACCTTCTTCATCTGTTCTTGTGCTGAAAACTCTGGATGAGTTGAAGAAAGAGAATGAAGAAGTTAGAAAGAGATTGGACAAACAGGACGAGACAAACGCAGAAATTAAAGGAATGCTTGGCAAGCAAGAAGAATCCGCTAATCAGATCAAAGGCCTTCTGGAAGCATTGTTCACAAGACTTACTCCTGCTCCTCAACCTTAATTTTTTATGTTGCATTTTATCTTCTGTCTTTATCTTCTTTTAATTGTCTCATGTATCTTTTCGCTTTTTGATTAATGACAAAGGGGGAGAACGTAGAATATTTTGAACCATAACAGTGCACCAGGACTTTGTCTCGAACATTTTGAACATTTTAATTTTTGTTTCTACTGTGTTAAGCAAGTAGGTAACTGGCAATCAGAATCTCTTGGAAATCTTAAATTAATTTATTTTTCAAGGAAATGTTCAACCCAGGGGGAGTCTTCTAACCTCAATACCCTTTAAAATTATTTATCAAAATATGAGTTTTTGTCATCATCAAAAAGGGGGAGATTGTTAGAAAAAGAATTGATTCTACATTCCTAATAGTTTTGATGATAACAAACACTTGTTATTTTAGAACTTGATGCTCCTAATTTCATTGTTTATGATATGTAGGAAAGTTCTAATACAAAGAGTTCTGATATAGAAGTATCACAAAGAAGTTCTGAAATAGAAGTATCAGAAGATTCAATCTGAGCGAAGTTTAAAGCGAAGTTCTAATCAAAGCGAAGCTCTGATTTGGAAGCATCAGCCTAAGTTCTGATAACGGATGTCTAGCGCTTCAGCACCAAAGCTGTATCAAGCCAGAAACTCTGATGATTCAACGTAGACTCTGATACGCTGTCCTTCTCTTTTATGAGAATCTCAAAGTAACGGATTGAATCTGTATTTTTGGAAAGAGCATTAATTAGCATTATTATCCTCTCCAAAAATAGTTCACGCGTCTCCAACGGATCAAATCTTCTCATCTATTTAAAGGAGTCCCTGCAGATGACCAAAGCACCTTTTTGTGCTCATACTGTCTACAATTCTTCAATCTCACTTGCTCTTGTATTTTGATTTATATTTTGATAAAACATTGTGTAAAAATCACGGTTGTGATAAAGCTTACTAGAAGCACTTGGTTTTTTTTTTTTTTTTGATATTCCTTGAGAAAACCAAGTTGTGGTTAAACCTCAAGAAGAGTGACGGTTGTTACTGAAATTGTGTAATCGTAACTGATTAGTGGATTAAGTCCTCAAGAGAGAGGCGAAATCACCTTGGCGGGTGGACTGGAGTAGATTGAGTTCAATCGAACCAGGATAACCATCGTGTCCTTTGCATTAATTTTTAAAAACTCCAATTCAACCCCCCTTCTTGTGTTTTTTCGTTTCTTCACTTCCTTCATCTTCAGATATTCAAACTTTGATGTTAGAAGCTGAAGTCTAGACATCTTCACTCTAGATGTTCCTTCATGTGTAGCCTTCAAAATATCCCACGCTTCCTTAGCAACTTCACAGGTATTGATTAACCTGAAGATATTCTTATCCACTCCATTGAAAATTGCATTTAGAGCTTTGGAATTTCCAAGGGCAAGCTCATCTTCTTCCTTGGTCCATTCTTCTTCAGGCTTTGGCTTTGAGGTGTCTTCTTTATCTTTGCCAGCATCATCTTTCTCACACACAACAGGTGCTTTCCACTCTTTAATAATAGCCTTCCATGCCCCGCTGTCCAAGGATTTTAAGAAAGTAGTCATCCTTGGCTTCCAATAGTCATAATTGGATCCATCCAAAATAGGGGGTCTGTTGACGAATCCTCCAACTTCTTTGTCCATCTTTACACCCGAAAGTAACTTCCCTAGATCTCACCCAGAGACAGACAGGATGCCTGCTCTGATACCAATTGAAATTCTGGTATCAGACGTGTGATGTTAAGGTGCGATGTCACAACAACATACTCTGCAATTGGACAGCAATAACAGTAAAAAATCAACACAATGAATTGTTCACCCAGTTCGGTCTAGCTACCTACGTCTGGGGGCTACCAAGCCAGGGATGAAATTCACTACTTGTAGAATTAATTTACAGACTCAACAACCCAGTTGACAATCTCCTAAACTTAATTCCTACTAGTGACTTTCTACCTAAGAAACCACTTAGATATGAGAACGCTACTCAATCCCTAAAACACTTCAGTGAGATAACTCTAAGATCACACACTTTGAATAGCACTACTTGATTCTGCTTCACAGCTTTGATCAAGAACAACTCAAAACAATAATACCAATTCACACTAGAATGGTTTACAAATCATAAACGAAGACACAAACGACAATCAGTCTTTAGCTCACTTTTTTCGTAAATTCCCTTTAGAACTGGTGCGCTTTATATAGCTCTTTGAATTGGACTTGGACCTGCTACAATATCTGACCTGATTTGTTATTTAAAACTGAATATTCAAAACAGATTTTCTCTTAAAATCTAATCAAATCTTCAACCTTTTAAATCTCCTACAAATCTGCATCAAATCTCCTATGCAGCGGAAAATATCTATCCCAAGATATTCTCATCCAATGAGACTAACAGCTCTCCACAATTCCAGCTAACACGCAAACCCTAACAACATCACAACCTGATGTTATTAATTCTGCAGATCTAATGTCACAACATCGCATGTGACATCAGACATCCAAACTTCAGCAATTAAACACTTAACACAGCCCAGTGTTAAGACTCAATGTTGCAACATCACCACCTTGACATCAACATTGAACATACTTTGTTTTACCAAAATTCCAGCCAATCCAAGAACTAACAACAACTTCATTCTCTAATCCTCAGCAAGAGTTGATTCCCTATTTAGACCTGCCTCGGGGTCTTAATAATCCCCAGCGGAAGTTAGCCTCCTCTTAGGCTTTGTATAAGGATCTTTCCTCAT
Organism: Lathyrus tuberosus; assembly: GCA_022829125.1. Taxonomy (NCBI): domain Eukaryota; kingdom Viridiplantae; phylum Streptophyta; class Magnoliopsida; order Fabales; family Fabaceae; genus Lathyrus; species Lathyrus tuberosus. The sequence continues at coordinate 10,328,627 of JALAZF010000049.1, read as the reverse complement.
CACATTCAGCCTCCTCTTAGGCATTGTACAAATGATTCTCCCCAGCGGAGCTAACCTTTTCAGACTCTCTTGTTGAGTCAATCACTTTTCAGACTCTCTTGTTGAGTCAACCACTTTTTCAGACTCTCTTGTTGAGTCAATAAGCTTCTAGCACTCTCTTGTTGAGGCAACCCTTTTAGCCTCAATATCGGGCTTTGTACGAGACATATAAGAACACTCTCTTGTTGAGTCCATCTTTTTCAGCCTCCTCTTAGGCTTTGTATAATGATTTCCCCTAGTAGGAGTTAGTCTCCTCTCAAGCTGTGTATAATGATTTCTCCAGCTTGTTCAGCCACAATCCTGGGCTTTGTCCTGGACAGATAAAAGCACTTTCTTGTTGAGTCAAACCCTTTTAGCCTCAATCTTGGGCTTTGTACAAGACACAAATTTTCATAACCTTCTCTTAAGCTTGGGGACAAATATCTACTCCAGCGGAGACAGTTCCTCCCAGCCTCCTTTTAGGCTTTGGGAAAGAAATTCCTAAGCAGAGTTAAACTCTTTTCCGCCTCCATCTTGGGCTTTGTACAAGACAGATAATACTCTCCAGCAGAGTCAAATCCTTTTATCCTTCGTCTTGGGCTTTTTACAAGACACCTAAAATATCCTCACCCGAGTCAGTTAAATTTCCCATTTCATCCTCAATCTTGGGCTTTGTATAAGACACATACAAACCTCCCCGGCAGAGTCAAAACCTTTTTTAGCCTCAATCTTGGGCTTTGTACAAGACAGATAGAACACTTTCCCTGGAAAATTCAAACTTTTAGCCTCCTCTTAGGCTTTGTATAATGATATCCCCAAAGAGTCAGTCTCTTTTTAGCCTCAATCTTGGGCTTTGTACAAGACAGATAAACACTCCCTTGTTGAGTCAGCCTTTTTCAGCCTCCTCTTAGGCTTTGTATAAGGACTTCCCTAGTGGAGTCAATCAACCTCTTAGCTTCAACCTTGGGCTTTGATCAAGGCACACAAAAATCAATATCCCTTACAAAGGAAATTATGGTATTGCTGGATTCTCATATCCCAGTTAAAGTAATCCTCCCTTTATAAACCGTCACCCAACAACCATGATAAACAGACAAGATGTATCCCCTTTATAGATGACAAATTCTCTCTCAGTCAAACCTTTTAGCTTCAATCTTGGGCTTTGAACAAGACACAAATATTCCTTTTAGCTTCAATCTTGGGCTTTGAACAAGACACCAAAACATCTTTTTCCTCCCTTAGAATAGGAGGAACTACGATTGCTCTGATTTCCCTGTTTCGTTTAAACGGGAATACGTAGGCATAAGATTACGAAATCTTAGCGAACATACCAAATCAAACACTCTAGGTCCAGCACCTTCACACATCAATCAAACTTAGGTCCAGTACCTTACCAAAAACATTGGGAAAACCCGAACATCAACATCAACTCTCTCTCTCTCTCTCTCTCTCTCTCTCTTATATTTCCCAAGAAACTTTCCCAACCCATTAACGGGTAAACACCATCAAGTACAAAGCGAAACCTAAAGCTAATATCCTGTGGATAACCACATATAGGATGGGTAATTGACAACTCCCCATTGTATAACCTGACCCCGAACCCCCCAATCTCTTTAAGCGTTTGTTGAGTTAAACATTCGCATGCAAGGTTAGTTTTAGATAGCTTCCCTTTCCCTTCCAGCTTCATGGAATAAATAGGAAATCAGAAAGTAGCACCCCTCCTCATTGTGGGGAGAAACCCAAAAACCAGTGATAAGGTGGTCGTGTCACCTACAAAAATCGCTCGTTGCATAAGGGAATCTAATGTTATGAGTGCGAAGGGTTTGGACACACAAAAGCTGAGTGTCCTACCTTTCTCAAGAAGGAACAGAAAGGCTTGTCTACATCTTGGTATGAAGATGACTCCTCAAGCAAAGGAGAAACTGCTAAACATGTGTCTGCACTTACTGGAGTATATGATTTAGACAAAGAATCAGATGTTAAAGAAATCACTTCTGATGAACTGGCTTCCTCTTATAAAGAGTTGTGCATCAGAAGTGTAGAAGTTTGTCAATTAGGACAGGATCAACAGGATCTTATTGCTCAACTCTGTGACAAAAGAGTAAATCACTTGGCTACCATTTCTGATCTGGAGGATGAAGTTGTATTGCTCAATTCAAAACTTGACAATGTGACTAAGTATATAAGAATGCTCAATAGCAGTTCAGACATGTTGGATGAAATTCTTCAATCAGGAAGGAATGCTGGAAATGTTTAGGGACTTGGTTATAATGATCAAGTCGAGAATAAAGGGAAAAGGCCTGTTGTGAATTCTGCCCAACACAAAAGAAAGAAGGATCGAACGATGTCAAGTAAGATGTCCCAACATCGAAAAAGACCTCAGAAGAACTCTCAGGAGGAAAGAATCAAGAGTGGAAATGTCATCACTGTGGTAAGTTTGGCCACATAAAGCCTTACTGTTAAAAGTTGCAGGTTATCCCAAATCAGTGACTCGGTCCGGGAGGAGAGAGGATGTTGCTAAAGCAAAGAAGAAGTGGATTCCTAAGAATGACATTGTTTCTCTCATAGCTCATACCTCTCTAAGAGCCTCTTCTAGAGAAGACTGGTATTTTGATAGTGGTTGTTCTAGACACATGACTGGTGTCAAGAAGTTTTTGGTTGATACTAAACCATATTCCACTAGCTATGTGACCTTTGGAGATGGGTCAAAAGGTGAAATAAAGGGTGTTGGGAAACTGGATTATACTGGGCAACCTATTATGGATAAGGTTCTATTTGTGAAAAGGCTGACTACTAATCCGATAAGTATTAGTCAACTGTGTGACCAAGGTCTTAAGGTTGACTTTTCTAAATCTGAGTGTCTAGTAACAAATGATAAAAAGGAAGTTATCATAAAGGGTGCCAGATCTAAGGATAATTGTTACTTGTGGACTCCTCTTGAAACAAAGTGTCCATCCACCTGCTTGATGTCCAAAGAAGATGAGGTGAAGATGTGGCATCAGAAACTTGGCCACTTACACTTGAAGGGAATGAAGGAAGTCTTGTCAAAGGAAGCTGTCAGAGGTATTCCTAATCTAAAAATTGATGAAGGAAGAGTATGTGGCGAATGTCAAATTGGAAAGTAGACAAGGATGTCACATAAGAAGCTTCAACATCTAACCACTTCAAAAATCCCGGAGCTACTTGATATGGAGTTGATGGGACCTATGCAGGTTGAAAGTCTTAGAGGAAAGAGGTATGCTTATGTTGTGGTGGATGACTTCTCAAGATACACCTGGGTGCGTTTCATCAAAGAAAAGTCTAAAGTGTTTGAAGTGTTCAAGGAACTGTGTCAAAAACTTCAAAGAGAGCAGGATTGTGGCATAGTTAGAATTAGAAGTGACCATGGGAAGGAATTTGAAAACAACAAGTTTGACGATTTCTGTTCCTCTGAAGGAATTAATCATGAGTTTTCTTCACCCATCACCCCTCAACAGAATGGTGTCGTTGAGAGAAAGAATAAGACAATTCAAGAATGTGCAAGGGTCATGCTTCATGCTAAGAAACTGCCATATCATTTTTGGGCTAAAGCCATGAATACTGCTTGTTATATTCTAAATAGAGTAATCATCAGATCTGGCACATCAGCTACCTTATATGAGCTATGGAAGGGAAGGAAGCCAACTGTGAAATACTTCCATGTTTTAGGAAACAAATGTTACATTTTGGCTGACCATGAGCAAATGAGGAAGATGGATCCTAAAAGTGATGAAGGAATCTTTTTGGGATACTCTATAAATAGCAGAGCCTACAAAGTTTTCAACTCAAGAACTAAGGTTGTGCTGGAATCCATAAATGTTGTGGTTGATGACTCAACTACAGAAGCTGGTGTCACATATGATATTGGAGCATTCTTTCCCATGAGTGATGAAGATGTCACAGAAGATGTTGGAACATTACACGATGTTCCTGAAGATGCTGCAGACTCAAATAATGTTAATTATAAACCTGCAGAGACTGAGAAAGTAGACAATGGACCCTCCACCAGAATTCAGAAAGATCATCCTAAGGAGCTTATAGTAGGAGATCCAAATAGTGGAAGAATGACCAGATCAAGAGAAGTTGTTGCAGGTATTTGCTTTGTCTCAAAGTTGGAACCCAAGAATGTCAAGGAGGCCTTGAATGATGAATTCTAGATCAATGTTATGCAAGAGAAACTAGGGCAGTTCAAAAGGTATGAGGTCTGGGATCTTGTACCAAGACCTGAAGAAATGTTATTGGTACAAGATGGGTGTTTAAAAACAAGTCTGATGAGCAAGGTTTGATCACTAGAAACAAGGCCAGACTTGTTTCTCAAGGGTACACTCAGATTGAAGGAGTGGACTTTGATGAAACTTTTGCTACTGTTGCTAGACTGGAGTCTGTTAGATTGTTACTTGGAGTGGCTTGCCTTTTGAAATTCAAGCTATTTCAAATGGATGTTAAGAGTTCCTTTCTGAATGGATACTTGAATGAAGAAGTATATGTGGAACAACCAAAAGGATTTGTTGATCCTACATTTCCAGATCATGTGTTCAAATTGAAGAAGGCCTTGTATGGGTTGAAACAAGCTCAAAGAGCTTGGTATGAGAGGCTAACTGAGTTCCTCGACAACCATTGAAACAGAAGAGGTGGAATTGACAAAACTCTCTTTGTTAAAGAGAGGGATGGAAAACTCATGATAGCTCAAATCTATGTAGATGATTATATGTTTTGAGGGATGTCGGATGAGATGGTTTAACACTTTATCAAGCAAATACAATCTGAGTTTGAGATGAGTTTAGTGTGTGAATTAACTTACTTTCTTGGTCTCTAAGTCAAACAGATGGAAGACTCCATATTCCTTTGTCAAGGGAAATATGCAAAGAGCATTGTGAAGAAGTTTAGCTTGGAGAATGCTGACCATAAAAGAACTCCTTCTCCTACACACTTGAAGTTATCTAAGGATGAAAAGGGTGTTAGTGTTGATCAGAGTTTTTATAGAAGCATGATTGGCAATCTTCTATACCTTACTGCAAGCAGACCTGACATAACTTTTGATGTAGGAGTCTGTGCTAGATATCAAGCTAAACCTAAAGTCAGTCATATCAAACAAGTCAAAAGGATTTTGAAGTATGTGAATGGTACATGCGACTATGGTCTGTTATATTCTCATAGTTCTAATTCCATGTTGATGGGATATTATGATACTGATTGGGCCGGTAGTGCTTATGATAGGAAGAGAACACATGGTAGACGTTTCTTTCTGGGAAACAACTTGATTTCATGGTTGAGTAAGAAACATAATTGTGTTTCTTTATCTACTGACGAGGTTGAATACATAGCTGCAGGTAGCAGTTGTTCTCAAATATTGTGGATGAAGCAGATGCTAACTGAATATAATGTCACACAAGATATCATGACACTTTTCTGTGACAACTTGAGTGCCATCAATATTTCAAAGAATCCTATTCAGCACAGCAGGACCAAACATATTGACATCAGGCACCACTTTATTAAAAATCTTGTAGAAGACAAAGTTATAACATTGGAGCACGTTGCCACAGAGAATCAGTTAGCTGACATCTTCACTAAAGCCTTGGAAGCTAATCAATTTGAAGTGTTGAGGGGAAAACTTGGGGTTTGCCTGTCTGAAGATTTGTAGTAGTCAATTTGGTGTGGGAATACTATTTGCGTAAGTGTATATGTGTTCCCACCAAATAGAGATAGGTCTTCAAAGACAACTCTCATTTGTAGCATTACTTATCAACAATATCCTGATATTCAGATGAGGCTGATGATGATCTGGATTGAGAAGATTAAGTGGAAGAGTATGATGAGGCTACAGAAGATGATACCACACTGTAGTGTTATTTTTTTTATGGTTATGTAAGGGCTTAATGCCTAGTATAATTTTGTCACTTCATGTGCTTGTTATGAACTTTAATCTCTTGTGTTATTATTTGGTTATTTATTTAGTTAACTACCTTTGTCATATTATGGCTAAAAAGGGAGAGCAATATTAACTTTACTAACCACTTCATTGCTAACCACTGGTTGCTGCTATTGAGGGGGGAGTTCTAATCTATTGTTGTAGAATAAGGAACTGATTAAGGGGGAGAGTTCTAATCTATTGTTGTAGAATAAGGAACTGATTGAGGGGGAGGCTATAGAGTGTTTTTGCTTTTTCCACTACTGTTCTGATTTTTTTGGCCTCTGACATTGTGTTTCTGCTTGTAAGGGTTATTTAGTTAGTTTTAGCCAAAATCTGCCAAAGGGGGAGATTGATGAGTCCAAGCTTTTGAGGTTGGAATCAATTTTGGTAAAACTAACTTAAACAGCAAGATGTTGGACAAGATGTCCTAACATGAAGAACTAAATGAAGATCAAGATGTCCTATCATGATGATTCAACATCTTTGTTTGTTACTTTTCAGATTTTAATACTGCTATTTTATTTCCTGATTTTAGATTATTCTGGGATTATTTGTTTTTCCTAGGTGGCGTCCAAGATTGAGGAATCAGAGATTCTGATAATAATTCGAAGATGCCATTTTATAAGAATAAAGGCATTTTAGGAAACTTTGGATTGAAGAGACTATTCTTGAGGAGAATCAGTTGCAGATTCTGGTAACAGAATTGCTGCATTTTTGAAGCCCAAATCCATTCTAGTTTATGGTTATAAATAGGATGGATTTAACCTAGTAAAAGTGTGGAAAAATACATTGCTTCTTAATGAGTTCTAGGGTTTGCATTTGTGAGCCTCTCTTGTGTCGTGTTGATACTAGAGCTGGGCTGCTTACATTGAGTTTTAATTTCTATCACTGCTGTGATTGAAAGGGAATTGAGAAGGGTCTCATACCTAGGAAGAGTCTTAGGTAAAAATTAAGCACGGGTAGTGATTAAAGCATAAGTTGTAAAGTGGAGGTTGTTTAGCTTAGAATTAATACTATCTAGTGGATTTCATTCCTGGCTTGGTAGCCCCCAGACGTAGGTGTTGTTGTTCACCAAACTGGGTTAACAATTACTGTGTGCTCATTTACTTTCTGCAATTTGTATTTTACTCCTTATTGTCATTGTATTTGAAGCAGAGATCAAGTGTCTCGACATCTCTAAGGACATCTGAGATCCGCTACCAGAATTTCAGATTGTTCCTCTTTCCTAATGTTGACAATTTTGTTGACATTAATGCCATCAAGATATTCTTAATTGGAAATCCAGTTCCTACTCTACTCGCATACGCCTACCACTCAGTCCATATTAGAAGTTCTTATAGCGGAGGAATGATTGCATGTTGTGTGTCGTTGTTATACAAGTGGTTTATTTCTCACTTGCCTCGATCTTTTTCTTTTTGGGATCTTAAGGATGGTTTCTTGTGGTCGTAGAAGATTATGTCTCTCACCTATTCTAATATTGAGTGGTATAATCGTTCTTATGACGGAGTAATGATCTTTGATAGTTGTGATGAGTTTCCTAATGTACCTCTTCTTGGTACAAAAGGAGGTATTAGCTACAACCCGATTTTAGCTCGTCGCCAGCTCGTTTATCCTGTGAAGGACAAACCAAGCAATATCCATTTGGAAGGATTCTTTTTCAAAGAAGGTGAAGATAACAAAGCGTTCAAGGAGAAGATTGTGCATGCCCGGCATCATGTTCACAAAAAAGGAAGAGTAGTTCTAGGAAAGCCAGATTGTGTCTCTTTGAAGCCTTATATCCAACGGGTACAAGATAGAGCTATCCAGTTGAAGATGCCTTATCCTCGTCAGGAGCCTTTACCTATTGCTGCTAGAGAGCCTACTCTAATATTCATGACTGATGCAGAGAAGCTTCAGATTACTTTGACCAAGGTGCAACGAGAGAGGACGCGTGGAAGAATAAATACAAGATTGTCAACAACGAGAACGCAGAACTCCAAAAGATTTTGAAGCAGAAGAATAAAGAAGAACTTGCCACCAAAAAAAGGATGGTGTAAGAGGATTTAGTTTCCTCTAGCATTCAGTCAACTTCTATTATTCAGCAGAGTTCAGACACTCCTCCTCCCTCAGTTGCGTGGTAGTTAGTTTTCGACAAGCTTGTGTTTGAGAAAGCTCAGATAGAAGAACAGATCAAGAAGCTCACTAAGAAGTTGCAATAAGGGATTGGATCTTCTTATGGGATTTATTAGATTTCTAGATTCCAGTTTTCTATTATCTGCTATTTTATTTAGGATTTTTTAATGTTGTACCTCGATTGTAATCCTTCAGTTTATTAATGAAATGGAGTTTTTAATTATTCAAAAGTGGTATCCATTTATGATTTTTGCAATATGACTGTTAAGTTCCTCGAAAATAATTCATTTGCATTTGCACATCATGCATTATTCAAACATTTTTGCATTCCAGGGACTTACTCATGTCTTCTGTCTCCAATAGTCAAGTTATCACTCGAGCCAACTGTAAGTGAAGATGGACAAACTTGAACAAGAAAACCTGGAACTCCGAAAGGAAGTGACTAATTTGAAGGTTGATATGGGGCATCTAATTACTCTAGTTGAAGCCTTAGTCGTTGTTCAAGTCTCACCTCTTATGGGAGAAGAAGAGATGACTAAGATCCTCTTGAAGACTCTGAGTTCATTCGTTCTTGAGAAGATAACAGCCAGTTGTAATACCTCAAATTTGCCCTTATATTTTTCTCAATAATTGGCTTATGCTTCATGCATTTGCATTTCATAATAGGTCATACTAAATCATACATCATTGGTTAAAAGGCATGGTATCAAGTATATCAAGGTGTGGACAGTCCACAGCAAAAAGGACAAAAGTAAAAGCTTTTCCAAACAATTCACAAGGGTTCCACCCATCTCAATTCATTTCATTTGAGTCCTCAAGGTATCACAAGATGAGAATTTAACAGAAGATTGAAGGAAGTAATATTCTCTTAACCAGTGCAAACTAGGGTTTTGGAATTCTGGAGTATAAAACCCCAATGGGAAAGATTTTTGAGCTTTTATCATCTCCAAATGGTATATCTCATTTTTGTTAGAGAAGATAGACATCATACTCAGAGTAATTTGGATTTGGAGGATGTGCTGATTTCTCCTAGATTGAGGGTTCAAAATTAAGGTTTGCCATAAAATCAGTTTATTTCTGATTTTTTTGGGCAAGACTTGATTCTATGGTATTCTACATGTCCTCAAGGGTCTAACGATGAAGAATTGTCCATCAATTTGATATGGAAGGGTTTCAATTGATGAATTGATGGAGAATCAGGAGAATTGGGGAAAAATCAACAGTTCAGAAGAAAAAGTCAACTCTTGACCTTTTGAGGTCAAATTCATGTTCCTCATGTCAAATATGATCATTGGTGAAGATTTGATAAAGAAATAATAAGAGATTCATCAAAAATCAAGAAATGCGCAAAGTTGCCAAAAATAGAAACTAGGGTTTCTATTTATGGCAAGTTTTGGCAAGGTGAGAGGTCAACTTCAGAGCATTCTTTCTCCATTTTCCCAGCACCAAATTGAAAAGTTAGGGAGGCCTATCAAAAGGTCACATTTCAAGCTTCAAAACCATACCAAGAACATCCCCATTGGATCAAAATTGAGAGAGATATGATGGATCAAAGTGAAGAGAAATCAAGGCAAAATGGCAAGTCATGACCAGCCAATGCGCCATAATTTCCACAAACACTTGGTGTGCATGTTGTGCCAAAGTTCATGGTCAAATTTCTCAATGATAGAGACTCCAAATGGAAAAGAGTTCAACATGACTTTTGTTCATTTCCATATCCCCTTCAACTTTGGTGTTGGACATTAGTTCATGTGGTCATTCCTTTGAGAGATATGGTGGCTCAAAATGGGTAACCTCTCACTGATATTTTCACAAGCGCATGAGCTGGTCAGGCCAGGTCAGGCTGACATGCTACACCAGTTATGCATATCCATCTTCATGATCATTTTTTATTACCTTAGAGGTTCTATTTGTAATTGTCTTGAACATAAACCTTGCTCTACTCCATGTTTTCTTTCCAAAGAGCCATTAAACTCACCATTTCACCCTATGGCCACGGAGATGTACTCCTCCAAAGTTCACCTCATGATGGTTACTTTTCTTCATTACCAAGTAAACCAAACCAAGACAGACATTGTTCTTTTCTTACTTTTACATGCGCATGATTCACATACATCATCCCTTCATACATAACATTACCCTAACAAGTTAAACATGTCATTTACACACACTGCATGACCATGTACTTGTTACTATATATATTCAAACACAAAAGAAAGAAGAAAAAACTTGCATAGCAAGCCATGTTGCTCAATACCCTTCATCATCACCGTACATTTACTTCACCACCACCATAACACTCCATGATCTCTCCACACTTAAACAAAAACCACACAACTCGTGTCTAACTAACTTGACTCACTCAGTTGACTCACTCACCCTAATCAGAGTTCTAACTGTTAACCAAGGTGGTTAACAGTTAACCCAAGGTATATAAGGCTCCCTCTAACAGAATTGAAAAGAGGACACTTCATTCTACACACTTCTCTGAAATTTCCACCTTCTTTCTCTTAATCTTTTCTCTCTTTCTCTCGAAGATTTACTCATTCTCTTTGCAATTTTATCCTCCATTCTTCATCAAGAAGCATCAATGGAGTAAAGGAAGAGATTTAAGCTGCTATATCCAGATTGATTCACACATTCAGCAGTTAATTTTCAAAAATTTCAAAGCTTCTTCATAGCCTTTATTTGGCCAAAATCAAGTTCAAGAAATAAGTGGAACCTCACCTCTGGTATTCTTTGAAGCTAAGGAAGCAGTAAAAAGCACATGTTTCAGTTCAAGCCTCTTGTTCTCTTTTGATCTAATTTCACTTGTTTTTGCATGATTGAAGCTTAGTAGGAGCAATGTGACCTCTGGCTAGTTGATATGCACCTTAGGTGCTTAGTTGAAAATCTTAGGGCAAACTTGTTGGCTTCGATTCTCTCTGTATGTGTGTTGTTCGTGATTTTTGATGCTAGATTCATGATCTACTAGTTGAGAGGAACATTTTGATATAAGGTTTGTGTGCTTCTGGTCACCTGAAACTTTGTCCAGGGCGGAGGATCACCGGAGAAGACGACCGGAGTCTTCTCTGGCCACCTGAGTTGATGAACTCACATAAACCCTAGCCTGAGTCCAGTTTAAGTCTGTAACACCCCAAAATTTTCCCTACCTTTTTTCTGGCTTATGTTTCCTTTTCATTTGCATCATTAGGTCATAATTCATAATCATATAGTGCATTGGACTTCTAAGGCATGGGATTACAACGTTTCTTTAAATAAGGGTCTTCTATTTGTAAGAGTTTGAAGTCTGGTCCTTGTAATATTCTTATTCAGAGGATTCATCAAAGGCTTTGGGTCAGAGGTTCATTGGTGTGAATCAGGGTTTAATTTCTTCTCAGTTCAAGTCATCTTCTTCAAGATTTATCAGTGTACATCAAGGTGACTTAGGGTTTTTTTTCAAGGTTGAGTTATAGACTTCATCAGGTTGTCAAGCAAGAGTTCCTGGGAGGATTCACATGATCAAAGATTCAGAGGATGTTTAATTTGGATTTTTTGTTTCAAATGGCAAGATTATTCAGTGGTAGCTATGTGCACTTTATTAGAGGCTCGTGAAAAAGTTTGGGATTGGTTTTGGATTCATTTGGCTACCCATTTGCTAAATCATGTTATCCACCTTTTGATTTTCAAATCCATTGTTCATTTCCTAATATCCATATCCATTTTTCTAAACCAATTATCCATTTCATCTCACAACCATATTTCATTTTAAATTCATTTAAATTCATTTAAATCCATTTATCCACTCTTCAAATCCATATTTTCCAATAACCAAATTCATAAAACCATATCCATTTCAATTCATGTCTATATCCATTCATTTTAACCTTTTTTTTTATTATTATCCATTTATTAACTAATTTACCATTTTCCAATTTTTTCCCACTCTTATTCACATCCAATTTTACTCCATATTTTAAATCACTATGTTAATAACCATTAAACCATTCCATTATCCATTTGTTATATCCAATACCATTCCAAATCCATTTCTTTTCTTTTTATCCATTAAAGCTATTTCATGTCCAAATTAAATTCAATGCATATATCCACAAACCATATCCATTTTAGAATTATTTTTTATGTGAATATATTTCCATTTATTTTACTAATAACCAAACCACATTCAAAACCCATCTTTTTATTTTACCATTAATTCAAGGCCAAACGTGTGGGCAATTACACAGCTTTCACAATGGAATTACACAACAAATCACTCTAACCGAATTTCAAGCTGAATTCCTATCCTACCCTCCCTAAATTCTGGTATAAAGCTACAGTGGTAGTGTCATCTTCATTCACTAGCAAAAAAATTCAACCAACCCGAACGTCATCTTCATTTTCTTCTCATCCTCATTTTTCTGCAGAAACTAACACGACATCATAACCTAACAGAAATTGAGAAAAAGAGTTTCTTCTTCCCCAGACCTTCAATCGAGAGCTTTATTTCCAAATTCATCTTCAATATTCTTCTCACAAAATTCTTGAATCCTTCACAAATCATCACTTACCAAAATCAATTCATCATCCTGAAATAGCTCCACAATTTCAAAAAACTGCAGCAGCGCATCATTCTCGAGCAGTGCACAAAGCAACACAAGAAGAAGTAGAAAAATGAAGCGAGAAAGTTCAACACAACAACAGTTCAGATTCGCAGAAAAGGAAGCGAGAAAGTTACGAGAACAACACAAAGAGAAGACCATTGAAGCACGAAAGCAGAAGCGAGATCGAAGGGATTCCATACCTATTACAGTGTTCTTCCATCGGCGTTGTCGCATAAACTCGGTAATTTTGTTCTGAGCTCCATATTTCCGATTGGCTTGATACTGTGTTTGTGTTGATATACTCTGATATGTGCGAATGGTTTGATGTTGTGTCTATTTTGTTCGTGTTGGCGTTGATTGTTTTTCTGAATCTTCTTTGTTGATTTGCATAATTTGTGATTTGCTGTGGCTATGATATGTGCGAGTGAGTTTTGGTTCCTATGGCGATTCGTGTAAGTCAGAGTAAGAGCGATGAACTCGTTGCTCGATTGGGTACGGGAATACTCTGATGCTACCGGCGAGAGGATACTGCGCGGAGGATGATCGTTGCCGGTTTTAGAGCGATAGGGCGGAGAACGTTGAAGGAAGGTGAGCGTCGGGGATCCCGGCGTGGTGCTGAGACGGCGCATTGGAGGATTCGGTTATGGTGTTGTAGTGTGAGACGTCGCAATTTGAACGGAGAAGAAGACGGAGGGAGGAATGACACGGCGGCGAGGCAAGGAAAGGCGCGGTGGAGAGTGGTTGTTTCTGGAGGATGAGGGATTGCGATTAAAAGAAGAAGAACACCAGGAAGAATGGCTGAGTTTGTAAAACTTGTTAGTTTTTAGGTTAAGGCTATAACGTTGACCGGGTTTGGGCCTGTATTAGGGATACCTCTCTTTTCACACTTCCAAGTCAACTTCGTACCCCCTGGATAAGTTTCATTTGGCCTGAAACTGCTAAGCCCAGGCGCCTTAAACTTCAACCACACACACCCTGTTATCGCTCGCTGAACCCCCCTGTGCATAATGAGAACTAAGGCTATTGGGCTTCAACCTCAGGCTCACACGCTGGACTTCTGACCCCACTCCCTGGTCTGCTGCATGCACCCCTTAGTTTTATTTTGTTAATAGTTTTTATAATTGTTTAACTGTTTTATTTGGTTTTAATTTTTGTTTTAGTTAATTAATTTAAGATAACTATTTTTAATTACTTTTTATTAGAAATAGATTTAATTAGAAATTAACTTGAATTAATTTTTGGATTAACTTTAGATTTAGTTTTTAATTTTAGGTTAACCCTTTTACTAGCATTTAATCTTCTTTTAATTAGAATTTTAATTTTAATTTGGATATTCTTGTTTAATTTTGATGCATATTTTGATTAATTCCTGATTAAGTACTTGACTTGCTTCTGGCTTGATTTTTCTTTCGCGATTGCGATGCTTCGTGTTTACTTGCTGATTACTCCTGTATTCACATGCTCCCTTAAGGCTCCTAATCCGACTTAATTTCTGATTAAGCTCGGAGTAGGATAAACATTAGGCTCTCAATCCAAGCATGATAACATTAGGTTAGCTCCCTCCTAATCCTGACCTTAGGGCCATTTTGCATGATAACATTAGGACTCTTAGTTTCCCTTTAGAGTTTCCTTTGGGTCTTCTCTCTTCTCCTCTCAAAACTTCTTGAAAACACTTAATAAAGATAACGTGTATTGCGCACGAGCCTTAAGCGTGGGGAATGAGAAATGAGGGGCTTCTGCTCATCTTTCTAGAGTGCTTAGCGGGCGTCCTGTCTTGGGACGATTTGTTAAGTATTCGTCCCTGTGCCCTAGACTTTGGTGCAATGCAAGTTATGAACTAACATAAAAAACACTTCTGTCTAAAAAACACAAAAACAAATTCAAATCTTTTTATCCTTCGGGATTGTTGGGTTTCAAATTTCATTTTCAGAAAGAGCTCGTCGCTCACGTAAAAAACACTTACCCATTCGTGGTCGTACCCACGAACTACATTAGCTCTGATTCCTCTCTCTCGTCCGATTGAGGATATGTAGGCACAAGACAGCGATTGTCTTGGCGAGCAACCTTCCCCCACAGTTCCCGTCCGAACTACGTTGACTCTGACTTTCCCATTGCACTTAGGGAGTACGTAGGCCTAGGGCATCAAATATGTCCTACCGAGTCTGTCTTAGTCACCCCCATCCCCGTTTTCTTTTGTTCAGCCATAGATAGTAGGACAGCTCACCCTCCGTTTAGACAACAAGCGTGGATCCCATCGAGTATGATGGATGCGTGGGGGGCTAACACCTTCCCCTCGCATAACCGACTCCCGAACCCGGACTATGGTTGCGATGACCATGTCTTTCCCCCTTTCTCTTCAGGTTTATGTAGTGTTTCCTTTCCCTCTCCCGGGATAAATACACATTGCTGGCGACTCTGTGTTTTCTACTCCACTCTCGCGTATGTATCGCTGGATGCGAATCTTTCAGGAGCGACAACTGGCGACTCTGCTGGGGACTCTGGTTGACCTCTTGCTGGTCCATCCCCTTTAGCGAGTCGATCCTAGCGCTTGTTTGTTTGTTTTTCAATTGGGTGTTTATTTGTTGTGCTTTATTATGTTGCATATTACTGTTTTACAGCTTTTATTGCATTGCATTTCATGTTATTACTGTCATACTGGATATTGTTGTGTTGTGCTGGCTGGTTTCTGTTTGGCAGGTTGGGTTGTTCTGAGAGATAAGTCCAATACCCAGGCTTGAGTACACCCTAGGACTAGAGTGGAGAGTAGTGGGACCTACGTGCCAGCTTGGTCCGTTTGTGTGTTCGCGAAATTCACAACCAGACGAGGCTATCTTGGGACGCATTATGACGTGTGTGTCTTGCGCATTTCAGGGTGTCGATCTAGAGAGATGTCGACTCTGGTGACCGTTTCTCCGATACCTCAGTTGCGCCTCTCCTACCGACCTGTGATAATGGTAGACCAGAAATGGCAAACCCATTACACTTGTCGATCCGAGGACCCAATGCTGAGGGACTCGCATAGGATGGCCGTATTTTTAAGGGGAATCAGTTGAGGCCTCCTCGATTGATGATGATGCCAAATCAGAAATGGTGAACGTATCATCATTTCTCGACCTGAGAGCCCGAGATATTGAGGATCCTCACCTTTCTAGAACCCACATGTGAGAGAGGATGGGTGTTTGTAGGTCTGCAGGAAACCAAAACCTTCAACCTACCCGGTTTTCTGGATTTCTCATCAGTGTTTGATTATCTGGGTTTCTGGTTATCTCAGTGATTCGGTATTCTGGAATTCTGGTTTTCTGGGTTGTGGTTCTCGTTCAGTTAATAGCACAGGACATCCAGAAGTGATGCCTTGATCCCATGCTTGCATGTGCATATCATTTTTCTTGCATTGTAACATGTTTGACATTTTTTAGGGCTTGCATCTTACTCTTGATTCTGGTTTTCTGAGGTTGCCTTAGCATGGATGTCCAGAGAAAGAAGATTGTTGCTTATTCGTTCCCAGACCCGACCTTGACGTTGATTCACAAGCTGATTAGTATGGCTAGTCTCGGAGTTCGTACAGAGTTCGGTGGAGAGTATGGGAGACTTCTGAAGGTTGTCTACAGTATCTCCGAGTATGAGAAGGATGCCATTCATACACTTCTTCAGTTCTATGACCCGTCTTTCCGTTGCTTCACTTTCCCAGACTATATCTTGGCTCCAAAGTTGGAGGAGTTCTCATTTATTTTGGGAATCCCCATCAGGCATGACATAGTATTCTTTTCTGAAGAACGTCCCGGGATAAAAGAAATGGCCACTGCTCTTCATATCGGTGAATCCGCTCTGAGCAATAATATTGTGGAGAAGCAAGGAGCTAAGGGTTTCTTATTTAAGTTCTTGTTTGATCAATCATACATACATGTTAAGGAGAAGAATTGGACTGCTTTCCAAGCTATTCTGGCTATGTGCATCTATGGGATTGTCCTGTTTCCCAATGTTCCTGATCTGGTTGATATGCATGCTGTCAGGATCATTATTTCAAAAAATCCTATACCTACCTTGCTAGGTGATGTGTATCACTCAGTCCACTACAAGAATGAAAATAGGCGTGAAAAAATTGTGAGTTGCTGTGCACCACTCTTATCTACTTGGTTTCTGAGTCATCTCCCCGAAGCTGGCGCTTTCGTTGAGACGAGAGATTCTCTGAAGTGGTCAAAGAGGTTAATGGGCTTGAATGCTAACAACATTGTTTGGTTCAACCATGACTTGCTAGGGATGGAGATTTATGTAGGTGCGGAGAATTCCCTAATGTACCCTTGATAGGGAGAAGAGGTGGAATTAACTATAATCCTTCCCTTGTTATCAGGCAGTTTGGTTATCCTTTGAGAGGTCCACCTGAAGAGCGAGATATCAGAGAGTCTTTATTCTTCAATGGTACTGGGAATCAAGAGATGATAAGGAAGATTGTGAATGCTTGGAAGCAGGTGACCAAGAAGGGAAAAACTTCATTCGGGAAATGTAATAACCGGGCTTCTCCTTCCTATGAAGAGTGGATTAAGAAAAGAGCAGAAGAAGAGCTTCTTCCTTTCCCGGTGGAACCACCTTTGTATCCTTTGATGATCGAGGCTCCCACGACTGTTGATATAGAGAAGTATGATAAGTTATGGGCTGAGAAGGAGAAACTCCGAGAGGAGAATCGTGAGCTGGGCAGAGAGGTTGGTCAGTTGAAGCACGAAAAAGACGAAGTTATCCATGTTGCCAGGTTGAAATCATAACTTTTGGCTGTGAAGGAGAAAGAATTGTCTAAAGAAGCCACAACCAGAGAGAAAGTGGCTCAAGCGTTGAAAAGTGTTAGCAAGGTCCTTTCGTCCAAAAAGAAAGAGTTGGCATATGCTATGTCAAGAATTCACAGGTTCCGTGACCGTCGGAATACAGCAATTACTGCCAACAGGTTGAAAGAGGACAAGTATCTGGAGTAGATTGAAGGTTTGAAGACAAAGCTTCGGAAAAAGAATAAGGAGATTTTATCAGGGATCTTTGAGAAGAGAGCAATTGAGGAAAAGCTCAAGGAAACCATGGCAGATATGGAATAGCTGAAGATCCAAGCCGAAGTGAAAAGAGCCAGAAGCGAAGGTCCAAGTTCAGGTGGAGCTTCTGGAGAAGATGATTGGGAATTGCATAGTCGTTATTTAACAGGGATCTTGCACAGGAGGGATCTTTTGATTCAGGAGTTGATTCAGAGACCAGAGCATCCTAATACCAAGAAGCTTCTCAAGGAAGTGCAGAATTGGTGCAAAAAGAATGACGAATGGGGAATTCTAGCACGGCTGAGTCTTGATGATATGCCTTAGTTCCCTTGCTGCTGTTTTCTTTGTATTTCCGGGATCACCGCCAGGCTTGTTGGTCGGGGTCTTTGTTTATGCTTATTCAGACTTGTGTTATAACGGATGCTTATTCTCTTTATATGATCAGGAATTTAGTTCTCTTCTGTTGTTAAAACTGGAATCAAGGGATAGATTGCCTTGATAATGTTCATATATGTTTGCATTTGCATACTCATTTGCATACTCATACGCATAGCAGGTGTTCCTGAGCGGATTTCTCATTTTGACTTGGTATTATCTTCAGGACAGCCAGCTTGGCCTGCCACCACTACTCAGCCTGTGATAATCAGAGGATAGCCATGGAACAACTCCGTGCAGAGGTAATTGAAATGAAGATTCAGATGAGGCAATTTGGGGAAGATATGTTGGTCATGTCCCAAGAACAGAAACTGCTGAGGGAGGAAGTCAACCAGATGAAGACTCAGATGGGCTTGGTCATGGAAATCTTGGATAAGGTGTTAAAGAAGGAAGACAGTAATGTGCTCGCTTCCACAACAGAGGTCCATACTCCTCCTATCTCTATGGGATTTGTTCTAGATCGTAGATTGCCTCGTGAATCCCCTCCACAATCTGAAGTTTATGAGCTTTCTCCTCGGCAATCACTCCCTGCTCCCCAAGAGGATCCTAGGCTAGAGAGGCCTAGGAAGAAGTTTGATCCTCCTCCGATGCCGTATCGGAAATTGCTTCCTTATCTGCTCGAGCTCAAACTAGTCGAGCGTGTCACTCTAGGACCAACTCCGACTGGGTTTTCTTTGGGTTCCAATATGAATGCTAGGTGTGACTTCCATTCTGTGGCACCTGGTCACAATGTTGAGAATTGTACAAGGTTTAAGCATAAGGTCGAAGAACTCATTGATTCAGGGGCAATCAAGTTCTCATCAGAAGTGGAGACTCCTCCCCTTTTTGCAGGATCCACCTCATGTCATGGACTTTCTCCACAACCTTTTGTTGCAGAAGCTCTACGTCAGCAACCTTTATTTGTGCCTCAGCCAAATGTGGAAAGGAAAGTGCAAGCGCAGGTGAGGCGCCCAAATCAGCATCGACAACATAATTATCAGCAGCAGGGGCAACCGAGACTAAGAAGGCCCAAGAGGATATTTAATCCTATTCCTATCCCTTATAGTCAGTTGTTTGCTCATCTGCTCAAGAACTCTCTGATTCAAACGAGGAGTACCACGCCAGTGCCATACCCTATCCCTCCGGACTTTGGCATGAACGCTAGCTGTGAGTTCCATTCGGGAACGTTTGGGCACACAATTGACGACTGTAATGCGTTCCAACACAAGGTGCAAGATTTGATCGACTCAAAGGTCATCACCCCAGATGGTACCCCCATGAGGTGAAGCTTCTTTATTAGAGTGAGCACTCCAGGCTGCGAAGACATCATCAGAAGCAATAAGTCCATATGGAGTCAAGTCTCCTCAACAATGGCAATCATTAGTTTCTTTATTGCATTTTCATATGTAGCTTTCATTTGTTTGTTTAAACATTGTCTGCATGTAAAAACTTGTTTGTGTTTGAATGTTGATTTTAATGCAATGATGTGTTGTTCCTGAAGTATCTTACTTTTATGCACTCATGTCATGTTTATATGCACTGCAACGCTATCTTTCTTGCCTAGACTCTTGGAGGGAGGATGACGAAATAAGAACGCAGATTTCTAATGGTACGCTTTTGGATAAAACCCTGTTAAGGATGTACAAGCATTGTTTGCAATTCATAAACACTGGAAAGATAAGGAGATAGACCTTTGTCAACCCCTTTGAGCCTAGTAGTAGGAGTTCTTTCTGAAAACAAAAAACCCTCAATTTTAACCCAGGGGCAGGGTAGGCGTCAGTTAGTTTGACCAAGTGTTCAACTTTCAGAAGGAGTGTACATCTGAGGATCCATTACCTTCCATTCCACTCTCAAGAGGTTAAGAGGTGTAGAATCACAATGGTTACTCCTCACCAACCAAAGAGTGAAACAGTCACAGCCCTTTCAAACAAGTCAGGCAAAACGGTGTCACACGACTTGTTCAAAAAGAAGAAAAAAAGAAAAAAAAAAGAGAAAAAGAAAAAGCCTGCTAAGTCGAAAAACTTGAAAGCAAGTGACTTAGGTAAAAGTTAAGGCATCCCTCTGGACTTTAAAATTGAAAACTCAAAAGAGTCAGTCCAGGCAAAAATTAGGGAACAAAAAGCAAAAGAATGAGAAAGCGAAAAGCCAAAAGGATTACAAAGAAAATCCTCGATAAGAACAAAGTCGTGTGACTATAGACACAAAAGACAAAAAGGGGCGACTGTTAGTCCAAAACCTCGTCAGGTGTCGAATCACCAGTTGCATGGATTCCCTAGAAATCGGGAAACCTTTTGAGAGACGAGCGCTTGTGTCAAATTAACTGAACATAGGACTGGAGAATATCATGAAGAGTGGGTGGGTACCAATAAACTTTGAGCCATAAATCCTTTTTTCTCAAACCGCGAACCAGGCCACGCTACAACCCTTAAAAGTCCTAATTGAAACAGGGTTTACTCTGAAGGCGTACTTCAACGAGATAGCGTTCCTGACTCCCATGAGTTGTGCTAATAAGATTTTTGTTGGTGTTGCATGTGCGTATTGCTTTCCTTTCAAAAATAAGTGTCGTAACTCGGTTGTGTGACATATTTTCAATAAGGACTCCAGGATTAACATATATGTTGCATTTGAATAATCATTCTCAGAATAAACATTTTCTGCTTGCATACATTTATTTGACATCAAAGAAGCTTACACGATGAACATCAGTCGAGAAGCTTAAACTGGCCAAGTTGTGGTACCTGAGACTCTAGAGGACATGTTGCTAAAAGATTATGTGGGAAAAAGGTGTTCCCAACCATTTGTGTTTAGATGTAACCAATCTAGGACAATCACACCGGGAAATCTCTTCAAAATGTAGCCAAGCTGGGGCATTCAAGTTGAGAAGGTCTTTTCAGAATACAATCAACCATGGGGCATTCATGTTGAGAAAATTTCTTCGAACTGGGGCAATTATGTCGAGATTCGGTAAATCTCTTGAAGACTAGTCGGTCAGAGACAAATGTACTGCAAGGTTCAGAATACTGTGGCAGAACATTTCAGGTCATTACGAACCCTCTCGAGGTGGTTTACTTCATGAATCATGAAGTATGGGACAGTTATGTCCAGACTGGATATATCTCTAAGAGTTTGAAGACCCCGAGGCATTGTTGAACGCCAGGATTTCTGTAAAATCCTCTTAAGATGATTGCTTCAAGTAGACCCTGTGGTCTGGGGCAAGGTGGAGAGTTAAAGGAACTGTGTTTCGCTCTTGACAATCAATATGCAGAAACTTGAAGCACTGAGTTGTTCCCAGTGTGGGACTTTTGGAGTCTTTTCCCTCCAGCAAAGAGCCAGAGGGTATCTTTTTCTAGCAAGGTGTGGGAATTGTTATTCTTCCTCATGCAGAGAATTGTCCTATGTTCGAAAAGGGCTTTTATGAAGGTTTCTTATCTCTAGCAGTACAGGTGGAATCCTCACTCTCAGCAAGGTAAGATGATAGAATATCGTCAAGAAGACGATGAGGAGTCAGAGTGTTCTCTTCCTCAACGGTCATATCTAGTCATCTCAAGTAATTCAAAGTCCAATCTTCATTGGTACCTCCCCAGTAGAGCTGCTCTCCCCAACTTTGAAGTCTGATCATCCTCAGCAGTTTACTGCTCTCCCAGTCAGAGTATCGAGGATCGTCTTCCTCAACAGAGTATAAAGAGGTAATTCCCCAAGAGGAGTCGTCGAGGATCGTCCCCCTCAGTAGGATACAAGAGGTTTACCCCTAGCCAGAGTTGTGATTTGGATCATCTTTACTCAGCAGGTAGCCAGAAACTGTCATTTCTACAGCCTCTTCTGCAAGAGATTGATGGAGCATCTTCTTTGATCAAAGATGGTGTTTCCCCACAGAGTATGGGGCAGTCGTTTTTTCCTCAGCTAGTCAGGAAACATGTGTTTACCCCCTAGCAGAGTGGATGTTGACAACTACTATTTTCCAAGCAGATGTTTCGATGAGGATCGTCCCCCTCAGCAGGATGTAAGAGGATCGTCCCCCTCAGCAGGAGTACAGAGGATTGTATACCCAGTTGAAGTTGTGTTTGGATTATTATTCCCCAGCAAGCTTTCAGAAGTTGATTGCTCTAAGGTGGATGTTGTTGTATCTCCTGCAGGAGATTCGTGGACAAAGATGTTATTATCCCCACAGAGTCCTGGGGTCTACTTTCCTCAGTTGGTTAGAAAGTATAGTCTCACTGACAACGGTTTGATCTAATCCCCAGCAGGGTAAGGGTAAAGTTATTTCCCTAGCAGCAGATTAAGCTCGTCGACATCCCCAAGTAGAGTCTGGTGGTGATTGGTAACCCCAGCAGGCCTAAAGTCCAATCATTTTTGGCAGGCGTCAAATCCAAGTTCTGAAGTATTTGGTGATCCTCAGCGGAGGAGTTTCCATCTTTAGTATCCATTTCCATCCCCAACAGAGTGGGTATTCTCTCGGAGTTTCGTCCATCTCCAGCAGAATTGGTGATTGTGATTTTCCCCAACAGGGTGAAGTTTTCCTCAACATGATTTCTTTGGTTTGATGGCAATGTAGTTTGTCATCCTCGGTGGAGCTGCTTTTGTTCTCAGCGTTTATTTCGCTGGGACGGTATTTTTGCATTGCATAAGCATTTTTTACATGGCATCCTCCCAAATGCGTAGCATTTCCACTTCGTGTGGAGCATTACGGCAAAATTCAAACATATGCATCCGAAGCATAAGCCAGGTTTGAGTTTTCCTTCGTCAGGAAAACCGGATTTCAGGAAAATATCATTCGACTTTACTCCACAAGTGTGGGTTTAGTCATTCAAGGCAATATTTGACAGTCTCACGGCAGAGTTGTTTGCCAGGATCGTTAATCCATTATTTCATTTTCACCCCTTTCGTCCAGGTGGTCTTTTGATTCATCCCTTCAAGGTTTTTACCTTTACACCCGTCCGTGTACCTTTTCGATACCCGTCTGTATTGAAACCTCTTTACACCCGTCCGTGGATTTTTTCGATACCCGTCCGTATTGAACCCTCTTTACACCCGTCCGTGTATTTTTTCGATACCCGTCCATATTGAACCTCTTCACACCCGTCCGTGTATCTTTTCGATACCCATCCGTATTGAACCCTTTTTACACCCGTCCGTGTATCTGTTCGATACTCGTCCGTATTGAACTTTTTACACCCGTCCGTGTATCTTTTCGATACCCGTCCGTATTGGACCTTTTTACACCCGTCCGTGTATCTTTTCGATACCCGTCCGTATTGAACCCTTTTTACACCCGTCCGTGTACCTTTTCGATACCCGTCCGTATCGAACCCTTTTACACCCGTCTGTGTACCTTTTCGATACCCGTCCGTATTGAATCTTTTTACACCCGTCCGTGTACCTTTTCGATACCCGTCCGTATTGAATCTTTTTACACCCGTCCGTGTATCTTTTCGATACCCGTCCATATTGAAACTCTTTACACCTGTCCGTGTATCTTTTCGATACCCGTCCGTATTGAACCTTTTACACCCGTCCGTGTATCTTTTCGATACCCGTCCGTATCTGATATCTTTGAATCTCTTTACACCCGTCCGTGTACCTTTTCGATACCCGTCCGTATCGAACCCTTTTACACCCGTCCGTGTATCTTTTCGATACC
Organism: Lathyrus tuberosus; assembly: GCA_022829125.1. Taxonomy (NCBI): domain Eukaryota; kingdom Viridiplantae; phylum Streptophyta; class Magnoliopsida; order Fabales; family Fabaceae; genus Lathyrus; species Lathyrus tuberosus. The sequence continues at coordinate 10,304,921 of JALAZF010000049.1, read as the reverse complement.
CGTCCGTATTTGATATCTTTGATTCCTTGACACCCGTCTGTGTTTATCCCCAGCATAGCTAACACTCGTTTGTGTTTATTTCAAGACATTTTAATACATTGTTTGTATTGGTTTCCAACACTCGTACGCGTTGTGACAGTGCATCATTTATTGCTTGTCCCCCAGTGGAGTCGTCTCTCCTTTGAGGATTGCAAATTTCAGGTTTCTTTTGGTATTCAATCTCCGTGAATCCTTTGAACGCATGACAGCCGTTGCTATCATACCTTCAGGACGAAGTTGATTGAATAGGGGGTAGCTGTAACACCCCAAAATTTGGCCTACCTTTTTTCTGGCTTATGTTTCATTTTCATTTGCATCATTAGGTCATAATTCATAATCATATAGTGCATTGGACTTCTAAGGCATGAGATTACATCGTTTCTTTAAATAAGGGTTTTCTATTTATAAGAGTCTGAAGTCTGGTCCTTGTAATATTCTTATTCAGAGGATTCATCAAAGGCTTTGGGTCAGAGGTTCATTGGTGTGAATCAGGTTTTAATTTCTTCTCAGTTCAAGTCATCTTCTTCAAGATTTATCAGTGTACATCAAGGTGAATTAGGGTTTGTTTTCAAGGTTGAGTTGTAGAATTCATCAGGTTGTCAAGCAAGTGTTCCTGTGAGGATTCACATTATCAAAGATTCAGAGGATGTTTAATTTGGATTTTTTGTTTCAAATGGCAAGATTATTCAGTGGTAGCTGTGTGCACTTTATTAGAGGCTCGTGAAAAAGTTTGGGATTAGTTTTGGATTCATTTGGCTACCCATTTGCTAAATCATGTTATCCACCTTTTGATTTTCAAATCCATTGTTCATTTCCTAATATCCATATCCATTTTTCTAAACCAATTATCCATTTCATCTCATAACCATATTTCATTTTAAATTCATTTAAATCCATTTATCCACTCTTCAAATCCATATTTTCCAATAACCAAATTCATAAAACCATATCCATTTCAATTCATGTCCATATCCATTCATTTTAACCTTTTTTTTATTATTATCCATTCATTAACCAATTTACCATTTTCCAATTTTTTTCCACTCTTATTCACATCCAATTTTACTCCATATTTTAAATCACTATGTTAATAACCATTAAACCATTCCATTATCCATTTGTTCTATCCAATACCATTCCAAATCCATTTCTTTTCTTTTTATCCATTAAAGCTATTTCATGTCCAAATTAAATTCAATGCATATATCCACAAACCATATCCCCTTTAGAATTATTTTTTATGTGAATATATTTCCATTTATTTTACTAACAACCAAACCACATTCAAAACCCATCTTTTTATTTTACCACTAATTCAAGGCCAAACGCGTGGGCAATTACAGAGCTTTCACAATGGAATTACACAACAAATCACTCTAACCGAATTTCAAGCTGAATTCCTATCCTACCCTCCCTAAATTCTGGTATAAAGCTACAGCGGTAGTGTCATCTTCATTCACTAGCAAAAAAATTCAACCAACCTGAACGTCATCTTCATTTTCTTCTCATCCTCATTTTTCTGCAGAAACTAACACAGCATCATAACCTAACAGAAATTCAGAAAAAGAGTTTCTTCTTCCCCAGACCTTCAATCGAGAGCTTCATTTCCAAATTCATCTTCAATATTCTTCTCACAAAATTCTTGAATCCTTCACAAATCATCACTTACCAAAATCAATTCATCAACCTGAAATAGCTCCACAATTTCAAAAACCTGCAGAAGCGCATCATTCTCGAGCAGTGCACAGAGCAACACAAGAAGAAGAAGAAAAATGAAGCGAGAAAGTTCAACACAACAACAGTTCAGATTCGCAGAAAAGGAAGCGAGAAAGTTACGAGAACAACACAAAGAGAAGACCATTAAAGCACGAAAGCAGAAGCGAGATCGAACGGATTCCATACCTATTACAGTGTTCTTCCATCAGCGTTGTCGCATAAACTTGGTAATTCCATTTTTAGCTCCATATTTCCGATTGGCTTGATACTGTGTTTGTGTTGATATACTCTGATATGTGCGAATGGTTTGATGCTGTGTCTATTTTGTTCGTGTTGGCGTTGATTGTTTTTCTGAATCTTCTTTGTTGATTTGCATAATTTGTGATTTGTTGTGGCTATGATATGTGCGAGTGAGTTTTGGTTCCTATGGCGATTCGTGTAAGTCAGAGTAAGAGCGATGAAATCGTTGCTCGATTAGGGACGCGAATGCTCCGATGCTACCGGCGAGAGGATACTGTGCAGAGGATGATCGTTGCTAGTTGTAGCGCGATAGGGAGGAGAACGTTGAAGGAAGGTGAGCGTCGGGGATCCCGGAGTGGTGCTGAGACGACGCGTTGGAGGATTCGGTTATGGTGTTGTAGTGTGAGACGTCGCAATTTGAACGGAGAAGAAGACGGAGGGAGGAATGACAAGGCGGCGAGGCAAGGAAAGGCGCGGTGGAGAGTGGTTGTTTCTGGAGGATGAGGGATTGCGATTAAAAGAAGAAGAACACTAGGAAGAACGGCTGAGTTTGTACAACTTGTTAATTTTTAGGTTAAGGCTATAACGTTGACCGGGTTTGGGCCTGTATTAGGGATACCTCTCTTTTCACACTTCCAAGTCAGCTTCATACCCCTGGATAAGTTTCATTTGGCCTGAAACTGCTAAGCCCAGGCGCCTTAAACTTCAACCACACACACCCTGTTATCGCTCGCTGAACCCCCCTGTGCATAATGAGAACTAAGGCTATTGGGCTTCAACCTCAGGCTCACACGTTGGACTTCTGACCCCACTCCCTGGTCTGCTGCATGCACCCGTTAGTTTTATTTTGTTAATAGTTTTAATAATTGTTTAACTGTTTTATTTGGTTTTAATTTTTGTTTTAGTTAATTAATTTAAGATAACTATTTTTAATTACTTTTTATAAGAAATTGATTTAATTAGAAATTAACTTGAATTAATTTTTGGATTAACTTTAGATTTAGTTTTTAATTTTAGGTTAACCTTTTTACTAGCATTTAATCTTCTTTTACTTAGCATTTTAATTTTAATTTGGATATTCTTGTTTAATTTTGATGCATATTTTGATTAATTCCTGATTAAGTACTTGCTTCTGGCTTGATTTTTCTTTTACGATTGCGATGCTTCGTGTTTACTTGCTGATTACTCCTGTATTCACATGCTCCCTTAAGGCTCCTAGTCCGACTTAATTTCTGATTAAGCTCGGAGTAGGATAAACATTAGGCTCTTAACCCAAGCATGATAACATTAGGTTAGCTCCCTCCTAATCCTGACCTTAGGGCCATTTTGCATGATAACATTAGGACTCTTAGTTTCCCTTTAGAGTTTCCTTTGGGTCTTCTCTCTTCTCATCTCAAAACTTCTTGAAAACACTTAATAAAGATAAAGTGTATTGCGCACGAGCCTTAAGCGTGGGGAAAGAGAAATGAGGGCTTCCTCTCATCTTTCTAGAGTGCTTAGCAGGCGTCCTGTCTTGGGATGATTCATTAAGTATTCGTCCCTGGGCCCTAGACTTTGGTGCAATGCAAGTTATGAACTAACTTAAAAAACACTTCTGTCTAAAAAACACAAAAACAAATTCAAATCTTTTTATCCTTCGGGATTGTTGGGTTTCAAATTTCATTTTCAGAAAGAGCTCGTCGCTCATGTAACAAACACTTACCCATTCGTGGTCGTACCCACGAACTACATTAGCTTTAATTCCTCTCTCTCTCATCCGATTGAGGATATGTAGGCACAAGACAGTGATTGTCTTGGGGAGCAACCTTCCCCCAAAGTTTCCGTCCGAACTACGTTGACTCTGACTTTCCCATTGCACTAAGGGAGTACGTAGGCCTAAGGCATCGAATATGTCCTACCGAGTCCATCTTAGTCACCCCCATCCCCGTTTTCTTTTGTTCAGCCATAGATAGTAGGACAACTCACCCTCCGTTTAGACAACAAGCGTGGATCCCATCGAGTACGATGGATGCGTGGGGTGTTAACACCTTCCCCTCGCATAACCGACTCCCGAACCCGGACTATGGTTGCGATGACCATGTCTTTCCCCCCTTTCTCTTCAGGTTTATGAAGTGTTTCCTTTCCCTCTCCCACGATAAATACACATTGTTAGCGACTCTATGTTTTCTGCGCCACTCTCGTGTTTGTACCGTTATATGAGAATCTTTCGGGAGAGACAAAGTCGTGGCCGTTAGATGCTTTTGATCCAAGGGATGATAACATGCCAACACATTAATGAACCACACTCTCCTCACGTGCTTCTAATTTCTGAATTAATTTGAATTTGGTGTTTACATGTGGTTGTATCATCATATCTTATCATGAGCACGCAATGTGGTTTGTTGGATGTGTGTACTTTCTTGATGATCATGTGCTGACTCCATCCAAGGGATGAGATTGAGTCAATGGATTGACTGAAGTCCACAACATACACCTCATCTGAGAGCGTGTAATTAGACTGGGCCTTTTTGCTATACGCACCCCCTCTTCTGAGCCCAAGGCTATTTTTGAACAAGTTTTTTGCTATTGTAGCACCCCCCTGACTATTTCCCTTTCATTTTTATTTTCTTCTTCCTATTTGTTTGGTTTTTAATTTTTAAAAATACATTTGAGCATCCAAAAATTCCACAAAAATTCATGAAGCATCTAAAAACATTTAAATAATTTTTTATTATTTTTATTTCTGATTTCATTATATTTTTCCATATTTTCATGAATTTCCATTTAATTTCTTTTGTGTGAGCATTAAATCATGACCTATGCTTCACTTTGATTTTGTTTGACATAGTTGTGCACTTAATTATTTCCTAATAATTGGTGAATGCATTTATGATATGTTGAGGCATGCTGTGAATTTTTTGTGAATTTTTATAGTCATTTCTTGTTAACTTTTGAGTGAGGTCTTTGAGCCAATTGTTTGTGTGTTTTGTATGACATTATGAGGCATGTTTGTGCATGTTTGGAAATGAGTTTGACCCATCCTTTTGAAGTATGTTTTCCCTTTGATTACACCTTAATTCACTTGTCTTTTCTTAATTTCCTCATCATCTAAGCATGACTTTTTGGATTGTTTAAAAGCATGTTTGTTTGTGTGGATGCTAGAGGACTTGTGCTAGGGTTTGATGATTGATTGTTTGCCACTATCCTTGACACCTATTGAGACCTTTTGATACATGTTGTGTGAATATTATAGGTCACTTTACTCATGTTATAAGTCATTCTTGATGCATCTTTGTATGGTTTATGTGTACATGTTTTGACTTGAAGTATCTTGTGTAATTGTGCATTCTTACTTGATCTTCTTTGAGCACATGTGTATACCAACTCTTGCATGATCTTAAACCATCACTTCAATATGATTCCACTTCTGTTTGCAATAATTCTTGACCTTATACCATGAATCCTAACTTCATCTTGTATGTTCCAAACTTCATGAACACTTGAGAACTTGTTTGACCTAACTTGAAAATGTTTGCTCTTAATCTTCAATGTGCATCAATATGACAAGTGTATGGACATTGTGCTTACATTATTGACTTATAGATGTCATTTCAATTGTCACGAGCTACTGAATTGCATTCCTATTACAGGATTTTTTTCATCTTACATCTTCATTCCTTACTTGCATATCAAGTATGCATCATTGTTGAACTTTAATTGTTGTTTGTTCTCTTCTCTTTGCTCTATTCCTTTAAATTCTTACATCCATGATTTGTATGATCATTTAATGACATTCATATACATTCTTAAATGTCATTTAATTCTGACCTTGATGCTTACATGTGCATTCATCTATATTCATGATTCCTTTGCATCCATATTGCATTGGTAATGTTTCATTTGCATTTGTGTGATTGTTTGGTACATAGTTTGCCTTCATTTGTTTTCATATGGTATGTTTACATTAGTAGAATCATTTAACATGTACATACTGACTTTGCATGTCCTTTAACCATTAGGACCCTTCCTTTTTGGTTTGAACTTTATTTTCTTATTAACTTGTCTCCTTGAAGCAAATAGTTTTGTTTGGTTTAAGTTTCTTGTACTAGTTTTCATTACTTGTGATGATTATGTACTAACCTTTTGTGTAGGGGCAGAGGTAAGTCATTTGAGTATGTGGATGTTAATCCATACTCATTTCTTCCTTCATCTCTTATCTCTTTCAATTCTCTTTCTCTTTAGTGAATAGCATGATATAATGCTTTGTGTAGAACTTTCTCACATCCCTTTGGGATCCTAGCTCATCCTTAATTGTTGATTAAGGTGAGGTAGGATAAGCATTAGATAGTGCTATCCCTCTCTTTCCTTTAGACTTAGGTGGCTCTTATACCCCACACAACCATAGGACTTCCATGCATGACAACATTAGCATAACTAGTCCCCCACTTAGACTTTTTTCATTTCTTCCTTTGAGTTTCTTCTTCCTTATCTTAAAACAAAAGCAAAAACGTCTAATAAAGGATTAACATGTATTGCACACGAGCCTTGCATGTGGGAAATAAGATAGTGGAAGATCTTCTTTCACTTTCTTAGAGTGTTTAGCGTACGTACCGTCTTGGGCTGATATGCGAGGCATTCGATCCTATGTCATATACTTTAATGCAATATGTGTTATAAACACAAAAAAAATAATCAAAACACTTCTTCTTAAAAGAAAAAAACAAACAACAATTATTCTCTCATCTCCTTCACTCCATTCTTAAGGACTCGTCACGTCCGGTCTACCGCAAACAGGTAAAACGCCTAGGACTCCATACAACGAGCTGCAACACCTAACTGCTGGAACGCGCACCTTGAAGTTTCCGTTAAAAAAATACAAGCAAAGAAAATCCATCCCTAGTGAGGGGAACTACGTTGCTCTGATTCTTGCGTGCGAGCGAGATACGTAGGCAGGAGATCGTGTGAGATCCCTCCGAGCACAATCCTTTCACCCTTCCCCAATCCGTAGTCCGAACTATGTTGACTCTGATTCTTCATTGGTTAATGAAGATACGTAGGCATAGGATTACGATGATCCTTGCGAGTCCTTTGTGTCTTTTCTCTTTTTCCCCCGTTTCTCCATCTCACCTTTTGTTTCCAGTTTCCAGTTAGCGAGTAAGTTTCAGATACCCTATACCCTATGATCGATAACAACAAGCGTGGATCCCATCGAGTATGATGGACACGTGGGGGTGCTAATACCTTCCCCTCGAGTAACCAACTCCCTTACCCGTTCCTCTTGATCGCTAGACCGTGTTCTTTCCTGTCCCTCAGGTTTACGCAATGTTTCCTTTCCCTCTCTTGGGATAAATACACATTGCTGGCGACTCTGTTTCCGCTCCACTTTCGTGTTTGTACTTGGATGAAAATCCCAGGAGCGACAGCTGGCGACTCTGCTGGGGACCCTAGTTCCCTATGCGAGTCAATCCTAGCGCTTGCTTACTTTCGATTATAGGGTGTTTTATCTGTTTGCTTTACTCGCTTTATTTATGGCATTGTTGCATGTTTATTGTTTTATTACATTTATTTGCTTTCCATTTACTGTTGCCATATATATTGTACTGTGTTGGACTGTGCTGGATTTTTCTGTTTGGCGGGATGGGTGATATGAGAGATAAGCCCATTACACAGGCTTGAGAGTACATGTAGGATTAGAGTGGAAAGTAGTGTGGCCTACGTAGCGTCTTGGTACGTATGGTTTACATGAAATCCACACCCAGACGAGGTTTTCTTGGGAGATGTTCTGATTTGCACGTCTTGTGCATTTCGGGGTGTTAACCTAGAAAGCTGTCGACTCTGGTGACCATTCTCGAGGACTCAGTTGCGACACTCCTCCCGAGATGTGATAATGGCAGAACAGAAATGGCAAACCCATTACGCATTCTTGATCCGAGGAACCAATGCTGGGAACTTGCTATTGGATATCCTTTTTTGAGGGGAATCAGTGGAGGCCTCCTCGATTAATGATGATGCCAAACCAGAAATGGTGAACGTATCATCATTTCTCGACCTGAGAGTCCGTGATATTGAGGATCCTCGCCTTTCTAGTACCCACATGTGAGAAGGGGCGGGTGTTTGCAGGCTTGTAGGTAACCATAACCTCCCACATACCCGGTTTTCTGGAATTATCACACAAAAAGGGACTCTTCATCCTACTATATTCAGATGGTTCTTGTTCACAGTTCTATGATATTCTCAGATCTACACTGGCACCATTCACAGTCCAGCACATACACGCGGCACTCTGATACCATGCCTTTTGCATTGCATTATCATATCATAACATTCATGTTTATCATTTCCAGGTACTCACTTTACCTCTGATTCCACTCAATGGGTTCAACGGAGAGGAATGCTAGGAGGAAGAATAATGTCGCTTACAGATTTCCAGAGCCAACGTTAGACCTACTTCACAAGGTGATAGCCATGGCCGACTCGGGTATTCTTATCCTCTTCCAAAAGAAATGTGGGAGATTGGTGAAAATGGTCCGTAACATTACAAAATATGAGCATGACGCTCTTCACACCTTGCTGCAGTTCTATGAGCCGTCGTTGAGATGCTTTGTCTTTCCGGAGTATATTTTGATGCCTACGTTGGAGGAGTTGTTGTTCATCTTGGGTATCTCAGTCAAATCAACAGTACCTTTCTTTTCGGGAGATCATCCTAACATAGAAGAAATTGCAACTGCCTTACAGGTGGAACAATCAGTGCTGAAGAGAAATGTTGCTAATAAGAATGGAGTTAAGGGTTTTCACTTGGAATTTCTTGCTAACCAAGCTCAAGAGTGTGCCAACGCCAAGAATTGGGCAGTCTACAATTCTATCATGACCTTGTGTATCTACGGTATCGTCTTGTTTCCTAACCAACATTACTTTGTGGATATGCACGCAGTAAGGGTTTTTGTCTTGAAAAATCTGGATCCTACTCTGTTGGGTGATTTCTACCACTCAGTGCATTTCAAGAATGAGAAGAGAAGGGGAGGACAAGTCAACTGCTGCACTCCACTCTTATCCAACTGGTTTTTGAAGCATTTACCTCAGACTGGCGCCTTTGTAGACACGAAGGATTCCCTAAAATGGTCTAAACGGACAATGGGGTTGGCTGTTGATAATATTGTTTGGTTTGACCATCAGTTGTGAGGAATAGAGATCATTACCAGTTGTGGGAATTTTCCGAATGTGCCTTTGATCGGCAGGAAAAGGGGAATTAATTATAACCATATCCTGGCTATCAGGCAATTCGGATATGCCTCAAAGAACCCTCCTGAAGACCAACATATGGAAGAGTCCTTGTTCTTTAATGGGATTGAAGATACAAAGATGCTAAGGAAGGTCGTCCATGCTTGGGGGCACATCCATAAGACTGGGAAGACTGTTTTTGGAAAAGGTGATTGCAGAGCCTATCCACAGTATACAGAGTGGATCCAGAGGAAGGTTGAAGAATTTCTCTTTCCTTTTTCACGTGAGCCACTTTTGTATCCAGTGATGCCAGGACAACCTACCACAGTGGCTGTTGAGGAATTCGACAAATTACAGAATCTGGTGAAAGGGCTTCGGGTAGAGAATTCTGATATGAGAAGTCGGCTTCAAGACGCATTACATACCAACAAGGAATTGGAACGGAAAGCCCAAGATGCAGAAAAGATCTTAGCAGCAAGAGAAAAAGATTTTGCCGACAGAGCCCGGCACTACCAGAAAGTTAATATGGCTGTTGAAACTTCTGCTCTAACTTATAAGCAGAATAAACAGTCTTTGGTCCAAACAAAAGCCACGCTCGCCAAACTTCAGCAAGCATGGGACGAAGTTAGAATCGAGAATGCAGAGCTGCGAGAGCAACTAAAAAGCAGAGACGATGAACTTCAGAGAGCGTATAAACAACGGAGAAAACATCGGGAAGACTTTGGAAAAATCCAAGAGCAGCTGAAGAATGTCAGGGATGAGCTGAAAGCTTCCATGAAGGAACTTGAAGATGCTGTAGCAGAGATGGGACAGCTCAAAATGCGAGTTGGTGTGAAAAAGCCTAAGCAGGTGAGTGATGACGAGGCTCTTTTGATGCACATGGATTCATTAGCCGAAGCTCTGAAGAAGAGGGACATTTTGATCAAAGAAATGATTGAAAGGCCAAACCATCAGTGCACCAGAATACTCTTTGAAGAAATCAAGTATTCTAGCGAGAAGCTGAAAGATTTAGAGCTGAATGATTGATAGTTCTCATTCCATTTTCCTAACGCAGTTCTTGTTGATGTACTGTGGTTACCATCAGGCCTGTTGATGGAACCATTCTCTTGATGTATTTCCAAATTATAAACTCGTTGTAGAATACTTCAGCATGTATTTGCTTTATTGAAATGAATGGTTTATTTAGAAATGGTTCCTTGGCAACGCTCTATTCACAAGCACATTATCACAACACGTTATCACAGTACATTTCTTCTCAAAGAATTTCTCTCAAAAATATCTGTATATTGCTCAGCTTCTTGTGATTAAGACTGGAATCAGGGTGTAAAATGCCTTGGGAATGAAAACATGGCATATGCATACATTTCATAACATATCATTTTGCATAACAGGTACTCGTCCCAGGGAGTTTCTAACCTTTATTTGGTTACAGGCCGAATAGATGATCTCAACATTCATCACTATGCGACTCGACAAAATCAAGCCAGAATCATGGAATAGGTGCAGGCAGAACTCACTGAAATGAGGACCCGTATGGAGCAGTTCATGAACCTCATGCAGGGTGTAGCCCAGGGGAAACAAGATTTGAGAGCAGCAGTTCAAAGGTTGGAAGTGGAAATCCCTGTCGGTGTTAATAGCAATCCTCTTGGAGGAGCGGCAGTCAATCCTCCTGGAGGAGCGGCAGTTAATCCTCCTGGCGGAGCGGCAGTTGATCCTCCTTGTGGAGCTCCTGGTGGCGTTGGCCATATTAATCATCAACATGTGGAGGACCATCAAGATGATTAGTTCTCTGTGCTGAATGCTGACATGGGGGTTCATAATGATGGTAATGACAGAAGGTATGAAGAGTTGGCTGAGAAGGTAAGAGCCATGGAATGTCAAAACTCCATGGGAATTGATGTTGCTAACATGGGGCTGGTGCAAGGGGTGAGGATCCCTTAAAAGTTTAAGCCTCCAACCTTCGACAAGTATAATGGCAGTACCTGTCCTAAGACCCATATTCCGGCGTATTTCAGGAAGATTTCTGCATATTCTGACAACGAGAAACTGTGGATGTACTTCTTTCAGGATTGTCTGTCAGGAGCCTCGTTAGAATGGTATATGAAGCTGGAGAGGGCATATATCAAAAACTGGAAAGACTTGGGCGATACTTTCTTGAAACAGTATCAGTATAACATTGACATGGCCCCTAATCGTACCCAATTGTCGAATATGACACAGGATCCGAAGGAAGGTTTCAAACAATACGCCCAAAGTTGGCGTGAGCTAGCAGCTCGAGTACAACCCCTGATGATGGAAAGGGAAATGGCTGATATGTTCATGAATACTTTATGGGGCCCATATCTGGATCGTTTGGCCGGATGTCCATCCACTGGGTTCTCTGACATTGTGATAGCAAGAGAGAGAATTGAAAATCTATTGAAATCGGGGAAAATTCAAGATGGAAGCGGGGCAGGCTCTTCCAATGCAAAAAGGCTTTTTGGGAATGGCTCGAAGAAACGTGAAGGTGAAACTAGTGCTGCCTATGGACAGGGGGGCGAAGGTAAAGGACGTCAGGGCTCTTACCATCAAGCAGCAGTTGTAACTATTTTGGTTCTAGCTGCCGAATCTCAGCCACAATCTCAAACGCAATACCAACCGAGGCAGAGATTGAGTGATAGCCACTTTGACCCTTTACCTATGACATATGCCCAGATGTTGCAGAATTTGCTCCGCTTAAAGTTGGTACAGTTGAGAACTCTAGCACCACCAGCAGGCAAGCTACCTTATGGCTATGATGCAAATGTGAAGTGTGAATTCCATTCGGGCACGCCCGACCACCATATAGAGAACTGCAAAGCTTTTAAGCACGTAGTTTAGGACCTGGTTGATTCTAAAGCTATCAACTTCGCTCCTAATCCCAATGTGATTCAAAATCCCATGCCCCCGCATGGCGGACCAAAAGTCAATGCAATAGAGGAATGCAAAGGCTTGAATCTGTTGACAGATGTTAATCATGTCAGAACACCTTTGGAAGTGGTGAAAGAACGTTTGTTGAAAGGGGGTGTGTTCCCTGGTTGTCTGGAAAACTGTTCAGAATGTTTGACCGCGGTGAACGGCTGTGATGAATTGAGGAAGTGCCTTCAGATGATGATGGATGAGGGTCGTTTACAGTTTGATCGGATGGGGAAGAAGGATGATGCAGTTTCAACAGTCACTATCTACTTTACTCCAACAGAGATTCCTGTGCCGGCACCTATGCAGATCCTTACGCCTGAACAGGTAGCCCCTGTGACTATAACTATTCCAGGTCCTATGCCATACAAAAGTACAAAAGCGATCCCATGGCATTACGGAGCTGATGTTTATTATCAAGGGCAGAAAAAGGAAGTAGAGGCTCCCAAGGAAACTGGTTCAAGTGTGGGAATGTAGGAGGAATGGGTGGTTTTACCCGTAGTGGAAGGCTTTTTGCTCCGCAAACACTCCGAAATGATGATGTTGAAGCTTTGGCGAAAGCCAAGGGAAAACAAGTAGTAAACGATGAGCCCGTGCAAAGGGCGGAGCCCGGTAATTCCTTTGAAAAAGATGTTGAAGAGTTTATGAGGATTATTCGTAAGAGTGACTATAAAATAGTGGATCACCTGCATCAAACTCCCTCCAAGATTTCTATCTTGTCACTACTGTTATGTTTCGAGGTACATCACAACGCCCTGCTAAAGATCATGAATATGGCGTACGTCCCACAGGAAATATCGGTGAACCAGCTTAAGGGTGTTATCGCCAATGTCAACGCCAGCAATGGGTTGGGGTTCACTGATTTTGATCTAACGCCAGAAGGAAGAAATCGTAACAAAGTTCTCCACATCTCCATGGAGTGCAAAGGGGCAGTATTGTCCCATGTGTTGGTGGATACTGGCTCGTCCCTGAATGTGTTGCCGAAGAAGGCTTTGGCAAAGTTAGATGTTGAGGGGGTTGTACTCCGACCATGTGATTTAGTTGTATGCGCTTTCGACGGCTCCAAAAGATCAGTTTTTGGGGAGGTAGAGTTTCCTGTGAAGATTGGACCCCAAGTGTTTAATACAGTTTTCTATTGGATGGAAATCCAGCAGGCTTATAGCTTCTTGCTAGGGCGCCCGTGGATACATGCATCAGGGGCCGTTTCATCAACACTCCACCAAAAGATAAAGTTTTTCATGGACGGTTAGGTTGTCACAGTATGTGGAAAGGAGGATATATTTGTCAATCATTTATCGTCATTCAAATATGTGGAGATGGATGGCGAGATCCATGAAACTCTTTGTCAAGCATTCGAAGCAGTGAGTATTGAAAATGATCCTTCTCCCAGTGAAACAAAAGCGGGGACTTCTATAGTTTCTTACAAACAGACTCTCGAAGTAGTACAGTCAGGCCATGCTGAAGGTTGGGGTCAGTTGATTGAGTTGCCTTTTAAGGAAGACAAGTATGGAATTGGTTACCAGCCTACTCAAGCTTCGCAGTCAAAAGGCCAAGAGCGTCGAGGACCTATCTCTTTCTCTAGTGGGGGGATCATCAATCATGGTCAAGTCTTTGCTGCAAATGAAGATGATGGGGACAGCGACTATGATATGGACAATTGGGTGTGCCCATGTGTCCCGGGGCAGGAGCTGAATAACTAGTTCTCAAGTCACCCTGCAGAAAGAGTAATTTTCTTTGTTTTTTCATGTTGCATGTAAAATCCTATGCCCCTTCCCTAGGCTTAGCGATTTCATTGTAGGGCCACATTTGTTTCATATGCAAGTTTATCATCAATAAAATGACGTTTTGTATTCAAAAATTGTGCTCCCTGTCTTTCATTTTTCACTTTTCTTTTCATTTTATAAAAATGGCGATGTTTTTTCTTTCTTCGTACTTTGTTTTTTTTTCTCTTTTTTCTTTTCAAAAAGCTATGTCTAAAATAAGGCATGAACCATCATTCATGCAAAAATAATCCTGTGGATTCTGTTGATAATGGTCCTGGTATGGTTTGATATGACTTTGACAATCCAATTTACCAAGCTGAAGAAGGGGGTGAGGAAGATTGTGAACTTCCCGAAGAATTGGCCAGATTATTGAAACAGGAGGAAAGAGTTATTCAGCCTCATCAAGAGTCATTAGAAATTATCAACCTTGGCACCGAGGATGCGAGAAAAGAAGTCAAGATAGGGGCAAGCCTAGCAGAGAGCGTGAAGAAAGAGCTGATTGATATGCTACGTGAATATGTTGATATCTTTTCCTGGTCTTATCAAGATATGCCAGGATTAGATACCAATATTGTCGTGCACAGGTTGCCTCTCAAAGAAGGTTGTTCCCCTGTCAAATAGAAACTCAGAAGAACTAAACTAGAAATGGCCATTAAGATCAAAGAGGAGGTACAGAAACAGTGGGATGCAAGTTTCTTGGCCGTCACCAGCTATCCACCATGGGTTGCGAATATTGTCCCGGTACCTAAGAAGGATGGTAAGGTTCGGATGTGTGTTGACTACCGTGATTTAAATCGAGCAAGTCCGAAAGATGATTTTCCATTACCTCACATTAATGTGTTGGTAGATAATACAGCTTAATTCTCGGTATTTTCCTTCATGGATGGCTTTTCCGATTATAATCAGATCAAAATGGCACCGGAAGACATGGAGAAAACAACGTTTATTACCCCATGGGGCATGTTCTGCTATAAAGTGATGCCTTTTGGTTTGAAGAACGCAGGGGCAACTTATCAGCGTGCTATCGTGACACTCTTTCATGACATGATTCATAAAGAGATTAAGGTTTATGTTGATGATATGATTGCTAAGTCGCAGACTGGGGAAGAGCGCTTGGTGAATCTGAAAAAACTTTTTGAACGATTAATACAATTCAGACTGAAGCTGGACCCGAAAAAGTGTACTTTCGGGGTAAGATCTGGTAAGCTGTTGGGCTTTATTGTCAGTGAAAGAGGAATCGAGGTTGATCCAACAAAAGTAAAAGCAATAAAAGATATGCCCGAGCCTAGAACAAAAAAGCAAGTTCGTGGTTTCTTAGGGAGATTGAACTACATTGCTAGATTCATCTCTCATCTTACAGCCACTTGCGAGCCAATATTAAAATTGTTGAGAAAAGACCAATAAATTCGGTGGAATGATGATTGCCAGAGGGCATTTGACAAAATAAAAGAGTATTTGCAAAAGCCTCTGATTCTTATGCCTCCAGCTCCAGGGAGACCACTGATAATGTATTTGTCGGTACGTGAAAATTCAATGGGTTGTGTTCTCGGTCAACAAGACGAGACAGGTAGGAAAGAACATGCCATATACTACCTGAGCAAGAAATTCATAGATTGTGAGTCTAGATACTCAATGCTTGAGAAGACATGTTGTGCACTTGCATGGGCTGCTAAGCGTTTGAGACAATATATGCTGACTCACACAACTTTATTGATATCAAAAATGGATCCAGTCAAATACATTTTTGAAAAGCCAGCTCTCACCGGAAGGGTTGCCTGTTGGCAGATGGTGTTGACAGAGTATGACATACAATATACTTCCAGAAAGCCATAAAGGGTAGTATTCTGTCTGAATATCTTGCTGAGCAACCAATTGATGATTATCAGCCAATGAAGTTTGAGTTCCCTGATGAAGACATCATGTACTTGAAAATGAAAGATTGTGACGAGCCACCAGTTGATGAAGGACTAGATCCTGATGAAAAGTGGAAATTAATGTTTGATAGGGCCGTTAATGTGAATGGTAGTGGCATTGGGGCAGTTCTCATAACTCTGAAAGGTTCCCATATACCTTTCACTGCTAGATTGACTTTTGATGTCACCAACAATGAAGCCGAATACGAAGCCTGCATTATGGGTATTGAAGAAGCCATTGATTTAAGGGTCAAGACTCTTGATGTATTTGGGGACTCTGCTCTAGTGATCAATCAGGTCAACGGAGATTGGCACACCCATCAACCCACCTTGATCCCTTACAGAGATTATACGAGAAGACTGTTGACTTTCTTCAAAACAATAAAGTTGTATCATGTGCCTCGTGATGAGAATCAAATGGCAGATGCTATGGCAATGTTATCTTCTATGATTCAAGTGAATTGGTGGAATCATATACCCAAAATTGATGTGATGCGGCTTGATAGACATGCCCATGTGTTTCCAGCCGATACAGCGACCGATAAGAAACCTTGGTATCACGATATCAAGCGTTTCTTGGAGAGTCAAGAGTATCCGGCTGGGGCATCCAATAATGACAAGAGGACTCTGAGAAGGTTAGCGGGAAGTTTCTTCTTGAATGAAGATGGCGTATTATACAAAAGAAATTTTGACATGGTCTTGCTCAGATGCGTGGATAGACACAAAGCAGACATGTTAATGCAAGAAGTGCACGAAGGTTCTTTCGGTACCCATGCTGGTGGACATGCCATGGCAAAGAAATTGTTGCGAGCTAGTTATTACTGGATGACCATGGAGGCTGATTGTTTCAAATATGCTCGAAAATGCCACAAGTGCCAGATTTATGCTGATAAAGTGCATGTGCCACCGAATCCTTTAAACGTGATGAGTTCCCCTTGGCCCTTTGCCATGTGGGGCATTGATATGATTGGGAAGATTGAGCCCACCGCCTCTAATGAACATCGTTTAATTCTGGTGGCCATTGATTACTTCACCAAGTGGGTGGAAGCTGCTTCGTTTGCAAATGTCACCAAGCAGATGGTTGCCCAGTTTATCAAGAAATAGATTATTTGTCGATACAGGGTGCCCGAGAGGATCATCACTGATAATGGTTCTAATCTTAATAATAAAATGATGCAAGAGTTGTGATAGAGCTTCAAGATTGAACATCACAATTCTTCTCCGTACCGCCCAAAGATGAATGGTGTCGTCGAGGCAGCCAATAAAAACATCAAGAAGATTGTGCAAAAGATGGTCATGACGTACAAGGATTGGCATGAGATGTTGCATTTCGCTTTGCATGGGTACCATACATCAGTACGTACGTCTACTTGAGCAACCCCGTTTTCTCTTGTGTATGGTATGGAAGTGGTCTTACCAGCTGAAGTTGAGATTCCTTCTCTGAGGGTCATGATGGATGTCAAGCTTAATGAGGCTCAATGGGTTCGAACGAGGTTCAACGAGTTGAGTCTCATAGAAGAGAGGAGATTGGCAGCAGTATGCCATGGGCAACTGTATCAGAGAAGGATGAAACGGGCATTCGATCAGAAAGTGCGTCCTCGGAATTATCAGACAGGTGACTTGGTGTTGAAAAGGATTCTTCCTCCTAATACATATCACATGGGTAAATGGACTCCGAATTATGAAGGTCCATATGTTGTCAAGAAGGTTTTCTCGGGCGGAGCCTTGATGCTTACAACTATGGATGGTGAGGATTTTCCGTCGCTTGTGAACTCAGTCGCAGTCAAAAAATACTTCGCATAAATGGACCCGCTGGAGAGTAAAAAGATAGTCCAGGCAAAAAATGGCATCCCGGCGAACCATAAAAGAAAAAAGATAAAAAAAAAGAAAAGAAAAAGGTTTGGGCAAAAATTAGGGATAAAAAAAAATGAGTACACCCGGTAAGTTAAAAACCCGAAAGGGCAACTTAGGCAAAAATGGGTTTCCTGGTGGATTGAAAACCCGCAAAGGGCGATCCAGGAAAAAGAGGGATTTAAAAGCGAAAGGTTGTGATCTGAGTAACCTGTACCCCGTCTCATTTCAACAAGAGGCATTCCGAACGATAGGAATCGGTCTAATCATCCCCCTCGGAAAGCGAAGCACTTGGAGAGTCTTGAAGACATATGAACCATAGCAGAATTGAAACTCGACGGATTTTTGTTTTCCACATTGCCATTAGGATAGTTTCTTTTCTCTTTTACGCAATTACCTCTTTCCAGGAATTGCCTCTTGATGTAAACGCCTATTTTCGGGCTTTTCAATCAATAAAATTTTCTTTATTCAGAATAGCCATTTCTTGTGTCTTCTTTTACAGTTTGTTTTGATTGCAAAAAACGTCCGAGTTTTTGATAAACATTGCATTTGAAAGCATCGAGGTTTTACAATGACATGCATGCAACGGAAAACAATTAAAATTGATTTAAAGGCCAGGTGTTCTTGGGTGATGAATTCAAAACTCAATGATACCCTGGGGCATATGTGTACGCCCTTTCATTTGCAGGTGTTAATGTTCGCTGGTTAGCCCATCAAGGGCACATGATTTCTTCAGTTTCTTTTCCAACAAGACTCAAATAATAGTTATCCCTAAGCGGAACCGGTTACCTCGACTGGAACCTTCTTCCTTAAGGTTGTCATCCCCAGCAGGAACATGGTTGATCTCAGTCCCTCAGCAGGTATTTCCTTCCTCAGCAAGAGTTCATTTGATCTCAACTCCCCAGCAACCACGTCAGAAAGTTGTCATTTCCCCAGCGGAGTTCTATGATTATAGTTCTTCCCCAAACAGATTGTTTCAGATGATACCTCCCTAGCAAGGTCATCATTCCGTACAATAATTCTCGGCAAGTTTGGCAGTTTAGAGCCCAGATTGTGTCAGCACTATTCCCAGCTAAGAAGATACTTCCTCACAGGCTTTCGGGAGATCAAGTTAATTTGTCTTCATCGGCACGGTTTGCAATCGCGAGGACAATCTAGTTTGTTATCCCCAGCGGAGTTGCCTTGTTTTCGTCAGCATTTATTTTGTTGTGTAGCCTCCTTGCATTTTGCATATAGTAATTGTTGTACCCCAAATTTTTCCCTTAGATTCACCGATTTGTCTGCATACCGTCTTAGGTCAATCATTTGTGCATGGCTAACCTCTTTATCTAGTTTTGTTTTGTTTGTTTCATTTGTGAACGCAGGTACTGCAATAGAAGATTTAAAGTCTTGAAGGCTGTGACGGGTGTGTGCTTGTGGAGTTTCTCTGGTTGACAAGTGTGTGTGGATTCTTTGGAGTTTATATGACTCTATCCTCTGATCCCTGAACCACTACCAAAACCTTTTGCCCTCAGATTTCTCAGAAGCCTTTTTACCCCACAGAAATCTATGTCCTTATACCCACTGATTGCTGAATGGTCCCTTAAAAAACTAGTCAGGGTTGTGTGGCAAATTGTGTTACTAATTGTATCTGGGGATTCTTCAAGGCGTGTTTTCATGTACCAAGTTCATTTGTGATTGAGTGGGTGGTAAAGGTCAAGCAAGACTTTGTTCTTATTCGTGAAGTTGGATTGTCATGAAAAGCTTCTTGCAATCTTAAGAAAAGGGTCGGAACTTTCTTGTTGGTAGTTTGTGATCGATATGTGTTGAAGCGGTCTTGGATCGATTTTGTGACTGTCTCTTTTAAAACAAGGTTGAGCTTTGAGTTTCTCATAGGTCCAGGATGCTTCAAAAGATGTATTTGATCAAGGCACAAGGTACAAATCATGGTGCACGGTGAACGGAATTCCAAATTACAAGGTCCAAATTCCCAAAGATTGCCACAAAGTGAAAAATGGCAAAACCTTATTTCCAAATCCAAAACCTTACATGAGCCGAGTTTTATTAAGTCATAAATGTTGCAACAAAAGAAGAATCGTTTTAAAATTTAATCCAAGGCAAGTTTTAGGATCATTTTCAATCAAAGCTCATTCGAAGGTACAAGCTTCAAATTAACATCATTATTTCAAGATTTAAGAAAGGTCAAATTGTGAAGAATTGCAAATTTTGAACTTCAAAATTCAAAGATTAAGATCATCCACAAATTACAAGCTCAAGTTGATCCCGTAAGGATTCAAGAGTTCATTACAAGGAATATTGTCATGATAAGATCCAAACCCGAGAATTCAAAATGCAGAACTCAAAAGATAAAATTAAAATTCAAGAGATATGTCAAGGATTTCATGTGCCTAAAATTCAACGCTCTAGAATTTCTCAAATTGTTCACAAAGATTCATTACAAGTACAAGGTACCATACGAAGTGTGCATGAGCTTTGCGTGTCATTTCAAATGCCTACGAGTTGACCCAAAATATATATAGTTCAAGCAAGTTCCATATGGCCCATCTATTAAATGTAGTTGGTGCCGTACACACAATTTAGGAATTGGTGAAGCTAACAAGAATCGATATCCTTTTGGCATTCTAATCAAATGTTGAAAAGGGATACGCACGGTCATGGAAAGGCTAAGTTTTTTTAGGTTCTGCCTAGCACTGAAGCTAGTTGTTGAATCATTCACGTAATGAAAAGGCCAACTCTTTTTTTAAAGGATTCTTCATGGCACCACCGTGATATATTATGCTTGCTGCAATATCTGCTAATTCCACTATAGCTCCTGCATTAGGAAAATATAATCAAAACTCGGTTTTGTGAATATCTCAATAACGTAAAAAGCATCGGAGAATGTTTGCAAATTCAAAGTTATAGACATGGAGATCCAAGGTGACCACACATACAAACAATAAGCACTGCAAAAGGGTAGAGACTCACCAGCATTTACCACTCTCCAAGCTTCGGACAGTTTATGTGTCTTCATGAGAAGATTTATTTGTTTCCGGCTCAGTTACAGTAACTCTAGCATCGTCTGATCCCTCACCAACCATAGAGTTTGATGGTGCAGCCATGACATTTGCTATTGACGAAAGCTACCGACATTAATAGAGATGGTTCTTTGGCCACTTTAGCGGTACGTACAACCCTTCACAAAGGAATAAACAAGTAAATCAATTCCAAAAATAGTGTTTGGACATAATAAATTGAAAGGAGAAAGTTTTAAACAACACCAATCCTGTCCCAGACCCAATTCAAATAAATTCCTAAACAGTATGCAAACATGCCAAAACGAATGTGGAAACGCATTTATCAGATTTCAAACGTATTCGAATTCATTGCAAAACCATATCAGAGCAAAATCAGATCCAATCATTTACATACAAACATCATCATCAATCATAAGTGCACCAGACCTTTTTTTGAAAACTTTCCAAATACAAATAACATGTCTTGGACATGACTTCAAATACTTTCCTAATGTTAGCAAGACATGCTTCATACACTCTTTAATTGCCATTCAACAAGGTTGTTCTCCTAAGGCCTATATAAACAAATCACACGCACAAAAAAAAGGGACAGGAGGTCTCAATCCCATTCAACCGTACAACCAAATACCAATTTCACCAGAAAACAAACCAGAAATCCAAACCCCACAACCCAAATTCGCAATTCAAATACATTCCTATACACAGAAAATCTTCCCAACAAATTCACTCACACCGCATTCAGAAGCTCACATCCATACACGATTTCACAAAATCAGTAACAACTCACACCAGTTACCACAAAATATCACACGCGCAAGCATTGCAAAGAAACATCACAGCAATAACAAGAAGGAAAGAGGCATAGAAAATCGAAAACGAGGAACATATCTACCGCACAAGCACGACGAAGAAGAAGACGGAAAAGCGATAAAATTTGCGAACCTGCAGTGCATCGAAACGAAGAACAAAGTCAAAGGTCGCGCAACGATCGAATCTACTTCACTCCGCTCCAACGCCGTCACCGATCGCAAGCGCAGCCGCACATCAATCCCTCATAGATCGACCTTTCCTCAACTTCCACCGCCGACAATGTTCTTTACTTTCCATTGCGCGAATCTTGTAATTTGTAAATCAAACTCATAGTGAAATTGGGGTTTAGGGTTCATGGGGGTGGGGTTTTATTTGTTTTTTTGGTTGTTCGATCGGAGCGAATGAGGGAAGAAGCGAGAGATTGAGAGAGAGAATCGCCGGAGATGAGAGCATCGAGAGAGGAGAAATGGGATCCGTGAGGGCGGTGAGGCTCCCTCCGTCTCTTTTTTTCGTTTTTATCACCGTTTTCATTTTACCTTTTTCCTTTAAAAATATATAATCTTTTATTATATCTAATAAGTTTTTAATTTAACTTATTAAAACACTAATAAACTCTTTTCAACAACTCTTAATAACTTTTTTATAAACTTTAATACTAATGTAATCCTTTTAAAATCAATTAGGAAATCTTCATCTTTTTTCAAATTAAGATAATCTCAATAATAAACCTCGCTAATTTCCCTAAATTTTAATTAACTAACTCTTAATAAATCAACTCGTTAGATCTCTCGCGCTTGAGTGAATCGCTTGTGTGTGCTATATTGTGGTTCTTTTTACTTAATGTTAAGTGTTTACCTGCTACTATGTCAAAACCCTTTTAAAAATACTAAAAACTCTCGATCCAACGTCGAGCCACTTTTCTACCTATGTAAGTCGAGCGCCTTCGGGCCTCGCATTCAACCTATCAGTCACAATACACTTTAGCTAGCTCACACTTTGCTAGTATGCACAAATAATCCAAGTTAATTTGTCCCCTCGACATTCCAAAGGAAAGGTTATTAATAATTGACTAAACCGTCATAGGACTAACGCCTTTAGAACCCTTAGCCATAGGATTCGGAGTCGCCGTACTCCATGTCTCGCCGTAGACACTTAGAATCTTAGCCTTAGGATCGGAGTCGCCGAACTCCAAGTAAATGCTCCGCCGCGAACATTTACAATCCTACCCCTCTTAAACCAACCTACAACTTTAGAGTCGCCGCACTCTATGTAAGGTCTTGCCCAAGACATTACTTCCCCTTGGAACCTTGACCCCGTCAAGAAGTTCCTCTTTTCAGAACTACGCATACTCTGATTCTACACCCGAGGATACGTAGGCGTAAGGTGCGGTACCTTATCGAGTATACTTAGATACTAACCCCTAGGGTTCAACCTTTAGCATAGCACCCTTAGCAAGCGAATGAGAGATAACATAAATACTAACGAGAGGTTCCCGTAGAGTACTACGGACGTTTAGGATGCTAATACCTTCCCTAGGCGTAACCAACCCCCGAACCTTAGATCTTTAGGTTTTTTTCGCTTTTGAACCTTTCCTTTGGATAAATCAAAGACGGTGGTGAACATTTAAAGAAATGTGATCCTAGTTCATTAATAACTATGGTATCCAATTCTCACCGCAACAGAAATGGCGACTTCACTGGGGACAAGTCGAGGGTTTCCCCTATCTTGTTTTATTTATGTTTTCTTTCTTTATTTACTTGCTTATTATCTGTTGTGCTGGGTTGCTTATGTGGTGAGACAAAGTCCTACACCCGGAATAGAGTGAAATTATGATAGGAACGGTGAGAATTCAAGGATACTTTGAGGGAGTCGATTCCTGAAAAAGTTGAATTGAGACTTCACCACTCAGTCTAGGCCCTCTCGAATTCAATTTTGTCCAACGAGTCTATTCGTGAAGACGCTATTATTTCGAACTAAAGGCCATCGAGACTGGGGACCGTAGTTACCTTTAACCCAACTTGGCCTATTAGGATGTAGTGCGGGGACTATGCGGGAGTCTATTTCTGCAATAGTCGCTACACGATACTACACTCGGACGAGATTCTCTTGAGAATATTATTGACTACCAAGTGATCTGGAAAATCGATAATATCCGAAAGATGGATTGTAGACTCTGGAAACTTTTAGAACCCGTTCCGCAGGTACATCTTGAAACTATAGTACATACCTTATGGGAGGGTAGTCCTTGGCTCCATGTTGTGATCTCTCAAACCTAGGACTTTTGATTGTCTGTTTAATCTTGTTCTGCTTATCCGTGCTTTGTGCTTTGTGTGTTTGCATTCCCTGCATTCATAAGCATCATTTCATAAAGGTTCATGGAACTTAGTCTTTGTTTATAAACATCATAAGGATATCATGGACTCTAAAAATTTAAAAAAAAAAAGAAAAAACGTTGAAGTACCTTTACAAAAGTCATAACCTGGACGATCTACGGAGACTAGAGACTTTGCTGGCAAATAAAGAAAGGTTCAAATCAAGATCTGGGAAGATATCATTTCCATTCATTATGGCCTATCATTATTTCTGATTATCAATTAATACCTAAACTTGAAGACTATTCTCAACTGATGGGGTTAGTAACTCAAGATAAATATCCACTTCGGTTATTATTCAAGCTAGCTAAAAGGAGGTTATTGAAAAAGCTACTTATTGCAAGAATTGGAAAGCTCAAGAAGGCGTCTCATTCCATTCTAATCATCAGTCAACACTTTGTCGACAAGATTATTCTAGAAGAAGCTCAGTTGGAAGACAGGAGTCAAAGGATTCAAGAAGACCGTCGGAAGAGTCCCCTTAGATCCATCATTATTAGCTTTTATTTAGCTATTACGTTATGACTGTTGTAAAGCGTATAGACACGTTTTAATTTTGTAATAAATCATTTTTTAATATTCCGGTACTAATGATTATAACCGACTTTTACGACCTATTAAAAATGAGCCTTTTTTATATTCCATGATGGTTATAAATAGTCGAATTTCCATGAACCTTGTTGCATAGCATTTGCATCTTGCATTCCTCTCTCTATCAAGGAACTTGAAATCTTGTATTGCAAGCATTGTACGATGGATTACGGAAGGAAGGGAGTTGTACCGTACACCTTTGAAGTTTCGGATGTTGAACAACTAAGGGAACTAGGAGGTCAGATCGACGATCCTAAGGCGTTCGCTGAGAAGTATGGAAACATCCTCCCGTTGTTGCAGACTCGAGTAACCGCTGGCTTATTGGAGACGTTGGTTCAACTTTAC
This sequence comes from Lathyrus tuberosus, assembly GCA_022829125.1. Classification (NCBI taxonomy): domain Eukaryota; kingdom Viridiplantae; phylum Streptophyta; class Magnoliopsida; order Fabales; family Fabaceae; genus Lathyrus; species Lathyrus tuberosus. The sequence goes on along the minus strand of JALAZF010000049.1, from coordinate 10,280,136 downwards.
AGCTTGATCTATCATTGCTTCATCTTCCAAGATTTACCACTGATGCCTACTTTGGAAGAGTACTCCGCTCTATTAGGGATCCCGGTCAAAGACTCACCTCCGTTCTCCGGTGGAGAGGGAAGGCCCAGCCAGGAAGACATCGCAAGAGCAACCCGCATAAAGCTGTTAGAGATCCAAACTCACATGACGATCAGAGGAGGAATTGACGGTTTGCCTGCCCAATTCTTATTCGAAAAAGCTCGACACTTTGCTAGTGTAGGGATCATTGGAGCATTCGAACACATCTTTGCACTGCTGGCCTACGGTTTGTTCTTATTTCCCAATGTTGAAGATTTTGTTGACGTCCATGCCATAAGGATTTTTATGCTCAAAAATCCAGTGCCTACATTGTTAGCCGATGTTTACCACGCTATCCATTCAAAGGCTCTGAAGGGAGAAGGTCGGATTACTTGTTGCACCACTATCCTCTATAGGTGGTTTATTTCGCACATACCGAGGTCTACTAATTTCTGGGACGTGAAAGATGGTTCAGAATGGCCTGTGAAGCTCATGGCTCTTACTCACTCAGATATTGATTGGCATGAGCCGATGTATGGAGGAATCCCTATGACTCATAGCTGTGGAGATTTTCCCAACGTACCTCTTCTTGGTACAAAGGGATGTATCAGCTGTAATCATGTGCTCGCCCGTCGTCAACTGGGGCATCCAATGGAAGAAGTACCTGATCCAGAAAATCTGACAAGCCTTTTCCTCTATCAAGGAGAGAACCTGAATCAAAAAACCGGAATTGTGTTTGCTTGGCGTCACATCAATCGACAAGGAATGACAGCGACAACAAATCCTGATTGCTCAGTTACCGAAGAATGTCTAACATGGGCGCGTGAAAGGGCTTTGATCTTGAGTATGCCTTATTCCCGTCCCAAACCTCCCGTTGTCCAATCAGATGAAGTTTCGAAGTTGAAGGATGAAATAGAGAAGCTTACCCTGGAGAAAGCAAGAATGCAACATCAGATCGACAGGCTGATGGAAGAACTTTGTGGAAGACAAGGGGCATCATCCAGCAGTTTAGACTCCTAGTTCCGTTGTTATGTTGCTTATGTAATAAACTTTGGAGGTGTACTGGCTGTTGAAATTTTTAATAAATTTTTTTAATATCTATAATGACTGCAAATACGACTTTGAGTTCCTTGATAGTTGCATCGTTTTGCATTTGCATCTCATATCTTTTTCCATTCTTGGCTCTGTTGCCTTTTCTTCCGTTTGTTCCTGTGTTCCCGTCCATCCTCTGGTCATGACCCGTCTGTTGTTTTTCGACCCTAATCTCTGGACCTGGGGAAAATTTTGAAAGATTATGAATTCAGAAGGGCAGAGCCAGTTTGCGACTGTAGCAGATCTTGAGTTCAGTCAACTTGTGGAAGCTATGACAGCCTTGGCGAGAAGGGACGTTAGTACTCAGAGGACTGTTGTGAACAATGTTACCCAAGATCAATCTGTGCAGATTCCTGCGGAGAACCAAGTTATACAAGAGTATACTACCATCCAAGATAGGCCCTCTTCTGTTGATGCTATTGAGTATTGTAGCCTCGCGTTCTCAGAGCCAGATTCCCAAGAAGTGATTCCTGAGGTGAAAATTGAAAATCCACGAGATGTTGAGCTTTTGGAAAGATTTCGCACTTTGGAAAGAAGACTTGACGCCATTAAGGGTCGTGACGCTGGTGATCTGAGTGCCTTGAATATGTGCTTGGTACCCGACCTTGTAATGCCTCCAAAGTTCAAGACACCAAAATTTGAGAAGTACAAAGGGGACAGCTGTCCAAAACAGCATTTGGTAATGTTTTGCAGAAAAATGACTCCACATGTCCGTAATGAACCGCTTATGATCCACTGTTTCCAAGACAGTTTAAGTGGGGCATCACTAAATTGGTATATGCAGCTAAAGAGTAGCGACATCCGATCCTGGTTAGACCTTTCCAAGGCTTTCGTGAAGCAATATGACTACAATCTTGACTTGGCTCCTAGTCGCCTACATTTGCTGGACCTATCTCAAAAAGACAATGAATCCTTCAGAAAGTATGCTCAGAGGTGGAGAGAAGTAGCTTCTCGCGTCCAACCGCCGCTCTCAGATAAAGAATTGGTTGACCTTTTCTTGGATACTTTGCAAGGCCCGTACCGAGAAAAGTTGTTTAGCATCGTGACAAGAAATTTCTCTGATGTGGTAATAGCCGGAGAGCACGTCGAGATTGGTCTTAAGAAAGGAAAAATCTGAGGTACTTCAAACATCCGAGCCATTGGGAGTAAATCAACTGTCAATTCTCAGGAAGAACAAGAAGAAGAGAATAATTCCATTGAGGCGTATCCGATGTATCAGTCTCGGCACTCACGCAACTCAAGTGTTCAGAGTGAGCAGTCTTTTGGGTCTTTGCGCCAGACACCATTATCTCTTCAGGGGAAATATTCTTCTCCAAATCGAATACCTCCTCGGTATCAACAGTCATATCGCCATCAGTCGCGTCAACATGATAGACCAAGACCGAAGAAGAAGAGGCATTTCACTCCGCTACCAATGCCATACAGTTAATTCTTACCAGATTTAATCAAAAGTGGTCTTATAGTGCCGAAGGAACTGAAGCCAGTGCCTTTTCCATACCCACCAGGTTTTGACATTAACGCCCGATGCGATTACCATGCTGGGGCACCGGGGCTTTCAACTGACGACTGTAAGGTACTTCCGAGTAAGGTTCAGACTCTGCTAGACTCCGAAATGATCTCATTCACGCCTCATGGCATTCAAATCAATACTTCTCCACCCAACCATGAGGGTTCATCAGTCCTGATTATGGAAGAATTTACTGAGAGTGGGTATGAAAACGATCCTCAGACCGATCTCGAAAGTCGATTTTGAAGATGGTTAGCTCAAATGGCAAATAAAGAGGAAGTCATTCCTAGGATTCAGTTGTTTATTCATTTGCATTTATCGCTTTCTTTGATTATTAAAGCAGGTGTACATATAAGAACTTGTTATTTTGAATGTTAATGCAATTCAATGTTTGTTTCGAAGAAATCCATTCGCTTCGCTCATTTTAAAACTGTTTACCATTTTATAATGCTAATCCTACTAAATGGAGGATGATGAACCAAAACGCAATCTCTTCTGTTGTATGCTTTTGAACGAAAACCCTGCTAAGGATATAAGGCATTGTTTCAACACCAGAGATAACCTCTCGTTAACCCTTTTGAGCCTCGAAATCAAAACCTCGTCTTTAACCTGGGGCAGGGTAACTCCCAATCCAAGCGACCGAGCTTTCTAAACTATCAAAATATGAGTGGGTACAAATGAATTTTGACCCTCAAACTTTCAAAATAACTTCACAAAAGGGATGGGTACAAACAAACTTTGACCTCTATACCTTTTTGCTTCTTAAATCAAATCACTACTTGCAAAAGACCTTATTGAAGCAGAGTTCATTTCAAAAGCATACTCGGTGAGATAGTGTTTCCTGACTCCTATGAGCCACGCTCCAAGTTCGCATTGGCTTTATAAAAAGGAAAACTAATGTCATATCCCAACCGGTGATTCGGTCACAAGTTTGCGATATGCTTTTTTTAGTTAAAGCTTTAAAACAAACATGACGTTGCACTAGCAGTTTCAGAATTTACACTTTCTGCATGTAAATATTGCTTGATATCATAGAAACCTTATTGCAAACAGCTATAAGAGATTCAATTCTTGATTGAAGCTTTGTTGAAGATGGTTATTTCATTGTTAAAGATAACCAGTCTGGGGCATGTTACGCAAAGACCCAGTTAAGCAGGGGCAAGATGTTTTCTTCAGTTTGTAATCTCCACAAATTGATTTACCCAAGGGGCAATTTTTAAAGACTCAGTACACCGAATACCGTTAATCTAAGCCAGTTACGTCGAGATTCTACAAATCTCTCAAGAGTTGGAAGACACCGGATTATTTTTGAACGCCGGATCTTCTGTAAAATCCTTTTGAGATGACTACTTTTATGACTCCTTTTCAGAATCATGCAACCCAGGACAGTTGAGAATTGAAGACTTTTGCAACATTTCATACTTGAAAATGGCGACTACCATGCAAGACAAAGCTACATTAACTTCGCAACATCTCTTCACCTAAATTTTCGAAGAGTATTCTAAATAGTTTGATATTCCCCAACAAGGTTTTCACTCTAGGAAGTCATGACGATTCCCCAGTGAATCATTACTTCAAGCATTTATGACAGGATCAGTACAAAATTTCAGCATCTGGTTGACCCAAAGAATCCCCAGCAAATCTCCTTGGCATCAACCTTCCCCGATGAAGCGAGCGTTTATTCTACTCCGTAATGTCTTTCTCGGATTTCAATTTATCTCAACCATGGATGGTTATTTCATCCCCACTGAAGACTAGACTCTGACGTCTGCAACAACAATATGGGTTCAAGCTTCCCCGACGAAGTAGCGGATACTTATTTTATCCCCGCGGCATCTATCACTACATTCTCACTTCAGGTTATTTCGGTTAGCAGCGGATATTTATTTTATCCTCATCAAGGCCTCTACGAACGCAAGTTTGATCCGTTCCCAGTGGATCTTTTCTCGTCCGAATAATCCGATTCATCTTGACAGTTCTCTAAGTGAAGTCAGGATATTATATCCCCGAGTGGACTGCTATTTCTCCAGAGGAGTGGGAACCGTTGGTACCTCCTTGGACTTCCACTGAGCTTGACAGACGCATCTTTCGTGCAGAGGATGGACGGGATTCCTCTTTGTTTGTTTCCGCTTGTCTTCTTTGCCTGTTTTGTCAGCATGAGCATAAGCATCGCATGGCATCTTCTGCATTCGCCTCCGTGCGTGTTTGTTGTTTGTTTCTTGTTGCTTTATCTTGGTCTTTGTTTGTGTTTACGCCAGTTTTGGGGTTTGTCCGATCTCTCCAAGTAGAATCGTCAGCCTTAGGCAGAAAATGCTAATCATTTCCAAGTTTCCCCACAGAGTTCAACCCTCGTGGATGATGGTTATTTCAGTTATCTTTTTCCTTGCTTGGATAAGATAAAATCGTCGTTTGAGTTCATTTCTCAATGACAGGTTTTGTTTGACCGTTTCATTCTAGTTTGATCCTAGATTGAACTTTGGTCTTTCACAACTTGCCTTCCAGGCGCCTAGCAAAGTTTAAGCGTGCACCTACACCTTGTACATTTTGAGTCGCTGTGCTCTATACTTTTTTATTGCCTCATCTTGTTTTTGTTTCGAGCCGCCGCGCTCCTTGTTTTGCTTTTCTGTTTCGAGCCGCCGCGCACCTTGTTTTTCTTTCGGGTTTCGAGCCGCCGTGCTCCTTGTTTTTCCTTTTTGTGTCGAGCCACCGTGCTCCTTGTTTTCCTTTTGGCGTCGAGCCGCCGTGCTCCTTGTTTTTCTTTTTGGTGTCGAGCCGTCGTGCTCCTTGTTTTTTCTTTTGGCGTCGAGCCGCCGTGCTCCTTGTTTTTCTTTTTGGCGTCGAGCCGCCGTGCTCCTTGTTTTCCTTTTGGTGTCGAGCCGTCGTGCTCCTTGTTTTTCTTTTTGGCGTCGAGCCGCGGTGCTCCTTGTTTTCCTTTTGGCGAGCCGCCGCGCTCCTTGTTTTCTTTTTGGCGTCGAGCCGCCGTGCTCCTTGTTTTCTTTTTGGCGTCGAGCCGCCGTGCTCCTTGTTTTTCTTTTTGGCGTCGAGCCGCCGTGCTCCTTGTTTTCCTTTTGGCGTCGAGCCGCCGTGCTCCTTGTTTTCTTTTCTGGTGTCGAGCCGCCGTGCTCCTTGTTTTCTTTTTGGCGTCGAGCCGCCGTGCTCCTTGTTTTCTTTTCTGGTGTCGAGCCGCCGTGCTCCTTGTTTTCTTTTTGGCGTCGAGCCGCCGTGCTCCTTGTTTTCTTTTCTGGTGTCGAGCCGCCATGCTCCTTGTTTTTCTTTTTTGGTGTCGAGCCGCCGTGCTCCTTGTTTTTTCTTTTTGGCGTCGAGCCGCCGTGCTCCTTGTTTTCCTTTTGGCGTCGAGCCGCCGTGCTCCTTGTTTTTCTTTTGGCGTCGAGCCGCCGTGCTCCTTGTTTTCTTTTCTGGTTTCGAACCGCCGCGTTCCTTGTTTTTGGTGTTTCGAGCCGTCGAGCTCCATGTTTTTTTCTTAGTGGTGTGTAAGTCCCGTGCAACGATAAGTCACAAGGCATCTTCCCTACGAAGTCCATTTACTTGGCATACAGAAGAGTTTTAATAACCCTGTTCTTTTCCTTGGTGGTTCTTGAAGATCCCGTTTGATCTCTTCATTTGAAGGAATTTCCAGGTTTCATTTGTTTTTTCGTTTGCGTGATCCTACCGCTGTGTGGATCCTATCTTATCTTTTTGTATCTTAGATATCAACTGGTCACGCTTGAACCTGCTGGGTCGTCGCTTTCTTTTCCCCAGTGTTGTCTTCTTTTCCCCAGTGCGTCTGGTCGTCCCCAGTAAGTTCGTTGCTCGTGGTGTTCGTCTTCCGCTCTGTGTTCGCTTTTGTTTTCGTCTGCATCTTGCATTTTATCATTCCATCATTTTCATCATGCTAGAGTTCATGGCATGTCAGCATTAGGTCTAGTTTTGTCCATAGCATTGCATGATCATTGCATCTAAGGGCAAAATTTTCGGTTATCTGTATTTAAATATCTCTCACCATGACCTTTTGATGATTTTCATCGTTCATGTCATCCGGTGACGATATTTAAATAGGGGCAACTGTTGTACCCCAAATTTTTCCCTTAGATTCACCGATTTGTCTGCATACCGTCTTAGGTCAATCATTTGTGCATGGCTAACCTCTTTATCTAGTTTTGTTTTGTTTGTTTCATTTGTGAACGCAGGTACTGCAATAGAAGATTTAAAGTCTTGAAGGCTGTGACGGGTGTGTGCTTGTGGAGTTTCTCTGGTTGACAAGTGTGTGTGGATTCTTTGGAGTTTATATGACTCTATCCTCTGATCCCTGAACCACTACCAAAACCTTTTGCCCTCAGATTTCTCAGAAGCCTTTTTACCCCACAGAAATCTATGTCCTTATACCCACTGATTGCTGAATGGTCCCTTAAAAAACTAGTAAGGGTTGTGTGGCAAATTGTGTTACTAATTGTATCTGGGGATTCTTCAAGGCGTGTTTTCATGTACCAAGTTCATTTGTGATTGAGTGGGTGGTAAAGGTCAAGCAAGACTTTGTTCTTATTCGTGAAGTTGGATTGTCATGAAAAGCTTCTTGCAATCTTAAGAAAAGGGTCAAAACTTTCTTGTTGGTAGTTTGTGATCGATATGTGTTGAAGCGGTCTTGGATCGATTTTGTGACTGTCTCTTTTAAAACAAGGTTGAGCTTTGAGTTTCTCATAGGTCCAGGATGCTTCAAAAGATGTATTTGATCAAGGCACAAGGTACAAATCATGGTGCACGGTGAACGGAATTCCAAATTACAAGGTCCAAATTCCCAAAGATTGCCACAAAGTGAAAAATGGCAAAACCTTATTTCCAAATCCAAAACCTTACATGAGCCGAGTTTTATTAAGTCATAAATGTTGCAACAAAAGAAGAATCGTTTTAAAATTTAATCCAAGGCAAGTTTTAGGATCATTTTCAATCAAAGCTCATTCGAAGGTACAAGCTTCAAATTAACATCATTATTTCAAGATTTAAGAAAGGTCAAATTGTGAAGAATTGCAAATTTTGAACTTCAAAATTCAAAGATTAAGATCATCCACAAATTACAAGCTCAAGTTGATCCCGTAAGGATTCAAGAGTTCATTACAAGGAATATTGTCATGATAAGATCCAAACCCGAGAATTCAAAATGCAGAACTCAAAAGATAAAATCAAAATTCAAGAGATATGTCAAGGATTTCATGTGCCTAAAATTCAACGCTCTAGAATTTCTCAAATTGTTCACAAAGATTCATTACAAGTACAAGGTACCATACGAAGTGTGCATGAGCTTTGCGTGTCATTTCAAATGCCTACGAGTTGACCCAAAATATATATAGTTCAAGCAAGTTCCATATGGCCCATCTATTAAATGTAGTTGGTGCCGTACACACAATTTAGGAATTGGTGAAGCTAACAAGAATCGATATCCTTTTGGCATTCTAATCAAATGTTGAAAAGGGATACGCACGGTCATGGAAAGGCTAAGTTTTTTTAGGTTCTGCCTAGCACTGAAGCTAGTTGTTGAATCATTCACGTAATGAAAAGGCCAACTCTTTTTTTAAAGGATTCTTCATGGCACCACCGTGATATATTATGCTTGCTGCAATATCTGCTAATTCCACTATAGCTCCTGCATTAGGAAAATATAATCAAAACTCGGTTTTGTGAATATCTCAATAACGTAAAAAGCATCGGAGAATGTTTGCAAATTCAAAGTTATAGACATGGAGATCCGAGGTGACCACACATACAAACAATAAGCACTGCAAAAGGGTAGAGACTCACCAGCATTTACCACTCTCCAAGCTTCGGACAGTTTATGTGTCTTCATGAGAAGATTTATTTGTTTCCGGCTCAGTTACAGTAACTCTAGCATCGTCTGATCCCTCACCAACCATAGAGTTTGATGGTGCAGCCATGACATTTGCTATTGACGAAAGCTACCGACATTAATAGAGATGGTTCTTTGGCCACTTTAGCGGTACATACAACCCTTCACAAAGGAATAAACAAGTAAATCAATTCCAAAAATAGTGTTTGGACATAATAAATTGAAAGGAGAAAGTTTTAAACAACACCAATCCTGTCCCAGACCCAATTCAAATAAATTCCTAAACAGTATGCAAACATGCCAAAACGAATGTGGAAACGCATTTATCAGATTTCAAACGTATCCGAATTCATTGCAAAACCATATCAGAGTAAAATCAGATCCAATCATTTACATACAAACATCATCATCAATCATAAGTGCACCAGACCTTTTTTTGAAAACTTTCCAAATACAAATAACATGTCTTGGACACGACTTCAAATACTTTCCTAATGTTAGCAAGACATGCTTCATACACTCTTTAATTGCCATTCAACAAGGTTGTTCTCCTAAGGCCTATATAAACAAATCACACGCACAAAAAAAAGGGACAGGAGGTCTCAATCCCATTCAACCGTACAACCAAATACCAATTTCACCAGAAAACAAACCAGAAATCCAAACCCCACAACCCAAATTCGCAATTCAAATACATTCCTATACACAGAAAATCTTCCCAACAAATTCACTCACACCGCATTCAGAAGCTCACATCCATACACGATTTCACAAAATCAGTAACAACTCACACCAGTTACCACAAAATATCACACGCGCAAGCATTGCAAAGAAACATCACAGCAATAACAAGAAGGAAAGAGGCATAGAAAATCGAAAACGAGGAACATATCTACCGCACAAGCACGACGAAGAAGAAGACGGAAAAGCGATAAAATTTGCGAACCTGCAGTGCATCGAAACGAAGAACAAAGTCAAAGGTCGCGCAACGATCGAATCTACTTCACTCCGCTCCAACGCCGTCACCGATCGCAAGCGCAGCCGCACATCAATCCCTCATAGATCGACCTTTCCTCAACTTCCACCGCCGACAATGTTCTTTACTTTCCATTGCGCGAATCTTGTAATTTGTAAATCAAACTCATAGTGAAATTGGGGTTTAGGGTTCATGGGGGTGGGGTTTTATTTGTTTTTTTGGTTGTTCGATCGGAGCGAATGAGGGAAGAAGCGAGAGATTGAGAGAGAGAATCGCCGGAGATGAGAGCATCGAGAGAGGAGAAATGGGATCCGTGAGGGCGGTGAGGCTCCCTCCGTCTCTTTTTTTCGTTTTTATCACCGTTTTCATTTTACCTTTTTCCTTTAAAAATATATAATCTTTTATTATATCTAATAAGTTTTTAATTTAACTTATTAAAACACTAATAAACTCTTTTCAACAACTCTTAATAACTTTTTTATAAACTTTAATACTAATGTAATCCTTTTAAAATCAATTAGGAAATCTTCATCTTTTTTCAAATTAAGATAATCTCAATAATAAACCTCGCTAATTTCCCTAAATTTTAATTAACTAACTCTTAATAAATCAACTCGTTAGATCCCTCGCGCTTGAGTGAATCGCTTGTGTGTGCTATATTGTGGTTCTTTTTACTTAATGTTAAGTGTTTACCTGCTACTATGTCAAAACCCTTTTAAAAATACTAAAAACTCTCGATCCAACGTCGAGCCACTTTTCTACCTATGTAAGTCGAGCGCCTTCGGGCCTCGCATTCAACCTATCAGTCACAATACACTTTAGCTAGCTCACACTTTGCTAGTATGCACAAATAATCCAAGTTAATTTGTCCCCTCGACATTCCAAAGGAAAGGTTATTAATAATTGACTAAACCGTCATAGGACTAACGCCTTTAGAACCCTTAGCCATAGGATTCGGAGTCGCCGTACTCCATGTCTCGCCGTAGACACTTAGAATCTTAGCCTTAGGATCGGAGTCGCCGAACTCCAAGTAAATGCTCCGCCGCGAACATTTACAATCCTACCGCTCTTAAACCAACCTACAACTTTAGAGTCGCCGCACTCTATGTAAGGTCTTGCCCAAGACATTACTTCCCCTTGGAACCTTGACCCCGTCAAGAAGTTCCTCTTTTCAGAACTACGCATACTCTGATTCTACACCCGAGGATACGTAGGCGTAAGGTGCGATACCTTATCGAGTATACTTAGATACTAACCCCTAGGGTTCAACCTTTAGCATAGCACCCTTAGCAAGCGAATGAGAGATAACATAAATACTAACGAGAGGTTCCCGTAGAGTACTACGAACGTTTAGGATGCTAATACCTTCCCTAGGCGTAACCAACCCCCGAACCTTAGATCTTTAGGTTTTTTTCGCTTTTGAACCTTTCCTTTGGATAAATCAAAGACGGTGGTGAACATTTAAAGAAATGTGATCCTAGTTCATTAATAACTATGGTATCCAATTCTCACCGCAACAGTAATCATTGCATCCTCAAAAACGCGTAGTATTTCCATTTGAAATGGAGCATTACGCCATGGAAAAATTCAAACATATGCATGTGAAGCATAAACCAGTTTTGGTACCTCGTGCGAGAGCCCAAAATTGTTTCTCTTCTATCAGATTGACAAAACCAAAAAGAATTCCGCGCTCATCCCCCAACAGACATTTCAAGAAGTACCAAGTTTCACCTTTTTCCTCCTCACCAGAGTCCCATTTTGTGGTTTGCAGATCTTTTGATCGTGCCTCTCAACCGTACATTTTAGGAACCATTCCCGATAGGTATCCTTTAGCCATTCCAGACAGGCACCCTTAAGTTTTAGACGTTAGTCATTCCCGATAGACGTTCAGGTTAAAACTTCCTTAGGAACCATTCCCAATAGGTTTCCTTTAGCCATTCCAGATAGGCACCCTTAAGTTTTAGACCATAGTCATTCCCGATAGACGTTCAGGTTAAAACTTCCTTAGGAACCATTCCCGATAGGTTTCCTTTACCCGTTCCCGACAGGCATCCTATAAGTTTTAACCTTTAGCCGTTCCCGACAGGCATGCCATAGGTTTACAACTTTAGTCGTTCCCGACAGGCACTCTTTAAGTTTTAGACCTAGTCGTTCCCGACAGGCCCATTTACCATTCCCGATAGGTAAGCCATAGGTTTTCAACTTTAGCCATTGCCGATAGACACCTTTAAGTTTTAAACCTAGTCGTTCCCGACAGGCCCATTTACCATTCCCGATAGGTAAGCCGTAGGTTTTCAACTTTAGCCATTCCCGATAGGCACCTTTAAGTTTTAAACCTAGCCGTTCCCGACAGGCCCATTTACCATTCCCGATAGGTAAGCCATAGGTTTTCAACTTTAGCTGTTCCCGACAGGCACTCTTTGAGTTTTAAACCTAGCTGTTCCCGACAGGCCCATTTACCATTCCCGATAGGTAAGCCATAGATTTTCAACTTTAGATGTTCCCGACAGGCACTCTTTGAGTTTTAGACCTAGTCGTTCCCGACAGGCCCATTTACCATTCCCGATAGGTAAGCCATAGGTTTTCAACTTTAGCCATTCCCGACAGGCACTCTTTAAGTTTTAAACCTAGCCGTTCCCGACAGGCCCATTTACCATTCCCGATAGGTATACCATAGGTTTACAACTTTAGCCGTTCCCGATAGGCAACCTTTGAGTTTAAGCTTAACCGTTCCCGACAGGCATGCAATAAGCAAAACATCAGTCGTTCCCGACAGGCGTCCTTTGGGTTTCATTTGTTCCAGGTTCTTTTTCACAAATATCGTTTATCACGACTGCTTTGTTTGTCACACATATTTCTTCCTTTTATCCACAGAGTGCAAATTTTCCGGTTATTTTTGTATTCAATCCCTATGTACCTTGATTTTCTGACAGTAGTTGCTCTCATCCATTTAGGTTCACAGTTGATTGAATAGAGGCAGTTGTAATACCTCAAATTTTCCCTCATATTTTTCTCAATAATTGGCTTATGCTTCATCCATTTGTATTTCATAATAGGTCATACTAAATCATACATCATTGGTTGCAAGGCATGGTATCAAGTATATCAAGGTGTGGACAGTCCACAGCAAAAAGGACAAGAGTAAAAGCTTTTCCAAACAAGTCACAAGGGTTCCACCCATCTCAATTCATTTCATTTGAGTCCTCAAGGTATCACAAGATGAGAATTTAACAGAAGATTAAAGGAAGTAATATTCTCTTAACCAGTGCAAACTAGGATTTTGGAATTCTGGAGTATAACACCCCAATGGGCAAGATTTTTGAGCTTTTATCATCTCCAAATGGTATATCTCATTTTTGTTAGAGAAGATACGCATCATACTCAGAGTAATTTGGATTTGGAGGATGTGCTGATTTCTTCTAGACTGAGGGTTCAAAATTAGGGTTTACCATAAAATCAGTTTATTTCTGATTTTTTTGGGCAAGACTTGATTCTATGGTATTCTACATGTCCTCAAGGGTCTAAGGATGAAGAATTGTCCATCAATTTGATTTTGAAGGGTTTCAATTGATCAATTGATGTAAAATCAGGAGAATTGGGGAAAAATCAACTGTATAGAAGAAAAAGTCAACTCTTGACATTTTGAGGTCAAATTCATGTTCCTTATGTCAAATATGATCATTGGTGAAGATTTGATCAAGAAATAATAAGAGATTCATCAAAAATCAAGAAATGTGCAAAGTTGCCAAAAATAGAAACTAGGGTTTCTATTTGTGGCAAGTTTTGGCAAGGTGAGAGGTCAACTTCAGAGCATTCTTTCTCCATTTTCCCAGCCCCAAATTGAAAAGTTAGGGAGGCCTATCAAAAGTTCACATTTCAAGCTTCAAAACCATACCAAGAACATCCCCATTGGATCAAAATTAAGAGAGATATGATGGATCAAAGTGAAGAGAAATCAAGGAAAAATGGCAAGTCATGACCAGCCAATGCGCCATAATTTCCACAAACACTTGGTGTGCATGTTGTGCCTAAGTTCATGGTCAAATTTCTCAATGATAGAGACTCCAAATGGAAAAGAGTTCAACATGACTTTTGTTCATTTCCATATCCCCTTCAACTTTGGTGTTGGACATTTTTTCATGTGGTCATTCCTTTGAGAGATATGGTGGCTCAAAATGGGTAACCTCTCACTGATATTTTCACATGCGCATGAGCTGGTCAGGCCAGGTCAGGCTGACATGCTACACCAGTTATGCATACCCATCTTCATGATCATTTTTTATTACCTTAGAGGTTCTATTTGTAATTGTCTTGAACATAAACCTTGCTCTACTCCATGTTTTCTTTCCAAAGAGCCATTAAACTCACCATTTAACCCTATGACCATGGAGATTTACTCCTCCAAAGTTCACCTCATGATGGTTGCTTTTCTTCATTACCAAGTAAACCAAACCAAGACAGACATTGTTCTTTTCTTACTTTTACATGCGCATGATTCACATACATCATCCCTTCATACATAACATTACCCTAATAAGTTAAACATGTCCTTTACACACACTGCATGACCATGTACATGTTACTATATATATTCAAACACAAAAGAAAGAAGAAAAAACTTGCAGAACAAGCCATGTTTCACAATACCCTTCATCATCACCTTACATTCACTTCACCACCACCATAACACTCCATGATCTCTCCACACTTAAACAAAAACCACATAACTCGTGTCTAACTAACTTGACTCACTCAGTTGACTCACTCACCCTAATCAGAGTTCTAACTATTAACCAAGGTGGTTAACAGTTAACTCAAGGTATATAAGGCTCCCTCTAACAGAATTGAAAAGAGGACACTTCATTCTACACACTTCTCTGAAATTTCCACCTTCTTTCTCTCAATCTTTTCTCTCTTTCTCTCGAAGATTTACTCATTCTCTTTGCAATTTTCTCCTCCATTCTTCATCAAGAAGCATCAATGGAGTAAAGGATGAGATTTAAGCTGCTAGATCCAGATTGATTCACACATTCAGCAGTTAATTTTCAAGAATTCCTAAGCTTCTTCATAGCCTTTATTTGGCCAAAATCAAGTTCAAGAAATAAGTGGAACCTCACCTCTGGTATTCTTTGAAGCTAAGGAAGCAGTAAAAAGCACAGGTTTCAGTTCAAGCCTCTTGTTCTCTTTTGATCTAATTTCACTTGTTTTTGCATGATTGAAGCTCAGTAGGAGAAATGTGACCTCTGGCTAGTTGATATGCACCTTAGGTGCTTAGTTGAAAATCTTAGGGCAAACTAGTTGGCTTCGATTCTCTCTGTATGTGTTTTGTTTGTGATTTTTGATGCTAGATTCATGATCTACTAGTTGAGAGGAACATTTTGATATAAGGTTTGTGTGCTTCTAGTCACCTGAAACTTTGTCCACGGCGGAGGATCACCGGAGAAGACGACTGGGGTCTTCTTCGGCCACCTGAGTTGATGAACTCACATAAACCCTAGCCTGAGTCCAGTTTAAGTCGTGGCCGTTAGATGCTTTTGATCCAAGGGATGATAACATGCCAGCACATTAATGAACCACACTCCCCTCGCGTGCTTCTAATTTCTGAATTAATTTGAATTTGGTGTTTACATGTGGTTGTATCATCATATCTTATCATAAGCATGCAATGTGGTTTGTTGGATGTGTGTACTTTGTTGATGATCATGTGCTGACTCCATCCAAGGGATGAGATTGAGTCAATGGATTGACTGAAGTCCACAACATACACCTCATTTGAGAGCGTGTAATTGGACTGGGCCTTTTTTCTATACGCACCCCCTCTTCTGAGCCCAAGGCAATTTTTGAACTAGTTTTTTGCTATTGTAGCACCCCCCTGACTATTTTTCCCTTTCATTTTAATTTTCTTCTTCCTATTTGTTTGGTTTTTAATTTTTAAAAATACATATGAGCATCCAAAAATTCCACAAAGATTCATGAAGCATCTAAAAACATTTAAATAATTTTTTATTATTTTTATTTCTGATTTCATAATATTTTGCCATGTTTTCATGAATTTCCATTTAATTTCTTTTGTGTGAGCATTAAATCAGGACGTATGCTTCACTTTGATTTTGTTTGATGTAGTTGTGCACTGAATTTTTTCCTAATAATTGGTGCATGAATGTATGATATGTTTAGGCATGTTATGCATTTTTTTGTGAATTTTTATAGTCATTTCTTGTTTACTTTTGAGTGAGGTCTTTGAGCCAATTGTTTATGTGTTTTGTATGACATTATGAGGCATGTTTGTGCATGTTTGGAAATGAGTTTGAGCCATCCTTTTGAAGTATGTTTACCCTCTGATTTCACCTTAATTCACTTGTCTTTTCTTAATTTCCTCATCATCTAAGCATGACTTTTTGGATTATTTAAAAGCATGTTTGTTTGTGTGGATGCTAGAGGACTTGTGCTAGGGTTTGATGATTGATTGTTTGCCACTATCCTTGACACCTATTGAGACCTTTTGATACATGTTATGTGAATATTATAGGTCACTTTACTCATGTTATAAGTCATTCTTGATGCATCTTTGTATGGTTTATGTGTACATGTTTTGACTTGAAGTATCTTGTGTAATTGTGCATTCTTACTTGATCTTCTTTGAGCACATGTGTATACCAACTCTTGCATGATCTTAAACCATCACTTCAATATGATTCCACTTCTGTTTGCAATCATTCTTGACCTTATACCATGAATCCTAACTTCATCTTGTATGTTCCAAACTTCATGAACACGTGAGAACTTGTTTGACCTAACTTGAACATGTTTGCTCTTAATCTTCAATGTGCTTCAATATGACAAGTGTATGGACTTTGTGCTTACATTCTTGACTTCTAAATGTCATTTCAATTGTCATGAGCTACTGAATTGCATTCCTATTACATGATTTTTTCATCTTACATCTTCATTCCTTACTTGCATATCAAGTATGCATCTTTGTTGAACTTCAATTGTTGTTTGTTCTCTTCTCTTTGCTCTATTCCTTTAAATGCTTACATCCATTATTTGTATGATAATTTAATGACATTCATATACATTCTTAAATTTCATTTAATTCTGACCTTGATGCTTACATGTGCATTCATCTATATTCATGATTCCTTTGCATCCATATTGCATTGGTAATGTTTCATTTGCATTTGTGTGATTGTTTGGTACACAGTTTGCCTTCATTTGTTTTCATATGGTATGTTTACATTAGTAGAATCAGTTAACATGTACATACTTACTTTGCATGTCCCTTAACCATTAGGACCCTTCCTTTTTGGTTTGAACTTTATTTTCTTATTAACTTGTCTCCTTGAAGCAAATAGTTTTGTTTGGTTTAAGTTTCTTGTACTAGTTTTCATTACTTGTGATGATTATGTACTAACCTTTTGTGTAGGGGAAGAGGTAAGTCATTTGAGTATGTGGATGTTAATCCATACTCATTTCTTCCTTCATCTCTTATCTCTTTCAATTCTCTTTCTCTTTTGTGAATAGCATGATATAATGCTTTGTGTAGAACTTTCTCACATCCTTTTGGGTTCCTAGCTCATCCTTAATTGTTGATTAAAGGTGAGATAGGATAAGCATTAGATAGTGCTATCCCTCTCTTTCCTTTAGACTTAGGTGGATCTTATACCCGACACAACCATAGGACTTCCATGCATGACAACATTAGCATAACTAGTCCCCCACTTAGACTTTTTTCATTTCTTCCTTTGAGTTTCTTCTTCCTCGTCTCAAAACAAAAGCAAAAACGTCTAATAAAGGATTAACATGTATTTCACATGAGCCTTTCATATGGTAAATAAGATAGTGGAAGATCTTCTTTCACTTTCTTAGAGTGTTTAGCATACGTCCCGTCTTGGGTCGATATGCGAGGCATTCAATCCTATGTCATATACTTTAATGCAATATGTGTTATAAACACAAAAAAATAATCAAAAAACTTCTTCTTAAAAGACAAAAACAAACAGCAATTCTTCTCTCATCTCCTTCACTCCATTCTTAAGGACTCGTCACGTCCGGTCTAGCACAAACAGGAAAAACGCCAGGACTCCATATAACGAGATGCAACACCTAACTGCTGGAATGCGCACCTTGGCGTTTCCATTAAAAAAATATAAGCAAATCAAATCCATCCCTAGTGAGGGGAACTACGTCGCTCTGATTCTCGCGTGCGAGCGAGATACGTAGGCAGGAGATCGTACGAGATCTCTCCGAGCACAATCCTTTCACCCTTCCCCAATCCGTAGTCCGAACTACGTTGACTCTGATTCTTCATTAGTTAATAAAGATACGTAGGCATAGGATTACGACGATCCTTGCGAGTCCTTTGTGTCTTTTCTCTTTTTCCCCCGTTTCTCCATCTCACCTTTTGTTTCCAGTTTCCAGTTAGCAAGTAAGTTTCAGATACCCTATACCCTATGATCGATAATAACAAGCGTGGATCCCATCGAGTACGATGGACTCGTGGGGGTGCTAATACCTTCCCCTCGCGTAACCGACTCCCTTACTAGTTTCTCTTGGTCGCGAGACCGTGTTCTTTCCTTTCCCTCAGGTTTACGCAGTGTTTCCTTTCCCTCTCTTGGGATAAATGCACATTGATGGCGACTCTGTTTCCGTGCCACTTTCGCGTTTGTACTTGGATGAAAATCCCGGGAGCGACACCAGTACACCTCATGATCTTGATATGGGAATAAGCCCAGAAGAAGGTGTCCAATAGGGAAGTTTATCCAAAGACATTGGTTCGTCCAATGGTGTCAAGGAGTCCGAAAGTGAGTTTCCCAAGAGCCAGTACCAAGATGATGTTGCTTTTCCTCTTAGGAAGCCTGGGAAGTATCTTTCCAGACATAATCATCCACATGTTGACACTATCATGAACAAAGCACCAGTACCTTCAACCTATCAACCACAATTCCAGAAGCGACCTCAGCAGCCTAATCAGCAGAGGAAGAAGGAGTCTGATGATATTCTAATGTCTTATACTAAGTTGTATATTGTCCTAGCGCGGAAGGGGTTAGTTGAGACAAGGGCACCGCCTGCTATCCCTAAGATTCATAAGAGTTATTTCAAAGTCGATTCTTTCTATGCATTTCATCAAGGTGCACCCAGGCATGACATCGAAGATTATTTTGTTCTCAAGAAGGAAGTACAAAAGTTGGTCCAAGAGGGCATTCTATCCTTAAAAATGGCTGATCCCAAGGTTCAAGTCACTTTGTTGCTAGAACGTAGGGCAAGTTCCTTTGTGCACATGGTTGATTGATGCTCTGGAGTTTAAGGATGTTCTTTAGGCCTATGTCTTTTTCAGATGCTTAGTTCAATTGCTGCTTTTTCTTATGTAATCCTTCTTGTTTGTTAACACATTTGTTTTTGCATGTAAGAACTTATTTGTTTTGAATGATTAATACAATGAGTATGTTTGTCTTAAAGTAAGCCATTCGTATTCACTCATTAAATGCTTTTTCTGATTTATAATGCCAATGATATCCAATCTCTTGCCTGGGCAGAGAATTAGAGGGAGTATGATGAAAGTGAAAAAATGCAAGATCTTTGGTTGTATGCTTTTGAATAAAACCCCGCTGATGATGTAAGGCATTGTTTCAAATCCCCAAACACCGGAGATATAAGGAAGATAATCCCTTGTTAACCCCTTTGAGCCTTGAAATAGGAATTTCCTTCTATACAAAAAAACCCTCAATTTTAACCTGGGGCAGGGTTGTCTTTAGTTAAGCTAATAAAGCACCTAGACTTTCAAGAAGAGAATGAACATCCGAGGATCCACCATACCTATTCCTCACACATTAGGAGGCTAGGAGTCAAATCTATAATGATTATCCCTCAACTAGCTAAGGAATAAGGAAGCCACAATCCTTTCAACAAGTCAAAAACGACTTAAAGACACACGATTTGTTTATAAATCAAAAATGAAAAAAAGAAAAAGCCCTCTAAGTCAAAACCTATGAAGGGAAAATTAGGGCATCCCGCTGGACTTCATGGTCAAAATCAAAAAACTCAGTCCAAGCAAAAGTTAGGAAAAAATTAAAAGCCTGAGAACAAAGTCCTTAGCAAAGGATCACAAAAAGAAAGGATTACAAAAAAAATCCTCAGTAAATAACAAATTCGTGTGATCAAACACCAAAAGCAAAAGGTAAGTGACTATCATGTCCAAAGTCTCATTGGTTTCTCAACCATATCAAAACTCCTTTGAGAGATGAGCGCTCGCGTCAAGTTAGATGAATGTAGGACCGATGAATATCACGAAAAATGGGTGGGTACAAATAAACTTTGAGCCTTATATCCTTTGTTTCATAAACCTTGAACTAGGCCATGTTATAACCTTGAAAATACCTAATTGAAGCTGGTTTATTTCAAAAGTATACTTAATGAGATAACGTCTCCTGACTTCTACGAGCAGCGCTCAAAATCTATGTTGGATTTGTAAAAAAATCATTGTCATATGCTAACTAGTGATTCGGTCACAGGTTATTGCAATATCATTCTCACAATTAACATTTTTCTGCTTGTTGACATTGCTTGATATCATATAAGCTTGCATATGAGCATCAGTGATGAGTTTAATCTTCTGAGACTTAAAACCCTGATGAATAAATGGCAAATAATTTCAAAATAATGATCATATCTTGGGGCATATTGCCTGAAGGCTTTGTTAAATAGGGGCAAGTTGTTTTCTCAGTCGTTGCTTTCACAATTTGATTATCCCTAACGGGCAAGTTTTAAGACTCAGTTGTGCCGAATACAGTCAATTCTGGGGAATTACGCTGAGATTCGATAAATCTCTCCAAGGGTTTGAAGACACTGGGGAATTTTGGATGCCAGGTTTTCCATAATATCCTCTTGAGATGACTTCTTCTCATAAGCCATGTAATCTGGGCCATTTGAGAATTGTCATTTATTTGTGATGACCATTATGTAGTTCATTAGTGCAGAACTAAGTGTTCTCCTAAGCAAGTGTGTTCTTGTGATCTGCCTTAGATATATTCCCAGTGATAAGTCTCTACTTCAGGTAGCTATGACATGTTGGTGTGTGACGAAGGAGTTTCCCAGTTGGTTTCTATTTAAACTCAGTGAAAGCTCTTGTGTTTTTGACAAATTTTGGTAAAACATAAATGCTGAAAAAGAAGCGTCAACATGAAGATCAAGCTGAATATTTCTGCAGAAGATAAGATGTTGAATGTGATGTCCCAGCATGCAGACTCAACATCCTGGACTATTATAACAGATTGATTTAAATCTGTTTTATATATGCCACAAGATTCAAGGAGCAATCGCAGGAGTGGATCAAGGAGATGGAAAGCCCAAGACAGCAGAAGACTATAAATAGTAGACTTAGGTCTAGGGTTTAGTTAGACCTTTTTGTACTTTTGTATCAATTGTGACTTTGTAACCTAATTACTTTGTAAAATAAGGGTTTAGGGTTTGAGAGTCGTCGGCTCTCTTAGGAGTTAGAAGTCTTCATTCTGCAGTATGGGATGCAGGATTAAAGGCATAGGTACAGGGTCCAACCATAAGCCTTTAGGCAATGGTTGTTCTTGGACGAAGGTTTTAAGCAAGTCCAAGATAACTTCTTGGTCAAGGAAATCATGACGGGTTCTGAATTGGCAGATAACAGAAACATCACAGGTGGTGATGAAGGATGTGAGTAGGTCTCTCATATCAGAGTTGTAAACGTTAGAGTTTAGCTTTGGTAAAGATATTCATTGAGGGTAGTGATTAGGATAAAGTTGTAAACGGGGGAGTTTAACTTCAGGGTAATACTACAAGATAATGAAGTCTTCATCCTGGATTGGTATCCCCCAGAGTAGGTGAATTGCACCGAACTGGATCAACATATTCTGTGTTCTTTATTATTCTGCAGATTTATAGTTTTGTTGTTTGTATTCTTGACTGAGATGTCGCAACAAGATGTCTCGACATCTTTTGTTACTTTGCTGCTGCACTTCATAACAGCAGCTGATGTATTCATCCTTGCTTATTAAAGATGCAATAATCAATGTCCAAACCTGATGTTGAGACATTCGAGTATCTGCATTGGCCAGAATTTCAATTGGTATCAGAGAAGGCATCCTGTCTGGTTCTAGATGAGATCTTTGGGAGATACTTTTTGGCGTTTAAACAAGGAGGAGTTTTGGAGATCAGATCAATCAACTCAAACATACCCAAGGGTATTAATGGATGAGATGAATGTTCTGGATCGAAGGGAGCAAACTGGAGGTTGTTCATGTTACTGAGGAGATTCTACAACAACTACAGGAGAAGTGGCTAGTTCTCTTATTGGTGGTGTCCTGAAAGATGTATTGACATCTTGTCTAGGGCAAGTTGAAGTTGTTCTTTAGTGATTCCGCTGCAGATGTTTTTGATTGAAGGATTCCGGCAGTATGGGATACTGGAGTAATGATTGAAGGAATATTGTAGTTGTCCTTACCTGGTTCTGTTCATGTAGATGTCAGCTGGTTTGAAGACACATAGCATTCCAAAGTCGGGAGCTGAGGGATGTTATTGTGATGGTTGAGTCTTATATGACTTGGTACATGGTTGTGTGGCGTCATCATGTATTCTGAAGTCAGATTGAAGAGAAGGGGTAATATGAATTATCAAACTCATGCTCTAGGGGTTTGATGATTTCTTGTTGACTAAGTTGTTGAAGACACTTGATATGATGATCAAGTCCAATCAAGGCAATTCAGTCATGTTCGGGAGTCTGCTAGTTATTCTTCAGACTAGGAGGTGCTTTCTTGGAAGCATAGGAGTGAAGACAGTGGAGGTGATTTATTTTCACCGTCCACAAAAGCGTGCAAGGAAGAACTAATACTTCTCAACCCTAAGGATGAGTTCACACAGTTGAGGTAATTAGGATTTGTTCAGAGAGAACCTTAAGAGCTTGAGTCAAGGGGGCAACCTTGATATCTCAACAACTTGCACAAAACAGAAGAAGACAACATGAATAGGAATATCTTGGTGATATTCAGAAGATGCTGGAATCGGATAAGGGTTAAAACTACAAGGATTTAAGATCAATTGCTTTGTGTAGATTGATTATCCTTGTGATTTAAGATTGAGGATGTTCTGTCAGATCTTCTAACATCTTTTCATCAGAGGCTTGGAGAATCATGGGAGGGGTTCTGCATTCGCTCCAAAGTCTCCTAGGTGTTGACCTGGGATTATTGGCTTATCGTCTGTTTCCTGGAAAGTATTGTGAATGACTTGTCCAGATGGTGATGTTGTTGAAGATGGAGATGGAAGACTATGAAGACATCATAATCTTGATGGTTACAGCTTGGGTCAGTTTATTTCTGATCCAGGTGCTTTGGAGCATAGTGTTTGCTCTAGTTGTGAAGGTCAAGGATAAGTGGCAGTTATCTATGGCTTTCTACTGACGGCTCTACTAAGGAAAGTGGCATTCTTTGGTATTGCTATGGGGTAGTTGTGGACTACTTATTTTATAAAGATTCAGATGTGGCAGGTTTGACGTCTTTGGAGTTTCAAAGCAGAATGGAGGTTGTCTACTCAAAACTTGGTTGTTGAATCAAGTCTGTGAGAGCATGGAAATCTGTTTCTGCAAATGGATGAGGTTCTTCTAAGTGGCAGAAGGAAGAGCTGAATTCAAC
Source organism: Lathyrus tuberosus (assembly GCA_022829125.1). Taxonomy (NCBI): domain Eukaryota; kingdom Viridiplantae; phylum Streptophyta; class Magnoliopsida; order Fabales; family Fabaceae; genus Lathyrus; species Lathyrus tuberosus. Next base: position 10,257,013 of record JALAZF010000049.1, on the reverse strand, counting down.
AGTTGGATGTCATACTGTTTTGACATCTAGCTTAACATCAGAAGTCTCAGCTGGTGATGTAGCACATCAGCTTAAGATAAGGTGATCTACAGGAATGAACAATAGGATGCTTCAAAAAGATCATTCTCATGGCAGTTTACGGGAGCTGCAGGAAGGAGAAGATGTTACATGTCCATGGCTTAGGGAGTCTAAGTGTGTTTGCTATTGAGCAAGTGGAACATATGACTTGAAGATCAAGTTTCATTGGTGGATCAGGATATCTTGTGGGAGTTCTGACAAAGGGTGAAACAATCAAAGAGTGGCATTTGGTTGGGTTCACATTCTGGATTCATGAATGAGGTGATCTAACTGTGGCAATTGGTTGATCTCAAAAATGGATTCGAAGAATCAAGATAATTAGAGTGTGGCATCTAGTTAGTCTTGAGGATTGTCTTGGAACAAGTTACTGTTGGGCAGAAGGGTGATGAGTTGAAGACTCAAGGAGATTTATCTTCTTGAAGGTGGATGAGAGTTTATTTCTCTCTTTCTGGAGTTCTTATTCAAGCTGGTGGAGCAGTGTTGTCTGGATATCTTCAGTTTTGGATTACTATGCTATAGTAAGTCCAGTGGTGGAGCATATAAAGAACTACTATGTGTGATGTCTTGGTATGTGGAAGATGTTCTAACTTGGTGTTAGGACATTATCTGGGTTGGTTATCTTTGGAGGAGGATTCTTATGCTCTGGTTTAGGAGCTTATTGCCTACATTGTGTCTAAGGAGCGTCTATCTTGTCATACGGGAGAATGATGGAGTAGAAGGTCTGCCTTGGAAGGATAATGTAGAGAAGACTGAAGTAAATCATGGGTTGATTGCTTGGAAGTCTGAATATAGATATTCATCAACTGATCAGAAGTATTCCAGATTATCATATAGGAGAATGATAAGGAATGATTGTCTTTGGATGGTTGGGTGATTATCTATTGGATGGATGTGCTAAGGTCAGATGAAAAGCTTGTAGAGGGGATACCGCCCCTATTTGGCAAGTCATGCTTTTCTAAAGCATGTATCCGGTATCTCACACCGATGGAAGACAAAAAACTAAGAGGTAGGGTATCTCTTTGGGGAGTGTGCTACATTCCAGGCCAATTGGATTTTATCTCAAGCAGCTGGAGGTCTATACATGAGAATTGAGGTGGAGTTCGTATGGTGTGTAGATGGTTGCAGGAAGAGGGGGATCAATGGGACTTTGATCTTAATCCAAGAGTTTGTTACTAATGGAGGATGGTGATCCTTATGTGACCTCACGATAGCATGATGGGACTTCATGTGTGAGTGATTATTGGTTCTGATCAGAAGAAGCAATAAGAGGGTTGATGATTATGTTCAGCAGGTGGCTTGAACTGAGGGTGCGCTCTTGAAGACATGAAGATGCGTCTTATGTTTTCTATTAATTAGCTAGATGTTCTGTGGAGGAGCATTGGTTACCTTAGATAGGGGGAGTTGCTCCTTGATCTAAGATGTTTTTCTGCTAAGGTGCAGTTGGAATTCCAGTTTGTATTGTGCGTCAAGCAAGCTGTGATTATGTGTTCATCCTGGGAGGATGAGAAGTCAAGAAGGATGTCTTGACATTCTTGTATTGTTGCAAGTTGGGGGAGACTTGGCAGTGCAAGTTACATGGTTCTTATTGGATGCTTAAGAATCACTGGTTGAGTCTGGGGGAATTTATTTTTCTCTGCAGACTGTGATCACAAAACTGTGAAGTTATTGATCAATACAGAAGTTTCTGGTAGATAATGTCTAATTGCTGCTGCTTCTGTTGTTCTGCTACTGTCTGCTTGATTGATTGCCCCTAATGCATAGTTGCTTGGTTTGCCATATTATGGCTAAAAAGGGGGAGAAGTAAGTAGTAGTAGTGTTCCTTGGTTATTTCCTTGAGGGGGAGCTGGATGTGGTATGCAAAGGTTGTTTTAGCCAAAATTTGCCAAAAAGGGGGAGATTGAAAGCTCTTGTGTTTTGGACAAATTTTGATAAAACATAAATGCTGAAAAAGAAGCGTCAACATGAAGATCAAGCTGAATATTTCTGCATAAGATAAGATGTCGAATGTGATGTCCCAACATGCAGACTTGACATCCTGGACTGTTATAACATATTGATTTAAATCTGTTTTATATATGCTGCAAGATTCAAGGAGCAATCGCAAGAGTGGATCAAGGAGATGGAAAGCCCAAGACAGCAGAAGACTATAAATAGTAGACTTAGGTATAGGGTTTAGTTAGACCTTTTTGTAATTTTGTATCACTTGTGACTTTGTAACCTAATTACTTTGTAAAATAAGGGTTTAGGGTTTGAGATTCGTCGGATCTCTTAGGAGTTAGAAGTCTCCATTCTGCAGTATGGGACGCAGGATGGAAGGCATAGGTACAGGGTCCAACCGGAAAACTTTAGGCAATGGTTGTTCTTGGACGAAGCTTTTAAGAAAGTCCAAGATAACTTCTTGGTCAAGGAAATCATGACGGGTTCTGAATTGGCAGATAACAGAAAAATCACAGGTGGTGATGAAGGATGTAAGTAGGTCTCTCATATCAGAGTTGTAAATGTTAGAGGTTAGCTTTGGTAAAGATATTCATTGAGGGTAGTGATTAGGATAAAGTTGTAAACGGGGCAGTTTAGCTTTAGGGTAATACTACAAGATAATGAAGTCTTCATCCTGGATTGTTATCCCCCAGAGTAGGTGAATTGCACCGAACTGGGTCAACATATTCTGTGTTCTTTATTATTCTGCAGATTTACAGTTTTGTTGTTTGTGTTCTTGACTGAGATGTCGTAACAAGATATCTCGACATCTTTTGTGACTTTGCTGCTACACTTTATAACAGCAGCTGATGTATTCATCCTTGCTTATTAAAGATGCAGTAATCAATGTCCAAACCTGATGTTGGGACATTCGAGTATCTGCATAGGCCAGAATTTCACTTAGTACTCCCCAGCGAAGTGTTAAGCCTGCATTCCCGACTAAGCTTTGATTCAAGGAACCTATTTTCCCCAGTTGGATGTGTTTCTCTTCGTCAACAGGATATTTATTTTATCCCCTGTGAAGTCTTAAGTCTGGTATCCCCAGCTGCAACTTTGATTCAAGCTTCTCCTATTTTGGGTGGTCTTTCCTGTGGATCTTTCTTCCCCCTCGTGAAGCAGAGTTCATGTTGTTATCCCTCAGTGGATCTTTGATGATAGAAGATTATTTTGGATTATCCACAAGTGAAGTATCTCCTACTCCCATAGAGATTGGAGCTTAGAAGCAAAAATTTGTTCCATCTGTGGCTTCTAATTCATCCCAGTGATGTTTTTATCTAGTTGAGATTGGTCGAGTATCCGGTTGAGATGTTTATTTCATCTCCAAGTCTATCATTTTTCGTCTGCTTTGTCAGCATAAACATATACATGACATACATTCATCGATAAACATATACATGATACATGTGCATTTCACATTTTTGTGATATTGTTTACTTCATCCACCTTGGCTACGTTTATCCCCAGGTGATTGTTTTAATCTCTCCCAGTAGAGTCGTCGTCTTTAAGCATAAATTGTATATCCTTTCTAATTCTCTGCTGAGTTTATTCCTCACGGAATAATTTTTGTTTAGCTTTCCTTTCCATTCTTGGATAGGATAAATCCCCAGTCGAGTTCATTCCTCATCGGGTAAAGTCTTGTTTGGCTGTTTCTCTCCAGTTCATTCCTGGACTGAACCTTGGTCTCTGACAATTTCTTGGTTTCGAATCTCTCTAGGCCGTTAAACCTAGATTGAGAGTGCATTTATTTTTCACGTTTGGATACTTTGTCTCACCAGGAAGAATTTGTTTATGAATCCCCATTAAAGACAAATTTTTGTTCCCCAACAGTGTTGTTGTAACACTCTCTTGAAATATATACCTAACAACAAATGAGAGTCTTGTTTCAGGACACTGTCTATCCCCAATGAAGTTATCAGATTACCAATTGATCTTTCCCCAAATAGCATCTCTCTGTAAGTCCCGTCAGAGAAGTTTGTTGAAGACTTTTACAAGTGTTTTTCTCTCTATTTGAGATATCATGTTACCAGGATTTTATTTTCTCCAATGTAATTTCAAATGACAGTTAGTGATGTCCTCCCCAGTGAGCTCATTATTCAAATTTTCTTCCATCAAATGGCATCTCTCCAGAAAAGTCTTGTTAGAGAAGTTTGGTGAAGATTCTTACAAATGATCTTTCTCTTTATTTGAGAAATCCGTTTGGCAAGTGAACCGGCCCGCATTCCTTTTGAAGACCCCTGATGAAGTTATTAATCCCCGTTGAAGTTTTATTATCTATCGAATGACATCTCTCCGAAAAGAGTCTCGAAGATGAGTTTGGTGAAGTTTATTTTTACCTTTTCAAGTGGAAGACTTGATAAGAAGAAACTGAGACCTGTTCGTGGCCTACAACCTCAAAATCGTGGGGAAGTTTATTTTATCATTTTCAAGTGGAAGACTTGATTAGAGGAAACTGAGACCTACTCGTTGCATACAACCTCAAAGCGTTGGGGAAGTTTATTTTAACCTTTTCAAGTGGAATACTTGATAAGAAGAAACCGAGACCTATTTGTGGCATACAACCTCGAAGCGTTGGGGAAGTTTATTTACCTTTTCAAAATGGATCATTTAGTTAAAGAAGAAGCTGAATCATATTTTGATCAGGGAAGCTTATTCTTGGTCAGATACCTTTGCTTAGGCTACCATATGTTTGGTAGTAGGTGATCTTTCCTTGCAAGTTTATTACCTTTACTTAGGCTATCATGTTTGATAGTAGGTAATACACCTTTCTTTTTGGTCAGATACCTTTGCTTAGTCTACCATATGTTTGGTAGTAGGTCATCTTTCCATTCAAGTTTATTGCCTTTGCTTAAGCTGCCATATGTTTGGTAGTAGGTAATACATATCTCTCTCTTTTGGAGCTACCCTGTGTTTAAGCTTCCATGTGATTGGTAGTTGGTAGTCTCATCCCCGGTGGAGTTGTTATCTTTTCCTCAGTAATCTTAAATTCTCTCCCCAGTGGATTAGCTTGTTATTATTCCCCTGTGATTTTCCCTTTGTCCTGCTTGATTTCTCTAGCAGTATATTCATCTTCTGTGGTATCATTCCCCACAAAATCCTTGTCTTGCATTCATATCATATCATATTATGAGCATTTTTGTGGAATTTTAGGGCTAAAAATTGTGCATGTTTGTATTTAAGTCTCTCCTATCACATCGGACGAAGATTTCAATTTCCATATCTCTGTATAGAAGAAACTTAAATAGGGGCATCTATCATACCCTAACTTTTAACCCTAAGATTCCAAACCATTTGCATCATTTGCATATCATCAATAATTCCTTGAGTGTGTCTCTTATGCTTTATTAACCCATTGAAAAATTCAAAAATATGTGTCTTGCTTTGCTTTGATCACAAGCTAGGGTTTTACCACCGAGGAGCTCAAAAGTTCATTGGTCAGGATTTGTGTGGTCCTCAACTTTTCAAGCTCCCAATTCATTCAACATGATCAAGAGTGTCTCTTCATCCACAATTAAGTGCAAGATTACATCAATGCAATTTCATCAAGCTCTAATTCATTTGGTACACAAAATTAGGGTTTTGGTCAAAATTAGCTCAGGGTTGACTTTTTGACCAAGACGTGATTCATACCTCAAGACATGGTTCAAACGCCTCAAGCACATCATCTTAGTACATTCACATGTTTGTATTGGTTCAAGGATCTTGATTTTGGTGAAAGAATGAACTATAAAGCTCTTACCATTTGGAAGATATGGGTGGCCAAAGTAGAGGTTTCATCATGACCAAGTCGTGGCAAAATAACCAGGAATTTTCTAAGTGTAAAAAAGTTTAAACTTCCAATTTTCATGGTCAGTTTTCTCCATGATCCAAGGTGATTCAAAGAATGTTTCCAACATCAAAGATATAGTATATTATGTATTATTTCCAATGGTACCAAGATCATAAATTTCCTTTGCTTGAGCATGAAGTTTCGAAGGAGGGAAGTAGCTATGTTGGAGCTGATTGTCCAAACCAGAATTTTTCTAAGTTATGGGACAGATTTGGTGACATGAATTGGAGACACCTTTTGGGAACTTTTTAAGCCTTTTCCCAAGATGCTATCAACATGAAACTTGTAGTATCACAAAATATCTTCATCTTGGTACCAAATTTCTACAGAATTGATCTCAATACAAGGGAGAAAAGGATGGTTCAATGAACCATCTTGAATTGCATTATGAATAATCTTTGAAAAGTGCTTTTGGCCACAACTTGTTCGATAAGTTAAGAGGATTTGATCTGCATGCTAGAGGTAACTTGTACAATCAGAAGAATAGCTCAAGCATGTCAACTTGAGGGTTGCACTAAGAGCAAAAGGCTATGTGTACTTTCACCAACTTTATGGAAAAATTTCTTTATCCATTAAAATATGCTTATATTTTGTCTAATCTTGTTTGTGAAGCTAGCGGGATTATGTCATACCCCAAATTTTGACCACCAAGATTTCCCATCATTGTGCAAATCATCATCACAATATGGATGGGACATCATACCTCATTAGTCTCCCCAAAGATGGGTGAGCATCCACTACAATCAGACTTAGGGTTTCAAGCCCTCTCTGAGCCTTAGACAAAGGATCAATCAAGGAATGACATGATCTTCAACTTGTATAACCTCTCAATCATCCACAAAGGATCAAGAGGACTCCCACATCAAGGATTAAGCACAAGGTTGCAGCATTCCAGGTGAATTAACCCTTAAGATCGCCAGTGTCACCAAATTAGGGTTTTGGTCGACTAGGGCCTCCAGATGGAAATTTTCCTCTGGGCATGAGCCAATGCTTCAAATCATAACCTAAAATACTCCATGGAATGTCATGGACCCAATCACCAAGTCAATTTAGCTTCAGGGGATGCATTCACTAAAAATCAGGAATTAGGGTTTCTTGACCTAATTCACCCCTACGTTGACTTTTGGGACATAACATGAACCAAGACCTTAAGACATGATTTGAGGGTCTCCAATACACCACATTGATCCATTTGCAAAAATGGATTGATCCAAGAAGCTTGATTCCTAAGTTTCAAGTTCATCAGAACCACAGTTAGGGTTTCGCGGAAAAAGTCAACTGTGCCTTTGACGTTTGACCCAGACATACTCCCAAACCTTGGGACATGATGAAATACGCCCTATAACACCTATGAAATCAATTCATCAAGTTTGATTTAGGTCAAGGACTTGATTTCATAGAGGATCGCACAGTTTGGAGTTCATCTAATAAAAAGTCAACTATGCCCAAAAGTCAAAGTTTGACTTTTTGATTTTTTGATCAATTATGGTTCCCTAACCCTAAAATGATGTTAATGTGTGATTTAAATCATCATTCATCAAGAAAAATCAAGAAAAGTTGGATAACTTGTAAAAGGGTTAACCATAAAAAACCTTAGAAATTTTCTAAGTTATGGAACAGAGTGGCTAGGGTACCAACTTCCAAGGATCATAACTTGAGATCCAAGCAACCATTTTGGCTGATCCAAAGATGGATTTGTAGCTCTCAGAGCATACTACCGAAGCTTCAACTACACCTCATTCCAATTCTCCATGGATTTTAAGTTATGGAATGACCAAAATCACAAAAAGTGAAAATGTCACTTTTTTCCAACACTTAGTGAAATTTTCACTAAGTCAGAATCTGCCTTGTCTTTTTTCCAAATGTAGGGGCATTTTTCACTTGGATCCAAAAAGTGTCAAGACAAACTATGATCACACATATGTTGTATCATATGAGAGCTTTCCAAAATGGCAAGAACCCCATGAAACTCCACTTGAGCCATGAGATATGACAAAGGCAATGTGCCTTGCTGCAAACTGTCATAACTAGGCAGATTTATGCATTTTACTCGATTTGAGCAATTTGTGCAACTGACAAACATGTTTATCCATCTGAACACCTCAGGGAGGGAACAAGGAGGGACAAACACTGATCCATAAGCCTCCAAAGTCTTTGGAACTAAAAATAGAATGTCAAACCTAAAAAACCCTTAAGAGGGGACAAGACTCCAATTTTGTTTTGGAGCATTCAATGGATGCACCAAGGTGGCATGGACTGAACCATTTCCAACAGAATGAGTCAAGGATGATCTCTGAACCAAGGGATAATAGGCTTGTGCTCTAACCTCTAGTCAATGGCTAGAGGAGACTTGGATTCCTATTGATCAACATTGGCCAAACCTCTGCTGCAGTTGCCATTCACTATTGTAGCAAAAACAAACTTGCTCTACTATAAATAGAGCTCATTTGTGCTCAGTTTGAGTACACCAAAGCACTACAACACTTGCTTTCCTTAAAATCTCTTTCTCTAGGCAAAAATGCCTTCTTTAGCAAGGTAACTCTGAGTTTTTGAGTTAGAGAGAAGTTTCATCACAGCTCATGATCCAAACACATCCAATATGTCATATCTAAGCTGTCCAAACTCTCACAAGTGACCTGTAACACCAAAATCATAAAGTCCCCTCTCAAAATCTCAAAATTGGACTTTTTTGCATTTTTCAAGCCATGTCTTAATTCAGTCACTTTTAAAACCAGATAAAACCTCAAACACACTCCAAATATCATCCTTGAACTGTCGCAAATGGTTCCACACATTTGGAACATCATTTGAGAGAGTTGCTATCTTGGCCACTTTTGCCCCTTTTGCAAGAAAGGGCCAATTTCCATTCCAGAGGTTTCCAACTGGTTCCAATCATCCTAAAAGCTTCTAAGGGATCATTTGAGAGTGTTCAAAGCATCAAAACATTTTTGGAACAAGGAACTTGACAGATTGCCCAAAAAGCTCCTAAAGAGGTAAGCATCTCAACTTGAACTCTTTAAAATATGCCTTGTGTTGAGGTCCACTGAGCATGCACATCTCATACATGTTATATGTGTTGTGTTTGAACCAATTCATCATGTAATTCATGGTTGTACCAAGAGGTAGCACAGAAAATGCACATTATGGTATATTTCAAAACCACTATCGGGTTTTGAGGAGGATTGATTTTCTGGAAAAACCACCACCACCATTGGATTCCTTAGGAAATTCTAGGCCAGATGCATATAAATTTTGTCTCCATCCATGGAGAAATGAGGAAGTTATGGCCTTCACGTTTCTGACCAAAAACCTTGTCTTGCCTTGGCCAGGCCAAGAACAAGGCAAGCCTTGTATATTTGTGGCTGGGGTGTGATACACGGATGTATCACCACCCCAGTGGTAAGGCGCGCACACTGCACACAAGAGGTCATGGTTTTTTTTCACTTTTTTTTTTATTATTTTTCATATTATTTTTAATGATTTGAAAAATTAATAACTTCCTCAATTTTAATTATTTTTTATTGGTTCTTTTTGCAAAAAATCACAAAAATGTTGAAATATTTTATTCCACAAAAAAATCAAACTTATATTATTTATTTAATATAATTACTATTTTTGTGAATAAATTCATTTTTAATTGTTTTTAAACATTTAAAAGTGAATGTTTATTTTGAAAATCAAAACCAAATGAGTACTAAATTATCTTGTGATTAAAACCTTATTTTTCAAACCTTAAAAAAAATCACAAGTGGTTTATTCAAACTTATTTGGTATTTTTATCATTTTATTGATTTTCTTTAAATAATTATTTTGAAAGAAAAGCAAAATTAGGGTTTCTTTGATTTTCACCCTCACAAATCTTTTTCAAAACACTTTGGGCCTCTAATAAAGTGTAACCCCTTTGTAAATAAAATTTTTTGGACCTCAGTCATTGTATAAGTCCCGATACAATTTCAAAAAATCTCGGCGCGATCGCCAGTTCAAAATCAAATCAACTGGGCCTACCCTCATGTTATAAGCCCCATTTCTTTTCTTTAAGTTTCTTTGGGCCTCTAATAGAGTGTAAGACCCAACCCCTTTTTGTAAATAAATAATTTAGGCCTCAGTCATTGTATAAGACCCACTGTGCTTTCAAAAACCTCGGCACGATCGCCGTTTTCAAACAAATCATCTGGGCCTCTCCTCGAGTTGTAAGCCCCATCACTTGTACAAAAACACTTTGGGCCTCTAATAGAGTATAAGACCCAACCCCTTTTTGAAACCAAAAACTTTGTGGGCCTCACACATTGTATAATTCCCTCTGTACAGTTTTCAAAACAACGGTGCAATCATCGTTAAAACTTGGGCCTCTCCTTGAGCTGTAAGCCCCAACATCTTTGCAAAGCACTTTCTCCTTTGATTTTGAATTCAAATATATGTTGTTATCAAAACTTTCTTTGTTGAACAACTAACAAAACAGAATGGAAGCCCTACAATGGGTAAGTGTTTATCCGCTTTCATTTATCGCTTTCATATGTATATAACTGTATTGTTGGGCTATTTCACTGTAAGTCTCCTTTCACATCCTTTTATATACTTGTCAAATATCAACTGTGTAATACGAGTATAGTTATTTAGAGTTTTCCCCGGCAACTACGTCTAGCACTAGGTAAAGCCTTGTTGGTCACTCTTAAATACAGTCAAAACTAGATCCCCCATAGGATTCCAGACACCGTCTTCCCTTCTCTTGGGGTTAAACAATATGGAAAAAAAGAGAAAGGCAGTATTCTCAGTGAACCTTTTCTCAGACTGTCACTCTTTGAAATTGTCAAAGAAACTCTACTCCCCAGAGTTGATCTATTCTCCGTGAATAACATCTCCTGAGTTTCTTCCAAATTCTCAAACTTTCCTGGAATGATCTCTTTGTCGTAACCCGAAATTTGACCTCCCTCTTTTGCCTTTTGCATGAGCATGAGCATTCGCATCGTTAGCATACGCATTCACACTTTTCTTTGTATGTTTCCTGTTGCAGGATATTCAGGTTTTCCAAGCCCGATTAATCGTATCCTCACAAGGTCATCACATCATCAAGACGAGCTCAAAATAAAGGTTTCCATGCTGACTCATCAAATCAAGAGGTGGAAAATCGAAACCGGGACTCCAGTATCATTTCCTAAGCAATTTGGGCAAAATTGACTGAAGTAACTGTCGCGGTGAGAATCAGATATCAAGCTATTATAATAACTTGAATCACAAATCTTGAAGTTCACCACCAGTCTTTGATTTATCCAAAGGAAAGGTTAAAGATCGAAAAAACCTAAGTTAAGAGAATCGAGGTTCGGGGGTTGGTTACGCCTAGGGAAGATATTAGCATCCTAAACGTCTGTAGTACTCTACAGGAACCTCTTGTTAGTACTTATGTTATCTATTGCACGCTTCCTAAGAGTATCTGCTAAAGGAAAAACCTAGGGGTTAGTATCTAAGTATACTCGCCAAGACATTGCATCTTGTGCCTACGTATCCCGACGGGAGTGGAATCAGAGTATCCGTAGTTCCCCTCAAAGAGGGTGAGGAACTCTTGACTGTGTTCAAGGTTCCAATGGGAAGTAAGCATCCATGGAAAGACGCTTACATGGAGTGCAGCGACTCCAAAGTTATCGTTAAGTTGAAAGGGAGGTAAGTGTTCAAGGTAGAACATAGAGCACGGTGGCTCCAAATCCTAAGGCTAGGATGAAAGGTTAGGGAAGATAACCTAAATGACATGGAGTCAACAGAAGGGACCCCTTTCCTTTGGAATTTAGGGATAAGAGCAACAGTAAAGGGCGGGGAATGAAGCTTTAAGGATGAATGTAATAAACCCAAAGTAGAATCAAACGAATGGGCAATATTATGACATGAATTAGATAAATGACAATGATCATGAAGTACAGAGCAAGAGAATAGTCAGACAGAAATTGAAATCACAAGCTCACAAAAGTTTAAAGTTAAAACTAAATATTTAAATTTTAAATCAAAATAAAAAGATTAATTAATACAAGAAAGTCTATTAAAAAAATACATTTTTGAGATTTTATTTTAATTAAATGAAAATAAATAATTGATATAGACACACCATTAATTCTAACTATAAGAAAAACAAACTAATTAAAAAACAAATAAATGTCAATAGAAAATATTTTTTTATAAAAATAGAATAAAACAAAAAGTTGGAAAAAAAAAGAACATGAGTAAAGAAGGCCTAAATGTGGGCGCTGGTTTTAGGTTGGACCGGGTCAGGTCCTTCTTAACCCGGTTTGGTTTAAAAGAAGAGGGTTTTGAAAAAATTGATGCAGGCATGACTGTATGAAACTCAATGAAAACTGCCAAAAACATTGATTCTTTCTTCTTCACCTGGCGATTCTTAACAGCTCCTCGAAACCTTCTCTCGCACCATCGCGCTCTCTCCTCTCGATCTCGCACCCTATCTTCTCTATCGACTCAACCTATGGGTCGTCTCTTATTCTCGTCTCAGCCTTCTCTCTAACGAAGTCGACTCCTCAGCTCCCCAAACCCCAACGATTGAAACACAACAATCAAATTTGGAATACAGACAACATAACGCAAGGAGGTCAACAAATTGGAATGAAAATGAAAGCATAGAGAATCAAATATGAAGAGGAAAAGAAAACGGAATTAGTTACCGTATGGCGCTCAAATTCCTCTGAAGGTGAGTCTCACGTGTCGTTAAGGAAGTGTTGCAGCCGTGAACAGCGTACAAGCGAAGCACAGCTTCGTGATGGAGGTAGCGTCGATCGTCGTTCCTGTATTTCTCCTAGTAATCACTCAGCTCAGCTTTACTCTGTGATTTTTTTCCTTTGTAAGTGTGTATGTCTGTTGTTCTGTTGTGTTGCTGAATCTTTTTTATAGGCCATTGGAAACATTGAAACAATTATTTTGAAATTGAATGTGTCAGATCATGTTGTGGAACTGTGATGAATTTCTTTCCAAATTTTCTTAGACATGTTTGTGATTGGATCACTACTCTTGATTCTGTAATAATTGATTTTCCATCTCGGTTTCGACACGTTCCGATTTCTTTCAGAAGGAGCTTCAATTGTTTTGATTACTTTGTGATTTTGTCATGACTGTTGATTTCTTCGTGACAGCTTTTTTAATCCTTTCCTTTTTAGCAGGTTTTTTGAGCGGTTAGAATCATTGCATCTGTTAAAGACTATGCAGCCTTATTAAACTCAAACTCATGTTGCTTCACCTGCGAGAATCTGCCTCCACAGAGAAATATTGTGCAGCCATCAAGTGTATTTATGCTGCCAATACATTCCTCATTTGTTTTTCTTATAAAGACCGTAATAACCATGGTTGTCCAATTTGGGAGAAAAAAAATTCATCCTAATGATCACTTTGGACCTCTTGGAGACAAATAATGTTGGCACGGTAACCAATTACTTCTCGTAACAAACTTTGTATGTGATATAGCCAGGAAAGAGCCCACGAAGGGCAGTAGCCGTATAGGTCATTGGAGGCATATGAATCCATCCAAACTTCTTATATTATTTAGATGTTATAATGAGCATGAGTATGTATATGCAGTAGCCATAATGTTTGTATGTCTTTGGAATTAACGATGCTATTTATGGTGTGTTGAACCTCTTGTAGCATGAATTTTAATTCTTGAGCTAGTGAGTCTAGGCATGTATTGTGAATCTTAATCATTTTCCTTTATCTCGTATGCTTTCAAATCTGGATCCTTGAAGAAATGATTATGGAACCATAAACCAAACACAAAGTTTCCTTGAATTTTTAATCTCATGAGTTCATGACTTTGACATAAACATGAAACATTAGATTTATGAGTTTGAACCCATGGTAACTTGAATTTGTAAGATCTCAAAATTTGAATCTTCATGAACTTGAGTACTTAAATCCCGTAATGATTTTGAATTTCACGTGAATCATTTCTTCAACTGGATTCAAAACTTTAATCCAAACTCGCAACTTCAATCCATCAACAACAAGATCCAAACTTCATTTTTCTTTAAAACATAAGTGATGAATTTGAACTTTGAATCTTGTCACAATTCATGTTAAGATCCTTTGAATTCCACTCCTCCATCCATAAATAACTTGTACCACAAGAGATAAGAAAATGATGCATCGGACATAATGAATCTGTAACGCCCATATATAAATACATACATCAAAGCATATATTATACATGAATAATACGTTTGGTACTGAAATATACAAGTTCCTAGTAACACAGTATACATATAAATGCCCAAAAACCCTAATACAACAACTATGAACTAAGAACTAGATCAACTAATGATCTCAAAATCTCCACAACGGAAGTCTTGCCACACAAAAGATACGATCCGTAAGGAAAAGTCAAACCACTTTATCCTTACCCTTCGCCGAACCTGTATTACCTGTGATGTAAACAACAACGTGGGCTGAGATACATCAAATCTCAGTGAGTTATCTATCTTATATGTCCTCTCGGCTTTACAAGGTTCTAACAAGCCTAACTCAAGTCAAAAGGGAAGGGAAGTGACTTTGAGTACACACACACACTATATGGAAACATGTCATGAGTTCATCAACTCACAATATCATTAATCGGTAACCACACCAAGGAATCCCCTGTTCCCGTCCACTTCTACGTCTAGAAGTCGATCCGAGTCATGGATCCTGGTAACCTACTTGACATACGAATGGATTCGGGTTCTACGGGCCTTATACCATTATGAACCGTCACCTCACACGGGCCATTTACCGTCACAAGCATACGCTCCCAGAGCGCCATTCGTACTGCACGCGGGAATCAAACCTGCCAAGTAGTTGTGCACATGTTTCAAACATGTTTAACAATAAGAACATAGGCAAAATAGTCATTAATCACATAATGGAAACACATAATTCAATATACCACCAATTACACCAATTCACGGTTCCCTACGATTTATATAATCGGGCAATAAACTGATATTTCTTACTACCATTAGCTAGAATATGTTCCTAGCTTCATAACGATACCAAGAATACTCACAACGGATAAACGAGTCAAAAGTTATGAAAGAAACAAGTTGGATGATCTGCTATGTTCGCAATGCGAAGCATCCTGCGAATGCTCACTTCTCATTCGCAGTGCGAAGCTCCCAGCGAATGCCTAAATAAAATTGGGTTCACTGTCCAATTCGTAGTGCGAATGTCTGGTGAGCAGTGGCAGAACCAAAACACACTAAAGTTCGCAGTGCGAACCTCTGGCGAATGTTCGCCTTCACCTTCGTCGTGCGAACAACTAGCGAATGTTCGATTTCCCCTTCGCTGGGGGATTCGCAGTGCGAATCTGGGAAAATGTAGAAATTCTGCAGCGTGAAAACAGAACATTGTGACCAATTTCTCATTCCAAAACTTCACCAACATGCAAATATATAATAACAGATGATCCTTCATGGCTAGCGATTATACTACACAGATTATATCGCATTTCAACCGTTAAATCCAAGATTTCTCATTTCCTTACCATTCTAACCTAGATTCTAATCCTCAAGAAAATCTAAACTAAAGGTTTCTATCTATAACCCACCTTGAATAGACGATGATAATGAAGGTTGGAGGATGATTTGATGAAGAATGGGTGATGGTTGATGACTTGTGTTCTTGAGCTTTTTCCTCTTCTTCCTTTTCCTTTCCTCTCTCTTCCACTTCTTTCTATATTTTTCTTCCTTTGCTTCTAGTAAGGAAAAGGAGTGGAAAGGAAAATGATATAGTAAAATATCATTAATTAGTAACACTACTAATTGTCCAAATAGTCTCTAAAGCTCCAACACTTAAAACCCCAGAGTCAGATAATATTAATTGGGTCTGCTCTGAGTTCATCATTTTACTCTAATTATTTTATCAATTAAATTCTCAGAGTAAACCGGAGCCCAGTTGATCATACCAATATTATCCAGAGTAAAATAATTTACGGGGTATTACATCCTCCCCCCCCCCCCCCCCCCTTAAATAGAAATTCGCCCACGAATTTAAAACAATTACCTGAAAAGATAAGGATACGCGTCTCGCATCTCTGATTCTAGTTCCCACGTCGCATCTCCCAGATGCGTCTCATCCAACTGAACTTTAACCAGAGGAATCTCCTTATTCCTTAACACTTTAGTTTCTCTTCCCGTGATACGACTCGGTTGAGGCTCAAACGTTAAATCTGCTTCTATCTCAATAGTATCGGGTAGAATTGGCTGGAGAGGGTCTGGAACAAACTTCCGAAGCTGAGATACATGAAAAACATCGTGCATATCTGATAGAGAAGGCGGTAAGGCCAATCTGTAAGCTACTTCACCAATTCTTTCCGAAATCTGATACGGTCCCACGTATCTCGGACTTAACTTCTGCGATTTAAATGGTCCTTTCAACCGCAATCTCGGAGTAACCTTCAAAAATACATGATCACCCTCATCAAATTCCAAAGGTCTCCTACGGTTGTCCGCATAGCTTTTCTGACGATCTTGTGCTTGTTTGACCTTATCACGGATCATCTTTATTTTCTCCGTAGTTTCGTGAACAACCTTGGGTCCCAACATTCTATCTTTGCTAACCTCCGCCCAACACAATGGTGTCCTACACCTCCTTCTGTTATTATAAGAAAACTCAATCAACGGAAAAAGTTCTATCCAATTTCCTCCACTTTCAAGTACACAAGCTCTCAACATATCTTCCATGGTTTGTATTGTCTGTTCCGTCTGACCATCCGTTTGCAGATGATTCGACGTACTCAAACACAACTTCGTCCCCATCGCTTGTTGAAAAGCTCTCCAAAATCTCGAAGTAAACTTTGGATCTCTATCCGAAACGATAGTAGTGGGAATACCATGCAACCTCACTATTTCCGAAAGGAACAACCTTGCGAGCTGACTCGCCTTATAAGTAGCCTTTACGGCCAAGAAATGAGCAGACTTCGTCAACCAATCTACAATTACCCAAATCGAATCATAACCACCTTGCACACAGGGTAATCCCACCGCGAAGTCCATCGAAATACTATCCCATTTCCACACCGAAATTTCTAAAGGTTGCAACAAGCCACCCGGTCTTTGGTGTTCAATCTTCACTTGTTGGCATACCGCACATTCCGACACATATACCGCAACATCCTTTTTCATCCCGAACCACCAATAGTTTCGCCTTAAATCTTGATACATCTTCGAAGCACCAGGATGTATAGTAAAAGCACCCTTATGCGCTTCTTCCAAAATCCTTCTTTTCAACACCGCATCATCCGGAACACAAACTCTTTGGCCAAACGAAATGATCTCATCGGTAGTTCGCACAAAACCCGGTTGAGTCAACATCTCTTGTAACTTCTCATCCAACTCTTGTCCTTGTTGGATTTCCTCTCTAAGAGTAGAGGTGACATTCAAATTTCCCATAATCACACAATTAGGAGTCCAATTAAATTGAAGATTTAGATCTCTGAACTTTTCCATTAAGGCATACTCTAACATCATCAAGTCGGGACTATGCAACACCTTCCTACTTAAAGCATCCGCCACCTTATTCGCTTTACCCAGATGGTACTTTAGTTCCAAATCATAATCCTTCAAATACTCCATCCACCTCCTTTGACGCATGTTCAACTCTTTCTGGTCAAAAAGATACTTTAGACTCTTGTGGTTACTGAACATCTCAAAATGTACACCATACAAGTAGTGACGCCACACCTTCAAGGTAAATACAACTGCCGCCAATTCTAAATCATGCGTTGGATAATTCTCTTCATGGACTTTCAACTGTCTAGAAGCATAAGCTACCACATGCCCATCTTGCATTAACACACCGCCTAATCCCTTTTTTGATGCATCACAATATACCTCATACGACTTGCTAGGATCAAGAATAATCAAAACAGGAGCGGTCGTCAAGCTCTTCTTCAAACTCATAAAACCTCTTTAATAAGCCGAATTCCATTCATACGAACAATCCTTCCGAGTCAGCCTCGTCATCGGTAAAGCCAGTTGAGAAAAGCCTTTAATAAACCTTCTATAATAACATGCTAATCCCAAGAAACTCCTAACTTCGGCAACGTTCTTCGGTCTCTCCCAATTAATCACCGCCTCTACTTTTGATGGATCCACTGCCACACCTCCTTGAGATATGACGTGTCCAAGAAAATTAACCTCCGACATCCAAAACTTACACTTACTTAGCTTGGCAAAAAGTTGTCTCTCTTGTAAGATGGATAAAATGATTCTTAGGTGTTCTCCGTGCTCTTGAGGATCACGAGAATAAATAAGAATATCATCAATGAAAATCACCACAAATTGGTCTAAATAAGGTTGAAATATCTGATTCATATAATCCATGAAAACTGCCGAAGCATTAGTCACACCGAAAGGCATTACTAGGAATTCATAATGACCATAACGGGTCCTAAACGCAATTTTCGGTACATCCGAACTCTTCACCCGAATCTGATGATAACCCGACCGTAAATCAATCTTCAAGAACACGCAGGCTCCTTTCAATTGATCTAACAGATCGTCTATCCTTGGTAATGGGTATTTGTTCTTGATAGTGACCTTATTCAACTGATGGTAATCAATACATAACCGCATTCCACCCTCCTTCTTCTTTACCAACAATACTGGAGCTCCCCAAGGCGAAACACTTGGTCTAACAAAATGCTTAGCCATCAATTCTTCCAATTGATCCTTTAATTCTCGTAACTCGAGTGGTGCCATCCGATATGGAGAAACGGATATTGGAGCCGTTCCCGGTACCAGGTCAATAGAGAACCCCACTTCTCTCTCCGGAGGAAGAGAAGTGATATCCTTGGGAAAAACTTCCGGAAACTCGCAGACTACTGGAATACTCAGAACCTAAAGGTTGTCGTTCTCCTCCTTGGTGAGAACCAAAAGAACAGATTTTTCATTTTCAAACAAGAAGTTAATTATTCCCACCGTACCTTCCAAAATAGTAGTCAACACATCCTTCGGAGTAGCCTCCTTGGATGGAATAATAATTAACTTCTCTTCATAACCGATAAAAACCGAATTAGCAGAAAGCCAATCCATTCCCAGAACAACATCCACTTTCTTAAGCGGCAAGCAAATAAGATCAATCTAGAAAACTCTTTCATTCACCGATAGGACACAATTTTCACACACTAACGGCGTTTCAACAACCTCATCCATGGCAGTAGTAACCACCATGGGTGGAGACAATGGACTAGCTTGCAACCCCAGTCGCTTCGTACATTGCACCGATATAAAGGAGTGCGTTGCTCCACAATCAAACAAAACAAAGCAAGAATTTCCATTAACCAAACACGTACCAGCAATCAAGGAATTATCACCCTTTGCTTTCCTTGCATCCATTGTGTAAACTCGCTCGCTATTCCTCCTTTGAGGACAGTCTCTCGCCAAATGGTCCATTTTATGACACTTATAACACCTCACACCTTCAATACCACACCTCCCCTGATGATTTCTACCACAATGACGACACACAGGAGGTGCAGTAGTCCTAGAACTCTGAACTTGCTTCCCTTTGAAAGATTGTTGCCTTGGTCTGAATTGTTGATTCGATCTCCCTCGGTCACTCGGATTCAACCTACTCAATTCTCCTTCCGCTTGTACCTTCTTCAAACTATGCTCCGCCACATAACACTGCCTTAACAATTCAGCATAGCTAGTGAATTCCCTTTGAGATACGCTATGTGAAATTTCAGCCCTTAAACCAAACAGAAACTGATCGGTCTTCCACCTCTCATCAGGAGCATACATAGCCTGCCTAGAATAAGCAGCCATAACCTCGAACTTTTCTGCATAAGAAGCCACAGTCAAGTTGCCTTGCCTCAATTGTTGAAACTCGAATTCCTTCTGAGACCTTAAGGAACTTGGGAAATACTTCTCCATAAAAGTTATCTTAAACTGCTCCCATACTTTCGGTACCTCTTGAATTGTCATTAAGGCTGAAGCGCTTTCCCACCATCTCATGGCAGGACCCTTTAACAAGTGAGAAGCAAAGACCACCTTGTTTTCTTCACTACACTGAACTATTAAGAAAATCCGTTCCATACCGGATATCCATTCATGCGCCTTCACCGGATCTAATCCTCCTTGAAACTCCGGAGGGTTCATACGAATGAAATCCCTAAAGGTTCCCCCTGCAGCTTCAGGAACAACCACTGGAGGATGCAGGCCACCAGCCATTTGCTGTAACATTTACTGCACAAACTGGTTTTGTTGCTGCTGCATCTACTGCATGAATTGATACAAAGGGGCATTATCCCCATCACCTGGTGGATTAGTCCCGGCTGGAGTGGTTCGCGGTCTACCCCAGTTGTTTCTGCGTCTGTCCGCCATGTTCCTAAATGTCATACAGATAGGATTAAGTTGATCAGGCTCAATACCATAAATATAACATGTAAGACCAATGGCGACTCAACACATATGAAACGGAAGGAAAATACTTATACTATTTCATGGCTAGGTTGAGGATACGACCTGCTCTGATACCAACTGTAACGCCCATATATAAATACATACATCAAAGCATATATTATACATGAATAATATGTTTGGTACTGAAATATACAAGTTCCTAGTAACACAGTATACATATAAATGCCCAAAAACCCTAATACAACAACTATGGCATGTTATATATACAAGATGTTCAAAAAGATAAAACTAAGAACTAGATCAACTAATGATCTCAAAATCTCCACAATGGAAGTCTTGCCACACAAAAGATACGATCCGTAAGGAAAAGTCAAACCACTTTGTCCTTACCCTTCTCCGAACATGTATTACCTATGATGTAAACAACAACGTGGGGTGAGATACACCAAATCTCAGTGAGTTATCTATCTTATATGTCCTCTCGGCTTTAAAAGGTTCTAACAAGCCTAACTCAAGTCAAAAGGGAATGGAAGGGACTTTGAGTACACACACACACTATATGGAAACATGTCATGACTTCATCAACTCACAATATCATTAATAGGTAACCACACCAAGGAATCCCCTGTTCCCGTCCGCTTCTACGTCTAGAAGTCAATCCGAGTCATGGATCCTGGTAACCTACTTGACATACGAATGGATTCGGGTTCTACGGGCCTTATACCATTATGAACCGTCACTTCACACGGGCCATTTACCGTCACAAGCATACGCTCCCAGAGCGCCATTCGTACTGCACGCGGGAATCAAACCTGTCAAGTAGTTGTGCACATGTTTCAGATGAGCTCGAGACCCATGAAACTCACTCGCAAGATAACCGGTTACCATTACGTGATCACACACAGACGTGATTGTATTCGACAATCACAAGGCCATTACGCCTTATCACAACCAAACGGTTAACACACATGTTCCATACTAGTGTTTATTCCATCTACATTTTTACGACATTGTTTACAACAATATTCCTCACTCTACCTATTTTGTGTTTTAACATGCATACATATTCAAACATGTTTAACAATAAGAACATAGGCAAAATATTCATTAATCACATAATGGAAACACATAATTCAATATACCACCAATTACACCAATTCACGGTTCCCTCCGATTTATTTAATCAGGCAATAAACTGATATTTCTCACTACCATTAGCTAGAATATGGTCCTAGATTCATAATGATACCAAGAATACTCACAACGGATAAACAAGTCAAAAGTTATGAAAGAAACAAGTTGGATGATCTGCTATGTTCGCAATGCGAAGCATCCAGCGAATGCTCGCTTCTCATTCGCAGTGCGAAGCTCCCAGCGAATGCCTAAATAAAATTAGGTTCGCTGTCCCATTCGTAGTGTGAATGTCTAGCGAACAGTGGTAGAACCAAAACACACTAAAGTTCGCAGTGCGAACCTCTGGCGAATGTTCGCCTTCACCTTCGCCATGCGAACAACTAGCGAATGTTCGATTTCCCCTTCGCTGGGGAATTCGCAGTGCGAATCTGGGAAAATGCAGAAATTCTGAAGCATGAAAACAGAATATTGTGACCAATTTCTCATTCCAAAACTTCACCAACATGCAAATATATAATAACAGATGATCCTTCATGGCTAGTGATTATACTACACAGATTATATCGCATTTCAACTGTTAAATCCAAGATTTCTCATTTCCTCACCATTCTAACCTAGATTCTAATCCTCAAGAAAATCTAAACTAAAGGTTTCTATCTATAACCCACCTTGAATAGATGATGATGATGAAGATTGGAGGATGATTTGATGAAGAATGGGTGATGGTTGATGACTTGTGTTCTTGAGCTTTTTCCTCTTCTTCCTTTTCCTTTCCTTTCTCTTCCACTTCTTTCTATCTTTTTCTTCCTTTGCTTCTAGTAAGGAAAAAGAGTGGAAAGGAAAATGATATAGTAAAATATCATTAATTAGTAACACTACTAATTGTCCAAATAGTCTCTAAAGCTCCAACACTTAAAACCCCAGCGTCAGATAATATTAATTGGGTCTGCTCTGAGTTCATCAGTTTACTCTAATTATTTTATCAATTAAATTCTCAGAGTAAACCGGAGCCCAGTTGATCATACCAATATTATCCAGAGTAATATAATTTACGGGGTATTACAGAATCTCTTGAAAAAAGTTCTTGAGGAAATATGAGATCTGAAGTATGGGAAGTTTGTCATAAAACTCTGATATAAGATCCTGCTCTAGGGAATCTCTGAGGAAGACGAATCTTGGAACAGAACCTCAACCATATGACCTTTTACCCTAATCCACTTGATCATGATAATCTGGCTTTCAACAATGATCCTCCACACAAATTCAACACAACTTGTAAGGAAATCAGAATCTCAATGGGCATACACGTAGCCTCCATGACTCTTGAACCTTCTGCAGCAACCCTAAATTCACAAAGGAAAATAAACAAACACAAGTCTGATAAATTGGTTAGCTATGCACAGATGTTTGACCTAGAAATGATGTGATATGCTATACAGATGATGCGAAACGAAAACAGAATCTCAGGGGTCAAAAATTAGGGTATGACAGATGCCCCTATTTAAGTTTCTTCTATCCGGAGATATGGAGATTGAAATCTTCGTCTCGACGAGATAGGAGAGACTTAAATACAAACATGTACAATTTTTGGCCCTAAGATACCACAAGATGCACATGATATGATATGAAATGATATAAAATGATATGAAATGAATGCAAGACAGAGATCCTGAAGACATATGCAAAGCAATAAATGTACGGGTGAAGAATTAGAAGACATATCAGGGAAAATATTAGATGGTAAAAGGGCAATGTCATTCCGAAAAAGCATCATAATAAACAAAGCGAAATATCTGGAAAAACATCATCCAAGAATGGCATTGGATGAAAAAGACACCAAACATTCAATAATGGCTTTGAACGAAAGGCATAATCACAATATCTAATAATGGCTTTAGATGAATGTGAACAAAGACTCGATATGGAATAATCCAAGAATGGCATTGGAAGAAAAAGACGCCAAACATCCAATAATGGCTTTGAACAAAAGGCATAATCACAATATCTAATAATGGCTTTAGATGAATGTGAACAAAGACTCGATATGGAAGAACATCAAAAAGAGGGACACATCCGGAAAAGCATCAGATGGTAAAGAAACCAGACATCCAATAATGGCTTTGAATGAAAAGTATAATCACAATATCTAATAATGGCTTTAGATAAAGTGAACAAGGTAAAGAAACCTATCATCCAAAAATGGCTTTGAATGAAAGGTATAATCACAATATCTAATAATGGCTTTAGATGACTGTGAACAAAGACTACATTCAAGAATGGCATTGAATGCAAAAGGAACCAATCATCCAATAATGGCTTTGAATGAGAGGTACAATCACAATATCTGAGAAGGCATCAGATGAATGTGAACAGGGTAGAGATCCAAGAAAGCATTGGACAAAAAAGAAACCACAACGTCCAAGAAAGCATTGAACGAATATGAACAAGGATATACCCAAGAAAGCATTGGATACGCGAAAATATGTGTTTGATAGGTGCCAAGTGAGTTGGATTTAGACGACAAGGTAAAACGTGGATGACAACACAGCCTATAGAGAATGCAAATGAGGATGACACTCTTGCTATGCATATGTATATGAATTATGTCATGATATAAATTCAGGTGCAATGCAGACATTGATGACACTCTTTTATGGAGAAGACAAGACTGGAAAATTGATTCCTCAACACAGAGATCACTGTCATTCTGCTTAGGGGCTAGTGATGCTACTGAACACAATCTCTGTTACACTTGTAAACTGTATCAAGTTGATGACCCTTGTAGGAAAGATAAGAGTTGCATGGGGATTCTTCAAGTAAACTGCCCCCAGATTAGCTGAGTATTATAGATAAACTGATCATTGCTTCAACCAGATTGATGCTGGAAATGACTGTTTCACTATGTGCTTGGAAAACTTGCCCCAGCATGAGTCTTAAAAAATCTTCTGTATAAACCAATTCTGAGATGGACTTGCACTATAACAAATCTTGAACTGATTCTTCAACAGGATCTGGAAAGAACTTGCCCCTGATTGGATCACCGAACAAGTTTCTCAAATGTTTGAAAATTCCTTGAGAAGAAAGCTAGTTTGCAAGCAAAAGTATTCATACAAACATGGTAAATGCAAAGTTCATGCAACTTTTGAAATCAAAATCATTTTTTGAAAGATGCAAAGGCATATGAGTCCCTGGTCTAAACACGGCGGTTCCAGACACTTAAAGTGAAAGGTAAATAAAAAGCTGTAATGACCTACAAAGATCTTTAGGAGTCAGGTTACACAACCTCGCTGTAGTATGCTTTCAAAATAACCTTGCTTCAGCTAGGTCTTTTGAGGGTTATAACGTGGCCTGGTTCACGGTTTTAGAAACAAAGATAAAGGCTCAAAGTTTATTTGGTACCCACCCAATCTTCGTGATGATCTTCAGTCCTACACTCAGTTAACTCAGACTATACACTCAGGTTCCCAAGAGGTTGGAAATTGCACTGATGGTAGTAGTGATGATGATAGTTCAAAAGTCAAGAGACTTGAAATGACAGTCACTGCATCCTTACAACTTTTGGTTGTCATACAAGCTTGTTCTTATTTCTCTTTGAATAAGGTAAGGTCATGAGCTTCCTGTAACACCCTTCTAAAAGCCCACGATTATTCATATAATATTAAATAGTTATATCAGAGTAATCATCAAAAAGGGTGCAACATTTATTCATAAAACTTTTTAATTAAAAACATCCTGCTCCGAAACACGGGTTCTCAAAACATTGTTTTAATAAAATAAAATACTTCAATTAAAAATTCATCGTCAGACGTCATAACTCACAAAACTTGTTAAAACATTTTTAAAACAAGATGAAACACTTCAATACATCATTATCAACATTTAATTCAAACGATTCCCAAAGACCCAATGTTACATCTATCAGAGCAAGACCCTCTTCACTACGGAAAGATAACTAATAACTCCATAAGCTATCTCGAACCTCTACTGTTATCCTTGAGTACCTGCCCATTTCCCATGGTTGGGGAAATATCAGCAGAAAGGGTGAGTACAATCATAGTCATTATAAAATACATAAGGAATAGATATAGTAGTCATATCCAGGAAATCACAACAACATAACATCATTTAACACACATACCTCATAACAACAAAACACCAAATTCTCACGTCAGAACATCACCAAAATCGGAATCACATCAAACACATCACATAGTACAATTATTGTGCAATGCCACAGATAATGAATGCAACATGCATGCGGTACCGAAACTTCACTAATGACTTAGTCGTCTTCAAACTTCACTGGACAATAAGTCCTACAACTTCACTGGATATCATCCTATAACTTCACTGATGACTTAGTCATCTTCAAACTTCACTGGACAACAGTCCTTTAAATGCTATGAATGCATGATGCGCAACAACATATAAAATACGACCACGGCTAGTCAAACGCATCATCATTCATTATATTCATCATACTTCATCACATACATCATATTCATCAAAACAGCATCATTATATTCTCTTCACATAACCATCAATACTTAGTCACAATCACATATTCATCAACACATAATTAACATCACACCATAACAGCATCCTAAGTCTCATAACAGCACCACAATCATCATAATTATCACAATAGCATCTTAAATCATCATATCGGCATAATTTATCAAACAACATCATTTTATCAAACAATATCACCATTATTCTTACAGCATCATAAGTTATCTCACAGCATCATTTACATCGTGTTAATATCAATACATCATCATAACTCATAATAGCATCAATCCAACACAAAGCATTTACCAATTATATATCATCACATCACAGTCAACATGTAATCATTTATCAATTCATCATATAGCATATTTAGTGATTGATTATGCATATCATATCAACATCATCATTACAACACCACATTACTTCATGACTGCATTATCTCCATCCTAACAACACCAGAATCTCCGTAGTATCATCATCGTTAAAATCTTCATGTTCCATTCACCAACATTATACCACATACTTTAAAATCAAACCATTATTAAATTATTACAACCAATACTAGACAATTCATTTCCAAACATCATAGACACAACAACATCATTTTATTATACAAATATCAAATGGATCACTTCCAGGCAAAATCACGTTGTTTCACACAGTAAAGCACATGTACTGTCAGTTTGTCACAAAATATCATCACATTGCAATAACATAATAAACCTCAAAATAGCACCATAATCATTATCATATTCTCATTTCATTATCACCAATATCAACTAATCACTGCCAGACAAAAATTCTGCAACATTCACACAGATATGCACCTACTAATATATCAATATAAGACACTCATCATTTAGTCGATCAATTTCAATTGAAGGGTTTCAGTATATGATTTATTTTATTTTTCCATGTTATAGATTATTTCTCCACCTTTCCATAGCTTCAAACGACATCGAAATTGGATTAGTAAAACAAAAGATACAATTTTTAGAAGAAAACTCAGAAGAAAAAAAAACAATTATACCCTACTTTAATGGGTGGCGTACCTTACATTTTGGTGGCTTGCGCCACCCTTTAGGAGATGTGGCTGGTGCCATGGAGTGTGGGTGGCTGGCACCACCTCACTCAATTTCTTTTTTTTCTTTTCTTTTCCTTACTATTCCTTGTTTTTTTCAACCCGTCAATGATAATTCCAGTACAATTCCATTAACAATTCCCATACAGAATTTTCACAATTTACTTGATTCAATCATTTACTAGGTTTTATAATTTCTCATAAGCTCTCATTTTCTCAGTTACTCACACATTGTCAGTCATTTATCAGGTCATCGATAATTTCTACCAAGCGAAAATTTTCTGGTTAATCTACCTAAACCCTCACCATAAGTCATCATCGATTGGTTGTTCAAACATTCTACCGATTACCTAAAACTTAAATCAATTATAATAAAAATGATAAAACTCCCCTTACTTGATATAATTTCGTAGCCTTGAATCCTCTTCGTGTTCTTCAATCCCCTCTGCAAAATCTCCAAGCCTAACTGCTTCTCTCTTCTCTCTGCCTCTTTTCCAACCGCAATGTAATAGCGAAATTTTTCCAAAACCCTACTCCTCCGTATAACCCTTAAATCTCTTCTATGATTTTCCTCTATTGTCCTCTCTAATTCTTCGCTAATGACCAAAATGTCCTTACTGTCATCCAACCCCAATATTACTCTATTTTTCTAATTAGAATAATTCCAACTTAATTATTTTAATTATTTTAAATCATTCCCAACTGTCACATAATTCTCAAAATCACTAAAACATCATTTATATCCAATCACTTCACACAAGAAAATCCCCAAAACATCATATATATATCGAATATTCCACAATAACTCATATATTCACGATAAATTAATTAAATAAATAATTAATCTAAAATTTAGGGTGTTACAACTCTCCCCCACTTAAAAGAATTTTTGCCCTCGAAAATTACCTCAATCGAATAGCTCGGATAACACTCCCTCACCCGACTACTCGTCACCACGAACTTACATTCCAATAGCAATACATTCAAATCCACGTCCTAGCATAAACTCATTTCTCATATCTTGTTCAATGACTAATTTCATCAACTATTATTAACCATCAACATACAATGCATCCTATCTGCATCATATTTTCACCATAAGTTAACTACCACTAGTTGCTGGCATGTGCCTCGACTTTTCAATTCAGGATTAATTCCATAAAGTTGCATTTTTATACACATAGATATTTCATCTCACAAGCAAGCTAATCATAATACTGTACTATCTTCAAGCCAACAGTATAACAGTTTCTCTTCATCCAATTGCAACTAACAACTGAACCTACCTCTTTCTCATTAAACGGTTGACTTCACGGACATTTTTAACATAAGTAATTATGATGCCATGTTCCACCAACACAACATTTAAAACGGTCCAACAAGCTAGAAATTTCAACAATTGATTAACAATTAGTTCAATCTTCACCTTTTTAACTAACACTAACTTCATTGACCTCACGAATCCAAGAATTAATACATAATGAAACTGACTATAGTAGGACTCATATCTCATTCATATTCTGACATAACAAATGAATTACTACGTTGCAATCTTCAAAGCAAACTTCAAACACTACACAACGATAATCCTAACATTCATCTGTCACCAACCTTGATTGCAAACTGATTCACTAACAGCCCTAATTGTTCAATCACTTCCAACTCACGTACCATAGGCATTGACATATGCAGCGACTTCCTACTCAACGCATCATCCCCTTCATTTGCTTTTCCAGGATGGTAATTCAAATCAAAATCATAATCCTTCAATAATTTAAGCCACCTTCTCTGTCTCATATTCAACTCATTCTGATCAAACAAGTACTTTAACCTTTTATGATCACTGAACACTTTGAATCTCGAACCAAAAAGATAGTGTCGCCAAATTTTCAGTACAAACACTACAACTGCCAACTCTAGATCATGTGTAGGATAATTCCTTTCATGAACTCTTAATTGTCTCGACGCATAAGCAACAACCTGTCCATTCTGCATTAGCACTCCATCGAGACCCATCTTCGATGCATCACAATAAACCACAAAGGACTCATTCGAATTAGGTAAAATCAATACTGAAGCGGTCGCCAACTTCTTCTTTAATTCTACGAAACTCCTCTCACATGCAACATCCCACACATATGTTTGACCCATTCCGCGTCAGTTACGTCAAAGGTAATACCAACTTAGAAAATCCCTCTATGAATCTTCGATAATCACCTGCTAAACCAAGAAACTTTGGATCTCAGTCGCAGACTTCAGAATCTCCCATTTGTAATACCGCATCAACCTTTGAAAGATCCACAGCAATTCCACTACTAGAATTTACATAGCCAAGGAAACTTACTTCTTTCATCCAGAACTTCACAATTCGACAGTTTCACATACAACTTCCTCTCTCCCAATACTTGCAGCACAATCTTCAAATACTCTGCATGCCCTTCTTCTATTTTAGAGTATGTCCAAATATCATCAATAGAAACCACAACAACATATCCAGATACTCGTGAAAATTTGACTCATATGTTCCATGAACACACCAGGTGCATTGGACACACCGAATGGCATCACAGTGTATTCATAATGACCATAGCTCATCCTAAAAGCCGTCCTCAGAATATCATCTGGTTTAACACGAACCTGATGATAACCAGATCTCAAATCAATCTTGCTGAATACACAAGCTCCCACTATCTGTTCCATCAAGTCGTCAATTCTCGAGAAATGGATACTTATTCTTTATAGTTACTTTATTTAGTTGTCTGTAGTCGACACACAATCTCGTACTACCATCTTTCTTCTTAACCAACAACACCAGAGCACCCCACGGAGAAACGCTTGGTCGAATAAACTTCTTCTCTAATAACTCTTCTAGTCGCTTCTTCAATGCACTTAACTCGGAAACTGCCATCCGATATAAAGACATCGACACCGGACTCATGCCTGGTGTCAAATCCACCGCAAACTCTACTTCACGCTCTGAAGGCAAATCACTTATGTCATCCGGGAATACATCAGAAAATTCACGGACAACAGGTAATTCAACATTTGCGACTTCCCGATCAACTTACAACGGTACAACATTACAAACATCAGAGCTTCATCTTCTAAAAGTTCATCCACCTGCTTAGCAGACTATAACATTAGCCCTCTACTGTAACCAAACTCGTATCCACGCTCTGGAGGCAAGTCACAATTATCCTTCAGGAAAACATCGGGGATCACACACCACTGGCATCACACTAGCCATTTCATCATTCTCTGTACTCAGAGAATGCAACATCAACAACACCCGATCCTTTCCCTAAATACATCCCAACTTAGCCGGTAGACGGAAATCCCGAATCCACAACACCTTCAGTGTCAGAAACAACATCGCCTTCGTATTGCCTGCGCTCTCACAATCAGCAGCATATCACACCACTCATCTAAACACTTAGTGAGCACACATCTTAATTCCAACAAATTCACTGTCCACACCATCTAAGCTGGCAAACAAGTCTATCCCATCCAACACGACACTGTCTACTATCAACAAGAGATTAAGGGTGATCAGTTCCTCAATTTGTCAATAGACAGCCGACAATCGTGATGGGGCATAAACCGTCTTTACCAAGCTTATAATAGCGTTCCTTGCATCTTGTGCACGAAGTTACTTAAGGCATAATTCTTAGTCGCCATAAGCCTTATCTCCATCTTTCATTCAGTTTCGGAAACAACACAACTCCCACAATGCTTGCACACTTGTAATCAACAACACACCGAACTAACATTCCACCACCAAAACATCCCAGAGAAGCGAAAACTTCTCCCCCACTCATTTCAAACCAACTCCTGCAGACAACGGTTAGAAAATAAACAAGTTCCGACAGTGTTTCAGACACATGTCGCGTACTGGGTGAACAACAACATTAGACAACCTGGCCGGACAGACCGACCTGCTCTGATACCACTAATGTAACACCCTTCTAAAAGCCCACGATTATTCATATAATATTAAATAGTTATATCAGAGTAATCATCAAAAAGGGTGCAACATTTCTTCATAAAACTTCTTAATTAAAAACATCCTGCTCTGAAACACGGATTCTCAAAACATTGTTTTAATAAAATAAAATACTTCAATTAAAAATTCATCGTCAGACGTCATAACTCACAAAACTTGTTAAAAAATTTTTAAAACAAGATGAAACACTTCAATACATCATTATCAACATTTAATTCAAACGATTCCCAAAGACCCGATGTTACATCTATCAGAGCAAGACCCTCTTCACTGCGGAAAGATAACTAATAACTCCATAAGCTATCTCGAACTTCTACTGCTATCCTTGAGTACCTTCCCATTTCCCATGGTAGGGGAAATATCAGCAGAAAGGGTGAGTATAATCATAGTCATTATAAAAGACATAAGGAATAGATATAGTAGTCATATCCAGGAAATCACAACAACATAACATCATTTAACACACATACCTCATAACAACAAAACACCAAATTCTCACGTCAGAACATCACCAAAATCGGAATCACATCAAACACATCACATAGTACAATTATTGTGCAATGCCACAGATAATGAATGCAACATGCATGCGGTACCGAAACTTCCCTGATGACTTAGTCATCTTCAAACTTCACTGGACAATAAGTCCTACAACTTCATTGGATATCATCCTATAACTTCACTGATAACTTAGTCATCTTCAAACTTCACTGGACAACAGCCCTTTAAATGCTATGAATGTATGATGCGCAACAACATATAAAATACGACCACGGCTAGTCAAACGCATCATCATTCATTATATTCATCATACTTCATCACATACATCATATTCATCAAAATAGCATCATTATATTCTCTTCACATAACCATCAATACTTAGTCACAATCACATATTCATCAACACATAATTAACATCACACCATAACAGCATCCTAAGTCTCATAACAGCACCACAATCATCATAATTATCACAATAGCATCTTAAATCATCATATCGGCATCATTTATCAAACAACATCATTTTATCAAACAATATCACCATTATTTTTACAGCATCATAAGTTATCTCACAGCATCATTTACATCGTGTTAATATCAGTACATCATCATAACTCATAATAGCATCAATCCAACACAAAGCATTTACCAATGATATATCATCACATCACAGTCAACATGTAATCATTTATCAATTCATCATATAGCTTATTTAGTGATTGATTATGCATATCATATCAACATCATCATTACAACACCACATTACTTCATGACTGCATTATCTCCATCCTAACAACACTAGAATCTAAGTAGCATCATCATCGTTAAAATCTTCATGTTCCATTCACCAACATCATACCACATACTTTAAAATCAAACCATTATTAAATTATTACAACCAATACTAGACAATTCATTTCCAAACATCATAGACACAACAACATCATTTTATTATACAAATATCAAATGGATCACTTCCAGGCAAAATCATGTTGTTTCACACAGTAAAGCACATGTACTGTCAGTTTGTCACAAAATATCATCACATTGCAATAACATAATAAACCTCAAAATAGCACCATAATCATTATCATATTCTCATTTCATTATCACCAATATCAACTAATCACTGCCAGACAAAAATTTTGCAACAGTCACACAGATATGCACCTACTAATATATCAATATAAGACACTCATCATTTAGTCGATCAATTTCAATTGAAGGGTTTTACTATATGATTTATTTTATTTTTCCATGTTATAGATTATTTCTCCACCTTTCCATAGCTTCAAACGACATCGAAATTGGATTAGTAAAACAAAAGATACAATTTTTAGAAGAAAACTCAGAAAAAAAAAATAGTTATACCCTACTTTAATGGGTGGCTTGCGCCACCCCTACCTTACATTTTGGTGGCTTGCGCCACCCTTTAGGAGATGTGGCTGGCGCCATGGAGTGTGGGTGGCTGGCACCACCTCACTCAATTTCTTTTTTTTTTCTTTTCTTTTCCTTACTATTCCTTCTTTTTTTTCAACCCGTTAATGATAATTCCAGTACAATTCCATTAACAATTCCCATACAGAATTTTCACAATTTACTTGATTCAATCATTTACCAGGTTTTATAATTTCCCATAAGCTCTCATTTTCTCAGTTACTCACACCTTGTCAGTCATTTATCAGGTCATCGATAATTTCTACCAAGCGAAAATTTTCTGGTTAATCTACCTAAACCCTCACCATAAGTCATCATCGATTGGTTGTTCAAACATTCTACCGATTACCTAAAACTTAAATCAATTATAATAAAAATGATAAAACTCCCCTTACTTGATATAATTTCGTAGCCTTGAATCCTCTTCGTGTTCTTCAATTCCCTCTGCAAAATCTCCAAGCCCAACTGCTTCTCTCTTCTCTCTGCCTCTTTTCCAACCGCAATGTAACAGTGAAAATTTTCCAAAACCCTACTCCTCCGTATAACCCTTAAATCTCTTCTATGATTTTCCTCTATTGTCCTCTCTAATTCTTCGCTAATGACCAAAATGTCCTTACTGTCATTCAACCCCAATATTACTCTATTTTTCTAATTAGAATAATTCCAACTTAATTATTTTAATTATTTTAAATCATTCCCAATTGTCACATAATTCTCAAAATCACTAAAACATCATTTATATCCAATCACTTCACACAAGAAAATCCCCAAAACATCATATATATCGAATATTCCACAATAACTCATATATTCACGATAAATTAATTAAATAAATAATTAATCTAAAATTTGGGGTGTTACACTTCCCATCTTTCTTAGCTTTTGCCTTGAAAGGGACTCGGCTCATTTTTTGAGTAAAGATTTCTTGACGATCCTTCTTTGTTTATCACTTTGGGAACAACTTGTACAACATTTATTCATTTAATTTGGGACAGTTGAAATTTTATGACTTCCTGGATTAATGATTACGGGGAACCATCATTGGCATTTGATTTGAAAGACATCTTCGACACCTGCTTGTTGTTTGAGAATGCAACCTTTATGTTAAAGGTGTCTTGTACGAAAATCTTGTATTTGAATGCACAATCAAGTTAACTGAGAACTACCCTGCCCCAGGTTAAGATTACGGGTTTTTATTTGTAAAGAAAAGAAACTCCTACTTCAAGGCTCAAAGGGGTTGATTAGGGGTCATCTTCCTTATATCTCCAGTGTTTGGGGGATTGAAACAATGCCTTACATCGTCAACAAAGTTTTGATTTGAAAGCATACCAACAGCAATTATGGGTATTTACGTTATCATCATCCTCCCTCCAATCTTTGCATAATCAAAAAAGAAAGTAAATTTTTTTATGTTTTTTTTAGATAAAGCGTAAAGATGTAAATAACAAAAGCAAATGAAATTGAATCCAAAAGTTGCAATGCTCATTTTATTAATTATGAAAGTACAAACATAAATCGAAAGCAAACAACTAATACAAATAAGGAAAATGCAAACAATAAGAAACATGGTCTAGTGACTAATCATAAGCAAAAGTGAGATGTCCTGTCTGAAACACTGAAGTCTGCTGAAGTCAACTGAAGCTTCACTTGGCATGCTCTGGAAGAGGATTCGTCTGTACATTAGGATTGGTGTCACGAAAGTAAATGATTCCGACCTTAATCAAGTCACGCACTCTAGACTTTAATGCATAGCAATGTTCCAAGTCGTGGCCGGCGGCACCTTCGTGGAATGCACAATGGAGATCAGATCTGAATCCAGGTGGAAGTGGATCTGGAGAAGGAGGCAAAGCCTTAGTAGTAATCAAACCTTTCTGAACCAAACCAGGATATAATTCGGTGTACGTCATTGGAATAGGATCAAAATGACTCCTATTACGGTACTGATTATGTCCAACAACTGGACGTTGAAGAGCTTGAGCTGGTCGTGGAGCAGTAGCCACAGGAGTAACAGCAGCAATATCAGGGTGATCAGCATACTGAGGTTGGGGACGAGGCCTTCTTGTTTCAAATATGACAGCATTAGTCTGATCTTCTCTCTTCTTCTGGAAGTTCCCATAGGATTTCTTCGCACCATTAGAAGATTCAGCAGTCTTTGACACTTTACCTTTCTTGAGTCCTTCCTCAAGTCTTTGACCAATAGTAACCAAATCAATGAAGCTGGAGGAAACACTACCAATCATCTTCTCCCAGTAGAATGGAGACAAAGTATCCATAAACATTCTAGTCAATTCTTTCTCCGCTAAAGGAGGTTCAACTTGAGAAGCGAGTTCTCTCCAACGCTGAGCATATTCCTTGAAGGACTCTTTATCCTTCTGAGACATATTTTGGAGTTGACGGCGATCAGGAGCCATGTCGAGGTTATACTTGTATTGCTTCATGAAGGCATTAATAAGATCCTGGAAACAGTGAATGCTGTTTTGTTCAAGATTCATATACCATTTGAGATAAGCTCCACTCAGACTATCTTGAAAACAATGGATAAGCAACTTCTGATTCTTGGCATGAGCAGCCATCTTTCGGGTATACATGACCAAATGAGCTCTTGGACAAGAATCACCTTTGTACTTCACAAAATTGGGAGTCTTGAATTAGCAGGCATAACAAAGTCAGAAACCAGACACATGTTGTCTGCGTCCACATTAAAGAAATCAGTACCCTCAACGGCTCAGAGTCTCTTGTCTATAGTTTGAAACTATTCACGGACAACCGCGGGTTCAACAAAATCTTCATGGTCTTCACCCTGAGCACTAGCAGCATTGTACTCATATAGTGGGTTCTCAAAAGGAGGTCAAGTAGTCTGGGCAACAGCATGAACCACAGGTCTAGGCTCGGAGAAAACTGGAGCTTGAAACACTGGTCTGGCAGTCTGACCAATCATAGCAGTAGATGCCAGAGGTGGAGAGTAGTTGGTTGGCAGACCAAACTCTGGCCAAGTTGAAGGTGGCACCTGAACAGGATGAGGATCAGCATCTGAAACTTCCTGGATAACAGTCCTTTGAGGTGGTTCTCCTCTAGCAATCAAAACTTGAAGCATCTCTGTGAGCCTGGTCATGCCTGACTTAAAGTCATCGATCTCCATTTGGATCTCAGCGTTGTGTGCTTCTTGCTCTGACATTATACGTCTGTAGTTAGCTCTAGTCTGATATCTGTGTCGAGGAATCAACTTTACGACTCACAGGTGACACTGGAAGGTAAAGACAACTGGAAATGAGTTGCTGGACAAACAGACGCATGCAATGAATTATGCAAAGATGCAAATGATATGCAATGCGATGCAATGGTTTCAAGGAACTCAAAAGTAGGTTGTAAACATTTCGGAAAAAAAAGTTTCATTTTATAATCCATGATTTTTATTGATTTTGCAAGGGAAATAACAATTGAGTTTCTTGAAACCGAATGGTTATTCATGAATGCATGAATGGATGCATAAACACAGGTATACACATATACACATATACAGGTAAACAAGCAAGGGCCTGGGTTCGAAGATCACGAGCATGGAGCCAAGGTCTAACCATCCCAATAGGTGTGTACTATGGTTTCAAATGTACCTGCCGAACGGGTTCTACAAAGTTCCCAGAGTCTACAATCCATCTTTCGGATATTATCAATTTTCCAAATCACATGGTAGTCAATAATATTCTCAAGAGAATCTCGTCTGAGTGTAGTATCGCATAGCAACTAATTCAGGAATAGACTCCCTCATAGTCCCCGCACTACATCCTAATAGGCCAAGTTGGGTTAAAGGTACTACGGTCCTCAGTCTCACGGACTCTTGGTCAAAATTAATATCGTTTTCACGAATGGACTCGTTCAAACAACATTAAGTTCAAAAGAACCTAAACTGAGCAATGATTTTCTCAAGTCAACTTTTCAGGAATCGACTCCCTCAAAGTCTCCTTGAACATATCATCTCCTATAATAATTGCACTCAAGTCCGGGTATAGGACTCCTCACCACTCAAGAACCCCTGCACACAGTAAAACCCAAGCAGAACAGGTATATATACAGATATAAAGATATATAGGCAAACAAGCAAATAAATAACATAGATATAAACAAGTTAGGGGAATCCCTCGAAAAGTCCCCAGTGAAGTCGCCATTTCTGTCGCGGTGAGAATCAGATGTCAAGCTATTATATTAACTTGAATAAAAAATCTTGAAGTTCACCACCAGTCTTTGATTTATCCAAAGGAAAGGTTAAAGATCGAAAAAACCTAAGTTAAGAGAATCTAGGTTCGGGGGTTGGTTACGCCTAGGGAAGGTATTAGCATCCTAAACGTTTGTATTACTCTACAGGAACCTCTTGTTAGTACTTATGTTATCTATTGCACGCCTGCTAAGAGTATCTGCTAAAGGAAAAACCTAGGGGTTAGTATCTAAGTATACTCGCCAAGTGTCGCTCCCAGGATTTTCATCCAGGTACAAACGCGAGAGTGGCGCGGAAAACAGAGTCGCCAGCCGAGTAAATTTATCCCAAGAGAGGGAAAGGGAACACCGCATAAACCTGAGGAAGAGGGAAAGGAATGGTCATCGCAACCATAACCTGGGTTCGGGAGTCGGTTACACGAGGGGAAGGTGCTAGCACCCCACGCGTCCATCGTACTCGATGGGATCCACGCTTGTTGTCTATTCTAAGGGTGAGTTATCCTATCATCTATGGTTGTACTAAGACGGAAGGGGAAGACAAAGACAGACTCGGTAGGACGTCAATGTCCTAGGCCTACGTACCCCCTTGTGCAATGAGGGATTCAGAGTCAACGTAGTTCGGACCAAGTTATTTTTGTGTTTTTTATGAGCGACGTTAAGTCCGCGTCCGGCAGTTAGGGTCGATGCCTGTTTGCGACTCAGACGGAAAGTAACGTGCCCTTTTCGAAAATAGCCTTTAGTTTGACAATCCCGAAGGACAAAAAGGTTTGAAGTTTGTTTGTATTTTTTAGGACTGAAGCGACTTAAATTAGTTCATAAGTTGCATTGCACCAAAGTCTAGGGCACAGGGGCGAATACTTAACGCATCGTCCCAAGACAGGACGCTCGCCAAGCACTCTAGAAAGATGAGAGGAAGCCCCTCATTTCTCATTCCCCACGCTTAAGGCTCGTGCGCAATACACTTTATACTTATTACGTGTTTTCAAGAAGTTTGAGATGAGAAGAGAGAAGACACAAGGGATACTCTAAAGGGAACTAAGAGTCCTAAAGTTGTCATGCATGGGTGACCTATGGTTAGTGAGGTTTGACGACAACCTAAATCTAAAGAAAAGAAAAGATGAGAGAAGGAAAGAGTAAGGGTGAATATGGATGATGAGAAATAAAATAAACAATGCAATGTGTGCATAATGAAACAAATTAAAAAACAAATTATTAAAATAATTAATTCAGATGCTAAAGATAAAATAAAATTTGAGAAAATTTTATAAAATGCTAACAATGCTTCATGAATTTTTCGGGAATTTTTTAATGCAAGGAACTATTTTTAAAAAATTAAAAATGAAATATGATAATTAAAATAAAATGAAAATGAAATAAAATGCAAGGGGGTGTGGAAAGTAAAAGAATCATGTTGAAAATGTTGAAAAGGGCTAAGGTAGGAGGGTGCGGATAGTAAGGCCCAACCACATAATTAATCAGAAAAACAATAAAAAAAGGGGTGTACGCGTGTGGCCTAGTCAACTGGGTTGACTGTGCACTTACCTTTCGATTGATCCAACGTCCATGGCTTAGTCAACTAACGAAAAAGTAAACAAAGGAAACAAAACAATTGGTGGAACATGGTAAGTTCAGTGGGGTAATAAACACCTGATTACTAATTAAAATTCAGAAAAAATAATAAAAGAAAAAAACATGTGGCAGCGCCTGGACCGTATGATGAAGACAATGGACGGCTGGGAGGTTGTCTTCCCCATTCAAACCGTCCGCCGGACTGGATCAACGGCCGCCACCGAAGTTAGGGTTCCAGCCCCCTACTCCGGTCACCTGCAATCTTAAAAATACCCAGAAAATGCAAAGGGGTACATGTTCTTGACCAGAAAATCGTGAGGAATCCAAATATCCCATCCAAATTTGCAAACAACAAGTGAATAATAAAAAACGAACGAAACAAGGTTAGGGCATAAAACTTTAAACGCACCAAACAAGCAATATACGCATCCATATTCAAAACAAATCACATCAGCATGATCTATAGACATCACACAACATTATGCACAATTAAAATTCAAGTTTCATGATCACGAAAAAACCCACCAACCTGAGATGGTACAGTCTGAATCCTTGCCTTTGGCTGCGAATGATGGTTGATTTTTACTCTATGGATCACTAGGAAGAGGTTTGTGGAAGAAGTTCGTGAATAAACCTTGTGGATTGTGAGATTTGTTGAAGAAAAGCTTTAGGGTTCAAGTTGTTGTTCTCCTCCAAATGCACGTGAATCTCCAATGAGTGTATGAGTTTTTGGTTTTTTGATCTTGTGAGAGTTGAGAGAAAAATTTGAGAGAGTTTTGAATATATAGTGGAGTCTAAAATGAAGGGGAAAAGGTAGAATTTTGGCTTAAGTGAAAATAACACCGTCTTCGGCAAGGAATTTCGACTCTGAGCCTTCCACAACATCGTCCACCTCTGAATCACGGTCGCAATGCAAAAAGAACGGACGTCATACGATCAAAATCGAGTGCGATCGATATGTTTAAGCTACAAGACGTCACTGAATAAGTTGTTTTTTTAGCTTATTTGGTGTCCGCTACTCGAAAATGTGACGAGGTCAACCTCTTCGGAGCATAATTTCAACTCGACTTTGTCAGAAAAGTTGTAGATCTATGAGTTAGTGACCTCGTGTCAAAAGATGAGCGCGATCGGACAAAAAATGAGTGAGATATGAATTTTCCCGTGAAACAACTTTCAGCCTTTTTCTTCGGCTCAGCACTTCCGTTTTGCGAAATAAACCAAAACGATGATCTTCGGAGCATCGTTCGAACTCGAGCTTGTCTTGGAACTTGAATATGATAAAATTTGTGAACCAACGCTTCGAGAACGGACGCAATCCGATGAAAATTGGACGAGTTATGAATTTTACAAAATCTGACAGACAGTGCACTGCATCAAAGAACCCCACTGGTAAATCACATTTTCGGGGTCCTTCCGCTTGGACCTGACCCAAACTGAATTCACGGCACGAAGATAACATCTAAACGGAATTTTAGGCACCAGAACGACATCAAGGTTCTAACTTCATGAATTGACTTCCGAGCCGAACATAAAGGTTGTAGAGAATACCAAGAAGGTTCTAACTATTGAATATCCAGCCAAAACGAGTTCCAAAGCAAGAGCTATGAATTTTGCAAATTTGCACAGCAAATTGATTTTCTGCTCAAACTGTTCTGAATCGGCTGAAAACTTCAACTTCCTCTGAGATTCTTGACATGAAAAATTATGTTTGATAAGAGCTTTGCTGACCCGTTGATTACGTAACCCGGAGAAATACTTTACGCCTATGTCGAGTGACGAAATAAACGTCTGTTGCAACCTGAGGATGCTTGAACAGAGAACCTTGATCCCATAACCACATAGCCAAATGATATGCATGTATGATAATGCAAAATGAAATGAAACATAAGCCAGTTAGTACTAAAGTAAGGAGGGCAAATTTTGGGGTGCTACAGCTGCCCCTATTCAATCTTCTTGGACCTGAAAGGATGATAGCAACGACTTTCAGACATTCACGGTAGAAGGTGATTGAATACAAAAAAAACCACGAAATTTACAAACTGTGGGGAGAAAAGATGATTGGAGCCCAGCCACACCTCGTCAATAAGATTTGACAGAAAGACAACATACCCAAGAAAGAAAAGTGAACCCCAAAGAATTGACGGAGAGAAAACATGAAACCCATGAAACACCTCGTCAAAGGGTTGACGGGAAGAAAAGATACCTAACGGACCACATCATCAAAGAATTGACGGAAAGAAAATCTGAACGAAGATAACACATTGTCATAGGGATGACAGAAAGAAGATGAACCCCAAGGAACATCTCGTCAAAGGGTTGACGGTAAGACAATCTGACCGAAGAGAACACATCGTCATAGGGATGACCAAAAGAAAATTCCACCGTAGGAACACATTGTCATAGGGATGACAGAAAGAAGACCTGAACGAATGAGACACATTGTCATAGGGATGACAGAAAGAAAATCTGAACAAAGATAACACATTGTCATAGGGATGACAGAAAGAAAGTTCTACCGTAGAAAGCACATTGTCATGGGGATGACAGAAAGGAAATCTGCACGAAGGAAACACATTGTCATGGAGATGACAGAAAGGAGGCTCGACCGAAGAAAGCACATTGTCATGGGGATGACAGAAAGAAAATCTGAACGAATATAACACATTGTCATAAGGATGACAGAAAGAAAACTCCACCGTAGAAAGCACATTGTCATGGGGATGACAGAAAGAAAAACTGCACGAAGGAAACACATTGTCATGGAGATGACAGAAAGGAGACTCGACCGAAGAAAGCACATTGTCATGGGGATGACAGAAAGATGACCGAGGGTAACACATTGTCATGGGGATAACAGAAAGAAAACCTGGCCGAGGAAATGCATCGTCAAAGGGGTTTGACGGAAAGAAAGCTGAAAAGGGAACACGTCGTCAATAGGGTTTGACGGAAAGAAAATCTGACCAAAATGTCGTCATCAAGGGGTTGATGGACAAAGACTGGTTGAGGGTAAGATCAACGTATGACCTACGACCCAAAAGAAAGGTAAGAAGAGGGGTTAATTGTAATGTCTGCTGGGGATATGTCACCGTCTTGATTGGAATTTGATTCGGGCTTTCGCGCAAGGTACCAAATCTGGCTTATGCTTCACATGCATATGTTTGAATTTCTTTCTATGGCGTAATGCTCCATACGAAATGGAAATGCTACGCGTTTTGAGGATGCAATGTAAACATGCTTACTATATGAAAAAGGACCACTCCAGCAAAATAAATGCTGAAGAAAAGAGGCCAACTCCGCTAGGGATGACACACTGAACTATCTCCGACGTCACAAACCCTGCTGAGGAAGTCACACTGAACGGCCTTCCTGATATAACTACTGCTGAAGATGAGCTCGAAGAGAACTGCTACAGAAAAGGCGCCAATAACCATTGGACTTGGAATCTGCCGGGGATGTCAATCACTGTTGATCAAACCATTGAGATGACTAGCACCAAACACTATTTGGGGAATGAATTCAATAACACCGAACCTGCCAGAGAATATTATTGAACTTAGCCTGTAGTCGGGGAAACACCCTTAACCTACTGGGGAATACCAGCCATCACCAACAACTCTGCTCGGGGAACGACGGTTGATGATATCCACTCTGCTAGGGGACAACATTGAGCTTACTCCTCTGCTTACTTTCTACCCTTACTCTGCTGGGGAGAGAAACTCTACTGGGGACGTCACGTGTCGACCATCAACATGAACCCTGCAGATGTGATATGACCAAAAGATGCCCTGATACAGCATAGCCCATAAAGGAACCTGTCTTCGAGAGGTTTCATGAAGATCTTATATATCTTGCCCCATGATCTTGATTAACCGTTCTCCTGAGAAAAACCCTTTTGCTTTTGGGGGACCTGCCCCAGCCTTGAAGTGATTTTGCCCTTGACTGGCTGATCTGTGAAGGAGTACCTCTGACTGACTGACCTTCGAGAGATTTGTCGAATCTCGACTTGATTGCCCCAGATTGGCTGAATCTTGGAATGAATCGCCCATTTGATATGACTATTTGATGGCTTGCCCCTGCTCAACGGAGTACTTAGGCACTCTACACTTATATCGATCAATCTTTTCATTGTAGAAACTTCCCTGATCAAGCACTTAATCGCAAGTAAAACAATTTGTTTTGAAAATGACAATTTTAATGCAATGCATATGACAGTTTTGAAATCCAAGTCTGTTCACTGGAAAAATTTGTGAGATATAGTGAATGAATCACTAATCAAAGTGTCGCTGATACCAACATGAATGGTAAGAAGATCCTTTTAGGAGTCAGGTTCGACGTGATCTTTACCGAAGTATGCTTTCGAAACAACCTTGCTTCAATTAGGTCTTTTAAAGGTTGTAACGTGGCTTGGTTCACGGTTTGAGAAAGAAAGGATATAAGGCTCAAAGTTTTGTTTTAACCCCCCCCCCCCCCCCCATTCTCCTTGATGTTCTCTAGTCCTACATTCAGCTTACTCGACATAAGCGCTCACCTTTCAACAAGGTTAATGAATAGTATGAAGATAGGAAGAACCCACACGGTCTTCGGAGTGACAGCCACCCCTTTTGCCTTTGGTGTCTGTAAACATACGACTTGTTCTTTATTTGAGGATTTTTCTTTTTTCGCTTTTCCCTGATTTTGCCTGGACTAACTCTTTTGAATTTTTCGATTTCGAAGTCCATCGGGATGCCCTAACTTTTGCCTAAGCCAT
Organism: Lathyrus tuberosus; assembly: GCA_022829125.1. Lineage (NCBI taxonomy): Eukaryota > Viridiplantae > Streptophyta > Magnoliopsida > Fabales > Fabaceae > Lathyrus > Lathyrus tuberosus. The sequence goes on along the minus strand of JALAZF010000049.1, from coordinate 10,213,555 downwards.
TTGTTTTCAAGTTTCGACTTAGCGGGCTTTCTTTTTCTTTTGATTCTTTTTCTCTTTTTTTTTTGAACAAATCGTGTGACACTGGCTTGTCTGACTTGTTTGAAAGGGATGTGACTGCCTCACTCTTCGGTTGGTGAGGGATAACCATAGATTTGATCCTCGACTTAAACGCTCGGTCAAATTAATTGACACCTACCCTGCCCCAGGTTAAGATTGAGGGTTTTTTCATTTTCAGAAAGAAACTCCTACTTCTAGGCTCAAAGGGGTTGACAAGGGATTATCTTCCTTATATCTCCGGTGTTTAGGGATTTGAAACAATGCCTGTACATCATCAGCAAGGTTTTATCCCAAAAGCATACCATCAGAAGTTCTGTGTCTTTGAATTTCATCATCCTCCCTCAGATCCTGCTTAAACAGGGGTTATGTATCAATAAAGAAAATATGAGTGAACACATATGGATTTAATCAAAACATGCATATTCATTTCATTATCGTTATCAACTGAAAATAGACGAGTTTTACAAATGAGTTTGCCCTTTAACAGAAAAGAAACTACGAATGCAAAGAAATGACATGATCTAAAAGATTGTCAGCTCCGGGGAACTGGGCTTTCCAAGCTTGACTTGCTGCTGAACTAGCCATCTTCAGAATTGCTCATCGAAGTCAGTCTGATAAAAACTTGCACCACTGCTCTCGGTGTCTTCCATAACCCGAACTGATGAACCCACATGACTGGATGAAGGAGAATTGTTGATCTGAATACCCTGAGGCGTGAATGAAAACATGTTGGAGTCAAGCAGAGTCTGGATCTTGCTCCTAAGCACCTTATAGTCTTTAGTTGAATGCCCTTGTGCCCCAGCATGGTAATCGCAATGGGCGTTGACATCAAAACCTGGTGGATACGGAAAAGGCATTGGCTTCAGTTCCTTCGGCACTATAAGTCCACCTCTGATTAAATCTGGCAACATCTGACTAAACGACATTGGCAACTGCATGAAATGCCTCTCTGGCTTCCTAGGCATTTGTCGGGCGTGCTGACGCGGCTGACGGCGGTATGACCGTTGATTCTTAGGGGATCCCTGATACGAAAGCCCAGAAGATTGTTGACTCTGAACCGTTGAAACACCTGAACACTGAGGTGGGGGATATTCTTGGACGGAATTGCCTTCTTCCACCCATTCTTCTTGAGAACTGACAACTGATCCACTTTCACTAGCCGGGAAGTTCAAGGGGCTTTGGATTTTTCCCCTCTTGATATCGAACTCAACGTGTTCTCCAAGTATCACCAAGTCAGAGAATTTTAATACAGTAATCAACTTATCGAAGTACGGTCCTTGCAAAGTATCCTTGAACATATTAACCAATTCTCTTTCCAAAAGTGGTGGTTGAACGCGAGCAGCTAACTCTCTCCATCTCTGAACATACTCTCTGAATGATTCGTTATCCGCTTTAGATAAACCTTGCAACTGCAGGCGGCTGGGAGCCATGTCAAGATTATAACTGTACTGCTTTACAAAGGCATTGGCTAGATCTGACCATGATCGGATGCTACCACTTTCCAACTGCATATACCAACTCAATGATGCCCCACTCAGACTGTCCTGGAAACAGTGAATCATAAGCTCGTCATTATAGACATGTGAGGTCATTCTTCGGCTAAACATCACCAAATGTAGCTTCGGACAGCTATCCCCTTTGTATTTCTCACAATTCGGCATCTCAAATTTTGGAGGTAACACAAGGTCGGGCACCAAACACATGCTTGCAGCATTCAGATCAAGAGTATCACGCTTCACTAGGGCGTCCAGCTTCTCTTCCAACACACGACATCTTTCATCAAACTGAACAGCCCGTGGGTCCTTAGGCTTCGCCTTTGGAATTACCCCTTGGAAATTTGGCACAGAGAAGGCAAAGCACTGATAGTCTATGGCATCAAGAGAAGAAGAATGTCCATCTCGGACGATGGTACGCTAGTGTATAATATGATTCTCAACAGGGATTTGCACAGGCTGAGCTTGAGTAACATTGTTTATTGGAGGTGGAATGCCATTCCTAGTAACTGAAGTCCTCTGATCATTGGCCTCTCCCCTATTCATGGTTGTCATAGCTTCCACAAGCTGATCCAACTGACTCTTCATCAATTCAACATCGGCCCTAGTTACCAACTGATTTTGTTCCCCTGAATTCATAATGATCTCCCCTAAAGCTGATTCAAGTCCAATGAGAAAGTCTAGAAATCAACTGCGGTTTAGATAAAGGATTGATGAGCTCTCTGATTCGGCCGGAGACAGATATGCAAAAATGATGCAATATGCAAATGCAATGTAAAATGATTATGAATATGCAAATGCAAACAAACATGTTTAAAAATTTGCAGGGCGATCCACCCCTTGATTCCAGTTTAACAATAAGATAGAACGGGACTTCTGCTCATATATTAAGAAAACCAGAGGAAAACCAGATGTCAACGATCACAACTCGAGATAATAAGTCTGAACACAATAATCGTAGATCCCAACCAACATGCCTGGCGGTGGTCCAAATATAATAGAGAGAAAGAGAACTATGGCATGTCATCACAGTCCACAAGTGCTGATTCCCCAGGTTCTGCCATAGAAACAATCTTGTGAACAGGATCCAGAAAAAGTGACGGGAACTTGTATCCTATGATATTCTTTTTCTTCTTAGTACTCATCCTTGATAGTCTTCAGAAACCAGAATCAAGGTTAGGATGCAACCCTGCAAATGAATAAACATGTTAGGATGCAAAATGATGATGCAAATGCACACATGGGATCAAGGCAACACTGCTGGATGTGCTGTGTTGTTAGCTGAACGAGAACCACAACCCAGAAAACTAGAATTCCAAAATACTGAACCACTGAGATAACCAGGAACCCAGATAATCAAACACTGACGAGAAATCCAGAAAACCGGGTAGGTTGAAAGTTTCGGTTACCTGCAAACCTACAAACACACATCCCCTCTCACATGTGGGTACTAGGATGTTCAGTATCCCGGGCTCTCAGGTCGAGAAATGATGATACGTTCACCATTTCTGGTTTGGCATCATCATCAATCGAGGAGGCCTCAACTGATTCTCCAAAGCGGAAGGTCCTCAGCTTTGGCACCGAGGTCAATAGTACATTCATCCCTCGGGGTACAGTACTATCGTCAATCGAGGAGTGCCTCCACTGATTCTCTTCAAAAGATAGGGGCCATCCTATGCGAGTTCCAAAGTGGGCCCTCGGATGCGAATGGGTTTGCCACAGGATGTGGTCTGCCACTGTCACCACTAAAGAGGGATGTTTCCACTAAGGTCCTCGATGATCGGTCACCAGAGTCGAAAGCTGTCTAGATCAACACCCCAACATGCGCAAGACACACACTTTAGAATGCGTCCCAAGATAGCCTCGTCTGGTTGTGAATTTCGTGAACACACAAACGTACCAAGCGAGCACGTAGGTCCCACTACTTTCCATTCTAGTCCTAGGGTGTACTCAAGCCTGGGTATTGGGCTTATCTCTCAGAACAACCCAACTTGCAAAACAGAAACAGCCAGCACAACACAGCAATATCTAGTATGACAGTAATAACAATGAAATGCAATGCAGAAAATGCAGTAAAAATAAAATACAACAAATAAAGCAAACAAAAACAAAAACCCTCAAAGAGAACAAAGACAAGCAAGCGCTAGGATTGACTCGCTTAGGGATGGACCAGCATAGGTCAACCAGGTCCCCAGCAGAGTCGCCAGCTGTCGCTCCCAGGATTTTCATCCAGGTACAAACGCGAGAGTGGCGCGGAAAACAGAGTCGCCAGCCGTGTAAATTTATCCCAAGAGAGGGAAAGGGAACACCGCATAAACCTGAGGAAGAGGGAAAGGAATGGTCATCGCAACCATAACCTGGGTTCGGGAGTCGGTTACATGAGGGGAAGGTGTTAGCACCCCACGCGTCCATCGTACTCGATGGGATCCACGCTTGTTGTCTATTCTAATGGTGAGTTATCCTATCATCTATGGTTGTACTAAGACGGAAGGGGAAGACAAAGACAGACTCGGTAGGACGTCAACGTCCTAGGCCTACGTACCCCCCTTGTGTAATGGGGGATTCAGAGTCAACGTAGTTCGGACCAAGTTCTTTTTGTGTTTTTTATGAGCGACGTTAAGTCCGCGTCCGGCAGTTAGGGTCGATGCCTGTTTGCGACTCAGACGGAAAGTAACGTGCCCTTTTCGAAAATAGCCTTTAGTTTGACAATCCCGAAGGACAAAAAGGTTTGAAGTTTGTTTGTATTTTTTTAGGACAGAAGCGACTTAAATTAGTTCATAAGTTGCATTGCACCAAAGTCTAGGGCACAGGGGTGAATACTTAACGCATCGTCCCAAGACAGGACGCTCGCCAAGCACTCTAGAAAGATGAGAGGAAGCCCCTCATTTCTCATTCCCCACGCTTAAGGCTCGTGCGCAATACACTTTATACTTATTACGTGTTTTCAAGAAGTTTGAGATGACAAGAGAGAAGACACAAGGGATACTCTAAAGGGAACTAAGAGTCCTAAAGTTGTCATGCATGGGTGACCTATGGTTAGTGAGGTTTGACGACAACCTAAATCTAAAGAAAATAAAAGATGAGAGAAGGAAAGAGTAAGGGTGAATATGGATGATGAGAAATAAAATAAACAATGCAATGTGTGCATAATGAAACAAATTAAAAAACAAATTATTAAAATAATTAATTCAGATGCTAAAGATAGAATAAAATGATAAAATAAAATTTGAGAAAATTTTATAAAATGCTAACAATGCTTCATGAATTTTTCGGGAATTTTTTAATGCAAGGAACTATTTTTAAAAAATTAAAAATGAAATATGATAATTAAAATAAAATGAAAATGAAATAAAATGCAAGGGGGTGTGGAAAGTAAAAGAATCACGTTGAAAATGTTGAAAAGGGCTAAGGTAGGAGGGTGCGGATAGTAAGGCCCAACCACATAATTAATCAGAAAAACAATAAAAAAAGGGGTGTACGCGTGTGGCCTAGTCAACTGGGTTGACTGCGCACTTACCTGGTGGAACATGGTAAGTTCAGTGGGGTAATAAACACCTGATTACTAATTAAAATTCAGAAAAAATAATAAAAGAAAAAAACATGTGGCAGCGCCTGGACCGTACGATGAAGACAATGGACGGCTGGGAGGTTGTCTTCCCCATTCAAACCCTTCGCCGGACTGGATCAACGGCCGCCACCGAAGTTAGGGTTCCAGCCCCCTACTCCGGTCACCTGCAATCTTAAAAATATCCAGAAAATGCAAAGGGGTACATGTTCTTGACCAGAAAATCGTGAGGAATCCAAATATCCCATCCAAATTTGCAAACAACAAGTGAATAATAAAAAACGAATGAAACAAGGTTAGGGCATAAAACTTTAAATGCACCAAACAAGCAATATACGCATCCATATTCAAAACAAATCACATCAGCATGATCTATAGACATCACACAACATTATGCACGATTAAAATTCAAGTTTCATGATCACGAAAAAACCCACCAACCTGAGATGGTACAGTCTGAATCCTTGCCTTTGGCTGCGAATGATGGTTGATTTTTACTCTATGGATCACCAGAAAGAGGTTTGTGGAAGAAGTTCGTGAATAAACCGTGTGGATTGTGAGATTTGTTGAAGAAAAGCTTTAGGGTTCAAGTTGTTGTTCTCCTCCAAATGCACGTGAATCTCCAATGAGTGTATGAGTTTTTGGTTTTTTGATCTTGTGAGAGTTGAGAGAAAAATTTGAGAGAGTTTTGAATATATAGTGGAGTCTAAAATGAAGGGCAAAAGGTAGAATTTTGGCTTAAGTGAAAATAACACCGTCTTCGGCAAGGAATTTCGACTCTGAGCCTTCCACAACATCGTCCGCCTCTGAATCACGGTCGCAATGCAAAAAGAACGGACGTCATACGATCAAAATCGAGTGCGATCGATATGTTTAAGCTGCAAGACGTCACTGAATAAGTTGTTTTTTTAGCTTATTTGGTGTCCGCAACTCGAAAAGGTGATGAGGTCAACCTCTTCGGAGCCTAATTTCGACTCGACTTTGTCAGCAAAGTTGTAGATCTATGAGTTAGTGACCTCGTTTCAAAAGATGAGCGCGATCGGACAAAAAACGAGTGAGATATGAATTTTCCCGTGAAACAACTTTCAGCCTTTTTCTTCGGCTCAGCACTTCCGTTTTGCGAAATAAACCAAAACGATGATCTTCGGAGCATCGTTCGAACTCGAGCTTGTCTTGGAACTTGAATATGATAAAATTTGTGAACCAACGCTTCGAGAACGGACGCAATCCGATGAAAATTGGACGAGTTATGAATTTTACAAAATCTGACAGACAGTGCACTGCATCAAAGAACCCCACTGGTAAATCACATTTTCGGGGTCCTTCCGCTCGGACCTGACCCAAACTGAATTCACGGCACGAAGATAACATCTAAACGGAATTTTAGGCACCAGAACAACATCAATCTGACGAACGAGCTGAGAGTTATGAATTTTTTAGTGTCTAAAATACACCGGTTCAGCATTATTTTCAGTTGTTCTTCTGCTGTATCGACTCAGAGAATTCGCGTATTCGGAGATCTTCCTCAAAGAATTAGCTTTTGGCCAAAACAAAAAATTTGGAGAGGATATCCAGACGGAACTTTTGGCATAAGAATCGCTCAAAAATGATGATCCAATCAGAAGCTAAGCCCTTTTGAATGCCACTGACGCAATTATCCAGCGAAACCGAAATTCCATAAACAAATAATTTCCACCACTTTCCTTGATGAATTGACTTCCGAGCCGAACATAAAGGTTGTAGAGAATACCAAGAAGGTTCTAACTATTGAATATCCAGCCAAAACGAGTTCCCGAGCAAGAGCTACGAATTTTGCAAATTTGCACAGCAAATTGATTTTCTGCTCAAACTGTTCTGAATCGGCTGAAAACTTCAACTTCCTCTGAGATTCTTGACATGAAAAATTATGTTTGATAAGAGCTTTGCTGACCCGTTGATTACGTAACCCGGAGAAATACTTTACACCTATGTCGAGTGACGAAATAAACGTCTGTTGCAACCTGAGGATGCTTGAACAGAGAACCTTGATCCCATAACCACATAGCCAAATGATATGCATGTATGATAATGCAAAATGAAATGAAACATAAGCCAGTTAGTACTAAAGTAAGGAGGGCAAATTTTGGGGTGCTACACCAAGACATCGCATATTGTGCCTACGTATCCCGACGGGAATGGAATCAGAGTATCCGTAGTTCCCCTCAAAGAGGGTGAGGAACTCTTGCCTGTGTTCAAGGTTCCAATGGGAAGTAAGCATCCATGGCAAGACGCTTACATGGAGTGCGGCAACTCCAAATTTATCGTTAAGTTGAAAGGGAGGTAAGTGTTCAAGGCAGAACATAGAGCACGGTGGCTCCAAATCCTAAGGCTAGGATGAAATGTTAGGGAAGATAACCTAAATGACATGGAGTCAACAGAAGGGACCCCTTTCCTTTGGAATTTAGGGATAAGAGCAACAGTAAAGGGCGGGGAATGAAGCTTTAAGGATGAATGTAACAAACCCAAAGTAGAATCAAACGAATGAGCAATATTATGACATGAATTAGATAAATGACAATGATCATGAAGTACAGAGCAAGAAAATAGTCAGACAGAAATTGAAATCACAAGCTCACAAAAGTTTAAAGTTAAAACTAAATATTTAAATTTTAAATCAAAATAAAAAGATTACTACAAGAAAGTCTATTAAAAAAAATATATTTTTGAGATTTTATTTTAATTAAATGAAAACAAATAATTGATATAGACACGCCATTAATTCTAACTATAAGAAAAACAAACTAATTAAAAAACAAATAAATGTCAATAGAAAATATTTTTTTTATAAAAATAGAATAAAACAAAAAGTTGGAAAAAAAAAACATGAGTAAAGAAGGCCCAATTGTGGGCGCTGGTTTTAGGTTGGACCGGGTCGGGTCCTTCTTAACCCGGTTTGGTTTAAAAGAAGAGGGTTTTGAAAAAACTGATGCAAGCACGGCTGTATGAAACTCAATGAAAACTTCCAACAACATTGATTCTTTCTTCTTCACCTGGCGATTCTTAACAGCTCCTCGAAACCTTTTCTCGCACCATCGCGCTCTCTCATCTCGATCTCACACCCTCTCTTTATATCGACTCAACCTATGGGTCGTCTCTTATTCTCGTCTCATCCTTCTCTCTAACGAAGTCGACTCCTCAGGCCCCCAAACCCCAACGATTGAAACACAACAATCAAATTCGGAATACAGAAAACATAACGCAAGGAGGTCAACAAATTGGAATCAAAATGAAAGCATAGAGAATCAAATATGAAGAGGAAAAGAAAACGAAATTAGTTACCGTATGGCGCTCAAATTCCTCTGAAGGTGAGTCTCACGTGTCGTCAAGGAAGAGTTGCAGCCGTCAATAGCGTACAAGCGAAGCACAGCTTCGTGATGGAGGTAGCGTCGATCGCCGTTCCTGTATTTCTCCCAGTAATCACTCAGCTCAGCTATACTTCGTGATTTTTTTCCTTTACGAGTGTGTATGTCTGTTGTTCTGGTGTGTTGCTGAATCTTTTTTTATAGGCCATAGGAAACATTGAAATAATTATTTTGAAATTGAATGTGTCAGATCATGTTGTGGAACTGTGATGAATTTATTTCCAAATTTTCTTAGACATGTTTGTGATTGGATCACTACTCTTGATTCTGTAATAATTGATTTTCCATCTCGGTTTCAACATGTTCCGACTTCTTTTGGAAGGAGCTTCAATTGTTTTGATTACTTTGTGATTTTGTCATGACTGTTGATTTCTTCGTGACAACTTTTTTAATCCTTTCCTTTTTAGCAGGTTTTTTGAGCGGTTAGAATCATTGCATCTGTTAAAGACTATGCAGCCTTATTAAACTCAAACTCATGTTGCTTCACCTGCGAGAATCTGCCTCCACAGAGAAATATTGTGCAACCATCAAGTGTATTTATGCTGCCAATACATTCCTCATTTGTTTTTCTTGTAAAGACCGTAATAACCATGGTTGTCCAGTTTGGGAGAAAAAAAATTCATCCTAATGATCACTTTGGACCTCTTGGAGACAAATAATGTTGGCACGGTAACCAATTACTTCTCATAACAAACTTTGTCTGTGATACAGTCAGGAAAGAGCCCACGATGGGCAGTAGCCGTATAGGTCATTGGAGGCATATGAATCCATCCAAACTTCTTATATTATTTAGATGCTATAATGAGCATGAGTATGTATATGCAGTAGCCATAATGTTTGTATGTCTTTGCAATTAACGATGCTATTTATGGTGTGTTGAACCTCTGGTAGCATGAACTTTAATTCTTGAGCTAGTGAGTCTAGGCATGTATTGTGAACCTTAATCATTTTCCTTTATCTCGTATGCTTTCAAATCTGGATCCTTGAAGAAATGATTATGGAACCTTAAACCAAACACAAAGTTTCCTTGAATTTTTAATCTCATGAGTTCATAACTTTGACATAAACATGAAACATTAGATTTATGAGTTTGAACCCATGGTAACTTAAATTTGTAAGATCTCAAAATTTGAATCTTCATGAACTTGAGTACTTAAATCCCGTAATGATTTTGAATTTCACGTGAATCATTTCTTGAACTGGATTCAAAACTTTAATCCAAACTCGCAACTTCAAACCATCAACAACAAGATCCAAACTTCATTTTTCTTTAAAACATAAGTGTTGAATTTGAACTTTGAATCTTGTCACGATTCATGTTAAGATCCTTTGAATTCCACTCCTCCATCCATAAATAACTTGTACCACAAGAGATAAGAAAATGATGCATCGGATATAATGAATCTCTTGAAAAAAGTTCTTGAGGAAATATGAGATCTGAAGTATGGGAAGTTTGTCATAAAACTCTGATATAAGATCATGCTCTGGGGAATCTCTGAGGAAGATGAATCTTGGAACAGAACCTCAACCATATGATATTTTACCCTAATCCACTTGATCATGATAATCTGGCTTTCAACAATGATCCTCCACACGAATTCAACACAACTTGTAAGGAAATCAGAATCTCAATGGGCATACACGTAGCCTCCATGACTCTTGAACCTTCTGCAGCAACCCTAAATTCACAAAGGAAAATAAACAAACACAAGTCTGATAAATTGGTTAGCTATGCACAGATGTTTGACCTAGAAATGATGTGATATGCTATGCAGACGATGCGAAATGAAAACAGAATCTCAGGGGTCAAAAATTAGGGTATGACAGTAACCGGTTAACGTGTGGTGAGTAACCGGTTACTCAGTGCAAAATTACAAATCCTGCTGCATTTTTAGGACAGCATCCATGCACTCTCTTTGGTCTTGGATTCTACAATATTCTAGCAGCAGGTGGAATATTCTAGACATCTCTAGACATCTCAAAGCTATTCAATTCACTCCAAGTGCATTTGTTCTAATGCTTCACTTCAAATCAAGTGCACCATGTTCCTTGCTTTCTAAGTATGTGGACCTTTGGATGTTGAAGTTCACCTTGGGATTGTTACCGAGTTGGTTCTAACTAACTGAGTTAACCGCGTTGACTCGGTGAGTCAAGTCCAACTAACTCCTAGCCTAGTTCCAAACCCAAAGCTAAGTCCAAAGCTAGCTCCAAACCTCCCACACTCCAAACCTAAAATCTATATAAACTCACCTTCACTCACTTTTCAATCTCTTAACCATTCTCTCCACAATCATACACACAAATTCTTCACATTTCAATCTCAATTCTCCCACATTCTCTCTGATTTTTCTCTACTACATCTTCATCTTCGTCTCAATTCTCTTCCAAAACCTCACCAAAGCTCATTTCTACTTTGAAGAATAATCACTTTTACATTGAAAGTGATTATTTTTTGAGCTCAACCTTCATCAATTTTGCAATTCTACTTGGATTTTTGGAGTTATCATAGCTTATAGATTAATCTCAAGTATTTGCTTCAACTTTCAACGGTTCGAAGTTGCATTTCAGAATTTCTTCGCATTTTGCTCGATTTCGACACGTTCCGCCAACAAATTGAAGATTCCTCTGGTTTTCTTTAATTTTCTACATCAAGAACACTTTGCAACAATTACCAAGGCACATCTCAGCCTTGTAGGTTGGTAGATCTTACTTTACTCTTTGTTTCGATCGTTTCCGCACATTTACGATGTGAATTTCAATCGTTTTCGGTTCGATTTGTTACGCATTTGCTTGATCTTTAATCTCCATGGTTGTAGCTTGTAATGTGTGTTAATTTCACTTACATGATATAATTTTCGTGCACAAATTCTTGATCTAGCATGTAATGGTTGGTATAAGTGATTAAGTGATGAAAATCACTTTTGGAAAGCTGTTTTTTCTGTTATTTTTGCCACTGTCACAGTGGTAACCGGTTAGCACATGGTGAGTAACCGGTTACTCAGTGCAATTTTCACCAAAATACGCAAGTTTTCAAGCGAGTAACCGGTTAACGCCTGGTGAGTAACCGTTACCACTGTACAGAAAGGGAATTTTCTTGCATTTTTAGGTGTGTTTGCCATGCTTTCTTCATTTTAACTTCCATTGATTGTCATGCTTGATTTTATGGATGTTTTAAATGTCACATAACTTCTGTTTGAAGCTTATTCATGAATTTTGTTGCATACTTTCGTTTATTCAAATTGTTCATGTTTTGACATCATGTGAATATAAGCATTCTTGCATTTTTCTTTGATCACAATAACATGACTTTGTGTTGTTTTTTTGTTGATCATTTGGTACTATTTTGTACTCCCTCTCTTTGTTTTGCATTAAGTTTCATTTTTCATGGATGAACTTAATTTTGTATAATCAATAATTCGCACTTTTTGCCTTAATGATTTTTCATCCTCTTTGGAAAATTATTGGCATGGCTTTTCCCTTTGATTCATTGATCGAAACCATGTTTCGATTAGTTGATCTTCCCCTTTCCTCTCTTTAGGCTTCCTTTAGGGCTTTTATCTCTCGATCCCTCATGGAGTTGGAGTTTCGCGCTACACATCGGAGCACTGTACAAATTGACGCCGTTACGCTGTCCGTTTCTCGTCACGGGAGCACTTTATAAATTGGAGCTGTTACGCTGTCCGTTTCAATTTTCGCACTATACTTTGAGTGCTAGAGAAGGAGTGAGGAGGGAATTGTCCTACCCTCATTCTGACTATTTCTTGGGTAAGGGCGTTGGCCCTCTCGCTGAGAATAGTCACCTCTATCCTCAAATTGTAGTGTTTCTCCATCCCCGATTGAGTTGACCCTTGATCACTTTCTGCACTTCTCAATCTCTCTCTTGATTAATCACCATCCTTCTTGGTTTAGATCATTTTTGTCTTGAGTTGTAATTCTTCTCCTTAGTCTCAATATTCCTTTTTCTTTGTGGCAATCATTGCTATTTTGATTCCCTTGAAGAGTCTAATCTCCTTCTCAGTTAACCACAGTCCGTCTGTTAAAACACTGAATTCCTCTTGGGTTAATCACCGTATCTTGGTTAATCACTCATCTCTTCAGTTAACCATAACCTGTCTGTTAAAATACTGAAGCCCTTTTTGAGTTAATCACCTTCTCTTGGTTAATCACTCATTTTTCTCAGTTAATCACAATTCTCCTGTTAAAACCGAATCCCCAGTAGTTGGCAACCTTTATTGATTCGAATACTTGCACCATGGGGCTAGTAACCTCTTTTGGTTCAATACCCTTATTCATTGGTCGAGTACTGTTTGTTCAGTCATTACCAACACCCCTTTTGGGTTACGACCTTAGATCGGTCCTACACCCGTTCTTCTGGTTAATGACAGTTTTCTCTGTTAGAACCAATCCTTCTCTATCCCCACAAAGTTGCAATCCTTGTTTCTTCGGTTAACCACTGTTTATCAGTTAACATACCAATGCCCCCTCAGAGTCAAACACCTTCTCTTGGTTCTGCACTCTCTCTCTTGGTTTATCACAGTCCGTCTGTTGACACCAGCTTCTTTTCCCCGCCAGGGTCTTACTCTCTTTCTTCGGTTAACCACTACCAGCCAGTTAATATACCGAGTCTCCCTTTTCTCTTTGTTATGACACCACCCCTTTACTTGGATCCCCAGCGGAGTCCTTTCTATTCCCTTTGCTCTTTCATTCTTGGTTTCGATGCCAATCCTCTTTGTTATCCCCAACAGAGTTTCTTTCATTCTTGGTTTTGACACCACTCTTTTTCTAGTCTCTTGTACAATCACTCTTACTGTGTAGTCTTCCCCCAGTAGGATTTTTCTTTCACTCTTGCTCTTGGTTTTGACACCACTTCTTTTGTCTCCCTGTTTCTTTCTTGTTTTGTTTTCCGTTCGGTTCCCCGAACTACAGAAGCTCTGATTCTGCATTCTTTTGAATCTCAAATACGTAGGCATGAGACACGATGTCTTGGCGAGCACACTTCCACCTTCCTTTCCTTCCCCCTTTCTTCCTTCCTTTCTGTCCCCTGGTTCCATGAACTACGACGCTCTGATTTCCTCATTGCACTATGAGGGTACGTAGGCACGAGGGCCACAATCCTCCGCGAGCACCTACTTTCTTTCTTTTCTTTTTCCCCTTTCTCTCTCTCTCCTCATTCTTTTAGCTAGAACCCTTTAGATTGATAACCCATCCAAGCCTAGAAGCAAGCGAAATGGTTCCCGTTGAGTACGACAGATGCGTTAGGTGCTAGTACCTTCCTTTCGCATAACCGACCCCCGTTCCCGTTTCTCTTTCCCTTGGGTTTTATCGATATTTTCCCTGTCCTTTGGGACTAAATAAAGTTTGGTGGCGACTCTGTGTTATCTTTGAGTGTGTGATTCACTCAGGATGTAAACCAGCCATCTTCAGCTGGCGACTCTGCTGGGGAGTCCTTGCGCTTGCAGGTTGGGGTCTTGCCTAGTTTTGTTTGCTTTCTTGCTTGTTTGGGTGTTTATCTTCTGCGCTTTGCTAGTTTTATCTTTACGCTTTATTTACTTTATGTTTATTTACTGCATTTCTTTACCGCTTTAAATATTCGTATGCTGTATATTCTGGACATCTGCTATTTTCTTTGCTGTTGTCGGTTGGGTTGCTACTTGAGAGATAAGCCCACTACCCAGGCTTGAGCATACACATAGGTATTAGCGTGGGCAGGCGTGACGCTCCCGTGGTGTTGGCCACGTCAGGGTGTTCACGAGAGCTACAACCAGACGAGGTTCTATCGGGAGATATCTCCTACTGTATGTTGATACAGGGCAATAGTTATTCTCTTGAGGAACTGTCGACTCTGGTGACCATTCCCGAGGACTCAGTTGCAGCACTCCTCCCAAGGAGCGATAATGGCAGACCAGAAATGGCAAACCCATTACGCTTCTTGATCCGAGGATCCAAAGGCTGGAACTTGCCATAGGATGGCCTTTTTTTGGGGGGAATCAGTGGACAACCTCTTTGTTTGGTGATAGTATTGTACCCCGAGGGATGAATGTACTATTGCTTCTCAAATCGAGAATCCGAAACTTAGAATCCCACTTTCTATATCATACCTGTGAGAGGGATATTGGGTTTTTCTGCAGGAAACCAAGACTCTTCCAACCTTTGTTCTCTCATTGCATCAGATCTCGCACCAACACAGCACTACCTTTGCAGATGTTCAGATTTGACTATTCAGACTAGGCTGGCTTGTTGATTCTGGTATTGCATATCATCTCATCATGCCAAATTAATTTTTGCATAAGCATTTTAAAACTTTATTTTTGCATAAATTGCACTCATTCATGCCCGCATATGCATGTCCTTTATCCGAGAACCTTTGCTCACTCTGATCATTTCTGGCTTGAAGCAAGATGACGACTCGTCATCGGTATTTCATTCGCTCAAGCAAATCCAGGATCATGGCTAACTTCGAAGCTGAGAACTCTGCTTATAAGGAAACCCTGGCCCAATTTCAAGGTCGGATGGATCAGTTCCAGACGAACATGGACGTCATTATGGAACTCTTTCGTGCTCAATGGGACGCCGCTGCTATTGCCACTATTGTTACAACCCCTACTGATGCAACTGTTGTCACTCCTGTTATGACTATTCCTCCGTTGTTACGGCTACTCCGGCTGTCGTTGTTCCTTCTCCTGCTAGAGTTGAAGTGCCAGTTAAGCCTGTGAATCAGCCTGTTGTTCAACCCAGTTTGAACCAAATGCCCGCTGGTTTTCCTTGGGGCATGCCTCCGAGTTACACTCCTCAGATTGCAGATAATGGTAGTGTCTTCATGCCATATCAGCCTTTTGTTACGCCCATGTCTAATGGGAATGCTGCCGCATATCCATGGGTCATGCCTACTCCAGTCCCGCCTCCAGTGGTGAATGATAATCCTGAGAATCTTCAGGTTTAAACTTATCAAACTACCAGATTGATTGATACTGAAACTCCTGATGAAGAAGAGCATGTGTATAGAGGTCCTCCTATTCATGTTCCGGTTTCATCTCAAGTTGCTCAAACTATTGTTCATCCTGGGATGTTCTATCCTGGGGCATCTTCCTCAGCTGTTGTGGTACCTCCTCCGAATTATTCGTATGGTGTTCTGATGGGTCAGAATGCTGGTCAGATGATTAATCCGGGTTTGGTGTATCCTTCTCAGTTTGATACTCCGCAAGTGAATGCTTCGACCGCTTCTCAGCTGCCAAATCCCCAGATTCTTGGCAGGCCTGTTAATTAGAGCAGATTTATTGACTACAAGTTGTTGGAGGACCGTATCAGGGCTATTGAATGGTTTTCTGCTTTTGGCATGGAGGCCAAAGATCTGTGTTTGGTTCCAAATGTGGTGCTTCCGCAGAAATTCAAGATACCTGATTTGCCAAAGTATAAAGGTTTAAGCTGCCCGCGTAGTCACATCACTATGTACTGTTGGAAGATGGCATCCCATATTGATAATGATGAATTGCTTGTTCATTCTTTTCAAAATAGTTTGTCTAGTGCTTCATTGGACTGGTACATGGGCCTGGAGCGCAACAAAATTCATACGTGGAAGGATCTATCGGAAGCGTTCGTGAAATAATACAAATATAACCTTGATCTGGCACCTACCAGATTGCAGTTGCAGAATCAGTCGCAGTGCTCAGCCCAAACATTCAAGGAGTATGCACAAAGATGGCGTGAGATGGCATCTCGTGTACGACCGGCTCTCTCTGACAATGAGTTGGTTGACATCTTTATGGGTACCTTACAAGGATCTTACTATGAGAAAATAGTGGGTAGTTGTTCATCGAACTTCGCTGATGTTGTAACGATTGGTGAACGCATTAAAAATGGTTTGAAGACTGGAAAGATTCCTGGAGCTGCTTCCCAGTAGTCGACCACTAGAAAATCTCAAAACGGCCAGTCCAAGAAAAAGGAAGGTGAAGCCAACGCTGTGACAGCTCAAGTTTCTCCTCAGTATCAAGCTCCCATGGCTCCCATGCCATTTTATCCATATCCGTACATTGCTGCTACACAGTATCAACAACCTCCATATCAGTATCATCCACAACAACTAGTTCTGAATGCTCCTAATCAGCAACATAATTAACAGAACAACAAAAATCAGCAGAATCAGAATTGTCAGAGCAACAACAGTCAAGGAAACCGTAAGCGTCCGAATTTTGACAGGATTCCGGTGTCATATGTAACACCCCATTTCTACCCGACATTTATAATAAAACTCAGAGTGATAAAATTTCAACTACACATGGGATATCACATTTCAACTTAAAACCAACAACATAAAACTTATCATCACGGATACATAACACTAAATCAAAGAGAACGAATTAACAACTATTTGGTCTTCAAAATGAATCAACTTTAATAAGTAACCACGCAGCGGATTCACAACCTTAAACTTCACATCATAGCATCTTTATTTAACTAGAATCAACTTAAATTAAAATAACAAAGTACTCATTCAGAAATTCAACTTAAAAATTCAGTATTGAAACAAATCCACAAAACAAAAGACATGCGCCATCCCCCCGAGTGCTACGTATCAGAGCGACAACCACCGACTCGAACTAAAGGTAACCGGCTATTCCTCTTGATTACCTGCACGTTACCAACATAGGGACAACATTCAAACAAAAGGGGTGAGATATCGAATTTATAAACGAAGTATGATAAATAATACATAACTAGGAATCATACAATTATCACCACTTCACATCAACAACGACACAACAATCAACAACAACTTGAAAAATCCAACTTTAATGCGACTCGACTATGTTATGCATGTGGTACCATTTGGAGTAAAACTCCCAACTTAAAACTGCCAGTTTATCGAGGCATCAAGGCATAAGCCTTCAACTTTCAACTTGTGCCAATCCAGGCCAACATGGTGTAAGCATCGGCTCCGACATAATAATGCAAGTATGCTATATGGAATGTACGACTCAACAACGTAAACAACACAACAACGTCAACAACATAAGCAACTTATACAACATGAACAACTTAGTCAACTTTGGCTATTAAGCCTTTAACCTAAAATTTGTCCGTATATCGGAACGAAACAACGCAATCAGCTGTACCTGCAAATAAACTTTTTCGACATAATTTCAACAAAAATCACCTACTAAATTACCCGACTTACCCCGACAATTTTTGTTAAATTCCGGGCAGCTAAATTTTCCGCCTAAACCGGCTAAACCGACTAAAACTGTACTGTTTTAACTTCTGCGATTAATACGAACTTATAGTAAAATTCTGTTTTCTTTTCTGTTACTACTACCAATTAATTTACTAATTCTTTTATCTTTATGATATAATTCTTCTGCTACACTTACAGCACATCTGTTATAAAAATCAGTAACTCTTACTTCAGTCAAAACTTGTTGCTTCTGTCAAAACCTGTTATAGTCTTCAGATCAGCATCATACTTTCTTCAACTGCACTCTTATGATTACTATTATTATTAATTCATCTCATTTCCTAAATTAAGAACATGTTACAAATTTCATTTATGAAATTATATACATAACACTTTTGTTTTTCCTTAAGACTAAGTTTTTATATAGGACAAAAATGCCAACTCCCCTTAATTATGGGTGGCTTGCGCCACCCTTGCTAATGAAATGAGTGGCTCGCGCCATAGTACTCTTGGGTGGCTTGCGCCACATACATTGTGGTGGCTGGCGCCACACATACATTGTGGTGGCTGGGCCCACCTTAATCTTCTTTCTAAATAAGTGGCTTGCGCCACTATCAAGTTTTCACACAGGGTGGCTTGCGCCACCCCCCCTTATTTTTTTTTAACGAATGAATAATTTCCTCCTCCATACCAGTTACAGACCAACCATACGAAATTCACCCAAAAAATTGTCACAGAAACATAATCATTCACAGAAAACAATGATTTCACAGAATCTTAACAACACAAAATCAACACCACAGTAGAAAAATTATATAACCCAATCCTACGTATCAATCATCATAACCCGGTTATAAAATTCAAACCCCACCCTTACCTTGGATTAAAGGCAGCTCTAAATTTCAATCGGATTCCGGGGACTTTGGCACCGGTAACAGCTTTCTCTCGGTCTCTTCTCTCACGTTCTTCCTCTTCTTCTCTAACTGATACAAAACCTAACTATTTCTTTCTATTTCTTTTATTTTATTAAAATACTATTATTCTAATATAATATCTAATGGGCCTAAGTCTTACACCCCTTAATTTACTACTTTCTACACGATTCCAAGCCCACTTAATCAAACACTTTCCTACAACTATAATATTATTTCTAATATTATTCTACGACTTACCAACTTAAAATACCGACTTAACGACTTAATTCACCGCAACCCAAAAATCAACCGAATAATTCACAAATAATTAATTAAATATTCAATTAAATAAATAATTAATATTTGGGCTTTACAACTCTCCCCCACTTAGAATATTTTCGTCCTCGAAAATTTACTTGATTCGAATAACTCGGGATAGGAGTCTCGCATCTTGCTCTCCAATTCCCAGGTCATGCTTTCTCCAGTAGCTCCCAACCAGACAACTTTCACCAACACGATCTCTTTCCCTCGTAGAGTCTTCATTTCACGATCCACGACTCGCACAGGCTTAGTCTTCACCGTAAGATTATCCCGTACTTGCACGTCGTCCATACTAACCCCATTTTTCTTTTTTCACAAACACTTTTGGGGCCTCTAATAGAGTGTAAGACCCAACCCCTCTTTATACAAAAACAATTTTGGGCCTCTACTGTAGTATAAGTCCCACAACGTCTGTCGGTATCGCATTGCGATCAATGTTTTCAAATAATTTTTGGTCCTCAGTCACTATATAAGCCCCAAAACTTTCTTTTCTTTTCAAAAACAACTTGTTTTTTTAAATCAAATTCAAATTCAAAGTTTCCTAAAAACTTTCTTCAATTTCTTGAAACCCTAAAAGAGGGAATACAGTTGTAGTAAATACAACAGATCACAATATGCTTAGACTTCTTCTCAGAAGGTAAGTCCCCACATATTTTTTTAATGCATATTTGTTTATATATCTATCAATATAATTATCTGTATATATTTGTGCATATCTTGCTTAGAGTTTTCTCCAACAGTTAGGTCTATGTTTAGGTCAAACCAGAGGCTACTTACAACATAGTGAAAATTAGTTCCACATAGGAAATTCCCTATACAGTCTTGCCTCCTCTTGGGCTTATACAATATGGAACAGAGAAAGACATTATTCCCAGTGAAACTTTTCTCAAGACTGTCAAAATTAGAAATATATGTGTACAAGAAATTCATTTCCCCAAAGAGGATTAATTCTCGGTGAAACCTCTTTTGAATTTCTTCAAACCTTAGAACTGTTCAGCAGAGAAAGGACTTATTCCTGGTGAAACCTTTCTTGAACTTTTCTTAGGCTTAGACCCACAGGCTTCCTAAAAGCATCCCCAACCTCCTCTTAGGCTTAGTACAAGGACCCTCAGGCTTCTTAGAAGTTCCTCAGCCTCCTCTTGGGCTTAGTACAAGGACCCTCAGGCTTCTTAGAAGTTCTCGCAGCCTCCTCTTGGGCTTACTACAAGGACCCAAAGGCCTCCTACAGGTATAGGATAGAAATTAGTCATCTCTACTAGTTCAATCCTCAGGAGAGTCAAGAATTCAAAATATCAGACCATTTTAGGGTTGATCTTCATCCCTTAAAACCTTCAACCTCCTCTTGGGCATCATACAAATACCCTTCTATACACTAGAGCCTACCACTTCTTGAGAGACTTGGAAAGTCTCAGCCTCCTCTTGGGCTTCATACATATTAGACTTGGAAAGTCTCATCTCCTCTTAGACCTCACACAGATACCCTCAAGTTTCCTAAAAGCACAGGAAAAACCCAGATCAAGTTAACACTACATCAGTCTCCAGCAGAGTTAAAACCTCTATAGGTTTTCAAACTCAACTTTTAAACTCCCCTGACCCCTTAACAAGGCTTAAGTTTTCACTTTCCCCAGCCAGGGTCAACTTACCATCTACAAATCTCTAGTAGAATTAGAGCCTCATGGCATCTGATACTTCAACTCTTCCCTGATTTCCAGCAAGAGTAATCCCTTAGATTCCCCAATACAATTTGGACCTGCTCCTGGATTTCAATAAATCCTCAGCAAGAGATAGCCTCCTCTTAGGCTTCATATAAGAATGTTCCCCAGTTAGCCTCCTCTTAGGCTTTGTATAATGAATCTCCCCTGTCAGCCTCAATCTTGGGCTTTGTACAAGACAAATAAAACATTCCCCGGTGGAGTTATTCTCAGTCAGCCTTAATCTCGGGCTTTGTACAAGACAAATAAAACCATTCCCCAGTGGAGTCAGTTTCCTTTAGCTTTAACCTTGGGCTTTGATCAAGGCACACAAAAATCAACATTCCCTCATATGAGACCATGAGTCCTCTCTGCAGGAGGATATTTCCTCTATACATCACATATCAAAACAAACAATCAAAAACCTTTTCCCATGTAATTGCTATAAGTGGCACACTTTGTTATTCAAAATAGAAGCTGGAGTCCTTCTTGTATCTTGGTCAAAATTTGTCTTTCATCTAACAACTATAAGTGACAAACCTCTCGATTCTATACATCCAAGCCAATGTCCTTTTCTTAGCGTAAGAGATTCATAAGGAAAAAGTGGCACTGCTGTATACTGAGATAAAGCTTTCCTCCTTCATGACATCCCTCTTATAAAGGAAATTATGGCATTGTTGGATTCACATATCCCAGTTAAAGTAATTTCCCTTACAATAAATTTCACAATTTGTGATGAATAGGTGAGATATCTCCCTTTAGAGATGACAAATTCTCTCTCAGTCACCCCTTTAGCTTCAATCTTGGGCTTTAAACAAGAAACAAATACTTAAATAGCTTCAATCTTGAGCTTTAAACAAGACACCAAACATTTTCCTCCCATAGAATAGGAGGAACTACGATTGTTCTGATTTCCTAGATCTCTTTACGGGAATACATAGGCATAAGATTGTGAAATCTTAGCGAGCACACAAATAAAAAACTTTAGGTCCAGTACCTTCCCAAAAACAACAGAAAACCTGAAAACAGCAAAAACACGCTCTCAACACTCCCAAAGGAAAAACTTTCTAAAGCCACAGCAGATAAACACAAGAGAACTTTTCAAATTAACAGAGAAACATGCAATAAAAGGCCTATAGATAACCATATATACACTAGGTGTTAATAGCTTCCCTTTGTATAACCTGGCCCCGTTCCCCGATCTCTTAGCATTTGTTAAAGAAAACATTTGCGTGCAAGGTTAGTTTTAGATATCTTCCCTTTCCTTTCCAGCTTCATAGGATAAATAAGAAATCAGAAAGTTGCACCCAATTCCAACTATTGCTGTAAGGTGGTCGCGTCACCGACAAAAATCGCACGCTGCACATACTTAGCCTAACTTTAGGTCCTTACCCTTTATCCTAGCCTTAGGATTAGAGTCGTCGTACTCTACGTGAGTGTCCTGCCATGAACATTTCCTTTCCCGTTTAACCTAGCCTTAGGTTTGGAGTCGCCGCACTCCCTGTAGGTGTCTTTCCATAGACACTTGCTCTCCCTTGGAACCTTGACCACAGTCAAGAGTTCCTCACCCCTATTAAAGGGAACTACGAATGCTCTGATTCCATTCTAGTCAGGATACGTAGGTACGAGATGCGATGTCTTGGCGAGCATACTTAGTGTATATACCCCTAGGTCTTTACCTTAGCACATTTCCCTTAGAAAGAAACTTTAGCATAATAAAAATACTAACAAGAGGTCCCTGTAGAGTATTACAGATACTTAGGATGCTAACACCTTCCCTAGGTATAACCAACCCCTGAACCATAGATCTCTAGCTGTGTTGTTACATAGCGCACTTAGGGTTTTTTCGATCTTTACCCTTTTCTTTGGATAAATCAAAGCTCAGTAGTGAATTTCATGATTTGTAATTCAAGTTAATTGATAGCTTGATATCTAATTCTCACCGCAATAAAAATGGCGACTTCGCTGGAGAAATCCCCTAAGAGGGTTAAGCTCACCTTGTTTGTACTTGTGTTATTCTACATGTTTGCTTGCTTATATATCTGTACATATTTATATCTGTATATATACCTGTTGTGCTTGAGTTTTTCTGTGTGTAAGGTTGTTACCTTGAGTGGTGAAATAAGTCCTAACCCAGACTTGAAGATACACATATGATAAGATTGTGGTATAATCAATAGTTAGCTGTTGGGAATAGTCCTAACATGTCTAGCATATGATAACCACGCTTAGTGGAGACCCCTTTGGGATTATGGATGTCGTACAAGTATTCGTATTGACATTACTTTTTTCGACCTGGGAGTCCGTGATACTGAGGACCTTTAGTTATCCTTCACCCCATTTGGCCTCTTAGGATGTAGTGCGGTGACTATGAGGGAGTAGTCCTGAAGTAGTTGATACGCGATACTACACTCAAACAAGTTTATCTTGAGAATATTATTAGCTAGCATGAGTAGTCGTGCAAGCCGATAATATTCGAAAGATTTATCGATGACTCTGGGAACCTTTGTAGAACCCGTTGTGCATGTACTTTAACCCTAGTGCACACCATATGGTTGGCTCTTTACCCAGACTACATGTTGTGATCTTGAACCTTTGATCTTGTTGCATACGTTTTGCATCCTGTCTTGCATCGTATTGCATAACATTTGCATCTTTTCATGATTCATTGCATACATTTGTTTGTCCAGTTACTCATATCCAGCTGTCTCTATCTTCCAGTGTCACCTGTGAGTCGTCAAGCTGATTCCTCAACACAAATATCGGACTAGAGCTAACTACAGATGCAAGATGTCAGAGCAAGAGGTACAACACACTGAGATCCAAATGGAGATCGATGACCTTAAGTCAAGCATAACTAAACTCATTGAGATGCTTTAAGTTTTGATTCCTAGAGGAGAGAAACCTCAAAGGACCGTCATCCAGGAAGTTTCAAGCACCGATCCTCCACCTGTTCAAATGCCACCTTCAACTTGGCCTGAGTTTGGGTTGCCACACAACTACTCTCCACTGATTGCATCTACTACTATGGTTGGTCAGACTGCTAGGCCTGTATTTCAAACTCCTATTTTCGTCGAGCCCAGACCTGTGGTCCATGTTGTTACCCAGATTGTCCGAGCTCCCTTTGAGAATCCTCTCTATGAATACAATGTTGCCAGTGCTTAGGGCGAAGAGCGTGAAGACTTTGTTGAACCTGAAGTTGTCCGAGAACAGGTTTAGATGATAGACAAAAAACTTAGAGCTGTGGAGGGCAATGACTTCTTTAATGTGGATGCAGACAATATGTGCCTAGTTTCCGATCTTGTTATGTCATCCAAGTTCAAAATTCCCGAGTTTGTGAAGTATAAGGGCCACTCTTGTCCAAGGGCTCATTTGGTCATGTACTTTCGCAAGATGGCTGCTTATACCAATAATCAGAAACTGCTTATCCACTATTTTAAAGGCAGCTTGAGTGAAGCTTCACTCAAATGGTATATGAGTCTTGAGCAAAACTCCATTCATTGCTTCCAAGATCTCGCAAATGCCTTCATGAAGCAGTATAAGTATAACCTCGACATGGCTCCTGATTGCCGCCAGCTTCAAAACATGACTCAACATGAGAAGGGATCTTTTAAGGAGTATGCTCAGCGCTGGAGAGAGTTGGCTTCCCAAGTTGAACCTCCTTTGGCCGAAAAGGAATTGACTGGAATGTTCATGGACACTCTCTCTGCATTTTATTAGGAGAAGATGATTGGAAGTGTTTCCTCCAACTTCACTGATTTGGTAACTATTGGCCAAAGGCTCGAGGAAGGACTCAAGAACGGTAAAGTGTCCAAGGCTGCTGAATCTTCCAACGGTGCGAAGAAATCCTATGGGAAATTTAAAAACAAGAGGGAAGATCAGACTAATGATGTCATGGTTAAAGTGAGAAGGCCTCGTCCTAGACCTCAGTACGCTAATCCACCTACTGTTGCTGCTATTATTGCTCCACGACCAGCTCAAGCTCCTCAACGTCCAGCTGTTGGACAGAATCAGTACCGTAATAGGAATCAAGTTGATCCTATTCCAATGAAGTACACTGAACTTTATCTTGGTCTGGTTCAACAAGGTTTGATTACCACAAGGACTTTGCCTCATCCGCCCAATCCTCTTCTAGTTGGATTTAGGTCTGATCTTCACTATGCATTCTATGAAGGTGCCGCAGGCCACGACTTGGAAAATTGCTATGCTTTAAAATCTAGAGTTCGTGATTTGATTAAGACTGGAATTCTTAGCTTTCATGACAATCCCAATGTCCAGAACAACCCTCTGCCAGGGCACGCCAAGTGAAGCTTCAGACAACTTTAGCCTAGCTACTTCCCGAAGACAGGACAACCCATCCTTGTATTTAAATAGTCACTAGACTTTGTTTCTTGTTGTTTGCATTTTCCTTATTTTGTAATGGCTATTTGCCTTCAAATTATGTTTGTACTTTCGTAATTAATGAAATGAGCATTGCAACTTTTGATTCAATTCATTTTGTCCATTATTTGCATCTTTATGCTTTCTCTTTCAAGAAAATCAAGAAAACATATTATTTCTTTTCCACTTTCTTTTTTATTGTGCAAATATTGGAAGAAGGATGACGAAAACGTTATACCCATAATTGCTGGTATGCTTTCAAATAAACTTTACTGATGATGTAAGACATTGTTTCAATTTCCCAAACACCGGAGAAATAAGGAAGTTGTTCCCTTGTCATCCCCTTCGAGCCTAGAAGTATGAGTTTCTTTCTTTACAAAAACCCGTAATCTTAACCTTGGGATGGGTAGCTCTCAGTTGACTCGTTTGTGCGTCCATGTAAGACACCTTTCATATAAAGGTTGCACTCATAAATTTTCCTTCGCACACATCAAACAAGTGTCGAAGATGTCTTTCAAGTCAAATGCCAACTATGGTTCACCGTACTCATTAAGCTGGTTAGTCACTTTCCTTAATCAAAGAATGAGCCGGGTCCCTTTCAAAGCAAAAGCTAAGAAAGATGGGAAGCTCATTACCTTGCCTTATACAAAAAGGTTTGTTTGACAACTAAAAAGAGGAAATATTTAAATGCTTCACCATGAAAGTCCTCAATGGCAAATAGTTTGGTAAGGAAGTAATGACTGCCATTTCAAAATGCCTTTGAGTTCTAAACCATCATTACTATCATCAGGAAATTTCCAACCTGTGGGAACCTAAGTGCATAGTCTGAGTTAACTAAGCGTAGGACTGAAGATCATCACGAAGATTGGGTGGGCACAAATAAACTTTGAGCCTTTATCCTTTGTTTCATAAACCGTGAAGACCTAACTGAAGCAAGGTTATTTTTTGAAAGCATACTACAACAAGGTTGCGTAAACTGACTCCGAAAATATTTTTTCAAATCATTTATTTGGCATCATACCTTTTTCTTTACTTATCACTTTGAATGTCTTGAACCGTCGTGTTCAGACCAGTGGCACATATGTTTTGCATCTTTCCAAAAAAAATTGATTTTAAAAGTTGCATGAACTTTGCATTTACCATGTTTGCATGAATGTTTTTGTTTGCAATCTGGCTTTCCTCTCAAGGAATTTTCAAACAGTTGAGATACTTGGTCGGTGATCCTATCGGGGGCAAGTCTTTCTTAGAATTGGTTTATCCAGAATATTTTTTCAAGACTCATGGTGGGGTAAGCTTTCCCAGCGCGTAGTAAGCAGTCATCTCCATGATCAGACAAGCTAAAGCAATGATCAGTTCATTTACAACTGTAAGCTAATCTGGGGCAATTTACTTGAAGAATCCCCAAGCACATCTTCATCCTTCCCACAAGGATCATCAACTTTGTACAGTTTACCAGGGTTGTGGAGATGTGCTCAGCAGCAGCATCTTTAGTCCCCAAGCAGAATGGCAGTGATCTCCGTGTTGAGGAATTAGTCTTCCAGTCTTGTCTTCTCCCTAAAAGAGTTGAGACATATCATCGACATCTGCATTTTCATTTGATCATATATCATCTGCATAATTCATATCATTGCATAGCAAGAGTTTTTCATCCTCATTTGCATTTCTCCTGAGGTCGTGTTGTTATCACGTTTCACCTTGTGGTCAAAGTCCAACTTACTTGTGGTCTATCTGACGTTCTTCCATATATGACCTTTCTTATCTGATTGTTTTTCCAGATATGTCTGTTCCTCTTTTGTATCCAATGCTATTCTTGGATCTCTACCTTTGTCACATCCATCTGATGCTTTTCCGGATGTGTGTCTCTCTAATGTTTTTCCAGATTAAGTCTTTTGTTCTGATGTTTTTCCAGAACCTATCTGAAGTTTTTCCAGATAGCTCTTTGTGATTCTTATGCTTTTCCAGAATGCCATTTCTTTTACCATCTGATGCTCTTCTGGATGTCTTTGTCTCTTCTAATGTTTTACCAGATCGAGTCTCATGTTCTGACGTCTTCCCAGAACTGTCTCTTTGTGTTATCTGATGTTTTTCCAGATATACCTTTGTAATTCTGATGCTTTTCCAGAATTTCATTTCTTTTACCATCTGATGTTTTTCCAGATGTGTCTCTTTCTGATGTTTTTTCAGATTGAGTCTTTGTTCTGATGTTTTTTCAGAACCTATCTGATGTTTTTCCAGATAGCTCTTTGTGATTCTGATGCTTTTCCAGAATGACATTGCTTTTACCATCTGATGCTCTTCCGGATGTGTATCTCTCTCTGATGTTTTTCCAGATTGAGTCTTTTGTTCTGATGCTCTTCTAGAACCTATCCGATGTTCTTCCAGATAGTCCTTTGTGATTCTGATGCTTTTCCAGAATTTCATTTCCTTTACCGTCTGAATTTTATTAATTATTTTCATGCAACATAAAATAAAAATCAATGTTTCTAGAAGGTCCAAAATATCCATGCATATATTACATCATTATTCCATGGATATATTACATCATTATTCACTATTTAATTAAATAAGTTTCTAGAAGGCACTCACAATGCCATGTGACACCACCAATCATTCACAAAAACTAAGTCAAAACTCTCTTCATTTTTCTTCAAGTCATTTCTTTCTTTCTTTATTAAATTTTATTTTAAGTAAGCTCTTATGCTTGTCATTTATTTAATTTTATTGCATTTTTATTCTTGCCTGATTTATTTAGTAGCTTAATCATCACCATTTTGCATGGAAACTTAATTGATTTTAAATCAAGAGTTGAAAAGTGTTCTTGAAAAGTGTTTAAATGTGAATTAATTTTCGTTTATTTAATTTTTTTTTTGCATTATATTTTTTGCACTTAATTAGTATCTTAATCATCACCATTTTGCATGCAAACTCCATTGATTCAAAATCAAGAGTTTAAAGTGTTCTTGAACCTCCATAAGCAAAAGTGATTAAATGGGATTTAATTTTGTTTTTTTCGTGGTTTTTTTTTTAATTCTGAGCATTCCATGTTGTTCGTGAGATTGGTTAGATGAATTTTCATTATCAATTTGCTTAGTTTCATGAAAATTTGAACAAGTTATGGCCAAAATAGGGATGAATGTTGTTGTTCTTGAAGAAACCCAAAATTGATCACAGTCATTCATTCCTCTTTTTTCTGATGCATGTTGAGTGCGCCACATGGCGTTGGGTGGCTAGCACTAATGAGCTCCTAATTAGGCCCAATTTGTTTTTCCCATCCCCCATTTTGCCTTGTTTCTTTCTTACTATACTTATTTTGTTTGCTTAAGTTGGACCTTAGACCATTTTTTGTTATATTATTTTGTTTTCTAAACTCATACCTCTTTTATTTCTGTTGCACCGCATTTATTTTGTTCATATTTTTTTATTATTATTTTCTTCTTTTTTATTTTAATCTTTTATTATTATTATTATTATTATTATTATTATTATTATTATTATTATTATAAGTAATGAACTTAAATCATGTTTAATTAATTAATTATATCTTATTGTTTAATTATCATGCCCTTCATACTCATGCAATTTAGACTTAGATTTATTATTGTTTAATGATATCTTATTGAAAATTAAATGAATGATTATATAAATGTTAAAAATATTTTATTAGTGTAAAAATCGTTGGTCCAACGCCAAGTGGATTTTCAAAACCCCTTGATTTTATTTATTTTATTATTATTGGTTTTTATTTGTTTATTTCTTTAGTTTCTACAATCAATTAAATAAATAGATAATAATGATAAAAAAAAATAGATAAATAATTAAAGGAGTATTTTCAAACACATCAAAACCCTTGTTCCAACGCCAAGTGAATTTTCCAAACTCTTTTTCCTCGATTAATTTTGTATTGATGCGAATTAAATCTTTCTCGTTTAAACATAACATTAAAATCTTTTCATAATAAAATCGGTTGAAAATGTTTAGGTTGGACTTTCTTTGTCCCTCGTAACCCCGATTATTTGGATGATGGCCGCACTTACCCTCCCGTTCGAATATTTGTCAATCGTCTTAAAACACATTAAATAACCAAATTAAGTTAATTATTTCGTGGACGAAAAAGATCGGGGTGGAAGTAATTTTCTTCTTTTTTTCCAAGTATTCGTGTGATGGCCGCAATTAGCCTACCGTTCGAATACTTGTCGTCCATTAAGGAAACACGACTTGATTTGCCATACAAATTTCATAATTAATCGTTTGAAAAAGATTAGGGTACAAGTAGTTTTCTTTTCCTTTCTTGAGTATTCATGTGATGGCTACACTTAACCAACCGTTTAAATATTTCTCAATCATTTAAAATATTCAAACACATCAAATCTGTCTTTTCTCGCCCCCGTACAATTGAAACCTTTCAAACCTATCTTTTCTCGCGCCCCCGTGCGATCAAAACCTTTCAAACCTAATTACTCGCACCTGTGCGATTGAACACCTTTTTGCAAAAGAAGATTGTTTAGTCCATTCTAATGCGAATACAAACTAGCGCTTCAGTCTCCTCCGTGAGCAAACAAGCCAATGTTTAACCGTTAGAATGCGGTCTAAACACTTGTTCAATAAAAAAATAACAAACTGTATCCTTCCCCCAAACTACGAAGCTTTGAGTTCCTTATTGCACTTGAGAATACGTAGGAGTGAGACCCGCAATCTCATCAAACATCCTAATAAAAAAACATTTTTGCGACTCCTTTTATTTTCCTTTTACACTCCTTTTAACTGTTCGAAGAAAACAATTAACATAAGCTAACATTCAATAGCAAACTTAACTAAGAGGTTTCTGTTGAGTACAATGGACCTGAGGGGTGCTAATACCATATGCACAATCGACTCCCGAACCCGAATTTGGTTGCGACGACCATTTTCTTTTTTAAAGGTTCTATCGATATTTTCCTATTCCTAGAATAAATAAAGTTCAGTGGCGACTATGTTTGAACTATTTTTTTTGCAACCATTGCTAAGGATTGTATTTTTTGAGGTACGACAAATGGTTTTGGGACTTAGAGTCTAACTTGGTTGAATCTCTTAAGTTTTGGGCCTTCATTAAGGCCATGGGTTTGGTGGATTTAGCTATGTTGGTGAGAACTTTTATTTGGTCCATTCCAATAGGGTTTCTATAAGTAGGCTAGATCGCGTTCTTTTTTCACTAGGTTGAGAAGAGGAGTGGGGCCAGGGAAGCATTTGGGCTTTGCCTAGGGATGTCTCTAATTATCTCCTACTTATTGTTAAGTACCATTCACAGCTTTGGGGCCTAATGCCTTTAGTTTTAATAATTTTTGGTTTGGTAATCCTAATTTTCAGTTGGTGGTCTAGGATTCCCAGGGAATTGGAGTGCACGCCGGTTGGACTATGTGTACTCTTATAGATAACTTGAAAGCTCTCAAACAACTTTTTAAGGTGTGGAACAAGGAGGTCTTTTGTAATATAGAGTTTAAGAATAAGAGTTGTGTGGATAAGTTGGAGACATGGGAGTTAAGGGTGGAAGTGGTAGACCTTTCTTCTGAGGAGTTGGATATTAGGTCAGAAGTTTGTCAAGAGCTTGGTTAGAACTTGAGTTATTGCGATGCTCATTTGTTCAAACACTCAGGGATTGCTTTGATTAAATAAGGAAATGCTAACAAATGCTACTTTCGTGCTTGTTTAAAGAAAAGAACTCAGAGAAATAGTTTGATTGCTCTCGAGGTTGGCAATTGTTGGGTGGAGAAGGTGGTAGAGATGTATAGTGCTATTTCAAAGTATTTTAAGTCTCATTTCTTATTTCGGGAGTATACACCTATTCATAAAGAGGTTTCATTACCATATACTTTGTATGTTGAGGTTGAGTTGCTTTCAGCCATATTTGTTCCCACTAAGGTGGATACGATGACTGTGGGGGATATATAGGTATAAAAGTTCAAATTATGGATGGTTTAAATTTCTCCTTTTATAAGAAATTTTGGGATATTTTAAGGAAGAGATTTATATGATGTTGACCACGTATTTGAAAACATGATTCTTCTAAAGAGTTTGATGTCTTCACCACTCTCATTCTTAAAGTGGATTCTGTAGAGTTGGTAGATTATAGACTCATCTCCCTTCTTGATTCCCATTATAAGTTAAGAACTAAAGTATTTGAGGGTATGCTTGAAGAAGTCATGTTTTCTTTCATTGAAACAGAGCAATCTACATTCATTAAGGGTAGGCAGTTGGTTGATGGAGTGGTGACTCTGAATGAGGTTGTAAATTAGGCCAAAGCTTCCAAGCGAGAGTTTTTAGTGTTAAAATTGGATTTTGAGAAGACATATGAATCTATTAGCCGGTCATTTTTTTGAGTATATATATTGATAAGGTATAATGTTGATGTTAAATAGAGGGCTTAAATCAGAGCCTATGTTTTCTCGAGTAGTCTTTATGTTTTGTTTAAAAGCTACACTAAGGGGAGATTAGTAATCATAGGGTTTTTAAGCAAGGGAACCCCTTGACGCTGTTCTTTTTCCTTCTAGTGGTGGAGGGTCTTAATGCCTATATGAAAAAAGAAATTTTGGTTGGTGCTTTTGTGAGGTTCAAAGTTGGTTTGGATGGTTTAAATGTGTCTCACTTTATATACGCAGATGACACTGTTGTGGTTGGAGTCCCATAAATGGATAATCTATTGACTCTTAAGGCCACCCTCTGTAGTTTTAAGCTTGCTTTGGGCCTAAGGTTAACATTACAAAGAGCTGTATTTTTAGGGTCAATATGGGGAAGGAGTTTCTAGATCTGACAGGTAGTTTTTTGCGCTGTAAAGCTAGTGTCTTTCCTTTCAAGTATTTTGGGCTTCAGTTGATCATAATCCTAGGAAAGTAGGGAATTGGGATCCTCTAGTTAAGATTATGACTAAAATAATTTCTTCTTGAAGAAATAGGTTTGTGAGTCTAGGTAGAAAGGTCATTCTACTGAATTTGGTTCTAAAATCTTTACCAATTTATTTTATGAAGATCCTTGTTTCTATATGGAAGAAGTTAGTAGGGTTGCAGAGGTGTTTCCTTTGGGTCGGTTTAAAAGGGTGGTTAAGGTTGCTTGGGTGAAGTGAGTGGATGTATGCAAAACTAAGAGGAATAGTGGTTAAGGAGTCAAGGATTTGAGGCTTGTGAATTTGGTTTTATTAAGTAAGTTGAGGTGGAGAATGCTTGAGGATAGGTCGTATCTATGGAAGGATAATATATCTTCAAAGTATGGCTCTAAAGTATATGGTGAGGGGTTTATCTTCTTGGTATTACATTTGATCAATTATCATATTGTTTTGCCTCTTCTTGCATTAAGGTGGTAGAGGATAGTATGAGAACTAGGTTCTGACATGATGTTTAGATGGAGTCGAATCTTTTATGTGTCTCTTTTGAGAGGTTGTTTCTCCTTTCAGAGCAAAAGTATTTTATAGTAGGGTTGATAAGGGTCTGGGAAGGGAATAATTGAGTTTGGAATTTTAGGTAGAGATTTTTTCTCCTTGTTTGACAAGATGAAATCCTAGAGGAGTTACTCAGTTTTGTTGATGTCGTGGTTAAGAAAGGCCGAACAGATGCTTGGTCAGGGTTGTGTGACCTTACAAGAGGGTTTTCTAGGATATTTTCTTATATTATGCCTTCCTTCTTAGTGACTGATGTTGAAATTAGGTCACCCCAGGTGATCCGGGGTTTGGCTAGGTTTAGAAGAGCTAAGTGCTTTCTAAAGTGTTAATTTTTTCTTGGTAGTTTCTTTAAGATACATTGCGGGCTAAGAAGAAAATTTTTAGGTGTCGAATCCTGGTTGCTGATAGTTTATTAAGGTGTATGATATGTTTAAGGAAGGTCTATTCAGTGGATCACTTGTTTGTCTAGTGTGAGGTCTCTTCTTTGATCTAGTATAAGATTCTTGGTTGGGTGAGAATGCCTTTACCTTTTCCACGCTCAATTGAAGGGGTTTTTGAAGTTTTTCAAGGGTTTAGTAAGAGTAAGAAGACTTTTCTAAGTCTGCTATCGATATGATATTTAGTGGTATGGAGTATTTAAAAAAGTGTCATAAACTCTTTTTTTTGTTAGAAATGTTTATTGGTAAATCATTGGGTGAATTCAATACTTAGCTTGACTTGGAAGTTGGTTCATTCTCATGCTCTGACTTTTATCTTTTCTTTGCTTGATTGGGAGTGCGACACGCTTTGACCCTTCTCTTTTAGGGGTGTGTTGTATGGCCAACTACTCTCCTTTGTTTTCTGCAGGAGATCACATTTACCTCTCTTAGCTTTCTCTTTCTGGTGATACATGTTTTAGTCCCTAAGTAGGTTTGTTTTTGTTTGAGTGGTGATGTAGTCTGCAGTTTTTTCATTTCTCAACATTTATTTACTCGTTTTTTTATTTGTTTTAGAACACTACTCGTCCTTCTTGTTTGTAACATGTACTCATATTTATTTATGGGTCATGCTAACTAGTGCCTTCGAGACATTGGTTAAGAATTCCAAAAAAGGAAAATATTATATATTTAGTTCATTGAATACACACAAGATTCTTTAAAAAATGTTAATTATTTATGTTTTCAGTGAATTGAATACACATATTTAAAAAAAAAATATTTTAGTCTCTTAAAAAATACTCAACATATCTTTTTAATCTTTTAATCAGTGTCTGGGAACACTCGTTAGCATTTTCTTTTATATATATTTATATTTAAGCAATGAGACTTATTTAATATATCATTCCAACTAAAAAACTTTTAGAATTAGAATTAATGACATAAAATACATCTGTTTGCATAAAATCATGTCAAAACACTATTTTTGGAAGTATAATATCATTGTACCGCACAACAAGCTTCATATAAATAAATGAATCTTATACTATTTAAGAAAACATTTGAAAGTAGACTTTTTCTTTTTTTTTTTAACTTTGCATTTGTTAAAAATATTTCGAGGTCCTATAAATTTTTATAGGGATACACTTCTCTCATACAACAAATGCCAATGACCTTTTTATACAACAAACAATCTATGATAGACCTTATTCAAACCATAACAACTATAATCATATTTTACACATTTTCAAACAAGAAATAATTTGAAAGCTTTTCCTCATCTAATACATTCCCAATAGTTAGATCAAGATTTCCAATGTATTTAGACACTATACCAAAAAGAAGTAAGCACACTCAAAATAGTTGAGTCATATTTAACATTGAACTATTTCTAAAGGCCTCAATCACCTCCAAATTCAATAGGATACCCCTTATTTTACGCATTTTTGTCAAAATAATGCCAAGACAATATTATTGGTACACCAAATGCTTTATCTATGGAGGGGTCATTTTCTTTCTTTTTCTAATTTATCTACTTTTTCATTTGGGTGAGGTCCCTTATAAAATGCTCATTGTTCTTCTTCTTCACTACATCTTTATCTTATAACCTCAATGATACATCAAGACTTGTCAAAACAAAACAAAATTTTCTAGAACTTACCACTTTTGCAAAATCAATTTGCCAAATTGTGAAAAGCTTGTTGTAAATTGTAGAATTAAATATGTTCATCAATTGTGATTGGAAATCACTGATTGACATGTTAATAAAACAAAAAACAAAAGAAGGTCTATAAAATTGTACACGGTTTGTACAATAAACTATAGCATCCTAGGTCCGTTATATTTTGTTTTGTTTCCATTTTTTTATGTGCCTAGTATAGTGAGGACCTCTAATATACTATAGTAATTATAGGGCCTATAATATTCATGGACCAATCCAATGGAGGACCATATCAACTAACATGCTATATCAGGTTTTATTTACAAGTTTGCAATATATAAAATTTTATGACATTAAAAAAAATGATTCCCTTTTCCAAAACTAAAAACTAGTCTATTTTACAAAAATATCCTAAAAATTTTACTTCTAAATTTTTTTCTTCTCAAAAGAAATTGAGTAAAAGTTATCTAAGTATGAAATTGTCTAATCTAGACATTTCAAAAAATTTTAAAATTGAATTCTTATCATTTTGAATAAAATAGTAAATTTTATTATAATAAAAAATAAAAAAATCTAGCATAAAAATATAATAGTAAAAATAGTAAAAATTTAATTTCATATAACTACTCGAAAGCTTATATAAATCTCACTCAAAAGATTGGTCACAAACAAACAAACACAAGCCGATCAAAACAACTCAAAAAATGTATGGGATAGTCAGCAACCTATTTAAGAATGGACTCAAATAATGTATTTTGAGTCCATAATAATATGATTTTTTTATCTGGTCTCAAAAAAAACAACGACTCACCCATGTACGCTTGTTTAAGTCGAATTGTCCGTTTTAACAACTCTAGAGTTTTGGAAAGAAAAATAAACTTATTTCTTCCTTCTCTAAATATAAATTAAGATTAATATATATATATATATATATATATATATATATATATATACAACCCATTTGATCTAGATTCAGTTCTTCTAAATTTGAACCTTAATCATGACATTACAAGAGTCTAACCCTAATTCTAGGCTCACCAACTTGTGTTGGTCCAAAGTACTTATTCATTGATACAAGAATTGGATCATTAAGCCCACCCACCACACCATAGACTTAATGTGTGAATGATCCAAAGGCAAGTTACAAAAAGGACCCCTTTAGGCAGTTGATTCTGCAAACCTTCCACTTTCATAATAATTGTACATCAATATTGGTGGTCAGATAAAAGTGCTGAAGCTAGCCTAGCAATTACAACGATACATTAACAAGAGAGATGAAGCACATGGTCCAAGAGAAAAAGCTTATAACTGATATTGAAACTTATGTTAAAATATATAAAGACCCTTTATTAACCTGCTCATGACTTTGGCTTTTCTTACTTACAGCTTTTTCTATAATCAAATATCCAGTTGCACATCTTGCATGTGTGTATGAGAGTGTGTGGTAGTATATATATACTATACTACTTTGTGACCATTAACTAGGTGAGAAAAAATTAGATAAAAATAGTGTTTCAAAAAGTTTATTTACACTATCATTCTAAGGGTTATCAACTCTCTACACTAAGTATATCAAATAAAACACTAATAATATTTATTCTTCCAAACAAAAAATGTAGAAATTAATCTTTCAAGTTAAATAGAGCCGCATTTATTTTCCAAAAGTTAACATAAAACATAGAAGAAATTACCAATAAAATGATTTCAAATTTAAAATTTTTTGTGAAAATTTTATTTTCATGTTGTTAATTATTTTCGTTTAAAAAAATCTCAGTATTTTAAATGATTAATCTATATTAATTTAGTCATATTATATATGAGTTTTTCTAAAAAAATAAAAAGTACAATTAAAAACAAAACATATTACCATAAATAATGTCAAAAAATGTGATATTCAAATCAATTTAAATAGAATTGATTTTTTTTCTCAAATGCAAAAATAAAATGTTATATATAAATGATAGATTGACAAAACAGACAATCACTAGCACAAAAAATAATAATAACAGGAAATAAAAATTTATATAAAATTAACTATACTAATCTTAATTAGTTCTTAGATTTAATTATGTGATTATATTATAGCATTTTTGTTATCCGTAGAAACTCAAAACAAAAATTGTAATAATTAGAATTCAAACTCTAATATTAACAAATTATATATTAATATCGACTTTTGTATATTGTATTAGGATCTAGAAACGTATAATATATAACATAATATAATAATATATAGTATTGAGTGAGTATGTATTTGTATTTTTTGTGACACAAGAGAAACACAAGAGTGGTTGAATTATGTTTGAATGTTTGAATGGTCTCTGCATAATAAGGAAAAGATGCTGTATTTTTCTTCTGTCTTAATTCTGGGTCCTCTGTTGCGCCCACTTCTGCCATGGCCCTGATTCTGATGCAAAGATAAGTGAAGGTGTGTGTTAATTCATCATCATCATCATAGATTTGTTTGTGTCTCTCTCTATAAGCCTTTGAAAGTGACGACTGAGTCTGTGACAACAGTGGCACTGAAAAACATGCATTTTATTGCTTTTTATTCACATTTATATCTTGCCAGAACCTAAAAGGAACAACCACACTATTTCTTTCTATTTCTATTTCTCTCTCTCTTTATTTTTTTTGTCACTACCCTCTCTTCTTTAATTAATGCTTATCATATACTCCAAACACATAATCCAAAATAACCTAAACTTTAAGGTAGAAATTTTTCTGTGTTTTCCTCTGCACCCTTATTCATTGCATTTTCAAACCTAAAAAAATACCTACATTTATTATTTATAATCATTTTATATCATCACTTTCTATTAAATTTTAACCAATTTTTTTAAATAAAATAATCATCAAAGATTTAAAAAAAAATTGCAATCAAAATTTAAGCTGTAATATTATAATTTTTTATAATTTTTTATTGTTATTTAAGTTATATATGAGAAAATATCTCGATTTTTTATAATATCAAAAGATCGCGATGCAACAGAAATTTAAAATATATCTTAAGTATTATAACAATGAATAAAAAATATAACTATATAATAATATATATAAATAAAAGTGAAACTCTTTTTATGATTATTGTATGCATTAATTTATGACAAATTTAATTAACAAATAAAATATCACAAAGTGCTTAAAGTTACATGAATTAATACACTCTTTTTTTCTCCACCCTTAATTTAATTAATCCCAACTTACATAATAACCAACATATATTACTCTTACTTCACCATGGTATACCAATTCACAAAGATATTAATTAGCCTTAAAAAAAAAAAGTGGACATGGAAAAATATAAAGAAGACAATAGAAAAGATATAATATAATGATGAAGATGATGATGATGATGATGATGGTGATGATGATGTAGCTAACAACATCTAGTTAGTTGTTGTTTTTCCTTTTCCATCATCATTTTCTACTTCACCACCTTCAGTTGTTATTGCAGAAGAAACATAGCTGAACACCAAAGAGTTATCTTCATGTTGAAACTGTTGTTTGCAAGCTTGACAAGTGATTTGAAGCATAGTTGAATTGATTTTCCTTATTGCATGTTGTTTCAGTCCGTAGGCTTTATCAAGTTCACTTTGTGCTTGTTGTCTTATTCTCTTTGCATTGTTGAATTCTTGTTCAGCCATTTCAATTTGTTTCTTTGCTTGTTTCCTTGCATCTTCAGCATAAGATTTTTCAGCCATGGCTATCCTTAGTTGTTCCTTTGTTTGTTCTTGAACCTTGAACAAAGCCATGTTGTTTGTTGATTGAACCTTCTCATTGCTATTGCTACTCTCTTTCGGCGATGAGTATGAGTTGTTTCTAAAATTGTTCGTTTCATTTCTCTCTTGATGACTCATCTCTGATGACCCTATTGCAAGATGCAACTGAGTCGACCGGTTAGCCTTCTGAATAGCCTCTGTAGCATTTATACTTCTGATAGAAGGTGTGTCTGGTGCCAGACTCATACTGACGTTGTTGTTGTTGGCGTTGTTTGTGGTGGAGAGTTGAAGTTCCAAGTTTGGATGGAGAACAAGTTTATTGTTCTTGGACAAAGTTATTTGAGAAGAAGGTGTAATAGTAGTAATAGGAGTAATAATAGGGTTCATGAATATCGGTTTCTCTTTTATCGAATTTTGCATTACTTGAAGCCTTGTTTGCCATGGACAATTGGTGAAATTTGTTTCACTTGATGGACTTGGACTTGAAGCAGTTCTTGATAAACATGCAGTTGGTGTTTGTATTGGTTGAGATTCTGAATTATGGATCCTCCCCATGTTACAAGCATCTTGATGCTCAATAAAACTCTCAACCCTAAAAAAAATATAACCATAAAAACATCAGTTAGAAACGAAACTCTATCTGTCATATCTGTCATCAGTCTACTCATATTTAATTATATCTGAAAAAATATATTCATACCCAGATAAAAAATTAATCGCTGCGTTATTATCAACATCATTTACAATAATATAGAAGAATAATAGACACATGGATGAAGAAGAAGATGAGGAAAAGAAAGATTTGTTAGTATTAGAAATTTAGTAGTACTAAAGAAGCTAGAATAACTATATATTGAGAATTAAAAAGAAAAACATAAAAAGGGTTTTCATTAGATATAAAGTGATAGATAAAAATGTACAAAGGAAGAAAGGTAGAAAGGAAGAGAGACAATAGAAAAAGTGGATATAAAAGGTGTTTGGAAAAGGTATCTAACCACTGAATTTTTCAAATGGTGGGGTGAGAAGAAGAGGTTCTAGTTTCCACTAAAATATAAAAGGACAAAACAAAGTCTAAGAACACTTATGAGATGATTCAATAAGGTATAGTGATTTTTGAAGAAGAAGATAAATAAAATGCCAAAGAAATATATAAATAAATAATAAAAATAATCATATGAAAAAGAAAAGATGAAAATTGTTATTGGTGTAGAGAGAATGAAAATGGAAGAATGAGTTTTGAAGAAAACACAAAACGGTTAATAAACCAACGGAAAACGGAGCATTGGGAACTGTGTTCTTCAACTGTCAATGAACAGTGTCATCTTGTTAAACAAAATAAAAAATTTTTTTTATTAAGGTTCCATCAATCAAATATATTTCTGAAAACTTTTTTTTTCTTCTTTTTATTTATTGTCTCTCCAAATGTTATTACAAAAAAAATATATATTTTATTTTTAAGTTAAATCTCAAGTAAAACAAGTTACCTCAAAGTTTTCCACAATTTAATTATAAAAATTAGACAATGTGTAAAATTATCAACAAAAAAAATTAAGAAAAATATTTGTTTCCTTTAAGATAAAGTACAAAGCAAAATTCTATAAAAAAATACATATTTAGCTAGATCTATTTTCTCAAAACCATTTTATCAATCAAGAATCAATCATAGAAAAAAAAATGCCAATAATACATATATTTTTCAGAAAAACTTATAAAATTAATTTATTTTTCCACGAGTTTCCGGATAATCTAGATAACTCGAATGAACAAATTATATATTTAAATATATAAATTTATAAATAAAAGAGAAAAATATGAATATATACATCTATTTAGAGTTCTCAGATAATTTAGAAAACTCGAACGAAAAATTACATATAAAAATTTATGAATAAAAGGGAAAAAGAATTCTATAAATCGGTTTCTGCGTTTTTGGATAGTTCAAATGAATCGAAAGATGAAACCAAAGATATGATTCGAAAGAGAGATTATGAATTAATGAATTAACGAATGAATTACCTTGAGAAAACACGACCGCAATCACAAGAATGACCTCTAGTACCACAAGTTTTGAGATGAGCTTTATAATCAGATTGCACTGCATAGCCTTTGGAACATCTTTCACAAACCCATTGCTTATGATTACTATGTTTTCTTCTAAAATGTTTTTTGATACCAACAAGATCACCTAGAGCATGACAAGGATCATGGTGCAAACAAGTTGGTTCAGGACAAACAAAAACTCTTTTTCTAACAACTGGTGTTTCTCTCTTGAGTAATTTCCATGGTACTTTATGCCTTCTTCTATGCATCTGCAAATTTTGGTCCCTTTGGAATCCTTGGTTGCAGATCTCACATACATAACGATCTGATTCCAATAATGTTTTCGGTGAGAGAGACACTACTTCTGCATCTGGATCTATTCCAATAAAAAAATTTATAAGTATTAGCATCAGCATCAAATCGAACAATTAATTATAAAAAATTATACTAAGTAAATTACATAAATAATATTCGAATTCATACATATAATATATATAAATTCTATCCATATAATATTTTTAGTAAAAAATATTATTAAAAAAACATGTGATAAAAGATTTATTATTTCTGGACCAGAGTTTCTGAGTTTCAATTCAGAAGACTCTGGTCCAGTTCTTCAATCCAAATCCTCAGAGTTTTGAAATAATTGAAATAAGAAGGATATTTGAACTCAATACAAGTGATAAATAAAGAAAGATAATTTTGGAGAAGATGAAAAAGAACCTGGAGTTCCGGCGGGTCTTCGTTTTCTTTTATTATTGGAAGATGTACCATTTTTATTGCAAGAAAAAGGCTCAGAAGAAGGAAGTGAAGAAGGAGATAAGCTATTAGCTAACATGATAATTCTAAATTGAATATAGCAAAGAAATTTTGTATGATATAGAATAGCCTATAAGTATATAGTAGCTATATTTTGAGGCTATAATGAAAGAAGAGAAGAATGAAAGAGAGAAGAGAAAAGAAAGAGAAGAAGGAGAAGAAGAAAGAAAAACAAAAGCTCTTTTCTTTCTATGTTCCTTTCGGTATCCTCTCAGCTTTCTTTTAACTTGCTTTTAAACTTTCAGCTTTATTATTTAATATTTTTGAAAAATCAACTTTTACATTAATTATTAGTTATTAATTTTTTTTCTCTCTCTGGGTTGATAATGCTATGTATGTATATGTATGATTCGAACATTGATATTGAGAAGTGATTGTCTGTAATAGCCCTGAGTGATGAAGTTTGAAAAAGAGAGTGACCCAATGAGAAAGCTCGAAACTTGATCCCACACAAATGGGCTCCATGGAGAAATTAAAAAGGAAATATCCCCACAAGGAAACAAAAAACTTTCATTATTTCTTTACACAGTAAATTTTTGCTTTGCATGCATAAATACTGGCCAAGCCCCCCAATACACACGTAAGCTTCCTATTCTCTCTCTTCAATATCTTACATTCTACATTTTAGAGGTTCAAATCAATTGACCTAAATCTAAATAGTAAATTAATTTTTTAATTCATAATTTTTTTTTTAATAAACAATTATATTAATGAGAGCAAAAAAACTGCTTTTAAAAATACACAAGAAACAAACGCACTACCGCTCGAAACAACTTAAATGAGCGGTATGCCAATCGTGAAACGAGATAGATCTATTACAATTGAAAGACATACCCGCCCAAACCCAAGAACCTTGTATGATCGCTGTCATACACTCAATGTAGCTGAAAGTGGCCTCCTTGAAAAGGATATTGTTACGGCACACCCAGATGTTCCACACCGTTGATAACCAAATGGAACCTAAAAGATTCTGGCTCTGCAGATTATTCACCTTCTTGCCGTCATAAAGAAAATCTGCTAGCTCCTGCACGGAACCGCTAAAGCCTCTTCCTATCCAAGTCCAAACTTCCTCCCAAACCCTCTTAACTAAAGTACAGTCTTTGAATAGATGGCTCCTCGACTCATCGTGACCAGAACAGAAAACACACACCAAATCTCTAGGATTAGAAAGCACTCCCCTTCTAGCCAAAAGATCTTTTGTGGGAAGGCGATTGATAATGTTATAAGATTGAATATTATTAGATATAACAGAGTTTTTTAAATATATTATTCGGATTGATTTTTAGAATCATGTATATATATATATATATATATATATATATATATATATATATATATATATATATATATATATATATATATATATATTGATATTACAGTAATTTTTTTCTAATATGTTTATAAATTAAATTAATTTTTTTAATCTTTCATATATATATATATATATATATATATATATATATCAAAAAATATTTGATGATTCTATTAAGTAATATTAATTTTTTTATGCACTCATATCGAATGTATTATTTTAGTGTATTTTTTTATAGTATTATAAAAATTATGTAATTATGATTTATTTATTTATTTTCGTTTATGATTCATTGGTCAACATATATTCAAATAAATAAAATTATTTTTTAAAAAACATCAAAAATCAAATTATTTATACTTAAATTTTTAGATCATTTTTAATATATGTAAAATCAACCCAAAATTGATTTTCTATGGAAATTTTGAAATGATTGGATATTTTCAAGTTTTTTACATTAGAATTTAAAATTTTAGTTTCATAATATATTTTTAAATTTTTTTTATTTTTTTAACTTTGTTAATTTATAGCTATCAATAATTATTTTACATTAATACATTTTGAGAAAATACAAAAATATTACTTTCAAAAATTGAAACCATCAACTCTCACCCATTTATTCAAATACCAAATATTAATCTACTAATGTAACATCAAATTTATTATTTACGCGATCACATCAATTCACTTTTATTTGTAATCAATTTAAAAAATAAAATCAATCTTTTCACCACCAAATCAAATACACCTTTTACATTTTGTGCTCATATAAAAAAAGTTGAAGAAAATATTTTTTATTTTATAATGGGTAAAATATTTTTTTTCACTTCTACACAATTTCAACAATTTGTTTTTTAGTTGTCTTAAAAAAAGTACTATCTAATCCTCTTAAACTTCTCTATTTGCACGGATTATCCCATAGTTAGGCTAATAATATGTTAACACATATGTGCATGTGGCAATGCCACAAAATTTTTTATATTAAATGAATGAACACATTATTTATTAATTAAAAATGTTTTGTTTGAATTATTGATTTAGTGATGTATTGTTCATGTCATTAAAAAGAAGTTCGTGTGACATTGTCATGTGGATTTTTGTTAATCAACAATACATTAATCTAAAAGTAGAAATAGTTTGTGCATATGAAGATATTTTTGAAAACTAAAAAATGAGTTATTTTATGATGATGTAAAAACAAAACATTAAATATTTTAATTAAAAACACAAAAAAAAAATTAACATTTTAGATTTTTTTAATAGTATAATGTGCTGTAAAAATTTAATAGAATGAAAGTAACATGAATGACTATAATTTATTGATAAAGAGATTTCTTAACAGTGCCAACTCATTCTCAATGAAATAATGACTATTTAATATTTTCATAGATGTGTTTTTAATAGACCATAATACCCATACTTGTGACTGTGCAGGAGCTTAATAAATTTCATTTGAAGCAGCTTTTTTATAAAGGTGATAATGAGGATGTAAAGTCACCTTCAAGGGCAATGTAGTCAATGGGGGTAATAATTTTCGTCTGCTCAAAGATGCTTTACCTTTTGGTAAAATTGTAACATCATGTTAACAGTTGAAGGTTAAAATTGGTAAAATTGTCTCTACTAGTTGGAGTTCTTAAGAGGACTGTTTAACTTTGATTTTACCTTGAGTTCAATAGGAATATTAGGCAAGAAAAAGGTGGGAAAAACACATGGTATGACATGATCGATGTCTCTTAAC
Organism: Lathyrus tuberosus; assembly: GCA_022829125.1. Classification (NCBI taxonomy): domain Eukaryota; kingdom Viridiplantae; phylum Streptophyta; class Magnoliopsida; order Fabales; family Fabaceae; genus Lathyrus; species Lathyrus tuberosus. Next base: position 10,169,452 of record JALAZF010000049.1, on the reverse strand, counting down.
TTTATTAATTTACAATATATTATGGTAAAGTAACACATTAAAAATATATAGTTATGATATCATGCATGGAATGTTAGATCCAAGGTAACTGAAAATAAATAAATAAATTGTCAAACAATTATGTTTTGATAAAGAATATATTGATATTAAGAAATCAATTATCAATTAAAAAAATACTTCCTAACTTCTTTTTTCTTTTCTTCTTCTGAAAAGTGGTATGTATTTCTTGTTTGAAAGTATGAGAGTAAGTTTCGAGCTACTTTAAAGTTGTAGAATAATGAATATTCTATTGTATTAAATGTGTTTAAATCTCACATTTAACGGAAAATGAATAAATAAATAGTTTAAATGCTGAGATTATTCTCACACATTGTGTAGTTTTTATTGAATTTATTTATAATTTGTTTGAAGTCTCGCTTTACTTAACTTTTCGGGTTGTTGCATGTATAAATATGTGATAACAAACTCATCATTTTAACTAACTTTTAGGGATGATTTCCAAGCAAATTTAATATGGTATTAAAGTCGGGTTAAGGATTGCAATGTGAAAAATGGACCTAGACTCGTGCTAGGCGTAAGTGTGGACATTTAAGTTGTTTGTAATTTATTTAGAGTCTCACATTACCTAAGTTCTCAGACTATTGAATGTTTAAATATGTGAAGGCAACCTTACCCTTTGAGTTAACTTTTAGGAATGAGATTCATGCATATTTAACACATTGCTTATAATTTGGGTTTGTTTAGTAATACAGTAAAAAAAAGATTGGCAATGTTCTGTTGACATCATTTTGGAATGATGTTTGAATAAGGCAAAAGATCTTAAGATCGAGGTTTTTGCATTTGGTAAAGTGGGGAAGATGGGTGGTTGGTATGGAAATATTTTGGAAGGGGACCTAAAATGGATGAGAAATTTGTGCATGGGAGAATTATTTTGACGATAAATTAAGTATTTTTTTTACACATAATCAACATTTGATATAACATCCAATTTGTAGGGTTTAGCTTCCTTTTTTTCCCCTTTTGGAGACATTTATTTTTAAGCACATATGGAAGAAGGACCTATCTTGAAAAATTTTATTGGATCAGATTCTTTCAAACATAAACTTAGCTAGAAGGGTCTCATTCCTCTTACAAGATTGGTCTTTTTTTTTCCTTTGTGTAAAAGTAGATTGAAGTCAACAAGACACCATTTGAACCTAGAGATGCATCCTTGGGTGCACACTAAGTCAATAGAAGTTTGACTTAATGTGAAAAACTAAGAAGATGCATCTTTGTAAACATTAAGGAGATGCATCTTTGGGCGCTGCTTGTACATAACACGCCATTTCACGACATAGTCTTATACTCAGGATGGTTGGCTTGCGGTTCACGTCTAACATTTCCTCATTTGCCCGAGTGCATCATATGGTAGTTCACTTACACCCAGACTATTCTCAGACACCATGTTGTCTCTGCTCCTCATGCCATGACACATAAAGATTTGGATGCCATGTTTGATAATTATCTTAGTCATCAAGTACCAGAGGAGGCACGTAGTAACCATAATTGAAGCGACTTGAGCTATGTAGATATGTACACCATGTGGTTCTTCAGGGTGTTACATCCCTATATGGTGCAGGCTGCTCCAAAAGATGCACTAAGGCCAGTTTATTAGGAGATACTAGAGGAGGAACAAGATAGGTTAGATCATGCTCATGATGTGTTGCCTAGATGTCACCATATTGTGGAGATTGCGTAGACAAGTATTGACAGAGGTATCTTTCCTGATGCTTCTCAAGCGAGGGAGGTCTTAGATGCAATTATGATGGAGGCACGAGAGGCACTAATGTACCAGAGACAGCGTCGGAGCATGGGGGTCGAGGATCTCGAGTCTGACATATGCAATACTTGATAGTATTTATAGTTTGGGTTTATGTTTGGTTGTATTTTATTTTTACTTATTTCGACTACATTATATATTTCAAATTTATTGTGTATGTCATGATGACTTATTTTGACTCCTTATTTATATATGTCATTTTTTTGCATATCGGTTGTATGGTTTAATGTTAATCACATAACAAGGGCCTTAACATTTATAAATCGTAATTTTCATATGAGTTACCATAAAACTAACTTAACTTGCATTGTTTTGAGTGGTTAAGGAGATGCATCTTCGTAAACCTTAAATGGAGATGCATCTTCGGATCAATAAATGTTTAAAATGGGCCTTTCAGAAAGGGATGCATGAAGTGTGTTTTGAAATATTTTAGAGATGCATCTCTGGATTTGTGTTTACAAAATATATTGGTGTGGCTCAATGGGATGCATGGACTGTGTTTTGAAATATTTTGGAGATACATCTTAGGGTCAACTGTAACGTTTTGACTTAAGACAGAGGTGCGTCTGGAGATGCATCTCCAGGATCTGAGGAAAATTTTGGGTTTTCCATAGGGTATTTTTTCATCCTATAAGATGGGATAAGAAATCTTCTATGAATAACATAACTTCTACAAATAAGGTTTACAAAGAGAATATATAATAAAACATAAATGGACTAAATTATCATTAGCCCAACAATAACAAAAGGCCCATTAATATTATTTAACATCTCCCATCAAACTCACAATGCATTAACATGAAAAATTGAGAGATTGTCACATAAAAATAAAAACATACTAAATAATAAATAATCTAAATCTAAATCTTTAACACACTCTTTCAAGTTAAAGTTTGTTAAATTTTAACTGTGTTACAAATTAATCTTAGAAATACGTGATGAAATCAATCTAATTGATATCGTAGCCAACAGAGATGCATCTCTAGAGATGCATCAGGGAACACCCTAAATTAATAGAAGTTTGACTTAATGTGAAAAAATACGGAGATGCATCTTTGTAAACACGGAGATGCATCTCCGGACACTACTTGCACATAACACGCCATTTAATGACATAATCTATTGTATTAAATGTGTTTGGATCTCACATCTAATGGGAAATGAATAAATAAATAGTTTAAATGGCGAGATTTCTCTCACACATTTTGCAGTTTTTGTTAAACTTTTTTATAATTTGTTTGAAGTCTCACGTTACTTAACTTTTTGGGTTGTTGCATGTATAAATATATGATAGCAAACTCACTATTTTAGCTAACTTTTAGGGATGATTTCCAAGAAAATTTAATATGGTATTATAGCCCGGTTAAGGACTGCAATATGGAAAATGGAGCAAACTTGTGCTAGGCATAAGGTGGACATTTAAGTTGTTTGTAATATATTTAGAGTCTTACATTACTTAAGTTCTCGGAATATTGGATGTTTAAATACGTGAAGGCAACCTCACCCTTTGAGCTAATTTTTGGGAGTGAGATTCAAGCACATTTAACACATTAATTATAATTTGAGTTTCTTTAGTAATACGGTAACAAAAAAGATTGGTAGTGAATTGTTGACATCATTTTGGAATGATGTTTGAGTAGGAAAAATACCTTAAGATTGAGTTTTTTGCATTTGGTAAAGTGGGGAAAATGGGTGGTTTAAGGAGGAATTTATGCGTGGGAGAATTATTTTGACGATAAATGAAGTATTTTTTTACATAGAACTACATTTGATATAATATCCAGTTTGTAGGGTTTGGCTACCTCTTTTTTTCCTTTTGGAGACATTTATTTTTAAGCGTATATGGAAGAAAGACCTCTCTTGGAAAATTTTATTGGATCAGATCCCTTCAAAAATAAACTTAGCTATGAGGGGTCTCATTCCTCTTGCAAGATTGGTCTTTTTTCCCTTATGTAAAAGTTTGTTGAAGTCAACAAGTCACTTGTTTTTCAAGTGAAAAATCACGAGTAATGTTTGAAGAGCTTTGTTTAGAAGAATTTGATTGACCTTATTGGTACCTCTAAATATTTTGACATCATTTTCTATGTGGGTGGATGTCCAAGGGGGCAAGAGGTATTTAAAGGGAATTAGCTTCATTTGGCATGTGACTATTTTGTCATTCCTTCAAGGTTCAAAATTGAGATGTTCAACTTCCTGCTTCAACTCAGTAATAGTGAGCATAAGTATGATTTTGTCTCGGTATTCTTCAAGCACTTTAAATGAAGAGTTTTATATGCTTCTGTAAGAGTATCATCTGATAGCTCATCTTCATCACTTGTATCCCCATTATCATTAGGAAATACATTAGCACTAGATAACTTAGTATTATAAATATCTTGAAGTGAGTAGTAAATGCCACAACACTATTAGTTTCATTGGACTCACTTTCTTCATCGGACGCATCATTTGAAAATGCGACATTGTAGCTTTTTCTTTGTTTTCTCACAAAATTAGGACATTCATATTGGATATGCCTAAGTCATTCACATTAACAACATTGAATTCCTTTGGATATGTTGGGATAGATAGAGTTTATCTTTCACCATATGTTCCTTGATGCTGAAAGTTACCATTTTTTGGATTCTGTTGTTGATTGTCTTTGACATTTGTAGATATTTTGTTCATATATATTTTATCAAGTCTTCTCATAGCTTTCATAAAATTCTTAGCAATAATAGAAATAGATTCAATAATAATTTCTTCATTGTTATTGGATACCTGGTCCCCATGATCAACAATATTGGCTTTAAACTTCTAGCCATTTACTCTTCTTCTCGGATTTGTCATAAAAAACCATCTCAAAGGTGAGCAACGAGTTAAAAATTTATCAACTTTCATTGTGGATACATTTTTTGCCTCTTCAATGGCAATTATGCCAAACCTCTTTGTAGAGATCTTACAAAATTTCTCACAGGCTTCTCCCCTAACATCTTTTCACTGAGAGCAAATGAGTTATTAGCAATGTCACAGAGACAAACGTTGAACTCAATAATAATTTTATCCTCAAGAATCTTCAATTTTTAAAATTTATTACTGAGGAGTTAAAGACTCATGAGCTACTTCAAGAGTTCCCTATGTCTCTTTAGCACTAGTGCAGGTGTTAATGATCCCGAAGATGTTTTTGTCAACTCCATTGTAAATAACATTAAGGGCACTATAATTTCTAAGAGAATCTTCATCTTTAGCATGTGTCTAATCCTTTGTAGGTTTCACGGATTCAGGACCATCACTAGCTTTGAACATAGGAGATGTTCAACCATTAACGACAAATTTCTATGTTTTGCTATCCATGGACTTAAGAAAGGAAACCATATGATCCTTCCAATACTCATAATTTGTACCATTAAGAATCGATGGATGATTAACAGATCCTCCTTACTTGGTATTATTCATCTTTAAAAATATAGATACCCAATAACACACCTAGTTTGAACACGGTGCTTGCTAAGATTCTAATTGAAATTATGTTCATTCAGAAACAAGATATTGTATACAATGTTGAAATAATGTGAGAGACAAGACGATCTAAACTAATAAATGAACAGTTAAACATATAATAAATAGAAGTCCAAGGAATTTGTAACCTAGTTTGATGTAATTGTCACGTACGTTTGGAGGGTTGTAGTCCAATGGAAAGAAAATTTACTAATTATAAGTAATCAATAGTAAAAGATGATATCATATGAACTCTCCTAGTTCAATGCTCTTTCCTTAATACTACCTGTGAATTTCAGCTCAAGCTCCCCCTGAATCTGAGATCCTCTCACTTATACTCAAACACTCACCCAAGTGTTTGTAAGAATCAATATTTTGGACATGAAAAATTATACGAATAAAGACCAAAAAATTTATCTCTCCTAAGTAGAAATGAATACCAAAGAACAAAGTTTTATACAAACAAAACACACTACAAGACTCAATTAGTTAATATATCTGAATGTAAGAATTCTCTTATGTGTATTTTTCACAAGGCAGGTACAAAAGGTCAAGTCTCCTATATATACAAATCTTCATTCTCGCAATATACATAAGAGGTGAAAATAAAAGCATTATCAATTCATAAAAATAAATCTCAACTATACTCTTGCAAAACTCAATTAAATTTAAAGAAGAATATTTTTTTAGAGAAAATTAAAAACCAAACTCACAATATAACCACGATAATAATTTTTTATATTTTTTATTCACTCAGTGTCTACCTCATTAATTTATCGAGCCCTAGCAAAAGAACACTTCTTCTCCAAGGAGCCACAGCGAATGAAAAAACTTTCTCACCATTATTCTCCGGTATGTTTTTATTGTTGTTGTTCTTGTTGTTGCTTTGGACTATTACTGTTGTTCTTGTTATTCTCCATTGCTGTTGTTCTTATTATTCTCTTTATAATTTTTATTCACTCAGTGCCTACCACATTCACTTCTCGAACCCTAGCGAAAGAACACTTCTTCTCCAGCCAACGAAAGAACACTTATTCTCCAATGAGCTCTGACGAAAGAACACTTATTCTCTGGTATATTATTATTGTTGTTCTTGTTGTTGCTTTGGTCCATTAATGTTGTTCTTGTTATTATCCATTATTGTTGTTCTTGTGTATTATGGTTGTGTACTATTTTTTTCCAGAAGCTTTATGTGATTATGGATCGTAGTTGGATGAAAGCCAATAGATTAAGTGCAGACTATGAGAATGGATTGAAACAATTTCTTGATTTCAATGGAAAAAAACCTTCTTGACAATAATGGGATTTTTTATTCTCCTTGTAAAAACCGCTTTAAGACGAAAAAAACATCATATGGATGTTATATTCAATCATTGTTGTTGTGATAGAATTATTCAAAATTATAGGTGTTGCACCCCAAAATTTGCTCTCCTTACTTCAATACTAACTGGCTTACGTTGCATTGCATTTTGCATTATCATGTATGCATGACATTAGCATGGGGTCAGGATAAAGTCCTATCTGGTCTACTACCTCATCAAGAGTTCACAGGTTGCAAGGGATCTCAAGTGGAATCACTCTCCTAACCAGTGCATGAATTAGGGTTTTGAAATTCTTGGGTTTATTGCTTCAATGGGCAAGATCCTTGGGTTTTTATCATCATCAAATGGCATATCTTATCTTTGTTGGAGAGGATACACATCATATTCAGAGGAATTTGGATTTGGAGACTATGTTATTTCCTCCTAGACTGAGGGTACTAAAACTAGGGTTTGCTATAAAGTCAGTTTATTTCTATTTTTTGGGCAAGACTTGGTTCCATGGTATTCCTTGGGTCCCTAACTACATAGGGGAGGAATATTGTCCATCAGCTTGGTTCAGGAGAAGTTCAATTGGCCAATGGATTGAAAATCAGTTGATTTTGGGGAAAAGTCAACAGTGAAAGGAGAAAAGTCAACTGTGAAATTTTGAGGTTCTCTTCAGGGATTGTAAGATCTCATATCCTCATATGGTCTCCAGGGGTTAAGCTTTATACATATTTGTCAGGAATCAGGAGTTGGTGCAAAGTTTCCCAATTTAGAAAGGGACCTATAATGAAAAGTTTCCATTTTTGGCAAGTTTCTGCATTGCATTCAACTTAACTTTTCACCATCAATAAAGCTTCAAATGAATTTTTCTCCAACATGAAAGTTTAATATCTTTTTCTCCTCTTTCCAAAAAGTACTAGTGGGTCTCCATATCATTTGCGAAACTCCAGTTATGATCAAAAGAAGGCAAGGTGGTTTTTAGGGTTTTTTCATGGCTCCATTTTCACAACTTTGGGCATAATGACCTACAATCAGTTCCATTGCTTCATGTCACATTCTAATATCAAAGGACATTCTTTGAGGAGTATTTTGGGCCCAAGAACCAAGAAATTACATGGTGTATGTGCTACTTATTCTCCATTGTTCAAAATTCCTATATTATTAAAAGTCATGAATCAAAGAAGTTTCAAGGCCCAAGTTCAATTATGGTATGATTAGCAACTCAGATACAAGTGATCCATCATGAATTCAAGGGCCTGGAAGGAATGTATTTTTCACTTATTCAACATAATGCAAAATTCCAAAATAATTCAAAAATCATTAAACATGGAATTACCCAGGCCCGATTCGTATTCAACTGAAAACCCTAGCTTATTTAAACCTAAAGATGCACTGGTTAGGGTTCATGCACGTGAAATTGGAGGAGTTCTCAAGATAACCCTAAAAGAGGATTTCTCACCAAAAATCACGATCCACAAGGAGATTCTTCAAACTTCTTCCACAAAGCTTCTCTTGGTAGTCCATAGAGTGTAAATCAACTACTATTCATAGCTAAAAGCAAGTGTACAAGGGGAACCGTCTCAGGTTGGTAGGATTTTCGAGGATCCTAAAACTCCAATTTTTTACGTGAATATTGTTATGTCGTTGTCACTGATCATGCTGGTATGGTTGACTTGGTGATTGGATGTGTATATTGCTTGTAATGTTGATTTGAAATTTTTCGCCCTAACACTAATCCTTTCGATTTGCATTATGTGTTATTTATTTGTGATTTTGGACGAGGGATTTGGAATCCTCATGGAATTCCGGTTCGAATGGTATGCGGTTTGGGGTTTTCTGGGCATTTTGTAGGTTGCAGGTGGTGGTGGCAGGTGGCCGGAGCTAGGGCTCCGGCGACCTGGGGAAGCTCCAGCGAAGGGACAAGCTCAACGAGGAAGACGACTTCTTGGCCGTCCGATCCACGCATCCGACGATCCTCATCGTGCCATGTGTTTTTCTTTTTGTTTTTTTTTTCTGAATTTTAATTACTGGTTCCATGTTATTCACCCATCGTAATTAGTGTGCACGTCCAATTATGATTTTCCTTTTGTTTTACTTTGGTTTAAGTTGACTGATCAGGGAATGCACGATGCATCATGCGGCCGGTAGACTGCCAGCGAATAAAAATGGGCACATGCCATACGCGTGGCCGGTCCATGCTAGGCCATTTTCATTTTTTGTTTTTTTTCTTCTGACGAGCTATATGTTTGGGCATGCTTCCTACACCCCACCCCTGAGCCCAATAAACATTTCCAGCGCATCTTTTTCACTCTCTGCACCCCCAGGTTTTTTATTTTATTTTTGGCTGATGGATTTATGTTTGGGCTTGCTAATCACACACCCTCCTTTCAACCCACGCTCATTTCCAACGTGAACCGTCGGCTATATGCACCCCATGCACATTTCATTTTTTATTTCATTTTATTTTATTTATTACATTTTCATTTCTAATTATTAAAAATACCTAATTGCATTTAAAAAATCCTAAAAAATTCATACATCATTTTCATTATCCTATAAAATTTTTACAAATTTTATTTTTTATTTTTATTTTATTTTTATCATTTAAATTAATTGTTTAATTCAAGTCCTTTTTACATTACACATCTCATGCATACTTAAGTTTCTTTATTTTAATTCTCTTCACCTACAAAACATTTTTGACCCGTTCCTTTTGCATTTATTCATTGACATATTAAATTCCATAAAAATATTTTTCTTTCATTTTTAAATATTTTTCATGTTGCATTTAGGTCCCTTCTCTTTGGCACATTGGACCCTATCCCTTACTTGAGCTTTGTATGATTAGTTGAATGACCAACATTTTGGATTTTTGCAGGGACTTTTTATATGTTGTTTGTCTCTGGTCGAGGAACCTTAATGATTAATTTGGGAATTTTAGGAATCATTTTTCTAATTATCGGAGTTATTTTCACTTGAGATTTTCTTGCAGGCGCATCTTTGACCCTATATGATTATCTGTTTGAAAAGGCATTTGTGCCAATTGCTTTGGGGCTGTTCTTTGTTTCTTTGATTCATGTTTGGATTATTCTCATTATTGTCTGCCATTGCTTGATTGTCATCCACCTCATTTCTCTTATTCACGTCTGTTTCTCACTAACCTTTTATGCAGGATCAAGGTAAGTTCCTTAAGGGTATGGATAAGTATCCATGGTCACCCTTACCCTTTTCTCTCTTTTCCTTTCTCTAGGGTTTAGGTTGAACCTCACTAACCGTAGGTCACCCATGCATGATAACTTTAGGATTCATAGTCCCCCTTAGAGTTACCCTTGTGTCTTCTCTCTTCTCATCTTAAATTTCTTTAAAACACTTAATAATAATAAGGTGTATTGCGCACGAGCCTTAAGTATGGGGAATGAGAAATGAGGGGCTTCCTCTCATCTTTCTAGAGTGCTTAGCGAGCATCCTGTTTTGGGACGATGCGTTAAGTATTCGCCCCTGTGCCCTAGACTTTGGTGCAATGCAGCTTAGGAACTAACTTAAGCCACTTCTGTCCTAAAAAACACCAACCAACTTCAAACCTTTTTGTCCTTAGGGATTTCCAAACTTAAAGGCTATTTTCAAAAAGGGAACGTTACTTTCCGTCTAAGTTGAAAGCAGGCATCGACCCTAACTGCCGGACGCGAACTTAACGTCGCTCATAAAAAACACAAAAAGAACTTGGTCTGAACTACGTTGACTCTGAATTCCCCATTGCACAAGGGGGGTACGTAGGCCTAGGACGTTGACGTCCTACCGAGTCTGTCTTAGTTTTTCCCTCCTCGTTTTAGTACAACCATAGATGATAGGATAACTCACCCTTAGATTAGACAACAAGCGTGGATCCCATCGAGTACGATGGACGCGTGGGGTGCTAGCACCTTCCCCTCGCGTAACCGACTCCCGAACCCAGGTTATGGTTGCGACGACCATTCCTTTCCCTCTTCCTAAGGTTTATGCGGTGTTCCCTTTCCCTCTCTTGGGATAAATTTACACGGCTGGCGACTCTGTTTTTCCACGCCACTCTCGCGTTTGTACCTGGATGAAAATCCTGGGAGCGACAGCTGGCGACTCTGCTGGGGACTCTGGTTGACCTATGCTGGTCCATCCCTAAGCGAGTCAATCCTAGCGCTTGCTTGTCTTTGTCCTCTTTGGGTGCTTTGTTTTTGTTTTGCTTTATGTGTTGTATTTTATTTTTATTTTTACCGCATTTTCTGCATTTTATTTTTTATTACTGTCATGCTGCTGTGCTGTACTGGCTGTCTTTGTTTTGCAGGTTGAGTGGGTCAGAGAGAGAAGCCCAATACCAAAGCTTGAGAATACCCTAGGACTAGAGTGGAAAGTAGTGGGACCTACGTGCCCGCTTGGTACGTTTGTGTGTTCACGAAATTCACAACCAGACGAGGCTATCTTGGGACGCATTCTAACGTGTGTGTCTTGCGCATGTTGGGGTGTTGATCTAGAGAGCTGTCGACTCTGGTGACCGATCATTGAGGACCTTAGTGGAAACATCCCTCTTTAGTGGTGACAGTGGCAGACCACATCCTGTGGCAAACCCATTCGCACCCGAGGGCCCGCTTTGGAACTCGCATAGGATGGCCCCTACATTTTGATGAGAATCAGTGGAGGCACTCCTCGATTGACTTTAGTACTGTACCCGGAGGGATGAATGTACTATTGTTTCTCGACCTCAGTGCCAAAGCTGAGGACCTTCCTCTTTGGAGAATCAGTTGAGGCCTCCTCGATTGATGATGATGCCAAACTAGAAATGGTGAACGTATCATCATTTCTCGACCTGAGAGCCCGAGATACTGAACATCCTAGTACCCACATGTGAGAGGGGATGGGAGTTTGCAGGTTTGCAGGTAACCGAGACTTTCAACCTACCCGGTTTTCTGGATTTCTCATCAATGTTTGATTATTTGGGTTCCTCAGTGGTTCAGAGTTCTGGTTTTCTGGTTTCTCGTTCAGCTAACAGCACAGCACATCCAGCAGTGTGCCTTGACCCCATGTTTGCATGAGCATATCATTTTTCTTGCATTCTGACATGTTTGACATTTTTCAGGGCTTGCATCCTACCTTTGATTCCGGTTATTGAAGTTTTCCCGTTATGGATGTCATGAGAAAGAAGACTGTTGCCTATTCGTTCCCAGAGCCGACTTTGACACTGATTCTCAAACTGATTAATATGGCTGGGTCCGGAGTTCGTACAGAGTTCAGTGGAAGGTATGGAAGACTTCTGAAATTTGTCTATAATATCTCCCAGTATGAGAAGGATGCCATTCACACACTTCTTCAGTTTTACGACCCGTCTCTGCGTTGCTTCACTTTCCCGGACTACATCTTGGCTCCAACGTTGGAGGAATTCTCATTTATTTTGGGAATTCCTATCAGTCATGATATAGTTTTCTTTTCTAAGGAACACCCCGGTATAAAAGAGATGGCTGTGGCTCTTCATATTAGTGAATCCGTTCTTAACAGTAATATTGAAGAAAAACAAGGAGTTAAGGGTTTCCTGCTGAAGTTCTTGTTTGATCAGGTCTGCATACATGTCAAAGAGAAGAACTGGACTGCTTTCCAAGCTATTATGGCTGTGTGTATCTATGGGATTGTTTTGTTTCCGAATATTCCTGATCTGGTGGATATGCATGCCGTCAGAATCTTTCTTTCGAAGAATCCTATACCTACCTTGTTAGGTGACGTGTATCATTCAGTTCACTATAAGAATGAGAAAAGGCGTGGGAAAACTGTGAGTTGCTGTGCGCCGCTCTTAGCTACTTGGTTTCTGAGTCGTCTCCCTGAATCTGGCACTTTCGTTGATACGAAAGATTCTCTGAAGTGGTCTAAGAGGGTTATGGGCTTGACTGCTGATAACATCGTTTGGGTTAATCGTGACTTGCTAGGAATGGAGATTATTTGCAAATGCGGAGAATTCCCTAATGTTCCCTTGATAGGGAGGAAAGGTGGAATTAACTATAATCCCTCCCTAGCTATCAGACAGTTTGGCTATCCTTTGAAGAATCCACCCGAAGAGCGAGATGTCTGTGAGTCCTTGTTCTTCAATGGTATTGAGGATCAAGGGTTGATAAGGAAAGTTGTGAATGCTTGGAAACAGGTGACTAAGAAGGGTAAGATTCCATTCGGGAAAAGTAACAATCAGGCTTTCCCTCCATATAGAGAGTGGATTAAGAAGAGAGCAGAAGAGGAGCTTCTTCCATTCCCGGTGGAACCACCTTTGTATCCTTTGGTGATCGAGCCTCCTACCACCGTTGAGTTGGAGAAGTATAACACATTATGGGCTAATAAGGAAAGGTTGCGGGAAGAGAATAGTGAGCTAAAGAGAGAGATTTATCAGTGGAAGCATGAGCGGGGTGAAGCTATTCATACCGCCAAGTTAAAGACAGAGCTCCTTGCTAAAGCAGAAAAAGAGCTTGCTGACATGGTCGCGTCCAGAGAGAGAATGAAACAAGCTTTGGATGGTATCAGTAGCGTTCTCAGGTCCAAGGAGGAGGAATTAGGCAAGGCTTTGTTGAAGATTCACAGGTTCAATGATCACCAAGAAACTGCCATGGCTGAGAATAAGAGGAAGGAAGACGACTACATAGCTAAGATTGATCAGTTGAAGTCGACGCTCAAGAAGAAAGACGCCGAGATCTTATCAGGGATATTCAAGAGACAAGTAGTCGAGGGTCGACTTAATGAAGCCATAGCCTCCATGGAAGAACTGAAAGTCCAAGCTGAAGTGAAGAAACCTAGACATGAGGGTCCTAGCATGGATGGTGTTTCTGGAGAAGACGCTTGGGAGTTACATTGCCGATACTTGGATGGGATCATACATAGGAGAGACCTTCTCATTCAAGGGCTAATTCAGAGGCCGAAGCATCCCGATACCAGAAAGCTGTTCAAGGAGATTCAGGACTGGTGCAGAAAGCATAATGGATGGGGGGGATTGACGCTTGTGGACTTTGATGATATGCCTTAGTTTTCTGTCTTCTTTCATTGTATGTGGATCACCACTAGGCTTGTTGGTTGGGACCTATGGTTTTTATATTCAGACTTGTTATCTCGGATTTGTGATTGTTAACATTTGGTTCTTCTCTGGTTTTCTTAATATATGAGCAGAAGTTCCATTATATCTTGTTATTAAATCGGAATCAAGGGGTGGATCGCCCTGTGAAGTTTCAAACACGTCCATTTGCATTTGCATATTCATAATCATTTTGCATGACAGGTGTTTATCTCCGGTATTCTTATCTTGTTCTCATCTCAGAATTGCAGATCAGCGTATTCACCGGTATCCTACTAAGCAAAATCGGAAGAGACTCATGGATCAGCTACAGAATGAGATCATTGAGATGCGGACTCGCATGAACCAATTCATGGAACTGATGCAAGGGGTTGCTCAGGGACAAGAACAGTTGAGAACTCTCATTCAGCCACTGATTGCGAGGGTTGATAATGATGGTGTCCTTCATGGGGGACTTCATACTGGTGTTACTGATGATGGTCAGAATGGTCCTACTGGCGGAGGTGTTCCTGCTTCTGGTGTTGTGATTCCTCCGGGCGGAGTAAAAAGTGTTGTGGTTCCCACTGTAGTGGGAGGTGGTACTGGTACTGACGCAGTTCAGGGACGTCGGTATGATGATGTTCAGGATGATGTATTTTATTTGCCAGGTGGGGATGCTGGTCCCCAGACTGATCAGGATCAGAGGATCCGGTTGATTGAGGAACAGCTAAGGGGTGTTGTGAATCAGGATTCTGTGGGAATGGATCTAGAGGATTTGGGGCTGGTTCCAGGCGTTGTTATTCCACACAAGTTTCAGATTCCCACTTTTGAGAAGTATAATGGTATGACTTGTCCGAGGACCCACGTCAGGGCGTATGCAAGCAAGATGGCTGCGTATGCAAAGAATGAAAAGCTGATGATGCATTGCTTCCAGGATAGCCTATCCGGGGCATCCCTGGAGTGGTACATGCAACTAGAAAGGAAGGATGTACGCAGTTGGAGAGATCTGGCAGAGGCATTTATCAGACATTACCAATATAACACTGATATGACTCCTAACAGAACACAGCTGCAGAGTCTGTCACAAAAGAACAATGAGAGTTTCAAGGAGTACGCTCAGAGGTGGCGTGAACTGGCAGCTAGAGTTCAGCCTCCCATGTTGGAGCGTGAAATGATAACTATGTTTATGGCCACCTTGCAGGGTCATTACTTTGAGAAATTGGTACCATGTATGTCTGGAAAGTTCGCTGATTTAATCTTTTTAGGAGAGATGGTAGAAAGCGGAATTAAGGCGGGAATGATATCAGGTAGTGATGGATCCTCATCTGGAGGAAGCAAGAAGCCTTATGCCAATGGTTATAAGAAGAAGGAGGGAGATACAAACTCTGTGTCATCATATCGTGGTAGAGATGGACCTCGTCAGAACTACAATCAGCAGGTGGCTTCTGTAACCATCCCAACAGCACCTCAACAGCCAGCGGCGTCTCAACAGCAAAATCAGGCTCCTCGCCGGTCTCAGCCTCTGACTAGGCGGGATAGGCATTTTGACGCTCCAACTCTTCCATACGCTCAATTATTTCAGTACTTGCTGTAGCTACAGTTAATCCAGAAGAGAACATTGGCTCCACCTACTAGTAATCCACCTCCCGGCTACGACGCCAACGCCCACTGTGAGTTTCATTTTGGGGCACCCGAACATTATATTGAGAATTGTAAAGCTTTTAAGCATCAGTTTCAAGATCTGCTGGATTCCAAAGCCATCAATTTCTCCAATGACGTCCCGAATGTGAATCAGAATACGACGCCGAATCACGGTGGGCCGAAGGTCAATGCTATTATTGTAGACTGTGCAGACTTGAGTTTGATTTCAGATGTGAACGAAATCCAAACTCCCTTGGGTGTGGTAAAGGAAAGACTGTTGAAGGGAGGGGTATTTCCCGGTTGTGATGAAGGTTGTGTAAAATGTGTGTCGCAGCCAGGCGGTTGTGATTTATTGAAAGCAGGTATTCAGAAAATGATCAGCGAAGGGGTATTACAGTTTGACAGGGGCTGTAAGTAGAGTATTGTTACTGACAGAGAGATTGATGTTGCCATGATAACAATTCCATTCAAGACGATAACTATATCAGCGTCGGCGAGACCAGCATCGGTCACTATCACTATTCCTGGACCAGTTCCGTATGAGAGTACCAAGGCCATCCCATGGAATTATGGGGCCGAGGTGTTTGTTAATGGTAAGAAGCTGGAATTGGAAAAGACATCAGCTGTGAATACAGGGGTGGAAAATCTTGTTGAAGCAGGGGCTATCACTAGGAGTGGTAGAGTCTCTATTCCCTCCGAGAATCAAGGGCTATCACAGGTTTTGACAGAGTACGATATTCAGTATGTTTCTCAGAAGGCCATCAAGGGAAGCGTTCTGTCAGAATATCTTGCTGATCAACCAGTTGAGGATTATCAGCCTATGAAGTTTGAGTTTCCAGACGAGCATGTTATGTTTCTGAAAATGAAGGATTGTGAAGAGCCTCTGCCTGACGAAGGACCTGAGATTGGATCACAGTGGAAGATGATTTTTGATGGGGCTGTCAACTCGTATGGCAATGGAATTGGGGCAATCATTACGACTCCGAAGGGTTCTCATATACCTTTCACTGCCCGGTTAGCATTTGTGTGTACCAACAACGAGGCAGAGTATGAAGCAGCATCATGGGGTTAGAAGAAGCAATTGAGTTGAGAATTAAGAACCTCGATGTCTATGGTGATTCCGCGTTGATGGTTAATCAGATTACAGGAGAATGGGAGACTCGTCAGGCGAATTTGGTACCTTATAACAACTATGCCAGAAGGTTGTTACCTTTCTTTGATAGGGTGGATTTTCATCATGTGCCCAGAGCTGAGAATCAGATGGCCGATGCATTGGCGACATTGGCATCCATGTATAAGGTGAACCGTTGGAATGAAACTCCGTCGATTAGAATCATGCGTCTAGACAGACTGGCTTTTGTGTTTGCAATTGAAGATGTGTCTGATGGTAAACCGTGGTATCATGATATTAAGGTTTTTCTAAAGAGACAGGAGTATCCAGAGGGTGCCTCCACCAAAGATAAGAAGACTCTGAGGAGGTTGGCAGGAAATTTCTTTCTGAACAAGGATGATGTGTTATATAAGAGGAACTTCGATATGGTCTTGCTACGTTGTGTTGATGAACACGAGGCAGACTCATTGATGGAGGAAGTTCACGAGGGTTCTTTTGGTACTCATTCCAGTGGACATACCATGGCTAGGAAGTTGTTGAGAGCAAGATATTATTGGATGACTATGGAGTCTGATTGTTTCAAGTACGCTCGGAAGTGCCATAAATGCCAGATTTATGCAGATAAGATGCACGTACCGCCTACGCCTCTAAATGTGTTGTCATCTCCTTGGCCGTTTGCAATGTGGGGTATAGATATGATTGGAAAGATTGAGCCTACTGCTTCCAATGGGCATCGTTTCATTTTGGTTGCCATTGACTATTTCACAAAGTGGGTGGAGGCAGCCTCGTACGCCAACATCACCAAGCAAGTGGTAGCCCGGTTTATAAAGAAGGACATCATCTGTCGTTATGGGGTCCCGGAGAGAATCATTACTGATAATGGCTCGAACTTGAATAATAAGATGATGAAGGAACTATGCCAGAGTTTCAAGATCGAGCATCACAATTCTTCTCCCTATCGTCCGAAGATGAATGGGGCTGTTGAGGCGGCAAATAAAAACATCAAGAAGATTGTGCAAAAGATGGTGGTAACATATAAGGACTGGCATGAGATGTTACCTTACGCCCTGCATGGTTACCGTACTTCGGTGCGTACGTCAACTGGGGCAACCCCTTTCTCGTTGGTATATGGTATGGAAGCAGTTTTACCCTTAGAGGTCGAGATTCCATCTTTGAGAGTTCTGGCAGATGTGAAGCTTGATGAAGCTGAATGGGTACGCTCCAGGTTGGATCAGTTGAACCTCATTGAAGAAAAGAGATTGGCAGCCATCGCACATGGTCGTTTGTATCAGAGCAGGATGAAGCATGCCTTTGATCAGAAAGTGCGTCCTCGGAATTTTCAGACAGGTGAATTGGTTTTGAAAAGGATCCTTCCTCCTCAGACAGATCATAGGGGCAAATGGACTCCAAACTACGAAGGGCCGTATGTAGTCAGAAAGGTTTTCTCTGGTGGAGCCTTACTACTCTCAACTATGGATGGCGAAGATTTTACATCCCCTGTGAACGCAGACGTAGTCAAAAAATACTTCGCATAAAAGAGACCCGCTGGACATAAAAAGAAAGTCCAGGCATAAAGGGGCATCCTGGCGAACCATAAAAAGGAAAAGGTTCGGGCAAAAATTAGGGATAAAATGTAAAAAGAAATGTGTACACCCGCAAAGTTGAAAACCTGAAAGGGCGGCTTTGGCAAAAATGGGTATCCCGGTGGATTAAAAACCCGAAAAGGGCGATCCAGGCAAAAGTTAGGGATTTATAAGCAAAAGGCTACGGTCTGCGTTCGATCTGTGAACACTTTCAACACCTAGAAATTCTGAAAGAAAAGGATCAGTACAGTTAGTCTCTTCGAAGGTCAAGACATTTGTGGATAAGCAAGTCATACGGGTCATAACTGAGTCGAATCATGGTGGAAATCTGTTCACACATTGCCAACATGTGTATTTTCTTTTTGTTTTTGTGCAATTACCTCTTTCTAGGAATTGCTTCCTATTGTAAATGCCTATTTACAGGCCACTCTTCAATAAAATATTCATTTCACTCAAAGAGCTTTCCATTGTTTGTTTTACTTTTACTTTTACTGTTTTGTTTGCAAAAACATCCGATATTTTTTTGATAAACATTGCATATGAATCTTCGAGCTTTGCGGAGCATAACGAAAAGCAGTAGAAGTTACTTAGGTGTTAACAGGGATAGCCAGGTTGTGGCATATTCTTTTGTTGTTATTTGACTTGCAGGGCAACAGGATTGTACTCCCCCAGCAGGATGCTCTCCCCAGCATTGAGATTACACTTCCCTCAGCAGAGCAGACTTTCCCCAGCAGGAGACTTAGGAAGTATTTTCCCCGAATCAAGACGTTATTTCCCCACAGACTCGTGGTGCTCACTTCCCCATCCAGTCAGGAAGCGTGCTTTCATCGACGGTGTCATATTCTAGTCCCCAACAAGATGGGAGTAAAGTCATTTTCCCCATCAGCAGGCTAAGTTCAGCAGTATCCCCAAGCAGGATGGTATCGTGGACTGTTTTCCCCAGCAGGTCCTGAGCCCAATTGGATATTAGCAATCTTCAATAATGGACTTCCGGTTCTGTTATCGGCGTTCATTCTCAACTCCCCCAGCAGAGGAGAAATCTCAGGTTGGATGTTACCCTCAGACAGGTGGGGTCCCCGGTAGTTCTTTCATCCCCAGCAGAAGTTGTTGATCCAAGGAGTCGGTCAGTAGGACACTTCTCAGCAGAGTTCCTAGATTCAGAGGACAATTTATTTTTGTCATCCCCGGCTGAATTGGTCTCTTCTCTCCATCATTTATTTTGCTGGAGAGACCCTCTTTGCATATCATAAGCATTTGCATTGCATCCTCAAACGCGTAGCATTTCCACTTCGTGTGGAGCATTACGGCAAAATTCAAACATTTGCATTCTGAAGCATAATCCAGGTTTGATACTTTCCTTGCCAGTTCTCTTTCTCAGCAGAGATGGCATAACTCAGGAGATTTTGGAGGGATGCGTTCCTCATACTTGTGCTCCCCGGTAGAGTCTTTTATTTAGACTTCACCTTCCCCAATGGAGTCATCTTATCTGTGGATCAGGAGTCCGTTAGAAATTTGTCTTTGTTTGCCTCGTTTTGGCCTTTTTCTTTTGTGAGTCTTGTCTCACGTTATCCCTAGTGAAGTCCACTTTATGTTGGTTATCCTTTGTGGGTACGATTGAGGTCGTATTCGTCTTTTCTTCGCAGGTAGAGTGATTGAGGTCATTCTTCCTTTGTGGGTACAATTGAGGTTGTATTCGTTTTGTGGGTGCGATTGAGGTTGTATTCGTTTTTTCTTTGTGGGTAGAGTGATTGAGGCCAGTCTTCCTTCGCGGGTATAATTGAGGTTGTATTCGTTTTGTGGGTGCGATTGAGGTCGTATTCGTATGTTCTTTGCGGGTAGAGTGATTGAGGTCAGTCTTCCTTCGCGGGTATAATTGAGGTTGTATTCGTATTGTGGGTGCGATTGAGGTCGTATTCGTTTTTTCTTTGTGGGTAGAGTGATTGAGGTCAGTCTTCCTTCGCGGGTATAATTGAGGTTGTATTCGTTTTGTGGGTGCGATTGAGGTCGTATTTGTATTTTCTTTGTGGGTAGAGTGATCGAGGTCAGTCTTCCTTTGTGGATGCAATTGAGGTTGTATTCGTTTTGTGGTACGATCGAGGTCGTATTCTTATGTTCTTTGCGGGTAGAGTGATTGAGGTCAGTCTTCCTTCGCGGGTATAATTGAGGTTGTATTCGTATTGTGGGTGCGATTGAGGTCGTATTCGTTTTTTCTTTGTGGGTAGAGTGATTGAGGTCAGTCTTCCTTTGCGGGTATAATTGAGGTTGTATTCGTAGAGTGATTGAGGTCAGTCATTCTTCGCGAGTATAATTGAGGTTGTATTCGTATTGTGGGTGCGATTGAGGTCGTATTCGTTTTTTCTTTGTGGGTAGAGTGATTGAGGTCAGTCTTCCTTCGCGGGTATAATTGAGGTTGTATTCGTTTTGTGGGTGCGATTGAGGTCGTATTCGTATTTTCTTTGTGGGTAGAGTGATCGAGGTCAGTCTTCCCTTGTGGGTGCAATTGAGGTTGTGTTCGTTTTGTGGGTGCGATTGAGGTCGTCTTCGTATTTTCTTTGTGGGTAGAGTGATCGAGGTCAGTCTTCCTTTGTGGGTGCAATTGAGGTTGTATTCGTCTTTTGGGTACGATTGAGGTCGTATTTGTGTTTTTTCCTTATGGGTATGGTTGAGGTCATATTTCTTATTTTTCAGCACACTCTTTCTCGTTATTCTTACCATAAGCAAATTTCCGGGGTTCTTTTCGGTATTCAATCCTCGTGTACCCTGGAATGTCTGAGAGCCGTTGCTATCATACCTTCAGGACCAAGTTGATTGAATAGGGGCAGCTGTTGCACCCCAAAATTTGATCTCCTTACTTCATTACTAACTGGCTTATGTTGCATTGCATTTTACATTATCATGTATGCATGACATTAGCATGGGGTCAGGATAAAGTCCTATCTGGTCTACTACCTCATCAAGAGTTCACAGGTTGCAAGGGATCTCAAGTGGAATCACTCTCCTAACCAGTGCATGAATTAGGGTTTTGAAATTCTTGGGTTTATTGCTTCAATGGGCAAGCTCCTTGGGTTTTTATCATCATCAAATGGCATATCTTATCTTTGTTGGAGAGGATACACATCATATTCAGAGGAATTTGGATTTGGAGACTATGTTATTTCCTCCTAGACTGAGGGTACTAAAACTAGGGTTTGCTATAAAGTCAGTTTATTTCTGATTTTTTGGGCAAGACTTGGTTCCACGGTATTCCTTGGGTCCCTAACTACATAGGGGAGGAAGATTGTCCATCAGCTTGGTTCAGGAGAAGTTCAATTGGCCAATGGATTGAAAATCAGTTGAATTTGGGGAAAAGTCAACAGTGAAAGGAGAAAAGTCAACTGTGAAATTTTGAGGTTCTCTTCAGGGATTGTAAGATCTCATATCCTCATATGGTCTCCAGGGGTCAAGCTTTATACATATTTGTCAGGAATCAGGAGTTGGTGCAAAGTTTCCCAATTTAGAAAGTGACCTATAATGAAAAGTTTTCATTTTTGGCAAGTTTCTACATTGCATTCAACTTGACTTTTCACCATCAAGAAAGCTTCAAATGAATTTTTCTCCAACACGAAAGTTGAATATCTTTTTCTCCTCTTTCCAACAAGTACTAGTGGGTCTCCATATCATTTGCGAAACTCCAGTTATGATCAAAAGAAGGCAAGGTGGTTTTTAGGGTTTTTTCATGGCTCCATTTTCACAACTTTGGGCATAATGACCTACAATCAGTTCCATTGCTTCATGTCACATTCTAATATCAAAGGACATTCTTTGAGGAGTATTTTGGGCCCAAGCACCAAGAAATTACATGGTGTATGTGCTACTTATTCTCTATTGTTCAAAATTCCTAAATTATTAAAAATCACGAATCAAAGAAGTTTCAAGGCCCAAGTTCAATTGTGGTATGATTAGCAACTCAGATACAAGTGATCCATCATGAATTCAAGGGCATGGAAGGAATGTATTTTTCACTTATTCAACATAATGCAAAATTCCAAAATAATTCAAAAATCATTAAACATGGAATTACCCAGACCCAATTCGTATTCAACTGAAAACCCTAGCTTATTTAAACCTAAAGATGCACTGGTTAGGGTTCATGCACGTGAAATTGGAGGAGTTCTCAAGAAAACCGTAAAAGAGGATTTCTCACCAAAACTCACGATCCACAAGGAGATTCTTCAAACTTCTTCCACAAAGCTTCTCTTGGTAGTCCATAGAGTGCAAATCAACTACTATTCATAGCTAAAAGCAAGTGTACAAGGGGAACCGTCTCAGGTTGGTAGGATTTTCGAGGATCCTAAAACTCCAATTTTTTACGTGAATATTGTTGTGTCGTTGTCACTGATCATGCTGGTATGGTTGGCTTGGTGATTGGATGTGTATATTGCTTGTAATGTTGATTTGAAATTTTTCGCCCTAACACTAATCCTTTGGATTTGCATTATGTGTTATTTATTTGTGATTTTGGACGAGGGATTTGGAATCCTCATGGAATTCCGGTTCAAACGGTATGCGGTTTGGGGTTTTCTGGGCATTTGGTAGGTTGCAGGTGGTGGTGGCAGGCGGCCGGAGCTAGGGCTCCGGCGACCTGGGGAAGCTCCGGCGAAGGGACAAGCTCAACGAGGAAGACGACTTCTTGGCCGTCCGCTCCACGCATCCGACGATCCTCATCGTGCCATGTGTTTTTCTTTTTGTTTTTTTTCTGAATTTTAATTACTGATTCCATGTTATTCACCCATCGTAATTAGCGTGCACGTCCAATTATGATTTTCCTTTTGTTTTACTTTGGGTTAAGTTGACTGATCAGGGAACACACGATGCATCATGCGGCCGGTAGACTGCCAGCGAATAAAAATTGGCACATGTCATGCGCGTGGCCGGTCCATGCTAGGCCATTTTCATTTTTTGTTTTTTTTTTCTGACGAGCTATATGTTTGGGCTTGCTTCCTACACCCCACCCCTGAGCCCAATCAACATTTCCAGCGCATCTTTTTCAGTCTCTGCACCCCCAGGTTTTTTATTTTATTTTTGGCTGATGGATTTATGTTTGGGCTTGCTAATCACACACCCTCCTTTCAGCCCACGCTCATTTCCAACGTGAACCATCTGCTATATGCACCCCATGCACATTTCATTTTTTATTTCATTTTATTTTATTTATTACATTTTCATTTCTAATTATTAAAAATACCTAATTGCATTTAAAAAATCCTAAAAAATTCATACATCATTTTCATTATCCTATAAAATTTTTACAAATTTTATTTTTTATTTTTATTTTATTTTTATCATTTAAATTAATTGTTTAACTCAAGTCCTTTTTACATTACACATCTCATGCATAATTAAGTTTCTTTATTTTAATTCTCTTCACCTACAAAACATGTTTGACCCGTTCCTTTTGCATTTATTCATTGACATATTAAATTGCATAAAAATATTTTTCTTTCATTTTTAAATATTTTCATGTTGCATTTAGGTCCCTTCTCTTTGGCACATTGGACCCTATCCCTTACTTGAGCTTTGTATGATTAGTTGAATGGCCAACATTTTGGATTTTTGCAGGGACTTTTTATATGTTGTTTGCCTCTGGTCAAGGAACCTTAATGATTAATTTGGGAATTTTAGGAATCATTCTTCTAATTATCGGAGTTATTTTCACTTGAGATTTTCTTGCAGGCGCATCTTTGACCCTATATGATTATCTGTTTGAAAAGGCATTTGTGCCAATTGCTTTGGGGCTGTTCTTTGTTTCTTTGATTCATGTTTGGATTATTCTCATTATTGTCTGCCATTGCTTGATTGTCATCCACCTCATTTCTCTTATTCACGTCTGTTTCTCACTAACCTTTTATGCAGGATCAAGGTAAGTTCCTTAAGGGTATGGATAAGTATCCATGGTCACCCTTACCCTTTTCTCTCTTTTCCTTTCTCTAGGGTTTAGGTTGAACCTCACTAACCGTAGGTCACCCATGCATGATAACTTTAGGATTCATAGTCCCCCTTAGAGTTACCCTTGTGTCTTCTCTCTTCTCATCTTAAATTTCTTTAAAACACTTAATAATAATAAGGTGTATTGCGCACGAGCCTTAAGTATGGGGAATGAGAAATGAGGGGCTTCCTCTCATCTTTCTAGAGTGCTTAACGAGCGTCCTGTCTTGGGACGATGCGTTAAGTATTCGCCCCTGTGCCCTAGACTTTGGTGCAATGCAGCTTAGGAACTAACTTAAGCCACTTCTGTCCTAAAAAACACCAACCAACTTCAAACCTTTTTGTCCTTCGGGATTTCCAAACTTAAAGGCTATTTTCAAAAAGGGCACGTTACCTTCCGTCTAAGTCGCAAGCAGGCATCGACCCTAACTGCCGGACGCGAACTTAATGTCGCTCATAAAAAACACAAAAAGAACTTGGTCCGAACTACGTTGACTCTGAATTCCCCATTGTACAAGGGGGGTACGTAGGCCTAGGACGTTGACGTCCTACCGAGTCTGTCTTAGTTTTTCCCTCCTCGTTTTAGTACAACCATAGATGATAGGATAACTCACCCTTAGATTAGACAACAAGCGTGGATCCCATCGAGTACGATGGACGCGTGGGGTGCTAGCACCTTCCCCTCGCGTAACCGACTCCCGAACACAGGTTATGGTTGCGACGACCATTCCTTTCCCTCTTCCTAAGGTTTATTCGGTGTTCCCTTTCCCTCTCTTGGGATAAATTTACACGGCCGGCGACTCTGTTTTTCCACGCCACTCTCGCGTTTGTACCTGGATGAAAATCCTGGGAGCGACAATAGGAAATAGGTATGGCATGGTGAAGCAGAAAAAAAGAGACCTCTATCACATACAGTTGAAGATGATGAAGTTATGAATGATACTCTTGAAGACATCATTCTTGATATTGGAGTTGATGCTTTCAAGAAGACATCATTGGTAGATACTTTGCTAAGAGACATGGAAGATTCGTTGTATGCGGGATGTAAAAATTTTACAAGATTGTCGACTGTGTTAAGACTATTTAATCTTAAGGCAAAAGGTGGATAGACGGATAAAAGTTTTACTAAATTTTTTGAATTGTTGAAAGAAATGTTTCCCGAAGGTAACACGTTGTTGAACCGTACTTTTGAGGCCAATAAGATATTGTGTCCATACTAGTATAGTCTTGATGTTAGACATTGTTTTGATGTGATGCATGTGGAGAAAAATGTATGTGATAGTCTGATTGGAACACATCTCAACATTAAAGGCAAGAAAAAAGATACTAAGAAATCCCACGAAGATATGGTTGTGATGGGTATACGGCAAGAGTTATCCCCAAAAGAAGTAGGAAACAAAATCTATTTGTCCCCAGCATGTCACACTCTTTCTAAAAATGAGAAAAAAATTGTGATTGCTTGCAGGGTATCAAAGTTCCCCAATGGTACTCATCAAATGAAAAGAAACTTGTGTCCGAGAATGATCACAAATTAGTTGGCTTGAAATCTCCTGATTGTCATGTCTTGATGTAACAACTTCTACCAGTGGCTATCTATGGTATTTTACAAAGAAATGTAAGGGTAACTATAACCAGATTGTGCTTATTCTTTAATGCTATATGTAGTAAAGTTATTGATCCTAGAAATTTACATGACTTGGAACACGAAGCTGCATTTATCTTGTGCCAATTAGAGATGTTTTTCCCTCCATCATTCTTTGACATTATGGTTCACTTAGTTGTTCATCTAGTAAGGGAGATTATAATTTGTGATCCAGTTTATTTACGGTGGATGTATCCGGTAGAGCATTACATCAAGATTTTTAAAGGGTATACAAAGAATCATCACCGTCTGGAAGCTTTGATCGTAGAAAGATATATCACAACAGAAGCTATTGAGTTTTGTACAAAATATTTATCAGAAGCATCCTTTATAGAAATTTCGGAGTCTCATCATGATGGATTTTATGATGGTAGAGTTATTCAAGGTTTAAGTGTTAAGACATTTTCCCTAGATGTAGTTATTCAAGCACATTTGCATATATTGAATAACCTCAGTGAATTTCAACCTTACTTGACTGCTCACAAAATTCTTTTAAAGGAAAAATTCCTCTGGATGAATGAAAAATGGTTGATGACAGAGCATAACAAAACTTTCATAAATTGGTTTAATGAACATATTTCTAAAGAGAGTAGTGCATCAGATATTTGCAAATGGCTGTCATGTATGCCTAAGTTTACTGTAATTACTTGGAGTGCATACGACACTTCTAAATATTCATTCTATACAAAATCAAAGGATGATCGTAGCACCATGAAAAATAGTTGGGTTATGGTTGAGGTTGAATCCATGTACTTTTCTAGTTTCAAAGATAACAATCTTGTATTAGCATTTAGGGCGTACTTTGGGGTCATTGAGGAGATTTTGGAGATTAACTATGTTTCTTTTAAAATTCCTTTATTTAAGTGCAAGTGGATTGACAGTAACACTGGTGTAGAAATCGATGAATTGGGATTCATATGAGTTGATATTCGTAAGGAAACTTATAAGAACAAACCTTTCATCACGGCATCCCAAGTAAAACAAGTTTTTTATGTCACTGATCCTTCTAACACTAGATGGTCAATTGTTTTTCAAGGTAAACATCTTCCCAGTAGTATTGATAAAAAACAAAATTTTAACTATGAGACGCCTTGTTTATCAACACATGTACGTCAAGAATATAAAGAAAATGATTCAAATGATGTGCATGTCATTCGCCATGATCATGAAGAGGGGATATGAGAAAACTAGTAAGTAAATGTTTTGTATCACTTTGAAATTTATAATTAATCATTTTACTATACATTTAAAGTTGTTGTTGATTGACCTAATTAGTTTCAAATGTTGCTCAAGCTATAGGTTCTTAAGGACCAGTGACAAATCCTATTGAACAGCCTACAAAACTTTCCATTTTGGTTATTGTTTTTGTTTCATAATCCTTTGTTTTAGTTTTGAAAATTGTTCTGTAATTGGTTCTGTAATATAGGTTCCAAAAAATCTGGTTCTATATTCCTATAAGTTTCAATGACATAGGAAGTGTCGTAGAGTGGGCGGTGGTGTCTTTCCAATGGTGATTTCACGTCTTTCAACGTCCTACTTCTTGAAGGCGACGCAGGACTTGTTCTTTATATATTTACGACCATTTTGCTCTTTTGTATATGACCTGCGCAATACTTTAACATGAGCACTTCCTCAAAAAACTCCGCGGCCAAGAAGGTGACTGAGAAAATGAAGAAGAGCGGTCTAAATGTTCCAATATCTGCTGCATCATCAATCGAAGCAACCTTGTCCGGGAAGAAATCTGTGACAAAGATGAAATCCCTCACAAAAGATTGTGCTCCGAATTGTGATTTTGGTGCAGATGTTGATGAGGACTAGGATGAAGACTGGTTCAATTTTCTTCATTCAGGAGGCTGGAGAGAGAGCGATTAGCTTCTAGAGGGGAAGCTATATTTTGTTGTTGTTTTGATTGTCCCGTTATATAGTTGTTTTTTGGTTGTTACTTTGTTGTTTTTTATTGTCTCTTTTTAATTGTATTGTACAATGTTTTGGCTCATCTGAGGCATTTTATATAATATGTCATTTTTCCTCCTGCAAGGAATTACCCTTTTATGTACCAAGCGTTATTTTTGTTGCCTTTTTGTTTTCTAAGACTTTATATTAGCTCAACACTCAGACGTACACAAGAAGCCCCACTTTAGAAAGCATAAAAGGCAAGAAAAAGCGCTGTTAAAGGCCCACTTTAGACAACGCTTTTCCAGAAAAAGCGCTGCTAAAGGCCTACTTTAGAAAGCGCTTTTCCATAAAAAGCGCTGCTAAAAGCCTACTTTAGAAAGCGCTTTTCCAGAAAAAGCGCTGCTAAAGGCCTACATAAGGCAGCGCTTTTACATAAAACAAAAGCGCTGTCTTTACCTATAGCAGGGCCACCTTAGGCAGCGCTTTTAAGCGCTGTTAAAAGCTAAAAAAAGCACCGTCTTTTCCCTTCCGTGGCATAGTGTTTGCCTATTGCTTTTGTTTCGTAATCCATTGTTTTGTTTTGAAAATGGTTATGTAATTAGTTCAGTAATACAGGTTCCAAAAAAATGGTTATATAATCCTCTAATTGGTTCTAAAAATATGGTTCTATATTCAGGAATATAGTTCTGTAAATGGTTATATAATACAGGTAAAAACGACAGTACAAAGAAAAACTTAACCCTTCAGGGTTTTGATAAAACCAAGATAATAACATTTATATATTATCTCAGTGTTAATTAAAACCAAGGTAATGTCATTAGGCGAGCCATTCAGTTCTGAAAATCCTGAAAATGTTGATACTGGGATCGAACCCACGACCTTTTAATTTCTAACCTCGTCTTTATATTCCCTGAGGTGACAAATGATTGCTTTTCATGTCGCCCTCCATTACCTCACCTATGTAGCCGAGGTTAAATGTTATTCGCTGCCAACATTATATGCGTTATTTGTATTAGTGGTTGAAACAACTTAATAGTCGAAACTCAACTGATTATATTGTCGGCTTTGTCTTCAAGTTTGAGTCGTGTCTTGAGAAAACCGCTCAAAATATAAAACTAAAGAATGAGTCTACCAACAGACTCAAACTACAGGATAATGCCATGTCCCAAAATTTGACCCTAATTACTCAATCTCATAGTCGAATTAATGAGGTGGAGGCATATGCTAAAAATGATAAGGATCAGGTGGAAGTTTTCAATGCAAACATATCAAGTTAGAAGAAACATGTGGAAGAGTTGCAACTAAAGATTAAAGAAGAGATATGAAAGAAAACTAAAATAAAAACCTCAAGACTTGCCTCTATAGAAGAAAAGCTAGTTTATGATGTGAACGTTGATTTTGAACATGCTTATGGTGCTTATATGATGGATGAGGAAGCGTAAAGCAAAGACTTGAAAGAATTAAGGATGCATTTCCTCTTTAAGTGTGTGACTTCTTGCTTTGTTCCTCTATGACTTTATTAATGACAATTTGTCATATTTGCACTTTTTTATTATAATGTCATTTTGACATATTTATTTCCCAAGTACTATTCTTCCATTATTCAAATTTCTTGTAGATAGGCTTGTACTTTTTCAAGTACTTACCATTTATTCTAAGAATTCAACCTTCAGGGGAAACTCTTCAATCTCATAAGCATTATTTGGAAACAATTGTATGATTCAAAATGGGCCTTCCCAATTTGGTAACGATTTACCTAAAATACTATCTTTTCAATCCATAAGTAAAATACCTTTCCAAACGTAATCACCAACAACAAAAAATTTCGACTTAACTTTCTTATTATAGGACTTAGCTACTTTCTATTTTTGTATTATAAGAACATTCAAAGCAACTAATCTTTCCTCATCTAAATCATATTCCAATAATGGTCGTAAATATATCTTGACAGGCAAGACTACATCATGACCAAGTGTTAGTCGGAATGGAGTAGATTTGGTTGCCTCATTATGGGAGTTTAGGTAAGCGCACAATATTTGGTCTAACATTTTATGCTATTTTTATGGGTTTTGACCTACATGTCCTTTAATCAAGCCTATTATAATTTTGTTGGTTGCTTCAACTTCGCCACTTTCTTGAGCATAATAGGGGATAGATGTTAAAAGTTTGATTCCTGAATCTGAAGCGAACTTAACCATCTTTCGACCAGTAAAAAATGTACCCAGGTCAGTGGTCAAAGTTTCAAGGATTCCATACCTGTAAATGATGTGACTTTGAATGAAGTCGATTACTACTTCCTGGTCAAACTTGATTAAAGGAACAACCTTGACTAACTTGGTAAAATAATCTATACCAACCAAAATGTACATATGAGCCTTCAATGATATAAATTGAATTTCACAAATTAAGTCAAATGTCCACCCACTAAATGGTCAAGGTTTGACTACTAAGTGCAACTCACATGCAAGAACATGTTGAATACCTACATGTTTCTAACATTCCTGACAACCTTTGGCAAACTCAATACAGTCTTTTAATATAGTTGCCCAATGCAACTCTTGTCGAAACAAAAACCACTTCATCATGTGACCTTCTTGACGAGCACCACATGATCCACTATGGGCATCGAAAATTTCCAAATAAGCTTTACTCTCACTAAGGCATTTCAGCAAGATTCCTTCAGGAGTCTTTTTAAACAAATCGTTCCATATGATCACATAACTTTATTCCTTACCTTTGATTATTCGATCTGTCGTTTCTGTAGGATTTTCCAAAAACTTAACAATTAGTTTTCACCAATAACTATTTGATAGATTATCAATGGCAAAAATTTCACTAGAGCTTTTTAATTCTTCCAACCATTCTACCCCCACCAATTTTGACTTTGACCAATCTAAAGGGGAAGGATAGGTCAAAATCAACTTTTCCTTTACTTTAATTAACTCTGCTAATTTTCCTTGGACACTCTATATCCTGAAGAAATTTATGCCAAATCATTGGCCTCTTGGTTTTTGACTCGAGGGACATATTTAATGTCGACTTCATCGAATCTTCTTATTAAAGAATTGGTCTTCACAAAGTAAATTTGTAAATTATCCTTGATGCATTTTTACTCTTTTATTAGTTGTTTCACAACCAACTCTGAGTCGCCTCTAATCTCGACTCCTTTTGCCCCCAAGTCTAAAAGAATCTTAACTCGTGCAATTAAGATATCATACTCAACCTCATTATTGGAGAAATAACCTTTGATTTTGAACTTGAACATAGTTGGAATTCCTTTAGGAGAAATAATTAAAATTCCAATCCAAGTTCCAATTTTATGTCTGGAACCATCAAAATACAATCTCTAAGGTTTTAGACCAATATAATTATGTGTTACTTTGACTATTGCATGATCAATAATAAAGTTAGAAACAATTTTTACTTTCATAACTCTTAAAGGGGCATAAGTCAAAGAACATTTAGTTAAAGCCAAAGGCCATTTCCCAATTCTACTGTTAAAAATGAGTTTCAACATCATGTGCTTAATAACATCATAATAAGAATAGATGAAAATATTAGTAGATTTTATGTAACATTTTAATTTGGAAAAAAGATAAATACAAACAAAGACACAACTTTTCTATTGGGCCATACCTAGTTTCGACATCACTCAAAACTCGATTGAGATAATAAATGGCTCTTTCAATACCATCATCATTCTCTTGGGCTAACATACTTCTTATTTTTAGTTCAAATGCATAAATATACAACTTCAAATATATATTTATTCATTAGATATCTCTTAATTTCATCAAAATCCTTTTGGTGTTCTTGATCCCACTTGAATCCTTCTTCCTTCTTTAAAGGTATCAGTGGTGAATACACTTTCGTTTTTCCACTTAGATTCGAAATGAATCTCCTCAAGAAATTGATTTTTCCCAACAAATATTGAAGTTAGTTTTTGTCTGAAAGAGGCTTCATACTGAGTATACCTTTTGTCTTATATTAGTTCATATATATGCTATTTTTTTGTGAACCACAAAGCCCAGAAAATTGCATGCATGGACACCAAAAGCACATTTTAATGGATTCATTTTAAGTCCATATTTCTTTATCCTTTCAAAGGACTGTCGAAGGCTGTCTAAATGATCATTTTTTAAGGAGGATTTGAAAACTATATCATTAATATATTCCTGCATGAAGCTCTCAATGAACTCGTGAAACATATGATTCATTGCCCTTTGATAAGTTGAACCAGCATTGTTCATGCCAAAAGGAATTACCACACACTCATAGGTTCTCAAGGCCCCACAACATCGAAATTTCATTTTCATCACATCTTCTTATGCAAAATAAATTTGGTTATACTCATAATAACCATCTACAAGACTAAAATACCCAAACCTACTGCTGAATTGACTAACTTTTCTTCTATAGGCATTGAGTATTCGTCTTTTGGAATAGCAACATTTAAATCTCTAAAATCAATACAGACTCTAAGAGTTCCATAATTTTTAATAATAGGAACTATATTTTCTAACCATTCAACATATTTTGCAGCTCGTATGAATTTGTTCCTCAAAAGACTTTTGATTTCCTCTTTGATCTTCAACATCACTTCTAGTGCAAATCTTCTTGGTGTTTGCTTCATCAATCTCTTGTCTGGTCGAATTGGTAGCTTTAACTCCACCAAATCTCGAATGAGTCTTGGCATTTCATAATAATCCCTGCAGGGAGAATCCTGTTCCAACAGGCCTGCATGTTGAAATGTTCGCCAATTGTCTATCAAAATTTTTCTTATCTATATGGTTAGATTCAGTTAAGAAATAACTATGATCCACCTATATATTTTCTACAATCCCATCAGGTCTCCAAATCAAGATCTTCTAGTGCACTATCGAAGGAACTGCTCCCGCACCATGGATCCATTCCCGACTAAGCAATAAATTACAATTTTCCTTGGTTGAAATGACCATAAATAATTTTGGTCTTGTAATGGTCCTTAAAACAATGTCAACTTGTATGACCTCTAAAGCTTTGCTAATTTTTCCTTCATAGTTTGATATAGGACCATGTTTTGAGGTCTTAAATCAGTATCATATTTTCCAATCTTCTTTAGTAAAAAATGTGGTATTAGGTTAATTTTCGCCCCTCCTTCTACTAGGACTTTATTAACCCCTACATTCTCAACCTTATCCCATAGGAAAAGAGGCTCCAGGTGTTGCTACATCCCTAAATCAGAACTTTCAAAAATGGCCTTATCTTTATCTATGCATCCGTTATTCATTACATATTAACATAAAGGCTTATGGTTTCCTAATTCTTTAGCAAGTCCATTATCCTCTTCTTCCTTTTGCCTCAGTGATCCTATTGAATTCAATGGGAAAAACAGAAACAAAATTACAGATAACATAAAAATCATTCTCTAATCTAGAGTCAAATTTGTCTATCAACTTTTCATCATCTTCATTTGGCTAGGGATCCTTTCCATTTTTTTAATTATTTCTAATCATGGAGAAAATATTCTTTCCCTCACGGCCTTCTTGCCATTCGATCCTCAGTTAGCGTTAGGGATTTTCCATTATTGCTATACTTTGTAGCCTCCATAACTTCATTCTCTTTTATTTGGTGCCTTCTCCATTAAGTTATAGACATGGGATTTTTACCCAAATGATTTCTAAAACCATAGGAGTAGTTCTTCTACACTTGAGAATTGTCTCAATTAGAAAAATTTACACCAACTTTGACTACCCTCCACATCTACTTATCAGAGTTTGGTCTGACTGCTGGATGAATCAATTCAATAGAGGGAATATCAGCGGATGGGTTGTGAGTCTTCCTTTGAATTCTCCACTTGTTTGCAGGCTCATGCTATTTTTTGTTGGGGACTCCTTTCTTGTCAAAAGCAAATTGTGGCATTCTCTCACTTCAATTATTCATCTTTGGTTGTTCAGGTCTTTCATTTTCGAGGTCTTTGGTGGCTTCCTTGTCAAACACAACACTACAATGGGGTCATAACATCACCTCAGTGCCCTTGAGTTTACACCTGTTTAAAAAATCAATCATTTCTTCCTATTCCTTTGGCTAGGCCACTTTAATCTTCTCAGTATAATCTGACATTATCACCCCTTTGACCTCTGTGTTGAGACCTGTAGTTGCCCAACCATCATAATTTCTATGGGTTTGACTAGATTTTCTTTTTAAACCAATAAAACATCTGAGTTGATTGTCATTGGTGGCTTTTGTTTATCACAAAATTTCTCTCTACCCTCCTTGAGAGCCGGTTGCACCAAATCCCTGAAAAAGAACACATTGAGACATTTTATGACCAAGAAAGTTATGATATTTACAAAAACCTCTTTTCTTCCTTTAATCCAATAGTGGGGTTTATTATTTGACCATTAGCAACTAGAAGATCAAATATCTCGTCACATTTAGTTATGTCAAATTTATAGGTTTTTGTAGTAAACTTTTCATTTTTACTTGGTTTTATGGGATTTTTCCCGTTTGAAGGTCTTAAGACCTTGCAAACATATAGAGGCCTTAGCTTTAATTATTCTACATTAACCTCTCTTTCATCGACATATTCAAAAACTATGTCAATCTCTCGACCTTTTTAATATGTTTCTACATAAGCAACTTTCTCTTTCCTAGGGTGTCGATTTGCTCTAGCCTTTTTAGCCTACAATTGATCGACTTGTCGAACCCTGTCTACTAATTGGGCCATGCCCCTTAGGTACAGGGTATCTAACTTCTTCCTAATTGAATAATCTAGGAAACCTATAACCATTTCGAATAACTCACGCTCAGGCACTTGAGTAAAACATCTCACCTTCATTAACCTACACCTATTGAGATAATCATCTATCGACTAAGAGAATTTTCTCTTCACACTAGCTAATTCTTTTAGGCTAATCTTCGAGTGACCCGTATAGAATTTCTCATGGAATAATCTTTCTAGCTGATTCCAATTGTATATGGAGTATGGAGGAAGGGTGATGAACCATGTGAAAGCGCTTTTCGTTAAGGAGTTTGGGAAACATTTCATTTTAAGTTTTCATTATTGTCCAAATCACCTACCTCTGATTGATATCGAGCAATATGTTCCACAATAGATTCACTAGTGTCACCTGCAAACTTAATGAACTTAGGAATTTTCGAACTCCTTGGGAGTTTAGTCTGCAATACATACTCAGACAAGGCAGAAACAAAATTTGGTCTATGAAGACCAACGTTAAGACCATTTTGGGCTAATATGTGTTCGACCACATTTGCTATGTTATTTTGTCCCAAATTTTTTTTTGTTGGATTCCTCAAACTACTCGGTCTGCATCATGGTTCCTATTGATCAACACTACCTCTAGGCCATTTCGACCTAAATCCCCTTCGACTACCCTGGGTATGGTATATTCAATTTGTTGGGGCACATCCTTTGTTGCACTTGATTATTAATAAAACCTTCATTATTTACAACTCCTAGGTTTTGAATTTCCCTAACTGCTTTGTGAAGATGGCTGGTTTATACCTGAGTGAATTTCACACTCAAAGATACAACAGAGTCGCCACCGAACTTTATTTAGTCCCAGAGGACAGGGAAAATATCGATAAAACCCAAGGGGAAGAGAAACGGGAACGGGGGGTCGGTTATACGAAAGGAAGGTACTAGCACCTTACACATCTGTCGTACTCGACGGGAACCATTTCGCTTGCTTCTAGGCTTGGATGGGTTATCTATCTAAAGGCTTCTAGATAAAAGAAGAGAGAGAGAGAAGAGAAAAGAGAAAGGAAAAGAAAGAAAGAAAGAAAGTGAGTGCTCGCGGAGGATTAGGGCCCTCGTGCCTACATACCTTCATAGTGCAATGAGGATATCAGAGCTCCGTAGTTCATGTAACTAGGGATAAAGAAAAGGAAAGGAAGAAGGTGGAAGGGTGGAAGCGTGTTCGCCAGGAACAAGTGTTGAAGTCCCAGTTTCGATTTTCCACCTCTTGTATTGATAAATAGGCCTAGACACCATTGTTTTGTGCTTGTTTTGATGATGCGATTAATCGGGCTTGGAAAACCTGAATATTCCTACAACAAAATCAAAGAGAAAAAAGTGCGAGTGCGTATGCTGGCGATGCGAATGCACATGCTTATGCGAAAAGAAAAAAAAGGTGAAATTTCGGGTTACGACACTTTGATTTAAGGGACTAGTTGAATATGCACTTGGGGAGCACCAAAGAAATAAAAAATTTGACCCATTTGATGCACCAATTATTGATAAGTATGGTGTGTGTTTTAGATTAGAGGGTTAAACATAGTATCAATTTTTTGGGTGATCTTATTGACCATATCATGGTTGCTATCAACCTTTTGTTGCTCATATCCAATAGGAAAATAGTGGTTAAGGGTGGAATAACCTAATGGACATATCCTAATCGTACTTGGGGTTGTGCCATTCGACTAGGAATGCTGATAGCAGATCCTGATGCTAAGTATTAACTATGATGAGATGCAATGGTCGTTGCATTGTATGCATATGTAAATGCACTAGTTTGTAGGCTTGTCATCATTGTTGTTGGCATGCCATATGGATATCCCCTACTACCAGAGGTAGCGTAAAATTTGGTAGAAAAGAAGGCCTATTGTCTCCTATAGTGGTCTGTGTAGCCCTGGTGTAGCGAGCGATTTTGGACGCGGTTCTTAAGCGCTGGTCGCTCTCTGCGGTTGAGCTTAAAACTACAGGTCGATTCATTTTTTATCCTATTGTGAGCTGATGAAGGAAGGGAAATAGATGTCTCTAATTAACCCTGCTTTGCATACTGAGTTTAAACAGCGGTCTGTTAGGTTACGAATGCTATCAATGTGGGGGGGCCTTTGTACTGGTTATTTGTATTTTCGCCAATACGGTTTTCTTTCTTTCTAGGACTTTATAGCGGGGAACAAGGATTAGGATGTTAGGACTGATGCTTTTGAATTACTTCTTTTGATATGGGATTTTGGGTTTTTGTTTAGTGTGCTCGCTAAGATTTTTCTTTCAATCTTATGCCTACGTATTCCCGTTTACCGAAACAGGGAAATCAGAGCGTTCGTAGTCCCTCCTATTCTATGGGAGGAAATGGTTGTTTTTGGTGTCTTGTTCAAAGCCCAAGACGTGAAGCGAAAAGGTAGTTTGTATCTTGTTCAAAGCCCAAGATGTGAAGCTGAAAGGTCTATTTGACTTTAGAGAGAACTTGTCATCTCTAAAGAGGGGGTTGTATGTCACAACTGTTTTATAAAGGAGAATTACTTTAACCGGGATACGCGGATCCTAGCAATGCCATAATTTCCTTTATAGGGGGTTTTAACCTGAAGGGCAAGACTTTAACTCAGTGTAGAGCAATGCTATCTTTCCTTAGGAATTTCTTATGCTAAAAGAGGGACAGTGGCATGGATGTAGATGATCCAGAGGCTTGCCGCTTACAGCGATTAGATGAAGAGGAAAGGAGTTGTTGATGTTTGTGTACTGTGAATGAGGCACAACTGATGCTAAAAGGTTGATTGGATCAACTAGTGGTTTTCCTAAGAGGAGGCAATTATGTGTCTCGTACAAAGCCCGAGAGAGAGGCTAAAAGGTTTTGACTCAACGATGGAATCTTTTGGTATCTCGTATAAAGCCTGAGATGGAGGATAAAGTTTGTTTGGATCAATAAGAACCTTTTTGTATCTCGTATAAAGCCCGAGATGGAGGCGAAAGGGGTGATTGACTCAACGAGGGAGTCTCTTATGTGTCTCATACAAAGCCCGAGAGAGAGGCTAAACGTTGTTTGACTCCGCTAGGGAGAATCATTGTACAAAGCCCAAGAGGAGGCTAGGGTGACTGTTTCAGTTAAGTGACAGGTCCAGTATACTGATTTTAAAAGAGAAAATCAGTTCTTATATGAGCAACATTGTACTCATGGATTTGATTCAAGGATCCGGGTTATTCCTGTTCTTTAAGGAAGCGGGAAATCCGAAGGGTATTGAGACTGTCCGAGTCTACGGGTTTTCTTCCTATTCTTGAAGGGTGCTTGAGAATGTCATTGAGACTCAAGGGAATTAGATTGTCCAAGTCTAGAGTTTCATCTTTTGTACTATGCTTTGAGAAACAGTAGTAGACTCTATGAAAGGACTGTTCTATGAAGATGACTAGGTTCTGTTCCTATACCTCTAGGAGGTCGTCGGGACAATTTGTACGAAGCCCAAGAGGAGGCTGGAAACTTTTAAGAAGCCGATCGGTCCTTGTACGAAGCCCAAGAGGAGGCTATCAATCCCGGAGGAAGAGATCATTATACGAAGCCTAAGAGGAGGCTGTGAATACTTCTAAGAAGCCGTAGGGTCCTTGTACTATGCCCAAGAGGAGGCGGGGTTGCTTTTAGGAACCCTGTGGGTCCTTGTACGATGCCCAAGAGGAGGCCAATGCTTTTAAGAAGCCGATGGGTCCCCAAACCCCGAGAAATTCAAGGCAATGCTATTCACCGAGAATAGATCAAAGTCAGGAAAGTTCGAGAATTTGGAAGAAACTCAAAGATGCCATTTCACGGAGAATACATTCATCTTGGGGAGTAGAGTTTCTTGACAATTCCTAATGAGGACAGCCGAAGAGAAGACTGTATCTGGTGATCCTATTGGGGATCTAGTTGTCTATTTCTACGAATAAATGAAACGGCGTCACCTAGTTCTAGACGTAGTTGCCGGGGAAACTCGAAATATCTTTACTATTATTACACAGTTGATATGAGTTTATGAAAGAAGACTTACAGTGAAATAGCCCCACAATACAGTTATATGTATATGAAAGCGGTAAATGAAAGCGGATAAACACTTACTCGATTGTAGAGCTTCCATGCTGTTTGGTTAGTTGTTCAACAAAGAAAGATTGAAAACAACAGTATATTCAAAATCAAAGGAGAAAGTGCTTTGAAAAAGAAAGTTTTGGGGCTTACAGCTCAAGGAGAGGCCCAGGGTTTTATTAGTGAGCGCACTGTTGAATTTGTACAGAGGGACTTATACAAGTGACTGAGGCCCAAAAAGGTTTTCTGTACAAAGGGATGGGTCTTACACTCTCTCAAGAGGCCCAAAAGGTTTAAATAAAAAGAGTGGGGCTTATAACACGAGGGTAGGCCCAATTGATTTTTCGTTAAAAATGGCGATCGCACCGAGGTTTTCTTTTAACGCAGAGGGACTTATACAATAAGTGAGGCCCAAATGATTTTGGTTAAAAGGGGGTTGGGTCTTACACTCTAATAGAGGCCCAAAATGTTTTGAATGGGTCTTATAGCTCAAGGAGAGGCCCAATTGATTCTTTGAATAGGCGACGATCGCGCCGTTTGTTTTTGACGGTATCGGGACTTATACAATACACTGAGGCCCAAAATGTTTTGGTGAAGAAAGGATTGGGTTTTACACTCTATTAGAGGCCCAAAAAGTTTTGAAAATGATTTATGAGGGTTGAATTAATCCAAAAACCCTAATTTGTTTTCAAAAATGTATTTAATTGAATAAAAATTCAATTAAAAATGATCAAAATTGTTTAACATATGAAAAACAAATTGTGATTTTGGATTAATGCTTAAAAAATTAAGTATTGACCTACAAAATAATTAGAAAGCATTAAAAGTTGCAAAATCAATGTAGAAAAAATATTTAACATGTCAAAAACAATTAAAATATTAATTCTTTGCAAAAATATCAATTATATGAAATAAATAATATTTTTGGGATTTTTTGATAAAATAAAATATTTTAACATTTTTGTGAATTATTAAAAAAAGAATCAACTCAAAATCATTAAAACTCAGAGAGAAATTAATTTTTGAATCAATTAAATAAAATCATAAAATTCGAATATTTGAATTTATGAAAAAGGCGCCAAGAACACAAGCAAGAACACGCGCGTTTTTCTGGTTTGGCTGATTTGCGTTTTCCATCCAATCTCACTGAATACGTAATCATATTATGCAATCCACATATTATTATGCTCGTCTCAACCTCACGATCATGTCTATAACACTTAATTTCATTTAAATTAAACATAAAACATGAAATCACGAAGAAACCTCAAGAACCCTAATTTCTGCATGAAGGCTAGGATTTTTGATACACGATTCAAACAATGCAATTAATTGAGGGAAAACATTCCATGCATGATTATGAACATATGGCCAAATTATTGTGCGAGGAAATATGCATAGATTGAGAGATGACCAAGTATATGCTTACCTCTAAGCCGTGACAGCAAGTGCAATGTGATTTTTGACTTGGAGGTGTTACAGATGAGTGGTGATGATCTGAACAACTTCCCTACACCCTATGGAGTGTGTTTGAATGGTTGGACTTGATTGAAATTGGCTGGATCACTTTGTGGTACCTCAGCTGAAACTTGGTTGAAAATTTGAGCAACCAGCTGGTGATTTTGTGAAATTGGTGTTTCAGAAGTGATCTAAGTGTTTGATCAGTTCATATGTGATGTATGTGAGGTGTGTGAGTGATTGGTTTGATTGGAATTGCTCTTAAACTCAAAACCCGATAGTGACTTGCCTTAGAAGGCAAAATTGGAGTGAAAGAAGAGATTTTGAGGAAAGCATCTATTTGATGGCTTTGGTGTACTCAAACTGATCACAATTGAGCTCTATTTATAGTAGAGCAAGTTTGTTTTTCAAGGAATAGTGAATGGCAGCTGGTAAGTAGGTTTGGCCAATGTTGGCAAATGAAAATGCAAGTCTCCTCTAGCCATTGACTAGAGGTTAGGGCACAGAGCTTTGGTTCCCTTGGTCTTGGATAAGTCTTGACTGATTTCAGATGAGAATGGCTCAATCCATGCCACCTTGATGCTTCCATTGAATGCTTCAATCCAAATTTGGAGTCTTGTCCCTATTTTGGCCATTCTAGGTTCAACATGCTATTTCTTGTTCCATGGACTTTGGAGGCTTGGCTCAGTGATTGTCCCCTTTAGATTCAATCCTCAGAGGTGTCCAAGTGGATAGGAACATTTGAATTTGGCTGATTTTGGCAAATCGAGCCAAAATGCAAAATCTACCTCGCCTTTGACAGATTTCAGCAAGGCAACTTGACAATGTCATATCTCATGGGGTAAGTTGAATTTGGCAATGTTCTTGGCCATTTTCGAAAGCCCTTACATGATACAACAACTGTTTGAACAAGTTTGGTTTTGATCTCTTTTGATTCCAAGTGAAAAATCCCTCTAAATTTGGCAAAAAGTGAAGCAAAATCTGTCTTAGTGAAATTTTCACTAAGTGTTGGAACAAAGTGTGATTTCTTGATTTTGATCACTCCATAACTCAAAATCCTTAATGAATTGGACTTAGGTCTAGTTGAAGTTTTTGTAGAGGGTAATGAGGGCTACAAATCCATATTTGGATGAGAAAAAATGGCCATGTGGTTTAGGAGTTATGATCCTCCAAAGTTAGTGTATTAGTGGTACTTTTTCCATAACTTAGAAAAATTTCTAAGTTTTATGGTTACCCCTTTTACAAGTTATCCAACATTCTTTGATTTTTCTTGATGAATGATGATTCAAATCATACATTAACATCATTTTAGGGTTAAAAATCCATTTTGGTGAAAAATCTCAAAAAGTCAAAGTTGACTTTTGTGCATAGTTGACTTTTTATCAGATGAATTCCAAATTGTGCAATTCTTCAAGAAATCATGTCCTTGACCTAAATCAAACTTGATGGACATATTCCATGGGTGTCATAAGGTATATTGGGGCATGTCCTAAGGTTTGGGAGCATGTCCTGGTCAAAAGTCAAAGTTACAGTTGACTTTCCTCGCGAAACCCTAATTGTGGTGCAGATGAAAATGAGACTTGTTGCTCAAGCTTCTTGGATTAATCCATTGTTCCAAATGGATCAATATAGTTCATTAGAGACCTTCAAATCATGTCTTGAGGTCTTGTCTCTTGATTTGTCCCAAAAGTCAACTTAGGGGTGAATTAGGTCAAGAAACCCTAATTCCTGATTTTTGATGTATGCATCCCTTGAGGTCAAATTGACTTGATGCTTGGGTCCATGAGGCTCCATGGAGTACATTAGGTTGTGTTTTGGATCTTTGGCTTATGCCCAGATGAAACTTCCCATCTAGAGGTCCTGGTCGACCAAAACCCTAATTTGGTGATACTGGCGATCTTGAGACTTGATCCACCTAGAAGGGAGCAACCTTGTGCTTAATCCTTGAAGTGGGAGTCCCTTTTGATCCATTGTGGATGTTTGAGAGGTTAGACAAGTTGAAGATCATGTCATTCCTTGATTGATCCTTTGTCTAAGGCTCTGAGAGGGCTTAAAACCCTAATTTTGATTGTAGTGAATGCTCAACAACCCTTGAGGCATTTGGTTCATCCATATTGTGATGATGATTTGCACAATGATGGGAAACCTTAGTGGTCAAAATTTGGGGTATGACAGATGCCCCTATTTAATCTTCTTGGACCCGAAGGTGTGAATGACGAAGGTATTCGGGCATTCGGGGTGCAAGAGGATTAAATATCGGAATACCCAAAATTTTGATGGTGGTTATGAATGGCGGATCGCATCCATCTTCTTTTGCTGAGCAATGATGCTTAGAAAAGGTAAACTTCCCCTCGATCCTGGTCTTCAGCCAAGGAACTGGTCTCAGTTTTCATTTGAGATAAACCTCCCCTCGATCCTGGTTTCCTACCAGGGAACTGGTCTAAGTTTCTGATTTAAACTTCCCCTCGATCCTGGTTTCCTACCAAGGAGCTGGTCTTAGTTTCTTTTGTCAATAAACTTTACTGACAAGGGACGCTATTCGTAGTGGCTTTCCTTCAAACTTCTCGCCGAATTTTCCTGGGGAGATGTCATTTGAGTGGAAAAAGTTTTGATGTCAGACTTGCTGGGAAACCCAGCCGTATGAGTTGTAGAGGTGCACAAACTTCTCTGTTGGAGATGCCATTTGTCGATTCTACTGGGGGAAAGAGAGTATCTTGAGAGACTGTTTCCACTTGGCGATATTACATCATACTTTTATCGGGATCTTCCCCGAGAAATGCCATATGATGGGGTCCAATTTTGAGGTGCCGATGACCTTTTCATCAGCGGATTTTCGGAGAAATACTGATGCATTGCCGAACCCTTGCTTAAGAGGCTTTCTCTGGGGATCTTCTTTAATCCGGGAAAGCAAGGATATCATCTTTAATGGCGAAGAGTGACATCTGTTGAAGGTTCTCTGGCCTTTTAGAGGTTCAAGTTATCAAAGTGGTCAAGGACCGTCTCTAATCCAGAGATAAACGGGAGAGAGATTGCTTAGATGATTCTCTTCCCAACGAGGAAGGGTCCGACAACTCGATTGAGAGGACTTTTATCACTAGGGGATAAGACCGACTAGAGTGATAGCGATGCAATATGAAATGTAAATGCAAATCAATAATGAATGATGTATGCATGTATATGCTGACAAAACTGACGCGACACACAAACTAAAAGATGAACATGACTGGATACTCGGCCATCGCGGGGCGTACAGAGATATCGCTGGTTCAAGATAGTAATTCCACCTTGCTTAGGAGAGATAATCCCTGCGGGGAATACCGTTGATCGGGCTTAGGAGATGGGAACTCGGCCGAGGCGTGTCAGACGAAACAAGGTCTCTGACACAGTTGATCCCTTCATTCAGGCGTACTGGTTTAGAAGGAGTACTTTGATTCTGTACTTTGAAGTTCGAACACCTTTGGAGACGCGATTGATGTTCTTTCGATGTTTAACAGTCAAAAGAAATTGCCATCTTTATTTTAAAAGCAGAAAAAGTTTTAACAAGTAAATTCATTTTTGTTTCATTTCAAGAATCGTTAGTCATGTTAACAACGTCGTTCTGTAAAGCTAAAACAAGCAAGAATTACAAACAAAAGCACAAGGCTCAAATTTTATTGATAAGATGGAGATCAGCCATACGCGTGATTCCATTGAGTATTTACAAAGTTTGAAAATGGTAATTTAC
Source organism: Lathyrus tuberosus (assembly GCA_022829125.1). NCBI lineage: Eukaryota > Viridiplantae > Streptophyta > Magnoliopsida > Fabales > Fabaceae > Lathyrus > Lathyrus tuberosus. The sequence continues at coordinate 10,126,016 of JALAZF010000049.1, read as the reverse complement.
AGGGAAAAGAGCTACGTTGAAACATAACGACCACTATCCTCCTACCAACTTTGAATTCAGGGCATCCTGAGCTTCTGTCGAAGATGACCTTGACTGGAGTTTTCCTTTGATGGATGATGTAACTGCTGTTGCTGAGGGACTTACCTTTGTTGAACATAGTTACTTGCCATTATCCCTAATTTTTGCCTGGATTGTACTATGATGTTCCCAATCCACCGGGATGATTTTTTTCATGTCTCTAACTTTTGCCTGGACCGCCCTTTCGGGTTTTCAATCCACCGAGACGTTTTTTTTTAGGCGAAGTATTTCTTGACTACATCAACATTCGTGGGATAGGCAAATTCCTCTCTGTCCATGGTTGCAAGTCTCAAGGCACCGTCTGAGAAAGCTTTCGTGACCACATAGGGGCCATCATAATTTGGAGTCCATTTGCCCCGAGAATCAGTGAGAAAATATTGTATCTTCTTGAGCACGAGGTCTCTTTTTCTGAAGACACGAGGTCGAACCTCTTTGTCAAACGCCCTCTTCATTCTCTGTTGATACAACTGACCGTGGCATAGTGCCGTTATTCTCTTTTCTTCGATCAGATTGAGTTCGTCATGTCGACTTTGACACCATTCAGCTTCGGTGAGCTTTACTTCCATCAATACCCGGATTGATGGGATCTCTACTTCTATGGGGAGAACTGCCTCCATGCCATATACTAGAGAGAAAGGGGTAGCCCCTGTTGAAGTGCGGACAGATGTGCGATAACCGTGAAGAGCAAAGGGTAACATCTCGTTCCAGTCTTTGTAGGTCACAACCATCTTTTGAACAATCTTCTTGATGTTCTTGTTAGCCGCTTCTACCGCCCCGTTCATCTTGGGTCGGTAGGGAGATGAGTTATGATGTTCGATCTTGAACTCTGCGCACAACTCTTTCATCATCTTGTTGTTCAAGTTAGATCCATTATCAGTAATGATCTCGCTTGGAACACCATAACGGCAGATGATATTGTTTTTGATAAATCGGACCACCACTTGTCGGGTTACATTAGCGAATGACGCTGCTTCGACCCACTTGGTGAAGTAGTCAATGGCTACGAGGATGAACCGACGTCCGTTTGAAGCCTTGGGCTCAATCATGCCAATCATGTCGATTCCCCATATGGAAAATGGCCATGGGGAAGAAAGAACTTTGAGATGTGATGGCGGTACATGAATTTTGTCGGAGTATATCTGACACTTGTGACACCTCCTCATGTACTTATAGCAGTCGGATTCCATTGTCAACCAATAGTACCCTGCTCTGAGAATTTTTCTCGCCATTGTGTGTCCGTTGGCATGAGTGCCAAAGGATCCTTCGTGAATTTCTTTCATAAGCATGTCTACTTCTGGTCTGTCTACGCATCGGAGCAAGATCATGTCGAAATTTCTCTTATAGAGAGTGTCACCGCTCAGGAGGAAGTTTCCAGCCAATCTTCTGAGGGTTTTCCAGTCTTTTCTGAGTGCCCCAGATGGGTACTCTTGTTTCTGAAGGAAGCATTTGATATCGTGGTACCAAGGTTTGTCATCTATGACTGCTTCAATCGTGAAGACGTAAGCGGGCCGTTCAAGGCGCATTATGTCGATCATAGGTATGTCATTCCATTGACCTACACTAATCATGGAAGAGATAGTGGCTAAAGCATCAGCCATGTGATTTTCATCACGAGGGATGTGATGAAACTCAACTCTGTTGAAGAAGGGTAACAACCTTCTTGCATAGTCTTTGTAAGGAATCAATCCTGATTGGTATGTGTTCCAATCTACTTTTATCTGATTGATAACCAAGGCTGAGTTGCCATATACATCCAAGTTTTTGATCCTTAAATCAATCGCTTCCTCGAGACCCATAATACAAGCTTCGTATTCGGCCTCGTTGTTCGTACACTTGAACGTAAGTCGAGCAGTGAAAGGAATGTGGATACCCTGAGGTGTTATGATGATTGCCCCAATTCCGTTTCCATAATGATTAACTGCTCCGTCAAAGATAAGTCCCCATTGGGAACCTGGTTCTGGCCCTTCACTGGGTAGTGGTTCATCGCAGTCTTTCATTTTTAAATACATGACATCTTCGTCTGGGAAGTCAAACCCGATTGATTCTTGATCGTTAATCGGTTGATGAGCCAAATGATCGGCTAAAATACTTCCCTTAACAGCTTTCTGAGCGTGGTACTCTATGTCATATTCTGATAACAACATCTGCCAACGGGCAATTCTTCCCGTAAGAGCAGGTTTTTCGAAGACGTACTTGATTGGATCCATTTCGGAGATCAACCAAGTAGTATGACGAATCATGTACTGGCGAAGACGTTTGGCTGCCCAAGCCAAAGTGCAGCAAGTTTTCTCAAGCATTGTGTACCGAGTCTCGCAGTCGGTGAATTTCTTGCTCAAATAGTAGATGGCAGACTCTTTCCTTTTAGTTTCGTCTTGTTGGCCAAGTACACATTCCATTGAGTCCTCTAGGACTGTGAGGTAAATGATCAGTGGTCTTCCTTCCACTGGAGGTGATAGAATCGGAGGATTCAACAGATATTCCTTAATACTGTCGAAGGCAGTTTGGTAATCTTCTGACCAAACGCAATCCTGGTTCTTTTTCAGTAATTTGAAAATCGGCGCACATGTGGCAGCCATAAGGAATATGAATCTGGAGATGTAGTTTAAACGTCCCAAGAATCCTCTGACTTGTTTTTCAGTTTTCAGAGAAGGCATTTCTTGAATGGCTTTGACCTTGTCAGGATCAACCTCAATTCCTTTCTGGATGACGATGAACCCTAGTAGTTTCCCTGAACGGACACCGAAGGTGCACTTGTTGGGATTCAAGTGGAGCTTGAATTTTCTCAAACGTTCGAACAATTTTGACAGATGCTCAACGTGCTCACTCTCTGTTTTTGATTTTGCAATCATATCATCCACATATACCTCGATTTCCTTATGTATCATGTCATGAAACAGAGTAGTCATGACCCTTTGATAGGTTGCCCCGGCGTTCTTCAAACCGAACGGCATTACCTTGTAACAAAAGGTACCCCATGGGGTAATGAACGAAGTTTTCTCCATGTCTTTCGGCACCATTTTGATCTGGTTATAGCCCGAGAATCCATACATGAAGGAGAATACTTTGAACTTTGATGTGCTGTTAATCAACATGTCAATGTGTGGTAAAGGAAAGTCGTCCTTTGGACTTGCCTTGTTCAGATCTCTGTAATCAACACACATTCTGACCTTTCCATCCTTTTTTGGAACGGGTACGATATTGGCTAACCATTGAGGATATTCAGATGTAGCGAGGAAACCTACGTCAATCTAATTCCGTATCTCCTATTTGATTTTGATGGCCATGTCCGGGTGAGTCCGTCTTAACCTTTGCTTTACTGGCGAACATTCCAATCTTAATGGTAAGTGATGTTCCACGACGCTGGTATCCAACCCTGGCATATCCTGATAGGACCAAGCGAATACATTGGGGAATTCTTTGAGAAGCTTTATCAAACCCTCTCTGGCAGTTGGACTGAGCAGTGCCCCAATCCTGATTTTTTTTCTCTCTTGCTCTGAACCCAAGTTTACCGTTTCCAACGGTTCTTTGTGAGGTTCAATGGACCTTTCCTCTTGTCTGAGTAGTCGGGAGATCTCTTCTGGAATTTCGTTGTCATTTTCTTCTTCAGCCTCAAATACCGGTAACTCAAAGTTAGGAGAAGGCATCGGATCATATGTTTCAACGGGGTTTAAAACAAGCAATCTGCATGACGTGATGATTCGTGTTTAGAAGAGATAGAGAAAATGCAAAAGTGTGTGCAGTGTATATTTTTTTTTACTGCTTGTTTTTATGATTGAATTGTTTTTTAGGATTACCATTTTCTGAAAGAGCAAAAAGAAAACAACAATTAATGCGGAAATTACAGAACAACGTTATTTTATTAATGAACAAGTCGACTCTTGAAACTACAACTCTATAAAACAAAACTCTGTCGCTTCGGGCAAAGCGAAGAGGGAAATTTACAGAAAGCGAGCCCTATCAAAACATCCGTTTCACCTGGGCAGGGTGAAAGGTTAAAGATGGCAATTACTTTGACTGATGAACGATCATCGGAACCTCGACGGCAACCCATTGGCGGCGAACTCCTCGGTGAATCACAAAGTTTGGCACCTTCCTTGATTTGTCTTCAGAAATAACGCTGATTTCTGGTGGAGCAGGATCATTGGAATCTGTCTCCCAGGCAGAATTGTCGTAGGAGAATTCCTCTGTTGCATTTTGCATAGCATTTGTGCTCTCAGCTGTATCCCCCAATCCAGTTGGCTGGATGTCTTCGAGCCTGATACGAGAGCTTTCGGGAGCGGTGTACTTGACCATATAGTCGTATTTTCCATTTGGTTCTCCCAGAGTGTCCCAAATTTCTTTGGAACTGGAGGAGTCATCTCTCTCAATGACGTTGACCTCGGGAAAAGCATAGTTGATGAACTCAAGTCCTGCAAACGTTGCGAATTCATCTTCATGTTGAGTAGTTTCTGAATGACCTGAGTGTTGATCCCATGGTATGGTGGGGACACAGGTATTCTGTTCAATGACGGTCAGCTGATTTTCATTGTTCGGCTGACTTTCTTGCCCCAAATTTCCTGGGTAAGGTTGCCACATTGGAAGACCATCCATCGGGCCATAGTAGGTGTAGTCAAAATTATCTTTCATCGGAGTGTCTTCCTCTAATGAATTTGGCGGAGCGCGGCATCCTTCCGGATCACAATCCCCGTAGATCATTTCGACATCTGATCTTGGTATAAATCTCGGACTTTCTGTAGGAAAGCAAAAAGGCATAGGCACCTCTTCCTGAGACATATAACCGTCCTTGTTAAGGTAGGACTTCCATTCTTCATCTGTGTCAGAGGGATCTTCCTCATTGATAGCATGAACTGTCTGAGACACTAGGTGAAGAAAACCTCCACTGTGGAAGAAGTTTTGAAGGGGATGAAGACTTTCATCGTTGGCAACTGTCCGGGTACAGGTTGCAGAAAAACCAAGACCCTTCTTTGTTTTATTGTCAATAGGAATGACAAGTTGTCCCCATCCGTTTGTATCGGTACTCTCGACCGCTTTAATAGTATCTTTGTATGAGGAAATCGAGGTTCCTCCTTTGAATTGATTGTTCTCGCTCACCGACAGTGCTTGGAACTGAGTTCCAATAACCTCCTCGGGTTCTATACCAGTAAATGATGACAAGTTGCTTACAAGCAAGGCCTGTTCCCCATAAACTGTGACAAGTTGGTCGTTCTTGACGAATTTTAGCTTTTGGTGGAGGGTCGAAGTGACCGCTCCAGCCTGGTGTATCCAAGGTCTTCCTAATAAACAACTGTATGTTGCCCAGATGTCCATGACCTGGAAAGTGACTTGGAAAGTGTGAGGACCAATAGTTATGGGAAGATCAACTTCGCCGATAACCGTCTTTCTGGATCAGTCGAATGCTTTGACGACAACCTCGCTAACCCTCATCGGAGGTCCTTTGAATGATAATTGCATCAAAGTGGACTTCGGCATGACATTCAGGGCTGACCCTGTGTCTACCAGTACGCTGGCTAAAGCATTGTCCTGGCAGTTAACTGTGATATTGAGCGCCATGTTATGACGGCGACCCTCTTCTTGTAATTCCTCATCACTAAATCCCAAATTATTGCAGGAAGTGATGTTAGAGACAATGCTATCGAACTGTCTGATTGTTACGTCTTGTTCCACAAAGGCTTGTTCCAAGACTTTCTGTAGAGCCTCCCTGTGGGCTTCTGAACTGAGTAACAGTGATAACACTGAGATCTTTGAAGGAGTCTGTAACAGCTGATCAACAATGTTATATTCACTCCTTTGGATGAGCTTCAGCATCTCATCATTATTTTTCAAAAGGTCGGGATTACTGGATTGACCGACTGGGGGATCGGGAGCTTCTGTCTGAAGTTCCTTTTCCTTGTTAAGTTCCCCAACCCCTCAGTTGAAGATTCTACCACTCCGTGTTACTCGACTGATGTCTGCAATATTCACAACGGAGGGTAATGGAATTTCCTTTCCATTTTCAATTATTGTTGCACCGTATTTGTAAGGGATCGCCTTAGCTGATTCACACGGTAGCGGTCCTGGTAGATAGATGACTACAGGAGCCTTCTGATTTTTCTGACCATCATAAGTAATCTCGATTCGTTCCCGGTTGGGAACTTTAGATTCGTCAAGTAGAGGAATAATGGCGAAAACATCCCTGGTCCTGTAATGACCAGAGATCGTGACAACATCCTCAACTTGCTCGGCAAGGTAGTTCGGCGACCAGTTGATGGGTCCAGAACCCGAATAGGGACGAATTTCTCCACGATCGACCTGACCCTGAAAAGCTGCTCTCACAAGGTAACACCCTTGGTTACTTTCCGAACAGACACTATAACTGTCATAATTGTGTAGTGGCACCTGGCCACGCCCACTTTGAATACAATGTAACCTCACTAGGTTAGCTTCCACTGATCGGACATCCTGACTTTGACGACGAGTAGGATTCCTGTTACTGATACTAATTTGCTGAGTATCTTCATCCATGTAAATTGGCATCCACCAATGATTTAACAAGTGCTGAAGTGCCTCCTGGACAAGGGTACAACCTCGATCGTTTTCGCAACCCGCTTTACAGCTTTGATAGTCATGTGATATTAAGAATCCGAGTCGGACCTGCTCAGCATGTAACTCTACCAGGTTGGTATTCATCACGCGAATATCGAAGATCTGAACCATGTTGATTTGATAGGAGTTCCTATCATGGTAGTCTTGGATCCATCCAAGATCCATCTGACGCTGGAGGGCCTCCTGTATGAAAGAGCATCCCTGTTTGTTTACCGAACAAATCAGACAAGAACTGTAATCGTGCCGCGGCAGATTATGATACTGGCTTTGCCTTGAGTGCATTGCCACCAAGTTGACATTCATTGCACGGATATCGTGGTTCTGAATGACGTTATAATTCGTGTAGACCATGTTAACTCCACGAACTCGGTGCTCTTGGATCCATCCGAGATCCATTTGTTCCTGTAGAGCTGCTTGCACCACAGAACATCCTTGATTGTTTTTAGAGCAGATATCACACTGGTGATAGTTATGAGGTGGCACATGGCCATATCCACTCTGTCTACAATGCATCTTGACCAAATTGGTTTTCAACAAGAGTACATCGTGAATTTGATAGACATCGTTAGTCTCTCCTTCTATCAAATTGACTGCAGCCTTCTCATGTTGAGGCAGCGGGTTCGTGAGAACATTGGGATTCGTATCCTTGAAAGATAAGACCCCGCTCCTAACAAGTTTTTGCACGTCGGACTTGAAATTGAGACAAGTCTCTATGTTATGCCCTGAACCTCCTTGATGATAAGGGCATGTCTGATCCACCTTAAACCAAAAAGGCGGATTTTCCGGTACTGTAAGAGGAGACTTAGTCTGAATGTGCCCCTTAGCCAGTAGTAATGGAAACAGTTTTGCATACGTCACGGGTATAGGATCAAATCCTGGCGGCCGTGTTGTACGGTTGTTGTTATATGGAGGACGAGCCTGCTGAAGAGGTTGTTGTGTCCTTTGCTGGTCAGGTTGGCTCTGCGCAACCTGAGGTTGATACGTAGGAATAGACGCAGGGTTGATAGCAGGAGTCACAGCTGCTACCGGTTGATAACGTCGTCTTTGCTTTCTGAGAGAGATATTCCCAATATCTTGCTCTTTTTTCTTAGGGAGAGCACTACCATATTTTTTAGTACCGCTCGTCGACCCAGTGTCTTTTACCAAACGTCCTTCTCGGACGGCTTCCTCAAGACGTACACCCATGCCGACCATTTCGGTGAAATCACTGGGCGCACTGGCAACCATTCGGTCATAGTAAAATGAGCTTAAGGTCTTTAAGAAGATCTTTGTCATCTCTTTTTCCTCAAGAGGTGGACAAATTTGAGCGGCAATTTCACGCCACCTTTGAGCATACTCCTTAAAGGTTTCCTTTTCCTTTTGCGACATTGATCTGAGTTGATCTCTGTCGGGTGCCATGTCCAAATTGTATTTGTATTGTTGGACGAAGGCAATACCAAGATCTCTGAATGTGCTGATCGTAGTACGGTTTAAACCCATGTACCATTTAAGTGCGGCACCGGTTAAACTATCCTGAAAGTAGTGAATCAGTAGGTCCTGATTCTCCGTCTGGGCTGACATCCGCCGAGCGTACATCACCAGATGGCTTTAAGGGTAAGGGTTACCCTTATATTTTTCAAAGTCGGGCACTTGGAACTTGTGCGAGACTTTAGGGACTAAGCAGAGATCTGCGGCGTCCTTTCCAAATAAATCTTGACAGCGAATGGCCTGCAGTTCCTTCTGCATTTCCAAGAACTGTTCCTGGAATTCATCCATTCTGTCAAACATAGTTTCCTTCTTACCAGAAGGTGTTGGTGGAATCTGTCCTTCCGGGACAGTGTGCACCACAGGGGGTGGTACCGTGACTATGGTAGTGAATCTTGGCATCTCCCGAAGTTTGTAACCTTCAGGAGTCTTCAGTATGCCCCTGGCATCTTCGCTTTCCCTAAGTTTGTAACCTTCAGGCCCAGCGGCTTCTGTTGTGATTCCCTGATCCTCAGTGATCGGCGGAACATATCCTTCCAGGATATAGTTAACAGGCATGCCCCAAGGACGATCTTTCGGCATCTGATACCTAGGATCATACTTCTCCACTACAGGCGTTGAGGTGATCTCTGAGATCACAGTTCTTTGTAGCTGAGCTTCTGCCATGGCTTGCATGTCGTTACGAAGCTTTCTCATATCCTCTCTCAGAGCGTCAATCTCTTCTTTCAACTCTCTGTTTTCTTCCTCAAGATCATCCATCCTTTTCTGAAGATTGGCCCGAGTATTATACGAATGAGACAGTTTGACTCTAGAATCAAGACACAAACATGAGATTCGTAGGGAAGAAGAATACGCGATGTGAGAATGATGAATGCAATGATTATATTAATTGTTTAAGGTTTAATCAAAATAAAATTCGACAATTAGATTGCAAATATCAAACGGTGGGGAAACCCCTTTTTATTGAAATTCAAAAGATTACATAAGTGGAAGTACAGTAGATTACAAAGTGCAGAAACAGAAACCTAAACTAATGGGTCCCGAGTCCTCTCTGAAGAGAAGTCGGGTGCTGATTCTGGTACCTTCCTTTTCTTTAACCGGGGCTCTTGGGCCGTTGTCGGGTTGTCACTCCTTTGCCAGGTGAAAGGAGCGAGCAAATTCCTTTGGTCATCTTGATTATCTACAGCATGTTGCTCCAAAATTTCAATCAGAGCATATTTTTCTTTTAGTAATTGCTGTATTTTGATGCACTCTATGACGAGGGTGCGGTACTTGTTCTTCCAAGACCTTCTCTCCTTTTGAATTTTGTTGAGAGTAACCTGAAGCTTTTCAGTTTCCGTCATGAAGTACATGACAGATTCCCTTGGCAGAAGAATTTCGTAACGAGGATAAGGCATCTTTATCTTGAGAGCTCTAGTTTGTACCCAATGGAGATAAGGCTCCACCGAGACACAGTCCGGTTTTCCCAGAGACTCTCGTCCTTTCTTATGAACATGCTTCCAAGCGTGCACTATTTCCATCTTTAGTGCTCTGTCGTTTTCTCCTTCTTTGAAGAAAAGACCTTCCAGATGAACACCCAGTGGGATGTGTCTCATCGGGTATCCAAATTGACGGCGAACCAATACCGGATGGTAGTTGATTCCTCCTTTAGTTCCTATAAGGGGTACGTTGGGGAAGTTTCCACAATGGTCAATGATCCTGATTCCCTCATAAATTCTATTACACCAATCTATATCAGAGTTGGTAAGAGACATGATCTTCTGCGACCAACGTAAGGCACTCTTGCAATCCCAAAAAGCAGCAGACTTGGGCAAGTGAGAGATAAACCATTTGTAAAGCAAAGGTATACAGCATGTGATCTCCCCTCCGCTGTACAAATTTCCCAGGTGTACAGAATGATACGCATCTGCGAACAAAGTCGGCACAGGATTTCCAATGAGAAAAACCTTAATGGAGTTAATATCGACGAAGTTATTGATGTTAGGAAACAAAAATAACCCGTAGGTGAGCAAGACAAAGATGCTTTCAAAAGCAGTCACGTTTCCTATACTGGCGAAGTACAGGGCTTTCTTTGTCAAGAACTGGGCTGGCAAACCTTGGATGCCACCCTTAGCGGTCATGTGAGTCCTGACCTCAGACTCGTCCAAATGAATTTCTCTTGCAATGGTCTGATTCTTTGGAATTTCTTCCAGTACAGAAAATGGAGCTCGATCCGTAATGTGTAGATCGATCAAGTGAGAATACTCCTCCAGCGTTGGTGCAAGCTGGTAATCCGAGAATGTGAAACAGTGATAAACCGGATCATAAAACTGAATGAGCGCATCCATGATTCCCTCAATCACATGGACTCTTAATAGTGGTAGCCAACCTCCATGCTTGGCTCTGAAAGCCTCTGGGTTAGTGATCATCCTCGCTAACCTTCTCAAATCCTCTAGTTTTGGAACCTTGAAGGTATACTGGTGAGTTCTCCTTCTACCGAAATCCATTAGTGCAATCTTTTTCTCTGATATTTGCAGTCACAGTCTTAGTTTATTTTGAAAAAACAGAGAGACTAGAAGAGAAGATTTTTGAATGTTTTAATGTTTTTAGATGAATGCATGAATGCAGCACACAAAAACATAGAAAAAACATGGGGTCAAAAGGGTCATTGTCATGAAGTCAAGGCTCTACCCATCCCCAAAGGTTTATACTAGGGTGATTTTTGTACTTGTACTCATTATCATCAGCTCCTCCCAGGAAAGCAAAACAACAAGCGGATCGCCAGCGAGTTGTAGTACAATCTTAGAGTAAGTGCCATTCACCGAGAATAGATCACCAGCCTCAAATGAGGGTAGTATCGTGTAACAACTATTTCTGATAGTTTCCGCACTACGAAAGGGTTTGGCTCCTCAGCTTCTCAGACTTAACAACCGGCCCATTGTCTAGGTGAGAGAATGGGTTGCATTGGTCAGCCTCCACTGAGGTTGATGGTCGACCCCGTCACCATCACTTATCTTAGGTGTATACTCATTCTTTCCACATACGGCATTACCCGCATTCCCATTAGCAAAAAAATAAACATGTATAGCAATTAGGAAAAGCAGTATATATATTTGTCATAAACATCCTAGACCTTTAAAAGCTATGAATCTTAAGTTCCAAACAGAAATGGGTTCCCCGGCGGAAGCCCCAATCTGTGGCTTCACACAAGAGATAAAAAGGAAGAAGAAAAACAGAGAGTATGCCCCACGGTGGGCGCCATTTTTTCTGTAGCGAGCGATTTTGGACGGGGTTCTTAAGCGCTGGTCGCTCTCTGCGGTTGAGCTTAAAACTACAGGTCGATTCATTTTTTATCCTATTGTGAGCTGATGAAGGAAGGGAAATAGATGTCTCCAATTAACCCTGCTTTGCATACTGAGTTTAAACAGCGGTCTGTTAGGTTACGAATGCTATCAATGTGGGGGGGCCTTTGTACTGGTTATTTGTATTTTCGCCAATACGGTTTTCTTTCTTTCTAGGACTTTATAGCGGGGAATAAGGATTAGGATGTTAGGACTGATGCTTTTGAATTACTGCTTTTGATATGGGATTTTGGGTTTTTGTTTAGTGTGCTTGCTAAGATTTTTCTTTCAATCTTATGCCTACGTATTCCCGTTTACCGAAACAGGGAAATCAGAGCGTTCGTAGTCCCTCCTATTCTATGGGAGGAAATGGTTGTTTTTGGTGTCTTGTTCAAAGCCTAAGACGTGAAGCGAAAAGGTAGTTTGTATCTTGTTCAAAGCCCAAGATGTGAAGCTGAAAGGTCTATTTGACTTTAGAGAGAACTTGTCATCTCTAAAGAGGGGGTTATATGTCACAACTATTTTATAAAGGAGAATTACTTTAACCGGGATACGCGGATCCTAGCAATGCCATAATTTCGTTTATAGGGGGTTTTAACCTGAAGGGGAAGACTTTAACTCAGTGTAGAGCAATGCTATCTTTCCTTAGGAATTTCTCATGCTAAAAGAGGGACAGTGGCATGGATGTAGATGATCCAGGGGCTTGATGCTTACAGCGATTAGATGAAGAGGAAAGGAGTTGTTGATGTTTGTGTACTGTGAACGAGGCACAACTTTGATGCTAAAAGGTTGATTGGATCAACCAGTGGTTTTCCTAAGAGGAGGCAATTATGTGTCTCGTACAAAGCCCGAGAGAGAGGCTAAAAGGTTTTGACTCGACGATGGAATCTTTTGGTATCTCGTATAAAGCCCGAGATGGAGACGAAAGGGGTGATTGACTCAACGAGAGAGTCTCTTATGTGTCTCGTACAAAGCCCGAGAGAGAGGCTAAACGTTGTTTGACTCCGCTGGGGAGAATCATTGTACATAGCCCAAGAGGAGGCTAGGGTGACTGTTTCAGTTAAGTGACAGGTCCAGTATACTGATTTTAAAAGAGAAAATCAGTTCTTATATGAGCAACACTGTACTCATGGATTTGATTCAAGGATCCGGGTTATTCCTGTTCTTTAAGGAAGCGGGAAATCCGAAGGGTATTGAGACTGTCCGAGTCTATGGGTTTTCTTCCTATTCTTGAAGGGTGCTTGAGAATGTCATTGAGACTCAAGGGAATTAGATTGTCCAAGTCTAGAGTTTCATCTTTTGTACTATGCTTTGAGAAACAGTAGTAGACTCTATGAAAGGACTGTTCTATGAAGATGACTAGGTTCTGTTCCTATACCTCTAGGAGGTCGTTGGGACAATTTGTATGAAGCCCAAGAGGAGGCTGGAAACTTTTAAGAAGCCGATTGGTCCTTGTACGAAGCCCAAGAGGAGGCTATCATTCCCGGAGGAAGAGATCATTATACGAAGCCTAAGAGGAGGCTGTGAATACTTCTAAGAAGCCGTAGGGTCTTTGTACTATGCCCAAGAGGAGGCGGGGTTGCTTTTAGGAAGCCTGTGGGTCCTTGTACGATGCCCAAGAGGAGGCCGATGCTTTTAAGAAGCCGATGGGTCCCCAAACCCCGAGAAATTCAAGGCAATGCTATTCACCGAGAATAGATCAAAGTCAGGAAAGTTCGAGAATTTGGAAGAAACTCAAAGATGCCATTTCACGGAGAATACATTCATCTTGGGGAGTAGAGTTTCTTGACAATTCCTAATGAGGACAGCTGAAGAGAAGACTGTATCTGGTGATCCTATTGGGGATCTAGTTGTCTATTTCTACGAATAAACGAAACGGCGTCACCTAGTTCTAGACGTAGTTGCCGGGGAAACTCGAAATATCTATACTATTATTACACAGTTGATATGAGTTTATGAAAGAAGACTTACAGTGAAACAGCCCCACAATACAGTTATATGTATATAAAAGCGGTAAATGAAAGCGGATAAACACTTACTCGGTTGTAGAGCTTCCATGTTGTTTGGTTAGTTGTTCAACAAAGAAAGATTGAAAACAACAGTATATTCAAAATCAAAGGAGAAAGTGCTTTGAAAAAGAATGTTTTGGGGCTTACAGCTCAAGGAGAGGCCCAGGGTTTTATCAGTGAGCGCACTGTTGAATTTGTACAGAGGGACTTATACAAGTGACTGAGGCCCAAAAAGGTTTTCTGTACAAAGGGATGGGTCTTACACTCTCTCAAGACGCCCAAAAGGTTTAAAGAAAAAGAGTGGGGCTTATAACACGAGGGTATGCCCAATTGATTTTTCGTTAAAAATGGCGATCGCGCCGAGGTTTTCTTTTAACGCAGAGGGACTTATACAATAAGTGAGGCCCAAATGATTTTGGTTAAAAGGGGGTTGGGTCTTACACTCTAATAGAGGCCCAAAATGTTTTGAATGGGTCTTATAGCTCAAGGAGAGGCCCAATTGATTCTTTGAATAGGCGACGATCGCACCGTTTGTTTTTTACGGTATCGGGACTTATACAATACACTGAGGCCCAAAATGTTTTGGTCAAGAAAGGATTGGGTCTTACACTCTATTAGAGGCCCAAAAAGTTTTGAAAATGATTTATGAGGGTTGAATTAATCCAAAAACCCTAATTTGTTTTCAAAAATGTATTTAATTGAATAAAAATTCAATTAAAAATGATCAAAATTGTTTAACATATGAAAAACAAATTGTGATTTTGGATTAATGCTTCAAAAATTAAGTATTGACCTACAAAATAATTAGAAAGCATTAAAAGTTGCAAAATCGATGTAGAAAAAATATTTAATATGTCAAAAACAAGTAAAATATTAATTCTTTGCAAAAATATCAATTATATGAAATAAATAATATTTTTTGGATTTTTTGATAAAATAAAATATTTTAACATTTTTGTGAATTATTAAAAAAAGAATTAACTTAAAATCATTAAAACTCAGAGAGAAATTAATTTTTGAATCAATTAAATAAAATCATAAAATTCAAATATTTGAATTTATGAAAAAGGCGCCAAGAACACAAGCAAGAACACGCGCGTTTTTCTGGGTTTGGCTGATTTGCGTTTTCCATCCAATCTCACTGAATACGTAATCATATCATGCAATCCACATATCATTATGCTCGTCTCAACCTCACGATCATGTCTATAACACTTAATTTCATTTAAATTAAACATAAAACATGAAATCACGAAGAAACCTCAAGAACCCTAATTTCTGCATGAAGGCTAGGATTTTTGATACACGATTCAAACAATGCAATTAATTGAGGGAAAACATTCCATGCATGATTATGAACTTATGGCCAAATTATTGTGCGAGGAAATATGCATAGATTGAGAGATGACAAAGTATATGCTTACCTCTAAGCCGTGACAGCAAGTGCAATGTGAATTTTGACTTGGAGGTGTTACAGATGAGTGGTGATGATCTGAACAGCTTCCCTACACCCTATGGAGTGTGTTTGAATGGTTGGACTTGATTGAAATTGGCTGGATCACTTTGTGGTACCTCAGCTGCAACTTGGTTGAAAATTTGAGCAACCAACTGGTGATTTTGTGAATTGGTGTTTCAGAAGTGATCTAAGTGTTTGATCAGTTCATATGTGATGTATGTGAGGTGTGTGAGTGATTGGTTTGATTGGAATTGCTCTCAAACTCAAAACCCGATAGTGACTTGCCTTAGAAGGCAAAATTGGAGTGAAAAAAGAGATTTTGAGGAAAGAATCTGTTTGATGGCTTTGGTGTACTCAAACTGATCACAATTGAGCTCTATTTATAGTAGAGCAAGTTTGTTTTGCAAGGAATAGTGAATGGCAGCTGGTAAGTAGGTTTGGCCAATGTTGGCAAATGAAAATGCAAGTCTCCTCTAGCCATTGACTAGAGGTTAGGGCACAGAGCTTTGGTTCCCTTGGTCTTGGATAAGTCTTGACTGATTTCAGATGAGAATGGCTCAGTCCATGCCACCTTGATGCTTCCATTGAATGCTTCAATCCAAATTTGGAGTCTTGTCTCTATTTTGGCCATTCTAGGTTCAACATGCTATTTCTTGTTCCATGGACTTTGGAGGCTTGGCTCAGTGATTGTCCCCTTTAGATTCAATCCTCAGAGGTGTCCAAGTGGATAGGAGCATTTGAATTTGGCTGATTTTGGCAAATCGAGCCAAAATGCAAAATCTGCCTTGCCTTTGACAGATTTCAGCAAGGCAACTTGACAATGTCATATCTCATGGGGTAAGTTGAATTTGGCAATGTTCTTGTCCATTTTGGAAAGCCCTTACATGATACAACAACAGTTTGAAAAAGTTTGGTTTTGATCTCTTTTGATTCCAAGTGAAAAATCCCTCTACATTTGGCAAAAAGTGAAGCAAAATCTGACTTAGTGAAATTTTCACTAAGTGTTGGAACAAAGTGTGATTTATTGATTTTGATCACTCCATAACTCAAAATCCTTAATGAATTGGACTTAGGTCTAGTTGAAGTTTTTGTAGAGGGTAATGAGGGCTACAAATCCATCTTTGGATGAGAAAAAATGGCCATGTGGTTTAGGAGTTATGATCCTCCAAAGTTAGTGTATTAATGGTACTTTTTCCATAACTTAGAAAAATTTCTAAGTTTTATGGTTACCCCTTTTACAAGTTATCCAACATTCTTTGATTTTTCTTGATGAATGATGATTCAAATCATACATTAACATCATTTTAGGGTTAAAAATCCATTTTGGTGAAAAATCTCAAAAAGTCAAAGTTGACTTTTGTGCACAGTTGACTTTTTATCAGATGAATTCCAAATTGTGCAATTCTTCAGGAAATCATGTCCTTGACCTAAATCAAACTTGATGGACATGTTCCATGGGTGTCATAGGGTATATTGGGGCATGTCCTAGGGTTTGGGAGCATGTCCTGGTCAAAAGTCAAAGTTACAGTTGACTTTCCTCGCGAAACCCTAATTGTGGTGCAGATGAAAATGAGACTTGTTGCTCAAGCTTCTTGGATTAATCTATTGTTCCAAATGGATCAATATAGTTCATTAGAGACCCTCAAATCATGTATTGAGGTCTTGGCTCTTGATTTGTCCCAAAAGTCAACTTAGGGGTGAATTAGGTCAAGAAACCCTAATTCCTGATTTTTGATGTATGCATCCCCTGAGGTCAAATTGACTTGATGCTTGGGTCCATGAGGTTCCATGGAGTACATTAGGTTGTGTTTTAGATCTTTGGCTTATGCCCAGATGAAACTTCCCATCTAGAGGTCCTGGTCGACTAAAACCCTAATTTGGTGATACTGGCGATCTTGAGACTTGATCCACCTAGAAGGGAGCAACCTTGTGCTTAATCCTTGAAGTGGGAGTCCCTTTTGATCCATTGTGGATGTTTGAGAGGTTAGACAAGTTGAAGATCATGTCATTCCTTGATTAATCCTTTGTCTAAGGCTCTGAGAGGGCTTAAAACCCTAATTTTGATTGTAGTGAATGCTCAACAACCCTTGAGGCATTTGGTTCATCAATATTGTGATGATGATTTCCATAATGATGGGAAATCTTAGTGGTCAAAATTTGGGGTATGACACTTGGGAGTCGTTGAAAAATTAATTGTTTATGGTGGTAAAATCACCAACTCTGGAAACGTTGTCGAAACTGACATTTGACTTACAATTGGAGTGGTTACTTTAATGGACGTTGAAGTTCCCACACTACCAACCTTCGATTTGATCAATTGTTCTTGTACATATGAAGCATTCTTCTAGGGAAGGGAAGAACTTTTTGGCATTGTACGAGCTATCTCAACAAGAGTTTTACCACCCCTCAGACGCATACACACTAAGACATTGAAAACATTGCATATATAAAGAAGAAACATTAAAAACACACGCATTGTTCTGCAAAAGATTAAAAATCTTGCACAAAAGAGTCCCATTGGGTGTACAAATTTGTAAACTATTGTTTTTGGTAAACAATCACAAGTTTTAATTCACTTACGGGATTAAACTCGATAAAAAATCCTATGACATATTGTGCAAATGAGTTTGAGAAAATTGTGTTCATGCTTGGAAATTAAACATTTGAATGTGAGATAATTGGATAGAAACCTCAAGAGTAAAGTGCAAAATTGCATGAATAATAAAGTAAATGAAAGGAAATGATAAAATCAATGGAATGAAATGCTTAAGTTAAAGAGGTGAAACGCAAATTCATACATTTTCTCACAATTTCACTATCTCTGTAACTTGGATTTTAGAATTCTATAGAGAATGATAATGAAAAATGAGAACCATTATTATAGATACTAAATTGACTTACATACATATACTTTAGTAGCTGTCAACAACATTTAAATCTCAAATGCTTGACACGTGCATTGTTACATGGCCTTCTATCCTCTGTATTGTTTCCACGTCTTTAATATTTCAACTGCTACAAGCCACTATAGCTGTCAAAAAAACATCTCCATGTCTTCTAATAACCTTTTCCAAATTTCATGTCTTCCAACTGCTTATGTCGAGAATCCTCTCTATCAAACATTGTAATCTTGATGTTGAACTATGCTTCAGTTACTTGTGCTAAGCTTGTGTATTTATATCAAACCCTTTTCATGTCGAATATGGCAAATCAATGCAAACCTTTTTAAGATTCTGAACATGTTTTGAAGAGAGAGTGATCGTAATATTGTCGGTCTATTCTTGAGATTCTTCCAAACCAAACTTATTGGGCTTTGAAGGTAAGAAAAGTACACAAGAAGGGGGGTTGAATTGTGTTTTCTGTTTTCTTAGTTTGCATCTTATCAGAGTTTAGAATTTAAACTGATGTTCAGATTCTGATTAATTCTTAGTAGCGAAATGTTAACAAAAGCAAATAAATAATAGCAGAAGACATGAAGATTTATACTAGTTCTTTCCAAATTGAGAGTAGTCTAGTCCCCTTGCTTCACAAGAGATTTTCACTATAATGAAAACTTGATTACAATCACTTATGCATTCTGCATAAGACTTTTAAACTTGCTCAGACACAAGTGTAGCACCCCAAAAATTTTCCCTCATGTTTCTAACCCTTTTTGGCTTATGCTTCATTTCATTTGCATCGTCATTTCTGCATTTGCATGGTTCTTTTGGGCATGGGATCAAGGTATTTTCTAGCAGATCATGGAATCATCAATTCCAGTATCATTTTCAACAATGTTCAGAGCCAAGCAGATAGCTTTCAAAGTCTTTTTGAGCTTTTATTTTGCTCATTAGATGATTTGATAATTAGAAGCTCCGACGGTCATTTCTGATCAGCGATTCAGCACCAGACGATTATTTTCAGCAGTACTCCGAGTACGAAACAGAGTTCACAGCATATTTCAAGTGTGTTTCAGTGTTAATATCAAATGGCAAGCTTTAGAGGTCTAACATGGCTCAGAACCAGTAGAATCAGACAATTCTCCAAGTTTCCCTCCAAAAAGCGCCAAATTCAAAATTTCCTTGTGTTAATTGATTAACACATTTTGTACTAAAAATGGTTAATCAATTAACCAAGGCAAACTTTGCCCAAATACCTCATTTTTCAGCACTGCATCTTTTTAATTCAAATTTTAATCACCCAATTTCATTTTACACCAGTAGAAGGATCTAGAGAGAGTGATTTTCCATCCAAAATTCAAATTTTTTCCACTCTAATTCCTCATTTCCTTTCCTAATTCATTTTCACCCCAATTTCCACCCACTAAACCTCACTCCAAGCCCAAACTTAACTCCTAACCTAGGGGTTATTTAATCTAATCAACTCCAAGCCTCTCATAACTTTGATTCATTTTCTGAATTTTCTACACATCTCACTCCATTTTCTCTCAACTTTTCTCTCATTTCAAAACCCTCACTCAAAGTTCCACCATCAAATTTCAACAAATTTTGCATTGAAATTTGTTGATCTTGGAACTAAAACTTCATCCATTCACTAATTCTTGAAAGAATCTTGAATTTGCTACTGTTTTACTCTTGGATTTGAGCTTTTGGAACTGATTTTGGAGAAAGCTTGAAGCAAAATCATCACATTGTTTGGATCTCAAAGTTTCTTGCATAGATCTTGGATTTCTTGCTTGGATTCATCAATTTCTATTAACAACACTTACCAAAGCAAATCTCAGCTTTGTAGGTTGGATTTCCTTAGATCTATACTTGATTTAGCTTATTTACAACTTATTCAATGTAGATCTTTGGTGGTTGTTAATTTGGATCCATTTTACTTGAATTTGATTCTTAATGTTGATGATTATTGGATCTAAATGATGTTTGAATACTGTGTTTGAACTTAATTTTCGTGCATTGTTGATTACGTGATCATTTGGAATGATTGCATAAGTGATTTTGCTGCTGAAAGTGATTTTTCAAACTGATTTTCTGCTGCTGGTACAGGGTTAATTGATTAACCATTTGCAGTGTAATTAGGGTAATAGATTAACCAGTGTAAATTTTACTGTTTTGGGGTTGTTAATCGATTAACCTAATTGCACTGCAAATGGTTAATCGATTAACACTGATGCTGAATGTGATTTTTGTGCATTTTTTAGCGTGTTTCGATCCCGTTTCACTTTTAATCTTCATGGATTGATTTGACTTGTTCAAATACTTAATGTTGTGCATTCTCTCATGATGTTTTCAAGTTTGTTTACCATGGTGTATGGTGTGATTGTAATCATGAGTGATTGAGGAATGTGTGACGCTTGATGCATGTTCATTATAACATGTTGGAATCGTTTTCGATTGCATACTGGCCTGTTTCCACTGCTGTCTATATGCATATGCGCTGTTGTATGTGCTACTGTTTGGCCTTTTACACCTATCTTTGTGCTAAATATGAGCTGTTAAATGTTGTTTGGTGTATTGGCAGGAATTTACCGCTGTGCAGGTGCTGGAGCGCTGTTGTAGCCGCTGTTTTTGATTTATTGCTTTGGTTTTTGCCTTGCTTTCGTTTGTTCCCTTAGGATTGCCTAGTCCAACTTAATCTTTGATTAAGCTTGGAGTAGGATAGACATTAGGATTCAAACCATGCATGCTAACATTAGGTAGAATCTTCCCCTCTTACCTCAACCTTAGGGCCACTTTTGCATGACAACATTAGGATAGAATTCCCGTAGTGTTTTCTTTTTCCCTTGAGTCTTCTCTTGTCATCTCATAACTATTCTAAGACACTTAATAAAGGTAACATGTATTGCGCCTGAGCCTTGTATGTGGGAAATGAGAAATGAGGGGTTTCCTCTCATTTTTCTAGAGTGTTTAGTGGACGTACCATCTTTGGACGATTTGCTATGCATTCGTTCCTACGTCATAGACTTCGGTACAATGCAAGTTACGAACTAACTTCAATTCACTTTTGTCTAAAAAACAAAAAGAAAAAACCACATTCAAATCTTTTTCATCCTTCTGGATTGTTGAGTTTCAAACCATTTTCAGAAAAGAGCACGTTATTTCTGTTCAAGTCGCAAACAGGCATCAACCCTAACTGCCGGACGCGAACTTAACGCCGCTCATAAAAAGCACTAAGACCTCGTTAGGTAGAACTACGACTGCTCTGATTTCCTCACTCCCATCCGATTGAGGATACGTAGGCACAAGACGACGATGTCTTGGCGAGCAACCTTCCCCCGTAGTCCGTCGAACTACGTTGACTCCGATTCTTCGTTCGTCCACGAAGATACGTAGGCATTAGATTGCGATAATCCTTGCGAGTCCGTCTTTGCTTCCCCCTCCCCCGTTTCTATTTAGCCATAGACTTTAGGATAACTCACCCTTTGATTAGACAACAAGCATGGATCCCATCGAGTACGATGGACGCGTGGGGGGTGCTAATACCTTCCCCTCGCGTAACCGACTCCCGAACCCGGACTAAGGTTGCAATGGCCATGTCATCTCCCTCTTCAGGTTTTCTTCGATCATTTCCTTTTTCTGCGTCGGGATAGATAACGTTCGGTGGCGACTCTTCTGTTCTATTTTTCTCGCCGGTTGTTTTTTCGCAGTTGCGACAGCTGGCAACTCTGCTGGGGACTCTGGTTCCCTAAGCGAGTCAATCCTAGCGCTTGTTTGTTTTTATCTCATTGGGTGTTTTTTGTTGTGCTTTATTTTGTTGTACATTAATGTATTACTGTATTTTACTGCATTTATCGCATTTAATTACTGTTATCATATTGCTCTGCTGCTGTTGTGCTGTTGGGTGGGTTGGATTCACGAGGGATAAGGCCAATACACAGGCTTAAGTGTACACCTAGGACTAGAGTGGAAAGTAGTGGGACCATCGCGCCATCTTGGTACGTTTGTTGTTCATGAAATTTACATCTAGTCGAGGTTTTCTTGGGAGATATTCTGATGTGCGCGTCTTGTGCATTTTGGGGTGTTGATCTAGAGAGCTGTCGACTCTGGTGACCATTTCCCCGAGGACTCAATAGAGGCACTCCGCCCAAGAGGTAGTAATGGCAGACCAGAAATGGCAAACCCATTATACTTCTTGATCCGAGGACCCAAAGCTGGGAACTTACATAGGATGACCTTATTTTTGGGGGAATCAGTGGACGACCTCTTTGTTTGGTGATAGTATTGTACCCTGAGGGATGAATGTACTATTGCTTCTCAAATCGAGAATCCGACGCTGAGGGTCCTCAGTTTTCTAGAACCCACATGTGAGGGGGATGGGTGTTTACAGGTTTGCAGGTGACCTTAACCTTCAACCTACCTGGTTTTCTAAGTTTCTCATCAGTGTGTAGTTATCTACCTGGTTTTCTGGTTATCTCAGTGATCTGATGTTCTGATACTCTGGGTTTCTGGGTTTGTGGTCTTTGATTAGTTAACAGCACAACAGATGTTCAGAGCAGTTTGATACCTTGATCCCATGTTTGAATTTGCATTATCTCTTGCATTCTAACATGTTTGACATTTTTCAGGGCTTGCATCTTACCCTTGATTCCGGTTGATGAAGTTTTCCTGTCATGGATGCTCAGAGGAAGAAGAATGTAGCGTACACGTTGCCAGACCCAACTCTAAATTTGGTTCACAAAATGATTAGTATGACTGATCCCAAGGTCTGCACTGAGTTCAAAGATGAATATGGGAAGATATTGAAGGTTATCCGTAATATCTCAAAGAACGAGCGTGATGCCATTCATACGCTCCTGCAATTCTATGACCCTCCTTTGCGCTGTTTCACTTTCCCGAATTATATATTGGCTCCAACCTTGGAAGAGTTTGTGAAGGATATTCTTCTATCTGCTTTGTTTTAATGATGTCAACAAATATGTGAGAAATTAGATTGTAATTTGAGTGGTATCACTTCACGTGTCGGGCATATTGCGTCTAATCATTATTGTTCATGTACCTAGATGCATAGGACCTTGTCTTTCCTATAAATAAATGTCGATTATCATTTTAGTAGTGTCTAGTATGTGTTTTTGAACTTGGTCAGGTGAAAATGCGCAGAAAATTGAATTTCCTGAAAAAATGCAGTTCATGCGCTGACCCTCCCAGTTCATGCGCTAACCTAGAAAAACCTGCGGGAAAGCACATAACTTAAATGACACAAAAATTTGCATCTATGCGTCGACGCATGGGGGTTGTAGGTCGACGCATGATTTCCTGAATCAGTGTTTTTCACTTAATTTTTTCTTCTGTTATTTCTGTTATTATTTTGTGCGGGTCATTTTATTTTCCCATAAATAGTTTTGGTCATCTCATTATTCAACAACAAGAAACGTGAAAAAGATATGCCATTTCTCTCTTCATCTTCATCTCCTTCATTGAGTAAATAAACAATCACACATAATCATCTTTGTTTGTGTCGCCCATTGATCGAAGTGATAACGTTCAGAATTTAGGAAGTGTGATCTTCATCTTCTGGGTTGAGAGTTTGGCAGGTGTTTCTTGAATCAAACCAGTTGGTTTTGTCCTCCAAGTATCAGATAGATTTTGGGGGTTTTTGTACAAACCTTCTTTTTCTACAGGGATTCGGCTGGGGGTAACCGGAAATTGGCGCAATTGTTCGGTTTAGTAGCTGTAATCAGAGGATCGTAGAAGAGAGGTTTGGGTTCGAATCTTTGGTAGATCGCAATTGATCGAGTGAAGGTAACTGAAGAACGGAGGCTTCTTTCGGTTTAGTAGCGTGGGACGGTAATTGGATCAACCATATTCGAAGGACATGATTCATCTTGAATCAAGAGGAGAGAAAATTCTGCATCAACGATCGAAGACGTTCGAGGGTTTGGATGTTCATAGTTTTCTCTTGTAATAAACAATTTGCAACAGCTACATATATATATATATATATATATATATATATATATATATATATATATATATATATATATATCTCAATTCCAATTGTGGAATTGGGGGCAGAGGTACCCAAAGCGAGGACGATTGGGGAACTGCCTAATCAAATCTCATTTGTTCTCTCTTTCCCTTAACTCTTTTACATTTCAGTTTGTTCGAATTTGTGAAGTCACAATTTATCGAAATTTTTGTCGTAGTGTAATTTCGAGCTGAGAATCTATTTGTTAAATCGATACAATTCCTTGAATTGTATCTTGGAGCAGCTCTATATTACATTCCATAGAAATTCTGCACTTAGTGTGTTTTACGCACTCTAGGTGTTTGATAATTTGTTTCAAAGTAAAAATCGAACACATTGCTTTTAGTTGATTATCATTTTACCTCATTGGTGTGTATTAAACATCAAGCAAGCGATATTTTGTTGACTGCGTTTTTCAGTATAGTAATCAAACTGAATTTTTCTCTTCCATACTCATTCTCGATATATTCGTGCATATCCGATCCTTTTAGTAGAAGGTTCGTTGTAGACGTTCTATCCAGTGGTAGCTTCCGTTAAACAATTTTGTTTTTAAATTAAATTTTCGTAATCATTTGCGTGTAAAACTCGAGGGATCTATTCAACCCCCCTTCTAGATCCATAGCCATCATCTAACAAGTGGTATCACGAGCTCCGGTTAATTCTGGTGCTTCGGTAAAACTTCTTGGATCATGGCGAACGAACCTAAAGGGGCATATAATAGAGCTCCAGTTTTTACAGGCGAAAATTACAGCTACTGGAAGGATTGTATGCACGTCCATATTAATTCCATAGATCGGAAGGTTTGGAACATTATTTTAAACGGTCCCATGGAAATTACTATGACTAACGTGGAAGGCGTTGTCGTTCCTAAACCCGAAGCTCAATGGACTGAGGAGGACGAGAAAAAGTACAGCTATGACTGGAAGGCTCGTAATATGATCATCTCTTCCTTGGGGGTTGATGAGTATTATCGAGTTTCCCATTGTGAAACGGCCAAAGCCATGTGGGATGCTTTACAAGTAGCTCACGAAGGCACTAATGATGTTAAGATGGCTCGTATTAATACACTAACGCAAGAGTTTGATTTGTTTTACATGAAGCAAGGGGAAACCATTGCGGATATGCAAAAAAGATTTACTCACATTATCAACAAATTGCATGTTCTTGGTAAACCAATTCCAAATGAGGTTGCTACTAACAAAATTCTGAGGTGTCTTAACAGGGAATGGCAACCGAAGGTCATCGCTATCAAGGAGGCCAACGATCTCGCTACACTAGACCTCACAACACTCTTTGGTAAACTCGATGAGCATGAGCAAGTGCTCATTAGCTTGGATAAACATGAAAAAAGTATCAAGAAAGAGAAGGCAAAAGATACGGAGAAGAAGTCGATAGCTCTTAAGGCTTCTTGTTCAAAGTCCACACATCATGAGCTAAGTGACGATGAAACCAATAATGACAAAGATGAAGAATCTGGTGATGATATGGGCTTATTTGTGAAGAGGTACAATAGATATGTTCGTAAGAACGATATTCAACACTCGGATAGAAATCCAGTCAAGTTTAGGAAGCAATCTAGAAGCGAAGGAAATAAAAATGGCAAGGTAAAAGGGACGTGCTACAACTGTGGAAAATCCGGGCACTACAAGCCGGATTGTCCATCTCTAAAGAAAGACAAAGATAAGGATAATGACAAGAGTCGCTCAAACAAAAAGTCCAACAAGTCTCGACGAGCATACATCACTTGGGAAAGTGATAGTGAGTCGGAGGAAGATGATTCCACAAGTGACGAAAGTGAATCCGTTAACTCTTGTCTTATGGCACGCCACAACAAAGCAAAAGAGGTAAAGCATTCTAAATATGATCATGTTAATACTATGTCGCATTTAGAGTTACAAAAGGCTTTTGACATGTTACACTATGAGGATAAGGAAGCATTTCAACGTTTAGCCTTAAATAAAAGGATTTTCACGTATTTGGAGAAGAAGGTTTCCGATTCCAAAAAGGAATTGGAAGCCCTAAAAAACTCTATAGTGGACACATCAAAAGCCCAGGTTGAAGAGGACCCTACCTCTTGGTTCAATTGGGGCTCTGACACTTGTCATATTTGGCAACGAGAGGTGAGAATCCTCAAGGCCAAATTGGACAAGGCTCTTAAGCCAAAAGTTACGTTTGCTATTGATCGATCACATTTTCGTGAAAGCATGAATAATCTATATCAAAAGTATACCTATGTGATTCGAGATAGTGATAGCAAAAGTAAATTCCAAATGAACCGTAATTGTCTTTACTGTTGTAAGCCTGGTCATACTATTGCAAAATGCCACTTCAGAAGGTTTCTTGTTCCGAAAGGCATCTACCAATGGTTGCCCAAGTGCGGTCTTGGTTTCACTCACCTTAAAGGACCCAATGAGAATTGGGTACCTACTCTCCCTTGATTGGTTTTGTAGGTACAAAGTCTTGAGACCTCCGAAAGAAGATGGGTTCTGGATAGTGGCTGCTCGAGACATATGACCGGAGACATATCTCTTTTTATCAACTTTGTGGCAAAGAAAAAGGGGTTTGTCACCTACAGAGATAACAACAAGGGACAGATAGTTGGTAAAGGTAGTATAGGTAACCCCTCATCTAATACTATCTCTGATGTACTTCTTGTGGAAGGCCTTAGACACAACCTTTTAAGCATTAGTCAACTATGTGACATGAATTATAAAGTATCTTTTTCAAAGGATTGTTGCATAGTTGAAGATAGCGATAAAAAGAATGTGTTTAACGGCTTGAGGGTGAACAACGTCTATATGCTAGACTTAAATGAGGTATCGTTGAATGGAGACAAGTGTCTAGTCGCTATGAATGAAGATTCATGGTTGTGGCATAGACGGTTGGCTCACATTAACTTTGATTTGCTTAACAAAATAGTCTCTAAAGACCTAGTCATCGGTTTGCCCAAAATTAAATTCACAAAGGATCACCTTTGTGATGCGTGTCAAATAGGGAAGCAAACAAGGATCTCATTCAAATCTAAAAACATCGTTTCAACTATGAGACCCCTTGAGCTTCTCCATATGGCCTCTTTGGACCATCTAGGGTTAAAAGTCTAGGTGGTAACTATTATGGATTTGTTATAGTCGATGATTTTTCTAGGTTTTGCTGGACCATTTTCTTAGTAAATAAGAGTGATACCTTTTCGGCCTTTGAACGATTTGCTAAGTTATCTCAGAACAAGTTAAAAACAAACATTGGGTCAATTAGAAGTGACCATGGGGGTGAGTTTGAAAATCATTTATTTGAAGCATTTTGTGATTCCAACGGAATTGATCATAATTTTTCCGCACCACGTACCCCTCAACAAAATGGGGTAGTGGAACGTAAAAATAGAGTTTTGGAGGAACTTGGAAGGACTATGATCAATGATGGTGGATTACCAAAATACTTTTGGGCTGACGCCATAAGCACGGCTTGTTATGTTTTGAATAGGGTGCTCATCCGGCCTATTCTAAACAAGACACCGTATGAGCTTTTAAAAGGGCGTAAGCCAAATATCTCTCACCTTCATGTATTTGGTTGCAAATGCTTTGTGTTAAACAATGGGAAAGAGACTCTTGGTAAATTTGATGCCAAGGCCGACGAGGGTATTTTTCTTGGATACTCTCAGTCGAGTAAAGCGTATAGAATTTATAATAAAAGGTTACGTGTAGTTGAAGAGTCAGCTCATGTTACCTTTGACGAGTCTTATCCGAGAAATGTCGGAGAAGGTAGTTCTTTTCATGGTGCAGGTGTACCTATTGAAGACATACTTAAGGACACTGATAAGGGAACTAATCAGCCTGAAGCAGTGCGTATTGAGGAGGAAAAGGATCATTAACCAGTGAAAAGTGAGGATGATCATCATTCTGATAAAGATGAACTTCCTCCAGCTTGGAAGTCTTCAAAAGACCATCCAATTGACAACATTCTCGGTGATATCTCTAAGGGAGTAACCACTCGCTCTAAACTTAGTAACTTTTGTTATTACTCTGCTTTTGTCTCCTAAGTTGAACCTAAAAACGCTAAGGAGGCGTTACTCGATGAGCATTGGTTTCTATCAATGCAAGATGAACTAAATCAATTCAGGAGAAATGAGGTTTGGGACCTTGTCCCCCTCCGCGAGATCATCGAGTAATCGGCACCCGATGGGTGTTTAGGAATAAACTTGATGAAAATGGAGTAATAACGTGTAACAAAGCTAGGCTTGTAGCGCAAGGCTATAACCAAGAGGAAGGAATCGACTATGAGGAAACTTATGCGCTGGTTGCCCGACTCGAGGCCATACGCCTTCTACTTGCCTATGCTTGCTCAATGAATTTTAAATTATTCCAAATGGATGTTAAAAGCGCGTTCCTTAACGGATACATAAATGAAGAGGTTTATGTAGCCTAACCTCCTGGTTTTGAATCCCACGAATATCCTAATCATGTCTATAAACTTAAACGAGCTTTGTACGAACTTAAACAAGCCCCTAGGGCTTGGTATGAACGTCTAAGCAAGTTTTTACTTGATCAAGGGTATTCAAGAGGAAAGGTAGACACAACCCTCTTTATTAAACGTCAAGGAAAACACTTAATTTTGGTACAAATTTATGTTGGCGATATTATATTTGGGTCTACTAACATGACCTTGGTCAAGGAGTTTTCTAGTTTGATGCAGTGGGAGTTTGAAATGAGCATGATGGGGGAACTCAACTATTTCCTCGGATTGCAAATCAAACAACTTGAAGAGGGCACATTCGTGAGTCAAACGAAATATTGTCTTGAGTTACTAAAATGTTTTGATATACTAAACTGCAAAGCAATAGATACTCTTATGCCTACAAGTGCTAATCTTGATCGTGACGAAAAGGGTAAG
The DNA here is from genome assembly GCA_022829125.1 of Lathyrus tuberosus. Classification (NCBI taxonomy): domain Eukaryota; kingdom Viridiplantae; phylum Streptophyta; class Magnoliopsida; order Fabales; family Fabaceae; genus Lathyrus; species Lathyrus tuberosus. Next base: position 10,097,313 of record JALAZF010000049.1, on the reverse strand, counting down.
GATGTTGAGGTAAAGAAGTATCGAGGTATGATTGGATCTCTTCTTTATCTTACCGCATCACGTCCCGATATAATGTTTAGTGTATGCATGTGTGCGAGGTATCAGGAACATCCCAAGGAATCCCACTTAAAAGCTGTTAAGCGCATACTTCGATACCTGTCTGGTACTCCAAAGTATGGGATGTGGTATTCCAAAGGTAGGTTTGTTCCTTAGTTGGTTTTTCCGATTCCGACTTTTCCGGGTGCAAGCTGTATAGGAAAAGTACTAGTGGCACATGTCACTTTTTTGTAAATTCCTTGGTGAGTTGACATAGCAAGAAACAGGTTTCCGTTGCTTTGTCAACAGCCGAGGCGGAATACGTTGCCGCCGGTAGTTGTTGTGCTCAAGTCTTATGGATTAAACAACAATTGGTTGATTTCAACTTAAAACTTGAACGTATTCCAATTTTGTGCGATAACACTAGTGCGATTAATCTAACTAAGAACCCCGTATTGCATTCACGCACCAAGCATATCAAAATACGCCATCATTTTCTTAGGGATCATGTAGAGAAAGGTGATGTTATTTTTGAGCATATTGACACTAAGAATCAACTTGTTGATATTTTCAAAAAACCGTTAGCTACAGAACCTTTCTTTCACATCCGTAGGGAACTTGGCATTCTCGATATCTCGGATCGTGCTTAATAATCTTTTAAGATAGTGATCTTCACATATATATATATATATATATATGCTTATTTATTCTTTTAACTAACAATGTAAAGAGATATTTAGCTATATGTGAGGGCTCTTATTGTCATGGTGATCAAGGTAATATCATTCCGATTTATAGATGTTTATCATATTTTGTGCCATATTAAGTACCCTAATCCTGATGTTTATTGTATTTTGAGCACATATTGTTCATGTGGATGTTTTGGTCTATATGTGTACATGTCTATTTATTTGTTTGGAACTTAAATTGCAAAAAATTTCATTTCTGGCTCAAGTTTGCATGTGCATGCATCGACGCATGATTTATGCGCTGACCTAGTAAAAACTTTCGGAATAACGCATAACCAAATGTTCAATTTTTTAAGAAAATTCGTGAATCATGCGCCGACGCACGCGGTCCACTGGTCGACGCATAAACGCATAATTCATAATCTCTGCTCTCTTGGAAAGCGTGCGCCGACCTAGTACTGCCTATTTTCACTACATATTTTCATTGCACATTGATGTATGTTCATTGCATGTCATCTCATCAGATTTTGTGGTCAATCTCTCCTGATCTTCCTCCATTAAACCTCATCAATACCCATTACTCTCCACTAAATCCTCATCAAAAACCCTAAAAATCAAAATCCCACCAAGAGTGAATTCTCTATATTACTTATACAAGGGTTTCTAAGGGCTGCACATATCTCCTCTTCACTTTCTGCGAAAATCAAGTGTCATCATCTTCCTTCAACTCTTCATCAACCATGGCTTCAAGAAGAAATCCTAGTAGAAGGGGAACAAGAGGTTCATCTTCATAACCAGCAACAACCATCACATCATCTTCACAATGGGTAACCTTTAAGTCTTTAATTTCTAAAAGGCTAGCTAATCCTTTTGAGCAACTGTTCTGTAACCGTGCGGTTATAAGACAACATGGTTTTTATCCTCTGATGGGTCCAGATTTTCACATTCCTGAGATTTCTGAACTTCTAAATTTTCAAAATCATAGTGAATTTCTAGAATGTGATGATAGGTATAGTGAAGATTTGACTCGGTTGTTCTACTGTGGTATCAAGGGTAAATTTCAGGGGGCTGAATTTAGATTTTCTATGAATAATGCACAATATGAAGTGACCAATGATGTATGGTCTACACTGTTTGCATTGGACACTGATGACACTCTCCCAAAGGTCACTGATAAAACTTTTGTTCAGTACTATAAGTTCAAAACTGCTCTGAATTCGATGTTACGGGAACCATATCCAGCTGATGTTGTGGATAGTGGCTTATTTCCGAAAAGTGTCACTACCGGCCATCTGAAATTTGAAGAACGAATTATTCAATGGATTGTTGCTCACATCTTGAGGCCTAAGAAATGAGGGTACTCAAGAGTTGAGCAGGCAGAGGTTCATCTCATCTATATCCTAAAGAATCAGATTAAAATCAACTGGCCATACTATTTTGTTTATAGGATGTTCGATTCTCGCAGCTCCAGCAAACTTCCGGCACTTAGTTATGCATCCGTTATTGCAAACATTTTGCATCACTTTGATATTCCTGTTCCAAATATTTGTCACATTCATATTACAGCTGAACAACAATTCCTTGCCAAAACCCTTACCATAATGGGTTACTTTTGGGATTCACGTGAGAACAAGTTTACTTATCGACCTCGATCCACCCGTCCTGAACCTAATGAACCTGTTCACCTTGAAGGAAATGATAATGAGGATGTTCCAAAAAATGCTAATCAAAATGTTAATGATGAAGATGTGGTTATGCAAGAAGAGGACAATGAGGCATGGATGGGTTATCAACCTGAAGAACCTTCTGAAAATCAGGACTGGGGTCAGTGGCAACAAAATTGCTGGACTGGTTCTGGAAATGCCTATGTTCCTCCAACCTATAGTGAGGACTATGAATGGCAGTAACCTGACAATTCTGCTCCTCCAACTCCACCGTCTCAGCATGATCCGCAGGCTTCTAAAGAAATTCTGGCTAGGTTAAACGAATTGACTTTTCAACATCAAGAATTTCAAGCTCTGCAAGATACTCGCTACACTGCTGAGGAAGAACGGTTCACCAATCTGTCTAATCAAGTTTCATCTCACATTACCAACTTCAACAATTTTGCTAACGCCGCTATGAATCGTTTCAATCAGATGGACACTAACTTGACTCAACAAAACCAGAACCTGGAAAATAGTCTTGGAACCCTAAACAGCACGTTTCTTGAACTCAACCTACATCTAGAGGACTTCCCACCACCAAGCCAACACTATAGAGGAATAGGTCATCCATTTAGGGGGAGATGTCCATAGAGTTTAGGGCATCATATTTCATTTGTGCTTGCATTTATGTTTTGTGGTTTGGTTTTTTTACTGTCGCTTAACTTTGACTTTTGCTTACGTTTGTTTGCACTCTTCTGGATTGAATGTATTACTTTTATGTTTTAATTCCTTATTTATCCATTCCTAATTTTACATTAGCTGTATCATATGTGGATGCATGTTGATGTTTGTATGTTTCAAATCTGGGATGATTCCTTACGTATTATAGTGTTTTATTTTGACCACCCTCTTTTCTTCTTTTTGACGTTGTCAAAGGGGGAGAAGAATAACAACAAGCAGAAATTTTAACAGGGATTAACCAAGTGTTAAAGACAGGGGGAGCTTTGTTCACTTTGCTCACTCTCAAATTACAAATCTCATGACAGCTAAGAAAGTGTTGCCATCATCAAAAAGGGGGAGTATGTGAGGGATATTCTTCTATCTACTTTGTTTTAATGATGTCAACAAATATGTGAGAAATTAGATTGTAATTTGAGCGGTATCACTTCACGTGTCGGGCATATTGTGTCTAATCATTATCGTTCATGTGTCTAGATGCATAAGACCTTGTCTTTCCCATAAATAAATGCCCATTATCATTTAAGTAGTGTCTAGTATGTGTTTCTGAACTTGGTGAGGTGAAAATGCGCAGAAAATTGAATTTCCTGAAAAAATGCAGTTCATGCGCTGACCCTCCCAGTTCATGCGCTAACCTAGAAAAACCCGCGGGAAAGCGCATAACTTAAATGACACAAAAATTTGCATCTTTGCGTCGACGCATGGGGGTTGTAGGTCAAAGCATGATTTCTTGAATCAGTGTTTTTCACTTAATTTTTTCTTCTGTTATTTCTGTTATTATTTTGTGTGGGTCATTTTATTTTCCCATAAATAGTTTTGGTCATCTCATTATTCAACAACAAGAAACGTGAAAAAGATATGCCATTTCTCTCTTCATCTTCATCTCCTTCATTGAGTAAACAAACAATCACACATAATCATCTTAGTTTGTGTCGCCCATTGATCGAAGTGATAACGTTCAGAATTTAGGAAGTGTGATCTTCATCTTCTGGGTTGAGAGTTTGGCAGGTGTTTCTTGAATCAGACCACTTGGTTTTGTCCTCCAAGAATCGGATAGATTTTAGGGGTTTTTGTACAAACCGTCTCATTCTACAGGGATTTGGCTGGGCGAAGGTAACTGGAAATTGGCGCAATTGTTCGGTTTAGTAGCTGTAATCAGAGGATCATAGAAGAGAGGTTTGGGTTCAAATCTTTGGTAGATCGCAATTGGTCGAGTGAAGGTAACTGAAGAACGGAGGCTTCTTTCGGTTTAGTAGCGTGGGACGGTAATTGGATCAACCATATTCGAAGGATTGATTCATCTTGAATTAAGGGGAGAGAAAATTCTGCATCAACGATCGAAGACGTTCGAGGGTTTGGATGTTCATAGTTTTCTCTTGTAATAAACAATTTGCAACAACTACATATATATATATATATATATATATATATATATATATATATATATATATATATCTCAATTCTAATTATGGAATTGGGGGCAGAGGTACCCAAAGCGAGGACGATTAGGGAACTGCCTAATCAAATCTCGTTTGTTCTCTCTTTCCCTTAACTCTTTTACATTTCAGTTTGTTCGAATTTGTGAAGTCGTAATTTATCGAAATTTCTGTCGTAGTGTAATTTTGAGCTGAGAATCTATTTGTTAAATCGATACAATTCCTTGAATTGTATCTTGGAGCAGCTCTATATTACATTCAATAGAAATTCTGCACTTAGTGTGTTTTACGCACACTAGGTGTTTGATAATTTGTTTCGAAGTAAAAATCGAACACATTGCTTTTAGTTGATTATCATTTTACCTCATTGGTTTGGATTAAACATCAAGCAAGTGATATTTTGTTGACTGCGTTTTTCAGTGTAGTAATCAAACTGAGTTTTTCTCTTCCATACTCATTCTCGATATATTCGTGCATATCCTATCCTTTTAGTAGAAGGTTCGTTGTAGACGTTCTATCTAGTGGTAGCTTCCGTTAAACAATTTTTTTTAAACTAAATTTTCGTAATCATTTGTGTGTAAAACTTAAGGGATCTATTCAATCCCCTTCTAGATCCATAGCCATCGTCTAACAGAGTTCTCATTTATTTTGGGAATCTCCATCAAGCCAAAGATACCTTTCTTCTCTAAAGAACATCCAGGCCTGGAAGAAATGGCAGCTGCTCTTCACATTGGAGAATCCATTCTGAGTGATAATATTGTTGACAAGCAAGGATTTAAAGGTATCCCTTTGAAGTTTCTGTTTAATCAAGCTAGCTTATATGGTAAGCCGAGAAGTTGTTCCGCTTTCAACGCTATACTAGCTCTTTGCATTTATGGAATTGTCTTATTCCCTAACATCCCCGATCTTGTTGATATGCACGCGGTTCGAATCTTTATCTTGAGAAATCATGTACCTACTCTTCTTGGTGATGTATACCATTCAGTCCACTACAAGAATGAGAATAGGCGAGGAAGGAGTGTAAGCTGTTGTGCGCCACTCCTATCTACATGGTTTTTGAGTCATCTTCCTCAGACTGGGGCATTTGTGGATACAGAGGGTTCTTTGAAGTGGTCCAAGAAGCTGATGGGATTAACTGCTGATAATATCGTTTGGGTTAATCACGGTTTGCTGGGAATAGTGCTCATTTTCAAATGTGGAGAGTTCCCAAACGTACCTTTAGTGGGGAGGAAAGGCGGAATTAATTATAATCCTTCCCTCACTATTAGGCAGTTTGGGTATGCATTGAGAGTTCCCCCTGAAGATCAAGATATAAGAGAGTCTCTATTCTTCAATGGTACTGAAAACCAAGAGATGTTGAGGAGAGCTGTGAATGCTTGGGGACAGATTCATAAGAAAGGAAAGACCTCTTTTGGAAAGTGTAACAACAAAGCTTTCTCTCCGTATGTGGAGTGGATTCGGAGGAGAGCAGAAGAAGAGCTCCTGCCGTTCTCAATAGAGCCGCCGTTGTATCCACTGATGATTGAGCCTCCTACCACAGTTGAGATAGAGAAGTTTAGAAAATTGTGGGCTGAGAAGGAGAATCTACGAGAAGAGAATAGTGAGCTACAGAGAGAGATCTATCAGCTGAAGCACGAGTGAGGTGAAGGTGTCCATGTTGCCAAGATGAAGACATAACTTCTCTCCAAGAAGGAAAAGGAGCTAGCTGACGAGGCCACAACCAGAAAGAAGGTAGGGTAAGCTCTAAAGGGTATTAGCAGGGTTCTCAAGTCTAAGAAGGAAGACTTGGCCAAAGCATTGTCAAAAATTCACAAGTTTAACTCTTACCGAAACACTGCAATGACTGCTAACAAGCAGAAAGAAGATAAGTTTCTGGAGCAGATTGAGAGTTTGAAATTGAAGCTCAAAAAGAAAGATTAAGAGATCCTATCGGGGACATTCCAGAAACGAGCAGTCGAAGATCAACTCAATGAGGCCATAGCTACTATAAAGGAGCTGAAGATTCAAGCAGAAGTGAAGAGGCCTAGAAATGAGGGTCCTAACATGGATGGTGTTTTTGGCGAAGATGCTTGGGAGCTGCACTGTCGATACCTAGAAGGGATCATGCACAAAATAGATATCCTCATTCAAGAGTTGATTCAGAGACCGAGGCATCCCGAAACCAAGAAGATATTCAAAGAAGCGCGAGAGTGGAGCAGAGAGCATAATGGCTGGGGAGGATTGCCACTTGTGGATTTCGATGACATGCCATAGTTTTATCTTTCTCTTTTATCGTGTTTGGATTACCGTCAGGCTTGTTGGTTGGGATCTTTGATTATAAGACCTCTATCTGTATCGTGGGCTGTAATTGTTGACAAATGATTATCCTTTGGTTTTCTTAAAATATGAGCAGAAGTTCCGTTCTATCTTGTTATTAAACTGGAATCAAGGGGTGGATCGCCCTGCGAATATTAAAACATGTTCATTTGCATTTGCATATTCATAATCATTGTGCATAACATGTGTTTGTCTCTGGTTTTCTCATCTTGTTCTTTTCTTTAGACAAGATTGCTGATCAATGCATTCACCGATACTCTACCAGGCAGAATCAACAAAAAGCCATGGAATAAATGCAAGCTGAGATGATTGCGATGCAAGCTCGCATGGCTCAGTTTATGGAGTTAATGCAAGGTGTTGCTCAAGGTCAAGAGCAGTTAAGGACTCTGGTCCAGCCTCTGGTCGCAAGAGTTGATGAAGATGGCATCCTTCATGGTGGCCTTCACAATGGTGTCATTCCTCCAGGCGGAGGTGTTGATGGTAATGGTATTCCAGTTGGTCCTCTGGGCGGAGGTGTTCCTGTCCCTTCTGTTGTCATCCCTCCGGGTGGAGGAGAGAATGTTGTGATTCCTTCTATAGTGGGAGGAGGCAACAGTGTTTGTACAGTGCACGGTCGTCGCTATGATGATCAACAAGATGATGTCTTCTCTCTGCCAGGTAGGGATGCTGGCCCCCAACCCGATAGTGATAAAAGATTCCGATTGATTGAGGAGAAGTTGAAAATGTTTGAGAATCAGAATTCCCTGGGATTGGATATGGAAGACTTGGGACTGGTCCCCGGTGTTAGGATCCCTCACAAGTTTCAGGTACCTACTTTCGAGAAGTATAACGGTGTTACTTGCCCGAAGATTCATGTCAGGGCTTATGCTAGAAAGATGGTTGCCTATTCTGATGATGAGAAATTATTGATGCACTTTTTCCAGGATAGCCTGTCTGGGGAATCTTTGGAATGATATATGCAGTTAGAGAGATGCCATGTTCGTAACTGGCGTGAGCTAGTTGAAGCTTTCGTCAAGCAATATCAGTACAATACTGACATGGCTCCCAACAGAACACAGTTGCAAAGTTTGTCGCAGAAAAATAATGAAAGCTTTAAGGAGTACGCCCAGAGGTGGCGTGAAATGGCAGCTAGGGTCCAGCCTCCCATGATGGAGCGGGAGATGGTTGACATGTTCATGGCCACTCTTCAGGGGCCGTATTATGACCGATTGGTAAGTTGTATGACTGGTGTTTTTGCTGACTTAGTGTTAGTCAGAGAAAAGGTTGAGAGTGGGATTAAAACTGGGAAAATAATGGTCAATGATGGATCCTCATCTAGAGAAGGGAAAAAGCCGCATGTCGGTAATTACAAGAAAAAAGAAGGAGACACAAATTCTGTTTCATCATACCGTGGTACAAGAAGACATCGTCAGAACTTCAATCAGCAGGTGGCTTCTGTAACTATTCCCGTAGCACCTCAACAACAGGCAGCGCCTCATCAGCAAAATCAGGCTCCTCACAGACAGCAGGACAAGCCTAAATAGAATAGGCACTTTGATACTCCACCTCTGCCTTACTCCAAATTATTTCAACATTTGCTACAGTTACAGTTGATCCAAAAGAGGACTCTGGCCCCCATTATCGGTAATCCACCTCCCGGTTATGACGCCAATGTCCACTGTGAATCTCACTCTGGAGCGCCAGGGCACCATATTGAGGACTGTAAAGCTTTTAAGCATAAGGTTCAAGATTTGGTGGACTCAAAAGCCATCAATTTCTCCAATGACACCCCAAATGTCATTCAGAACCCGAATCACGGTGGGCCAAGGGTTAATGCGATTATGGAAGATGATGAATCCTTGAATTTGGTTTTAGATGTGAATGAGTTGAAGACTCCTTTGTTTGTGGTAAAAGAAAGGTTGCTGAAGGGAGGGGTATTCCCTGGTTGTGAAGAGGGTTGTGCAGAATGTGTGTTGCAATTGAACGGTTGTGATTCGTTGAAATCAGGTATTCAGAGATTGATTACTGAAGGACAGTTACAGTTTGACAGATGTGATAAGCAGAGAAAAACTACTGACAAAGAGAATGATGTTGCCACTATTACAATTCTTTTCAAAACAATAACCATATCAGCACTGGCGAGACCAGCGCCGGTCATCATTACAATTCCTGGGCCTGTCCCGTATGAAAGTACCAAAGCCGTCCCGTGGAACTATGGGGCTGAGGTATTTGTTGATGGAAAGAAACCAGAATTGGTAGGAACCTCGGCTGTGAGCTCAGAGGTTAGCAATACTATTGATGTAGGGGCTATCACCAGAAGTGGCAGAGTCTTCATTCCGTCAGATAATCATGTTGGCAGTTCCAAACAGGATAAAGGGAAACAGGTGATGGACGATTCTGTACAGAAGCACGCCGTGAATGATTCTGCAACAAAAAAAGTTGACAACTCTTTCTCAGAAAATGTGGAAGAGTTTATGAGATTAATCAGGAAAAGTGATTACAAAATTGTTGATCAGTTGCATCAGACGCCATCCAAAATATCCATCCTATCTCTGTTGTTGTGCTCCGAGGCGCACCGGAATGCATTGTTGAAGGTTTTGAACACAACCTATGTACCTTAAGAAATATCTGTTAATCAGCTAGAAGGAGTTGTGGCTCACGTGAATGCTGGTAATGGCTTAGGGATCACAGACCTAGATCTGACTCCGGCTGGGAGTAATCACAACAATGCTCTACATATTTTAGTGGAATGCAGAGGCTCCTTAATGTCACATGTGCTAGTTGATACTGGGTCATCCTTAAATGTGTTGCCAAAGAAGGCTCTAATGAAATTAGATACTCGTGGGCTGATTTGCACGCCGAGTGACTTGGTGGTGCGTGCTTTCGATGGTTCTAAAATGTCTGTTTTTGCAGAAATTGTATTGCCGATCAAGTTGGTCCTGATATTTTTGACGCCACTTTTTACATCATGGACATTCAGCTTGCCTATAGCTGTTTATTGGGTCTCCCCTGGATCCATAGCGCTGGGGCAATAACGTCCACACTACATCAAAAGCTGAAATACATGGTGGATGGCCACGTTGTGACAGTCTGTGGTGAGGAAGACATCATGGTGAGTCACCGATCAACCTTCAAGTATGTGGAGGTAGATGGTGAGATACTTGAGACTCTGTGCCAAGCCTTTGAAGCTGTGAAAATTCATGAGGAACCTCCAAGAGTAGTCTGTACGCCTAAGGTGGTAAATCAACCCGAAGTGGTAAATCAGACAGAAGTTTCGATGTCTTCTTTCAAAGATGCACGCGCTGTAGTTGAAGCTGGTAGTTCCCAGAAGTAGGGCCAGGTCATCAACGTTCAGATGAAGCAGAATACTTATGGGCTGGGGTACAAGCCACCCAGACAATTTCAGGAGCCTCCCAAGTATGTTGGGCTAGTTCAATTCACAAGTGCTGGGTATTTCTTTGACCGGGTCAATGCAATTGAGGATGAGGGTGATAGTGACTGTGACATGGATGAATGAATCCGTCCCTGCACTCCTGGTCAGAGCCTATGCAACTGGTCTTCCAAGAGAGTCATCTAAGTGACCCGTCAAGAGTAATTGCTTTTGTTTTCCGCTTATGTCAAATCCTACGTTCTTCCCAAGACGTAGTGATACTTGTCTGTAGGGCTTTGATGTTTTTGTTTCTACTTTATCATCAATAAAGGACGTTTTTCACATTCAAATATTTTGATCCCTGTTTTTCTATTTTTACTTTTTTGCATTTATTTAAAGAAAAATGGCAATGTGTTTTTGTTTTTTGCATTAATAATAAACATGAAACATCAATCATGTAGGTTTCTTTGTTCAGATACCACCACTAATGATTCAGCCATGGCTCTGTATGACTTTGACAATCCCATCTATCAGGCTAAAGAAGAGACTGACAAAGATTGTGACTTATCGGAAGAATTGGCCAGATTACTGTGACAAGAGGAAATGTTCATTTTACCTCACTAGGAGGAAATTAAGACTATTAATCTGGGAACCGAGGACGCTAAAAGAGAAGTAAGGATTGAGGCTACTTTGGAAGACACTGTTAAGGGAAGATTGATTGAGATGCTTTGAGAGTATGTGGATATCTTCGCCTGGTCTTACCAAGACATGCCTGGGCTTGACACTGATAATGTGGTACATCAGTTGCCACTTAAAGAAGGTTGTACGCCGGTCAAGCAGAAATTGAGAAGGACAAAACAGGACATGGCTGTCAAAATCAAGGAAGAGGTTCAGAAACAATTGGATGCTGGTTTTCTTGCTGTGACAAATTATCCTCCGTGGGTTGCTAATATCGTGCCTGTACCTAAGAAGGATGGAAAGGTCAGGATGTGTGTTGATTATAGAGATATGAATAGAGCAAGCCCGAAAGATGATTTCCTGCTCCCCCATATTGACGTGTTAGTGGACAATACTGCTCAATACTCTGTATTTTCCTTCATGGATGGCTTCTCTAGGTATAACCAAATCAGAATGGCCCCAGAAGACATAGAGAAGACGAAGTTCATAACACCGTGGGGAACATTTTGCAATAAGGTAATGCCCTTTGGATTGAAAAATGTTGGGGCAACCTACCAGCGGGAAATGGTGACTCTCTTTCATGATATGATTCACAAGGAGATAGAAGTCTATGTTGATGACATGATTGCGAAGTCACAAACGGAGGAAGAACATCTGGTGAATTTGTAGAAGCTATTCGAAAGGTTGAGGAAGTTTAAACTGAGGTTGAATCCGAACAAGTGCACCTTCGGGGTGAGATTTGGAAAATTGCTGGGTTTTATTATTAGTGAAAGAGATATCGAGGTTGATCCTGCTAAAGTAAAAGCCATACAAGAAATACCTGAGCAGAGAACAGAAAAAGAGGTCCGTGGTTTCTTGGGGAGATTGAACTACATTGCTAGATTTATCTCTCATGTCACAGCCACGTGTGAACCAATATTCAAATTGTTAAGAAAAGATCAAGAGGTCAGGTGGAATGAAAATTGTCAAAAGGCGTTTGAAAAGATAAAAGAATATTTGCAGGAACCTCCGGTCCTCATGCCGCCAGTACCAGGAAGGCCGTTGATTATGTATCTTACAGTTCATGAGAACTCAATGGGGTGTGTGCTCGGTCAACACGGCGAGTCAGTATATGTTAAACCATCCACTACCTGAGTAAAAAGTTCACTGATTGTGAGTCAATGTACTCTATGTTGGAAAAAACATGTTGTGCACTCGCTTGGGCAGCTAAGCGTTTGAGGCAGTATATGTTAAACCACACAACCCTGTTGATTTCAAAGATGGATCCGATTAAATATGTGTTTGAGAAGCAAGCGCTTTCTGGAAGAATAACCCGTTGGCAGATGGTTTTGACAAAATACGATATTCAATATGTATCCCAAAAGGCCATTAAGGGAAGTGTTTTGTCAGAATATCTTGCAGAACAGCCGATCGAGGATTATCAACCAATGAAGTTTGAATTTCCAGATGAGCGTATTATGTTTCTGAAGATGAAAGATTGTGAAGAACCTTTGCCTGACGAAGGACCTGAAATTGGATATCAATGGAAGCTAGTCTTGATGGAGCTGTCAACTCATATGGTAACGGAATCGGGGCCATCATTACATCTCTAAGGGGTTCTCACATACCCTTGACCACCCGATTAGCGTTCATATGCACCAACAATGAGGCAGAGTATGAAGCATGCATCATGGGGTTAGAAGAAGCAATTGATTTGAGAATCAAGAACCTTGATGTTTATGGTGATTCTGCGTTGGTAGTTAATCAGATTAAAGGAGAATGGGAAACTCGTCAGGAAAATATGGTGCCTTATAACAACTATGCCAGAAGGTTGTTACCGTTCTTTGATAGGGTTGAATTTCATCATATACCCCGTTTGGAAAATCAGATGGCAGATGCGTTGGCAACGTTGGCTTCGATGTATCAGGTGAATTAGTGGAATGAGATACCGTCAATCAGAATTATGTGTCTTGATAGACCGACTTTTATATTTGTAGTTGAAGAGGTATCAGATGATAAGCCTTGGTATAATGACATTAAGTGTTTTCTCAAAAGTCAGGAGTACCCAACTGGGGCATCTACCAAGGATAAGAAAACTCTGAGGAGGCTAGCAGGCAATTTCTTTCAGAATGAAGATGATGTGCTGTATAAGAGGAACTTCGACATGGTCTTGCTGCGTTGTGTTGATGAACACGAGGCAAGCTTGTTAATGGAAGAGGTTCATGAAGGTTCTTTCGGTACCCATGCCAATGGGCATGCTATGGCTAGAAAGTTGTTAAGGGCAGGGTATTATTGGATGACTATGGAGTCTGATTATTTCAAATATGCCAGAAAATGCCATAAATGTCAGATTTATGCCGACAAGGTGCACGTACCGCCTACTCCTCTGAATGTACTATAATTTCCATGGCCTTTCGCCATGTGGGGCATTGATATAATTGGAAATATTGAGCCAAACGCTTCCAATGGGCATCATTTCATATTGGTTGCCATTAATTACTTCATGAAGTGGGTGGAAGCAGCCTCGTATGCCAACGTCACCATGCAAGTGGTAGCTCGGTTTATAAAGAAGGACATCATCAGTCATTATGGGGTCCCAGAGAGAATCATCACTGATAATGGTTCGAATTTGAACAATAAGATGATGAAGGAGCTATGTCAGAGCTTTAAGATTGAACATAACAATTCTTCTCCCTATCGTCTGAAGATGAATGGGGCTGTTGAGGCGGCAAATAAGAATATCAAGAAGATTGTGTAGAAAATTGTGGTAACGTATAAAGACTGGCATGAGATGTTGCCTTATGTTTTGCACGGTTATCGTACTTCGGTACGTACATCAACCAGGGCAACTCCTTTCTCACTGGTATATGGTATGGAGGCAGTCCTACCATTAGAGGTTGAGATTCCTTCGTTGAGAATTCTGGCATATGTGAAGCTTGATGAAGCTGAATGGGTACGTGCCAGGTTGAATCAGCTGAACCTTATTGAAGAGAAGGGATTGGCAGCCATTGCACATGGCCGGTTGTATCAGAGTCGGATGAAAAAACCTTTGATCAGAAAGTGCGTCCTCGGTGTTTCCAGACAGGTGAATTAGTTTTGAAAAGGATCTTTCCTCCTCAGACATATCACAGGGGTAAATGGACTCAAAATTACGAAGGGCCATATGTAGTAAGAAAGGTTTTCTCTAGCGGAGCCTTATTACTCTCGACTATGGATGGCGAAGATTTTACGTCCCCTGTGAACGCAGACGTAGTCAAAAAATATTTTGCGTAAAAGAGACCCGCTGGACATAAAAAGAAAGTACAAGCAAAGCATCTACGGATAAGCAAGACATATGGGTCATAGCTGAATTGAATCATGGCGGACATCTGGCCCCACATTGCCGACATGTGTATTTTCTTTTTTTACTTTTCAGCAATTACCACTTTTCAGGAATTGCTTCTAGATGTAAATGCCTATTTACAGGACAACTCAATCAATAAAATTTCTATTTCACTCAAAAAGCTTTCCATTTATGTTTTTACTTTTACTATTTTGTTTGTGAAAACGTCCGATATTTTTATAAACATTGCATGTGAAAAGGTTAATCTTTGCAGAGCATAATGGAAAACAATGGAAATTGCTTAGGCAACAGACATTGTGGATGGTAACCGAGGTAGCCATTTTTTGCATACGAAATATTCCATTGTTGTATGTTTGCAGGGTAGCAAAATTGTTTTTCCCCGGTAGAGTTACTCTCCCCACCATTGAAAGTTCATCATCCTCAGCAGAGCTTACTTTCCCCAGCAAGAATGTAGAGGATTTTGTCCCCAGCCGAAGTCATGGTTGGTTTATTGTTCCCCAACAAGCAGTCAGAAGTTGATTGCTCCAAGGTGGATGTTGTTGTATCTCTAGCAGGAGATGTGTTGGATGTCTCCGAAAAATCTTTATTTTCCCTACAGAGTCTGGTACTTACTTTCCTCAGCAGGTCAGGAAGTGTAATTCCGTCAGCAACAACATGCTCTAATCCCCATCAGGGTAAAATCTTTCTTCCAACAGCAGGTTAAGCTCAATGGTATCCCTCGGCAGGTTTTGTTGACTTTTCTCCCCAGCAGAGTTATTCTCCCTAGCATTGAGGTTTCATCATCCTCATCAGACTGTCACTCTCCCCAGTCAAAATACAGAAGATTATTCCCCAGCCAGCATTTAAAGTGGATTGCTCTAGGGTGGATGTTGTTTTATCACCGCATGAGATTTGTGGAATGTATTCCCGGGACAAAGATGTTGTCTTCCCCACAGAGTATTGGTGTCTACTCCCCTAGACCAGTCAGGAAACATGTTTTCACCAGCAACAACATGATCCAACCCTCATCACGATAAGGGCGAAGTCATTTCCCCAGCAGCGGGTTAAGTTCAATGGTGTCCCTAGCAGGTCTAGTATTTGTGATTTGTCTCCCCAAGCAAAGTTTGGTGGTAGTCTTTGCAGCAGGTTTGATCAGCGATGGTTGACATCCACAGCAGGTTTTAAGTCCAAGTGATATTTGGCACTCTTCCGATTCAGGTCCTGGTTTCCTTTTTCAAAGAGTTATATATAATCCCTAGCAGAGTGGATGTTCTTTTGGATTTCATCTCCAGGAGAAGTTGTTGATCAAAGGAGTTGTTCAGTGTGATCCTTCTCAGCAGAGTTCTTGGACTCAGAGGATAATTTATTTTCTCATCCACGGTGGAGTTGTCTTCATTTTTTAGAATTTATTTTGCTGGAGCGTTTCTTGTTGCATTGCATAAGCATCGTTTGCACAACATCCTCCCAAACGCGTAGCATTTCCATTTCATATGGAGCATTACGCCATAGAAAAATTCAAACATAGGCATTTGAAGCATAAGACAGGTTTGATATTTATTGCCAGACTTTTCCTCAGCAGAAATGGCATAACTCAGGAGATTTTGTTTTACTTTATCCCCAGTGAGAACTCCGGTGGATTCGTCCTTCATAATGTTGTACATTATAGTACACACCTGTAGAGTTGTCTGCTTAGACTTCTCTTTTCCCCAACTTTGATTCCAGATAATTGTTGCTTTTACCCTTGGCTGTCCTGTTATCCCCAGCGGAGTCCGCCTTCGGCTGGTCTCCCTTTCGAGTTCGCCTTCGGCCGTCCTCGTATTCTTTTGTTGGTTAGTCAGCCTTCGGCCGGTCTTCCTTTTTGAGTTCGCCTTCAGCCGTCCTCGTATTCTTTTGTTGGTTAGTCTGCCTTCGGCCAGTCTTCCTTTTTGAGTTCTCCTTCGACCGTCCTCATATTATTTTGTTGGTTAGTCCGCCTTTGGCCGGTCTTCCTTTTTGAGTTCGCCTTCGGCCGTCCTCGTATTCTTTTGTTGGTTAGTCCGCCTTCGGCCGGTTTTCCTTTTCGAGTTTGCCTTCGCCCGTCCTCGTATTTTTTTTGTTGGGTAGTACGCCTTCGGCCGGTCTTCCTTTTTAAGTTCACCTTCGACCGTTGTCGTATTCTTTTATTGGGTAGTCCGCCTTCGGCCGGTCTTCCTATTCGAGTTCGCCTTCGGCCGTCCTCGTATTATTTTTTTGGTTGGTCCGCCTTCGGCCGGTCTTCCTTTTCGAGTTCGCCTTCGGCCGTTCTCATATTCTTTTGTTGGGTAGTCCGCCTTAGGTCGATCTTCCTTTTCGAGTTTGCCTTCGGCTGTCCTCGTATTATTTTGTTGGTTAGTCCACCTTCGGCCGGTCTTCCTTTTCGATTTCGTCTTCGGCCGTCCTCGTCTTCTTTTGTTGGTTAGTCCGCCTTCGGCCGGTCTTCCTTTTCGAGTTCGCCTTCGGCCGTCCTAGTATTATTTTGTTGGTTAGTCCGCCTTCGGCCGGTCTTCCTTTTTGATTTCTCCTTCGGCCGTCCTCGTATTATTTTCTTAGTTAGTCCGCCTTTGGCCGGTCTTCCTTTTCGAGTTCTCCTTCGGCCGTCCTCGTATTCTTTTGTTGGTTAGTCCGCCTTCGGCTGGCCTTCTTTTCGAGTTTGCCTTTGGCCATCCTCGTATTTTTTTATTGAGTAGTCCGCCTTCGGCCGGTCTTTCTTTTCGAGTTCGCCTTCGGCCGTTCTCGTATTCTTTTGTTGGGTAGTCTGCCTTCGGCCGATCTTCCTTTTCGAGTTCGCCTTCGGCTATCCTCGTATTATTTTGTTGGTTAGTCCCCTTTCGGCCAGTCTTCCTTTTCAAGTTCGCCTTTGGCCGTTCTCGTATTCTTTTGTTGGGTAGTCCGCCTTCGGCCGGTCTTTCTTTTTGAGTTCGCCTTCGGCCGTCCTCATATTATTTAGTTGGTTGGTCCGCCTTCGGCCGGTCTTCCTTTTCGAGTTCGCCTACGGCCGTTCTCATATTCTTTTGTTGGGTAGTCCGCCTTCGTCCGGTCTTCCTTTTTGAGTTCGCCTTCGGCCGTCCTCGTATTCTTTTGTTGGTTAGTCCGCCTTCGGCCGGTTTTCCTTTTCGAGTTTGCCTTCGCACGTCCTCGTATTTTTTTTGTTGGGTAGTACGCCTTCGGTCGGTCTTCCTTTTTAAGTTCACCTTCGACCGTTCTCGTATTATTTCGTTGGTTGGTCCGCCTTCGGCCGGTCTTCCTTTTCGAGTTCGCCTACGGCCGTTCTCATATTCTTTTGTTGGGTAGTCCGCCTTCGTCCGGTCTTCCTTTTTGAGTTCGCCTTCGGCCGTCCTCATATTCTTTTGTTGGTTAGTCCGCCTTCGGCCGGTCTTTCTTTTTGAGTTCGCCTTCGGCCGTCCTCATATTATTTCGTTGGTTGGTCCGCCTTCGGCCGGTCTTCCTTTTCGAGTTCGCCTACGGCCGTTCTCATATTCTTTTGTTGGGTAGTCCGCCTTCGTCCGGTCTTCCTTTTTGAGTTCGCCTTCGGACGTCCTCGTATTCTTTTGTTGGTTAGTCCGCCTTCGGCCGGTTTTCCTTTTCGAGTTTGCCTTCGCACGTCCTCGTATTTTTTTTGTTGGGTAGTACGCCTTCGGCCGGTCTTCCTTTTTAAGTTCACCTTCGACCGTTCTCGTATTCTTTTGTTGGGTAGTCCGCCTTCGGCCAGTCTTCCTATTCGAGTTCGCCTTCGGCCGTCCTCGTATTATTTCGTTGGTTGGTCCGCCTTCGGCCGGTCTTCCTTTTCGAGTTCGCCTTCGGCCGTTCTCATATTCTTTTGTTGGGTAGTCCACATTCGGCCGACCTTCCTTTTCGAGTTTGCCTTCGGCTGTCCTCGTATTATTTTGTTCGTTAGTCCACCTTCGGCCGGTCTTCCTTTTCGAGTTCGTCTTCGGCCGCCCTCGTCTTCTTTTGTTGGTTAGTCCGCCTTCGGCCTGTCTTCCTTTTCGAGTTCGCCTTCGGCCGTCCTAGTATTATTTTGTTGGTTAGTCCGCCTTCGGCCGGTCTTCCTTTTCGAGTTCTCCTTCGACCGTCCTCGTATTATTTTCTTAGTTAGTCCGCCTTTGGCCGGTCTTCCTTTTCGAGTTCCCCTTCGGCCGTCCTCGTATTCTTTTATTGGTTAGTCCGCCTTCGGCTGGTCTTCTTTTCGAGTTCGCCTTTGGCCATCCACGTATTTTTTTATTGAGTAGTCCGCCTTCGGCCGGTCTTCCTTTTCGAGTTCGCCTTCGGCCGTTCTCGTATTCTTTTGTTGGGTAGTCTGCCTTCGGCCGATCTTCCTTTTCGAGTTCGCCTTCGGCTATCCTCATATTATTTTGTTGGTTAGTCCCCTTTCGGCCAGTCTTCCTTTTCAAGTTCGCCTTTGGCCGTTCTCGTATTCTTTTGTTGGGTAGTCCGCCTTCGGCCGGTCTTTCTTTTCGAGTTCGCCTTCGGCCGTCCTCGTATTATTTCTTTGGTTGGTCCGCCTTCGGCCGGTCTTCCTTTTCGAGTTCGCCTACGACCGTTCTCATATTCTTTTGTTGAGTAGTCCGCCTTCGTCCGGTCTTCCTTTTCGAGTTTGCCTTCGGCTGTCCTCGTATTATTTTGTTGGTTAGTCCGCCTTCGGCCGATCTTCCTTTTTGAGTTCGTCTTCGGTCGTCCTCGTCTTCTTTTGTTGGTTAGTCCGCCTACGGCCGGTCTTCCTTTTCGAGTTCGTCTTCGGCCGTCCTCGTATTATTTTGTTGGTTAGTCCGCCTTCGGCCGGTCTTCCTTTTCGAGTTCTCCTTCGTCCATCCTCGTATTCTTTCGTTGGTTAGTCCGCCTTTGGCGGGTCTTCCTTTTTGAGGTCGCCTTCGGTCGTCCTCGTATTTTTTTGTTGGGTATTCTGCCTTTGGCCGGTCTTCCTTTTCGAGTTCGCCTTCAGCCGTTCTCGTATTCTTTTGTTGGGTAGTCCGCCTTCGGCCGGTCTTCCTTTTTGAGTTTGCCTTCGGCCGTCCTCGTATTATTCCGTTGGTTGGTCCGCCTTTCGGTCGGTCTTCCTTTTCGAGTTCGCCTTCAGCCGTTCTCATATTCTTTTGTTGGGTAGTCCGCCTTCGATCAGTCTTCCTTTTCGAGTTTACCTTCGGCTGTCCTCGTATAATAACATAATCTGTTATGATTTGAGGAAAAATATGGGTTTTGGAGTGTGGAATCGCAGATAGGGAAGTGCTGTTATCGCAGGGTTTTTCTGCAGAAATCGCAGAGCGTGCTTAGCGCGGTCTGGCGCGCTTAGCGCGGTCTGAAGAAATTTCGCCTCTTCGAGGAAGTGAGTAGCGCACTTAGCGCGGGTGGGGCGTGCTTAGCGCGACCTGGTACTGAAAATATTTTTTTTATTGAATTAAAATTCATGAAAAATATCTGTCTTGTGTTATATTGATGTTGTGATGTTGTGGTGAATTTCTGCTATGTGTTGACGTGTTATATGTGATGAAAATGATGTTTTGATGATTATATGATGATATGACATTATTGATGCTTATTAGATGTTTGTATGTGATGTTTGATGATAAAATGATGATGTGAAGTACCATGAGTATATTGACGATTATGAGATGACGATTCATGATGTTTTGATGATTAAATGACGATGTGGATTAACATGATATTTGATGAATGATGATGCACTTAATAACTTTTGTTGATGATGATGATTATGACGATGTGCGTCATGCATTCATAGCATTTAGACTTCGGTCTATTGATGATGTTAGGACTTCGGTCCAGTGACGATTTAGGACTTCAGTCCAGTGGTGGCTTCAATCCCATTGTGCGGATTGGAGTATTTTGTGACGTGCTCCCTTGTGGAGGGTTGATGGCCTAGTGTCTATTATTATGACGATTTGGTACCACATGCATTCTATGACATTGCATTTCATCCTTGGTGGCATTTCATAATTGCATATGAGTGACATTAGTGATGTGATGTTTTATGTGATGTTTTATATGATGTTTAGGGCGAGAAGTTGTAGTATGTGATGAAAACAACTGTTGCCTGTTGATATCTTTTCTTTATATGATTTATATTGAATTGTGATTACTCACCCTGCCTGTTTGAATGTTGCCTCCACGTGGGTAACGTGCAGGTGATCAGGTTTAGCCGTAGACGTTTTCGAGGACTTGAAGTTTATTTCCTTTGGTCGATTTAGAGGGTCTTGCTCTGATAGTGTGTAGCGAGCAATTTTGGACGTGGTTCTTAAGCACTGCCGCTCTGGGTTACTACAGGTCGATTCATTTTTTGTCCTATTGGAGCTGATGAAGGAAGGGAAATAGATGTCTCCAACTAACCCTGCTTTGCAAATGGAGGTCAAATAGTCAAAACTGTTGGTTTACAGATGCGATCAATGTGGGGGGGAGGGGATCTCTTAGGTTATTTTGGTTGAATTTAGACTTTTGGTGGGGAATACGGACTCGGATATTTTGGTGGATATGTTAGGATTTGTGACCTGAGGGTTTTTGATGTGGTGTGCTCGCTAAGATTTTTCTTTCAACTTATGCCTACGTATTCCCGTTTACCGAAACATGGAAATCATAGCGATCGTAGTTCCTCCTATTCTATGGGAGGAAATGGTGTTTTGGTGTCTTGTTTAAAGCCCAAGACGTGAAGCTAAAGGTGGTTTATATCTTGTTTAAAGCTTAAGATGTTAAGCTGAAGGGTCTATTTGTATCTTGTTCGAAACCCAAGATGTGAAGCTAAAGGGGTTTTCCTTTAGAGAGAATTTGTCATCTCTAAAGGGGGTCTGTTTGTCACAACTGTTGGGTGACTGATTAAAAAGGAGGATTACTTTAACCGGGATATGTGAATCCTAGCAATTCCATAATTTCCTTTATAGGGAGTTTTAACTTGGAGGAGAAGACTTTAACTCAGTTTAGAGCAATGTCATCTTTCCTTAGGAATTTCTCATGCTAAAAGAGGGACAGTGGAATGGATGTAAATAATCCAGAGGCCTGCCGCTTACAGGAATTAGATGAAAGGGAAAGGAGTTGTTGATGTTTGTATCCTGTGAACGAGGCACAGTTTTGATGCTAAAAGGTTGATTGACTCAACCGGGGTTTTTCTTATAGAAAGCCTAAGAAAATGCTATTGGTCCAACAAGAGGGTGTTTTTATGTGTTTCGTACGAAGCCCGAGAGAGAGGGTAAAAGGTTTTGACTCAACAGGAGAGTGCTTTTGTATGTGTCTTGTACGAAGCCCAAGACGGAGGCTAAAGGTTGACTCAACAAGAGAGTCTTTTATACTCAACAAAAGAGTGTTTTTGTATCTCGTACGAAGCCCGAGAGGGAGGCTAAAGGTTGACTCAACAAGAGAGTCTTTTATACTCAACAAGAGATTGATTTTGTATCTCGTACGAAGCCCGAGATGGAGGCTAAAAGGATTATTGTTTCAGTTGAGTGATAGGTCCAGTAGGTTGGTTAAAAGAGAAATCAGTTCTTATAAAGAGAATGATTAAAGGCAAGGCTATGCTTTGGGATTGATCAGAGGATCAGGGTTATTTCCTGTTCTTTAAGGAAATGGGGAATCCAGAGGGTATTGGAGACTGTCCGAGTCTACTGGTGTTTTTCCCTACTTAAGAATGCCTTCGAGACTCAAGGAGATTAGACTGTCCAAGTCTAGAGTTTTATCTTTTGTACTATGTTTAAAGAAATAATAGTAGTACGTTCACGGTAGAAAGATCTAGACTCTTTGAAAGACTGTTCTATTAAGATGACTAATTTTTGTTCCTATACCTCAAGGAGGTCGTCGGGACAATTTGTACGAAGCCCAAGAGGAGGCTGGAAACTTTTAAGAAGCCGAGGGACAATTTGTACGAAGCCCAAGAGGAGGCTCTCTTACCGAAGGAAGAATCCTTATACGAAGCCTAAGAGGAGGCTGTGAATACTTCTAAGAAGCCGTAGGGTCCTTGTACAATGCCCAAGAGGAGTCGGGGATGCTTTTAGGAAGCCTGTGGGTCCCTAAACCCCGAGAAATTCAAGACACGCTATTCACAGAGAATAGATCAAGCCAGGAAAGTCTGAGAATTTGGAAGAAACTCAAGAGATGCCATTCCCGGAGGAAAGATCATCTTTGGGGAGTTAGAGTTTCTTTGACAATGTCTAAGGGTGACAGTCTATGAAAGGGTTCACCGAGAATGCTACCTTTCACATCTCCATATTGTTTAACCCCTAGAGGAGAGAAGACTGTGTCTGGTAATCCTATGGGGATCTAGTTTTGTCTATTTAAGAGTGATCAACAGGGCTTAGTGCTAGACATAGTTGCCGGGGAAGCTCTAAATATCTATACTAGTATTACACAGTTGATATGAGTTTATGAAAGAAGACTTACAGTGAAACAGCCCCACAATACAGTTATATGTATATGAAAGCGGATAAAGAAAGCATATAAACACTTACTCGGTTGTAGAGCTTCCATGCTGTTTGGTTAGTTGTTCAACAAAGAAAAATTGAAAACAATATTCTATTCAAAATCAAAGGAGAAAGTATTTTGAAAAGATGTTGGGGCTTACAGCTCAAGGAGAGGCCCAAGGTTTATCAGTGATCACACTGTCGTTTTTGTACAGAGGGACTTATAGAAGTGACTAGGGCCCAAGAAATTTCCTGTACAAAGGGATGGGTCTTACAATCTCTCAAGAGGCCCAAAAGATTTATTTTTGTACAAGTGGTGGGGCTTACAGCTCAAGGAGAGGCCCAGGGTCATTTGTTTGAAAATGGCGATCGCGTCGAGATTTTTGAAAACGCGGTGGGTCTTATACAATGCATTGAGGCCCAAAATAGGTTGGTTTTCAAAAGGGGATTGGGTCTTACACTCTAATAGAGGCCCAAAAGATTTTGAATGGGTCTTATAGCTCGAGGAGAGGCCCAAGGTTTGTTTTTCAACGGACGATGATCGCGTTGAACATTTTGAAATACAACGGGACTTATACAATAAGTGAGGCCCAAAAATAGGTTTGTATTTACAAAGGATTGGGTCTTACACTCTATTAGAGGACCAAAAGATTTTGAATGGGTCTTATAGCTCGAGGAGAGGCCCAAGGTTTTGATTTTTCAACTGGCGATCACGACGAGGTTTTCTTTTAACGCAGAGGGACTTATACAATATCTGAGCCCAAAATTATTTTGGTTAAAACGGGATTGGGTCTTACACTCTATTAGAGGCCCAAAAGTGTTTGATGAGGGTTGAATTAATCAAAACCATAATTTGTTTCCAAAATGTATTTTAATTGAATAAAAAATTCAATTAAAATGATCAAAATTGTTTAACATGTGGCAAACAAATTGTGATCTTCAATTAATGTTTCAAAAATCATGTTTTGACCTACAAAATGATTAGAAATCATAAAAATTTGTAAAATCAAGAAGGAAAAAATATTTTAAATGTCAAAAACAATTAAAATATTAATTCTTTGCAAAAATATCAATTATATGAAATAAATAATATTTTTGGGATTTTTTTGAAAATAAAATATTTTAACATTTTTGTGAATTATTAAAAAAAGAATCAACTCAAAACCATTAAAACTCAGAGAGAAATTAATTTTTGAATCAATTAAATAAAATCAAAAAATTCAAATATTTGAATTTTCAAAAAGGGCCCCAAGAACAACCAAGAACACGCGCGTGTTCTGAGTTTTGCCCAGATTTGCATTTTCTCTCCAATCTCACTGAATACTTGATGGAATCATGCAAACCACCTATCAATCTGCTCGTTTCAACCTCACGATCATGTCTATGGTCTTTAATTTCATTTATTTTTAACATGGAATAAGAAATCAAGACAAAACCTCAAGAACCCTAAAATTTGCATGAAGGCTGAGAATTTTAATACACGATTCAAACAAAGCAATTAATTGAGGGGAACCATTCTATGCATGATTATGAACATTTGGCAAAAGTATTGTGCAAGGAAATATGCATAGATTAAGAGATGACCAAGTTTAGGCTTACTTGAAGGTCGTGACAGCAAGAGCAATGTGATTTTTGAGTTGGAGGTGTTACAGATGAGTTGTGATGATCTGAACAGCTTCCCTACACCCTATGGAGTGTGTTTAATTGCTTGGACTTGACTGGAAATGGCTGGATTACTTCATGGTATCTCAGGTGCAACTTGGTTAAAACCTTGAGCAACTGACTGGTGATTCTGAGAAATCAGTGTTCCAGATGTTGTTTAATGTTTGGATCACTCCTATATGATGTTTATGAGGTGTGTGTGTGATTGGTTTGATTGGAATTGCTCTCAAACTCAAAACCCGATAGTGACTTGCTTTGGAAGGCAAAATTGGAGTGAAGAAGGAGATTTTGAGGAAAGCATCTGTTTGATGGCTTTGGTGTACTCAAACTGATCACAAATGAGCTCTATTTATAGTAGAGCAAGTTTATTTTGCAACCAATAATGAATGGCAACTGCAGCAAAGGTTTGGCTAATGGTTGCACTTTGGAATCCAAGTCTCCTCTAGCCATTGACTAGAGGTTAGGGCACAAGGATGTGGTTCCCTTGGTCTTAGATAAGTCTTGACTGAATTCAGTTGCAAATGGCTCAGTCCATGCCACCTTGGTGTATGCATTGAATGCTCCAATCCAAAATTGGAGTCTTGTCCCTCTTCTAGGAAAATCTAGGTTTGACATGCTACTTCTTGTTCCAAGGACTTTGGAGGCTTGGATCAGTATTTGTCCCCTTTAGATTTGATCCTCATATGTGTCCAAAGTGATGACAAGGCTTGGAATTATTTGATTTTGCCAAATCGAGCAAAAATGCAAAATTCTGCCTAGCCTTGGCAGTTTTCAGCAAGGCATATTGCCATTATCATATCTCTTGGCCCAAGTGGAATTTGGTGATGTTCTTGGCCATTTTGGATAGCCCTCATATGATACAACAACTGTTTGATCATATTTGGTTTTGATACCTTTTGGATCCAAGTGGAAAATCCCCCTACATTTGGAAAAAAGTGAAGGCAGATTCTGACTTAGTGAAAATTTCACTAAGTGTTGGAAAAAGTGACATTTTCACTTTTTGTGATTTTGATCATTCCATAACTCAAAATCCATGAGGAATTTGGAGGGAGGTCAGTTTTAAGCTTTTGTAGAGGGCAATGAGATCTATCAATCAAGCTTTGGATGGGGAAAAATGGCTTTGTGGTTTAGGAGTTATGATCCTCCAAAGTTGGTACCCTTGCCACTTTGTTCATAACTTAGAAAATTTTCTAAGTTTTTATGGTTACCCCTTTTACAAGTTATCCCACTTTTCTTAATTTTTCTTGATGAATGATGATTCAAATTATACATTAACATCATTTTAGGGTTAAAAAACCATTTTTGTGAAAAATCTCAAAAAGTCAAAGTTGACTTTTGTGAACAGTTGACTTTTTATCAGATGAATTCCAAACTGTGCGATCCTTTAGGGAATCATGTCCTTGACCTAAATCAAACTTGATGGACATGTTCCATGGGTGTTATAGGGTATATTGAATCATGTTCTAGGGTTTGGGAGCATGTCCTGGTCAAACGTCAAAGATACAGTTGACTTTTCTCGCGAAACCCTAACTCAGGTTCTGATGAAATTGAGACTTGCTGTTAAAGCTTCCTGGATCAATCCATTGTTACAAATGGATCAATGTGGTATGTTGGAGACCCTCAAATCATGTCTTGAGGTCTTGGGTCATGATTTGTCCCAAAAGTCAACTTAGGGGTGAATTAGGTCAAGAAACCCTAATTCTTGATTTTCGATGTATGCATCCTCTGAGGTCAAATTGATTTGATGCTTGGGTCCATGAGGTTCCATGGAGTATTTTAGGTTATGCTTTGAAGCATTGGCTCATGCCCAGATGAAAATTTTCATCTGGAGGCCCTGGTCGACCAAACTCTAATTTGGTGACACTGGCGATCTTGAGGCTTGATCCACCTGGAAGGGAGCAGCCTTGTGCTTAATCCTTGAAGTGGAAGTCCTCTTGATCCCTTGTGGATGTTTGAGAGGCTAGACAAGTTGAAGATCATGTCATTTCTTGATTGATCCTTTGTCTAAAAGCTCTGAGAGGGCTCGAAACCCTAAATTTGATTGTAGTGGATGCTCACCCATCTTTGGGGAGACTGATGAGGTATGATGGTTCCTCCATATTGTGATGATGATTTCCACAATGATGGAAATCTTAGTGGTCAAAATTTGGGGTATGACAGATGCCCCTATTTAATCTTCTTGGACCCGAAGGTGTGAATGGCGAAGGTATTCGGGCATTCGGGGTGCAAGAGGATTAAATATCGGAATCCCCGAAATTTTGATGGTGGTTAAGAATGGCAGCTTGCACATCCTTCTTCTTTTGCTAAGAAAAGATGCTTAGAAAAGGTAAAAACTTCCCCTCGATCCTGGTCTTTAGCCAAGGAACTGGTCTCAGTTTTCTGAAATGAACTTCCCCTCGATCCTGGTTTCCTACCAAGGAACTGGTCTCAGTTTCTAATGTAAACTTCCCCTCGATCCTGGTTTCCTACCAAGGAACTGGTCTTAGTTTCTTTTGTCAATAAACTTTTTTGACATGGGACGCTATTCGTAGCGGTTTTCCTCAAACTTCTCGCCGAATTTTCCTGGGGAGATGCCATTTGATAGAAAAAGTTTTGATGTCAGACTCGCTGGGGAACCCATTCGCCTGAGTTGTAGAGGTGTACAAACTTCTCTGTTTGAAGACGCCATTTGCTGACTCTACTGGGGAAAGCGAGTCTCTTGAAAGATTGCTTTCACTTGGGGTATTACATCATACTTTTCTCGGGATCTTCCCGGAGAAATGCCATATGATGTGATCCAATTTTGAGGTGCCGATGACCTTTTCATCAGCGGATTTTTTTTCGGAGAAAAACTGCTGTATTGCCAAATCTCTGCTTAAAAGGCTTCCTCTAGGGATTTTCCTTAATCCGGGAAAGCGAAAATATCATCTTCAATGGCGAAGAGTGACATCGGTTAAAGGTTCTCTGGTCTTTCAGAGGTTCAAGTTATCAAAGTGGTCAAGGGCCAATTCTGATCCAGAACTAAACTGGAGGAGAGGGATTGTTCAGACGCAACATTTCCTGATGAGGAAAGAACTGACAACTCGATTGAGAGGACTGTTATCACTAGGGGACAAGACCGACGGGAGTGATAGTGATGCAATATGAATATGAATGTAAATCAATAATGCATGATGTATGTATGTATATGCTGACAAAACTGACGCGCCATACAGACTAATAGATGAATATGACTGGATACTCGGCCATTGCGAGGCGAAGAAGTACCGCTGGTTCAAGATAGCAATTCCGCCTTGCTTAGGAGAAACAGTCCCTGTTGGGAGCTACGCTGGCCGGGCTTAGGAGATGAGAACTCGGCCGAAGAGGTCAGATGGAGCATTCGCATATGACATAGCTGATCCTTCATTCAGGCATACTGGTTTAGAATGAGTACTTTGATTCTGCACTTTGAGGCTCGAAGACCTTTGGAGAAACGATCGATGTTCTTTCGATGTTCAACCGTCAAAAGAAATTGTCGTCTTTATTTTTAAAAGCAGAAAAATTTTAACAAGTAAATTCATTTTTGTTTCGTTTCCAGAATCGTTGATCATGTTAAAAACATCATTCTGTAAAGCTAAAACAAATATGAATTGCAAATAAAAACACAAAGGCTCGAATTTTATTGATAAGATGGAAATCAGCCAAACGCGTGATTCCGTAGAGCATTTACAAAGTTAGCAAATGATAATTTACAGGGAAAAGGGCTACATTGAAACATAACAACCACTATCCTTCTACTGACTTTGAATTCGGGGCATCCTGAGCTTCTGTCGAAGATGACCTTAACTAGAGCTTTCCTGACAGATGATGTAACTTTTGCTGAGGGACCTGCCCCTTTGTCGAAAGTAGTTACTTGCCATTATCCTTAATTTTTGCCTAGATTGTACTTTGAGATTTCCAATCCACCGGGATGATTTTTGATCATGTCTCTAATTTTTTCCTGGATCGCCCTTTCGGGTTTTCAATCCACCGAGACGTTTTTTTTTAGTTTAAGCGAAGTATTTCTTGACTACATCAACATTTGTGGGGTAGGCGAATTCCTCTCCGTCCATGGTTGCAAGTCTCAAGGCACCACCTGAGAAATTTTTCTTGACCACATAGGGGCCGTCATAATTCGGAGTCCATTTGCCCTGGGAATCAGTGAGAAAAGATTGTATCTTTTTGAGCACAAGGTCTCCTTTCCTGAAGATGCGAGGTCGAACCTTTTTGTCAAACGCCATCTTCATTTTTTGCTGATATAACTGACCGAGGCATAGTGTCGTGATTCGCTTCTCTTCGATCTGGTTTAATTCGTCGTGTCGACTTTGACACCATTCAGGTTCTGTAAGCTTAGCTTCCATCAATACCCTGATTGATGGGATCTCAACTTTTATGGGGAGCACTGCTTCCATGCCATATACTAGAGAGAAAGGGGTTGCCCCGGTTGAAGTGCGGACAGATGTGCGATAATCGTGGAGAGCAAATGGTAGCATCTCGTGCCAATCTTTGTAGGTTACAACAATATTTTGAACGTTTGTCTTGATGTTCTTGTTAGCCGCTTCTACCACTCCGTTCATCTTTGGTCGGTAGGGAGATAAGTTATGGTGTTCGATCTTGAACTCTGTGCACAACTCTTTCATCATCTTATTGTTCAAGTTAGATCCATTATCAGTAATGATCTGGCTCGGAACACCATAACGGCAGATGATATTGTTTTTGATAAATCGGACCACCACTTGTCGGGTTACATTAGCGTATGATGCTGCTTCGACCCACTTGGTGAAGTAATCAATGGCTACCAGGATGAACCGATTTCTGTTTGTAGCTTTGGGCTCAATCAAGCCAATCATGTCGATTCACCATATGGAAAAAGGCCATGGGGAAGAAAGAACTTTGAGATGCGTTGGCGGTACATGAATTTTGTCGGAGTATATTTGACACTTGTGACATCTCCTCATGTACTTGTAGCAGTCGGATTCCATTGTCAACCAAAAGTACCCTGCTCTTAGAATTCTTCTCGCCATTGCATGTCCATTGGCATGAGTGCCAAAGGACCCTTCGTGAATTTCTTTTATCAGCATGTCTGCTTCTGGTCTGTCGACACATCAGAGCAAGACCATTTCAAAGTTCCTCTTATAGAGTGTATCACCGCTCAGGAAGAAGCTGCATGCCAGCCTTCTGAGGGTCTTTCTATCTTTCCTTAGTGCCCTAGGTGGGTACTCTTGTTTCTGAAGGAAGCATTTAATATCATAATACCAAGGTTTGTCGTCTATGACTGCTTCAATCGTGAAGATGTAAGCGGTCCGTTCAAGGCGTATTATGTCGATCTTAGGTATGTCATTCCATTGACCTACACTAATCATGGATAAGAGATTGGCTAATGCATCAGCCAGGTGATTCTCCTTGCGAGGGATATGATGAAACTCAATTCTGTTGAAGAATGGTAATGACCTTCTCGCATAGTCTTTGTAAGGAATCAATACGGATTGGTATGTGTTCCAATCTCCTTTGATCTGATTGACGACCAAAGCTGAGTCGCCATATACGTCCAAGTTTTTGATCCTTAAATCAATTGCTTCCTCGAGACCCATAATACAAGCTTCGTATTCGGCCTCATTATTTGTGCACTTGAATGTAAGTCTGGCGGTGAAAGGAATGTGGGTACCCTGAGGAGTGACAATGATTGCCCCAATTCCGGATCCATCCCGGAGACCAACCAAGTAGTGTGACAAATCATGTGCTGGCGCAGACATTTGGCTGCCCAAGCCAAAGTGCAGCAAGTTTTCTCAAGCATAGTATACCGAGTCTCGCAGTTGGTGAATTTCTTGCTCAAATAGTAGATGGCAGACTCTTTCCGTTTAGTTTCGTCTTGATGGCCAAGTACACAGCCCATGGAGTCTTCCAGGACGGTGAGGTAGATAATCAGCGGCCTTCCTTCCACTGGAGGTGATAAAATCGGAGGGTTCAACAGGTATTCCTTAATACTGTCGAAGGCGGTTTGACAGTCTTCTATCCAAACGCAGTCCTGTTTCTTTTTAAGTAATTTGAAGATCGGCGCACATGTCACGGTCATGAGGAATATGAATCGGGAGATGTAGTTCAAACGTCCCAGGAATCCTCTGACTTGTTTTTCGGTTTTCGGAGAAGGCATTTTTTTTGAATGGCCTTGACCTTGTCAGGATCAACCCTAATTCCTTTCTGGCTGACAATGAACCCTAAAAGTTTCCCAGAACAGAAACCGAAGGTGCATTTGTTGGGATTCAATCAGAGTTTGTACTTTCTCAACCGCTCAAATAGCTTTGACAGATGGGTCACATGCTCCTCTTCTGTCTTTGATTTGGCAATCATATCATCGACATATACCTCGATTTCTTTATGTATCATGTCATGAAAAAAAGTAGTCATGACCCTTTGATAGGTTGCTTCGGCATTCTTCAAACCGAACGGCATCACCTTGTAATAAAAGGTACCGCATGGGGTAATGAACGAAGTTTTCTCCATGTCTTTCGGTGCCATTTTGATTTGATTATAGCCCGAGAATCCATCCATGAAGGAGAACACTTTGAACTTTGCTGTACTGTTAACCAGCATGTCAATGTGTGGTAAAGGAAAGTCTTCCTTTGGACTAGCCTTGTTTAGATCTCTGTAATCCACACACATTCTGACTTTTCCATCCATTTTTGGAACGGGTACGATGTTGGCTAACCATTGAGGATATTCTGACGTAGCGAGGAAACCCGTGTCAATCTGTTTCTGTACCTCCTCTTTGATTTTGATGGCCATGTCCGGGTGAGTCTGTCTCAACCTCTGTTTTACTGGCGGACATTCTGACCTTAACGGTAAATGATGTTCCACGATGCTGGTATCCAAACCTGGCATATCCTGATAGGACCAAGCGAATACATCGGGAAACTCTTTGAGAAGCTTCGTCAAACTTTCTTTGACAGTTGGACTGAGCAGTGCCCCAATCTTGACTTCTTTTCTCTCTTCTTCTGAACCCAAGTTGACAGTTTCCAACGACTCTTTGTGAGGTTCAATGGACCTTTCCTCCTGTCTGAGTAATCGAGAAATCTTTTCTGGAATTTCGTTGTCAACTTCTTCTTCAGCCCCAAATACCGGGAACTCAAAGTTGGGAGAAGGCATCGGATCATATGTTTCAACGGGGTTTAAAACAAGCAATCTGTATGACGGTATGATTTGTGTTTAGAAGAGATAGAGAGAATGCAAGAGTGTGTGCAATGTATTTTTTTTACTACTTGTTTTTATTATTGAGTTGTTTTTTATGATTACCATTTTCTGAGAAAAGCAAAAAGAGAAAACAACAATAAAATGCGGAAATTACAGAATGACATTATTTTATTAATGAACAAGTCGATTCTTGAAACTACAGCCCTATAAAACAAAACTCTGTCGCTTTGGGCGAAGTGAATAGGGAAATTTACAGAAAGCGAGCCCTATCAAAACATTCGTTTCACCTGGGCAAGGTGAAACGTTAAAGATGGCAATTACTTTGACTTATGAACAATTTTCGGAACCTCGACAGCAACCCATTGGCGGCGAACTCCTTGGTGAATCACAAAGTCTGGCACCTTCCTTGATTTGTCTTCGGAAATAACGCTGATTTCTGGCGGAGCAGGATCATTGGAATCTGTCTCTCAGGCAGAGTTGTCGTAGGAGGATTCCTCTGTTGCATTTTGCATAACATTTGTGCTCTCAGGTAGATCTCCCCATCCAGTTGGCTGGATGTCTTCGAGCCTGATACGAGAGCTTTCAGGAGCAGTGTACTTGACCATATAGTCGTATTTCCCACTTGGTTGTCCCAAGGTGTCCCACACTTCTTTTGGAACTGGTGGAGTCATCCCTTTCGATGACGTTGACCTCAGGAAAAGCGTAGTTGATGAACTCAAGTCCTGCAAACGTTGCAAATTCATCGTCGTACTGGACGTTTTCTGAATGACCTGATTGTTGATCCCATGACATGGTAGGGATGCAGGTATTCTTTTTAATGATGCTCAGCTGATTTTCATTGTTCGGATGATTTCCTTGCCCCAAGTTTCCTGGATACGGCTGCCACATTGGCAGGCCATCCATCGGGCCATAATAGTTGTGGTCAAAGTTGTCCTTCATCAGAGTGTCCTCCTCTAATGAGTTTGGTGGAGCATGACATCCTTCCGGATTACAATCTCCGTACATCATTTTGACATCTGACCTAGGTATAAATCTCGGACTCTGTGTAGGAAAGCAAAAGGGCGTAGGCACCTCTTCCTGAGACGTATATCCGTCCTTGTTAAGATAGGACTCCCATTCTTCCTCCATATCAGAGGAATCATCTTTATTGATGGTATGCACCTCTTGAGGCACTGGGTGAAGGAAACCTCCACTGTGGAAGAAATCTTGAATGGGATGAAGACTTTCATTGTTGGTAGTAGCTGTCTGGGTACAGGTTGCAGAAAAACCAAGACCCTTCTTTGTTTTATTGTCAGTAGGAATGACTAGTTGTCCCCATCATGTTGTATTGGTACTCTCGACCGCTTTGATAGCATCTTTGTATGAGGAAATGGAAGTTCCCTCTTCGGATCGATTGTCCTTGCTCACCAAAAGCACTTGGAACTGAGTTCCAATAACCTCCTCGGGTTCTACACAAGTAGATGCTGATAAGTTACTCACGAGCAAGGCTTGTTCTCCACAGACCGTGACGAGTTGGCCGCTCTGGACGAACTTTAACTTTTGGTGGAGGGTCGAGGTGACCGCCCCAGCCTGATGTATCCAAGGTCTTCCTAATAAACAACTGTACGTTTCCCGGATGTCCATGACCTAGAAAGCGACTTGGAAAGTGTGAGGACCAATAGTTATGGGAAGGTCGACTTCGCCGATAACTGTTTTTTTGGACCCGTCAAATGCTTTGACGACGACCTCACTGGTTCTCATCGGGGTCCTTTGAAGGATAATTGCATCAAAGTGGACTTCGGCATAACATTTAGGACTGATCCTGTGTCTACCAGTACGCTGGCTAAAGCATCGCCCTGGCAGCTGACCGTGATATTGAGCGCCATGTTATGACAGCGACCCTCTTCAGGTAATTCCTCATCACTAAATCCCACGTTATTGCAGGAAGTGATGTTAGAGACAATGCTATCAAACTGTCTGATTGCTACATGCTGTTCTACAAAGGCTTGCTCCAAGACTTTCTGTAGAGCCTCCCTGTGCGCTTCTGAACTGAGTAAAAGTGACAGCACAGAGATCTTTGAAGGAGTTTATAATAGCTGATCAACAATGTTGTATTCACTCCTTTGGATGAGCTTCAGCATCTCATCATCGTTTCTCGAAAGGTCAAGATTACTGGATTGACCGACCGGTGGATTGGGAACTTCTGTCTGAGGTTCCTTTTCTTTGTTAAATTCTCCAACTAGTCGGTTGAAGATTCGACCACTCCGTGTTACTCGACTGATGTCTGCAATATTCAAGACGAAGGGTAATGGAATTTCCTTTCCATTCCCGACTGTTGTTGCACCGTATTTGTAAGGGATAGCCTTAGTTAATTCATACGGTAATGGTCCCGGTAGATAGATAACTATGGGAGCCTTCTGATTTTTCTGACCATCGTAAGTAATTTCGATCCGTTCCTGGTGAGGAACTCTCGATTCATCAAGTAGAGGGATGATGGTACAAACATCCCTAGCCCTCTGATGATCAGAGATTACGACAACGTCCTTAATTTGATCAGCGAGGTAGTCCGGCGCCCAGTTGATTGGTCCGGAACCTGGATATGGGCGAATCTCTCTACGATCCACCTGACCCTGACGAGCTGCTCGCACAAGGTAACATCCTTGGTTACTTTCCGAACAGACTCTACAACGTTCATTGTTGTGTGGTGGCACCTGGCCACGCCCGCTTTGAATACAATGTAACCTCACTAGGTCAGTTTCCACAGATCGAATGTCCCGACTTTGATTCCGAGCGGGGTTCCCGTTGGTAATACTAATTTACTGGGTGTCTTCATCCATATAGATTGGAAGCCACCAGTGGTTCAACAAGTGCTGAAGTGTTTCCTGGACAAGGACACATCCCTGATCGTTTTTGCAACCCGCCCTACAGCTCTGATAATCATGTGATACCAAGAACCCGAGCCGGAGCTATTTAGCATGTAACTCCACCAGACTGGTATTCATCAAGCGAATATCGAAGATTTGAATCATGTTGATCTGATAGGGATTCCTATCATGGTATTCCTAAATCCATCCAAGATCCATCTGACGCTGGAGGGCCTCTTGTACAAAAGAGCATCCCTGTTTGTTTACCGAGCAAGTCAGACAGGAACTATAATCGTGCCACGACAGATTATGATATTGGCTTTGCTTGGAGTGCATCGCCACTAAGTTGACATTCATTGCACGGACGTCGTGGTTCTGAATGATGTTAGAATTCGTGTAAACCATGTTAACTCCACGAACTCAGTGCTCTTGGATCCATCTGAGATCCATCTGTTCCTATAGAGCTGATTGCACCACAGAACATCCTCGATTGCTTTTAGAGCAGATATCACACTGGTGATAGTTATGAGGTGGCACATGGCCATATCCACTCTGTCTGCAATGCATCTTGACCAGATTGGTCCTTAACAAGAGTACATCATGAATTTGATAGACGTTGTTAGTCCCTCCCTATATCAAATTGACTGTAGCTTTTTCGTGTTGAGGCAGCGGGTTTGTGAGAACATTAGGATTTGTATCCTTGAAAGATAAAACCTCGCTCCTAACAAGTTTTTGCACGTCGGTTTGAAACTGAGACAGTTCTCTATGTTATGCCCTGGTCCTCCTTGATGGTAAGGGCAAGTCTGATCCACCTTAAACCAAAAAGGCGGATTTTCCGGTACTGTAAGAGGGGACTTAGTCTAGACATGCCCCTTAGCCAGTAGTAATGGAAATAGTTCTGCGTACAATACGGGTATAGGATCAAATCCTGGTGGCCGCGTTGTACGGTTGTTATTGTATGGAGGACGAGCCTGCCGAAGAGGCTGTTGAGTCCTTTGCTGATTAGGTTGGCTCTGTGCAACCTGAGGTTGATACGTAGAAATAGGTGCAAGATTGATAGCAGGAGTCACAGCCGCTACTGGCTGATAACGCCACCTTTGCTTTCCAAGAGAGATATTCCCGATATCTTGCTCTTTTTTCTTAGGGAGAGCACTACCGTATCGCTTTGTACTACTTGATGATCCAATGTCTTTGACTAGACGCCTTTCTCAGACGGCTTCCTCAAGACGAACTCCCATACCGACCATCTCGGTGAAGTCACTGGGTGCACTGGCAACCATTCTGTCGTAATAAAATGAGCTTAAGGTCTTTAAGAAGATCTTTTTCATCTCTTTTTCCTCAAGAGGTGGACAAATTTGAGTAGCAATTTCACGCCATCTCTGAGCGTATTCGTTAAAGGTTTCTTTGTCCTTTTGTGACATTGATCTGAGTTTATCTCTGTACGGTGCCATGTCCAGATTGTATTTATATTGTTGGACGAAGGCAGTGCCAAGATCTCTGAAAGTGCTAATCATAGCACGGTTTAAACCCATGTACCATTTTAGTGCGGCACCGGTTAAACTATCCTGAAAGTAGTGAATAAGTAAATCTCGATTCTCTGTCTGAGCTGACATTCGCCGAGCGTACATCACCAAGTGACTCTGAGGGCAAGAGTTACCCTTGTACTTTTCAAAGTCGGGCACTTGGAATTTGTGCGGGACTTTCACATTAGGGACCAAACAGAGGTCTGCGGCGTCCTTTCCAAATAAATCCTGACCGCGAAGGGCCTGCAGTTCTTTCTGCATTCCTAGGAACTGTTCCTGGAACTCATTCATTCTTTCGAACATGTTGTCGTTTCCACCAGAAGGTATCTGTGGAATCTGTCCTTCCGGGACAGTGTGTACCACAGGTGGTGGTATAGTCATTATGGCCGAGACTCTCGGTGCCTCCCGAAGTTTGTAACCTTCAGGAGTTGCTGTCATACCCCTGGCATCTTCGCTTTCCCAAAGTTTGTAACCTTCAGGCCCAGCAGTTCCTGCTATGATTCCTTGATCCTCATTGATCGGCGGAACATATCCTTCCGGGATATAGTTAAGTGGCATGCCCTAGGAACGATCTTTTGGCATTTTGTACCTAGGATCGGACTTCTCCACTATGGGCGTTGAGGTGATCTCCGAGATCACAGCCCTTTGTAGCTGAGCTTCTGCCATGGCTTGCATGTCGTTATGAAGCTTTCTCATATCCTCTCTCAGAGCGTCGATCTCTTCTCTCAAGTCTCTGTTCTCTTCCTCGAGATCATCCATCTTTTTTTGACGATTGGCCCGAGTATTGTATGAATGAGACATTTTGACTCTAGAACCGAGACACAAACGTGAGATTCGTAGGTAAGAAGAATATGTGACGTGAGAATGATGAATGCAATGATTATATTTTTTTTGGTTTAATCAAAATAAACTTTGACAATTAGATTGCAACTATCAAACAGTGGGGAAATCCCCGTTTTATTGAATTCAAAGGATTGCGGAAATGGAAATATAGTAGATTACAAAGTGTTGAAAAAGGAAACCTAAACTATTGGATCCCGAGTCCTCTCTGAGGAGAACTCGGGTGCTGATTCTAGTACTTTCCTTTTCTTGGACCGGGGCTCTTGGGCCGTTGCCGGGTTGTCATTCCTTTGCCAAGTGAAAGGAGCGAGCAAATTCCTTTGGTCATCCTGATTATCCACAACATGTTGCTCTAAACTCTCGATCAGAGCATCCTTATCTTTTAGCTGTCGCTGTATTTTGGTACACTCTACATTGAGGGTGCGGTACTTGTTCTTCCAAGACCTCCTCTCATGTTGAACTTTGTTGAGAGTAACCTGAAGTTTTTCCGTTTCAGTCATGAAGTACATAACAGATTCCCTTGGCGGAAGAACTCCGTGACGAGGATAAGGAATCTTTAGCTTGAGAGCTCTAGTTTGTACCCAGTGGAGATAAGGCTCCACCGAGACACAGTCTGGTTTTCCTAGAGACTCTCGTCCTTTCTTATAAACATGTTTCCAAGCGTGCACTATTTCCATCTTCAGTGCCCTGTCATTTTCTCCTTCTTTGAAGAAAAGACCTTCCAGATGAGCATTACGCGGGACATGCCTCATCGGGTATCCAAATTGACGACGAACCAATACTGGATGGTAGTTGATTCCTCCCTTAGTTCCTATGAGGGGTACGTTGGGGAAGTTTCCACAACGGTCAATGATTTTGATCCCGTCATAAATCCTATTGCACCAATCTATATCAGAGTTGGTAAGAGACATGATTTTCTGCGACCAACACAAGACACTCTTATGATCCCAAAACGCAGTAGACTTAGGAAAATGGGAGATAAACCATTTATATAGCAGGGGTACACAACATGTGATCACCCCTCTACTGTACAAATTCCCTAAGTGTACAGAATGATACGCATCTGCGAGCAAGGTTGGCACAGGGTTTCTAATGAGAAAAACCTTAATGGCGTTGATATCGACGAAGCTATTAATGTTGGGAAACAGAAATAACCCGTAGGTGAGTAAGACAAATATGCTTTCAAAAGCAGTCATGTTCCCTATACTAGCGAAGTACAGAGCCTTCTTTGTCAGGAACTGGGCTGGCAAACGTGGGAGCCCACCCTTGGTGGTCATGTGAGTCTTGATTTATGACTCATCCAAATAGATTGCTCTTGCAATGGTCTGATCCTTTGGAATTTCTTGCAGTCTAGAAAATGGAGCTCGATCAGTGATGTGTAGATCAGTTAGGTGAGAATACTCCTCCAGCGTTGGTGCGAGCTGGTAATCCGGGAATGTGAAACAGTGATAGACCGGATCGTAAAACTGAATGAGTGCCTCCATGATTCCTTCAATCACATGGACTCTTAACAGAGGTAGCAGACCTCTGTGCTTAGCTCTGAAAGCTTCAGGGTTAGTCATCATCCTCGCTAATCCTCTCAAATCTTCTAGTTTTGGAACCCTGAAGGTATACTTATGAGTTCTCCTTCTAGAAGAGAAAATTTTTCTTAGATGTAATGTTTTTTAGATGAATGCATGAATGCAGCACACAAAAACATAGAAAAAACATGGGGTCAAAGGGTCGGTGTCATGAAGTCAAGGCTCTACCCCCCACCCAAAAGGTTTATACTAGTGATTTTTGTACCTGTCTCTCAACATCATCAGTTCTTGTTGAGAAAACACCAGCGGGCCGGGAACCGTGCTAGGTGATGTTTTTCGAAGAACCATCAGAAGAGGGTAGTATCGCGTGACAACCATTTCCAATAGTTTTCGCACTACTAAAAGAGGTTTTTCCTAGGTGTATACTCAATCTTTCCACATGCGGCATCACACGCATTCCCATTAGCAGAAAAATAAACACAGATATCAATTAGGAAAAGAAATATATATATTTGTCCTAAAGTCCTAGACTTTAAAGAGCTATGAATCCTATGTTCCTGACAAAAATGGCTCCCCGGCGGAGTCGCCATTCTGTGGTACCTTCCCAACTTTAAAGGTTTTTGACCTAAGATCCTAGTGAGGTCAACAAAAATCTTATCCCAGTGAAGTCATCATTCTTCGGTTTCTACCTGAGAGATAAAAAAGAGTGCCACACGGTGGGCGCCATTTTTCTGTAGCGAGCAACTTTGGACGTGGTTCTTAAGCACTGCCGCTCTGGGTTACTACAGGTCGATTCATTTTTTGTCCTATTGGAGCTGATGAAGGAAGGGAAATGATGTCTCCAACTAACCCTGCTTTGCAAATGGAGGTCAAACAGTCAAAACAGTTGGTTTACAGATGCGATCAATGTGGGGGGGGGGGGGCTCTCTTAGGTTATTTTGGTTGAATTTAGACTTTTGGTGGGGAATACGGACTCGGATATTTTGGTGGATATGTGAGGATTTGTGACCTGAGGGTTTTTGGTGTGGTGTGCTCGCTAAGATTTTTCTTTCAATCTTATGCCTACGTATTCCCGTTAACCGAAACAGGGAAATCAGAGCGATCGTAGTTCCTCCTATTCTATGGCAGGAAATGGTGTTTTGGTGTCTTGTTTAAAGCCCAAGACGTGAAGCTAAAGGTGGTTTATATCTTGTTCAAAGCCCAAGATGTGAAGCTGAAGGGTCTATTTGTATCTTGTTCGAAGCCCAAGATGTGAAGCTAAAGGGGTTTGACTTTAGAGAGAATTTGTCATCTCTAAAGGGGGTATGTTTGTCACAACTGTTGGGTGACTGATTATAAAGGAGGATTACTTTAACCGGGATATGTGAATCCTAGCAATGCCATAATTTCCTTTATAGGGGGTTTTAACCTGGAGGAGAAGACTTTAACTCAGTTTAGGGCAATGCAATCTTTCCTTAGGAATTTCTCATGCTAAAAGAGGGACAGTGGCGTGGATGTAAATAATTCAGAGGCTTGCCACTTACAGCAATTAGATGAAATGGAAAGGAGTTGTTGATGTTTGTATCCTGTGAACGAGGCACAGTTTTGATGCTAAAAGGTTGATTGACTCAACCGGGGTTTTTCTTATACAAAGCCTTAGAGGAGGCTATTGGCCCAACAAGAGGGTGTTTTTATGTGTCTCGTACGAAGCCCGAGAGAGAGGCTAAAAGGGTTTGACTAAACAAGAGAGTGCTTTTGTATGTGTCTTGTACGAAGCCCAAGACGGAGGCTAAAGGTTGACTCGACAAGAGAGTCTTTTATACTCAACAAAAGAGTGTTTTTATATCTCGTACGAAGCCCGAGAGGGAGGCTAAAGGTTGACTCAACAAGAAAGCCTTTTATACTCAACAAGAGAGTGATTTTGTATCTCGTACGAAGCCCGAGATGGAGGCTAAAAGGATTATTGTTTCAGTTGAGTGACAGGTCCAGTAGGTTGGTTAAAAGAGAAAATCAGTTCTTATAAAGAGACTGATTAAAGGCAAGGCTATGCTATGGGATTGATCAGAGGATCAAGGTTATTTCCTGTTCTTTAAGGAAATGGGGAATCCAGAGGGTATTGGAGACTGTCCGAGTCTACTGGTGTTTTTCCCTACTTGAGAATGCCTTCGAGACTCAAGGAGATTAGACTGTCCAAGTATAGAGTTTTATCTTTTGTATTATGTTTAAAGAAACAGTAGTAGTATGGTCACGGTAGAAAGATCTAGACTCTTTGAAAGACTGCTCTATTAAGATGACTAATTTCTGTTCCTATACCTCTAGGAGGTCGTCGGGACAATTTGTACGAAGCCCAAGAGGAGGCTGGAAACTTTTAATAAGCCGAGGGACAATTTGTACGAAGCCCAAGAGGAGGCTCTCTTCCCGAAGGAAGAATCCTTATATGAAGCCTAAGAGGAGGCTGTGAATACTTCTAAGAAGCCGTAGGGTCCTTGTACAACGCCCAAGAGGAGGCGGGGATGCTTTTAGGAAGCTTGTGAGTCCCCAAACCCTGAGAAATTCAAGACAGGCTATTCATAGAGAATAGATCAAGCCAGGAAACTCAAGAGATGCCATTCATGGAGAAAATATCATCTCTGGGGAGTTAGAGTTTCTTTGACAATGTCTAAGGGTGAGAGTCTGTGAAAGGGTTCACTGAGAATGCTGCCTTTCACGTCTCCATATTGTTTAACCCCAAGAGGAGGGAAGATTGTGTCTAGTAATCCTATGGGGATCTAGTTTTGTCTATTTAAGAGTGATCAACAGGGCTTAGTGCTAGACGTAGTTGCCGGGGAAACTCTAAATATATATACTAGTATTACACGGTTGATATAAGTTTATGAAAGAAGACTTACAGTGAAACAGCCCCACAATACAGTTATATGTATATGAAAGCGGATAAAGAAAGCATATAAACACTTACTCGGTTGTAGAGCTTCCATGCTGTTTGGTTAGTTGTTCAACAAAGAAAAATTGAAAATAATATTATATTCAAAATCAAAGGAGAAAGTATTTTGAAAAGACGTTGGGGCTTACAGCTCAAGGAGAGGCCCAAGGTTTATCAGTGCTCGCACAGTCGTTTTTGTACAGAGGGAGTTATACAAGTGACTGAGGCCCAAGAAATTTTCTGTACAAAGGGATGGGTCTTACACTCTCTCAAGAGGCCCAAAAGATTTATTTTTGTACAAGTGGTGGGGCTTACAGTTCAAGGAGAGGCCCAGGGTTATTTGTTTGAAAATGGCGATCGCGCCGAGATTTTTGAAAACGCGGTGGGTCTTATACAATGCATTGCGGCCCAAAATGGTTTGGTTTTCAAAGGGGGTTGGGTCTTACACTCTAATAGAGGCCCAAAGATTTTGAATGGGTCTTATAGCTCGAGGAGAGGCCCAAGGTTTGTTTTTCAACGGACGATGATAGCGTTGAACTTTTTGAAATACAACGGGACTTATACAATAAGTGAGGCCCAAAAATAGGGTTGTATTTACAAAGGATTGGGTCTTACACTCTATTAGAGGACCAAAATATTTTGAATGGGTCTTATAGCTCGAGGAGAGGCACAAGGTTTTGATTTTCCAACTGGCGATCGCGCCGAGGTTTTCTTTTAACACAGAGGGACTTATACAATATCTGAGGCCCAAAATTGTTTTGTTTAAAAGGGGATTGGGTCTTACACTCTATTAGAGGCCCAAAAGTGTTTGAAATTGTTTGATGAGGGTTGAATTAATCAAAACTCTAATTTGTTTCCAAAATGTATTTTAATTGAATAAAAAATTTCAATTAAAATGATCAAAATTGTTTAACATGTGGAAAACAAATTGTGATATTGGATTAATGTTTCAAAAATCATGTTTTGACCTACAAAATGATTAGAAATCATAAAAATTTGTAAAATCAAGAAGGAAAAAATATTTTAAATGTCAAAAACAATTAAAATATTAATTCTTTGCAAAAATACAATTATATGAAATAAATAATATTTTTGGGATTTTTTGGGAAAATAAAATATTTTAACATTTTTGTGAATTATTAAAAAAAGAATCAACTCAAAACCATTAAAACTCAGAGAGAAATTAATTTTTGAATCAATTAAAGAAAATCACAAAATTCAAATATTTGAATTTTCAAAAAGGGCGCCAAGAACAACCAAGAACGTGCGCGTGTTCTGAGTTTGCCCAGATTTGCAGTTTCTCTCCAATCTCACTGAATACTTGATGGAATCATGCAAACCACCTATCAATCTGCTCGTTTCAACCTCACGATCATGTCTATGGTCTTTAATTTCATTTATTTTTAACATGGAATAAGAAATCAAGACAAAACCTCAAGAACCCTAAAATTTGCATGAAGGCTGAGAATTTTGATACACGATTCAAACAAAGCAATTTATTGAGGGGAAAATTCTATGCATGATTACGAACATTTGGCAAAAGTATTGTGCGAGGAAATATGCATAGATTAAGAGATGACCAAGTTTAGGCTTACTTGAAGGTCGTGACAGCAAGAGCAATGTGATTTTTGAGTTGGAGGTGTTACAGATGAGTTGTGATGATCTGAACAGCTTCCCTACACCCCATGGAGTGTGTTTGAATGCTTGGACTTGATTGGAAATGACTGGATCACTTCTTGGCATCTCAGCTGCAACTTGGTTAAAACCTTGAGCAACTGACTGGTGATTCTGAGAAATCAGTGTTCCAGATGTTATTTAAGTATTTGGATCACTCCTATATGATGCTTATGAGGTGTGTGTGTGTGATTGGTTTTATTGGAATTGCTCTCAAACTCAAAACCCGATAGTGACTTGCTTTGGAAGGGAAAATTGGAGTGAAGAAGGAGATTTTGAGGAAAGCATCTGTTTGATGGCTTTGGTGTACTCAAACTGATCACAAATGAGCTCTATTTATAGTAGAGAAAGTTTGTTTTGCAAGCAATAGTGAATGGCAACTGCAGCAGAGGTTTGGCAAATGGTTGCACTTTGGAATCCAAGTCTCCTCTAGCCATTGACTAGAGGTTAGGGCACAGGGCTGTGGTTCCCATGGTCTTGCATAAGTCTTGACTGAATTCAGTTGCAAATAGCTCAGTCCATGCCACCTTGGTGTATGCATTGAATGCTCCAATCCAAAATTGGAGTCTTATCCCTCTTTTAGGCAATTCTAGGTTTGGCATGCTACTTCTTGTTCCAAGGACTTTAGAGGCCTGGCTCAGTGTTTGTCCCCTTTAAATTTGATCCTCAGATGTGTCCAAAGTGATGACAAGGCTTGGAATTATCTGATTTTCCAAATTGAGCAAAAATGCAAAATTATGCCTAGCCTTGGCAGTTTTCAGCAAGGCA
The DNA here is from genome assembly GCA_022829125.1 of Lathyrus tuberosus. Classification (NCBI taxonomy): domain Eukaryota; kingdom Viridiplantae; phylum Streptophyta; class Magnoliopsida; order Fabales; family Fabaceae; genus Lathyrus; species Lathyrus tuberosus. The sequence continues at coordinate 10,053,799 of JALAZF010000049.1, read as the reverse complement.
TATTGCCATTAGCATATCTCTTGGCCCAAGTGGAATTTGGTGATGTTCTTGGCCATTTTGGAAAGCCCTCATATGATACAACAACTGTTTGATCATATTTGGTTTTGATACCTTTTGGATCCAAGTGAAAAATCCCCCTACATTTGGAAAAAAGTGAAGGCTGATTCTGACTTAGTGAAAATTTCACAAAGTGTTGGAAAAAAGTTACATTTTCACTTTTTGTGATTTTGATCATTCCATAACTCAAAATCCATGAGGAATTTGGAGGGAGGTCAGTTTAAAGCTTTTGTAGAGGGCAATGAGATCTATCAATCAAGCTTTGGATGGAGAAAAATGGCTTTGTGGTTTAGGAGTTATGATTCTCCAAAGTTGGTACCCTTGCTACTTTGTTCATAACTTAGAAAATTTTCTAAGTTTTTATGGTTACCCCTTTTACAAGTTATCCCACTTTTCTTGATTTTTATTGATTAATGATGATTCAAATCATACATAAACATCATTTTAGGGTTAAAAAACCATTTTTGTGAAAAATCTCAAAAAGTCAAAGTTGACTTTTGTGCACAGTTGACTTTTTGTCAAATGAATTCCAAACTGTGCGATCCTTTAGGAAATCATGTCCTTGACCTAAATAAAACTTGATGGACATGTTCCATGGGTTTTATAGAGTATATTGAATCATGCCCTAGGGTTTGGGAGCATGTCCTGGTCAAAAGTCAAAGATACAGTTGACTTTTCTCGCAAAACCCTAACTGTGGTTCTGATGAAATTGAGACTTGCTGCTCAAGCTTCCTGGATCAATCCATTGTTACAAATGGATCAATGTGGTATGTTGGAAACCCTCAAATCATGTCTTGAGGTCTTGGCTCATGATTTGTCCCAAAAGTCAACTTCGGGGTGAATTAGGTCAAGAAACCCTAATTCCTGATTTTTGATGTATGCATCCCCTGAGGTCAAATAGACTTGATGCTTGGATCCATGAGGTTCCATGGAGTATTTTAGGATATGCTTTGAAGCATTGGCTCATGCCCAGAGGAAAATTTTCATCTGGAGGCCCTGGTCGACCAAACCCTAATTTGGTGACACTGGCGATCTTGAGGCTTGATCCACCTGGAAGGGAGCAACCTTGTACTTAATCCATGAAGTGGGAGTCCTCTTGATCCCTTGTGGATGTTTGAGAGGCTAGACAAGTTGAAAATATGTCACTTCTTGATTGATCCTTTGTCTAAAAGCTCTGAGAGGGCTGGAAACCCTAAATTTGATTGTAGTGGATGCTCACCCATCTTTGGGGAGACTGATGAGGTATGATGGTTCCTCCATATTGTGATGATGATTTCCACAATGATGGAAAATCTTAGTGGTCAAAATTTGGGGTATGACATAGTGTAACATCGGGTTGGGGTCCTTTGAGTCGAACTATGTTGTTTCTTTATTTTGGTGTTATTTAATGGTGTGGTTTTATTTGAATTAATACGACGTTTGTTGAAAACCGTTTTAATTAAAAGTTTTGAATTCCGCTGCCATGTGAAGGCTTTTGATTTAATTTTGATGAAAGTCCCTTGGTGTATAGGGCAATTGAGTTGTGCATGGTTTTCAGATTTTTTTTTTATGAAACATTAGTGTGCCGACTTGAAGAGGTCCATCATGGGTGGTAAGGAAAAGGATAATAGCATGAGGTTGCGTGTTAATCAGTGAGTAGTATAGAAACTTGCGGTTGTGTTATGGATAGTTTGAGTTTCGAATTGTGACGAATTGCGAATGATTTGAAGTTCCTTGATGGTATTACTTTTGTTATGGGTTGAGATCTCGTGTCAGCAGAAACCTTGAGTGAGTTGGAACCCCGTAAGAAGAATTGATATGGAATGTGGTAACCAGAGATTGTTAAGCTATTTTGGATAAATTGTTTCGAGCTCAGAATGAATTTTGAAGGTGGTATATGTTATGGTTGTGGAGTATATGAATCGTGTCTTCCATACTTGTTTGGATAAGTTCATAGTGATGCTTATTGGATGATATTCTGATTTATTTTAAATCAAAGGGTGAGTATGTAGTGTATTTGAGGATTGAGTTACAAGGGCTGAAAGAGAGGGAGCTTTCTACTAAATTATCGAAGTGATAATTTTAGTTGAAAAAGGTTAGTTTCCTTGGATATGTTATTACTGATGATGGTATTTTTATGGATCCATCGGGAGTAGATGCAGTTCTACAATGAGAGGCTCCAAAGCTAGTTAAGGTGATTAGAAGCTTTTGGACTTTAGTTGGTTATTACCGGAGGTTATGGAAGACTTTGCTAAGTTCGTACTTCTGTTATCTCAGTTGACTTGCAAAGAGCGAGTCGTTGGCTTTGGATGTTCGTTGTGAGTAAGTTTTGGTGAACTGAAGAAGAGATTGACTACGGCTCCAATTTTGATTCTGCCTGATCCTAATAAACTGTTTATGGAATGTTGGGATGCGTCCTTGATGAGTGTAGTTAGTGTGTTAATGCAAGAGGGTAAAGTCATTTCTTATGCTTTACGACAATTGAGGATTCATGCTTTCAAGATGGATGCAGTTACTTTTGTGTTGAGAATCTAGAGGAATTATTTTGAGGGTTTTAGGTTCAAGGTGTTTGGTAATCACAAGGGTTTAGAGTACTTGTTTGGTCAGAAGGAATAAAGTAGGAGACAACGAGGATGGTTGGAATTCCTGATTAGTTATGACCTTGGCTCGAATTATCCTATTGGTGAAGTTAATCTCGTGCCTGATGAGTTGAGTCAAAAGTTTTTACATATGTCTTCTTTGAGGGTTAAAGAGTGGGTAATTTTGGAAGAATTTAGAGATTTGAGTTTGGTGTGTGAATTGACATCTGATAGAGTGGGGCTTGGTATGTTAAAGGTCACTAATGATTTTCTGTTGACCGTTAGTGAGAAGCAGCGGCTGGATGTGAAATTTATTAATTTGATGACGGTTGGAGATAAAGGTGTGAATGGTGACTTTAAAGTGGATGATCAGGGTGTTTTGAGATTCCGTGGTAGAATTTGTATTCCTGATGGTTTGGAATTGAAAAAGATGATTTTAGAGGAAGGACACCGGAGTAGTTTGAGTATACATCCGGGAGCTAATAAAATGTATCAAGATTTGAAGAAGATCTTGTGATGATCAGAGAATTAGAGTTAGTTGAGCAGTTCAGAGACTTGTGTCTGGTGTGTAAGCTAACACAGCAGAGTGTGAGGTTAGGTATAGTAAAGTTGAACAGTGATTTTTGGCGAATATGAGAAAGAGTTAGACTTTGGACGTGAGATTGATAGTTTTAATGGTTACGAGTAATCAGAGTACGCAGCGAAAGTGTGATGTGGCATATTTTGTATATGCGTGTGTGACTTGTAAGAGTTCATAGGTTGAATGTTAGAAACATGTAGGAGTGATGAGACCATTGGACGTTTCAGAATGGAAGTGTTAGGTGAAAGGTTTAAATATTATTCATGGGCTACTATGTAGATGGATGTTTTGGTTATATGTTCGATTGGTGAAATGTAGCATTGTGGTAATATTGTTGTGTGACAAGGATGCTGGTATTGTGGTTATATAGAGGTTGTTGAGACAATGTTGGGTCGTGGAACATTATGTTCTTGTTTGTGTTATTGTCTCGTTTCTATCGTGTTGGTTCGAGTACGAATAGCTAATTCCTATGTGGGGAATTAGGGGAGTGTTACCTATGGTGAGGGTAACGATCTTGTTGTGTTTCGGTTCAAGAGTGAACCTATGTGTTTGTAACTTGGGTATTCCTTGAGTCGTGGGTTGGTCGTCAAGTGTATTGTATGGGCATTGCATCTTGTCGTTGTCTTTATTACCGTTGTCGTGTCGTTGTAGTAGTTGTTGTTAGCAAGGTGGTTTGTCAGTTGTGTTATTCGTGGTGTGCCTTTTGTTGGCATGAGAGTGGGTTAGTCGGATACGAGAGTCGTATCCGGAGTTTTTTGCACCAAGTATATTTTCGAGGACGGAAATATCTAAGTGGGGGAGAGTTGTAACGCCCCGATTTGTTTAATTGTATTTATTTATTTCATTTATGTGAATTTTGTGAAATGTGTGAATTTATTGTATTTTACCTGCTAATTGAGTTAATTGGCTAATTTCCCTGATAGGTAAAATATTTGCAATAAATTATAATTTCTTTTCAACTTTTATTTCCCGAAATATATTTCATCGCTGTTTATGTTTTATCGTGTTTTAAGAGCGTTTGCGAGATATTTGAGCTAAGGGGTAAAATGGTCATTTTGAGAGGTTAGATATTTTAGAAAAATTAGATATTTTTATATATAGAGATCGGAGAGAAAAAGAGAGAAAAGAAAGGGAAAGAAAAGAAAGAGAGAAAGAAGGAAAAGGAGAGGAAAGAAATGGAGAAGAGGAAAAGAGGTGGAAATCGACATAGCTCTGTTTCAAGCACGATTAATCGGGTAAGGGTGAGAAGTTTCGATTATATCTTGCTTGTGTATGTATATGTGTTGTTTGTTGTAATTGTTTTGGTTGTTTCAAAACTTTTTCTTATTGATAATTTGTGATCAATTAGATAGAAATTGATGTTTTCACGGTCGGAAATCGATATAAACTGTGTTGAATGATCACACTAAGCATATAAACATTTGTTGATACTTGTTATGCTGTTTGGAACTGATTTGAGATGAAAATGGTGATTTTGGGAAGGATTGTCGAAGGGTTATTTTTCTGAAAATCGCAGTGTGCGCTTAGCGCGCAGCCGCCCGCTTAGCGCGGCCTGGAGAATTTGTAACCTCTCCAAGCAGTGAGGAGCGCGCTTAGCGCGGGGTGGAGCCCGCTTAGCGCGACCTAGAGCAAAAATAAAACTATATTTTTCTAAAATTCATAACTTTTGATCCGTAACTCGGATCGAGACGTTCTTAGTACCGTTAAAAATCTAATGAGATGTTCTTTCTTATAAAAATGGGTTTAAGGTTGGTGGCCGATTTAATTGTGTCGGAAATTTGGAAACGTGTCATTTTGTCGACTTTTATCGTCGTAATTGTGTGTGATTGATCTTTTATCATGCGAAAGGTTTTTGATATATAACGTATAGCTTGTGTGCTGTTATATGATGTGAATGCATGTGATGAAATGTGGTGATGATGGTTCGTGAGCCTTATACAAAGAGGACCTAAAGCGATCCATAAACGTCATGAGCCTTATACCAAGATGGCCTAAAGCGACGGGGAACATCGTTTGCCCGACGGGGAGTTACACTAAGTAACAAGCAATGATTCCAATAATTCCTGAGTGAATTAATGATGATGAGAATGATGGATGGATTGGTACCGCATGCATAGAGTCGTTGTGTCGGTCTCTATTCATTTGCATAAATCATGAATGGATTGATTATGTGTGGGAAATTGTGAATTGATTGATTATGTGTGGGAGATTGTGAATTGATTGATTATGTGTTGAGCTCGTGATAGGATTGGTGATTTGATATGCATTTGTGATAAATGCATTGGTTATGGATGATATGTTTTATGTATAGACATATGCTATGTTTTGTGGGTATGTTGTACATTACAATGATTGTATTAATTATCTATGGTATGCTATAGATGAATATATGTGAGGTGGCGGTGTGTTTCCAAATGTTATAACTTTGGTATGCCTTATGTGTGAATATGTGATTATGTTGGTATAATTGATATATGCTATATTGTTGGATTATTAGAAATATGTTATGTATCTGTGGCATGCTATATGTGTTAGTATGTGATGCTTGTGGTGAGAATAATTATGCATGTGAATTTATATGTTTTTGCATATTATTATGCAATCTTGATTTAGTTGTTATTTATCACCCTTCTGCTGTGTTTTGTTACTCTATGAGGCAATTGCAGATTAGTGTCTTGGAGGCTTTTGTGAAGATTAGTTCTCCACCCTTTTGCCGGTCTATCTGCTCTGATACGTAACACGGGAGTCGGGGAACGCTTTTGTTATATATGTATACATTTGTTGGATCTATTTTGTATTACCTTTGTATGAATATTTTGATGTTATAAAATGATTTATTTTGTAAAACAAGTCAGTTATGGATCTTTCCGCTTTATTCTATAATTGAACTTTCCTTTTGTTGGAAAACGTTACCCTTTTATGCTTATGCCATTTTGTGTTATGTATTAAATTTATGAGCAGGGATTGTGTTTTTCTAAAATGTGGCATCCTTATTTCTTTCTAAGAATAAATTTTTATTCACTCTAATTTATTTATGTATTATTTATTCGCGATGGGAATTGGGGTGTTACAAGATGGGAAGAGCACATTTAGGGGTATTTTAAGAGAGAAAAGTGAAAGGAACTCATTATTCGTATTTTTCTTGAGGAAGAGGAAAAGGTGCTCTGAAGAACAAGTGAGAGGGAGGCTAGGGCATAGAAGATTTCTGGCAAAACTTCGAGAGAAGATCGAAAGAAGAAAAACTCTAAGGTATGGGGAGTATCGCTTTAAAATATTTGTGATATAAAGATTAGGTGTTATGGGTAATTGGGGTTTTGTGGGAAAACCTAGGAATTGAGGTTAGGGATGATGAATTGTGATGATTTACTATGTGATGATTGTTGTTATTGATGTATATATGATAGTTATAGGTTATAATAACATAATCTGTGATGATTTGAGGAAAAATCTAGGTTTTGGAGTGTGGAATCGCAGATGGGGAAGTGCTGTTATCGCTGGGTTTTTCTGCAGAAATCGCAGAGCCCGCTTAGCGCGGTCTAGCGCGCTTAGCGCAGTCTGAAGAAATTTCACCTCTTCGAGGCAGTGAGTAGCGCGCTTAGCGTGGGTGGGGTGGGCTTAGTGCGACCTGAAACTGAAAATATTTTTTTATTGAATTAAAATTAATGAAAAATATCTGTCTCGTGTTATATTAATGTTGTGATGTTGTGGTGAATTTCTGCTATGTGTTGACGTGTTATATGTGATGAAAATGATGTTTTGATGATTATATGATGATATGACGTTATTGATCCTTATTAGATGTTTGTATGTGATGTTTGATGATAAAATGATGATGTGAAGTACCATGAGTATATTGACGATTATGAGATGACGATTCATGATGTTTTTATGATTAAATGATGATGTGGATTAACATGATATTTGATGAATGGTGATGCACTTAATAACTTTTGTTGTTGATGATGATGATTATGACGTTGTGCATCATGCATTCATAGCATTTAGACTTCGGTCTATTGATGATGTTAGGACTTTGGTTCAGTGATGATTTAGGACTTCGGTCCAGTGGTGGCTTCAATCCCATTGTGCGGATTGGAGTATTTTGTGACGTGCTCCCTTGTGGAGGGTTGATGGCCTAGTGTCCATTATTATGACGATTTGGTACCACATGCATTCTATGACGTTGCATTTCATCCTTGGTGGCATTGCATAATTGCATATGAGTGATATTGGTGATGTGATGTTTTATATGATGTTTAGGGCGAGAAGCTGTAGTATGTGATGAAAACAACTGTTGACTGTTGATGTCTTTTCTTTATATGATTTATATTGAATTGTGATTACTCACCCTGCCTGTTTGAATGGTGCCTCCACGTGGGTAACATGCAGGTGATCAGGTTTAGCCGTGGAAGTTTTCGAGGACTTGAAGTTTATTTGCTTTGGTCGATTTAGAGGGTATTACTCTGATAGTGTAACATCGGGTTAGGGTCCTTTGAGTCAAACTATGTTGTTTCTTTATTTTGGTGTTATTTGATGATGTGGTTTTATTTGAATTATTATGACGTTTGTTGAAAACCGTTTTAATTGGAAGTTTTGAATTCCGCTGCCATGTGAAGGCCTTTGATTTAATTTTGATGGAAGTCCCTTGGTGTATAGGGCAATTGTGTTATTTTGAGTTTATTGAAAAATGTGCACCCTTTGAGGTGATTATTACTGTGATATTTTGTGTATTTTTCCGTGTTTATTCGTGGGGTAGAAAAGTGTGTTACAGGGGTCAGGTTATATAATGGGGAGTTGTCAACTACCCATCCTATACATGGTTATCCATGGGTTATTAGCAATTTTCCTTACACGTTCTACTTAATGGTGTTTATCTGTTGTAAATGGGAAAGTTTCTCCTTTGGGAAGGTTGAGAGATGTTGAAAAAATATTTTTGTTGTTTTCGGGTTTTTTGATGTTTTTAGTAAGGTACGGGACCTAAAGGTTTTTATTAGTGTGGTCTCTAAGATTTCGCAATCTTATGTCTACGTATTCCCAATGATAATAGGGAAATCAGAGCAATCGTAGTTCCTCCTATTTTAAGGGACGAAAGAGATGTTTGATGTGTTGTTCAAAGCCCAAGATTGAAGCTAAAAGGGTGTTTGTGGGAATTGATTGAAAAATTGAAAAGATTAAAGATTGAGATATAAATATCCGGGAAAAACATCGGATGAAAATAGAAGGAATATCCAGGAAAGCGTCGGATGAAAAATAAAAGGAATGGGTTTTTCCTGTGTTTTTTAGGAAAACTTGAGGGTTTATGGAGATCCAAAAGGAGGTGAGACTGTCCAAGTCTACTAGTATGAAAGGTTTATCTTTGTATGATGCCCAAGAGGAGGGTGATGTTTTACGGGATGAGAATCAACCCTAAATTGGTTTGATGTTTTGACTCTAGAAAGACTGCTCTAGCAAAGGATGACTAAGTTCTGTTCCTATACCTTTAAGAGGTCGTCGGGTCCTTGTACTAAGCCCAAGAGGAGGCATGAGAACCTTAAAGAGGCCTGAGGGTCCTTGTACAACGCCCAAGAGGAGGCGAGGATGCTTTTAGGAAGCCTGTGGGTCCCCAAACCAAGAGAAGTTCAAGAAATTCAATTCACAGAGAAGAGATCATTCCAGGAAAGTTCGAGGGTTTGGAAGAAACTCAAGAGATGCTATTCACGGAGAATAGATAAACTCCGGGGAGTAGAATTTCTTTGACAATTTCTAAGGGTGACAATCTGAGAAAAGGATCACCGAGAATACTGCCTTTGTCTTTGTTCCATATTGTTTAACCCCAAGAGAAGGGAAGATTGTATCTGGAATCCTACGGGGGATCTAGTTTTGTTTGTATTTAAGAGTGACCAATAGGGCTTTACCTAGTTCTAGACGTAGTTGCCGGGGAAAACGCTAAATAACTATACTAGTATATATACAGTTGATATATGACAAGTATTTTTAAAGGGGATGAAAGAAGACTAACCATGCGCAGCTTCCCACAATACAGTTATGTATATGAAAGCATATAAAAGAAAGCGGATAAACACTTACCCGTTGTAGAGCTTCCATGTTGTTTTGTTAGTTGTTCAACAAAGAAATTAAAGAAAGTTTTGATAACAAATAGGAATTTGAATTTAAATCACAAGGAAAGTTATTTTGAAAGAAACGATATGAATATCTGGGAAAACGTCGGATTGCAAGAAAAGATTGCAAATATGAATATCCGGGAAAACATCGGATAAATTAAGTGGTTGAAAATACGAATATCCGGGAAAACGCCGGATTTGAAAGAGATAAAAATAAAAAGGTCAAAAATATCCGGGAAAACGTCGTATTGAAAGAGATAAAAATAAAAAGGTCGCTCGCTAAGACTTTGCAGGCTTATGCCTACGTATTCTCAAACGAGATCTTGAGAAATCAGAGCGGTCTTAGTTCGCCCCTACGGGGCACGAACTACAAAAAATAAAGTTTAAATCGCACGGCGGCGAGAGGGGAAATTTAACCTAAAGTTATCATGCATGGTTGAATATTCTAATGTCTGTCTCTAATCGAAAATTAAGTTTGAACTAAGAGATCCTAAGGGAACATGCATACGTGGAAAAACATCACGGAATAAATGAATACACATCAAAGCATTGTGGAATAAATGAATACACGACAAAGCATCGTGGTAACTAACAGATATAATATACACGGAAAAACATCCGGAGAATAAAAGCATATACACGGCAAAACATCGTGTGTGAAACTGAATACATGGAAAAGCATCATGTGATAAAATATACACGGCAAACATTGTGTCATCATAGAAAAACATCATGGCAATTGAAACGTACACAGAAGAACATCGTGAATAAATAAACAGAAACTTCATGGCAAAGCATCGTGGTATAACTGAATACACGGCAAAACATCGCGTGAATAAAATATGGATAATGAGTTCAAGAAAACTTACCTATTGGAGCAAGGTCCAATGCCTCTTCTCAGACTTCCAGAAGCGAGATAACGATCCCCAAAGTATCATATAAGAACTCCTGCGTCAGGTAAAAGACAAAGCAGAGAAAACCATTGATCATAGAGAAATTCCCTAAGTCTTATCAAGTGGTTAGAATCGAATTTGAACATCTAATTAATTATTTACAAAAGTTTTACTTGAGAATAATCCTAAGAATGAATTACCAAATAATTGAATAAAACAATTTAAACAATTAAATGATTAACTACAAATTAATTAAAGCAAATTTAATAACTTATAAATTATTAACATATTTTAGAATATTTAATCAAGATTAACTAAACTAAAAAATAAAGTTGTATTAAAAAGAAAAATGGGCCACAAGAAGAATTATCAATTAATTTAAATATTAATATTTAATAAGATTAATTAATAATTTAATTAATCAATATTAAATAAAAATATCTAAATTAATTAATAATTAAACAATATTTTTTTACATTTTTAAATATTTATTAACCTAATTAAAACTAGAAATAAGAAAATTAAAAATAAATACTGAAAGAGAGAAATATATGTGGGAGAGAATTGAGAAAACAATGTGAGGTATTGTTTTGGTGTGAGAATTATGTGAAGATCTCTTGTCTATTTATAGTAAAATTTATAACATGGAGATAAAGAAAGTGATGCATGCAATGACATACAACAAGCTTAAAAATTAAGATAACTTAGTTTTTAAGCTAACTTAATTTTTAAGCTAAATTAAATATCTATATAATAAAAACAAAATTGTATTAAAAACAAAAGTTTTTTAAAACAAAATATATAAAAAAACAAAAACTCATAAAAAACATAATTTGTATAAAAAAAAATATATGAATTTTAAAAATAATTTAAATATATATATATATATATATATATATATATATATATATATATATATATATATATATATATATATATATATATATATATATATATATATATATATATATATATATATTTTTTTTTTTTTTTTTTTTTTTTCGATATGTATATATATATAAAATATATATATATACATATAAAAAATATGAAAAATATATAAAAAATATATAAAAATAAAAAGACAAAAATATATATATAAAAAAATACGGAAATTTATATATATATATATATATATATATATATATATATATATATATATTTTTTTTTTTTATTTTTATTATTTTTATTTTCATTTTTATTTTATATATGTAAAAATAAAATAAAAAATAAGAAATCGATTAAGCTTTGAATGGGAGAAAAATGCCTTGTGGTTTAGGAGTTATTATCTTGCAAAGTTGGTACAAATTCACTTTTGTTCCATAACTTAGAAAAAATTTGGTTTCTCAAGGTTACCCCTTTTGCAAGAAACCTCACTTTTCTTGATTTTTCTTGATAAGTGATGATCAAAATCATACAGTAACATTGTTTTTGACTTAGGGGAACCATATTTGTGAAAATTTGCAAAAAGTCAAACTTGATTTTAGGCACAGTTGACTTTTTTGTCAGAAGAATTCCAAACTGTGTGATCCTTTGTGAAATCAAGTTCTTAACCCAATTCAAACCTAATGGATGGATTCCATAGGTATTCTAGTATGTCTTGAATCATGTCCCAAGGTTTGGGAGCATGTCTTGGTCAAAAGTCAAAGATACAGTTGACTTTTTCCTCAAAACCCTAATTGTGGTCCTGGTGAAATTGAAAATTGTGAATCAAGCTTCTTGGATCAATCCATTATTGTAAATGGATCAATGTGGTTTGTTTGAGGTTCTCAAATCATGTCTTGAGGTTTTAGCTCATGCTTTGCTCCAAAAGTCAACTTAGGGGTGAATTAGGTCAAGAAACCCTAATTCCTGATTTTTTATGAATGCATCCCCTAAGGCTTAATTGACTTGATGATTAGCTCCATGAGGTTCCTTGGAGTATCTTAGGTTATGCTTTGAAGCATTGGCTCATGCCCAGAAGAAAATTTTCATCTGGAGGCCTTGGTCGATCAAAACCCTAATTTGGTGACACTGACGATCTTGAGGCTTGATCCGCTTGGAATGTTGCAACTTTGTGCTTGATTCTTGATGTGGGAGTCCTCTTGATCCGTTATGGGTGTTTGAGAGGTTAGGCAAGTTGAAGATCATGTCATTTCTTGATTGATCCTTTGTCTAAGTGCTCTAAGAGGGCTTAAAACCCTAATTCTTGATTATAGTGAATGCTCAACAATTCTTGAAGGGGATTGATGAGGCATGATGGTACCTTCATATTGTGGTGATGATTTGCACAATGATGGGAAATCTTGGTGGTCAAAAATTTGGGGTATGACATTCTTCTTCTGAAATCTTCGCCACCGTGTCCTTGTCATGGGATTATTTCTTTTATAGTTAGCACTAGGCCCATAAGGGTGCCTTTCATACATTTGGAAATTCTCCCTGTAGGTCATGGAAGATCCTTAAACAATCTCAAAATTCTTCCACTTTGGGTTCCTATAAGGCTCTCTTCCTGCAGGCTTGGTTCACTTCCCTTAGGGAGCGTTGGCTGAAGGCTTATAAGTATTGTGCTTAGCCTTTTGCGGACCATACGTTTGTTTCTTCCTTTGTGGCACTCCTCTCTTGTTGAAATAGTACTGAGGTCTGAATTTCTTATTCTCCTTACATTTCTGAGCACTTTTGACTTTCTTAGCAGCCATCTTGTCAAACACAGTGCTTCATCGAGGACACAACATCACCTCTGAGTCTTCATCTTGACACCTGTAAAGGAACTCCACGAGACTTTCACCCGCTTTTGGAAACACAGCTACGATCTGGTTCTCACTTTCTTCAAATTCATCCATGTCAAAATCTTTAGTAATTTCAACCATGTTGACTATAGCAGGCTCTACATAACTAGAATCTCCAATTTACAATGGGTCATGATCAATTTTCATAGGAGTTTTTCCCTTAGCAAATTTGAGAATGCCTTCGTTCAATGCGTTCTGCACAAGATCCCTGAAAAGAAAACATTGTGAGGTTTTATGTCTGTCGTACCCCAAAATTTAACCTCCCCCTTTCCTTTTTGCATAAGCATGTGCACTTGCATTCCCAGCATACGCATCGGCATTTTTTATCTGTGGATTTATTGCAGGTATATCCAAATCCCCAGCGAATCTCGAGGCTGTGATTAATTGTATCCTAGAAAAGTCGTCAAAGCATTAATGCAGGAAAAACAGAAGGATTTTATATGCCTATCTAGCCAAGCATAGGGTCGAAGCACAGAACCATGACCAAAGCACCTCATTCCAAGCAAAAAAAGTGGACTTTTGACTGTGGTAACCGGTTACCCAAATCTGTGTAACTGATTACACCTTTAGTAATCATCCTAGGATGGCACATTTGGGAGCTGGTAACCGGTTACCAGAATTAGGGTAACCGGTTACACCTGATGGATTTTTCCTATGACAGTAGCTTCTCCACACTGCAGCAACTTCTATCCCATTCCTTTAGCATGCTTCATTCTAGCATCTTGTAGAAGGTTCTAGACATACCAAAATATCAGCTACATTTATTCCAATACCTCACATCAATAAGGTTCATCATACACCCATATTTTCACTCATTTTGGACCAATTGATCTTTGAGTTACATTGGGATTCTCAATCGAGTCAACTAATAACTAACTCAGTTAGACCCCAACTTAGTGAGTTGGGTCTAACTAACACCAAACCAAATGACAAACCCCATTTAACTACCTCGACACCAAATTCCAAGGCTCCACTCACTCCAAACCTATGGTCTATATAAGAAAACACCTCCTATTAATGCAAGGACCTTCTTTTGATCCCTTGATTCTCTCATTTTGCTCTGAATTTTCACTCTTCATTCTCTGAATTTTCTGCAGCGCTTTCTCTCAATCATCTTCTTCTTCTTCTTCCCCAAACCTCACAAAAGCTCATTCACTATTAATGCTTAGCAAGCTTTGCAATGAGCTTTCTATTCTTTGAGCTAAATCTTCATTCATCTCCATTTCATCACTGAATTCTGCAGCAATCGCAACTTTTACTTCATTCAAAGTATTGGAAGCAGATTATTGAAGGAATTTTGGTACAAGTTCGAATCCGAAGCAATTATTGCATTATTTTCAGTTTCTCGCTACGAATTGCTAAGATCTCTGGAGTTTTTGGTTTTCTAAGCTTCTCTTCATCACATTTTGATCACAACAATTACCAAGGCAAATATCAACCTTGTAGGTTGGCGAGTCTTGCTTAATTTACTGCTTTCGATCAATTTTGCATTTTTGCAATGTAATGCTTAATTGATATTTCACTACGTGATTAATTGTTTTGCTTGCTTGATTCCATTAGTTCTTGATTGCTCTGAATTAACATGAATTTTGCATCTGCTGCCATGCTATGTTACACTGTGATTACATGCAATAAGTGATTCTGAAAAGTTCTTTTCGAAATTCTGTTTTTGTTGTTTTTACAAGTGTAACCGGTTACTGCTTTTGGTGTAACCGGTTACACCCCTTGCCTGCACCCTGGGAATTCAATTCGTGCATGGTGTAACCGGTTACACCATTTCAGGTAACCGGTTACACTTGACATTTTTTGCCAAATTCTTGCTGTTTTGGGACTGATTTCCATGCTTTTCTTGTATACTTTCCCTTCCTTGCCTATATTGATGCCAATGCCATTGTTTTAGGTCAGTACCTACTTGCAACAATTTTTGCTTAATTTATTACATGATTTTCCTTGATTATTTTTCAATTTTGCTACATGTTGGAGGCATTTTTTGCACATTTTTGCTTATGTGTTAACATGAAAATGCTTACAAATGCATGCTAGCTTGTCTTTGTTAATGCTTTACTCTTTAAGTTGATTCATTGGATTTGTTCCTTGAGCAAATTTAAGCTTGTTCAACGTTATTTTCCACACTTTCTTTGATAATCTTCCAACTCGATTGAAAGATTATTGGAATTTCTTACCCTGGATTAATTGATTAGGACCTTTTTTTTATTGATTAATTGCCCCCGCTCTCTTCTTTAGGATCTCCTTAGAGCCCTTCTTTCTTGATCCTGTTTCGAGATGGACGACTGCGTAATTAACCAGAGCACTGTACAAATTGCGAAGCAACTTCATCATGTCAATCTCAATTTCCACACTACACTTTGGGTGCTAGGGAAGGAATGAGAATGGAGAATTCCTATCCTTATTCTGACTATTTTTTAGAGGGGATGAATGACCCTGAGTCTGGAATAGTCAGCTCTATCCCCAGACCGCAGTGTCTCTTGAATCGATCCTTTATCACTCATTCCTACACCAGTATTTTCTCTCCACTTTGGGTTAGCAACCTTCTCTTGCTTCAACACCTTTTCTTTCGGTTAACCACTACCCGTCAGTTAAAATACCAAGTCCCTTTAGGTTAACACCTTCTCTTGGTTCAACACCCTTTCGTTGGTTAACCACCGCCTGTCAGTTAAAAAACCAACACCATTTTCTTCGGTTAACCACTGCCCTTCAGTTAACATACCGAGTCCCTTTGGGTTTACACCTTCTCTTGGTTTAAGACCCTTTCATTGGTTAACCACTGTCAGTCAGTTAAATAGCAACACCATTTTCTTCGGTTAACCACTTCCGGTCAGTTAAAATACTGAATCCCTTTTGGGTTAACACCTTCTCTTGGTTCAACACCCTTTCGTTAGTTGACCACTGCCTGTCAGTTAAAAGACCCACACCATTTGCTTTGGTTAACCACTGTCCGTCAGTTAAAATACCGAATCCTTTATGGGTTAACACCTTCTTATGGTTCAAACCCTTTCGTTGGTAAACCACTGCCTGTCAGTTAAAAGACCAACACCATTTCTTTTGGTTAACCACTGCCCGTCAGTTAAAATACCTAATCATTTCTACGTTAACACCTTTCTCTTAGTTCAACACCCTTTCATTGGTTAACCACTGCCTGTCAGTTAAAAGACCAACTTCTCCCTTTTCCTTCGGTTAACCACTGCCCATCAGTTAACATACCGAGTCCCTTTGGGTTAACACCTTCTCTTTGTTCAACACCATTTCGTTGGCTCACCACTACCTGTCATTTAAAAGACTAACTTCTCCTTTTTCTTCGGTTAACCACTGCTTGTCAGTTAACATACCGAATCCCTTTGGGTTAGCAACCCTTTCTTGGTTCAACACCCTTTTCTTCGATTAACCACTTCCTGTCAGTTAATATATCGAATCCCTTTAGGTTAACACCTTCTCTTGGTTCAACACCCTTTCCTTCGGTTAACCACTGCCTATCTGTTAACATACTGAGCCCCTTTGGGTTACCACCTTCTCTTGGTTCAACACCCTTTCTTTTGGTTAACCACTGCTTGTCAATTAACATACCGAGTCCCTTTTGGGTTAGCAACCTTCTCTTGGTTCAAACACCCTTTTCTTCGGTTAACTACTGCCGATCAATTAAAATATTGATTTCCTTTGGGTTAATCACCTTTTGGTTAAAACACCCATTTCTTTGGTTAATCACCGTTCCTCGGTTAAAAGACCATTCTTTTCCTGTTGGGATAATAACCTTTTGGTTAAAACACCTATTTCTTTGGTTAATCACGGTTCCTCGGTTAAAATGCCATTCTTTTCCTGTTGGGTTAATCACCTTTTGGTTAAAACACCCATATCTTTGATTAATCACTGTTCTTCGATTAAAATACCGTTCTTTTCCTGTTGGGTTAATCACCTTTTGGTTAACACACCCATCTCTTTGGTTAATCTCTGTTCCTCGCTTAAAAGACCATTCTTTTAGTGTTGGGTTAATCACCTTTTGGTTAAAACACCTATCTCTTTGGTTAATCACTGTTCCTCAGTTAAAAGACCATTCTTTTCCTGTTGGGTTAATCACCTTTTGATTAAAACACCCATTTCTTTGTGTCATACACCAAATTTTGACCACTATGATTTCCCATCATTGTGTAAATCATCATCACAACATGGATGAACCTTTAGTCTCCCCAAAGATGGGTGAATATTTACTACTATCAAAATTAGGGTTTCAAGCCCTCTCAGAGCTTCTAGACAAAGGATCAATCAAGGAATGACATGATCCTCAACTTGTCTAAACCTCTCAAGTATATACTAAGGATCAAGAGGACTCCCACTTCAAGGATTAAGCACAAGGTTGCTCCCTTCTAGGTGGATCAAGCTTCAAGATCGCCAGTGTCACCAAATTAGGGTTTTGGTCGACCAGGGCCTCCAGATGGAAATTTTCCTCTGGGCATGAGCCAATGCTTCAAAACATATCCTAAAATACTCCATGGGACCTCATGGACCCAAGCATCCAGTCAATTTTGCCTCAGGGGATGCATCCATCAAAAATAAGGAATTAGGGTTTCTTGACCTAATTCACCCCTAAGTTGACTTTTGAGACCAATCATGAACAAAGACCTCAAGAGAGTATTTGAGGATCTCCAATATGCCATATTGATCCATTTGGAACAATGGATTGATCTAAGAAGCTTGAGCAACAAGTTTCAATTTCATTTGAACCACAGTTAGGGTTTCGCGGGAAAAGTCAACTGTAACTTTGACTTTTGACCAGGACATGCTCCCAAGCCCTAAGACATGATTCAATATCCTCTATACCATCCATGTAACATGTCCATCAAGTTTGATTTAGGTCAAGGACATGATTTCCTGAAGAATTGTACAGTTTGGAATTCATCTGACAAAAAGTCAATTGTGCACAAAAGTCAACTTTGACTTTTTGAGATTTTTCACTAAAATGGATTTTTAACCCTAAAATGATGTTAATGTATGATTTGAATCATCATTCATCAAGAAAAATAAAGAAAAGTTGGATAACTTGTAAAATGGGTAACCATAAAAAACTTAGAAATTTTTCTAAGTTAAAAATAAAGTGGCTAGGGTACCAACTTTGGAGGATCATAACTCCTAAACCACAAAGCCATTTTCTCCCATCCAAAGCTTGATTTGTAGATCTCATTGCCCTCTACAAAAGCTTCATACTGACCTATGTCCAAATTCCTCATGGATTTTGAGTTATGGAGTGATCAAAATCAAGAAAAGTCACTTTGTTCCAACACAGTGAAAATTTCACTAAGTCAGATTTTGCCTTACTTTTTTCCAAATGTAGGGACATTTTTCACTTGTATTCAAAAAGTATCAAAACCAAATATGATCAAAAAGTTGTTGTATCATATAAGGGCTTTCCAAAATGGCCAAGAACATTACCAAATTCAATTTGAGCCATGAGATATAACATTGGCAAGTTGCCTTGTAGAAATCTGTCAAGGCAAGACAGATTTTGCACTTTTGCTCGATTTACCAAAATTGTGCAAATCCAAACACTCCTATCCACTTGGACACCTCTGAGGATTGAATCTAAAGGGGACAATCACTGAGCAAGCCTCCAAAGTCTTTGGAACAAGATATAGCATGTTGAACCTAGAATTGCCAAAATAGGGACAAGACTCCAATTTTGGATTAGAGCATTCAATGGAAGCATCAAGGTGGCATGGAATGAGCCATTCTCAACTGAATTCAGTCAAGACTTATCCAAGACCAAGGGAACCTCATCCCTGTGCCGTAACCTCTAGTCAATGGCTAGAGGAGACTTGGATTTCCATTGGACAACATTGGCCAAACCTCTGTTGCAGTTGCCATTCATTGTGGATCCCAAGACAAACTTGCTCTACTATAAATAGAGCTCATTTATGTTCAGTTTGAGTACACCAAAGCCATCAAACAGATGCTTTCCTCAAAACCTCTTTCTCTTGGCAAAAATGCCTTCTTTAGCAAGGCAACTTTGAGTTTTTGAGCTTGAGAGCTTTTCCATCACAATCAATCACACACACACCTCACATATATCATATGTAAGCTGTGCAAACTCTCACAAGTGACCTGTAATCACAAAATCACAAAGTCACTTCTCAAAACCTCAAAATAGGCCTTTTGTGCATTTTTCAAGCCATGTCTTGATTCAGTCACTTTCCAAATCAGATAAAACCTCAAACACACTCCAAATATCATCCTTGAACTGTCCCAAATGGTTTCATACATCTGGAACACCATTTGAGAGAGTTGCTATTTTGGTCACTTTTAACCCCTTTTGCAAGAAAGGGACTGTTTGTGTTTTTGCAGGTACCAGCTAATTCCAATCATCCTAAAAGCTTCTAAGGGATCATTTGAGTATGTCTAAAGCATTAAATCATTTCTGGAACCAGAGGCTTGACATATTGCATAAAAGCTCCAAAATCTCAAAAAAGGAGGTAAGCCTCACAACTTGAAATCTTTGAATCATGCAATGCTTTGAAGTCCACTGATCATATACATCTCATACATGTTGTATATGTTGTGTTTGAGCTAATTTACCATGTAATCCATGCCTGTACCAAGTTATAGCATAGAAAATGCAATTATAGGTCATTTTCAAAACCACTATCGGGTTTTGAGGAGGGAGTGTGATCTGAAAAGACTACCACCACCATTGGATTCATTGTGAAATTCTGGTCCAGATGCATATAAATTTTGTCTCAAACCATTAAGAATTGAGAAAGTTATGACCTTCACGTTTCTGAGCCAAAACTTGCCAAATCATGCCTTAGGCCAGGCCTAAAACCAAGTCATGCCTTGTATATTTGTTGTTTTGTTTCAAACATTGAATGTATCACCACCCTAGTGGTAAGGCGCGCGCCTTTTAACCTTGAGGTCTTGGGTTCAAACCCCACCCATGCCATTTTGTGTTTTTTCACATTTTGCAATTTTTTCCAATATTTTCATGTTTTATTAATTAATTGGAAAATTAATAAGTCTTTCAATTTTAATTATTTTTTATTGGTTCTTTTTGCAAAAAATCACAAAAATGTTGAAATATTTTATTCCACAAAAAATTAAGTTTATATTAGTTATTTAATATAATTAGTATTTTTGTGAATAAATTCATTTTTATTTGTTTTTAAACATTTTAAAATGAATATTCATCTTGAAAAATCAAGACCAAATGAGTTTTAATATCTCTTGTGATTTATACCTCATTTTTCAAACCTTAAACAAAAATCACAAGTGGTTTATTCAAACCTATTTGGCATTTTTCATTGATTTTCTTTAAATATTTACTTTTAAAGAATAAAATTAGGGTTTCTTTGATTTTCTCTCAAACAAATCAATTCAAAACTTTTGGGCCTCTATTAGAGTTTAAGACCCAATCCCCTTTTAACCAAAACATTTTGGGCCTCAGATATTGTATAAGCCCCTTCGCGTTAAAAGAAAATCTCGGCGCGATCGCCATTTCAAACGGAAAAACAAACTTTGGGCCTACCCTCGTGTTATAAGCCCCACTCTTTTCCTTTAAACCTTTTGGGCCTCTTGAGAGAGTGTAAGACCCATCCCCTTGTACAAAAAACCATTCTTTGGGCCTCAGTCACTTGTATAAGTCCCTCTGTACAAAACAACAGTCCGCTCACTAATAAAACCCTGGGCCTCTCCTTGAGCTGTAAGCCCCAAAATCTTTCTTTTTCAAAGCACTTTCTCCTTTGATTTTGAAATATACTGTTGTTTTCAATCTTTCTTTGTTGAACAACTAACCAAACAACATGGAAGCTCTACAACCGAGTAAGTGGTTATTGCTTTCATTTACCGCTTTCATATACATATAACTGTATTGTGGGGCTGTTTCGCTGTAAGTCTTCTTTCATAAACTCATATCAACTGTGTAATAATAGTATAGATATTTAGAGTTTCCCCGGCAACTACGTTTAGCATTAAGCCCGTCGATCACTCTTAGAAATAGTCTAAACTAGATCCCCATAGGATTACCAGACACAGTCTTCCCTTCTCTTGGGGTTAAATAATATGGAGACATGAAAGGCAACATTCTCGGTGAACCCTTTCATAGACTGTCACCTTTAGAAGTTGTCAAAGAAACTCTATTCCCCAGAGATAATCTTTTCTCCGTGAATGGCATCTCTTGAGTTTCTTCCAAATTCTCGAACTTTCCTGGCTTGATTTATTCTCTGTGAATAGCCTGTCTTGAACTTATCGGGGTTTGGGGACCCACAGGCTTCTTAAAAGCACTTGTCAAGAAACTCTACTCCCCAGAGATGATCTTTTCTCCGTGAATGGCATCTCTTGAGTTTCTTCCAAATTCTCGAACTTTCCTGGCTTGATCTATTCCTCGTGAATAGCCTGTCTTGAATTTCTCGGGGTTTGGGGACCCAGCGGCTTCTTAAAAGCATCGGCCTTCTCTTGGGCATTGTTCAAGGACCCACATGCTTCCTAAAAGCATCCCCGCCACCTCTTGGGCGTTATACAAGGACCCGTCGGCTTCTTAGAAGTATTCACGGCCTCCTCTTAGGCTTCATATAATGACTTCTTCCTCCGAGAATGATAGCCTCCTCTTGGGATTCATACAAGGACCGATCGGCTTCTTAAAAGTTTTCGGCCTCCTCTTGGGCTTCGTACAAATTGTCCCGACGACCTCCTAGAGGTATAGGAATAGAAATCAGTCATCTTAATAGAGCTGTCTTTCTAAGAGTCTACTACTGTTTCTCAAAGCATAGTACAAAAGATGAAACTCTAGACTTGGACAGTCCAAAATCGTTGAGTCCCAAAGACGTTCTCAAGAAGCCTTCAAGAATAGGAAGGAACCCCGTAGACTCGGACAGTCTCAATACCCTTCGGATTTCCCATTTCCTCAAAGAAAAGGAAATATTCCTGATCCTCGAATCAAAATCCCTGAGTGCAAACATTACTCATATAAGAACTGATTTTCTCTTTAATCAGCATAATGGACCTGTCACTCAACTGAAACAGTCACCATTGCCTTCTCTTGGGCTTTGTACAATGATTCTCCCCAGCAGAGCTAACACTTTAGCCTCCATCTCGGGCTTTCTACGAGATACAAAAAGAAACTCTCTTGTTGAGTCACAATCCTTTTAGCCTCCTTCTTAGGCTTTGTACAAGACACAAATCACTCCCTTGTTGAGTATAAAACATCCCTTTTAGCCTCTCTCTCGGGCTTTGTACGAGACATATAAAAGCACCCTCTTGTTGGGCCAATAGCCTCCTCTTAGGCTTTGTATAAGAAAACCATTGGTTGATCCAATCAACCTTTTAGCATCAATGTTGTGCCTCGTTCACAGTACACAAACATCAACAACTCCTTCCCCTTCATCTAATCACTGTAAGCGGAAAACCTCTGGATCATCTACATCCATGCCACTGTCCCTCTTTTAGTATGAGGAATTCCTAAGGAAAGATGGCATTGCTCTACACTGAGTTAAAGTCTTCTCCTTCAAGTTGGAACCCCCCTATAAAGGAAATTATGGCATTGCCGGATTCACAAATCCCGGTTAAAGTAATTCTCCTTTATAAACAGTTGTGACAAATAAACCTCTTTAGAGATGATAAATTCTCTCTGAAGACAACACCTTTAGCTTCACATCTTGGGCTTTGAACAAGATACAAACCACCTTCAGCTTCACATCTTGGGCTTTGAACAAGATATAAACCACGTTTTTAGCTTCACGTCTTGGGCTTTGAACAAGACACCAAAACACCATTTCCTCCCATAGAATAGGAGGAACTACGATCGCTCTGATTTCCCTGTTTCGAAAAAAAAACAGGAATACGTAGGCATAAGATTGAAAGAAAAATCTTAGCGAGCACACTAAACAAAAACCCAAAATCCCATACTTTCATATATTTGTCCTAACATCCTAACCGATAGCCTAAAGCACCCCTTGTCAACAAAATAACCTAGGAGAGACCCCGAATCTTTGTAGCATCTGTAAACCAACAGTTTTGACTGTTTAACCTCAGTATGCAAGCAGGTTTAATTGGAGACATCTATTTCCCTTCCTTCATCAGCTTCAATAGGATAAAAAATGAATCGAGCTGTAGATACCAAAGCGCGGTAGTGCTTCGCAACCACATCCAAAATCGCTCGCTACAGAAAAATGACGACTCTGCTGGGGAGGTGTCATTAGGATCTGTCTCACCTTTGTAGCGAGATCTTGTTCTCTTCCCATCTATTAGGTGGAAACTTTAAAAATGGCGCCCACCGTGGGGCCGGCCTTTCTTTCTTTCTGGGATAGGACTCTTTGTAGACTTCACTAGGATCCTAGGTCAAAAACCTTTAAATAGGGAAGAAACCACAAAATGGTGACTCCGCCGGGAAGCCATTTTTTTTCAGGGACATAGGGTTCTTAGCTCTTTAAAGTCTAGGACTTTAGGACGAATATATATACTGCTTTTCCTAATTGCTATACCTGTTTATTTTTCTACTAATGGGAATGCGTGTGATGCCGCATGTGGAAAGATTGAGTATACACTTAAGATAAGTGATGGCGACAAGGTCGACTGTCAACCTTAGTGGAGGCTGACCAATGCAACCCATTCCCTCTCATAGGCAATGGGCCGATTGTGATGTCCAAGAAGCTGAGGAGCCAACCCTTTTGTAGTGCGGAAGCTATCGGAAATAGTTATCACGCGATACTACCCTCATTTGAGGCTGATGATCTATTCTCGGTGAATAGCATTTACTCTAAGATTTCATACAGCTCGCTGGCGATCCGCTTGCTGTTTGTTATCTTGGGAGGAGCTGATGATTTTGAGTACAGGTACAAAAAATCACCCTAGTATAAACCTTTGGGGATGGGTAGAGCCTTGACTTCATGACAACGACCCTTTGACCCCATGTTTTTTCTATGTTTTTGTGTGCTGCATTCATGCATTCATTTAAAAAACATTAAAACATTAAAAAAGTTTCTCTTCTAGTCTCTCTATTTTTCAAATTAAACTAAAACTGTGATTGCAAATATCACAAAAAAGAATTACGCTAATGGATTTCGGTAGAAGGAGAACTCATAAGTACACCTTCAAGGTTCCAAAACTAGAGGATTTGAGAAGGTTAGCGAGGATGATCACTAACCCTGAGGCTTTCAGAGCCAAGTATGGAGGTTTGTTATCGCTGCTAAGAGTCCATGTGATTGAGGGAATCATGGATGCGCTCATTCAGTTCTACGATCTGATCTATCATTTTTTCACATTCCCGGATTACCAGCTAGCACCAACGCTGGAGGAATATTCTCATCTGATTGATCTACACATTATAGATCAAGCTCCATTTTCTGGACTGGAAGAAATTCCAAAGAATCAGACCATTGCAAGAGCAATTCATTTGGACGAGTCTGAGGTCAGGACTCACATGACCACTAAGGGTGGCAAACAAGGTTTGCCAGCCCAGCTCTTGACAAAGAAAGCCCTGTACTTCGCCAGTATCGGGAACGTGACTGCTTTTGAAAGCATCTTTGTCTTACTCACCTACGGGTTGTTTTTGTTTCCCAACATCAATAACTTTGTAGATATCAACGCCATTAAGGTTTTTCTCATTGGAAACCTTGTGCCGACTTTGCTCGCAGATGCGTATCATTCTGTACACTTAGTAAATTTGTACAACGGAGGAATGATCACGTGTTGTGTACCCCTGCTATATAACTGGTTTATCTCATATTTGCCCAAGTCTGCTGCATTTTGGGATCATAAGAGTACCTTACGTTGGTCGAAGAAGATCATGTCTCTTACCAACTCTGATATAGATTGGTGCAATAGGATCTATGATAGAATCAGGATCATTGATCGTTGTGGAAACTTCCCTAACGTACCCCTCATAGGAACTAAAGGAGGAATCAACTACCATCCAGTGTTGGTTCGTCGTCAATTCGGATATCCGATGAGGCATGTCCCACTTAATGCTCATCTGGAAGGTCTTTTCTTCAAGGAAGGAGAAAATGCCAGAGCACTAAAGATGGAAATAGTGCACGCTTGGAAACATGTTCATAAGAAAGGACGGGAGTCTCTAGGAAAACCGGACTGTGTCTCGGTGGAGCCTTATCTCCACTGGGTACAAACTAGAGCTCTCAAGCTAAAAATGTCGTATCCTCGTCACAGAATTCTTCCGCCAAAGGAATCTGTCATGTATTTCATGACGGAAACGGAAAAGCTCCAGGTAACTCTCAACAAAGTGCAAAAGGAAAGGAGGTCTTGGAAGAACAAGTATCGCACCCTCAACATAGAGTGCATCAAAATACAACAACTACTAAAAGAAAATGATGCTTTGATCGAGATTTTAGAGCAACATGTGTGGATAATCAGGACAACCAAAGGAATTTGCTCACTCCTTTCACCTGGCAAAGGAATGACAACCCGACAACGGCCCAAGAGCCCCGGTCAAAGAAAAGGAAAGTACCAGAGTCAGCACCCGATTTCTCTTTAGAGAGGACTCGGGACCCATTAGCTTAGGTTTCTGTTTCTGCACCTTGTAATCTACTGTATTTCCATTTCTGTAATCCTTTGAATTCAATAAAAAAGGGGTTTCCCCACTGTTTGATATTTGCAATCTAATTGTCGAAGTTTATTTTGATTAAACAAAAAAAACCAATTAATATAATCATTGCATTCATCATTCTCACACCGCGTATTCTTCTTATCTACGAATCTCACGTTTGTGTCTCGATTCTAGAGTCAAACTGTCTCATTCGTACAATACTCGGGCCAATCGTCAGAAAAAGATGGATGATCTTGAGGAAGAAAACAGAGAGTTGAAAGAAGAGATCGACGCTCTAAGAGAGGATATGAGAAAGCTGCGTAACGACATGCAAGCCATGGCAGAAGCTCAGCTACAAAGGACTGTGATCTCAGAGATCACCTCAATGCCCATAGTAGAGAAGTATGATCCTAGGTATCAAATGCCGAAAGATCGTCCTTGGGGCATGCCTGTTAACTATATCCCAGAAGGATATGTTTCGCCGATCGCTGAAGATTAGGGAATCATAACAGAAGCCGCTGGGCCTGAAGGTTACAAACTTCGGGAAAGCGAAGATGCCAAGGGCATACTGAAGACTCCTGAAGGTTACATCCTTCGAGAATGCCAAGATTCACTGTCGTAGTCACGGTACCACCCCCTGTGGTGCACACTGTCCCGGAAGGACAGATTCCGCCGATACCTTCTAGTAAGAAGGAAACTATGTTTGATGGAATGGATGAATTCCAGGAACAGTTCCTAGAAATGCAGAAGGAACTGCAAGCCATCCGCGGTCAGGATTTATTTGGAAAGGACGCCGCAGATCTTTGTCTGGTCCCCAATGTGAAAGTCCCGCACAAGTTCCAAGTGCCCGAATTTGAAAAATACAAGGGTAACTCTTGCCCTCAGAGTCACCTGGTGATGTACGCTCGGCGAATGTCAGCTCAGAAGGAGAATCAGGACCTACTGATTCACTACTTTCAGGATAGTTTAACCGGTGCCGCACTCAAATGGTACATGGGTTTAAAATGTACTACGATTAGTACATTCAGAGATCTTGGTACTGCCTTCGTCCAACAATACAAATATAATTTGGACATGGTACCGGACAGAGATCAACTCAGATCAATGTCATAAAAGGACAAGGAAACGTTTAAGGAGTACGCTCAAAGATGGCGTGAAATTGCCACTCAGATTTGTCCACCTCTTGAGGAAAAAGAGATGACAAAGATCTTCTTAAAGACCTTAAGCCCGTTTTACTATGATAGAATGGTTGCCAGTGCACCCAGTGATTTCACCGAAATGGTCGGTATGGGGGTTCGTCTTGAGGAAGCCGTCCGGGAAGGATGTTTAGTGAAAGACGCTGGATCATCGAGTAGTACAAAACGATACGGTAGTGCTCTCCCTAAGAAAAAAGAGCAAGATATTGGGAATATCTCTCTCGGAAAGCAAAGGCGACGGTACCAACCGGTAGCAGCTGTAACTCCTGCTATCAGCCCTGCGCCTGTTCCTACGTATCAACCTCAGGTTGCGCAAAGCCAACCTAATCAGCAAAGGACACAACAGCCTCTTTAGCAGGCTCGTCCTCCAAACAATAACAATCGTACAACGCGGCCACCAGGGTTTGATCCTATACCCATGTTGTACACAGAACTATTTCCGTTACTGCTGGCTAAGGGGCACATCTAGACTAAGTTTCCTCTTACAGTACCGGAAAATCTGCCTTTTTGGTTTAAGGTGGATCATACATGCCCTTATCACCAAGGAGGATCAGGGCATAACATAGAGAAGTGTCTCAATTTCAAATCCGACGTGAAAAAGCTTGTTAGGAGCGGGCTCTTATCTTTCAAAGATACGAATCCCAATGTTCTCACAAACCCGCTGCCTCAACATGAGAAAGCTACTGTCAACTTGATTGAGAAAGAATTTAACAACGTCTATCAAATTCATGATGTACTCTTGTTAAAGACCAATCTGGTCAAGATGCATTATAGACAGAGTGGGTACGACCATGTGCCACCTCATAATTATCACCAGTGTGGTGTCTTCTCTAAAAGCAATCAAGGATGTTCTGTGGTGCAATCAGCTCTGCAGGAACAGATGGATCTCGGATGGATCCAAGAGCACCGAGTTCGTGGAGTTAACATGGTCTATATGAATTCCAACGTCATTCAGAACCACGACATCCGTGCGATGAATGCCAACTTGGTGGCGATGCACTCAAGGCAAAGCTAGTATCATAATCTGCCGCGGCATGATTATAGTTCTTGTCTGACTTGCTCGGTAAACAAACATGGATGCTCTTTCATACAGGAGGCCCTCCAGTGTCAGATGGATCTTGGGTGGATCCAGGACTACCATGATAGGAATCCCTATCAGATCAACATGGTTCAAATCTTCGACATTCGCTTGATGAATACCAACTTGGTAGAATTGCATGCTGAGCAGGTCCGACTCGGATTCCTGGTATCACATAATTATCACAACTGTAAAGTGGGTTGCAAAAGCGATCAGGGATGTGCCCTTGTCCAGGAGGCACTTCAACACTTGTTAAATCATTGGTGGATGCCAATCTACATGGATGAAGATACTCATCAAATTAGTATCAATAACAGAAATCCCACTCGGCGTCAAAGTCAGGATGTCCGACTCGTGGAAGCTAACCTTGTGAGGTTACATTGTATTCAAAGTGGGCGTGGCCAGGTGCCACAACACAATTATGAACGTTGTGGAGTCTGTTCGGAAAGTAACCAAGGGTGCTACCTTGTGCGAGCAGCTCTCCAGGGGCAGGTGGATCATGGAGAGATCCGCCCATATCCAGGTTCCGGACCCATCAATTGGTCGCCAAACTACCTTGCCAATCAAATTGAGGACGTTGTTGTAATATCTGATCATCAAAGAACTAGGGATGTTTTTACCATTATCCCTCTTCTTGACGAATCGAGAGTTCCTAACCGGGAACGGATCGAGATTACCTACGATGGTCAGAAAAACCAGAAGGTTCCCATAGTTATCTATCTGCCGGGACCACTGTCATATGAATCAGCTAAGGCAATCCCTTATAAATACGGTGCAACAACAATTGAAAATGGAAAGGAAATTCCATTACCCTCCATCGTGAATATTGCAGACATCAGTCATGTAACGAGGAGCGGTAGAATCTTCAACAGAGGAGTTGGAGAGTCCAACAAAGAAAAGGAACTTCAGACAGAAGCTCCCAATCCATCAGTCGGTCAATCCAGTAATCCCGACCTTTCAAAAAATGATGATGAGATGTTGAAGCTCATCCAACGGAGTGAATACAACATTGTCAATTAACTGTTACAGACTCCTTCAAAGATCTGAGTATTATCACTGTTACTCAGTTCAAAAGCACACAGGGAGGCTCTACAGAAAGTCTTAGAGCAAGCCTTTGTGGAACAGGATGTAACAATTAGAAAGTTCGATAGTATTATCTCTAACATCACTTCTTGCAACAATTTGGGATTTAGTGATGAGGAATTACCTTAAGAGGGTCGCCGTCATAACATGGCACTCAGTATCACAGTTAACTGCCAAGACGATGCTTTAACCAGCGTACTGGTAGACACAGGGTCAGCCCTGAATGTTATGCCAAAGTCCACTTTGACTCAATTATCATTCAAAGGCCCTCCGATGAGAACTAGCATGGTCGTCGTCAAATCATTCGACGGATCCAGAAAAACGGTTATCGGCGAAGTTGATCTTCCCATAACTATTGGTTCTCACACTTTCCAAGTTACCTTCTAAGTCATGGACATCCGAGCAACGTACAGTTGTTTATTAGGAAGACCTTGGATACATCAGGCTGGAGCGGTCACTTCAACCCTCCACCAAAAGCTAAAGTTCATCCAGAACGGCCAACTCATCACAGTCTGTGGGGAACAGGCCTTGCTCGTCAGCAATTTATCGTCATCCACTTACGTGGAACCAGAAGGGATAATCGAAACCCAGTTCTAAGCGCAGTCGCTACACAAGGATGATTAATCCGGAGGAGGAACTTCGATTTCCTCATACAAAGATGCTATTAAAGCAGTCGAGAGTACTGATACAATAGGATGGGGGCAGCTTGTCATTCCTACTAGCAATACAACAAAGAAGGGTCTTGGTTTTTCTGCAACCTGTACCTGGACAGCTGCTAACGATAAAAGTCTTCATCCAATTCAGAACTTCTTCCACAGTGAAGGTTTCCTACACCTAGTGTCTCAAATAGTCCATGCTATCAATGAGGAGGATCCCTCCGGCATGGATGAAGAATGGAAGTCCTATCTTAACGAGGACGATTATATGTCTCAGGAAGAGGTGCCTACACCATTTTGCTATCCCGCACAGAGTCCGAGATTTATACCACGGTCAGATGTCGAAATGATATACGGAGGTGGTGATCCGGAAGGATGCCGTGCTCAGCCAAATTCATTAGAGGAAGACACTCTAATGAAAGACAACATTGACCACAATTACTATGCCCCGATGGATGGCCTGCCAATGTGGCAGCCTTACCCAGGAGACTTGAGGCCAGAAAGTCAGCCGAGTAATGAAACTTAGCTGAGCATCATTGAACAGAATACCTGTGTCCCCACCATGTCATGGGATCAACACTCAGGTCATTCAGAAACTACTCATTATGAAGATGAATTCTCAACATTTGCAGGAATTGAATTCATCAACTATGCTTTTCCCGAGGTCAACGTCATCGAGAGAAATGACTCCTCCAGTTCGAAAAAAGTGTGGGACACTCTGGGACAACCGAGTGGAAAGTACAACTATATGGTCAAGTACACCGCTCCTGAAAGCTCTCGTATCAGGCTTGAAGACATCCAGCCAACTGGATGGGGAGATACAGCTGAGAGCACAAATGCTATGCAAAATGCAACAGAGGAATTCTTCTACGACAATTCTGCCTGGGAGACAGATTCCAATGATCCTGCTCCACCAGAAATCAGCGTTATTTCTGAAGACAAATCAAGGAAGGTGTTAGACTTTGTGATTCACCGAGGAGTTCGCTGCCAATGGGTTGCGGTCGACATTCCGAAGATCGTTCATCAGTCAAAGTAATTGCCATCTTTAACCTTTTACCCTGCCTAGGTGAAACAGATGTTTTGATAGGGGTCGCTTTCTGTAAATTTTCCCTCTTCGCTTTGCCTAAAGCGACAGAGTTTTTTTTTATAAGGATTTAGTTTCAAGGATCGACTTGTTCATTAATAAAATAACGTCGTTCTGTAATTTTTGCATTAATTGCTGTTTTCTCTTTTCACTTTTCTCAGAAAATGGTAATCCTAGAAAACAATTCAATAATAAAAACAAGTAGTAAAAGAAATACAGTGCACACACTTGCATTTTCTCTATCTCTTCTAAACACGAATCATCACGTCATGCATATTGCTTGTTTTAAACCCCGTTGAAACATATGATCCGATGTCTTCTCCCGACTTTGGGTTCCCGGTATTTGGGGCTGAAGAAGAAGTTGACAACGAAATTCCAGAAGAGATCTCCCGACTACTCAGACAAGAGGAAAGGTCCATTTAACCTCACAAAAAGCCGTCGAAAAAGGTAAACTTGGGTTCAGAAAACGAGAGAAAAGAAATCAGGATTGGGGCACTGCTCAGTCCAATTGCTAAAGAGAGTTTGATAAAGCTTCTCAAAGAATTCCCCGATGTATTCGCTTGGTCCTATCAGGATATGCCAGGGTTGGATACCAGCATCGTGGAACATCACTTGCCGTTAAGATCGGAATGTCCGCCAGTAAAGCAGAGGTTGAGACGCACTCACCTGGACATGGCCATCAAAATCAAAGAGGATGTACAGAAACAGATTGACGCGGGATTCCTTGCTACATCAGAATATCCTCAATGGTTAGCTAACATCGTACCTGTTCCGAAAAAGGACAGAAAGATCAGAATGTGTATCGACTACTGGGATCTGAACAAGGCAAGTCCAAAGGACGACTTTCCTTTACCACACATTGACATGCTGGTTGACAGTACAACAAAGTTCAAAGTTTTCTCCGTCATGGATGGATTCTCGGGCTATAATCAGATCAAAATGGGGCCGAAAGACATGGAGAAAACTTCGTTCATTACCCCATGGGGTACCTTTTGTTACAAGGTAATGCCATTCGGTTTGAAGAATGCTGGGGCAACCTATCAAAGGGCCATGACTACTCTGTTTCATGACACGATACACAAAGAAATCGAAGTGTATGTTGATGATATGATTGCAAAATCTAAGACAGAAGAGGAGCATGTGACCCACCTGTCAAAACTATTCGAGCGTCTGAGAAAGTACAAACTCCACTTGAATCCCAACAAATGCACCTTCGGTGTCCGTTCAAGGAATCTTTTAGGGTTCATCGTCAGCCAGAAAGGAATTGAGGTTGATCCTGACAAGGTCAAGGCCATTCAAGAAATGCCTTCTCCAAAAACTGAAAAACAAGTCAGAGGATTCCTGGGACGTTTGAACTACATCTCCAGATTCATATTCCTCATAACCGCGACATGCGCGCCGATCTTCAAACTGCTCAAGAAGATACAATCATTTCTCACTGATTCACGAGGCAAATGGACTTCGAATTATGATGGCCCCTATGTGGTCACGAAAGCTTTCTCAGGCGGCGTCTTGAGACTTGCCACCATGGATGGAGAAGAATTTGCCTACCCCACAAATGTTGATGTAGTCAAGAAATACTTCGCCTAAACAAAAAAAAAACGTCTCGGTGGACTGAAAACCCAAAAGGGCGGTCCAGGCAAAAATTAGAGACATGATCAATAATCATCCCGGTGGATTGGAAACATCAAAGTATAATCCAGGCAAAAAATAGGAATAATGGCAAGTAACTATGTTCAACAGAGGCAAGTCCCTCAGCAGCAGTTACACCATCCATCGGAGGAAAACTCCAGTCAAGGTCATCTTCGACAGAAGCTCAGGATGTCCCGAATTCAAAGTTGGTAAAAGGATAGTGGTCGTTATGTTTCAACATAGCCCTTTTCCCTGTAAATTACCATTTTCTAGCTTTGTATATACTCTTTGGAATCACGCGTTTGGCTGATCTCCATCTTATCAATAAAATTTGAGCCCTTGTGCTTTTGTTTGTAATTCTCATTTGTTTTTGCTTTACAGAATGACATTTTAACATGCTCAACGATTCTTGAAATAAAACAAAAATGAATTTACTTGTAAAAATTTTTCTGCTTTAAAATAAAGATGGAAATTTCTTTTGACTGTTGAACATCAAAAGAGCATCAACCGCTTCTCCAGAAGTAAACGAACTTCAAAGTGCAGAATCAAAGTACTCCTTCTACGCCAGTGCGCCTGAATGAAGGATCAACAGTGTCAGATGCGACTAATCCATCTGACGTCTTTGGCCGAGTTCTCATCTCCTAAGCCCGATCAACGGTAGTTCTCCGCGAGGACTACTTCTCCTAATCAAGGTATAATTGCTATCTTGAACCAGCGGTACTTCTTCTCCCCGCGATGGCCGAGTATCCAGTCATGTTCATCTTTTAGTTGGTATGTTGCGTCAGTTTTGTCAGCATAAACATACATATATCATGCATTATTGATTTGCATTCACATTTCATATTGCATCACTATCACTCCAGTCGGTCTTATCCCGAAGTGATAACAATCCTCTCTATCGAGTTATCAGTTCTTGTCTCGTCAAGAAGCACGGCGCCTGAACGATCTCGCTCCTCCAGTTTACTTCTGGAATGAAGTTGGCTCCTCGACCACTTTGATAACTTGAACCTCTGAAGCATCAGAGAGGCTTCAGTCAACATCCCTCTTCGCCATTGAAGATGATATCCTTGCTTTCCCGGATTAAGGAAGATCCCTGGAGAAAGCCTCTTAATCAGAGATTCGGCGGTGCGGCATTTTTTCTCTCTGAAAAAGACCGATGATGAAAAGGTCATCGGCATCTCAAAATTGGATCCCATCATATGGAATTTCTCCGGGAAGATCCCGAGAAAAGTATGATGTAAGACCCCCAAGCGAAAGTAGTCTCTCAAGGGACTCGCATTCCCCAAGTAGAATCAACAAATGGCGTCTCCAACAGAGAAGTTTGCACACATCTATAACTCAGACGACTGGGTCCTCCCAGCGAGTCTGACATCAGAGTTTTTCCATCAAATGGCATCTCCCCAGGAAAATTCGGCGAGAAGTTTGAGGAAAACCGCTACGCATAGCGTCCCTTGTCAATAAAGTTTATTGACAAAAGAAACTAAGACCAGTTCCTTGGTAGGAAACCAGGATCGAGGGGAAGTTTACTTCAGAAACTTAGACCAGTTCCTTGGTCAGAAACCAAGATCGAGGGGAAGTTTAAATCAGAAACTGAGACCAGATCCTTGGTAGGAAACCAGGATCTAGGGGAAGTTGACAAAAGAAAACTGAGACCAGTTCCTTGGCTGAAGAGCAGGATCGAGGGGAAGTTTACCTTTTCTAAGCATCATTGCTCAGCAAAAGAATATGAATGCGATCTGCCATTCATAACCACCATCAAAATTTTGGGTATTCCGATATTTAATCCTCTTGCACCCCGAATGCCCGAATACCTTCGTCATTCACACCTTCGGATCCAAGAAGATTAAATAGGGGCATCTGTCATACCCCAAATTTTGACCACTATGATTTCCCATCATTGTGTAAATCATCATCACAATATGGATGAACCTTTAGTCTCCCCAAAGATGGGTGAATATTTACTACTATCAAAATTAGGGTTTCAAGCCCTCTCTGAGCTTCTAGACAAAGGATCAATCAAGGAATGACATGATCCTCAACTTGTCTAAACCTCTCAAGTATATACTAAGGATCAAGAGGACTCCCACTTCAAGGATTAAGCATAAGGTTTCTCCCTTCTAGGTGGATCAAGCTTCAAGATCGCCAGTGTCATCAAATTAGGGTTTTGGTCGACCAGGGCCTCCAGATGGAAATTTTCCTCTGGGCATGACCCAATGCTTCAAAACATATCCTAAAATACTCCATGGGACCTCATGGACCCAAGCATCCAGTCAATTTTGCCTCAGGGGATGCATCTATCAAAAATCAGGAATTAGGGTTTCTTGACCTAATTCACCCCTAAGTTGACTTTTGAGACCAATCATGAACAAAGACCTCAAGAGAGTATTTGAGGATCTCCAATATGCCATATTGATCCATTTGGAACAATGGGTTGATCCAAGAAGCTTGAGCAACAAGTTTCAATTTCATCAGAACCACAGTTAGGGTTTCGCGGGAAAAGTCAACTGTAACTTTGACTTTTGACCAGGACATGCTCCTAAGCCCTAAGACATGATTCAATATCCTCTATACCATCCATGCAACATGTCCATCAAGTTTGATTTAGGTCAAGGACATGATTTCCTGAAGAATTGCACAGTTTGGAATTCATCTGACAAAAAGTCAACTTTGACTTTTTGAGATTTTTCACTAAAATGGATTTTTAACCCTAAAATGATGTTAATGTATGATTTGAATCATCATTCATCAATAAAAATCAAGAAAATTTGGATAACCTGTAAATGGGGTAACCATAAAAAACATGGAAATTTTTCTAAGTTAAAAATAAAGTGGCTAGGGTACCAACTTTGGAGGATCATAACTCCTAAACCACAAAGCCATTTTCTCCCATCCAAAGCTTGATTTGTAGATCTCATTGCCCTCTACAAAAGCTTCATATTGACCTATGTCCAAATTCCTCATGGATTTTGAGTTATGGAGTGATCAAAATCAAGAAAAATCACTTTGTTCCAACACTTAGTGAAAATTTCACTAAGTCAGATTTTGCCTTACTTTTTTCCAAATGTAGGGACATTTTTCACTTGGATTAAAAAAGTATCAAAACCAAATATGATCAAACAGTTGTTGTATCATATAAGGGCTTTCCAAAATGACCAAGAACATTACCAAATTTAATTTGAGCCATGAGATATAACATTGGCAAGTTGCCTTGTTGAAATCTGTCAAGGGAAGATAGATTTTGCACTTTTGCTCG
This sequence comes from Lathyrus tuberosus, assembly GCA_022829125.1. Classification (NCBI taxonomy): domain Eukaryota; kingdom Viridiplantae; phylum Streptophyta; class Magnoliopsida; order Fabales; family Fabaceae; genus Lathyrus; species Lathyrus tuberosus. The sequence goes on along the minus strand of JALAZF010000049.1, from coordinate 10,018,331 downwards.
ATTTGCCAAAATTGTGCAAATCCAAACACTCCTATCCACTTGGACACCTCAGAGGATTGAATCTAAAGGGGACAATCACTGAGCCAAGCCTCCAAAGTCTTTGGAACAAGAAATAGCATGTTGAACCTAGAATTGCAAAAATAGGGACAAGACTCCAATTTTGGATTAGAGCATTCAATGGAAGCATCAAGGTGGCATGGACTGAGCCATTCTCAACTGAATTCAGTCAAGACTTATCCAAGACCAAGGGAACCACAGCCCTATGCCCTAACCTCTAGTCAATGGCTAGAGGAGACTCGGATTTCCATTGGACAACATTGGCCAAACCTCTGCTGCAGTTGCCATTCACTGTGGATCCCAAAACAAACCTGTTCGACTATAAATAGAGCTCATTTGTGCTCAGTTTGAGTACACCAAAGCCATCAAACAGATGCATTCCTCAAAACCTCTTTCTCTTAGCAAAACTGCCTTCTTTAGCAAGGCAACTTTGAGTTTTTGAGCTTGAGAGCTTTTCCATCACAATCAATCACACACACACCTCACATATATCATATGTAAGCTGTGCAAACTCTCACAAGTGACCTGTAATCACAAAATCACAAAGTCACTTCTCAAAACCTCAAAATAGGCCTTTTGTGCATTTTTCAAGCCATGTCTTGATTCAGTCACTTTCCAAATCAGATAAAACCTCAAACACACTCCAAATATTATCCTTGAACTGTCCCAAATGGTTTCATACATCTGGAACACCATTTGAGAGAGTTGCTATTTTGGTCACTTTTAACCCCTTTTGCAAGAAAGGGACTTTTTGTGTTTTTGCAGGTACCAGCCAATTCCAGTCATCCTAAAAGCTTATAAGGGATCATTTGAGTGTGTCTAAAGCATTAAATCATTTCTGGAACCAGAGGCTTGGCAGATTGCATAAAAGCTCCAAAATCTCAAAAAAAAAGGTAAGCCTCACAACTTGGAATCTTTGAATCATGCAATGCTTTGAAGTCCACTGATCATATACATCTCATACATGTTGTATATGTTGTGTTTGAGCTAATTCACCATGTAATCCATGCCTGTACCAAGTTGTAGCATAGAAAATGCAATTATAGGTCATTTTCAAAACCACTATCGGGTTTTGAGGAGGGAGTATGATCTGAAAAAACTACCACCACCATTGGATTCCTTGTGAAACTCTGGTCCAGATGCATATAAATTTTGTCTCAAACCATTAAGAATTGAGAAAGTTATGACCTTCACGTTTCTGAGCCAAAACTTGCCAAATCTTGCCTTGGGCCAGGCCTAAAGCCAAGTCATGCCTTGTATATTTGTTGTTTTGTTTCAAACAATGGATGTATCACCACCCCAGTGGTAAGGCGCGCGCCTTGTAATCTTGAGGTCTTGGGTTCAAACCCCACCCATGCCATTTTGTGTTTTTTCACATTTTGCCATTTTTCCAATATTTTCATGTTTTATTAATTAATTAGAAAATTAATAACTCTTTCAATTTTAATTATTTTTGATTGGTTCTTTTTGCAAAAAATAAAAAAAATGTTTAAATATTTTATTACACAAAAAAATTAAGTTTATATTAGTTATTTATTATAATTAGTATTTTTGTGAATAAATTCATTTTTATTTGTTTTTAAACATTTTAAAATGAATATTCATCTTGAAAAATCAAGACCAAATGGGTTATAATATCTCTTGTGATTTATACCTCATTTTTCAATCCTTAAACAAAAATCACAAGTGGTTTATTCAAACCTATTTGGCATTTTTCATTGATTTTCTTTAAATATTTACTTTTAAAGAATAAAATTAGGGTTTCTTTGATTTTCTCTCAAACAAATCAATTCAAAATTTTCGGGTCTCTATTAGAGTGTAAGACCCAATCCCCTTTTAACCAAAACATTTTGGGCCTCAGATATTGTATAAGCCCCTTCGCATTAAAAGAAAATCTCGGCGCGATCGCCATTTCAAACGGAAAAACAAACTTTGGGCCCACCCTCGTGTTATAAGCCCCACTCTTTTTCTTTAAACCTTTTGGGCCTCTTGAGAGAGTGTAAGACCCATCCCTTTGTTCAAAAAACTATTCTTTGGACCTCAGTCACTTGTATAAGTCCCTCTGTACAAAACAACAGCGCGCTCACTGATAAAACCCTGGGTCTCTCCTTGAGCTGTAAGCCCCAAAATCTTTCTTTTTCAAAGCACTTTCTCCTTTGATTTTGAAATATACTGTGGTTTTCAATCTTTCTTTGTTGGACAACTAACCAAACAGCATGGAAGCTCTACAACCGAGTAAGTGGTTATTGCTTTCATTTACCGCTTTCTTATACATATAACTGTATTGTGGGGCTGTTTCGCTGTAAGTCTTCTTTCATAAACTCATATCAACTGTGTAATAATAGTATAGATATTTAGAGTTTCCCGGAAACTACGTTTAGCATTAAGCCCGTCGATCACTCTTAGAAATAGTCTAAACTAGATCCCCATAGGATTACCAGACACAGTCTTCCCTCCTCTTGGGGTTAAATAATATGGAGACATGAAAGACAGCATTCTCGGTGAACCCTTTCATAGACTGTCACCTTTAGAAGTTGTCAAAGAAACTCTATTCCCCAGAGATGATCTTTTCTCCGTGAATGGTATCTCTTGAGTTTCTTCCAAATTCTCAAACTTTCCTGGCTTGATCTATTCTCTGTGAATAGCCTGTCTTGAACTTCTCGGGGTTTGGGGACCCACAGGCTTCTTAAAAGCACTTGTCAAGAAACTCTATTCCCCAGAGATGATTTTTTCTCCGTGAATGGCATCTCTTGAGTTTCTTCCAAATTCTCAAACTTTCCTGGCTTGATCTATTCCTCGTGAATAGCCTGTCTTGAATTTCTCGGGGTTTGGGGACCCAGCGGCTTCTTAAAAGCATCGGGCTCCTCTTGGGCATTGTTCAAGGACCCACAAGCTTCCTAAAAGCATCCCCGCCTCCTCTTGGGCGTTATACAAGGACCCGTCGGCTTCTTAGAAGTATTCACAGCCTCCTCTTAGGCTTCATATAATGACTTCTTCCTCCGGGAATGATAGCCTCCTCTTGGGCTTCATACAAGGACCGATCGGCTTCTTAAAAGTTTCAAGCCTCCTCTTGGGCTTCGTACAAATTGTCCTGACGACCTCCTAGAGGCATAGGAATAGAAATCAGTCATCTTAATACAGCTGTCTTTCTAAGAGTCTACTACTGTTTCTCAAAGCATAGTACAAAAGATGAAACTCTAGACTTGGACAGTCTAAAACCCTTGAGTCCCAAAGACGTTCTCAAGCACCCTTCAAGAATAGGAAGGAACCCCGTAGACTCGGACAGTCTCAATACCCTTCGGATTTCCCATTTCCTCAAAGAAAAGGAAATATCCCTGATCCTCGAATCAAAATTCCTAAGGCAAACATTACTCATATAAGAACTGATTTTCTCTTTAATCAGAATACTGGACCTGTCACTCAACTGAAACAGTCACCATTGCCTCCTCTTGGGCTTTGTACAATAATTCTCCCCAGCGAAGCTAACACTTTAGCCTCCATCTCAGGCTTTATACGAGATACAAAAAGAAACTCTCTTGTTGAGTCACAATCCTTTTAGCCTCCGTCTTGGGCTTTGTACAAGACACAAATCACTCCCTTGTTGAGAATAAAACAACCCTTTTGGCCCCTCTCTCGGGCTTTGTACGAGACATATAAAAGCACCCTCTTGTTGGGCCAATAGCCTCCTCTTAGACTTTGTATAAGAAAACCACTGGTTGATCCAATCAACCTTTTAGCATAAGGATGTGCCGCGTTCACAGTACACAAACATCAACAACTTCTTCCCCTTCATCTAATCGCTGTAAGCGGCAAGCCTCTGGATCATCTACATCCATGCCACTGTCCCTCTTTTAGTATGAGGAATTCCTAAGGAAAGATGGCATTGCTCTACACTGAGTTAAAGTCTTCTCCTTCAGGTTGGAACCCCCCTATAAAGGAAATTATGGCATTGCCGGATTCACAAATCCCGGTTAAAGTAATTCTCCTTTATAAATAGTTGTGACAAATAAACCTCTTTAGAGATGACAAATTCTCTCTGAAGACAATGCCTTTAGCTTCACATCTTGGGCTTTGAACAAGATACAAACCACCTTCATATTCACATCTTGGGCTTTGAACAAGATATAAACCACCTTTTTAGCTTCACGTCTTGGGCTTTAAACAAGACACCAAAACACCATTTCCTCCCATAGAATAGGAGGAACTATGATCGCTCTGATTTCCCAGTTTCGAAAAAAAACGGGAATACGTAGGCATAAGATTGAAAGAAAAATCTTAGTGAGCACACTAAACAAAAACCCAAAATCCCATACTTTCATATATCTGTCCTAACATCATAACCGATAGCCTAAAGCACCCCTTGTCAACAAAATAACCTAGGAGAGACCCCGAATCTTTGTAGCATCTGTAAACCAACAGTTTTGACTGTTTAACCTCAGTATGCAAGCAGGGTTAATTGGAGACATCTATTTCCCTCCCTTCATCAGCTTCAATAGGATAAAAAAATGAATCGAGTTGTAGATACTAAAGAGCGGTAGTGCTTCGCAACCACATCCAAAATCGCTCGCTACACTTTGGTTCACAGTTCCTCGATTAAAAGATCATTCTTTTCCTGTCGGGTTAATCACCTTTTTGTTAAAACACCCATTTCCTTGGTTAAATATTTTCTGTCAGTTAAAAGATCAATTTTCCTCTTCCCTAGTGAAGTCAACACCTACATCTTCTCCTTTCCTTAGTTAACCACCGCCTGTCTGTTAAAAGACCAATCTTTCTTTCCCCATTAAAGACCAACCTCTCCTTTTCCTATGGGTTAATCACCGAGTCTCAGTTAAATCACCATTGCCCTCACTTCCTTACTTCTCTTGATTTTGGTGCCACTTCCTTACTTCTATTGGTTTTTCCACCACTTCCTTGCTTCTCTTGGTTTTGGCACTACTTTCGTGCTTCTCTCCCTGGGATTTGACACCACCTCTTTACCCCTCTTACTTAGTTCCACGAACTATGGAGCTCTAATTTCCTCATTACACCATAAGGATACGTAGCCACAAGTTTGCGAGATCTTGGAAAATAACCTTCTTCCACAAATCTTCTTCCCATCTTCATTCATTTTCCCCCTAGTTCCACGAACTACGAAGCTTAGAATTTCTCATTGCACTATGAGGATTTGTAGGCACGAGGGCCCCAATCCTCCGCAAGCACTTTCTCTATCCCTTTTCTTTCCCTCTTTTTGCGAGTAACCTTTAGATAGAACACCCATCCGATCCTAGAGGAAGCACAACGGTTTCCGTCGAGTACGACAGATGCGTGGGGTGCTAATACCTTCCTCTCGCATAACCGACTCTCTTACCCGTTTCTCTGTCCCCTGGGGTTTATCGATATTTTCTCTTTCCTTTCGGAATAAATAAAATTTGATGGTGACTCTGTTGTACATCGAGTGTGCGATGCGCTCAGGTATATTCCCGCTAGCTTTAACGTCCTAAGAAATTATCATACTTACATAACCCTTGCTTCTTTCTTTGCTCAAATGGTGGTACTTTTGTGCCTAGAGGCACAAATACTTGACCATCTGCAACCAGAAAATCGAAAATCTCAACGCATTTGGTTACAGTGAAGGTGTAATATTTCTTAGGAAATTTATCATTTTCTTTTGGTTATGCAGGATTCTTCCCATTTGCAAGGGGACCTGGCTTTAACTCAGTTATGTCAACCTCAGACTCTTCGACATGTCCATATTTGACTCAGTTACTGAGTCTTGGTCTTGCATGTCAACATAAGCTATACGCTCTTTCTTACCATTACTCGCTCTGGCCTTCTCGGCCTTCAACCTCTCGACTTGTCTAACTCTATCTGCCAATTTGGCCTTATCTCTCAGATATTGAGTATCTAGCTTCTTCCTAATGGTATAGTCTAGCCCAACAACAGCCATTTCGACAAGTTCATGTTTTGGCACCTGGGTGAAGCACCTTGTTTTCAATAAACGAAATCAATTTAAGTAATTTTCAATTGATTCAGCGAAATTTAGATTGACACTCAACAATTCCTTCAAACTAATCTTAGATTGCCCCATGTAAAACTGCTCATGAAACAACCTCTCTAAACGCGCCCAATCATGGATTGAATGAGGAGATAAGGTAGTAAACCATGTAAAAGAATTCTTTGTTAGAGAACAGGGAAGTATCTCATCCTCAGGTTCTCATTGTTAGCAATGTCACCTGCCTCCGGTAGGTAACGAGCAATGTGTTCGACAGTATATTCGTTGGTGTCACCAGCAAATTTTGTAAACTTAGGGAACTTCCATCACCTTGGAAACTCTTCTTGTAACACGTATTTTGATACTGTCAACAAAGACGTCTCTGACCAAGAACACATATCTTTCTTGGCATTTTTGCTTTCTTATTATGTTTTATGTTCTAGCTCTCTACAGGTGGCTAAAAAGTTCGTCCCTCTGGCCATCCAGCTTCTTGAAGGGCGAAAGATTTCTCTCAATAAACTTCTCCTGCCCAACCTCTACCAGTCACTAGGGGATGCCTCCTACAAACTCAAACACCTTCCTAAAAATAGAAAGAGTAAGCCTTTCTTAGTTTCAGATCCCTTTTGGCTCTTACAATTGAGGCTGAATACCACTTTTGAACATAGGCTTCACATTACTCAGTCCAAGGCCTTAATTAAGGAAACTGAAAGCAGGGCCATTGAAGGCACTAGGCCAGCCTTGCTCACTCCCCAAGAAAATCCCATACCAAACAGCCTCATCATATATCAACCTATTTCTTGAGACCAAGGTCATCAATGCGACTATGGCTCATTTTATGGAATGCCTAGTTTGTCCATCCTGGATTTAAATTAAATTTCCTGGCATTTCCCCTTCAACTGCTGCCATGTCGAATGTTGTTTGGACCGCCTTTCTAACTCCTACATTCTCGTCATCCAGAATCAAAGTGGCACTCTTGGCTACGGCTTTGCCGGTTACCAGCCTAATTTGATGGCCAGATAATTTGGCTGCAGTCAATTTCAATCCACATCCCTTTTCGTTTGGGAAGATGATATTTGCTGGTCGGAACGCAAGTACGGTCACTAAGAGTTCAAAGAGTGCACCCAGTTTGCTCGCAACCATGTTTTAGAACTCCCCACCTTTCAGTTCCATCAATCGTTCAACATAACTTCTGAGTTCCACCACTGGTGAACGGGGTATCTTACCCGCTGCTTCTCAAAAGACCATTTCTTGGCAAGGATTTCTGACGCTCTCTATAACATTCCCAAAACTCAAGAGCAATAGGTTATGTTTTTCTAAGTATCCATTTTAACTCACTTTCATCTTTTTTCTTGCTCTTCGATTTCCAAATGAATCGGAACATCCAACTGACGATTACATCGAGAAACTCTCTGATGTAAGAGAGACGAAGCAGTCAGAAGAACCAAAGAAGAATGTACTTTTCCTTCTTATACTCTCCTTCGTCTTAAGAGAAATTTTCATACTTTTTCTTCTTCCAGATTCGAAAACAAGACCCTGAATCCCCAACCTCTAAGATAAAGAAGAAGAAGAAGACAGAGACTACTATTGCCCCCAGTCAGGTATCATCGTAGAATCCTATCCTTACTTATTACATTCATGAGAATTCCACTCGCTCAACCATCTCTTTAGGTTACTCCACAACCCACCAAAGCTCCGGTCGAGGAAGAAATATCAGAGGACTCTGAAGAACCCTTTATCTTTTCAAGGTCAAGACCAAAAGCTTCCCCAAGGCCTGCTGCAGTGGTAAAAATTATGAGTGTAAGCTATTGATTAACTTAACTCATAAAACACGAGTCGCCACCACACTTTTATTTTATCCAAAGGAAAGGAAAAAGAGCGAAAAAAACATAAAGAAGTTCTTAAATCAGGAACAAATAAACTGAGACAGGGTAAGGGGGTTGGTTGCGCAATGGGAAGGTGTTAGCACCCAAAACATCTATAGTACTCTATATGATCCCTTTGAAATATCTAAGCTTTTTGGTATGAAAAAGGTTTGCTTGTAAAAGATTGGAGAGGTGAGAAAATAATTATTTTTTAATGTTTTTGTGTTTGACAAGAGTTCCTGAGTCTCGTGCCTACGTACCCACAAAGTTCAATGGAGGATTAAAACCTCGTAGTTCATGGTAAAAATAATAAAATTATTTGTTTGGTTCATTTTAAAATGAAAAGACAAGTTGTCATTTTAAGAAGAAAACTACAACTAGTCACCCACAAGTATGGGAAAATAATATTTGCATCATCTTATGATGGTGGGTTTTTGCTTGGATTAAAATCAACAAGTCTATCACTCAACATCTAAGTGGAAAATTTCAACATCCTTAATACTATGGGGATAGGAGAATTACATCTCAACTATGAAAATGACTAATGTCTAAACTTTATGAAAAGTTTAAAAGAAAAAGTGCCCAAAGGCACAAAAATGATTTGAATGGGTTTATGTATTTTTTATGTCTTTAGAAAATAGTCTAAGTATGCTTAACATTGATTAGCATTTATTAATAAAATAAGTTTGAAAATGAACTTGACAAATAGTCAAGATTTATTATGAAAGAGGTTCTAGTTTGAAAGAAGAAGATTTTGAAAAAGGGAGAAGATTTTGAAAATTTAGGAAGGGGAGGAAATGAAGTGACTATCCTATTGCATAAAATAAAAAGCTAAGGACGAAGAAAGATCTAACCAAGAAATAACCAAGCTCCATGACATAAGTCAACCAAGATTTTCCTCATTTGGATTTAAGCCTCAATCAAGTAAACCAAGCATCAGACAAGATCATAATAACCTAGCTAAGTCTTCAAGAATAACTCAAACCAAAGGTATCAAATGAAGTTTAGGATCCAAGTTGAGTCTTCACCGAGGTCTTTCAAGGTCTAAGTCTCAAAATAAGATCCAAGGTCTTAAGATAATACTCCAAAGCATAGGTCAAGGATCCTAATTCTAAGTCCATAACTTCACTTCTAATGCATAGGGTAGTGACATCAAATCCACAAAGTAACCAAGTGTTTTAGGAGTTTTTATATTTATTAATGTCTTAAGAGGAGGTCCAAATGGATAAAAAAATAAAAGGAGCAATAAGCATAAACATAAGTCCAATTGGACAAAGACAAAAGCAATATGATAATATGATATGAAATGCTAAAATAAAAGCATAAAGTAAGTTGCAATAAGTAAAAAACATAAAGTAAATGACAATTAAAGTAAATAAATAAAACAAAAGGTTAGTGATTTAGTGATTAGAAAAGATACACCAATTTGTCATTTTTTGGAGAACACTCAACTAGACATCCATAAGCATGAAAACATGGTCTCATACATTACCAAGAGAAAGGCTCCAACTTGGATAAAATCAACAAGTATGCCACTAGCTCTCTTTGATAACAAAAGATCCAATCTATTTCACACAATACCATGGAGACTAGGAGGCTAAAAATATCTCTTACAAAAATGACTTGTTTCCGATTCTGGACAAATTTAGCACTATGTTAAGTAATCGTAGCCCAACCTATTAGGAAGGTCATACTATGGGAGACCAGTCAATAACAATTTATGTGCTAATACAAGATAGAGAAATCACATGTAAGTCACCATCCTAAAGCTTGCCACACTAAAAAGAAAAATAAGAGTGGTGTTATCTTAATCAAAAACTTTCATCTATGATTAAAGGCAACCTATCACTACTCTAAAGTGAAGTGAGTGATTCAAATGATCACTTCAACAACATGTTTGAAATAATGAAGGTTCAAACATCTTTGATCATCAACAATCCATGATGTTAAAGATTTTCATCAACCAAAAGAAAAAAGAAGAAAGGAGATGAAGAAGAGGCAACAATGGAACCAAAACAACAAATTGAATCAAATGATAGATCAAGCTATCATCAAGATCAATCATCCAAGGAAATGAGCTTGATGAAACTCTACCAAATCAACCAAGATTCAAGTCAAACAACAGTCAACAAGGGTCAATCAATATTAAAGTGCAATAAAATGAATTAAAATGCAAATAAATGATTTTTAAAATGAATTTTAAAATGAAAATAAACATGAAAATGCAAATGATGCATTAAACAAGATCACAAATGGCCAAGAAAAATCCAGAAGGTCAGAAACAACTCAAGAACCATATACAAATTTTTTCAGAATTTAAAAATGCATAAAAATATTTTTTACTATTTAAAACAAATGCAAGAATAAGAAAATCATGGAAAATAGAAAATAATGAAATAAAATTGCACAAAAATGCTCAAAAAATAGGAAATATTTTTATGAAATTATGAAAAAAAAACTTGGAGTGAAAAATATTAATGTAGCTATTTTTTATGAATTTTTGAAGATAAATGCAATTTTAAAAATAAAATCAGAAAATAAAAAAGAGAGAAAAAAACAAGCCGCGTTGGATCATGCCTCGTTAATTGACGTGCGAGATCCAATGCACCTGAGGTGATGGAACACCATGGAACACGCGCAGAGTGCAACACAAGATCACATTTAGCCAATCAGAATATTTCAAAGTGTCAGTGTGTGACAACTCAGGTCACCACCTTCGCTCTCTACGGTCGTCTTCTCCGGTGAACCAGTCACCAGAGTTCCACAAATGATAAACTCAGGTCATGAGACCTATGCCATTTTAACCGTCTCATTGAGGCAAGCATAACTCCATCGTCCATTTTCATTTATTGAAAAGGAGTGAGGAGAATTTTGAAGAAATGTATAAATGAAAATGAGCATTCAAACAAATATTAAATGATGAACTCAAGCAATCAATAACAGATAAGTTAGGGGAAATGACAAGCAAGCCAAGAGCTATATTGTAGTAACTTGTGTGAAATGATTTCAAGCTTCTAACTACCTTGTTGAGATGGTGACCGAAGGTTGAAGAAGCTTGATCTAGTCAGGGAAATTAAGAAGGTTTGAGAGCTTGAGGCTTGAAACAAAATTTTTAGAGGATGACGATGGAGGTATTAGAACAAAGAAATTGGGCTGAAAGTGGCTAGAATTCAAAACCTGATAGTGGAAGTTTCTGGAAAAATTTGATGTTCAAGAAGAGGTTTAATGGCTCTCAAAAACTTGGAAATAAAGGTAGTGAGGTCCTCTATTTATAGCTGAAGATGATGAAATGCTGAGAGGGGTGAGTTGTGAAATTCTGGTTAAGCAGATCACTAAGATGTCGGACAGGATGTCGTGACACTTGATCTTTGCTCCTCACAAGGATTAAAGAAGAACAGAATAAACAGCAGAAAGAAAACAACACATAAGAATTGTTAACCCAGTTCAGTGATCAACAACACCTACGTCTAGGGGCTACCAATCCAGGAATGAAATAAACTAAGTAGAATTGGTTCTAAGCTAAACTCCAAAGTTTACAACTTTGCTCCTAGAAACTACCCTTCCTAGATTTCTACCTAAGACACTCCTAGGTATGAGACCCTTCTCAATTCCCTTTCAATCACAGCAGTGACTGAAAATTACAACTCAATAAACTGTCCTACCCAGGTATTCACGCAATACACGAGAGGCTCACAAAAGTACAAACTCTGGTACTCTATAACAGCTGTAAACTTCCACACCTATTCTAGGTTAAATCCATCTTATTTATATTGCAAAACAAAATTGGATTTGGGCTTCAAAATTGCAGCAATTCAGCTCTAAAGAATCTGCGACCTATTATTTTCTTCAATCCCAAGTTTCCAAAAATGTCTCATTACATGGAAACCACATATTCCTTTTAGAATTAGAATCTCTGATTCCTCAATCTCAGATTCCACCTAGGACTAAATCATATTCCAATCACACCTGGAAAACAGATACAGTTATTCCAAACTGTAACAGACAAAGATATCGATAGGACATCTTGTCTAACATCTTAACCTGCAGTTAGTTCATCATGTCAAGACATCTTGTCCAACATCTTTCTGCAAAGTTAATTTTACCAGAATTTATGCCGACCTCAAGGGCTTGGACGCATCAATCTCCCCCTTTGGCAGATTTTGGCTAAAACTAACTTCAATTAACCTGCAGAAAAATACCAGGGAGATCATCATCAGAACAACAGCTGAAATACAACTTTGTCTCCCTTCAACCAGTACCTTATGCAAGCAACACCAACGCTACTCCCCCTCAATGGTTAGTAGCATATCAACAGTATCAGCAGTGGTTAGAGATGTTAGTATTACTCCCCTTTTTTAGCCACAATATGACAAATGCAGAATGACTAACTCAAAAACCAATTAATCAGTTCATAGTAATTAAGGTACACACCCAAGAGTGAAAATTATCCTAGGCATTCAGCCCTTACACAATCAGATACAAAAAGCATAAAACATAAAGGAAAAACTTTAACTTGAGAGAATTTTGGACAACCCTCTCAACTCTGATGGGAATACATATTCAGATATTTGAATAGCTTTCCCACATCTAGTGGAAAGTTATGCCTCTTCAGACAGGAAAACTCCAAGCTTGCCTCTCACTACTTCAAATTGATTCGCATCCAAAGCTTTAGTAAAAATGTCAGCTAGTTGATTTTCTGTGGCAACATGCTCCAGAGTGATTATTTTGTCCTCCACAAGGTCTCGAATGAAGTGGTGCCTGATGTCAATGTGTTTAGTTCGGTAGTGCTGAATGGGATTCTTTGAAATATTTATTGCACTCAAGTTGTCACATAATAGTGTCATAACATCTTGCGTGACATTATATTCAGTCAGCATTTGCTTCATCCACATCATTTGAGAATAGTTGCTCCCTGCTGTAATGTATTCAGCTTCAGCAGTAGACAAAGAGACACAGTTTTGCTTTTTACTGAACCAGGAGATTAAATTGTTCCTTAGAAAAAAACATCCACTAGAGGTGCTTTTTCTATCGTCTGCATTTCCAGCCTAGTCAGCATCACAGTATCCTATTAATATAGAGTCAGAGCTGTGTGTATAAAGTAGTCCATAGTCACATGTATCATTTACATACTTCAGAATTCTCTTGACCTGATTAATATGGCTAACTTTGGGTTCAGCCTGATACCTTGTACAGACTCCTACTGCAAATGTTATATCAGGTCAACTGGCTGTCAGGTATAAAAGACTTCCAATCATGCTTCTATAGAGACTCTGATCAAAACTTACTCCTTTCTCGTCTCTAGATAATTTCAGGTGAGTATGAGCAGGAGTCCTCTTGTGTTTTGCATTCTCCAAGCCAAACTTTTTAACAATATTCTTGGCATATTTCCCTTGACAGAGAAATATAGAATCTTCCATTTGTTTGACTTGGAGACCAAGGAAGTAAGTTAATTCTCCAACTAGACTCATTTCAAACTCAGATTGCATTTGCTGTACAAAATGTTGAACCATCTCTTCTGACATTCCTCCAAAAACAATATCATCAACGTAAATTTGTATTATCATGAGATTGCCTTCCCTTTCTCTAACAAATATGGTTTTATCAATTCCTCCCTTTCTGTAGCAATTTGTGACAAGAAAATCAGTTAGTCTTTCATACCAGGCCCTTGGAGCTTGTTTCAACCCATATAAGGCTTTCTTCAGCTTGTATACATGATCTGGAAATGTTGGATCAACAAAGCCTTTGGGTTGTTCCACATAGACTTCTTCATTGAGGTATTCGTTCAGAAATGCACTATTGATATCCATTTGAAAAAGCTTGAACTTTAGTGTAGCGAGCGATTTTTGTCGGTGACGCAACCACCTTATAGCTGGGTTTTCCTCACCGCAATGATAGGAGGGGGTGCTACTTTCTGATTTCTTATTGTCGCATCAGCGAAAATCAACCGGCGGAAAAGAACAGAAGAGTCGCCACCGAATGTTATTTATCCCGACGCAGGGAAAGGAAACGATTGAAGAAAACCTTAACAAAAGGAAAGGAATGGTCGTCGCAACCATAGCGTGGGTTTGGGAGTCGGTTACGCGAGAGGAAGGTATTAGCACCCCCTCGTGTCCATCGTACTCGATGGGATCCACGCTTGTTGTTATCGATCAAAGGGTGTAGGTTATCTGAAGCTCAACTGCTAACTAGAAAAGGAAAGGAACAGGGAACGGGGAAAAGAAAAGAAAAGTGACTCGATAGGACATCGCCGTCCTAGGCCTACATATTCCCTCGGGTGCGGGAAAGTCAGAGTCAACGTAGTTCAGACTACGGTTTTGTGGGGAAAGTTGCTCGCCAAGCGTCGCGCCTGTGCCTACGTATCCTCAATCGGACGAGAGAGAGAGGAAGTCAGAGAAGTCGTAGTTCCACCTAACGGGGTCGGTTTTGTTTTGCTGAAAAAGAGTCTCGATTGCATACAAGCAAGAGAAAGTTTTGATTGATTGATTGGTTAAAGTCTTGATCGTACGAGAGCGAAAGAAAAGGGAAGTTAGTTGTTTGTGTGCTCGCCAAGATATTGCATCTCATGCCTACATATCCTCAATCGGACGAGAAAGAGGAATCAGAGCATCTGTAGTTCACGCTACTATGGGTGAACGGGAACGGTCTCGATCACATGGGTGTGAGAGAAGAGTGAGACTCACGAAGGTCACACAAATAGTCTAAGGGGGGAAACTTGGTCCTACAAGTTAGCATGCAATGATGATCCTAAGGTCAGGATCAGGAGGGAAGTCTACCTAATGTTGTCATGCATGGATTGCTATCCTAATGTCTCTCCTACCTCTGACTTAATCAAAAATTAAGTGGAGCGCGGAATCCTACGGGATCATGTCATCAGACAAGTAATCACAGGATAAATCAATCACAAAATGAACTAACAACAATGAAAGAGTAAACAGTGTCAATAAACAGTAATGTCACACAATCAAAATAAGAAAAAGAGGAAGCTTTAGCCAAGGGGTCATATCAACCGAGGCAAACAAGCTAGCTATGGGAAATAGGGGTACTCACCCAATGGTATCGAGATCCATGGAGAGCAGAGTAAGGGGGATGTGAATAAGATCACATAAGCATCAACATCGGTCAATGCGAGTTATAGACAAGGCGTGGGGGTTTGATTGAGAAACCCTCCTTCCACTTGACGCACTCGATAACAAGAACGGGTGATGTTCAAAGCTTCAATCATGTAATGAGAGCTAAGAACGACTCAACTAGAATAACGGGGGCCGATCACGAACCCTATCTTCCGTCAATTGCCTTCTTGGAGGTCTTACAAGGGGATACGGGAATGAGATGCCTCTTGGAGGTCTTAGGCACAAAAGTAAACAATCACAAACAAAGCCTTCTTTGAGGGCTTCCAGAATTACCGACCAAGTGGCACGGACTCCCAATCCTACTTCTCATGGAATAAAAAGCAAAATACGGAATTAGTAAAAGAGAAGAGAAGTAATACCGAACAGATATCAATCCGTAGCAACGCAAGCAAAGTGTAAGTAAACCGGAAAACTTCTAGTAATATAGCATAAATGAGCAAAAGTGTCAGGAAGCGGAATGGATCCGTGAAATACATGGAACCAAATACTTTTCACCCTTTATGAATAAAACAATAAAACAAGGCAATAAGCCATAAACAACAACAACAATAGCGCTCCAGCACCTGCATAGCTATAAAAACTAGCAACAAGCAAAAACAGCTTATAACAGCTACTATTTCAAGAACAGAATAGGTGTATATGCCCCTGGCAGAATTACAACATTTTACAACTCACTTTGTTCACAGCAGTTGTGTATGCTACAACAACTTCTACATTTAAACAATTAACTAATGATCAAGAAGGGTTATACCTCAATGGGATCAAAGAATCATTATTAAACAAGCAAGCCTCCTTAAGGTCAAGCAAGCCTTATTACTCTCTAAAATGACAAGCATAGAACTCAAAACTCATTAAGTTAAATCACTAATCAAAGAAAAATAACCGAAGTTAATCAATAAGCTTCCAATGAAAATGAAACAAAAAAGCATGTTAATCAATTCAAATAAGAAGTAGCATGATATTCAAACAATACCATGAAAAAAATCCCAATCAAAGCAACATAATATTCAACTAATATTATGTGAAAAATCTCAATCAAGTGGCAACATAATATTCAATCAATATCATGTAAAAGAAAAGTTATTAGAACGCATTTGAATTAACAATTCCAAACAAATGCCAAAAATCAATTAATGACCAATTAAGCTAAAAACAATTAGTAAGCAAAAACAAATTAGTGCAATTAAGCTAAAAAAGTGATTAAGCTAGAAGCAATTATTCAAATTTAATCTAATTAGCACAATCTAAATCTAATTATTCAAGGTTAAGTGTTAATTAACCTAAATCAATTAACACTAAGCAATTTCCTAAAAATCTCTAATCCTCATCAAAATTCAGTTCCAAGTTAAAATCAAATTAACCTAAATCAATTACACCCAATTAATAAATTAAGAAAAAACCTTGATTACAGGTAACAGGGTGCAGAAGTATACAGGGTGGTGAGAAACATAATCACATGGTGGAGCCCGATCCAAATCTTTGAAACAACTGGGTTAAAACCCTAGGTCTCAGTGAACAACTCTCATCGCCATTTTCCTTTCTCCTTCCACTGTCTTCCTATGAGAAGCCAAACCCTCAACGCCATGACCTACACTTCATCTTCCTCATTCAATCACTTCGCCTTCGTGGGTAATCTCGCCGAAAATCTCTCTTTTCCTTCCATCTCTTTTTCAAATCTCCGGTACCAAGACACCTTCTACCTCCCTCCGTTCTTCTCCTTTCTTTCACGATACGTTGTTATGTTCTTGTGTGAGTTTTTGTATTGAATTCGTTGATGTTGAATTATACCGTTGTGTTGTTGCAGGTTGGGATTGGTTGAATTCTTCTTGGTGCTCGGAGGTTGTAGAACCTGAGGCTTAGAAGTTGACGGTGACGCGAATCTGAAGAGAGGGCGGAGATGTGCTTGGAGTGGATGAATGGAAGACGATGCCGGATGCGCCAGCGGCTTCTAAATACGATACCGACTATTGTTGTCGATTCCTTTTGCGAAACTTCGGGTACGATTTCCTCTTCTTCGAATCTGTTACGATTCTGCATTTTCCTCACCTTTTGCTATTGCTTCGAATTGAGTTGGACTGTCGTGTTGTACTTTTCTGCATATGATGATGGGGATCGAAAATGATGCCGATAATTTGTGTCTCCAGAAATTGGAGAACGCTAAAGGAAATGGAATAATGAAGCCGGTATCCGCAGGTAAGGAAGATGAATAGAGGAGGTCGTCTGTGAAATAAAGGTGAAGATTGAAGCAATGGTGAATGAAGGCTGAAGATCGATGCCAATTGAAGAATGTTGAGGCTTGAGATTGGTTTCTGCAGATGAATTCAAGAGTGAAGAAGAATGATGGTGAAGATGGATAGATGACAGAATGAATCCAGAGGGAGAGGTGGTTAGAGCCTGAGGGAATCTGTTAGAGGTTTCAGGCGTAAAGTTTCTCAATTTTTTGTGTTTGGTGAATTGATGAGTATTGAAGATGAGGAAGGGAAGAATAATTGAAGATGCTGAAGTCAATTGAAGATGGTGAATCTTGAAGAACAGGTGGGGAGGGAGAGGAATCGCAGAGAGAGAAATGGTTATCAGTTTTTTATTTTTATGTTAGTAGTTAGGGAAAACTGTTAGAGGTTTTTCAGTTGGAAGTTAATTTTTGGTTAGAGGAATCCGTCACAATTAGGAAAAAAACTGTTATCCAAATTTTTGTTAGCAGTTATTTTTTGGTTGTGGAAATTCTTCTGTGATTGAAATTCTGTTAGATCCACTGATATGCATCACTTTCTTCTCAATTATGTTGGAGATTGGTTCAAGAGTTAGGATTGAGTCTTGAATACAGAAAGTGAGGGAATGCTTTTGTTGTGTAATTCCTTTGTTTAGTTTTGTAATTTTCTTGACTGCCTCGCCTTCCCATCTTAAAGCGTGTAATCGAATGAGATGAGTTTTAAAGCACAGGTTCATCTAGACTAACAAGGTATACTGGCAAAGTAGTAACTTTGTGATACTTAGCAACTCTTTTCACCCTATTACAATTCGATTGATGCAACATTTGAAACTGCCGTCACGTTGTCCTTGAGGCAAGTAGCATTTTGACTTTGACCATCAATATGGTGAGTGGACTTATTTTGATTTGGTAATGGATTTTTATTGGATGTAAATCAAGAATGGTATTTGAATATTTAATGAGTCCAAAGAGTGGTTATGGGTGATGAATGGTTATGTGTTACATGGATCTTTTGGACATGGAGAAATGGCTTTTAAAATGGGTTTTAAAATTGGGATGGATATCTAGGTATGGATTCAAAAAATGGATTTAAGAAAATGAATTGGATTTAGTAAAATGAACATGGATTTGAAAATGATTAAGAATGGATATTGAAATGAACTTGTATTAATCCTTTTGGGTGACTCGAACACAATACCCTCAAATGACCACTTGAATGAACACTCCACCAAAATCCTCAATTCTCCATTAAAACCATTATGCATTCTCGATTCCAACCACAAGTGACTTGTACCATGAGCAATGAGCACCTGGAAGAAAGTAATGCCTTGAGAAAAAACGATGAGTCCACAACTCATTCTCATGCACCAGGATCCAATGCTTTACAACCCACTGCACACATACCCCTCTATGATGACAACGTGTGTAACACCCCACTTTCCCATTTTATAAAATATAGAAATATTACAAAAATAATTAGAGTTTACATTAACACAAGGATGTCACATCATTAAAACCAACAACTGAAACTCCTTTTCATTAATGAAAAAAAACAGTGGAAATAAACGGTTTATTCAAATTACGGCAATTTGCCAACTACACCAAAAATCCACGTTAAACGTGGTCCATCATAAGTTCAATTAAAAGTGATACGTAACAAAATAAATAAAGAATAAAAAAATCCCCAAAATCCCGTGTTACGTATCAGAGCGACTCCTAAGACTCGATCAAGCAACACGCACTCCATGCACACTCAAGTACCTGGATTATCTGTACTTCCGAAGAAGCACAGATGCAACTAACAACAAAGGGGTGAGAACTACATTCAATAATAAACGGTGGATAATACATGCTAAGCGTAGTAATCACACAATCACACATAGTCACATACTGCCAGGACATACTTGTCACTTTCAATCACAATAAACATATAAATATGCAATGTGACTCAACAACCGACACAATGCATGTGGCACCAAAACACCATGGTTCATTCAATCGAACCCGATTCATAATAGAATCCGGATAGATCACATACACCCCTACTTGGTAATGATCTATCTCCACCATACTCCGCATTGGAGTTCAGATGAATCACATACACTCCTCCTGAGCAATGATTCATCCCCACCTGACATACCATGAATGCATGACAATAATTATGCATACAACAGACATGTATAATAAAAATTACACATTCCCACGATCCTCCTGATCACACATGAAATATTCATTCACTGCAATACACCCCACAACCGGGCAACCCTCACTTGGCGTCAATTAGTTAACTGTCTAATTAATTCACTAAAATTACTAAATTAATTATTTTCATCACCAATTACACATTTCTCAGGTTCTGGCATCTATACCCAACTTCTCAAACCAAAAGGAACTGCTTTGGACACGAAAACGGGAAAGAAATCGCAGAACAACAGAATTCTGCACTCTCGTTGGTCATACGCGTATTGCCTTGTGCCGTACGCGTATTGCCCAGCTCGCTCGCCCATCCAGCTGCGTACGAGACGCGTAAGGCCTCTCCCCTCGCTCTACCATATGCGGATTGCCCTGCCTATTATGCGTATGGGCAAAGACGTTTCATTCCCTCAGAAATCCATTTTTCAGATCCAGATACGCGTAACCCCTCTTATACGCGTAAGACCAAGCCTCCATACGCGTACCATTACCCGTATGGGCAGAGGGTTGTGTCAAATTGGGTTCCATACACGCATCACTCACGTAACGCTTTGCCATACGCGTAACAACATGCCTGTTACGCGTAATGGCCTCCTAGAACACCAAGCCATACGCGTAACGCCTTCCCTGTTACGCGTATAGGCAGAGATTGTGAAAAATACCTATTTTTCATACCAGTCAGAATCCTTCCACTTTGATCTCTCTTCTACACTCCATATTAGTCCTAAAATTATTTCTACATCAGTTTTAGGTCCTAGTTTTCATCTTACCTCTTTCACTATCATTACTAATCAAAATTACAGGTCTTAGATCTAATTTCGTTCTCTCAACTTGTACAAAAACTAGTTCTGCAACATATACATTCATACAGTAGCAACAACATCAAGATATCACACAATTCAGAACCGCAACAATTCGATTCACACAGTTTTCATCACAGATTCATTTATGCACAACAGATTCATAAAACAGCATATTTTCATACGAATTCCTACGGGGTTAAGGACTCCCCACTACCTTCTCATGATCATAACACCAATATTAAACCCATTCTCCCCCTTACCTCGAATTTGCTCAGAAATCCCGCGAAAATTGGTTCTTCAAAGCCCTAGTTCTTCCTTGTTCTTCCTCTCTCTAGCCCTTCTTTTTGTGAAAATCTGATTATGACTAACCCTACTCACTGGTTCTCCCTAATCTCAGCTTAATGACCAAACTGTCCTTATTTTTCTCTACTAACCCATATTATTATTAAATCAGACATTTAATTATTAAAAAAAATAATAAAAATGATATTAATAATATTTGATACTTAGGATAATAATATTAATAAGAAAAATAGTCATACTAATATTAGTAACCATGATAATACTAAAAATAACAATAATAATAATAATAAAATATATTACTATTACCACCTATACCCCAAGAATTACTTCTGACACTTCTAATCTATCCGTCCCACTAAGGACCACACGCCTACGCGCTCAACCACACACACCCTTAACTAGGCCAACAACGGAAAAATAACACGACGATCAAATAATTTAAATTGGGGTGTTACAACTCTCCCCCACTTAAATTATTTTCGTCCCCGAAAATGTACCTGATGGAAATAGCTCCGGATACGACTCTCGCATCCTGCTCTCCAGCTCCCAGGTCACACTTCCTCCAGCAGCTCCTCCCCAAGCTACTTTCACCAAAGGAATCTCCTTGCCTCTGAGTTGCTTCATCTTACGATCCTCGATCCTTATCGGCATCGCCTCTAAAGTAAGATTATCTCTAATCTGCACCTCATCCCTCTTGATAACATGAGATGGATCAGATACATACTTCCGAAGTTGCGACACATGAAACACATCATGTAAGTTTGAAAGTTCAGGCGGCAACGCCACCCTATAAGTAACTGCGCCTACTCTTTGCAAGATCTGATACGGTCCAATAAACTTAGGATCTAGCTTCTTTGATTTCAATGCACGTCCAACACCGGTCACTGGGTTGACTCTCAGGAACACGTGGTCACCTTCACTGAATTCCAAGTCTTTCTTTCGGTTGTCATGATAACTCTTCTTCCTACTCTGAGACGTTTTCATCTTCTCGCGGATCATCTGAATTGTCTCAGTAGTCTGTTGCACAATCTCAGGTCCAAGCACCACATTTTCACCAGTATCATACCAACACAGAGGCGTCCTACACCTCCTACCATACAAAGCTTCGAAAGGTGCCATTCCAATGCTAGAATGGTAACTATTATTATACGTGAACTCGATTAATGGCAAATGAGTATCCCACGCACCACCTTTTTCCAGCACACAGGCCCTCAGCAAATCTTCCAATGACTGAATAGTCCTCTCTGATTGACCATCGGTCTGTGGATGATAAGCCGAGCTCAACCTCAATTTAGAACCCAAAGCTTCCTGCAGACTCTTCCAAAATTCTGAAGTAAACCTCGGATCTCTATCCGACACTATACTCGACGGAACACCATGCAACTTCACAATTATTCTGATATAAATCTCCGCCAGCTTTGACAACGGAAAACTGATGTTAATTGGTATAAAATGTGCAAATTTCGTAAGTCGGTCCACCACTACCCAAATAGCATCGAAGCATCTCGCCGTGTTTGGAAAACCAATATCAAAATCCATAGTAATACTATCCCACTTCCATTCCGGAATTTCCAACGGTTGCATTAACCCCGAAGGTTTCTGGTGCTCTACCTTTGACTTATGACATGTCAAACAAGCATAAACAAACTGAGCTATCTCCCTCTTCATACCGGACCACCAAAATAACCTCTTCCATTCATGATACATTTTCATAGCTCTCGGATGAATACTCAAGCTACTCCGGTGGCTCTACTCTAAGATCGTTTTCCTCAATTCATCATTATCAGGTACACAAATTCTACCCCGGAATCTCAATACACAAACATTATCCACTTTAAAATCATTATCAGGATCCTCTCCTCTTGTAGGCATCAAGTCCACTAGGTTCACATCAAGTCTCTGGTTTTCCTTAATTACATCCAAAAAGTCATTATTCACCTTAAGCATACCCAATCTAACACTCTCAGGTGTAGTTTCACAAACCATACTCAAGTCTCTAAACTGCTCAATCAACTCCATTTCTTTTACCATTAATGCCGACATATGAATTGTCTTCCGACTTAGCGCATCTGCTACAACATTAGCTTTCCCCAGATGATAACTCAAATTAAAATCATAGCCTTTCAAGAACTCCAACCATCTTCGCTGCCTCATATTCAATTCCTTCTGATTGAACAAATACTTCAGACTTTTGTGATCACTGAATACTTTGAATCTCGATCCATACAAATAATGTCTCCAAATTTTTAATACAAAAACCACTGCAGCTAATTCAAGATCATGAGTAGGATAATTCCTCTCATGTACCCTTAATTGCCGCGAAGCATATGCCACCACCTTGCCATCTTGCATTAACACACCGCCTAATCCCATCTTAGATGTATCACAATACACCACAAAAGGTTCACTTGGACTCGGTAGAATTAATATTGGTGCCGTAGTCAATTTCTTTTTCAACTCTTCGAAACTTTCCTCACACGCCGTATCCCAAACAAAAGCTTGATTCTTCCTAGTTAACTTAGTCAATGGTAATGCCAAATTAGAAAACCCTTCAATTAATCTTCGATAATAACCTGCCAAACCCAAGAAACTTCTAATTCTCGTCGCTGTCTTCGGAGGCTCCCACTGAAGTACCGCACTTACTTTAGATGGATCCACCGCTATGCCATCACCAGAAATAACATGACCCAAGAAACTCACACTCTTCAAATAGAATTCACGTTTCGAGAATTTTGCAAACAGTTTATTATCTTTCAACACCTGCAGTGCAATTCTCAAGTGTCCTGCATGATCTTCGCCAGACTTAGAATAAATCAGTATGTCATCAATGAATACCACAATAAACTGATCCAGATAAGAATGAAAGATACGATTCATATACTCCATAAACACACCCGACGCATTAGACACTCCGAAAGGCATCACTGCATATTCGTAATGTCCATAGCGAGTTCTAAACGCAGTCTTCTGAATATCATATTCCTTCACTCTAATTTGATGGTAACCCGACCTCAAATCAATTTTGCTGAAAACACGAGCTCCACAAGCTGATCCATTAAGTCATCAATCCTCAAAAGTGGATACTTATTTTTAATGGTCACTTTATTCAACTGACGGTAATCAACGCACAGACGCATACTACCATCCTTCTTTTTCACTAACAACACTGGGGCTCCCCACGGTGACACACTCGGTCTAATAAACTTCTTATCAAGCAATTATCCAATCTGAGATTTCAACTCTACTAATTCTAATGCAGACATCCTGTACAGTGCCATAGATATAGTCTGGTACCAGGAACAAGATCAATAGTAAATTCAACTTCCCTCGTCGGAGGCAATTCTGTAATATCATATGCAAACACTTCAGGAAATTCATTCACCACCGGTAACTCATTAACTGAAGTCTTTCTTTCAACAGATAACGAGGCAAACACTACAAACATCTTAGCTTCATCCTCCAACAACGTTCTCAACTCTCTTCTAGACAAAGAATCCGCCAATGCTTCCTCTTCAGGAGTAAGAAACAATAACGTCTTCCTAAAGCAATCAATGTAAACCCGATTGAACTTCAACCAGTTCATCCCCAAAATAACATCGAGATTACCGAGTGGCAAACAAATCAAGTCCACTCTAAAATCCCTACCAAACATAGTCAACGGACACTTCAAACACACTAAGGAAGTAACCACATAACCAATAGACGGAGTTTTAATCGTCATCCTCTGATCTAGAGTAGACGACACAATTCCTAATCTCTTCACACAATCAACAGAAATGAACGAGTGGGTTGCACCCGTGTCAATGATAGCAATCAAAGGAATATCATTAATAAAACAAGTACCTTTAACGGAACGCTCTTCGTTGGTGGATTGGGTCCCCACCAAAGCAAACACCTTTCCACTGGCCTGCGATTTCTTTGGCTTCTCACAGTGAGTACTGATATGACCCTGTTCTCCACAGTTATAATAGGTAGGCATAGTGGCCCTACAATCTGATATAACATGACCTGGTCGCCCACACTTGAAACATTTTTTCACTTCATTCGGACAATTATTAGCATGGTGACCCGAACCACCACATCTAAAACACTTGAGAGTATCAGGAACCACTCCCCCCTCTTTTGGTTTCTTCCCCACATCAGCTTTCTGTTTTCCCTTATCAGTTGGAGCACTATAAGGAGTACCCCCAAATCTCTGGTTACCCTTCCGGTCACTTACAACCTTATAATGAGCAATCCGGGCCCTGTTGTCATTGTCGTAAATCCGCCTTCTGCTAACCAGTTCTGGATAATTTCTTATCTTCTGACAAGCAATGCCCTGTTTAATCTCGGGACGCAGCCCATTCTCAAACTTCAAGCATTTTGAAGTCATAGCTTCCTCCGTATTGTAATGAGCACAATACTATACCAACTCTTCAAACCGAGCAGCATATTCAGCAACAGTCATGTTACCCTGTTTCAGTTCCAAGAATTCAATCTCCTTTGCACTACGAATATCTTTCAAAAAGTACTTTTCTAGAAACTCAGCCTGAAACACTGTCCAAGTAATCTCAGTACCCGCAGCTTCCAACCTCTGACGACTATTGTCCCACCAAACTTCAGCCTCTCCATCCAGCATATGAGTACCAAACCGTACTTTCTGAGCATCACTGCATCCTGTGGTCCTGAAGATCTTCTCAATTGCCTTCAACCATTTCTGTGCAGCCTCAGGATCTAGAATACCTCCTTCATATGTAGGCGACTTATTGCTCAGGAACTGTGCTAAGTCGTGGAACTACGCACCCCCATCCTGATTAGTGTTCTCAACCGCTTGCGCCATAGCTTGCATGGCAGCAGCAAGAGTAACATCATTCCTTCCTGCCATACTGTTCAACAATCAACATTCGGTTAAAACACACAATCTACTCCTATTCTAAGGACAGACTCTACTACTACACCTGGCCGGATGAACTAACCTGCTCTGATACCAATTGTAACACCCCACTTTCCCATTTTATAAAATATAGAAATATTACGAAAATAATCAGAGTTTACAACAATAGTAGGATGTCACATCATTAAAACCAACAACTGAAACTCCTTTTCATTAATGAAATAAAACAGCGGAAATAAACGGTTTATTCAAATTACGGGAATTTGCCAACTACACCAAAAATCCACATAAAACGTGGTCCACCATAAGTTCAATTAAAAGTGATACGTAACAAAATAAATAAAGAATAAAAAAAATCCCCAAAATCCTGGGTTACGTATCAGAGCGACTCCTAAGACTCGATCAAGCAACACGCACTCCATGCAGACTCAAGTACCTGGATTATCTGTACTTCCGAAGAAGCACAGACGCAACAAACAACAAAGGGGTGAGAACTACATTCAATAATAAACGATGAATAATACATGCTAAGAGTAGTAATCACACAATCACACATAGTCACATACTGCCACGACATACTTGTCACTTTCAATCACAATAAACATATAATGATGCAATGTGACTCAACAACCGACACAATGCATGTGGTGTAACACCCCGATTTAATTTAATTATTTTTCCTAATTAAATTGAATATTAATGTATGTGTCATGTATGGATGTGTTTTGGATTAAGTGTGGGTTACCCTTAGGGTGGGGGTAGTGCCCTTGGAGTTATGAAGGATGAGGTGTTGGAGGATGGGTTAGTTGGTTAATATTATTATTTAAATTATTGAGGAGATTGTTGTTTTTATTTATTTTGGGTGAAATAATAATAATAATAATAATAATAATAATAATAATATTAGATAATAATAATATTTGGGATTAACAAGGAAAATATAAATAGGAAAAATGGTTAGAAAGGAAGGGTGGTCAGTACGTGTTTTGGAGAAGAGAAGAAAGAGCAGAGAAGAGTTAGGTCAAGAAGAGCTCCATTGTTGAGGAAAGATTTCAAGAATCCTAAGGTAAGGGTGGGGCTCTCTATCTCTTAAGGGTTGCATAGTAGTGGTATGAGGGTGGAAAATCGTTAGGATCTCCCTGTTATGTTGCTGGTGAGAATTGGGAATTGGGTGGTAGGTTAGAGGGTTTGGTAGGAAGATAAAATTATGCAATTGATTATAGATTTGTGTTGTATATGTGTATATGTCATTTGCTGCTACCTTATTGGTGTTTTCTGGACTGTATGATACCAAATTCGGGGGAATTGAGAGGTCTGAATCGTGTAGAATCGTAATCGCAAGAATGCTGACTCGTCCAGATTTGCCAGGCGAAAATGGAACTCGCCAGGCGAAAGTGGATTCGCCAGACATTAGCCAGGCGAATGTAGAAGCGAAAGGGGAGTGAAAAATCAGAGTTTCTGGATTTTGTATGGGGGAGTTGGATTCGCCACTGTTTTGCCAGGCGAGCAGGAGGCATAAGTGGAATTCGCCAGGCGAATGGGGATTTCGCCAGGCGAAAGTAGTTTGGCTGCTGCTTCTCCAGGCGAGTATCAGGCGAATTGGGCTGAGACGAACCGAATTTTCTAAAACTTCAGAAATTCATATCTTTTGATCCGTAGGTCCGTTTCCGTCGCCGTTCGAAGTGTTGGAAAGCTGGTTTCGCGTCTTATTTATAAAAGTTGATTTCAATACCAGAATTCCAATCCTTTGACGTGCTATATGGAAATTGAGCGTGTTGTTTGTGTGGTGAGTGGAGACGATGGAGTCGTCGATGTGTATGCATGATATATTTGTATATTGCTGTTGTGGCAGGTATGAACTGCGGTTGCATCCTAGTATTATGATGTATTGATGTGTTGGTTGTCATGTGCATGTGATTACTGTTATATCCATTGATTGTTGTCGTTGTTGTTGTGCGTTGTCGTTGCATGCATGATAGGTTGCATTGTTGTGGGATAGCATGCCCAGATGGGGGGTTATCGTCTATCTGAATTCCTTGATGGAATCGTTGTTGTTGGTGCGATCATGAAATAAGGGTCGTACGTGACCATGAAATAGGGGTCGTTGGTGTGATCATGAGATAGGGGTCATACTTGACCATGAAACAGGGGTCGAGAGTTCCAACGGGAACTGTGATCATGAAACAGGGATCGATTGGTACCACATGCATTGAGTCAAGTCGTGGGTCTCATTGCATTCAACCCTTGTATGTTGATTATCTGTTGTATGATGAATGTTGTTGTGATGATGTTGTTGTGATAGGGTGGATTCCGTATGTTTTTATGCTTTCATACTTATGCTATGCATTCTTTATATTGATTGAGGATCTCACCCCTTCTATTTGAATGTTACCTCTACGTGGGTAACATGCAGATAAGCAGGAGTAGTCGCAGGTGGAGTGGTGAAGAAGAGGTCTTCTGGTGTGAGTTATCGAGTCGCGTCTACTCTGAGTTTGTAACACCGGGGGTGTCGAAACGCTAGAGTCTTTGGAATTCTGTTATATACTATTACTATTTTAATTAAGAATGTTGTGTGTCACTAAACATGTTCTTACCTGAGTTGACTTTTCCGCTGTGCATGAATATTAAAATGTCATGTTTAATTATACTATCACCGTATTATTATTGTGTGCATGATAAGTTGAGTAGTAGAAGTAGCATCCTAAATCCATGTATTTTATTTTTACTCTGATAAATTACGTTTAAATTGTCGCGGGGGTTTAGGGTGTTACAAAGTGGTATCAGAGCAGGTCGGTCCATCCGACCAAGTTGTCGAGTCGTTGTCATGTGTTAGTTGTTTAGTGTTAGTGTTAGTGTTGGTTCCTTAACCATGGTGTTCTGTTGTTGGTGTGTGGCAGATTGAGAATGGGTGGAAGGAACGATGCTGCTCTTGTGCTGCTTTGCAAGCTATGGGTCAAGCAGTGCAGAATCCGCCGCGTGCTACTTTCAAGGGAAGGTATTATTCGGATGGATCGCAGACTTGGCTCAAGGAGATTGAGAGAATCTTCTGGGTTATGGAATGTCCTGAGGCACAGAAGGTACGGTTGGGTACTCATATGTTGGCTGAGGAGGCTTATGATTGGTGGGTTAGTACTCGTCAAGTGTTAGTACTCGCCATTACTTGGGCTGTGTTCAGTAGAGAATTCTTAAGGAAGTATTTCCCTGAAGATGTCCGAGGAAAGAAGGAGATTAAGTTTTTGGAGTTGAAGCAGGGTAATATGACGGTTACAGAGTATGCTGCTAAATTCTCCGATTTGTAAGTTTTACCTTCACTACAGTGCGACAACTGCTGAGTTCTCGAAGTGTGTCAAGTTTGAGAATGGGTTGAGACCTGAGATCAAATAGGCAATTGGGTATCAGCGGATCAGAAGATTTCCTGATTTGGTGGATTGTTGCAGAATATTTGAGGAAGATAGAAAGGCTCGATCGGCTCACTATAAGGGGATGGCCGAGAGAAGAGGAAAACAACCGGTAAATCGTGGGAAGCCTTACGCATCTCCAACTGATAAGGGTAAACAGAAACATGCTGATGGCAAGTAGCCGAGTGGGGGAGGTGCATCTGCTCCTCTGAAGTGTTTTAGGTGTGGTGAGTTGGGGCATCGTGTCAGTGAGTGAACGAGCGATGTGAAGAAGTGTTTCAAGTGTGGACAGGCAGGACATCTGATTGCTGACTGTAACGCTAATATGGTTACTTGTTACAATTGTGGGGAACAGGGCCATATTAGTACTTGTTGTCAGAAACCAAAGCAAGCTTCGACTGGAGGAAAAGTGTTCGCTTTGACAGGGACTCAGACTTCCAGTGAGGACAGATTGATCAGAGGTGTCGTACCTCGAAAAATACGATCCTCACGATGGAAGCGGAAAAAAATTGTTCGAAACAGAGTCGCCACCGAACTTTATTTGTCCCAAAAGAGGGAAAGGAAAATATCGATAAAACCTTTAAAGGATAAGAAAATGGTCATCACAACCAAATTCTAGGTTCGGGAGTCGATTACGCAAAGGGAAGGTGTTAGAACCCTCTGTAACGCCCCAGTTTTGTCAGTTTTTATTTAATCGAGTCATTTTGATTATTTTATTATTATATTATTTTATTATCGACTTTTATCTGAAAATATGTTATTTTTCATCGAGAATATATTTTACCGGGTTTTGGAAACGTTTGCGAGATATTTGAGTATGGGGGTATTTTGGTCATTTCATGATATTTTTCTTTAGTTAGAAAGAATAGAAAATAGAAAGAGAGAAAAATAGAGAGAAAGAAAAAGAGAAGAAGGAAAAGGGAAAGAAAAGGGAAGAAGAGAAGAAAAAGTGAGAAAATCTTGGAAAATCAAGAAAACAACTTCTATAATCGATTTAATCGGGTAAGGGTGCGAAACTCAATTATGGTATGCTTGTATATGATTATGTATGTGTGTTTGTGGTTGTTATTGGATTGAATTGGAAAAATTTAGTAAAACCCATATTATGTAAAAATTGATTAGAAATCGATTAAATGTGTTGGAAATCATGTTTTTAGTGTTCATTATTGTTGGTACATGATAGAAACATGTTGTTAGACATTGTATTGGTAATTTCTGGTGTGTAGGTGAAAAATTGGATGATTTGGGGTGGAAAACGCAGAACTT
This sequence comes from Lathyrus tuberosus, assembly GCA_022829125.1. Classification (NCBI taxonomy): domain Eukaryota; kingdom Viridiplantae; phylum Streptophyta; class Magnoliopsida; order Fabales; family Fabaceae; genus Lathyrus; species Lathyrus tuberosus. The sequence goes on along the minus strand of JALAZF010000049.1, from coordinate 9,988,266 downwards.
TGTTCTGCAGAATTTTTTCTAGTTTTTCCAGGTCATACGCGTATGGGGCATGTTCATACGCGTATGGACCTTGGCAATACGCGTAACATGGGCGAGTCTTGGGCCAATACGCGTATGGGAGGTCACTTTTCTCGGCCATCTGCCCAATTGTGTATAGTACGCGTATGAGGTTTTGCCGTACGCGTATGACTCAAAGCACTACGCGTACGGGCAGGAGAATGGTAAAATGGGACTTTTCAAAATATCGTTTTCATTTTTCTTTCATAACTTGGGTTCCGTTTATCCGATTTTTAAATTCTTGGTATCGTTGGAAAGCTATTGAGTTGTACTTTCTTGGGAAATTATTAGCCGATTTAATTATGTCGGGAATTTGGAATTTTGTCTGTTGGGCGACTTTTGTCGTTGTAACTGTGCGTAATTGATGGGTATTATGCAAGGTGCTGTTGTATGATGTAAATGCATGTGTTTAAATGGTGTTGTGATGATTTGTGGACGTATGGTAATTAAATGCATTGTTTTGGGCATAAGTGCAAAGTGTGATTTTGTTGATGTAGATGAATGCTTTTATGTGTGCATATTAAATGTCATGAGTCATTGCATGCCAAGCATCATGATATGCATTGTTGTGACGTCCTAAGTGACGGATTGATTCCAGAGGGAATTTGCTATAACATCATGAGCCTTAAAAATAAGAGGACCGAAAGCAATGGTTATAGACGATCGTGTCCCATGTGGGGTGTGAGCGATCAGATCATGAGCCTTATACAAAGAGGACCGAAAGCGATACATAAACGTCGTGAGCCTTATACAAAGAGGACCGAAAACGACGGGGAACATCGTATGCCCGACGGGGAGTTACACTAAGTAACGAGCGATGGTTCCAATAGTTCCTGAGTGAACTAGTGATGAGAAATATTGGAAGTCGGTACCGCATGGCATGTGCATAGAGTCATGGTGTCGGTCTCTGTGCATTTGCATAAATCATAAATATGATTGACTATGTGTGAGGATTGTGAATGGGTTAATCGTGTGTGGAATTAATGAATTGATATTCTTGGTGATAATTGCATTGTGTACGATTAATGTGCATTGGTGTTAGATAAATGAAATATGTATGATGTTGTGTGGTATTTGGATTCTGTTGTATGTTGTGGTGAGAAATCTATATGTGTATTTCTGTGTTAATATATAATTATATGCAATTGTATTATGATTGTTTTTCTCACCCTTCTGCTGTTTTATAATGCTCTATGAGGCATTGCAGATTAGAGTTGCTGGAGGTCTTTTGTGAAGCTTAGGACTTCATTCTTTTGCCGGTCGGCTTTGATATGTGACACCGGGTAGTTAGGGAGGCCGTTTGTGATTATTTGTATATGTATATATATATATATCTTTTGGATTATGTATGTATAACTCGATGTATGACAAACTTTTCATGTGACATATATATATGATATTCAGTTTTAGATTTTCCGCTTTTATTCTAAAATCTGAAATGTGGGTGTAAGGAACTGAGTTCCTCTGTTGATTGCTACCCCACTGTTGCATATCTTTATGAGCAGGTGTTGTATGCTTGTTTCAATATAATGTGATTTCTCCCGTCTATGCCATGATAATTTTAATATACTCTGATGAAATTTTGAATTTTCTTTTATTGCTTTAATTGATGTGGGGTATAGATTGGGGGTGTTACACCCTCTACATCCGTTGTACTCAACGGGAACCTCTTGATTCGATTAGGGAGATAAGTTAGCTAGGTTTGTTTGTTTTCTTCTAAGGGGATATTGCTTTCTAAGGGGAAATAGGTGGTTTTTTATTAGGGTGCTTGCCAAGGATTGGGACCCTTGTGCCTACGTATTCCCTCGTGCAATGGGAAAGTCAGAGCATTCGTAGTTCCTGGGACTACGGTTTGTTGGTGTTTTTTAAACGAACGAGTGTTTAATTCGCATTCTAACTGCTAAATGTTGGCTTGTCTGCTCGCTAGGGGAGGCTGAAGCACTAGTTTATATGCGCGGAAGAATGGACTAAACAATGTTCTTTATGAAAATTTGTTTGAATAAGGATTAAATGTGTTAAAGATTTGATTGAGAAAAGAGTTTGATTTGCTTGTGTCTTAAGGTTTCGGTTGCATGAGAAGTGTTTGGTTTGTTAGGTATTTTAGGGGAAGAATGACGATTATTCGATAAACGAGATGTCGGCTTCGCAACCAATTAATCGGGGCATTACTGAGATGCTAGATCTCAACGACACCTTTTTCATTATATTAATTATGAAATTGTGTTTGTTGGACAATGGGCTTCTTTGTCCAAGTAGTTAGGGCAAGTGTTTTAGGAACGAAAGATCGAAACGAACACAACCCAAAGCGTGCACCTCAAAAATGTTCGTTCAAGGGCCCAAGAAGTGCTAGACCTCAAGAGTCCACTACTTTCATAATTTAATTAGAAATAGGATTTGAATTTGATTAGAATATCTTAATTTGACGTACCTAATCGGATTAGGGTTTGAATGAATTAAAAGTTTTAAGGAGGATTGAGTGTTTTAAAAGGATTACGTATTTTAAGTGTTTTAGAAATGGAAGATTGAAACGAACACAACCCAAGGCGTGCGCCCCAAGAGCGATCGTTCAAGGACCCAAGGAGTGCTAGACCCCAAAAGCCCACTACTTCCATAATTAATTAAGAAAATAGTTTAGAAATATTAACCTAAATCTTTTATGATTCGATTTAAGAAAATATTTGTAAAGATTAAGTAATGTTTTATGATTTAATTTGATTTAAGAAAATTATCTTTAAAGTTTAAGAAAATAATTAGATTAAGAATTTTAATTTGAGAAAAGATTGTATTTTTTAGGGGTTAAGTGTTTTGATCAAGATTAAATATTTTAAGTGGTTTAAAATGATTAGGATGTAGATGGATTATGTTTTTTTAATTTAATTAAGTATTTTGTAAAGGTTAATTATATTTTGATTAAGCAAAAATTAATTATTTTAAGTATTTTTTATAAACGAAAGACGAAATGAACACAACTCAAAGCGTGCGCTTCAAGAGCATTCATCCAAGGACCGAAGGGGGTGCTAGACCCTAAGAACCCACTACTTTCGTAATCAATTAGAAAATAGTTTGTGAATTAGAAAATATTGAGTTGGGATAAGAAGATAATATTTTCATGATTGAATAACATTATTATAATAAATAGTTAATTTAGTTATGTGATCCTAAACTAGAATAAGACGCAAATATTTAATTATATTTCTAAATAACCTAAAGCAGCAAGCACAGGCCCACTAATCTTATGGCCCATCGTCCGTAACAAAAAAAAAACAAGGAAAAAAATATCTGAAACATTAGCTGGGCTTGGTTCACTGACTTGTCTTTCTAACGGGTCAACCTAGAGGAGATGATGACTCAAATCCCTAGCCATCTAATAGTCATGCACATGGGGGTTGTGAATGGATTGTCAATTATGCACTCTACCCTAAACATGAACACCTAGCTACTATCAGTAGATACAGCCTCCCAAGAAAGTAAGTAATAAAAAGGCATTTAACTTATTCAATATACGTTGTTGCGGTTTATAAAAAGGTGGGATAGTCAATATTTGAGACTTTTCATAAAGAACAAACATTTTTAAGCCTTATATGAAAATAACATCAGAATCCATTCCCACTCTTTCTTTCATTTCTCTCTCGATCCTCAAACCTCTTTTCCCTTTCTAAACCTAATTTTGCCTAACAGAACAATAAATCCCAACATGAAATCAACTCTACCAGATCAAACCTCCATAACCCGAAAATATGGACATGGTTAAGCTCAACACAATCCACAACAAACACCATAGAATCTTATCACATCGGTGGAGCAAACCCAAAAGGAAAACTGAATCTTTCAGCTCTAACCTATACCCCAAATCATTCTATAGCTAACAAGCTCAGATCATTATTAAAACAACCTATTCTTGAAGAGCTACTGTGAATCGAGAACGAATCCTAATCAAACAATCAGCAAGCATACATAAAGTAATTGCAACACCAAGTATATACAAGCATGTGCAACTTTCAGTTTTTTTAACAAAATCAACCCAAAACAAGGGAATATGGTGTCAGGGGTTACCTGTCGGATCCTCTCCGACGAGTCTTCAAAGTAGGTACGTGAGAAAAAAAATGCTCCTCTTCTTACTCTGTTCTTCTATTCCTCCATTCTGCACTTCTTCTATTTCCTACACGTTTGGTCGGCGCTCAAAGGCTGTTGAGGGCTAAATAGCTCGATTCAGATGAGTCTCGGTGGGAGACTCAGTGAACCCTATGTTGAGAGCTTTGTGTGAGGGTATTGAGGAATGATTTTAGCAGCATTTTAGTAGGGTTTTTCTTGGTCATTTTCACTGATGATTAGTGTTCTATTTATAGGGGAACCTGAGGGTGATTGGTACGTGTGAGATTGGGGAATTTTCAGAGGAATATCCTCTAATTCGTGTGAGTTAGGGTAGAGCTCAGAGGAAAATTATGTGAATATGTGAGGTGTCCTTCTTGCAAAATTAGGTCGTTAAAGGTAGTGGGAATAAACGCTGATTTCGTGGGATTGTGATTGTACCATTTTTGTTTGTTCTGTGATTCTAGAAGGATTCATGTGGTCCCTACTTGAATTTGTGCCTTGTTATAGAATGCTTGTACCTCTTATGATTTTTGATATGTTGTAGAAATCTCATTTGAACATTGTATTGAATCTACTGCAAACTGACTTCATTTTTCTTTTTCATGTGTGCACCATTGGCACTAGGGGCTTGATACAAGGTTGGTGTTGGTGAGAATTTTGTGGCTTCATTGTGAAAACATCAATGGCATGCTTGGTTTATTTTGCTGAGGTCATCATTATTATTTCTGATATGTACTTGATCCTTGTAATTTAAGGTAGCTGCTCTAACTTTTGTTGAAATGATACAGGTGTTTTTCTTGGAGTAACTGAAGCTCAATACTTGGACAAAGCTGAAATATAGAGAGCGGGTGGGACCGAGCAGAAGAATTCTTGACTTGGCTTCGAGGAATTCTTGGTATGTTCCAATACTAAATACTATTAGTTGTTCTTTAATGACCAACTATTTAAGCCTTGATGTCTCCGAGTCATATACAGGTTCTAAATTGCCTTCTTTAACCTACAATATGTCTTTCTCCGGGAATGTGATCAAGCAGTTTTCATATTTGGTAAAATCCTAAGTATTTCCATCATCATATTCCTACACCATTTACCTTTACCATTAGCTTATGACCTTCTCAATATCTTTTCCTACTTGGTACAAGGCTCTTGAGTAGCTTCGGAGATGGTCCTAGTGATGACTGCATTGCCTGGGGATTGATCAAACTCAAACCGTGATGCGGATGCTGCCAACGAATATTCTTTAAGCTCAGACCAGGTGCCTTAATTGTAACTTCAATACTTGTGGCAATGTTATTTTTTTTTGGAATGATGTAGTCACCTTGTGGAACAACTTTCATGCCTTGAAAATGATTCTGAAGTTGGAAATATTTTGGATCAGATTTGGTATTTCACTCCTGAAACTTAACCAGATTTGAAAATTTGATATTTAGCTTCTGTATCTTGCCTTTTAAATTAATATCATTTGGTTTATTATGAATGTTTCTCCCACTTGTTTTTCATAGGCATTCATCTTGGCATGGGGATGAAGCTAGTGATATGGTATGGAGACTCTTAGGAAAAAGAAACCTGTGGCATTGCTCATGAAGCACAAGACTTAATTATGTTTTGTAGTCTCTTAGACCTAGCCTTTGTAAAAATGAGACTTGTAATTGCACTGTAATGTTCTTGTAATCCTCTTTCATCCCTCATGTGATTTAATAAATGGGCCTTTGAACATTGCTTCTTGGAAATAATTGTACACCAATGTTTAAATGTAAACACCTTGGTAACAATTTTAATTACTCTTGTGAAGGCATTCCAACGTTACTTTTAACTTCTTTTGGCACTATGGTCTTCTTATATCTTGTCTTGATTTTGACTCTTCATATCTTGAAACAACATGGCATAAATAGGCTTGGGCAAATCAAATTTGAAACAAATTTTAACACGGCTTAGAAATAGTTTAAACATGACACAGTAATTCCATCATGTATTTGGAATAAGGCCATAATTCAAACATATCTTTGGAACCAATTTGCCATTGTAGCTTGAAGATCATATCTTGCCAATTCAAACTTCATGATCCACCAAAAACAAGATTCCATCGTGAACTACATGAATCACGTGTTTTAAAGCACTAGTTAGAAAACAACTTGAAGTTTAATCAAGATGATTCCCATGGTTTACAAATGGGGCACCAAATATTTCTTCATGATGCATCATGACCAACCTCATGTCTTGATTTTAAGAAGAATTGACATTGTTTTGAATAATTACTTCCCTTATCTTTACTTGAAATCAAACACTCATGCAAGATCTAGTAACCACCACAAGCACACACCAGATCTCCATAACCTGAACTCTAAAGGATCATGGCCACAGGCTACAAAGCTTGGTATAAGAAAATGAGAAGGTGGGACAAATTTGGGGTATGACAGATGCCCCTATCTAATTGTCTTGAACCCGAGAAAATGGACTACTGCATGGCGTTTATTTTTAGGGTAGAAGGCAATTCGATATAAGAAGACCCCAAAATTTGTCTGACAAAAGGTAAAGCGCTATGGAGTAAAAGCTGACAGAGTAATGTAGCGAGGTTCAAACTGAACAAAATAACTTGAGATCCTTTGGTTGGGCGAAGCAGCACCTTGTCCATTAAGGCCGTTTGCGATACCAAAGTAATATTTCAGAAAGTATGAGATTCTTTGGGTTGTCGAAGCAGTCCCTTATCCACTAAGGTTCCTCGATGATACCAAAGCACTATCTCTGAAGGCAAACGATTCTCTGGGTCATAGAAGCAATCCCTTATCCATTAAGGTTCTTCGATGATACCAAAGCATTATCTCTGAAGGTAGACGATTCTCTGGGTCGTCGAAGCAGGCCCTTATCCATTAAGGTTCTTCGATGATACCAAAGCAGTATCTCCGCCGTAAATTAGCTGAAGAATAATTGAGCAAGATTCCTGCTGGAGGAAATGTGCTGGCTCTGCAGGGGAAAGCTCATAAGAAACTTTCTAGGATAGCCTCTGCTTGGGGAGTAAATAAAAGCAACAGTTGTTGGGATTGTTATTATCAATTGCATGGTTGAAGAATGACTTGTTGGGGAATCGAATTCCTTGAGCACGTGCAGGGTACCAACTCTCTTCAGAGGAAAATCATCGACTTTGAAGGAGGACTGGCCACGATGCTTGCGAACTGATCCTGGATCCTGTTATGCTATGCTGGGGATGGATATGCCATGCATACAGGAATGCAAATGAACTTGTTTACATGAGATGCATATGAGAATGCAACTGGGAAAGGCTTTATTTCTGGTTTCCAAAGAAGGATTAATGGGGATTAGATGGAGCAAGGTGAAAGACTCACTGGGAATACTGGCATATCAACTCGGGGGTTGAGAAAAGGAAATACACTATCGACTCGGGGGTCGAGAAACATTAAGATAAATTGTCGTCAACTCGGGGGTTGAAAGAAAGGTAAAGGTAATATCGATTAGGGGGTCGAGGAAATAAAGACAATATCAACTCGGGGATTGAAGGAAATAAAAAATATCAACTCGGGGGTTAAAGGTAAAAGCAAATATTGACTCGGGGGTCGAGGACAAAGATAAAGGCAATATTGACTCGGGGGTCGAGGACGGAAATAAAGGAAATATTGACTCGGGGGTCGAAGATGATAAAGATAACAATGACTCGGGGTCAGTACAAGCAATAAGATGTCAACTCGGGGGTTGAAGATGTAATAATGATATCGACTCGGGGGTCGAGAAACTAAGGCAATATCGACTCGGGGGTCGAGAAAATAAAGACAAAATATTATCAACTCGGGGGTTGAAAGAAAGGTAAATATCGACTCGGAGGTCGAGAAAGGAAATGATTATGTTATGTATGCATATGGTGTATGTTAATTGTATGTGATGCATATGCAAATGCAAGAAGGGGATTGGTCTTATGAAGGTGCCAGCAGGGTGGACTTTAGGAGGTACCAAGCAGGGTTGGACCTTAGGAGGTGCCAAGCAGGGTTGGACTTTATTTGATGATGATGCCAGCAGGGTGGACTTTTGGTAGTTGGCAATATGAATTGGACTTTAGGAGGTGCCAAGCAGGGCTGGAAAGATTTGATTTCCCGACGCTTGAAAATGGAAGATATTATGATCAGTAAGCCAATATGATTCTCTTGTTGCCTCAAGTATGATCATTTGCAGAAATTGCGTGATTGGTTCATGAGAGAACCTCATAAATGGTTGTATGAGCGCAACGATGTAACCAATGCATGTTGATTGTGTGAGCGTAGAGACTTATCCAATGCATTCTGATTGTGCATTTGGTCTGCCCCAGGGCTTTTAATACTTGTTGAACTCAAGGGTCGCTTAGTGTCTGACATGGCCAGCTTGACCAACTTGAATGTATGAAGGGGATCTGCCCCTGTCTGGAGGGTAATGAGATGATCTACCCTAGTGTCTAGATTTTGCAGTGGTCTGCCCCAGTCTTGGCTTTTGAAAGACTTACCTCAGATTCACGAGGTTATGAGTTAGTATCGATTCGAGTCAGTGCCAACGAATGCTCAAGTTTCTCTCTGATTGCACTTTGTTGGAATTTTCCTAATGTCAAATGCTGATTTATAATTAAAATTGATCATTCAGAAATGGTAATTTTAATGCGACATTCATGCACGTTTTGAAAAATCATTTATTAGAATGATGTGTCAGTGTGTGACGAGTGAACCATTAGTCCAAACGCAGTGCTGATTTACTGATGTGTGAAAGATACAGCAAGAATATGATACCAATTCAAAAGACTAGCAAATTCGTAGGAGTCAGTTTACGCAACCTTGCTGTAGTATGCTTTCAGAATAAACCCCGCCTCAATTAGGTCTATCGAGGGTTGTAACATGGTCTGGTTCACGGTTATAGAAACAAAGGATATAAGGCTCAAATTTTGATTTGTACCCACCCCTTCTTCGTGATGATCTTCAGCCCTACGTTCAGTTAAATCGACACACGCTTAGATTTTGACGGTGTAAGAATGACGATTAAGGTTCAAGGTTCGCTTGAAATGGCAGTCATCTTATTTTGTTTTTGATGGACGTCAGTGACCTTTTGATTTTTGATATGGTGGTCACTGAATCTTATTTTGGTTCGCTTGAGGATTTAAGGACCTTTTGTTTTTTGTTTTTTTTTATCCTAATTTTGCATGGATTGATTTTATTCTACGAGTCCATCGGGATTGCCCTAATTTTTGCCTAAGTCTCCTTTTTGAGGTGTTTGACTTAGCGGGCTCTCTTTTTTTTTTAGAGTAAAGCTTTGTGACTGCCAAGTCAGTAGTAATTGAAGAACAACCATCATAACTTCTGGATTTCGCATGATTTCTTCGTCACCTCAAGACGTGTACAAAGAATACGGAGTCAGATTAACTGAACACTACCCTGCCCCGGGTTGAGTGTAAGGGTTTGAAAGTCCAAAGGAAACTTCTACTTCTCGGCTCGAAGTGGTGAACTAGGGATTAACTCCTTATCTCTCCAGTGTTTAAGAATTTGAAACAATGCATGTACATCCTTGGCAAGATTCTATCCGAAAGCATACCATCAGCAATTATGGGTATCTCATTTTCGTCATCCTCCCTCCAATCTTTGCTAAACAACAATTTGGTAAAGAAAGTGAATGAGAGGTATATAGATGAATATTTTTGTTTTTTGATATAAGTGAAGAAAATGTGAGCGAATGCAACGTGATTAGTTCAAAAAATGCATGATCACTTCATTAATATTACCATTAATAAACAACAATGTCTAAAAGCAAATAACACATAACATAAAGAAACTTCAAATGCATAGAAACAACATGATCTAAAAGTTGACAGCATTGGGGACTGGGCTTTTCTTTCTTGACCCACTGTTGGGCTAGCATTCTTGTTCATCAAGACCAGTATGATAGCCTTCTTCACACTTACTCTCAGCAACTTCTTCCATAACATCGGTGGATGGACCCACCTGATCAAGTGAAGGATTGTCGTGGACCTTGTTTTTGATTTGTTTGCAATTCTCAGTTGAATGCCCCATGGCGCCAGCATGGTATCCACATCGTGCATTGACGTCGAAGCCTGGTGGGTATGGAGGAATAACAGGATCCAAGCCCTTTGGCACTATTATCCCGCTACTAATCAAATGTGGCAATATATGACTGAATGGCACTGGCAAATAATCAAAATGCCTTTTTGGTCTTTGACTATAGTAGCGTCGGGGTTGTGAAGAGTGTTGTTGTGCAATTTGTTGTTGACGATGGGGACCTCTATTGGGAGGAGTATATTGACCATGTGGAGAGAATTGAATCGCATAGAGAGGTCCAAGGGATTTCTGACTTTGAACATTTGAGATGCTTGGGTATTGAGGATAAGGTACCGGAGACGGAGCTTATAAAGTGTCCCAGATTGCATTGATTTCATCCTCCTCTTCCTCTTGAGAACTGACAATGGATTCACTCTCACTAGCATGGATGCTCGAGGCGTCTAGGATCTTTCCACTCTTGATATGAATCTCAATGCGTTCTCCTACTAAAACCAAGTCAGAGAAGTTTGATGTCCCATTGCTCATAATTTTTTCTAGGTATGGGCCTTGCAAAGAATCTATGAACAGGTCAACCAATTCTCTATCTGAAAGTGGTGGTTGAACGCGAGTAGCTACCTCTCTCCATCTCTGAGCATACCCCTGGAAGGATTCGTTCTCCTCTTGAGATAAGCCTTGCAACTGTATGCGGTTGGGAGCCATGTCAAGATTGTATTGGTATTGTTTCACAAAGGTGTTGGCTAAATCCAACCACAACTGGATATGGCTACTCTGTAGCTGCATGTACCAACTCAACGATGCCCCACTCAGACTATCTTGGAAACAGTGGATCATAAGTTTATCATTGAGAGCATTAGAGGTCATCTTTCTGCAAAACATCACCAAATGTTACTTTGGACAACTAACTCCTTTGTACTTCTCAAATTTTGGCATCTTGAACTTTAGAGGTAATACAAGTCCGGGTACCAATTACATGTTCAAAGCATTCAGATCAAAAACATCACGCCCCTTTATGGTTTCAAGCTTCTCTTCCAACACACGACATCTTTCAGCAAACTCAACATCTTGAGGTCGTTCAGTATTCACCACCAGGCTTGTCCCTTGGGAATTCGATGTAGTGAATGCATAGCTATGGTATTCAACTGCATCATGAGACGAGGCATGTTCATCTTGAATAGTGTGACATTCTTGTATAACCTGGTCCCCAACAGGAATCCGCACAGGCTAAAATTGGGCAAGATTATTCACTTGAGGCAGAATAACGTTCTCAGTGACTGTAGGCCCTTGAATGTTGTCCTCTTTCCTTGACAAGGCTATCATAGCTTCCATAAGTTGGTCTAGCTGGTTCTTCATCAAGTCAACATCTGCTATTGACGCAAACTGGTTCTGCTCTTCTGAGTCCATGATTCTTTCAAAAGCGGCTACAATTCCGATACAGGTGTCGGGAAATCAACTGCGGGTTATGGACAAAGGATGGTTGAGTTTGTTTTGGAGGATGATATGCAATGTTGATGAACGCAAATGTAATTGTATGCAAATGAATGCAATGCGGGTAGATTCAGGACCCAGGATAACACGAGCATTTGCAAAACACCCTAACAGGTAGGCCTTATAAGGATAGTTCTAGATTCTTTACCCATAAACCCACTCACAGGATAGCTCATAAGTTGATGGATAAGGTTCCCAGGATTACGGATAACAATCCCATCAACACCATGCAACATGCTAGCTGCATTGTGACGGGAATACGAAAAGGTATCTCCTGAGTGTAGTCTTCATGCTAGGCCCACGAGAAGCGAGTCCTCGGAGACTAACACTAACGACCACCAAGATAGAAACTGGTGCTAAGAGTGGTTCCCAGAGTCATGGACCCTTCATGAATCAAGTCGTGCGACAGGCTAGTTGCGTTACAACAAGATCTACGAAAAGGTCTACTCTAGGGGAAGCTTTCATGCTAGCACACAAGAAGCTAGTCCTTGGGGACTAACATTAATTTCTTCCAAAATCTAAGCTAGGTGTTCTCTCTTCTTTTTCCAAGACTCGGGTATAGAGCCTTACTTGTGATATCACCCCTAAATCCAACAGGCAAATATGATAAAAAGCACATAATAAAGGGAAAGCAACACCAAGCAAATAAAGAAGTAATAGGAGAAAACAAACAAGAAATCAAACAAGCGAATCTAACACTCTCGAATCGAGTCAAGTTAGGCTTGACTCTCTCTAGCATAGGGCAATGCAGATGTCCCCAGCAGAGTCGCCATCTGTCGTACCTCGAAAAATACGATCCTCGCGATGGACGCGGAAAAAAAACTGTTCGAAACAGAATCGCCACCGAACTTTATTTATCCCAAAAGAGGGAAAGGAAAATATCGATAAAACCTTTAAAGGATAAGAAAATGGTCATCGCAACCAAATTCTAGGTTCAGGAGTCGATGACGCAAAGGGAAGGTGTTAGCACCCTCTACATCCGTTGTACTCAACGGGAACCTCTTGATTCGATTCGGGAGATAAGTTAGCTAGGTTTGTTTATTTTCTTCTTTAGGGATATTGCTTTCTAAGGGGAAAATGGGTGGTTTTTTATTAGGGTGATCGCCAAGGATTGGGATCCTTGTGCCTACATATTCCCTCGTGCAATGGGAAAGTCAGAGCATTCGTAGTTCGTGGGACTACGGTTTGTTGGTGTTTTTTAAACGAACGAGTGTTTAATTCACATTCTAACTGCTAAACGTTGGCTTGTCTGCTCGCTAGGGGAGGCTGAAGCACTAGTTTATATGCGCAGAAGAATGGACTAAACAATGTTCTTTATGAAAAGTTGTTTGAATAAGGATTAAATGTGTTAAAGATTTGATTGAGAAAAAAGTTTGATTTGCTTGTGTCTTAAGGTTTCGGTTGCATGAGAAGTGTTTGGTTTGTTAAGTATTTTAGGGGAAGAATGACGATTATTTGATAAATGAGACGTCGGTTTCGCAACCAATTAATCGGGGCATTACTGAGATGCTAGATCTCAACGACACCTTTTTCATTCTATTAATTATGAAATTGTGTTTGTTGGACAATGGGCTTCTTTGTCCAGGTAGTTAGGGCAAGTGTTTTAGGAACGAAAGATCGAAACGAACACAACCCAAAGCGTTCCCCTCAAGAGCATTCGTTCAAGGGCCCAAGAAGTGCTAGGCCTCAAGAGTCCACTACTTTCGTAATTTAATTAGGAAAAGGATTTGAATTTGATTAGAATATCTTAATTTGACGTACCTAATCGGATTAGGGTTTGAATAAATTAAAAGTTTTAAGGAGCATTAAGTGTTTTAAAAGGATTACGTATTTTAAGTGTTTTAGAAATGGAAGATCGAAACGAACACAACCCAAGGCGTGCGCCCCAAGAGCGATCGTTCAAGGACCCAAGGAGTGCTAGACCCCAAAAGCCCACTACTTCCATAATTAATTAAGAAAATAGTTTAGAAATATTAACCTAAATCTTTTATGATTCGATTTAAGAAAATATTTATAAAGATTAAGTAATGTTTTATGATTTAATTTGATTTAAGAAAATTATCTTTAAAGTTTAATAAAATAATTAGATTAAGAATTTTAATTTGAGAAAAGATTGTATTTTTTAGGGGTTAAGTGTTTTGATCAAGATTAAATATTTTAAGTGGTTTAAAATGATTAGGATGTAGATGGATTATGTTTTTTTAATTTAATTAAGTATTTTGTAAAGGTTAATTATATTTTGATTAAGAAAAAATTAATTATTTTAAGTGTTTTTTATAAACGAAAGACGAAATGAACACAACTCAAAACGTGCACTTCAAGAGCATTCATCGAAGGACCCAAGGGGCGCTAGACCCCAAGAACCCACTACTTTCGTAATTAATTAGAAAATAGTTTGTGAATTAGAAAATATTGAGTTGGGATAAGAAGATAATATTTTCATGATTGAATAACATTATTATAATTAATAGTTAATTTAGTTATGTGATCCTAAACTAGAATAAGACGCAAATATTTAATTATATTTCCAAATAACCTAAGGCAGCAAGCACATGCCCACTAATCTTATGGCCCATCGTCCGTAACAAAAAAAACAAGGAAAAATATATCTGAAACATTAGCTGGGCTTGGTTCACTGACTTGTCTTTCTAACGGGTCAACCTAGAGGAGATGATGAATCAAATCCCTAGCCATCTAATAGTCATGCGCATGGGGGATGTGAATGGATTGTCAATTATGCACTCCACCCTAAACATGAACACCTAGCTACTATCAGTAGATACAGCCTCCCAAGAAAGTAAGTAATAAAAAGGCATTTAACTTATTCAATATACGTTGTTGCGGTTTATAAAAAGGTGGGACGGTCAATATTTGAGACTTTTCATAAAGAACAAACATTTTTAAGCCTTATATGAAAATAACATCAGAATCCATTCCTGCTATTTCTTTCATTTCTCTCTATCTCCTCAAACCTCTCTTCCCTTTCTAAACCTAATTTTGCCTAACAGAACAATAAATCCCAACATGAAATTAACTCTACCAGATCAAACCTCCATAACCTGAAAATATGGACATGGTTAAGCTCAACACAATCCACAACAAACACCATCGAATCTTATCACATCGGTGGAGCAAACCCAAAAGGAAAACTGAATCTTTCAGCTCTAATCTATACCCCAAATCATTCTATAGCTAACAAGCTCAGATCATTATTAAAATAACCTATTCTTGAAGAGCTACTGTGAATCGAGAACGAATCCTAATCAAACAATCAGCAAGCATACATAAAGTAATTGCAACACCAGGTATATACAAGCATGAGCAAATTTCAGTTTTTTTCACCAAAATCAAGCCAAAAAAAGGGAATATGGTGTCAGGGGTTACCTGTCGGAGCCCCTCTGACGAGTCTTCAAAGTAGGTACGTGAGAAAAAAAATGTTGCTCTTCTTACTCTGTTCTTCTATTCCTCCATTCTGCACTTCTTCTATTTCCTACACGTTTGGTCGCCGCTCAAAGGCTATTGAGGGCTAAATAGCTCGATTCAGATGAGTCTCGGTGTGAGACTCAGTGAACCCTATGTTGAGTGCTTTGTGTGAGGGTATTGAGGAATGATTTTAGCAGCATTTTAGTAGGGTTTTTCTTGGTCATTTTCACTAATGATTAGTGTTCTATTTATAGGGGAACCTGAGGGTGATTGGTACGTGTGAGATTGGGGAATTTTCAGAGGAATATCCTCTAATTCGTGTGAGTTAGGGTAGAGCTCAGAGGAAAATTGTGTGAATATGTGAGGTGTCCTTCTTGCAAAATCAGGTTGTTAGAGGTAGTGGGAATGAACGCTGATTTCGTGGGATTGTGATTGTACCATTTTTGTCTGTTATGTGATTCTAGAAGGATTCATGTGGTCCCTACTTGAATTTCTGCCTTGTTATAGAATGCTTGTACCTCTTATGATTTTTGATATGTTGCAGAAATCTCATTTGAACATTGTATTGAATCTGCTGCTAACTGACTTCATTTTTCTTTTTCATGTGTGCACCATTGGCACGAGGGGCTTGATACAAGGTTGGTGTTGGTGAGAATTTTGTGGCTTCATTGTGAAAACATCAATGGCATGCTTGGTTTATTTTGCTGAGGTCATCATTATTATTTCTGATATGTACTTGATCCTTGTAATTAAAGGTAGCTGCTCTAACTTATGTTGAAATGATACAGGTGTTTTTCTTGGAGTAACTGAAGCTCAATACTTGGACAAAGCTGAAATATAGAGAGCGGGTGGGACAGAGCAGAAGAATTCTTGACTTGGCTTCGAGGAATTCTTGGTATATTCCAATACTCAATACTATTAGTTGTTCCTTAATGACCAACTATTTAAGCCTTGATGTCTCCTAGTCATATACAGGTTCTAAATTGCCTTCTTTAACCTATAATATGTCTTTCTCCGGGAATGTGATCAAGCAGTTTTCATATTTGGTAAAATCCTAAGTATTTCCATCATCATATTCCTACACCATTTACCTTTACCATTAGCTTATGACCTTCTCAATATCTTTTCCTACTTGGTACAGGGCTCTTGAGTAGCTTCGGAGATGGTTCTGGTGATGACTGCATTGCCTGGGGATTGATCAAACTCAAACTGTGATGCGGATGCTGCCAACGGATATTCTTTAAGCTCAGACCAGGTGCCTTAATTGTAACTTCAATACTTGTGGCAATGTGATTTTTTTTTTGGAATGATGTAGTCACCTCGTGGAACAGCTTTCATGACCTTGAAAATGATTCTGAAGCTGGAAATATTTTGGATCTGATTTGGTATTGTACTCCTGAAACTTAACCAGATTTGCAATTTTGATTTTCAGCTTCTGTATCTTGCCTTTTAAATTAATGTCATTTGGTTTGTTGTGAATGTTTGTCCCACTTGTTTTTCACAGGCATTCATCTTGGCATGGGGATGGAGCTAGTGATATGGTATGGAGACTCTTAGGAAAAAGAAACGTGTGGCATTGCTCATGAAGCACAAGACTTAATTATGTTTTGTAGTCTCTTAGACCTAGCCTTTGTAAAAATGAGACTTGTAATTGCACTGTAATGTTCTTGTAATCCACTTTCATCCCTCGTGTGATTTAATAAATGGTCCTTTGAACATTGCTTCTTGGAAATAATTGTACACCAATGTTTAAATGTAAACACCTTGGTAACAATTTTAATTACTCTTGTGAAGGCATTCCAACGTTACTTTTAACTTCTTTTGGCACTCTGGTCTTCTTATATCTTGTCTTGATTTTGACTCTTCATATCTTGAAACAACATGGCATAAATAGGCTTGGGCAAATCAAATTTGAAACAAATTTTAACACGGCTTAGAAATAGTTTAAACATGACACAGCAATTCCATCATGTATTTGGAATAAGGCCATAATTCAAACATATGTTTGGAACCAATTTTCCATTGTAGCTTGAAGATCATATCTTGTCAATTCAAACTTCATGATCCACCAAAAACAAGATTCCATCGTGAACTACATGAATCACGTGTTTTAAAGCACTAGTTAGAAAACAAAATTGAAGTTTAATCAAGATGATTCCCATGGTTTACAAATGGGGCACCAAATATTTCTTCATGATGCATCATGACCAACCTCATGTCTTGATTTTAAGAAGAATTGACATTGTTTTGAATAATTACTTCCCTTATCTTTACTTGAAATCAAACACTCATGCAAGATCTAGTAACCACCACAAACACACACCAGGTCTCCATAACCTGAACTCTAAAGGATCATGGCCACAGGCTACAAAGCTTGGTATAAGAAAATGAGAAGGTGGGACAAATTTGGGGTATGACAAGAGGTACATGTTATATTAATGATATGCCTTTGCTAGCTATTATTGATACTGGTGCAACACACTCTTTTATTGCTGCTGATTGTGTAAGAAGGCTAGGCCTTGTTGTTTCTCCTATGAAAGGGGAGATGGTTATCGAAACTCCTGCTAAGGGATCGATGACTACTTCTTTAGTTTGTTTGAACTGTCCATTGTCAGTCTTTGGTAAAGACTTTGGTGTAGATCTGATTTGTTTACCATTGGGAGGTCTCGACGTGATTTTGGGTATGAACTGGTTGGAGTTCAATCATGTTCATATTAACTATTTTAATAAGTCGGTTTGATTTCTTACTCCTGAGGAAGAGGGAGAAGATGGTTTTCTGTTCGCTAGAGTGTTGAAAGAGCTCTTGGAAGAAGAAGCTCAGGTGCTTGCACTGTTTGCATCTTTGTCAGTGGAGAGTAAGTCAGTGATTAGTGAATTGCAAGTGGTGCATGAATTTCCTGAAGTGTTTCCAGATGACATTGCTGATGTACCACCAGAGAGAGAAGTTGAGTTCGCTATCGATCTTGTCCCTGGTACCTGACCTATCTCTATGGCACCATACAGGATGTTGGCATCAGAATTGTCAGAACTGAAGAAGCAATTGGAAGACTTGTTAGAGAAGAAATTTGTGAGACCAAGTGTATCACCTTGGGGAGCTCCAGTGTTGTTGGTAAAGAAAAAGGATGGTAGTATGAGGTTGTGTATTTATTACAGACAGTTGAATAAGGTAACGATTAAGAATAAGTATCTGCTTCCAAGAATAGATGACTTGATGGACCAGTTAGTGGGTGCTCGTGTGTTTAGCAAGATTGACTTGAGGTCGGGGTATTATCAGATACAGGTAAGAGACGAAGATATTCAGAATACGGCTTTCAGAACTCGATATGGACATTATGAGTATGTGGTGATGTCGTTCGGAGTTACTAATGCACCTAGTGGCTTCATGGAATATATGAATCGTATCCTTCATGAGTACTTGGATCAGTTTGTGGTAGCCTTTATTGACGATATTCTGATCTATTCTAAGTCAGAAGAAGGACACGCTGAACATTTGCGAATTGTGTTACAAGTGTTGAGAGAGAAGAAGCTCTATGCGAAGTTGTCTAAGTGTGAATTCTGGTTGAGAGAAGTAAGTTTTATTGGTCATGTTATTTCTGGTGATGGTATTGTTGTGGATCCGTCCAAGGTAGACGTCCTTCTACAATGGGAGACTCCGAAGTTGGTGACCGAGATTAGAAGTTTCCTGGGTTTGGCTGGTTATTACCGAAGGTTTATTGAAGGATTTTCGAAGTTGGCACTTCCGTTAACTTAGTTGACGTGCAAGGGGAAAGTATTCGTGTGGGATGTTCATTATGAAAAGAGTTTCATTGAGCTGAAGAAGAGGTTGACCACAGCTCTAGTGTTGGTTATACCTGAACCAAATGAACCGTATGTAGTGTATTGTGATGCTTCTTTGATGGGGCTAGGAGGTGTGCTGATGCCAGATGGTAAGGTTGTAGCTTATGCTTCACGACAGCTGAGGGTACATGAGAGGAATTATCCGACTCATGATTTGGAATTAGCCGCAGTTGTTTTTGTATTGAAAATTTGGAGGTATTATCTCTATAGTTCCAGATTTGAAGTGTACAGTGATCATAAGAGCTTGAGGTATCTGTTTGATCAGAAGGAATTGAATATGAGGCAGAGGAGATGCTTAGAATTCTTAAAGGATTATGATTTTGGCTTAAACTATCATCCAGGCAAGGCTAACGTCGTGGCTGATGCTCTGAGTCAAAAATCGTTGCATATGTCTGCTATGATGGTTAAAGAGTTAGAATTGATTGAACAGTTCAGAGATATGAGTTTGGTCTGTGATCAGACACCGCATAGTGTTATGTTGGGTATGCTGATAATCAACAATGAATTTCTTAATAACATCCGAGACAGTCAGAAGTTAGATGTGAAACTAGTGGAGTTGATGATTGGGGATAACCAAGCAGCAGGTAATGAGTACAGGGTGGATGAGCAATGTGTGTTGAGATTCCGTGATAGGATTTGCATTCCTGATAATCCTGAGTTGAAAAGAATGATTTTAGAAGAAGGTCATCGGAGTAGTTTGAGTATCCATCCAGGAGCTACGAAGATGTATCAAGACTTGAAGAAGATATTTTGGTGGCCTGGGTTGAAACATGATGTGGCTCGGTTTGTGTATGCTTGTTTGACTTGTCAAAAGTCGAAAGTGAAACATCAGAAACCTGCTGGTATGACGCAACCGTTAGACATTCCAGAGTGGAAGTGGGACAGTATTTCTATGGATTTTGTGACCGGGTTGCCTAATACGCCGAGGGGACATGATTCCATTTGGGTAGTAGTGGATAAACTGACAAAGTCGGCATATTTCATTCCGATTAATATCAGTTTTCCTTTGCAGAAGTTGGCGGAGATTTATATCCGAGTGATTGTGAAACTGCATGGGATTCTGTTGAGCATTGTGTCGGATCGAGATCCAAGGTTCACTTCCAGATTTTGGGAGAGTTTGTAGGGAGCTTTGGGATCGAAGTTGAGGTTGAGTTCGGCTTATCATCCGTAGACGGATGGTCAGACGGAAAGAACTATCCAGTCTTTGGAAGACCTGTTGAGGGCTTGTGTGCTTGAATAAGGAGGTGCTTGGGATAATCATTTACCACTAATCGAGTTCACTTATAACAACAGTTATCATTCCAGTATCGGAATGACACCTTTTGAGGCGTTGTATGGTCGTAGGTGTCGGACACCTTTGTGTTGGCACGAATCTGGTGAGAGTGTAGTGCTTGGACCCGAGATTGTTCGACAAACTACCGAAAAGGTGAAGTTGATTCGAGAAAAGATGAAAGCTTCGCAGAGTAGGCAGAAGAGTTACCATGATAAGAGAAGGAAATATCTCGAGTTTCAAGAAGGAGACCATGTGTTTTTTAGAGTCATTCCAGTGACCGGGGTTGGCCGTTCATTGAAGTCGAGGAAGCTTACTCCTCGATTTATTGGTCCGTATCAGATATCTACAAGAGTTGGACCTGTTGCCTACAGAGTGGCGTTGCCACCCAATTTGTCAAATTTGCATGAGGTGTTCCATGTGTCGCAGCTTCGGAAGTATGTTCCGGATCCGTCGCATGTGATTCCGATGGATAATGTGGAAGTAAGAGATAACCTTACAGTTGAAGCCTTACCAGTACGGATTGAAGGCCGCAAGGTAAAGCAACTGAGGGGCAAGGAAATCACTCTTGTGAAGGTAGTGTGGGGAGGTGCTGCTGGTGGAAATATGACTTGGGAGTTGGAGAGCAGGATACGAGAGTCGTATTCAGAGTTGTTCGGGTGAGGTAAATTTTCGCGGACGAAAATATTCCAAGTGGGGGAGAGTTGTAACACCCCGATTTAATTTAATTATTTTTCCTAATTAAATTGAATATTATTGTATGTGTCGTGTCTGGATGTGTTTTGGATTAAGTGTGGGTTACCCTCAGGGTGGGGGTAGTGCCCTTGGAGTTATGAAGGATAAGGTGTTGGCGGATGGGTTAGTTGGTTAATATTATTATTTAAATTATTGAGGAGATTGTTGTTATTATTTATTTTGGGTGAAATAATAATAATAATAATATTAGATAATAATAATATTTGGGATTAACAAGGAAAATATAAATAGGAAAAAGGGTTAGAAAGGAAGGGTGGTCAGTACGTGTTTTGGAGAAGAGAAGAAAGAGCAGAGAAGAGTTAGGTCAAGAAGAGCTCAATTGTTGAGGAAAGATTTTAAGAATCCTAAGGTAAGGGTGGGGCTCTCTATCTCTTAAGGGTTGCATAGTAGTGGTATGAGGGTAGAAAATCGTTAGGATCTCCCTGTTATGTTGCTGGTGAGAATTGGGAATTGGGTGGTAGGTTAGAGGGTTTGGTAGGAAGAGAAAATTATATAATTGATTATAGATTTGTGTTGTATATGTGTATATGTCATTTGCTGCTACCTTATTGGCGTTTTCTGGACTGTATGATACCAAATTCGGGGGAATTGTGAGGTCTGAATCGTGCAGAATCGTAATCGTAAGATTCCTGACTCGCCCAGACACGCCAGGCGAAAATGGAACTCGCCAGGAGAAAGTGTATTCGCCAGACATTTGCCAGGCGAATGTAGAAGCGAAAGGGGAGTGAAAAATCAGAGTTTTTGGATTTTGTATGGGGGAGTTGGATTCGCCACTATTTCACCAGGCGAGCAGGGGGGAAAGTGGAATTCGCCAGGCGAATGGGGATTTCGCCAGGCGAAAGTGGTTTCGCTGGTACTTCGCCAGGCGAGTATCAGGCGAATTGGGCTGAGGCGAACCGAATTTTCTGAAACTTCAGAAATTCATATCTTTTGATCCGTAGGTCCGTTTTCGTCGCCGTTCAAAGTGTTGGAAAGCTGCTTTCGCGTACTATTTCTAAAAATTGATTTCAATACCAGAATTCTAATCTTTTTACGAGCTAAATGGAAATTAAGCGTGTTGTTTGTGTGGTGAGTGGAGACGATGGAGTTGTCGATGTGTATGCATGATATATTTGTATATTGCTGTTGTGGCTGGTATGAACTATGGTTGCATCCTAGTATTATGATGTATTGATGTGTTGGTTGTCGTGTGCATGTGATTACTGTTATATTCGTTGATTGTTGACGTTGTTGTTGTGCGTTGTCGTTGCATGCATGACAGGTTGCATAGTTATGGGATGGCGTGCCCAGATGGGGCGTTATCGTCTATCCGAATTCCTTGATGGAATCGTTGTTTTTGGTGCAATCATGAAATAGGGGTCGTACATGACCATGAAATAGGGGTCGTTGGTGTGATCATGAGATAGGGGTCATACTTGACCATGAAACAGGGGTGGAGAGTTCCGACGGGAACTGTGATCATGAAACAGGGATCGATTGGTACCACATGCATTGAGTCGAGTCGTGGGTCTCATTGCATTCAACCCTTGTATGTTGATTATCTGATGTATGATGAATGTTGTTGTGATGATGTTGTTGTGATAGTGTGGATTCCGTATGTTTTTATGCTTTCATACTTATGCTATGAATTCTTTATATTGATTGAGAATCTCACCCCGTCTGTTTGAATGTTACCTCTACGTGGGTAACTTGCAGATAAGCAGGAGTAGTCGCAGGTGGAGTGGTGAAGACGAGGTCTTCTGGTGTTAGTTATCGAGTCGCGTCTGCTCTGAGTTTGTAACATCGGGGGTGTCGGAACGCTAGAGTCTTTGGAATTCTGTTATATACTATTACTATTTTAATTAAGAATGTTGTGTGTCACTAAACATGATTTTACCTGAGTTGACTTTTCCGCTGTGCATGAATGTTAGAATGTCATGTTTAATTATACTATCACCGTATTATTATTGTGTGCATGTTAAGTTGAGTAGTAGAAGTAGCATCCTAAATCCATGTATTTTATTTTTACTCTGATAAATTACGTTTAAATTGTCGCGGGGGTTTAGGTTGTTACGTGTGGTACCAAAACACCATGGTTCATTCAATCGAACCCGATTCATAATAGAATCCAGATAGATCACATACACCCCTACTTGGCAATGATCTATCTCCACCATACTCCGCATTGGAGTTCGGATGAATCATATACACTCCTCTTAAGCAATGATTCAACCCCACCTGATATACCATGAATGCATGACAATAATTATGCATACAACACACATGTATAATAAAAATTACACATTCCCACGATCCTCCTGATCACACATGAAATATTCATTCACTGCAATATACCCCACAATCGGGCAATCCTCACTTGGCGTCAATTAGTTAACTGTCTAATTAATTCACTAAAATTACTAAATTAATTATTTTCATCACCAATTACACATTTCTCAGGTTCTGACATCTATACTCAACCTCTCAAACCAAAAGGAACTGCTTTGGACACGAAAACGGGAAAGAAATCGCAGAAGAACATAATTTTGCACTCTCGCTGGTCATACGCGTATTGCCTTGTGCTGTACGCGTATTGCCTAGCTCGCTCGCCCATCCAGCTGCGTACGAGACGCGTAAGGCCTCTCCCCTCGCTCTACCATACGCGTATTGCACTACCTATTAGGCGTATGGGCAGAGACGTTTCATTCCCTCAGAAATCCATTTTTCAGATCCATATATGCGTAACCCCTCTTATACGCGTAAGGCCAAGCCTCCATACGCGTACCATTACGCGTACGGGTAGAGGGCCATGTCAAATTGGGTTCCATACGCGTATCACTCACGTAACGCTTTGCCATACGCGTAACAACATGCCTGTTATGCGTAATGGCCTCCTAGAACACCAAGCCATACGCGTAACGCCTTCCCTGTTACGCGTATGGGCAGAGACTGTGAAAAATACCTTTTTTTCATACCATTCTGAATCCTTCCACTTTGATTTCTCTTCTACACTCCATATCAGTCCTAAAATTGTTTCTACATCAGTTTTAGGTCCTAGTTTTCATCTTACCTCTTTCACCTATCATTAATAATCAAAATTACAGGTCTTAGATCTAATTTCGTTCTCTTAACCTGCACAAAAACCAGTTCTGCAACATATACATTCATACAGCAGCAACAACATCAAGATATCACACAATTTAGAACCGCAACAATTCGATTCACACAGTTTTCATCACAGATTCATTTATGCACAACAGATTCATAAAATAGCATATTTTCATACGAATTCCTACGGGGTTAAGGACTCCCCACTACCCTCTCATGATCATACCACCAATATTAAACCCATTCTCCCCCCTTACCTCGAATTTGCTCAGAAATCCTGCGAAAATTGGTTCTTCAAAGCCCAAGTCCTTCCTTGTTCTTCCTCTCTCTAGCCCTTCTTTTTGTGAAAATCTGATTATGACTAACCCTACTCACTGGTTCTCCCTAATCTCAGCTAAATGACCAAACCATCCTTATTTTTCTCCACTAACCCATATTTTTATTAAATCTAACTTTTAATTATTAAAAATAATAATAATAATGATATTAATAATATTTGATACTTAGGATAATAATATTAATAAGAAAAATAGTCATACTAATATTAGTAACCATGATAATACTAAAAATAACAATAATAATAATAAAATATATTACTATTACCACCTATACCCCAAGAATTATTTCCAACACTTCTAATCTATCCGTCCCACTAAAGACCACATGCCTACGCGCTCAACCACACACACCCTTAACCAGGCCAACAACAGAAAAATAATACGACGATCAAATAATTTAAATTGGGGTGTTACAACGTGAATGATGCCATGAGGAAAACTTGAAAGTGAAAATAAGACAGGAAGTGTAGAGCGAAACATGACCACCGAGACCTTAATCCAATGCATCTCTACCGATAAAAGTCCACAAGCTCAACCATGGATAAGAAACCTGAACCACTTGCTTTAAGTGCACGATGCCGAAGAAGTAACCTGATGCTCTTGAGAAAACTTGAAGAAGATACACTTGATGAGAATTCAACCCTAAATGATGAAGAGAATCTCACAACAAAGGAAATCTTGAGCTTGCATATTAACCTTGATACCACGCCTTAGGAACTCGATGCAAATGAATGAATGATGCAGTTATGACCTAGCGGATATGCAGATGAATTCGAAACAAAAGCCAGTTATGGATGGTATAAATAGGAGGACAAATTTTGGGGTACTACAACTGTCCCTATTCAATCAACTGTGGACCTGAAGGGATGAGAGTGTTGGCTTTCAAACATTAGAGGTAAATAGGGATTGAATACCAACAGAAACCAAAAATTTGCACTCTGTGGGTATAACACAAGGGTAGAGGATCAGATGAGTGTAAAACTCTACTAGGGATGAAAAGGTAAGTGAGATTGAAGAATCTGTTGGAGATAAGAAACGACACGAACGGGTGTCTAAAACCACGAGATAACACGTAGACATAGGGTTTAGATCAACGACACGGACGAGTGTGGAAAGATAATACGGACGGGTGTCAAAGAATGAGAACAAACATGAGTGAGGAATTCGGTTAATTACACAGATGAGTATCGGAGAATGATACTTACATGTATCAAGGAAAGCTGGACACGGACGACTGTTTGGGTTAACGACACGAAAGAGTATCGAAAGGTGATAAGGACGGGTATCAAAGGAAGATGACAAATATGAACAAGTGATTCAGTTAACGACATGGACGAGTATCGAAAGATGACACTTACGCATATCAAAGAAAGATGAACATGGACGAGTGTCAAGAAGAAGATTGAATATCAAAATAACCACACCATATTCGCAACTTGCGAGGGAGGGACGACTCCGCTTGGGAATCAGTAATAAGAGGTGTAAGAACCATGAACACGGACGGGCGTCACAAGCAATACAGACGAAGTATTGAAACCGAGCGAAATAAACGAGGACGGGTGCTTAATTGCACTAGGGATAGACACATACGAGTAATGAAAGAGCACAGACGAATGCTAGAGATATTAGTACGAGTATATGGACTCTAGGATCATCACGGACGAGTATTGATGAAGCAGAAACAAACGCGGACGAGTGTCTAAGATCACTACGGACACAGTATTGAGGAATGAAATCGAACACGGGAGAGTGTCGAAACAAACACGGACGAGCGGCTAAGATCACTATGGACACAGTATTGAGGAATGAAATTGAACACGGACGAGTGTCGAAATAAACACGGATGAGCGGCTAAGAATCCGGAATCAATACGAACGAGTACTTATGAACCTGAAACGAACACGGACGAGTGTCTAAGAATTTAGAGCCAATACAAGAAAACACGAACGAATGTCGAAAGGAATGAGGATCAATACGAACGATTAGTGAGGGAACTGAAGCAAACACGGACGAGTGTTGAAATATCACGACGAGTGTCTAAGGTCAATACGGACGAGGTATTGAAGAAATGAAATCGAACACGAACGAGTGTTGAAAGACCGCGGACGAGTGTCTAAGAATTTCTAGGATCTATACGAACGAGTATTGATTGACCTGAAACAAACACGGACGAGTGTTGAAAGATCACGGACGAGTGTCTAAGACGTTCTAGGATCAATACGAACGAGTATTGATTAACTTGAAACAAACACAGATGAGTGTTGAAAGACCACAGACGAGTGTCCAAGAATTTAGGGTCAATACGGACGAGTATTGATTAACTTGAAACAAACACGGACGAGTGTTGAAAGACCACAGACAAGTGTCTAAGACGTTCTAGGATCAATATGGACGAATATTGATTAACCTGAAACAAACACAGACGAGTGTTGACAGATCACAGATGAGTTTCTAAGACGTTCTATGATCAATATGGACGAATATTGATTAACCTGAAACAAACACGGACAAGTGTTGAAAGACCACGGATGAGTGTCTAAGATTCCAAAATCAATGCGAACGAGTACTTATGAACCTGAAACGAACACAGACGTGTGTTGGAAGATCACAGACGAGTGTCTAAGATGTTCTAGGATCAATATGGACGAATATTTATTAACCTGAAACAAACACGGACGAGTGTTGACAGATCACGGACTAGTGTCTAAGACGTTCTAGGATCAATATGGACGAATATTGACAAAAGTGGGATGAACACGAACGAGTGTTGAAAGATTAGTATCTCGAAACATCGAGATTAACGCATCCAAACTTTGGACGATGGGTGTGAGGGACGACTCCGCGGGGATAATGGGGTCCTAGTCAGACGATTCTGCTAGGTAATGAAGATCAATGAGAGTAAGAGTGACGGACTTACTACCCTAAGGATTGGTTGAGGCACCTGCTTAGGGCTACAGTTATCTTGTTTTCTGCTGGGGACAAGAGAAGTCTGAACAGACAACTCTGCAGGGGAATACCTGTGAGATGAATGGGTTTATTGGCAACTTCACCGGGGATAAGGTAAGATTGAACCTCCTGAGTTAAACCACTTTTGTTGGGGGACGTCTGGCAACGAGAATATCCAAATCTGGCTTATGCTTCAAATGCACATGTTTGAATTTTTCTATGGCGTAATGCTTCATACTAAATGGAAATGTTACGCATTTTTAGGATGCAATGATAACTACATGCAAGATGCAAAGAGGCTCCTCAGCAAAATAAATGCTCATGGTATAAAGGCAACTCCACTGGGGATAACAAACTGAGTTGTCCTCAGGGTAACAAACCGTGCTGAGGAATACAAATTGAACAGCCTTCCTGGTCTAAACCTCTGCTGAAGATGAAACCCGAAGAGAACCTCCACTCTGTTGGGGATTAAGAATGATAACAGATGATGATGGAACCCAAAGATCTTATTCGGAAAAGGCGCCAATAACCATTGGACTTGTAATCTGCCAGGGATGTCAACCACCGTTGATCAATCATTGAGAGGATGAACACCAAACTCTGCTTGGGGTGAGCAGTCAATAATACCAAACCTGTCGGGGAATATTATTGAACTTGACCTGCTGCTGGGGAAACGACTTTAACCTGCTGGGGGCTATAGAAAACCCTTGCTGGCGAGATTACACTTCCTGACCTGATGAGGAAAGTAGACAACACGAAACTGTGGGGAGGATAAGATCTCTACTAAGGAGAAACGCCAAACAAGTCTCCTGCTGGAGTTGCAACGTCACCCTGTCTGATGTGGTTGACTTCTGAACACTCACTAGGGAGTAATAAACCAATCTGACAGGGGAAGGCAGATCCCTGCACTCTTGCTGGGGAGAGAAAGATTCTCGATGCTCTGTTGTGGATGCTAGCTCTTCTATATTAAAGAGAAAGACTTTACAGGAGATGGGAGGTCAAACGAGCCTCTTGCTGGGGATGCCCACCTTAGGACTCTCGCTAGAGAGAACACTTTCTGGCGCCTTGCCGAGGAAGAGAAACCTTATACTAGGAACTACTTTGGCACTTCACGCTTCTATTGATCAACTGCATGCCAATTATCATAAGCGGACTCCCCACTTGTCTCATACCACATGGTCTACAGGGAGAAATCGTCTCAAGAGGATTTTTACAGAAAATCCGACATTCAAAATGCCCCAGGGTATTCAAGCTCTCGGAGAGATTTATGGATCTCGACGTACCTGCCTCGGACTGCATAGTTTATGAAGGAATTTGTCTCGAGATGATTCATAGTGATTTGAAATACTCTGCCCCAGTGCTTTTGATTAACCGTTTTCTGGGGGAGGACAACTTCCCGTGCTCTTAAGGTGGCCTGTCTCGATACGAGCCTTGAAGTGATTTTTCCCCTGACAGATTGATCTTCGAGAGATTTACCTAATCTCGGCGTGATTGCCCTCGTTTGGCTAAACTTTAGAGAGATTCCTCGACGTCGCCGCGCCAGATTAGCTGAATCTTGGAATGGCTTACCCATTTGGCATGATCATTTGATGACTTGCCCCTGCTCAACGAAGTCTTCTGGCATTTGCATCTTATCTTGATCAATCTTTCCATTGTAGGAACTCTCCTGATATCAAGTAGTTACTAGCAAGTAAAACTGACCGTTTTGAAAATGACAATTTTAATGCAATGCATATGACAGCTTTGAGATCCAAGTTTGTTCACTGGAAAAGTGTTGTGACATATATTGAACGAATCACTGTTCAGACTGTCACATCGATACCAACATGAATGGTAAGAAAACCCTTTTAGGAGTCAGAACTGACGCGATTTTAACCGAAGTATGCTTTCGTAACAACCCTGCTTCAATTAGGTCTTTTAAAGGTTGTAACGTGGCCTGGTTCGCGGTTTGAGAAAGAATGGATTTAAGGCCCAAAGTTTTGTTTTAACCCACCCATTCTCCTTGATGTTCTCCAGTCCCAAGTTTAGCTAACTTGACACAAGCGCTCACCTTCCAAAAGGTTATTGCATGTCATCATCGATGGTTAAGGGGCCCCCAATGCTTTTGGAGTGGGAGTCGCTCCTTTCGTCTTTGGTGTTTGTAGTCACACGGCTCGTTTTTCTTCTAGGATTTTTCTTTATGTAATCCTTTTTGCTTTTCGTTCTTTTGTTCTTTTGATTTCCCTGGTTTTTTCCTGGACTGATTCTTTTTTGAATCTTTCGATTTTGAAAGTCCAGCGGGATGCCCTAACTTTTGCCTAAGTCACTTGTTTTCAAGTCTTGACTTAGAGGGCTTTCTTTCTCTTTTTTTCTTTTTCTTCAATTCTTTTTTTTTTTTGAACAAATTGTGTGACACTGGTTGTCTGACTTGTAAGGGTTGTGACTGCCTCACTCTTCAGTTGGTGAGGGATAACCATAGATGTAATTGATCCTCGAATGGGACACTCCTTTTGAAATTTGAACGCACGATCAAATTAACTGACACCTACCCTGCCCCGGGTTAAGATTGAGTGTTTTTCATTTTCAGAAAGAAACTCATCCTACTAGGCTCAACGGGATTAACGAGGGTTTATCTCTCTTATATCTCCGGTGTTTGGGGAGTTGAAACAATGCATGTACATCATCAACAGGGTATTGTTCAAAAGCATACAATCGAAAGCTTTGCGTCTTTCTATTTCGTCATCCTCCCTCGGATCCTGATTAAACAAGCATATGATATCGATAAAAAAGTATGAGTGAACACAAATGGATTTAATCAAAGCATGCATACTCATTTCATTATCATTATCAATTAAAACAGACGAGTTTTACAAATGAGTTTACACTTTAACAGACAAGAAACTACAAATGCAAAGAAATGACATGATATAATGATTGCCAGCTTCGAGGAACTGGGCTTTCCAAGTTTGATTTGCCACTGAGCTAGCCATCTTCATAATTGCTCATGGAAGTCAATCTGATAATCATTTGCACAACTGTTCTTGGTGACTTCTTCCATAACATGGACTGATGAACCCATATGACTGGATGAAGAAGAGCTGTTAATTTGAATACCCTGAGGCGTGAATGAGAACATATTGGAGTCAAGAAGTGTCTGAACCTTACTCTTGAGTACCTTACAGTCTTCAGTTGAATGCCCCTGTGCCCCAGCATGGTAATCACAACGGGCGTTGACATCAAAACCTGGTGGGTACGGAAGAGGTACCAGATTTAATTCCTTCGGCACTATTAATCCACCTTTGCTCAAATCTGGCAACATCCGACTGTACGACATTGGCAACTGAGTGAAATGCCTCTATGGCTTCCTTGGCCTTTGTCAGACAAAAGGATGTTCTTGCCCAACTTGATTCTCAACAGGGACTCGCACAGGCAGAGCTTGAACAACATTATTCACTTGAGATGACATGACATTCTCAGTCATGGCCGCCATAGCCTCCATAAGTTGATCCAATTAATTTTTCATCAATTCAACATCGGCCCTAGTCACAAACTGATTCTGCTCTCCTGAGTTCATGATTCTACCAAGATACTGATTTAAGTCCAATACGAGGGTCGGGAAGTCAACTAACAGTCGGGCAAAGGATGGATGGGCTCACTGTTCTGGCCTGAGAAAGATATGCAAAATGATGCAAGATACAATGCAATGAAAAGTTATGAATGCAATAAGACATGGGATCAAAGTTTCCATATATCCTGAATAAATTTTGTGCTGATGACTGAATGAGGTCATAGGTCTGCTCTGAAGAAAATACCGGAATACCCGAATATCCGCATAATCAGAATACCAGAAGGCAAGAATATCGGCATAATCAGAATACTGGGATAACCAGAATATCAGCATAACCAGAATATCAGCATAATCAGAATACCGGCCTAATCAGAATACCGGGATAGTTAGAGTGCTAGAATAATCGGAATACCAGAATATCTGAATAATAATAATACCACAATACCAGGCTGATAAGTCCACACTAATAAGGAAACCAGAATACCGGGTAGGATGAAGGTTACGATTACCTGCAAACCTGTAAACACCCACCCATTCTCACATGTGGATACTAAAATGCGGGATCCTCAGTTTTAGCTTCTCGATTTGAGAAGCAATAATACATTTATCCTGATGGGTACAATACTATCGCCAAACAAAGAGGTCGTCCACTGATTCCCACCAAAATAAGGTAATCCTATGGCAAGTTCTCAGCTTCGGGTCCTCGGATCAAGAAGCGTAATGGGTTTACCATTTTTGGTCTGCCATTATCACTTCTTGGGAGGAGTGCCTTAACTGAGTCCTCGGGAATGGTCACCAGAGTCGACAGCTCATCAAGGGAATATCCAATGGCTTGCATCAACATGCAGTATAAGATATCTCCTAGAAGAACCTCGTCTAGCTGTGGGTCTCGTGAACACTACATGTGGTCACCACCATGCAAACGACACGACTATCCACTCTAAAACCTATGTGTATGCTCAAGCCTGGGTAGTAGGCTTATCTCTCAGAACACCCATCCCACCAAAACAAACGACAGTCTAGCACAGTCCAGTATATATGGCAACAGTGAATGTAAAGTAAGTAAATGCAAGAAAGCAATAAACAATGCTATAATGCCATAAATAAAGTGAGTAAAACATATAGATAAACACCCTATAACCGAAACCAAACAAACTCTAGGATTGACTCGGTTAGGGAACTAGAGATTCTGGGTTCGGTCCCCAGCAGAGTCTCCAGCTGTCGAATCTGCGAAAATCAACCGGCGGAAAAGAACAGAAGAGTCGCCACTGAACATTATTTATCCCAACGCAGGGAAGGGAAACGATCGAAGAAAACCTCAACAAATGGAAAGGAATGGTCGTCGCAACCATAGCCTGGGTTCGGCAGTCGGTTATGCGAGAGGAAGGTATTAGCACCCCCTCGCGTCCATCGTACTCGATGGGATCCACGCTTGTTGTTATCGATCAAAGGGTATAGGTTATCTGAAGCTCAACTGCTAACTAGAAAAGGAAAGGAACGGGGAACGCGAAAAAGAAAAGAAAAGCGACTCGATAGGACATCGTCGTCCTAGGCCTACATACTCCCTCGGGTGCGGGAAAGTCAGAGTCAACGTAGCTCGGACTATGGTTTTAAGGGGAAGGTTGCTCGCCAAGCATCACGCCTATGCCTACGTATCCTCAATCGGACGAGAGAGAGGAAGTCAGAGCAGTCGTAGTTCGACCTAACGGGGTCGGTTTTGTTTTGCTAAAAAATAGTCTTGATTGCATACGAGCAAGAGAAAAGGTTTGATTGATTGATTGGTTAACGTCTCGATCGTACGAGAGCGAGAGAAAAGGGAAGTTAGTTGTTAGTGTGCTTGCCGAGATATCGCATCTCGTGCCTACGCATCCTCAATCGGACGAGAAAGACGAATCAGAGCATCCGTAGTTCACACTATTACGGTTGAACGAGAACGGTCTCGATCGTATGGGTGACAGAGAAGAGCGAGACTCACAAAGGTCACACAAATAGTCTAAGGGGGGAAACTCGGTCCTACAAGTTAGCATGCAATGACGGTCCTAAGGTCAGGATTAGGAGGGAAGTCTACCTAATGTTGTCATGCATGGATTGCTATCCTAATGTCTCTCCTACCTCCGACTTAATAAAAAATTAAGTGGAGCGAGGAATCCTACGGGATCATGTCATCAGACAAGTAAACATAGGATAAATCAATCACAAAATGAACTAAAAGCAATGAAAGAGTAAACAGTGTCAATAAACAGTAATGTCACACAGTCAAAATAAGAAAAAGAGGAAGCTTTAGCCAATGGGTCATATCAACCGAGGCAAACAAGCTAGTTGTGGGAAATAGGGGTACTTGTAACACCCCATTTCTACCCATCGAATAATATAAAATCAGAGTTACAAATTTTCAACGTACAGATGGAATGTTACACTTTCTACTTAAAAACAACCACAATTATTCACCTGGAAAACAGATACATAACACATAATTTTGGATGAACTGATAACAACCTGCTCAGTCTTTAAAATAAAACAACTGTCATTACTACTCAGCGGATTCACAAAAATTCAACTTTGATAACATACCATCTTTGTTCACATAAAACAACTTCAAAACAAAAAGTCTTTAATGAAAAGAACTTAAAATTCAGCAACAATACTAAAATCAACAATAAAGGAAACATGCGTTCATCCCCCCGAGTGTTACGTATCAGAGCGACGACACCGACTCGAACTAATGAAGGTAGATAGCCTTCACTCTAGATTACCTGCAGGATGGCGTATAAACCATCACCAACCACAGAAGGGGTGAGATATCAAACCATATAATCGGGTATATGATAAACAATATATTAGATCAGATTATATAAAATCACCACTTCACAACATTACCATCAACTTTAATCAACAACACAACAACAATTTATGCAACATGGGATGTGACTCATAAAATGCACATGCATGTGGTACCATTGGAACAGAACTCCCAACTTAAAAATCTGCCAATTAATAGAGGCGTCAACAAGGCATGAGCCTTCAACTTAATTTGCCAATCCAGGCCAACTTACCGAGCATCAGCTCCAATTTGATATGCTATGTATGCAACAACAGTATGAACACACCAGCAACTACAACAACCATTACAACCACAATTCAACTTTGGCATTAAGCCTACAACTTAATTCTTGCCAATAATTAGAGGCAATGCAACAAAATTCACACCTTTTAAATTATTCTTCTACTTATTTATCACTGTTACTGCTACTGAAAATACTACCTGCTAGTTCATGCCTTTGCTGTCATTTTTCTATTACTGAAGCTAATAACAGTGGCTACATTACTTTTCTGCTTACTGTTACCAACATGTTATTAATATTCTAAACAAATATTATTTTCTTGCTAATTCATGATTAATATTCTACACAAGTATTATTTTCCTGCTAATTCATGATTTATATTCTACACAAGTATTATAATATTTCAAACCATTGAAATATCTCTTTTCAGTATTAATATTCTAACCAAATAAACACCCACACACACTAACCAAATAAACACCCACACCCACAGGTGGCTTGCGCCACCTCTCTCTCTCACACACACACACACACACACAGGTGGCTTGCGCCACCTCACTCACTCACACAAGGTGGCTTGCGCCACCCACACACACACAAGGGTGGCTTGCGCCACCCCCCCCCCCCATTTTTTTTTAATTAATCCAATCCAAAATAATTCCGGTCACAGACCCAAACAACACACCATTTTCAGCGACATTAAGCAGAGATAACAACGAGATACAAAAACAATAGAAATTAGGTATATTTCTCAACACAATATACACACAGTGATCATTCTATACAAACCGAAATTCCCACATATAGAGTCAGAACCCCACCCTTACCTTGGATTGAAGGTCGCTTTACTCTCCGATTGGATTCCCATTCTAGCAGCCTCTCCATGTTCTGTTTCCAAACCCTTGTTCCTCTTCTCAGTAACTTCTATGTTCTAACTGCTACTTCCCTCTTTCTCTTAATTTTAATTACCTAATATAATAACACTATTATTCTATTTGTTTTATTGGGCCTCATTTCTATACCCCCACTAATTCTACTTCTAGTCATCAAAGCCCAAATAATATAATCTAGTATTATTTCTAATATTATATCTACAACTTAATCAGTTTAATTAAATTAATCCAACTAAAGTCAACACAACTTAAATCAATTAAATTAATTCAACTAACACCGACATAGCAACTCAACACAACATTTTCGACAACCAACATAAATCAAACTAATAATACGAAGATATTTAATTAAATAATTAATTAAATGATCGGGTGTTACAACTCTCCCCCACATAGAATATTTTCGTCCTCGAAAATTTACCTTGTTCAAACAACTTGGGATAGGATTCCCGCATCTTGCTTTCCAACTCCCACGTCATACTTTCTCCGGCAGCTCCTTACCAAACTACTTTTACCAACGCAATCTCCTTGCCTCTTAGAGTCTTCATTTCACGATCCGCGATCCGTACAGGCATCGTTTTCATAGTAAGATTATCTCGTACTTGCACATCATCCATATGAATTACATGAGATGGATCTGGAACATACTTCCGGAGTTGTGACACATGAAACACATCATGTAAATTCGAAAGATTAGGAAGTAAGGCCACTCTATAAGCAACATTTCCAACTCTGTCTGAAATCTGATACAGACTAATAAAACGAGGAGTAAGCTTCTTAGACTTCAATGCACGCCCAACACCTGTCACAGGTGTAACTCTCAAAAACACATGGTCACCTGTTTGAAATTCTAAATCTTTTCTTCGCTTGTCATGATAACTCTTCTGCCTACTTTGGGAAGATTTCATCTTTTCTCGGATTAACTTCACCTTTTCAGTAGTCTCTCGAACAATTTCAGGTCCAAGCACTACACCTTCTCTAGATTCATGCCAACATAAAGGAGTCCTACATCTCCGACCATATAACGCTTCAAAAGGTGCCATTCCAATACTGGAATGGTAACTGTGATTATAAGTGAACTCGATCAATGGAAGATAAGTATCCCACGAACCTCCCTGCTCAAGAACACAAGCTCTCAACAAATCCTCCAACGACTGAATAGTCCTCTCAGTTTGACCATCCGTCTGAGGGTGATACGATGAACTCAACCTCAACTTAGAACCCAACGCCTCTTGCAAACTCTTCCAAAAATCATAAGTAAACCTCGGATCTCTATCCGATACAATACACAGAGGAACACCATGCAGCTTTAAAATTACGCTAGTATAAATCTCTGCCAACTTTGATACTGGAAAACTGATGTTAATAGGAATAAAATGAGCCGAATTCGTAAGCCTATCAACAATCACCCAAATCGAATCGTGTCCCCTTGAAGTATTAGGTAATCCCGTCACAAAGTCCATTGAAATGCTATCCCATTTCCATTCTGGAACTTCTAACGGTTGCATCAACCCTGCAGGCTTCTGATGTTCAACTTTCGACTTCTGACAAGTTAAACATGCGTACACAAAACGAGCTACATCACACTTCATCCCAGGCCACAAAAATAATTTCTTCAAGTCTTGATACATCTTTGTAGCCCCTGGATGAATACTCAACTTGCTTCTATGACTTTCCTCGAGAATCGCTTTCTTAATCTCTGCATCATCAGGAATACAAATTCGATTATGGAATCTCAACACACCATGGGCATCTAACTTGAAATCATCATTCTCAGACTGATCGATCCCAACCATCGAA
Source organism: Lathyrus tuberosus (assembly GCA_022829125.1). Classification (NCBI taxonomy): domain Eukaryota; kingdom Viridiplantae; phylum Streptophyta; class Magnoliopsida; order Fabales; family Fabaceae; genus Lathyrus; species Lathyrus tuberosus. Next base: position 9,951,635 of record JALAZF010000049.1, on the reverse strand, counting down.
TCTACCAGTTTCATGTCTAACTTCTGAGCTCCCTTGATACTGTCCAGAAAATCATTGTTAATCTTCAGCATTCCCAACATCACACTCTGCGGTGTCACCTCGCAAACTAAGCTCATATCTCTGAACTGCTCAATTAATTCCAATTCTTTAACCATCATCGCTGACATATCCAAAGTTTTTCGACTTAGGGCATTAGCCACAACATTAGCTTTACTTGAATGATATTTCAAACCGGAATCATAATCTTTTAATAATTCCAACCATCTTCGTTGTCCCATATTCAATTCCTTCTGATCAAATAAATACTTTAAACTCTTATGGTCACTAAACTCTTCAAATCTAGAACCATAAAGATAATGCCTCCAAATCTTCAGCACAAAAACAACTGCAGCAAGTTCTAAATCATGAGTAGGATAGTTCTCTTCATGAGTCCTCAACTGCCTCGACGCATAAGCAACCACCTTATCATTCTGCATAAGCACACCTTCTAAACCCATCTTAGAAGCATCACAATACACCACAAAAGGTTCTCCTGGATTAGGTAATGTCAAAACCGGAGCCGATGTTAATCTCTTCTTCAATTCCGTAAAACTTTCTTCACATTGAATGTCCCACACAAAAGTTTTACCTTTACAAGTCAACTTAGTCAACGGAAGTGCTAACTTATAAAATCCTTCGATAAACCTTCGGTAATAACCGGCTAGTCCCAAAAAGCTTCTAATCTCGGTAACCAACTTAGGAGTTTCCCATTGCAACACAGCATCTACTTTAGATGGATCCACAGTAATGCCACTACCTGAAATAACATGACCAAGAAAACTAACCTCCTTTAACCAAAATTCACATTTAGACAGCTTTGCATATAACTTCTTCTCTTTCAAAACTTGCAATACTAGTCTTAAGTGTTATGCATGCTCTGCTTCCGATTTATAGTAAATCAATATATCATCAATGAACACCACCACAAACCGATCCAAATAAGTATGAAAGATACGGTTCATGTACTCTATGAATACTCCCGGCGCATTAGTAACACCGAAAGGCATCACCGAATACTCATAATGTCCATAACATGTTCTGAAGGCCATCTTCTGGATATCTTCATCTTTTACTTTAATCTGATGATAGCCCGACCTCAAATCAATCTTTCTAAACACACGAGCACCTACTAATTGATCCATCAAGTCATCTATTCTCGGAAGCGGATACTTGTTCTTAATTGTCACTTTATTTAATTGTCTATAATCAACACATAGCCTCATACTTCCATCTTTCTTCTTTACTAACAACACTAGAGCTCCCCACGGCGATACACTTGGCCTCACAAACTTCTTTTCAAGCAAATCCTCCAATTGCTTCTTTAGTTCTGAAATTTCAGATGCAGACATCCTGTAGGGTGCCATAGAAACAGGTCTGGTACCAGGTACAAGGTCAATTGAAAATTCCACTTCTCTTTCTGGCGGTACATCAGGAATTTCATCAGGGAAAACTTCAGGAAATTCACGCACCACTTGCAACTCCTCAATTACAGCTCGACTCTCAATAGATAACGACGCCATCACCGAGAACATCTGAGCTCTTTCTTGCATCAACTGCTGTAACTACCTGAAAGAGAACAAACCAGCTTCTTCCTCTTCAGTAGTAGAAAACGTCACAGACTTGTTATAACAATTGATATGAACATAGTTATATTCTAACTAGTTCATTCCCAAGATTACATCCATCCCAGTTAACGGCAAACACACCAAATCAACAGTAAAATCTCTGTCGAAGATCATCAAAGGACACTTTAAACACATAAGAGAAGTAGTCACCGATCCCTTAGCCGGAATCTCGACGACCATTTCTCCATTCATAGAAGACAACATAAGACCCAATCTTTAAACGCATTCAGCAGCAATAAAACAATGAGTAGCACCAGTATCTATCATAGTGATTAAAGGAGTACTATTAATGAAACATGTACCTCTGATGAGTCTGTCCTCAGTAGTTGTCTGAGTCCCAGCCAAAGCAAACACTTTCCCACCGGTTTGCGTCTTCTTTGGTTTCTGACACTGACTACCAATGTGTCCTTCTTCACCACAGTTGAAACAAATCATCTCTTTATGCTTGCATTCAAATATTGCATGCCTAGTCTTTCCTCAACGGAAACACCTCTTCACTTCAGCAGTACACACATTACTCTTATGACCAGGTTTCCCACATTTGAAACAAACTATGCCAGCAGGAGCATCTCCCCCACTAGTCCTCTTGCCATCAGTCACTTTCTGTTTACCTTTTCCAGCTGGAGCATCATAAGGTTTGCCATGATTCTGTTGGTGCTTGCTCTTCCTCTCATTAAAGATCTTATAATGAGCATTGTTATCCTCTTCATAAATTCTGCAACTATCAATCAAATGAGAGAAGACACGAATCTTTTGATATCCACTTGCCTTCTTGATCTCTGGGCGCAACCCACTCTCAAACTTGATGCACTTTGAAAACTCAGCAGTGTCCCCATTATAGTACGGATAAAACTTAGCCAACTCAACAAACTTTGCAGCATATTCAGTAACCGACATATTTCCTTGCTTCAGCTCAAGAAACTCGATTTCCTTCTTACCACGAACATCCTCTGGGAACTCCCTTCGGAACACAACCCAAGTGATACCTTCACCTGCAGCTTCCAACCTCTGACGAGTCTCTAGACACCAGTCATCAGCCTCGACAGCTAGCATGTGAGTCCCATATCGAACCTTCTGCGCTGGAGTGCAGTCCATCACACGGAAGATTCTCTCCATCTCTTTCAACCAATCCAACGCTCCATCAGGATCATACTTGCCCTTGAAGGTGGGCGGATTCTCCCTTTGAAAAGTTGCTAAACTGCGAGATCCAGCATTCTCATCAGCGTTCGGCTGATTCTGCATAGCCTGAGCCATTGTTTCCAACGCAGCAGCAATTACAGTATCGTTCCTTCCAGCCATCTCAACTTATCACTACAACATGAACAAAGGTTAGAACTAGTTAACAATACTCGATTGTTAAACAAAGCTACGACTCGACAACGTGGCCGGATGGACCGACCTGCTCTGATACCACTAATGTAACACCCCATTTCTACCCATCGAATAGTATAAAATCAGAGTTACAAATTTTCAACGTACATATGGAATGTTACACTTTCTATTTAAAAACAACCACAATTATTCACCTGGAAAACAGATACATAACACATAATTTCGGATGAAACGATAACAACCTGCTCAGTCTTTAAAATAAAACAACTGTCATTACTACGCAGCAGATTCACAAAAATTCAACTTTGATAACATACCATCTTTGTTCACATAAAACAACTTCAAAACAAAAAGTCTTTAATGAAAAGAACTTAAAATTCAGCAACAATACTAAAATCAACAATAAAGAAAACATGCGTTCACCCCCTGAGTGTTACGTATCAGAGCGACGACACCGACTCGAACTAATGAAGGTAGATAGCCTTCACTCTGGATTACCTGCAGGATGGCGTATAAACCATCACCAACCACAGAAGGGGTTAGATATCAAACCATATAATCGAGTATATGATAAACAATATATTAGATCAAATTATATAAAATCACCACTTCACAACATTACCATCAACTTTAATCAACAACACAACAACAATTTATGCAACATAGGATGCGACTCATAAAATGCACATGCATGTGGTACCATTGGAGCAGAACACCTAACTTAAAAATCTGTCAATTAATAGAGGCGTCAACAAGGCATGAGCCTTCAACTTAATTTGCCAATCCAGGCCAACTTACCGAGCATCAGCTCCAACTTGATATGCTATGTATGCAAAGACAGTATGAACACACCAGCAACTACAACAACCATTACAACCACAATTCAACTTTGGCATTAAGCCTACAACTTAATTCTTGCCAATAATTAGAGGCAATGCAACAAAATTCACACCTTTTAAATTATTCTTCTACTAATTTATCACTGTTACTGCTACTGAAAATACTACCTGCTAGTTCATGCCTTTGCTGTCATTTTTCTATTACTGAAGCTAATAACAATGGCTACATTATTTTTCTGCTTACTGTTACCAACATGTTATTAATATTCTAAACAAATATTAGTTTCCTGCTAATTCATGATTAATATTCTACACAAGTATTATTTTCCTGCTAATGTTACTAACATAATTATGTCATTATAATATTTCAAACCATTAAAATATCTCTTGTCAGTATTAATATTCTAACTAAATAAACACCCACACACACTAACCAAATAAATACCCACACCCACAGGTGGCTTGCGCCACCTCTCTCATTCACACTCACACACAGGTGGCTTGCGCCACCTCACTCACTCACACAAGGTGGCTTGCGCCACCCACACACACACAAGGGTGGCTTGCGCTATAATAATGGGGGTCGTTCGTGAACCCTATCTTCCGTCATGTAATGAGAGCTATGAGCGACTCAGCTATAATAATGGGGGTCGTTCGTGAACCCTATCTTCCGTCAATTGCCTTCTTGGAGGTCTTACAAGGGGATACGGGAATGAGATGCCTCTGGGAGGTCTTAGGCACAAAAGTAAACAATCACAAACAGAGCCTCCTTTGAGGACTTCCAGAATTGCCGGCCAAGTGGCACGGACTCCCAATCCTACTTCTCATGGCATAAAAAGCAAAATGTGGAATTAGTAAAAGAGAAGAGAAGTAATACCGAACGGATATCAATCCGTAGCAACGCAAGCAAAGTGTAAGTAAACCGGAAAACTTCTAGTAATCTAGCATAAATGAACAAAAGTGTCAGGAAGCGGAACGGATTCGTGAAATACATGGAACCAAATACTCAACACCCTTTATGAATAAAACAATAAAACAAGGCAAAAAGCCATAAACAGCAGCAACAACAGCGCTCCAACACCTGCATAGCTATAAAAATTAGCAACAAGCAAAAACAACTTATAACAGCTACTATTTCCAGAACAGAATAGGTGTATATGCAACCAGGAAGAATAGCAACATTTTACAACTCACTTTGTTCACAGCAGCTGTGTATGCTACAGCAACTTCTACATTTAAACAATTAACTAATGAACAAGAAGGGTCATACCTCAATGGGATCAAACAATCATTATTAAACAAGCATGCCTCCTTAAGTTTAAGCAAGCCTTATTACTTCTAAAATGACAAGCATAGAACTCAAAACTCATTAAGTTAAATCACTAATCAAAGAAAAATAACCGAAGTTAATCAATAAGCTTCCAATGAAAATGAAACAAAAAAGCATGTTGATTAATTCTAATAAGAAGTAGCATGATATTCAAACAATACCATAAAAAATCCCAATCAAAGCAACATAATATTCAACTAATATTATGTGAAAAATCTCAATCAAGTGGCAACATAATATTCATTTAATATCATGTAAAAAAATTCATTAGAACGCATTTGAATCAACAATTCCAAACAAATGCCAAAAATCAATTAATGAGCAATTAAGCTAAAAACAATTAGTAAGCAAAAACAAATTAGTGAAATTAAGCTAAAAAAGTGATTAAGCTAAAAGCAATTATTCAAATTTAATTAATCTAATTAGCATAATCTAAATCTAATTATTCAAGGTTAAGTGTTAATTAACCTAAATCAATTAACACTAAGCAATTTCCTAAAAATCTCCAATCCTCATCAAAATTCAGTTCCAAGTTAAAATCTAATTAACCTAAATCAATTGCACCCAATTAATAAATTAAGCAAAAAACCTTGATTACAGGTAACAGGGTGCAGAAGTATACAGGGTGGTGAGAAACATAATCACATGGTGGAGCCCGATCCAAATCTTTGAAACAACTGGGTTAAAACCCTAGGTCTCAGTGAACAACTCTCATCTCCATTTTCCTTTCTCCTTCCACCGTTTTCCTATGAGAAGCCAAACCCACAAGGCCATGACCTACACTTCAGCTTCCTCGTTCAATCACTTCGCCTTCGTGGGGAATCTCGCCGGAAACCTCACTTTTCCTTCCATCTCTTTTTCAAATTGCCAGTACCAAGACAAATTCTACCTCCCTCCGTTCTTCTCCTTTCTTTCACGATACGTTGTTGTGTTCTTGTGTGAGTTTTTGTATTGAATTCGTTGATGTTGAATTCTACCGTTGCGTTGTTGCAGGTTGGGATTGGTTGAATTCTTCTTGGTGCTCGGAGGTTGTAGAATCTGAGGCTTAGAAGTTGACGGTGACGCGAATCTGAAGAGAGGGCAGAGATGTGCTTGGAGTGGATGAATGGAAGACGATGCCGGATGCGCCAGCAGCTTCAAAATACGATACTGACTATTATTGTTAATTCCTTTCGCGAAACTTCGGGTACGATTTCCTCTTCTTCGAATCTGTTACAAGTCTGCATTTTCCTCACCTTTTGTTATTGCTTTGAATTGAGTTGAACTGTCGTGTTGTACTTTTCTGCAGATGATGATGGGGATCAAAAATGATGGCGATAATTTGTGTCTCCAGAAATTGGAGAACGCTAACGGAAATGGAATAATGAAGCCAGTTTCCGCAGGGAAGGAAGATGAATAGAGGAGGTCGTCTGTGAAATAAAGGTGAAGATTGAAGCAATGGTGAATGAAGGCTGAAGATCGATGCCAATTGAAAAATGTTGAGGCTTGAGATTGGTTTCTGCAGATGAATTCAAGAGTGAATAAGAATGATGGTGAAGATGGATAGATGACAGAATGAATCTAGAGAGAGAGGTGGTTAGAGTCTGAGGGAATTTGTTAGAGGTTTCAGGCGTGAAGTTTCTCAATTTTTTGTGTTTGGTGAATTGATGAGTATTGAAGATGAGGAAGGGAAGAATAATTGAAGATGCTGAAGTGAATAGAAGATGGTGAATCCTGAAGAACAGGTGGGGAGGGAGAGGAATCGAATAGAGAGAAATGGTTATCAGTTTGTTAGTTTTCTGTTAGTAGTTAGGGAAAACTATTAGAGGTTTTTTAGTTGGAAGTTAATTTTTGGTTAGAGGTATTCGTTACAATTAGGAAAAAAGCTGTTATCCAAATTTTTGTTAGCAGTTATTTTTTGGTTGTGGAAATTCTTCTGTGATTGAAATTCTGTTAGATCCACTGATATGCATCACTTTCTTCTCAATTATGTTGGAGATTGGTTCAAGAGTTAGGATTGAGTCTTGATAACAGAAAGTGAAGGAATGCTTTTGTTGTGTAATTCCTTTGTTTAGTTTTGGAATTTTCTTGACTGCCACGCCTTCCCGTCTTAAAGCGTGTAATCAAATGAGATGAGTTTTAAAGCACGGGTTCATCTAGACTAACAAGGTATACTGACAAAGTAGTAACTTTGTGATACTTAGCAACTCTTTTCACCCCATTACAATTCGATTGATGCAACATTTGAAATTGCCGTCATGTTGTCCTTGAGGCAACTATCTTTTTGACTTTGATCATCATTATGATGAGTGGACTTATTTTGATTTGGTAATGGATTTTTATTGGATGTAAATCAAGAATGGTATTTGAATATTTAATGAGTCCAAAGAGTGGTTATGGGTGATGAATGGTTATGTGTTATATGGATCTTTTGGACATGGAGAAATGGCTTTTAAAATTGGTATGGATATCTAGGTATGGATACAAAAAATGGATTTAAGAAAATGAATTGGATTTAGTAAAATTAACTTGGATTTGAAAATGATTAAGAATGGATATTGAAATGAACTTGTATCAATCCTTTTGGATGACTCGAACACAAAACCCTCAAATGACCACTTGAATGAACACTCCGCCAAAATCCTCAATTCTCCATTAAAACCATTATGCATTCACGATTCCAACCACAAGTGACTTGTACCATAAGCAACGAGCACCTGGAAGAATAGGAATGCCTTTAGAAAAAAAAGATGAGTCCACAACTCATTCTCATGCACCAGGATCCAACGCTTTACAACCCACTGCACACATACCCCTCCATGATGACAACGTGAACGATGCCATGAGGAAAACTTGAAAGTGAAAATAAGACAGGAAGTGTAGAACGAAACATGACCACCGAGACCTTAATCCAATGCATCTCTACCGATAAAAGTCCACAAGCTCAACCATGGATAAGAAACCTGAACCACTTGCTTTAAGTGCACGATGCTTAAGAAGTGACCTGATGCTCTTGAGAAAACTTGAAGAAGATACACTTGATGAGATTTCAACCCTAAATGATGATGAGAATCTCACAACAAAGGAAATCTCGAGCTTGCACATTAACCTTGATACCACGCCTTAGGAACTCGATGCAATTGAATGAATGATGCAGTTATGACCTAGCGGATATGCAGATGAATGTGAAACAAAAGCCAGTTATGGATGGTATAAATAGGAGGGCAAATTTTGGGGTGCTACACTTATTTATCCCATGAAGCTGGAAGGGAAAGGGAAGCTATCTAAAACAAACCTTGCACGCGAATGTTTAACTGAATAAACGCTTTAAAGAGATTCGGGGAGTCGGGGTCTGGTTATACAATGGGGAGTTGTCAATTACCGATCCTATACGTGGTTATCCACAAGATATTAGCTTTAGGTTTCGCATTATACTTGATGGTGTTTATCTGTTAATGAGTTGGGAAAGTTTCTTGGGAAGTATGAGAGAGTGAGTTTTTGTTGATGTTCGGGTTTTCCCGATGTTTTTGGTAAGGTACTAGACCTAAGGATTGGTGTGTGAAGGTATTGGACCTAGAGTTTTTATTTGGTATGCTCGCTAAGATTTCGCAATCTTAGGCCTACATATTCCTGTTTAAATGAAACAGGGAAATCAAAGAAATCGTAGTTCCTCCTATTCTAAGGGAGGAAAAAAATGTTGTTTTGGTGTCTTATTCGAAGCCCAAGATTGAAGCTAAAAGGTTTGACTGAAAGAGAACTTGTCATCTCTAAAGAGGTATTGTTGATTTTTGTGTACCTTGATTAAAGTCCAAGGTTGAAGCTAAGAGGTTGATTGACTCCACTAGGAAAGTCCTTATACAAAGCCTAAGAGGAGGCTGGATAAGCCTGACTCAATAAGAGAGTGTATATATTGGTGTCTTGTACAAAGCCCAAGATTGAGAAAAAAAAGAGACTGACTCTTTGGGGATATCATTATACAAAGCCTAAGAGGAGGCTGGAAGTTTGACTTTTCCGGGAAAAATGTTCTATCTGTCTTGTACACAGCCCAAGATTGAGGCTAAAAGGTTTTGACTCCGCCGGGGAGGTTTGTATGTGTCTTGTACAAAGCCCAAGATTGAGGCTTAAATGAGTTTGACTCTGCTTGGGGAATTTATTTCTCGAAGCCTAAAGAAGGCTAGGAGGAATTGACTTCGCTGGGAAAGATATTTGTCCCAAGCTTAAGAGAAGGTTATGAAGATTTATGTCTTGTACAAAGCCTAAGATTGAGGCTAAAGGGGTTCGACTCAACAAGAGATTATTTTTATCTGTCCTGTACAAAGTCCAGGATTGTGGCTGAACAAGCTGGAGAAATTACTTATGCAAAGCCTAAGAGGAGGATAACATCTGCTAGGAGAAATCGTTATACCAAGCCTAATATAAGGCTGGAAAAAGATTGACTCAACAAGAGAGTGTTTTTTAGCTGTCTCGTACAAAGCCCGAGATTGAGGCTAAAAAGTTTGACTCAACAAGAGAGTCCGAAAAGGTGAGTTGACTCAACAAGAGATTCTGAACAGTGATGGACTCAACAAGAGAGTCTGAAAAGGTGATTGACTCAACAAGAGAGTGTGAAAGTTGATTGACTCAACAAGAGAGTCTGAAAAGTGATTGACTCAACAAGAGAGTCTGAAAAGGTTAGCTCCGCTGGGGAGAATCATTGTACAAAGCCCAAGAGGAGGCTAACTGCGCTGAGGAAACGTCCTTATACAAAGCCTAAGAGGAGGCTATCTTTCTGCTGGGAATGATTGAGATCTCGAGGAAGGTCCAAATGGGGAATCAACTCTTGCTGAGGTTTACAGAAGAGTTGAGGTATCAGATGCCTTGAGGTTCTGATTTGGGATAGTGTTATACTGATGATAACAATTTTTAGGAGAGAGACTGGGTTTCAGCTCTGTTGGAGGTTGATCAAAAATGACCGAGGTTTCTTCCTATGTTTGTAGGGAACTTGAGAATGTCTTTGAGACTCAAGGGGATTAGACTGTCCAAGTCTACTGGTGTGGAAGAGTTTTATCTTTTGTATGATGCCCAAGAGGAGGCGGGTGTATTAAGGGATGAGAATCAACCCTACATTGGTCTAAGATTTGACACATGAAAGACTGCTCTATCAAAGGATGACTAAGTTCTGTCTTATACCTTCAAGAGGTCGTCAGGGTCCTTGTATTAAACCCAAGAGAAGGCATGAGAACTTATAAGAAGCCGGAGGGTCCTTGTACAAAGCCCAAGAGGAGACGAGGATGCTTTTAGGAAGCCTGTGGGTCCCAAACCAAGAAAAGTTCAAGAAATGCTATTCACCGAGAATAGACCATTTAGTCAAAGTTCTGAGGTTTGAAGAAACTCAAGAGATGCTATTCACCGAGAATATATCAACTTCGGGGAGTAGAATTTCTTTGACAATTTCTAATAGTGACAACCTGAGAAAAGGTTCACGAAGAATACTGCCTTTCTCTTTGTTCCATATTATTTAAGCCCAAGAGAAGGCAAGACTGTATCTGGAAATCTTATGGGGATCTAGTTTTGACTGTATTTAAAGAATGACCAAACTGGATTTACTTAGTTCTAGACCTAGTTGTCGGGGAAAACTCTAAATAACTATACTAGTATATATACAGTTGATATATGACAAGTATTTAAAAGGATATGAAAGAAGACTTACAGTGCGCAGCTTCCCACAATACAGTTATATATATGAAAGCGAGTAAATGTAAGCGATTAAAACTTACAAGTGAGCAAGCTTCCATGCTGTATTGTTAGTTGTTCAAAGAAATTAAAGAAAGTTTTGATAACAACATGTGAAATTCTGGTACCAGACGTGTGATGTTAAGGTGCGATGTCACAACAACACACTCTGCAATGGACAGCAATAACAGAACACAATAACACAAGAAATTGTTCACCCAGTTCGGTCTAACTACCTACGTCTGGGGGCTACCAAGCCAGGGATGAAATTCACTACTTGTAGATATAATTTACAGACTCAACACACCAGTTGACAATCTCCTAAACTTATACTCTACTAGTGACTTTCTACCTAAGAAACCACTTAGATATGAGAACACTACTCAATCCCCTAAAACACTCAAAGAACAACCTCTTTGAGATCCCTTGATCTTGCTTCCTAGCTTCGATCAATCAACAACTCTCTATTACTTCACAGCTTCAAGAGAGGACAGAAAATTCAACACCTATTCAACCTATAATAGTGTGATTACAAGTACTCTAAATTAACCCTAGACTCTAAGCCTCCAGCTCTTGATCTTCAATCTGTTTTCTGTACCTTCTTCCTTGGTCTTGTGCGCTTTATATAGCTCCTTGAATTTGGATTGGATTTGTCACAATATTTGATCAGATTTGTTAATTAAAAACTGAATCTTTTAAAACAGATTTTATCCCCAAAATCTTTTTAAATCTTCCACCTTTTAATTCTCCAACAAACCTGCAATCAAATCTCCCTTGTAACAGAAAATATCTAGCCCAAGATATTCTCATCCAACGAGTCAACACTCTCCACAATTCCAGCTAATACGCGACCCTAATAACAACAAGCCCATGCTGTCATTAGCTTCAGTTCTGCAGGTCTGATGTTACAACGTCACCTATGTGACATCAGACATCCACTTCAGCAACTAGCAACCTTAACACAGCCCAGTGTTAAGTGCAATGTTATGACATCAAGCCCATGACATCAAACATAGTTAACCTTCACAACTTAGTACAGCCCAGTACTAAGACTCAATGCTGCAACATCAACACCATGACATCAGCATTGACCACCTTGTTGTTTTACCAAAATTCCAGCCAATCCAGGAACTTACAACATGTATATTTGAATCTAAATAAAAAGAGAAGTTCTTTTTGAAAAGATTGTTGGGGCTTATACTCAAGGAGAGGCCCAAGGTTTAACAATGATCGCACCGTTGTTTTGAATATCGTATCGGGACTTATACAATGACTGAGGCCCAAAGAGGTTTTCTGTACAAAGGGATGGGTCTTACAACTCAAGGATAGGCCCAAAGATGTTTTAAAAAAGAAAGATGAGACTTATAACACGAGGGGAGACCCAATTGATTTTGTAAAAAAGGCGACGATCGCGCCGAACTTTTGAAAATATACAGAGGGACTTATACAATGTGTGAGACCCAAAAAGGTTTATTTACAAAGGGGTTGAGTCTTACACTCTATTAGAGGCCCATGAGTGTTTTGAAATATTTGATAAGGATCAAAAATCAAAGAAACCCTAATTTAATTTTCTTTTAAAAGTAATCCTTTTAATAAAATGAATAAAATGACAAAAAAACCAAATAAGTCTAAATAAACTTGTGATTTTTGGTTAAGGTTTGAAAAATGAAGTTTTAATCACAAGATGATTTAGGACTCATTTGATTTTTACTTTCAAGATGAATATTCATTTTTAAAAGGTTTAAAAACAATAAAAATGAATTTATTTACAAAAATATCAACTATATTAAATAACTAATATAAATTTGATTTTTTTTGGAATAAAATATTTTAACATTTTTGAGATTTTTTTGTAAAAAGAACCAATAAAAAATAATTAAAACTGAGAGAGAAATTAATTTTTCAAATCATTTAAAATAATATGACAAATATTAAAAAATGGAAAATAGTGGTAAAAAAGGGTCTGGGGCGAGGGGGATTCAAACCCCAGACCTCCAAGTTGTAGCACGCACCCTCTACCACTGGGGTGATGATACAACCGTGTATCAAAACCACCCCACAAATACATAAGAGGTGCCTTGTTTTATGTCTGGCCAAGGCAAGGCAGGGCAAGGTTTTGTACCAAAAACATAAAGGTTGTAACTTTCTCATTTTTTCATGTATTGGAACAAAATTTAGGTCTATCCTGCCTAAAATTTCACAAAGAATTCAACAATTTAGAAATGAATTTTTAACTATTACTTTCTCTTTTTATTCGTTGTATTTCTACTTAATTTTGCTTTAGAGCAAGTTCACACGCAAGTTTGATGTATATTTACAATATCCTACTAAAAACTAATGTATATTATAGATGTAATGTACACTAGTACTATACTTCATTCTTTTAATACACTCATCTTCTTACTAGGCATTCACCATATATTCATCCAAATTTTATCCAACGTGTTAAACATGATGCAAATGGAGCCAATACATACATTTTGAGAAACTTTGAAGGTGAAGTTTGATTTTACGCAAACGACACATTGGTTAAACGTAATTAACTAGTCTTATTCCTTATTATATTGCATATACACTCGAATGTGTATTAGTTAACATATAGTATGTTTAGTTGAAATTATACGTTGAGCTTTTGTCTAAACATAAAGTAAAATTGAGTAATACATTGTAAATTAACTAGAGATTAATTACTTTTAAGTATATATTGAACTATTAGATTACCAGATTAACCTTATGTATTTGATGTGAAAATATTTAAAATATGGAGTTACCTACTTTGTCTCATTAAAGAAAATTCTTTTACATTTCGTATCTTTTTTGTCCATTTCGTGGTGTATATAGTTTTTTTCTCATTAAAACAAATTAGTAACCCTCCCCCTTAGAAATAATATGATTCCTCAAGAGGCTTATCGACCTAATACTTGCAAGACAAATAATGTGTTTAATTTAAAATTCTTATCCCTAATGTAAAATAAAAGTAGTCGTTTTCTAATATCTATATTAGAATCAATTTTTTAAAATACAAGTAGTCGTTTTCTCTAAACCAACAACCTCCCCCGAACCTTGATAATATGGTAAAACATTTTCGAATTTTCTAAACATATATTTTAAATAATAAAGTACAAATCAATATATTATTGCATTAACCAAACAACTAATACTCTAAATTATTAAAATCAAATAATTCAAATTTTCAAAGGGGTGGATTTAGGGACGAATTCGAGGTGGTTACAAGTATTCATGTTACTAGTCTTGTCCCCATCATTTGAAATGAAGGAAAATCTAGACAAGAACCTAGTCAAAGCAGGTTTTCTCAATCAAAATTTGAGTGAATACCCGTGGTTAATAGTTTAATTGCAATGCCTAATCAAAACGATCTGAAATCAGTGAATATCTGTCCTCTAAGCCAATTGTTCCTAGAAGAATTTTATAAGGGCTAAAACCCTAAAAGTTAACTATAAAATCATAATGAAGAAGTCACATCAAGGTATATTATAATCCTAAATACCTCTTATTTTTGGAAGTAATTTACATGGTCGTCAGAGTATTTGGAGTGTTGAGACAATGATTCAACCACTAGAGTTTACCATTAGATCTTAGTCCATCCCCTTACCTAGTGAACTATATAGGTCATTTTCGAACCAATTTATGTCGTGTGTGAAAAAAAAAGTCATTGAATTTTTCACTCTTTTCAGTTTGATGGAGAATTCTGAAGAAACTCCAACCGAAAATTTAAGTTCGAAGAGTCCACTAATGAACAAATGAACACTTAGATTCATTTGAAATAGATCTCGAAACAAGACAATTTCACTAAAGGTTCAAAGCGGAAGAAATTAAAACCACATCATTCATTTAAAACTTCCACACTTCAAAGGACTATCCACCCAAAGTTAATGTTTCACATTGATGTCAATAGAGTTTCCAGGCTCAAAACACATCCAGAAGTGTCCCATGCTTATTTTTTTTGGCTCTTTTGGAAAAGGATCAATCAGCTAAGGAAACTCAAGTCGATGAACCATTCATCGAAAGGCCACTAGAGTTGGATACTAGGTTAGAAAAGCAACTTCTCGAGGAGGAATACAGTGACGATGAGTCCCTATCTTTAAAGGCAAGGATACATTTTGAGTACCCCGAATCCAATGGAGAGTTCACAAAGATTTCTGTGGGAAATGGCCCCGTGAAGGTGATCAAAATTGGGTCAATTTATCTCTATCCTTAAAAGACCAACTTGTAAGCCGTGTGCATAAAAATAAAGATATTTTTTTGCTTGGTCCGCCAAGGAGCTGTTAAGTATAACTTCAAAGTTTTTTTATCATTCGGTGGCTTTACGAAGGAGTGTTTATATGTGGCCCAATGCCTCCGAATGTAATCTCCTAAAAGTCCAAAGTAACCAAAAAACGATGGAGGTTTTTTTTAAAGATAATTTCATAACCAAAGCTAATTCCATATTTTCATATTCTTTTATCTTGAACAACCCAGACTTCTTTGTCAAAGCATTCACTTTAATCTCTTATATCACCAAAGGCATTTCAACCACAAGCACAATCTATATAGAGTTTTGACTTGATCTTATATATTATCTAGATATCTCCAAATTTATCGATTAGCTTTGACGTATCATAGTCAAGCTCCGTATTAAAAGTCCTTCAATGAATAGATTCTTCAATAACCAAGGTTCATGTTATGCACCATGTAAGCTCTATAGCGTGTAGAGCATAAAAAACACTTGTATTAATTTGAGCAAAACATTTTTAAGTGATCTTTGGTTTATAACATATATCAAGTACAAGCAAATTGGTATAAATATGGAAAAATTGGATAACCAAGATATAGAGATTTTAATGCCATTAGAGCAACCTTTGCATGCTCCTCATGTTCATTAGAGGATTTATGAAATTGATCCCATTTTCATAAGGATCGTTTCTTCTTTCACCTTGATATATTCTTATTTGATTATTGTTTCTATAGCTAAGGACATTTACATCTCAAGTGTCTAGGTTCTTTGCATTCATAGAAAATGACCTTCTTATCAGATTCCTTCTTGTTGCGGTGAAAATCGGATAACAAGCTATTAATTAACTTGCAACATATTTCTTTTACAACCGACTTTGATTTATCCAAAGGAAAGGTTCAAGATCGTTAAAAAAACCTAAATGGGGGAGATCTAAGGTTCGGGGGTTGGTTATACAAAGGGAAGGTATTAGCATCCTAAGTATCTGTAGTACTCTACAGGAACCTCTTGCTAAGTTTGTGTTATGTTATGTTTGCTTGCTAAGATATATCTATGCTAGGGGAAAGACCTAGGTATATACACTAAGTTTGCTCGCCAAGACGTCGCATCTTGTGCCTACGTATCTGACTAAAGAATCAGAGCAACAGTACTTCACCTAACTAAGGGTGAAAGAAAAGGACACATTGACTATGGCCAACGTTCCAAAGGGAATGAGCATAAGCTCATGTAGAGTCCACGATAACTCTTTAAGTCTACGTTATAAAGGGAGGAAGTGAATTCTCATGATAGTGAGAACCACACAGAGTTCATGATAACTCTGTAAGTCTGAGTAAAAGGTAAAGTGAGTTCTCATGATAGTGAGAATCACATGGAGTTCATGATAACTCCATCCTATTACTAAACTATGAGGGAAACGGCTCTTATGAGGCCAAGGATGAAATGGGAAAGGTTTGTGACTTAGGAGTCAAAGTAAAGATCTTTCCTTTGGAAGAAGGGTCAAGTGTGAACAATCATGAATATGATATAAACAGTGTGAATATGAACAAAGATATAATCCAGATAATATGAACAGGATATGAACATGAATATGATCAAGATAGAATGAACAAGATATGAACATGGTATATACAGTGACATCAATGTCAAGTGATAATAAATCAAAAACTGATAGTATCCACATAGTATCATGTTAACATGCTAAAAACAATGTCAGGCAAACATATATACATGCAGACATAAAAAATGCATCAATGTAAATGAGCAAGAGATAGAAAGATCTGACCAGAATAGTGCATAAACACTTCCCACTGATGGGCCACTAATCAGCCAAGCAAGATCCGAAGACCAGAATACCAACTCCAAGAGCATAGGGTAAAAGTCCTAAATCTAAGTCCTCAGTCCAACACACAATAGTAACCACAGTTCGGTCAATTGAGTTTTTTAGGGTTTCGATATTTATTAGTGTATTTTAAATGAACAAATAAAGTGAACAATATACACATGATATAAATATGAACAATGATAATATTAACAAGGATAATAATCGACATAAAGAATAAATCAAGATATATATATATTGACCGAAAGTAAATTTAGTGATTGTTGATTAATTTATTGGATCGATGAATCGTGTCCAATGTATTACTGGTCCGTCATAGCACGGTCTATGAGGAAGACCAAACTATAGGAGGATGCACAATTTGATCTTTGTGTTAAGACACGATAGAGAAATGATATAGAAGATCATTCTCCGATGAAATCGTGCCACACGAAAAGAAAAGGTGGAGACCTCGTCTTGAGTCACAAACTCTCCTTGATTAGTCGAAGGTAACCTACCACGATCTCAAAGTATAGAAAGAAATCTCAATGATCACTCACTACAAATTTGAAATAATGAAGGTTCGTCGCTTCGCTAACAACGTTCGTGAATAGAAAGACTTCATCAGTCAAAAATGAAAATGAAGATATAAGAAAATACAGAATGAAGTAGAAATAAAGTTGGCCTCGTCTTAATCATGATTTAATCGAGAAACCGATAATCTATGATATTCGACTTTCATCGACCGATAAAATAATGAAGTTGGCCTCATACATATCAAGACTTTTAGTAATTTGATAAATTGACTAAGTCGTGATTTCTGTAATATCATCGGCCCAAAAAAATAAAGAAAATGGGCTCAAAGTGAAAATAAAGTCGGTTTCATCTAAATAAGGATTTTAGATCGATAAATCGAATACCTTTTTAATTAGATTTTCATTGACCGATAAAATAAACAAAAACGGCCTCATAGTCATCACGTTTTTTTAGTAAAGTAAATCAATAAAAATCGTGGCTTTTTAATATCATAGGCCCAAAAAAACAAATAATAAAATAAAATCGAAATGACAAAACAAAGATGGATCAAGATTGGTGATAAGAACCTTAAACAAATCTAAGAACAAAAATTACTAAACAAACTCTTTTTTTTTAAAACAAATCATGAGAAATAAAATAGAAAAAAAAACAAACTAATAATGAAGGAGGTGTAGAAGCAAGTAGAAACGTGTGTACTTGCTATGTGAGAATCCCATGGGCTCAAAGCGCATCATCTCACGGATGAAAAAAAGAAGAAGTGTGTTTTTAAAAAAAAAATAGACCATGGATGGTGCAAGCAGTAAAGTGATGTGTGAAAAGGTGGTATGAAACAAACCCAAACATTAACCGGCCCATGATCCATCCAACAACGAAACTTTTAAGAGAACTAAAAGAACACTTAACGTGAAAAAGAATGAACAGATCCACAAACATCTGCCATCCCTCAAAAGTGAAATACACACACATCAATAGCGTAACAAAATCAACAAATGACAACGAATCATCAAGAAAAATAAAGAGACGTAACATTCATCGGACTCGTTCAACCCACCCCTATTCACTTTCTCGTCCGTGAATCGTTTTGCCTCAACCATTCTTGTTCACACAGACCCCCCACGTTTCAGGTTTGGTTTGGATTTCGCTTCTTCTCTCATTTGGTTCTGTTTCCGATTGGTTTCTCGATTTGGGGTTTGGGTGTTGAAAAGGGTTTCAGTTATTGAAAATTTGAAGGAGTTATTTGGGTTCGAAGATTTGTGTGGTTTTGGTTGAAGGAAGGATGGGTTACGATGTTGTTTGTAGGGGTTGAAACAGGGGGCGCAGGTTTTGTAGTTTGCGCGTTGATTCGCGGTCGGCCAGAGAAAAGAAGGTTGTTCCTCACGGTCGTTGAAGGTTGGGAAAAATGAAGGTGTTGTGGAAAATGATTGAAACCAAGATGAAAGTATTACAGTTGTTGTTTTGGGGAGAAGAATTTCTGGTGTGAGATGCCCCCCCCCCCCCCCCCCAAAGAGAGCTTCGGTGAGTGATGTATATTGAGAGGGATCTCGATGCTGCTGTCTTTTGAGGTTGTGGTATGTCGTCCTTTTATTTCGAAATCGCTCTCCCTTCGTATTCTCCCCTTGCTTTACTGTCCTTTTTGTCTGATATTGTGATGAGTAGTCACTTTCCAAGCACAGATTTGCAGTATAGTCCTTGTTGCTTATGGTAGGGTTTGAATTGGTGTAGAACTGGTCTTGGTATGTTGTTGTGTAGCAAGTTTATATTATTGCTGTATTTTGCAGGTTCAAATAGCAGAAAGTATCTTTTGCAATTTTGGTGTAAGTGTGGTGGTTTTGCGCAGTGGCTTGTGTTGCATATGTGAATCGTGATCCTTTTTTGGGTTTTCTTTTGTATTTTAGTATAATATGAATAAACGAAAAAAAGAAAAGTCTGAGTATTTTTATGATTAAAAAAGAAAACTAAATAAAAATTTATCTAATTAAATTAAAATTAAACGTAAACTAAAATGATCTAATCAATTAAACTAATAAAAAAATAAACTAAGATTAACATCAACCTCAAATTAGACTAAATTGATAAGAATTTAATTAAATTAAACCAACCTAAATCCTAAAAAATAAGCTAAATTAATCTAATATAAACTAAGCTGAAGTAAAATAACAGTTAAACTAAAGCCAAAAATAAGTTAAATTTAAAATTCAAATAATAATCGAAAATAAGCTAAAATTAAACTAGATTAATTCTAAGTAGATTAGAATGAATATATAAATAACATGGCCAAGAATGACATGCAAAAATGGCCGACTAAAAGGATATGATGATAATCAATGGATCTAAGGGTAAAATTTGGGGTGCAACTGTTGCCCCTATATAAATATCTTCACCGGATGACAAGGGATATGGAAAGATGGTGAAAGATATTTAAATATAGATAACCGAAAATTTTGCCCTTAGATGCGCTGATATGCAATGATATGAACCAAACTAGTCTAGGATGCGGACGTGCCATGAACTTCTAGTATGATGGTATGATGTCATGATAGATGCAAAGGTGCAGACAAACAAGACTCTAAGGATAAAGAGCAAACAACCACAGGTGAGCATCACTGGGGAAGGATGAAGGTTAGTATCCATGAGGTAAACTCAATGGGGATACAAGCTAACCGACAAAAGAGACTTACTGGGGAGACTCCAAGGAAACACTGGGGATAGAAAAATTGAGGGGAAACCTACAAGTTCTTACTGGAGATAGGACACCAAAGAGGTGTTCTCCACAGGGGAAAGATCCAGGGAGGTAGACGACGCGGTTCAAAAGTAACCGGACGATACTGGGGAAAAGACACATTCTTACTGGGCATGAAACCAGAAAGAAGATATGATCACCACAGGGGATCAGTTTGAAATAAAAGGATAGACATCCTACAAAGATTTTCTGGGGATTTCCTATACTAAAGAGTTCAAACGGGATCTCCAAGAAAAGCCAGAAAAGACAGAGGTAAACTCTGCGTCAGATGATGAAAGGTGACTGGACCTGGCTGTGAATGAGGTTAATGAATAAAAAATGTACCAGAACTGGTTGAGATAACAAATATGATTCCGTTTATGGAGGATGCCAGCGATGACTGGACTTTAGGTTCAAGCTTGACACGATTCAAGCAGGAACAAACTGAAATAAAAGCCTAAGGTGACTCGATTCCAACCAAAGACGGTGCCAACGGTAATTGGACTTTGGGTTCAAGTTTGACACGATTCAATCAGGAACGGGATCTTAAGACAAGAGACAATGTTCGACACGATTCGAGCAAGGACTTGATTCAAGTTTGACACGATTTAAACAAGAACAAGATCCTAAAACAAGAGACAATGTCCGACACGATTCGAACAAGGACTCGGTTCAAGTTTGACACGATTCAAACAAGAACAAGATCTTAAAACAAGAGACAATGTCCGACACGATTCGAACAAGGACTCGGTTCAGGTTTGACATGATTCAAACAAGAACAAGATCTTAAAAGCCTAAGGTGACTCAATTCAAACCAAAGACGGTGCCAAAGATAATTGGACTTTAGGTTCAAGCTTGACACGATTCAAGCAGGAACGGGATCTTAAGACAAGAGACAATGTTCGACACGATTCGAACAAGGATTCAGTTCAAGTTGACACGATTCAAACAAGAATAAGATCCTAAAATAAGAGAAAATGTCCGACACGATTCGAACAAGGACTCGGTTCAAGTTTGACACGATTCAAACAAGAACAAGATCTTAAAATAAGAGACAATGTCCGACACGATTCGAACAAGGACTCGGTTCAGGTTTGACACGATTCAAACAAGAACAAAATCTTAAAACAAGAGACAATGTCCGACACGATTCGAACAAGGACTCGGTTCAAGTTTGACACGATTCAAACAAGAACAAGATCTTAAAAGCCTAAGGTGACTCAATTCAAACCAAAGACGGTGCCAACGATAATTGGACTTTAGGTCCAAGCTTGACACAATTCAAGCAGGAACGGTATTAAACAACAGGAAAGATGCCAGCGATGACTGGACTTAAGGTTTAGACTTCTTGGGGAATACTGCACAAAGAATCAAGATCTGACACTCAAAGGTGAAGATCAGACATAAGTCCAGCTTAGCCAAAGGTTTAAGATAAACCGAGAATGTCTTCACTTTACTGGTGAAATAAAGTCTCACACTGTCAAAGAGTATGAAGACAGGAAGAAGACATGATCTCCACTTGGGTATCAATGTGAAACAAAAGGATAAACAGATTTCCTGGAGATTCTTATAATGAAGAGTTCAAACGGGATCTTCAAGAGAAACCAGAAAAGGCAGAAACAACTCTGCGTACCAGTATAAGCTGGACTTTTGAACACTTTATCAAAAAGATTAACGGGAAAAAAAAACACCTTAACTAGGGATCACGTCAAACGGGTTGATGGAAAATGATTGATTGAAGGTGAAATCAAGGACGGATAAGCTTCTCGTGAGATAGATGACCACTTATCGTTGTAGAGGTAATGATAGCAAAACAAACTTCTCAAGATGATTGAAATTTGTCGTTGGGCATAACTTCCAAAAAGATATTGGTATTACAACAATGTTGGAGAAAATAAACATGTCTTCAATGGGGATCTGTAAAAGATTCTTCCTGTGAGACACAATGCAAAATAAATGCACTTGAAAGTGGGTTCAGAAACCACACCGGCCAGGGACCAAGGTTCAGTCTAGGAGCAAGCTAGAAAGAAACGGTCAAACAAGACTCCAATTGAGGAATGAACTCAATTGGGGATTTATCTTATCCGAATGTGGAAAAAGATAACTGAAGCAACCATCATCCACGAGGATAAAACTCTGTGGGGAATTCAGAAGGAATGAGCACTTTATGCCTAGGGCTGACACCTCTATTGGAGAGAAAAGACAAACCCAGTCACTTGGGGAGATAAACGCCAAAGTGAACAACACAGGTAAACACCAGAAACATGTAGCAAAAATCATAATATGCTATGCATATGAGTGCTTATGCCGTGCTTAAGCTTATGCTGACAAAACGGACAAGAAACGAAACTGGAGATGAAATAAACATCTTGACAAGGATACCCAGCCAAACACAAAAGGTTGGACCATCACTGGGGGTGAAGTAGCTTTACTTCAAGGTTATGTCCTTCTCTGGGGGAAAGAGTACTCCACTTGATATAGCATCTTGACTTCACTAAGAATACCATCATAAGTTTAATTTATTCATTGGAGAGAAGAGATCCATTGGGAAGTGCCAAGATTAGCAGAAGAGACAACTTACTGGGAGCTGGCAGAGACGCCACAAAAGCTAAGTAGTTCTGCATAACTCATCTGCCCCAGGGTACATGGTCTGTCAGAAGAATACATCAAGAGGATTTTATAGAAGAATTGGCATACAAGGTGTTTCAATATCTTCAAACTCTTGGAGAGATTTACCGAATCTCGACATAACTGCCCCTGATTGACTGCTTTACACGACAGAGCCCGTGAACTAGTTATGTGTCTTGATCGAAACCCCAGGTTGAAGCTGAGAGATTGATTGGGTTCCGCTAGGGAAAATCATTATACAAAGCCTAAGAGGAGGCTGGATTCTACTTGGGGAAAAATCATTATACAAAGCCTAAGAGGAGGTTATCTGATAGTTTATACTCATCCCGGAGTGTCTTGTACAAAGCCTAGATTAACAGCGTCTGCACAACAAAATCCTTGAGTTAATTATCCAGTTTGGTTGTTGACAACTAGGGAATAAACTTTCCCCTGTCAGCTTGGTTAATATGTGAAGAAGATGTCCCAGACTAGTTGACCTTTGAGAGGTTTGTCAAATCTCGACTTGACTGTTTCTGATTAACTGGTCTTGTGATGATAAGTCACCAAGAGGATTTTACAGAAGAATTGAAATGCCAGATGCTTCAATGTCTTCAAACTCTTGAAGAGACCCTTGAGTCTTGACATAACTGCCCTAGTTCAACTGTATTCGCAATACAAAGTCCTTTAAACTGTGGTAGAAACAACTGGGGAACAAACTTGCCCCTGTTGATGGGTCATCGGAGTCCAAACTTGTCATGAAATGACCTCAAGAAGGCTTGCCCCAATATTCTAAACTTTGAAGAGTTCTGCCCCTGATTCAACAATTCTTGAAATGATGGATCGACAGAACCTTCCGCTTAATTGCCCCTTGACTGAGCTTCCTTTATCAAATCAAATTCCCTAGCTGGCCGCATTTGTCGGGATTCCTTTGATGTTGAATCATTTCACAAACAAGTATTGCTCATTTAAAATTGGCAATTTCAGTGCAAAAAATTCATGCAAGCTTTTGAAATCAAGTTTTATTGATGAAACACGCACAGTGGAATGATTAAGTAATCAAAAACAAAGTGGATCTGGTCATTTACAGAATGACAGATGAAGTGATCAACACAGACAACTAGCAAAGATCATTAGGAGTCAGGTTAATCAACCTTATTGTAGTATGCTTTCAAAATAACCTTACCTCAATTAGGTCTTTTAAGGGTTGTAACGTGGCTTGGTTCACGATTTTATGAAACAAAGATAAAGGCTCAAAGTTTGTTTGGTACCCACCCCATCTTCGTGATGAACTCCAATCCTAAGCTCAGTTAACTTAAGCTATACATTCAGATTCCTACAGACTAGGAACGAGCTGATGACCATTGATGATGATTTAGACACCTTGGATAGTCAGTACTCCCTCGCAAAATTTGGGTAATCTTTGAGACTTTGAGACTTCTCCTTGTCTTTGCTGGTTGAGGTCACGATACCTCTTCTTTTGATTTGATTGAGGTCACGATACCTCTCTTTATTTGCGGTTAGGACCTCCTTTTTTGTTTGATTGTTGCTTTGAAACTCATTTTTTTTGCTGTTGTACAAGTTCTTTTTGTATAAGGCAAAGTTCTGGGCTTCCCATCTTTCTTGGCTTTTGCCTTGAAAGGGACTCGGCTCATCCTTTGATTAAGGATTTTTCAGCTATCCTTCCTTATTGTTGCTTGGATGAACAACTTGTACAATGCTAACTCATTTGATTTGAGAGAGCTGACTGGTGTCTTGCATGAAGCGCTTGCGTTCGAATACGTAACCAAGTTAAACTGAGAATTACCCTGCCCAAGGTTAAGATTTAAGGGTTTTTTGTGTAAGGAAAGAAAACTCCTACTTCTAGGTTCGAAGGGTTAACGAGGGATTATCTTCCTTATTTCTCCAGTGTTTAGGGATTGAAACAATGCCTTACATCCTCGAAAAGGTTTAATCGAAAGCATACCACAACAATTATGGTTAATATTTTCGTCATCCTCCCCAATCTTTGCTTAAACAAACAGTTTGATAAGTGGGAAGAAGCAAGATAAAGATATATTTTTTGTTTTTTTTTGTCTTTATGAACACAAAAGTAAATGAGTGAAACAAATGGACTTAATCAAAAGATGCACAAACATTTCATTAATCTTGCCAATTTGAAAGTACAACAATGCTTATAAGAAAATATAATTCAAACATGCAAAGAAAATACAACAAAAATGCTAAACAGCCAAATGATTGCCAGCTTTAGGGAATTGAAATTTTCTTCTTAATCTGCCAAGCTGAGATAGTCATCTTCAGAGTTGATTGTCGAGATCCGCTTGAGAATCATCTTCACACATACTCTCAGAAAATTCTTCCACCTCAGAGTCTGATGAACCTGCCTGATTAGGCGAAGGTTTGCTGATTTGGACGCCTTGAGGCGTGAATGAGAACATATCAGAGTCAAACAAAGTCTGAACCTGGCTTCTGAGTACCCTAAGTCTTCAGCTGAATGCCTCTGTGCCCCAGCATGGTGGTCACAACGGACGAGTCTGAAAAAGACAACTTCAAAAGCTACTTCAAGTCCAATGATGGCTTCAGGAAGCCGCCTGGGTTACAGACAAAGGACGGACAAGACTCAAGGCTGAGAAATGCAAATGCAATGCAACGAGAATGCAATGCTAATGCAAGCCAAATGGTTTCAAGGAACTCAAAGGCCAACTGCGCACATTTTGGAAACTGAAGAGTTTTGTTTTAAAATCCATGATCTCTAAGGATCTTCGCAAAGAAAAGAACTTATGAGTTCTTTGAAACCATCAATGGATGCGAGGAGATGTATGCAATGCACAAACACGGGAACACAAAACATAGATATATGCACACGCAAAAGCACACAAGCACAAACATATGTACACTGGTATTCACAGATATGCACAAACAAACATATACAGATATTCACAGATATGCACACAAATAAGAGAGGACCTAAGTTTGAAGATCACAAGCATGGAGCCATGGTCTACCCGTCCCAAAAGGTGTGTACTATGGGTTTTCATCTGCAGAATAGGGTTCTAAAAAGTTTCCAGAGACGATAATCCATCTTTCGGATTTTAAAGATTTCCCGGATGACTTGGTAATTAATAAAATTCTCTAGAGGATCTCGTCTGAGTGTAGTATCGCGTGACAACCAATTCAGAAATAGACTCCATCATGGTCATCGCACTACATCCTAAAAGGCCAAGTGGGGTTTGGTAACTACGATTCTCAATATCATAGGCTCCTAGGTTAAGAGTAGCACGTTTTCACGAACGGATTCGTTCAACATAACTAGACTCTCAAGAGGGCCTCAACTGAGTGATGGTGTTCTCAATTCAACTTTTCAGGATTCGACTCCCTCAAAGCCTCCTTAAATACCATCGTCCTATCCTAAGTACACTAAACTCCGGGTTAGGACTTATCTCACCACTCAAGAACCAAGCCAACAAAAGAAACTCAAGCACAGCAGGTATACAGATATATACAGATATGTACATGTATAGCAAATAAGCATAAATAACATAAACAAAACAAGGTGGGCTTAACCCTAAAAAATAAGCTCTTCCCTAGTGAAGTCGCCATTTCTGTTGCGGTGAAAATCGGATAACAAGCTATTAATTAACTTGCATCATATTTCTTTTACAACCGACTTTGATTTATCCAAAGGAAAGGTTCAAGATCGTTAAAAAAACCTAATGGGGGGAGATCTAAGGTTCGGGGGTTGGTTATACAAAGGGAAGGTATTAGCACCCTAAGTATCCGTAGTACTCTACAGGAACCTCTTGCTAAGTTTGTGTTATGTTATGTTTGCTTGCTAAGATATATCTATGCCAGGGGAAAGACCTAGGTATATACACTAAGTTTGCTCGCCAAGACGTCGCATCTTGTGCCTACGTATCTGACTAAAGAATCAGAGCAACCGTAGTTCACCTAACTAAGGGTGAAAGAAAAGGACACATTGACTATGGCCAACGTTCCAAAGGGAATGAGCATAAGCTCACGTAGAGTCCATGATAACTCTCTAAGTCTACGTTATGAAGGGAGGAAGTGAATTCTCATGATAGCGAGAACCACACAGAGTTCATGATAACTCTGTAAGTCCGAGTAAAAGGTAAAGTGAGTTCTCATGATAGTGAGAATCACATGGAGTTCATGATAACTCCATCCTATTACTAAACTATGAGGGAAACGGCACTTATGAGGCCAAGGATGAAATGGGAAAGGTTTGTGACTTAGGAGTCAAAGTAAAGATCTTTCCTTTGGAAGGAGGGTCAAGTGTGAACAATCATGAATATGATATAAACAGTGTGAATATGAACAAAGATATAATCCAGATAATATGAACAGGATATGAACATGAATATGATCAAGATAGAATGAACAAGATATGAACATGGTATATACAGTGACATCAATGTCAAGTGATGATAAATCAAAAACTGATAGTATCCACATAGTATCATGTTAACATGCTAAAAACAATGTCAGGCAAACATATATACATGCAGACATAAAAAATGCATCAATGTAAATGAGAAAGAGATAGAAAGATCTTACTAGAATAGTGCATAAACACTTCCCACTGATGGGCCACTGACCAGCCAAGCAAGATCCGAAGACCAGAATACCAACTCCAAGAGCATAGGGTAAAAGTCCTAAATCTAAGTCCTCAGTCCAAAACACAATAGTAACCACAGTCTGGTCAATTGAGTTTTTTAGGGTTTCGATATTTATTAGTGTATTTTAAATGAACAAATAAAGTGAACAATATACACATGATATAAATATGAACAATGATAATATTAACAGGGATAATAATCGACATAAAGAATAAATCAAGATATATATATATATATATATATATATATATATATATATATATATATATATTGACTGAAAGTAAATTTAGTGATTGTTGATTAATTTATTGGATCGATGAATCGGGTCCAATGTAGTACTGATCCGTCGTAGCACGGTCTATGAGGGAGACCATACTATAGGAGGATGCACAATTTGATCTTTGTGTTAAGACACGATAGAGAAATGATATAGAAGATCATTTCCGATGAAATCGTGCCACACGAAAAGAAAAGGTGGAGACCTCGTCTTGAGTCACAAACTCTCGTTGATTAGTAGAAGGTAACCTATCACGATCTCAAAGTATAGAAAGAAATCTCAATGATCACTCACTACAGATTTGAAATAATGAAGGTTCGACGCTTCGCTAACAACGTTCGTGAATAGAAAGACTTCATCGGTCAAAAATGAAAATGAAGATATAAGAAAATACAGAATGAAGTAGAAATAAAGTCGGTCTCGTCTTAATCATGATTTAATCGAGAAACCGATAATCTATGATATTCGACTTTCATCGATCGATAAAATAATGAAGATGGCCTCATA
Organism: Lathyrus tuberosus; assembly: GCA_022829125.1. NCBI lineage: Eukaryota > Viridiplantae > Streptophyta > Magnoliopsida > Fabales > Fabaceae > Lathyrus > Lathyrus tuberosus. Next base: position 9,923,448 of record JALAZF010000049.1, on the reverse strand, counting down.
CATATCAAGACTTTTAGTAATTTGATAAATCAACTAAGTCGTGATTTCTGTAATATCATCGGCCCAAAAAAAAAAGAAAATGGGCTCAAAGTGAAAATAAAGCCGGTCTCATCTAAATAAGGATTTTAGATCGGTAAATCGAATACCTTTTTAATTAGATTTTCATTGACCGATAAAATAAACAAAAACGGCATCATAGTCATCACGTTTTTTTTAGTAAAGTAAATCAATAAAAATCGTGGCTTTTTAATATCATAGGCCCAAAAAAAAAAAATTAAAATCGAAATGGCAAAGCAAAGATGTATCAAGATTGGTGATAAGAACCTTAAACAAATCTAAGAACAAAAATTACTAAACAAACTCTTTTTTTTTAAAAACAACTCATGAGAAATAAAATAGAAAAAAAACAAACTAATAATGAAGGAGGTGCAGAAGCAAGTAGAAACGTGTGTACTTTCTATGTGAGAATCCCATGTGCTCAAATCCCATCATCTCACGGATGAAAAAAAGAAGAAGTGTGTTTTTTTTTTAAAATAGACCATGGATGGTGCAAGCAGTAAAGCGATGTGTGAAAAGGTGGTATGAAACAAACCCAAACATTAACCAGCCCATGATCCATCCAACAACGAAACTTTTAAGAGAACTAAAAGAACACTTAACGTGAAAAAGAATGAACAGATCCACAAACATCTGCCATCCCTCAAAAGTGAAATACACTCACATCAATAGTGTCACAAAATCAACAAATAAAAATGAATCATCAAGAAAAATAAAGAGACGCAACAGACATCGGACTCGTTCAACCCACCCCTATTCACTTTCTCGTCCGTGAATCGTTTTGCCTCAACCGTTCTTGTTCACACAGACCCCCCACGTTTCAGGTTTGGTTTGGATTTCGCTTCTTCTCTCATTTGATTCTGTTTCAGTTTGGTTTCTCGATTTGGGGTTTGGGTGTTGAAAAGGGTTTCAGTTATTGAATATTTGAAGGAGTTATTTGGGTTCGAAGATTTGTGTGGTTTTGGTTGAAGGAAAGATGGGTTATGATGTTGTTTGCAGGGGTTGAAACAGGGGGCGAAGGTCTTGTGGTTTGCGCGTTGATTCGCGGTCGGGCGGAGAAAAGAAGGTTTTTCCTCACGGTCGTTGAAGGTTGGGAAAAATGAAGGTGTTGTGGAAAATGATTGAAACCAAGATGAAAGTATCACAATTGTTGTTTTGGAGAGAAGAATTTCTGGTGTGAGATGCCCCCCCCCCCCCCAAAGAGAGCTTCGGTGAGTGATATATATTGAGAGGGATCTTGGTGCTGCTGTCTTTTGAGGTTGTGGTTTGTCGTCCTTTTGTTTCGAAATCACTCTCCCTTCGTATTCTCCCCTTGCTTTACTGTCCTTTTTGTCTGATATTGTGATGATTAGTCACTTTCCAAGCACAGATTTGCAGTATAGTCCTTGTTGCTTATGGCAGGGTTTGAATTGGTGTAGAACTGGTCTTGGTATGTTGTTGTGTAGCAAGTTTATGTTATTGCTGTATTTTGCAGGTTCAAATAGCAGAAAGTATCTTTTGCAATTTTGGTGTAAGTGTGGTAGTTTTGCGCAGTGGCTTGTGTTGCATATGTGAATCGTGATCCTTTTTTGGGTTTTCTTTTGTATTTTAGTATAATATGAATAAAAGAAAAAAAGAAAAGTCTGAGTATTTTTATGATTAAAAAAGAAAATTTATCTAATTAAATTAAAATTAAACGTAAACTAAAATGATCTAATCAATTAAACTAATAAAAAAATAAACTAAGATTAACATCAACCTCAAATTAGACTAAATTGATAAGAATTTAATTAAATTAAACCAACCTAAATCCTAAAAAATAAGCTAAATTAATCTAATATAAACTAAGCTGAAGTAAAATAACAGTTAAACTAAAGCCAAAAATAAGTTAAATTTAAAAATAAAATAATAATCGAAAATAAGCTAAAATTAAACTAGATTAATTCTAAGTAGATTAGAATGAATATATAAATAACATGGCCAAGAATGACATGCAAAAATGGCCGACTAAAAGGATATGATGATGATCAATGGATCTAAGGTTAAAATTTGGGGTGCAACACTTCTTATCTCTTGAATCCCTAGAATACTTTAACTCCCTATTGGGAAATTTCTTGTTCCTTTTGGCACATAGATGTCACACTCGTCCAAGAGGAGGTAAAGCTATTCATCTTCGGATGCTTCTGCAAGATCTTTATCTTTTGATAAATTAGCTTATAAAGTATTGATCAACCTGATTTAATACTTAATAGACTTTGGATTTTTATAAGTTTCATCTTCATCGAGATCTATCTCATAACTTCAAAGAAATTTAATGAAACCCTCAAAAGGTAAGTGTCATACCCCAAATTTTGACCACTAAGATTTCCCATCATTGTGTAAATCATCATCACAATATGGATGGACCATCATACCTCATTAGTCTCCCCAAAGATGAGTGAGCATCCACTACAATCAGACTTAGGGTTTCAAGCCCTCTCAGAGCTCTTAGAGAAAGGATCAATCAAGGAATGACATGATCTTCAACTTGTCTAACCTCTCAAACATCCACAATGGATCAAGAGGACTCCCACATCAAGAATCAAGCCCAAGGCTGCAACATTCCAAGTGGATCAAGCCTCAAGATCGCTAGTGTCACCAAATTAGGGTTTTGGTCGACCAAGGCCTCCAGATGGAAATTTTCCTCTGGGCATGAGCCAATGCTTCAAAGCACAACCCAAAATACTCTAAGGGACATCATAAACCCAATCATCAAGTCAATTTAGCCTCAGGGGAAGCATCATCAAAAAATCAGGAATTAGGGTTTCTTGACCTAATTCTCCCCTAAGTTGACTTTTGGGACAAAACATGAGCCAAGACCTCAAGACATGGTTTGAGGGTTTCTAATAAACAACACTGATCCATTTGCAACAATGGATTAATCCAAGAAGCTTGATTCACAAGTTTCAAGTGCATCAGAGCCACAGTTAGGGTTTCGCGGAAAAAGTCAACTGTGCCTTTGACTGTTGACCATGACATGCTCCCAAACCCTTGGGATATGATTCAATACACCCTATAACACCTATGAAATAAATCCATCAAGTTTCATTTAGGTCAAGGACTTGATTTCATAGAGGATCACACAGTTTGGAATTCATCTGATCAAAAGTCAACTGTGCCCAAAAGTCAAAGTTTGACTTTTTGATTTTTTGATCAATTATGGTTCCCTCACCCTAAAATGATGTTAATGTGTGATTGGAATCATCATTCATCAATAAAAATCAAGAAAAGTGGGATAACTTGTAAAAGGGGTAACCATAAAAAACTTGGAAATTTTCTAAGTTATGGAACAAAGTGGCTAGGATACCAACTTCCAAGGATCATAACTTGATATCCAAGAAACCATTTGGGCTGATCCAAAGATGGATTTGTAGCTCTCATGGCATACTTTAAAAGTGTCACCTACACCTCATTCCAATTCATCATGGATTTTGAGTTATGGTTGGATCAAAATGGCTGAAAACATGAAATGTCACTTTTTACAACACTTAGTGAAATTTTCACTAAGTCGGAATCTGTTTCACTTTTTCCAAAATATGGGGGAATTTTTCACTTGGATCCAAAAAGTGTCAAGACAAACTATGGTCACACATATGTTGTATCATATTAGAGCTTTCCAAAATGGCCAAAAACTCCATGAAGTTCCACTTGAGCTAAGACTTATGACAGCTGCAACATGCCTTGCTGCAACTGTCATGGCAAGGCAGAATTTTGTACTTTTGCTCGATTTGGCAGATCAGATAATTCCAAGCCTTGTCATCATTTTGGACACATCTAAGGATCAAATCCAAGGTGGATGATCTGATCTCCAAGCCTCCAAAGTCTTTGGAACTAAAAATAGCATGCCAAACCTAAAAACCCTAAAGAGGGGACAAGACTCCAATTTTGTTTTGGAGCATTCAATGGATGCACCAAGGATGATCTCTAAACTAGGGAACCAAAGGCCCGTGCTCTAACCTCTCGTCAATGGCTCGAGGAGACTTGGATTCCTATTGATCAACATTTCCCAAACCTCTACAGCAGTTGCTATTCACTATTATAGCTAAAACAAACTTGCTCTACTATAAATAGAGCTCATTTGTGCTCAGTTTAAGTACACCAAAGCACTACAACACTTGCTTTCCTCAAAGTCTCTTTCTCTAGGAAAAAATGCTTTCTTTAGCAAGGTAACTCTGAGTTTTTGAGTTAGAGAGCAATTCCACCACAGCTCATGATCCAAACACATCCAATATGTCATATCTAAGCTGTCCAAACTCTCACAAGTGACCTGTAACACCAAAATCACAAAGTCTCCTCTCAAAACCTCAAAATAGGACTTTTTTACACTTTTCAAGCCATGTCTTGATTCAGTCACTTTCAAAACCAGATAAAGCCTCAAACACACTCCAAATATCATCCTTGAACTGTCCCAAATGGTTCCCCACATCTGGAACACCATTTAAGAGAGTTGCTATTTTGGTCACTTTTACCCCTTTTGCAAGAAAAGGCCAGTTTCCATTCCTGAGGTTTCCAGTTGTTTCCAATCATCCTAAAAGCTTCCAAGAGATCATTTGAGGGTGTCCAAAGGATCAAATCATTTCTGGAACAAGGCACTTGACAGATTGCCCAAGAAGCTCCTAAAGAGGTAAGCATCTCAACTTGAACTCTTTAAAATATGCATTGCTTTGAGGTCCACTGATCATGCACATCTTCTACATGTTATATGTGTTGTGTTTGAACCAATTTATCATGTAATTCATGCCTGCAACAGGAGGTAGCACAGAAAATCTAAATTATGGCCTATTTCAAAACCACTATCGGATTTTGAGGAGGATTAATTTTCTGAAAAAACCACCACCACCATTGGATTCCTTGTGAAATTCTAGGCAGGAAAGACCTAAATTTTGTCCCAATCCATGGAAAAATGAGAAAGTTACAAGCTTCACGTTTTTTGCCAAAACCTTGCCTTGCCTTGCCTTGGCTAGGCCAAAAACAAGGCAAGCCTTGTATATTTGTGGGTGGGGTTTGATACACGGATGTATCACCACCCCAGTGGTAGAGGGTGCGCACTGCACACAAGAGGTCTGGGGTTCGAATCCCCCTCACCCCAGATCCAATTTTTTATCACTTTTTCCTATTTTTATTATTTTTCTTATTATTTTTAATGATTTGAAAAATTAATAACTCCCTCAATTTTTATTATTTTTTATTGGTTATTTTTGCAAAAAATCACAAAAATTTTGAAATATTTTTTTCCACAAAAAAAATCAATTTTATATTATTTATTTAATATAGTTGGTATTTTTATGAATAAATTCATTTTTAATTGTTTTTAAACATTTTAAAAGTGAATATTCATCTTGAAAATCAAACCTAAATGAGTTTTAAGTCACCTTGTGATTAAAACCTCATTTTTCAAACCTTAACCAAAAATCACAAGTTGTTTATTCCAGCTTATTTGGTGTTTTGTCATTTTTTATTGATTTTCTTTGAGAATTTACTTTTAAAATGATAAAATTAGGGTTTTGATTGATTCCACCCTCATCAATCATTTTCAAACACTCATGGGCCTCGATTAGAGTGTAAGACCCATCCCCTTTGTAAATACACCACTTTTTGGGTCTCAGTGTATTGTATAAGTCCCAATACCGTCAAAAAGTTCGGCACGATCGTCACCTTTTTAACAAAAATCAACTGGGCTTCTCCTTGAGCTATAAGACCCATATTTATTCATTTTCAAGCTCTTTGGGCCTCTAATAGAGTGTAAGACCCAATTCCCTTTTAACCTAAACAATTTTGGGCCTCAAATATTGTATAAGTCCCTCTGCGTTAAAAGAAAAATCTCGGCGCAATCGCCAGTTCAAAAATCAAATAACTTGGGCCTCTCCTTGAGCTGTAAGCCCCAACAATCTTTTTAAATGACTTTCTCCTTTGATTTTGAATTCAAATATATGTTGTTATCAAAACTTTCTTTGTTGAACAACTAACAAAACAACATGGAAGCTCTGCAACGGGTAAGTGTTTATCCGCTTTCATTTACCGTTTTCATCTATATATAACTGTATTGTGGGGCTATTTCAATGTAAGTCTTCTTTCACATCCTTTTATATACTTGTCACATATCCATTGTGCAATACTAGTATCTACGTCTAGCACTAGGTAAAGCCTTGTTGGTCACTCTTAAATACAAACAAAACTAGATCCCCCGTAGGATTCGAGATACAGTCTTCCCTTCTCTTGGGGTTAAACAATTTGGAACAAAGAGAAAGGCAGTATTCTCGGCGAACCTTTTCTTAGACTGTCACTCTTAGAAATTGTCAAAGAAACTCTAACTCCCCAGAGATGATCTTTTCTTCGTGAATGGCATCTCTTGAGTTTCTTCCAAATTCTCGAACTTTCCTGGAATGATCTTTTCTCTGTGAATTGCATTTCTTGAATTTCTCTTGGTTTGGGGACCCACAGGCTTCCTAAAAGCATCCCCGCCTCCTCTTGGGCGTTGTACAAGGACCCTTCGGCTTCTTAGAAGTTCTCATGCCTTCTCTTGGGCTTAATACAAGGACCCTGACAACCTCTTAAAGGTATAAGACAGAACTTAGTAATCCTTTGCTAGAGTAGTCTTTCCAGCGTCAAAACTCCGGCCATTTTAGGGTTGATACTCATTATTTAATGCCCGTGCCTCCTTTTGGGCATCATACAAAAGATAAAACTCTAGACTTGGACAGTCTAAAAGTCTTGAGTCTCAAAGACATTCTCAAGTTCCTTTCAAACATAGGAAAAAACACCGATCACTCTGGATCAATCTCCAACAGAAACCCGGTCTCTCTCTTGAGAGTTTCCCACACTTGGACTCGCTTTAGGATCTCAATAATCCTAAGCAGTAAGACACCCTCCTCTTGGGCTTTGTACAAATGATTCTCCCCAGCGGAGCTAAGCTTTTTAGACTCTCTTGTTGAGTCAACCACTTTTAGCCTCCGTCTTGGGCTTTGTACAAGACATATAAAACACTCTCTTGTTGAGTATAAAACACTCTCTTGTTGAGTCAACCACTTTTAGCCTCCGTCTTAGGCTTTGTACAAGACATATAAAACATTCTCTTGTTGAGTATAAAAGACTCTCTTGTTGAGTCGATCCCCTTTTAGCCTCTATCTCGGGCTTCGTACGAGACAGCAAAACACTATCTTGTTGAGTATAAAAGACTCTCATGTTGAGTCAAACAACCTTCAGACTCTCTTGTTGAGTCAATCACCTGTTCAAGACTCTCTTGTCGAGTCAACCTTTTTAGCCTCCATCTTGGGCTTTATACAAGACAGATAAAAGTACTCTCTTGTTGAGTCAAACACTTTCAGCCTCTATCTTGGGCTTTATAGAAGATACATTATCCCCAACAGAGTCAAAATCCCTTTTAGCCTCAATCTTGGGCTTTGTACAAGACAGAAAGAACAATTTCTCCAGAAAAGTCAAACTTCCCGCCTCCTCTTAGGCTTTGTATAAAGAAACCCCCGGTTGAGTCAATCAACCTTTTAGCATCAAATTTGTGTCTTGCTCACAGCATACAAACATCAACAACTCCTCTTTAGAGATGACAAATTCTCTCCCAGTCAAACCTTTAGCTTCACATCTTGGAATTTGAACAAGATACAAACCACCTTTAGCTTCATGTCTTGGGCTTTCAACAAGATACCAAAACAACCTTTTTCCTCCCATAGAATAGTAGGAACTACGATCGCTCTGATTTCCCTGTTTCGTTAAACGGGAATATGTAGGCATAAGATTGCAAAAATCTTAGCAAGCATACTAACCAAAAAACCCAAAATCCAATACCTTCATACATACCTTAAAAACATCAGACCTAACACCTTACCAGAAACCTAGCCAATAGTCTAGACACTATTTTTAAGCAAATAAACCTAAAGACAAACCCCCATTTTGATAGCATCTGTAAACCAACAGTTTTGACTGTTTAACCTCAGTATACAAGCAAGGTTAATTGGAGACATCTATTTCCCTTCCTTAATTGGCTCAACAGGATAAAAAATTAATCTAACTGTAGTACCAAAGTGATAGTGATTCGAAACCACAAAAATCGAGCTACAGAAAAATGGCGACCACAGTGGGAGGGATTCTTTCTAGCCTCTTTTAGGGTGAAGGCCTTAAATTCACCAAATACCACGGAAATGACGACTCTGCTGGGGAGTCATTGTCTGTATAGGATCATAGGACTAGAGGTCTAGGATGTTAGGACAAATATATATACTGCTTTTCCTAATTGATATATGTGTTTACTTTTCTGCTAATGGGAATGCGTGAGATGTCGTATCTGGAAAGATTGAGTATACACCTAAGATAAGTGATGGCATTATACGGGTAATCTTACGGGGAGTGAATCCCAGATAAGAGGTCCCGGTCGACCATCAAATCAGTGGAGATGCCCTTTGCGGATTCAATGCCTATACGACTTCGGTTGTTGAAAGCAGATTGTTCCATTGGGTTATCCGAGAGCTGAGGATTTTAGTAGACTGAAACCATTTTGTAGTGCGGAAGCTATCGGAAATAGTTGTCACGCGATACTACCCTCATTTGAGATTACTCTAAGATGAACCAGCTTGCTTGGTGATCCGCTTGCTACCGTCATCCCAAGAGGGGTCAATGATTTTGAGGACAGGTACAAAAATCACCAGTATAAACCTTTGGGGATGGGTATAGCCTTGACTTCATGACACCGACCCTTTGACCCCATGTTTTTTCTATGTTTTTGTGTGTTGCATTCATGCATTCATTTCATTAAAAAACATTAAAAAATCTTCTCTTCTAGTATCTCTTTTTCAAATTAAACTAAGACAATGATTACAAATGTCAGATAAAGAGATTGCTAATGGATTTCGGTAGAAGGAAAACTGACAAGTACACCTTCAAGGTTCCAAAACTAAAGGATTTGAGAGGGTTGGCGAGGATGATAACCAACCCTGAGGCTTTCAGAGCTAAGTACGGGGGACTGCTGTCTCTGTTAAGGGTCCATGTAATTGAAGGAATCCTGTCCACACTAATCTAGTCCTACGATCTGGTCTATCACTGTTTCCCATTCCCGGATTATCAACTAGCACCAACACTGGAGGAGTATTCTCACCTGACTGATTTATATATCACTGATCAAGCTCCTTTTTTTGGACTGGAAGAAATTCCAAAGTATCAAACCATTGCAAGAGCAATTTATTTGGACGAGTCAGAAGTCAGGACTCACATGACCACTAAGGGTGGAATCCAGGGTTTGGCAGCCCAATTCTTAATAAAGAAAGCCATGTACTTTGCTAATATAGGGAACGTGGCCGCTTTCGAAAGAATCTTTGTTTTGCTTAACTACGGGTTATTTTTGTTTCCCAACATCGATAACTTTGTAGATATCAACACCATTAAGATTTTTCTGATTGGAAACCCTGTACCGACCTTTCTCGCAGATGCTTATCATTCGGTACACTAAAGGAATTTGTATAGTGGAGGAATGATCACATGTTGTGTACCCCTGCTGTACAAATGGTTCATTTCCCACTTACCCAAGTCAGCTGTATTTTGGGATCAAAAAAGTACTTTACGTTGGTCGCAGAGAATCATGTCTCTTACCAACTCTGACATCAATTGGTATAATTGAATCTATGACGGTATCAGAATCATTGACCGTTGTGGAAATTTCCCAAATGTACCCCTAATAGGAACTAAAGGAGGAATCAATTATCATCCAATTTTAGTTCGCCGTCAACTCGGATACCCGATGAGGCATGTCCCGCGTAATGCTCATCTGGAAGGTCTTTTCTTCAAGGAAGGAGAAAATGTCAGAGCACTAAAAGACAGAAATAGTGCATGCCTGGAAACACGTTCACCGGAAAGGAAGAAAGTCTCTAGGAAAACCAGACTGCGCCTCGGTGGAGCCTTATCTCCACTGGGTACAAACTAGAGGTCTCGAGCTGAGGATGCCTTACCCTCGTCAGGAAGTTCTTCCATTAAGGGACCCTATCCTTTATTTTATGTCTGATACGGAAAAGCTTCAGGCTACTCTCAACAAAGTTCAACAGGAGAAGAGGTCATGGAGGAACAAGTACCGTATTTTCAATGTGGAGTGCAAGAAAATACAACCGTTGTTAAGAGAAAAAGATGCTCTGATCGAGATTTTAGAGCAACATGCTGTAGAAAATCAGGATGACCAGAGGAATTTGCTCGCTTCTTTCACTTGGCAAAGGAATGACAACCCGACAACGACTCAAGAGCCCCGGTCAAAGAAAAGAAAAGTACCCGAAACCGCATCTGAGCTCGCTTCAGAGAGGACTCAGGACCCATAAGTTTAGATTTCCTTTTACAGCACTTTGTAATTACCAAATTTCCATTCCGCAATCTTTGAATTCAATAAAACTGGGTTTCCCCACAGTTTGATATTTGCAATCCAATTGTTGAAGTTTACTTTGAATAAACAAAAAAATATATACCATTAATATAATCATTGCATATCATTCATCATTCTCACGTTTGCGTCTCGATTCTAGAGTCAAACTATCTCATTCGTACAATACTCGGGCCAATAGACAGAAAAAGATGGATGATCTCGAGGAGGAGAACAAAGAGTTGAGTGAAGAGATCAACACTCTGAAAGAGGATCTAAGAAAGCTTCACAACAATATGCAAGCTCTGGCAGAAGCTCAGATGCAACAACAAAGGACTGTGATCTCAGAGATCACATCAACGCCCATAGTGGAGAAGTATGATCCTAGGTTCAAAATGCCGAAAGATCGTCCCTGGGGCATGCCTATCAACTATATCCCGGAAGGATATATTCCGCCGATCACTGAAGATCCGGAAACTTAAGTAGGAGCCGCTGGGCCTGAAGGTTACAAACTTTGGGGAATCAAAGATGCCAGGGGCATTACAGTAACTCCTGAAGGTTACAAACTTCGGGAGGCACCAAGAGTCTCGGCCATAATGACTGTACCACCACCCATGGTACACACTATCCCGGAAGGACAGATTTCCACAGATACCTTCTGGTGGAAATGAAAGTATGTTCGACAGAATTAATGAGTTCCAGGAACAGTTCCTGGAGATGTAGAAAGAGCTGGAAGCCCTTCGGGGTCAGGATCTATTTGGAAAATACGCCGCAGATCTTTGTTTGGTCCCCAATGTGAAAGTTCCGCACAAATTCAAAGTGCCCGAATTTGAAAAGTACAAGGGTAACTCTTGCACTCAAAGCCATTTGGTGATGTACGCCCGGCGATTTTCAACTCAGAAAAAGAACCAAGAGCTACTGATTCATTACTTTCAGAATAGTTTAACCGGTGCCCCACTCAAATGGTACATGGGTTTAAATCGCACTAATATTGGCACTTTCAGAGATATTGGCGCTGCTTTCGTTCAACAATATAAGTATAACCTGGACATGGCACCGGACAAAGATTAACTCAGAGCCATGTCACAGAAGGACAAGGAAACCTTTAAGGAGTACGCTCAGAGATGGCATGAAATTGCCGCTCATATTTGTCCGCCTCTTGAGGAAAAAGTGATGACAAAGATCTTCTTGAAAACCTTAAGCTCATTTTACTACGACAGAATGATTGTCAGTGCGCCCAGTGACTTCACCGAGATGGTAGGCATGGGAGTTCGTCTTGAGGAAGCAGTCCGAGAAGGACGTTTAGTTAAAGACGCTGGATCATCAAGTAATACAAAACGATACGGTAGTTCTCTCCCTAAGAAAAAAAGAGCAGGATGTTGGGAATATCTTTCTCGGAAAGCAAAGGCGACGGTACCAACCAGTAGCAGCTGTAACTCTGGCTATTAACCCTGCGCCTGTTCCTACATATCAACCTCAGGTTGCTCAGAGCCAATCGAATCAACAACAATATTAGCAAAGGGCACAACAGCCTCTTCAGCAGGCTCGTCCTCCATATAACAACAACCGTACAACTCGACCTCCAGGGTTTGATCCTATACCAATGTTGTATGCAGAACTGTTTCCATTACTACTGGTCAAGGGGCATGTCCAAACCAGGGCTCCTCTTACATTACCCGAGAATCTGCCTTTTTGGTTCAAAGCGGATCAGACTTGCCCTTACCACCAAGGTGGACCAGGGCATAACATAGAAAAATGTCTCAGTTTCAAATCCGATGTGCAAAAGCTTGTTAGGAGCAGGGTCTTATCTTTCAACGATACGAATCCGAATGTTCTCACGAATCCGCTGCCTCAACACGAGAAAGCTGCGGTAAATTTGATAGAAGAAGAGTCTAGCAACAACTATCAAATTCATGATGTACTCTTATTGAGGGCCAACTTGGTCAAGATGCATTGTAGATAGAGTGGATACGGCCATGTGCCACCTCATAACTATCACCAGTTTGATATCTTGTCTAAGAATAATCAAGGTTGTTCTGTGGTGCAATCAGCTCAACAGGAACAATTGGATCTCGGATGGATCCAAGAGCACCGAGTTTGTGGGTTTAACATGACTTAAGCAAGTTCTAACATCATTCGGAACCACGACATCCGTGCAATGAATGTCAACTTGGTGGCAATGCACTCTTGTCAAAGCCAACATCATAATCTACCACGGCATGATTACAATTCCTGTCTGACTTGCTCGATAAACAAACAGGGATGCTCTTTTGTACAAGAGGCCCTCCAGTGTCAAATGGATCTTGGATGGATTCAGGATTACCGCGATGGAAATCAGTATCAAGTGAATATGATTCAAATCTTTGATATTCGCTTGATGAATACCAGCTTGGTGGAGTTACACGCTACACAAGTCCAACTCGGTTTTCTGACTTCGCATAATTATCAGAACTGTACAGTATGTCGTGAGAGTAACCAAGGGTGCGCTCTCGTGCAAAGAACTTTGCAACACTTGTTAAACCACTGGTGGCTTCCGATCTATCTAGACGAAGACACACAACAAGTCAGTGTTACAAATGGGAACCCTAATAGGCATCAAAGTCGGGATGTTCGATCAATGGAAACAGATCTAGTGAGGCTGCACTGCATTCAAAGCGGACGTGGCCAGGTGCCACCACACAATTACGAGCGTTGTAGAGTCTGCTAGGAAAATAATCAAGGATGTTACCTCATGCGAGCATCTTTTCAATGTCAGTTGGACCGCAAAGAGATTCAACCGTGTCCAAGTTCTGGTTCAATCAACTGGACCCCAGACTATTTCGCTGATCAGATTAAGGATGTTGTCGTAATCTCTGATCATGAAAGGACCAAAGATGTTTGTACCATCATCCCTCTACTTGACGAATCCAAGGTTCTTAACCAGGAATTGATTGAAGTTACTTACAACAGTCAGAGAAATCAGAAGGCCTTTGTAGTTATCTATCTGCCGGGACCAGTGCCGTATGAATCAACTAGGGCTATCCCTTACAAATACGGTGTAAAAATAGTTGAGAATGGGAAGGAAATTCCATTACCCTCCATCGTGAATATTGCAGACATCAGTCGAGTAACACGAAGCGGTCGAATCTTCAACCGAGGAGTTGGAGAACCTAACAGAGAAAAGGAACCTCAAACGGAAGTTCCTAATCCACCAGTCGGTCAATCCAGTGATCCTGACCTTTCAAAGAACGATGATGAGATGCTGAAGCTCATCCAAAGGAGTGAATACAACATTGTTGATCAGCTGTTACAAACTCCTTCAAAGATCTCAGTGATATAACTTTTACTCAGTTCCGAAGCTCACAGGGAAGCTATACAGAAAGTCTTAGAGCAGGCCTTTATGGAATAGGATGTGTCGATACGACAGTTCGATAGCATCACCAACATCACTTCCTTCAATAACTTAGGGTTCAGTGATGAGGAATTGCCAGAAGAAGGCAAAAGTCACAACATGGCGCTCAATATTACAGTCAACTGCCAGGACGACGCCTTAGCCAGCGTACTGGTAGACACCGGATCTGCTCTCAACGTTATGCCGAAATCCACTCTAATGCGACTATCATTCAAATGATCTACGATGAGAGACAGTGAGGTCGTCGTCAAAGCATTTTGCGGGTCCAGAAAAATAGTTATCGGCGAAGTCGACCTTCCCATAACTATTGGTCCTCACACTTTCCAAGTCACTTTCCAGGTCATGGACATCCGAGCAACATACAGCTGTTTGTTGGGAAGACCTTGGATACACCAGGCTGGGGCAGTCACTTCGACACTTCACCAGAAGCTGAAGTTCGTCAAGAATGACCAACTAGTCACAGTCTGTGGAGAACAAGCCTTGATCGTGAGTAACCTATCATTGTCCACTTGTGTAGAATTTGAGGAGGTTGTTGGAACTCAATTCCAGGAACTTTCGGTAAGCAATGAGAATCAATCAGAGAAGGGAACATCGATTTCCTCGTACAAAGATGCTCTCAAAGTAATCGAGAGTAACAACGCAAAAGGATGGGGACAGCTCGTCATTCCTACGGATGACAAGACAAAGAAAGGTCTTGGCTTTTCCTCAACCTGTACCCAGACTACTAAAGCTGAAAATTTTTATCTCATTCAGAACTTCTTCCACAGTGGAGGTTTCCTTCACCCAATGTCTCAAGAAGTACATACCATCAACGAGGGAGATTCCTTCGATACAGATGAGGAATGGAAGTCCTAACTTAACGAGGATGGTTATATGTCTCAGAAAGAGGTGCCTACGCCATTTTTCTATCCTGCACAAAGTCTGAGATTTATACCAAGGTCAGATGTCGAAATGATATATGGAGATTGTGATCCGGAAGGATGCCGTGCTCCACCAAATTCATTAGAGGAGGACACTCCGATGAAATACAACTTTTACCATGACTATTATGGTCCGATAGATGGCCTGCCTATGTGGCAGCCGTACCCAGGAGACCCGGGGCAAGAGAATCAACCCAATGATGCTTATCAACTCAGCATCATCGAAAAGAATACATGTGTCCCCACCATGTCATGGGATCAACACTCAGGGCATTCTGAAAATATCCAGCGCGACGATGAATTTACAAAGTTTGCAGAACTAGAATTCATTAACTATGCTTTCCCCGAGGTCAACGTCATCAAGAGAGATGACTCCTCCAGTTCCAATGAAGTGTGGGACACCTTAGGACAACCGATTGGCAAATACGACTTTATGGTCAAGTATACCGCTCCGGAAAGCTCTCGTATCAGGCTCGAGGACATCCAGCCAACGGGATGGGGGGATTTGCTAGAGAGCACAAATACTATGCAAAATACAACAGAGGAATCCTCCTACAACAACTCTGCCTGGGAGACATATTCCAATGATCCTGCTCCACCAGAAATCAGCGTTATTTATGAAGACAAATTAAGGAAGGTACCAGACTTTGTGATTCACCGAGGAGTTCGTCGCCAATGGGTTGCAGTCGATGTTCCGAAGATTGTTCATAAGTCTAAGTAATTGCCGTCGTTATCTTAACCTTTCACCCTGCCCAGGTGAAACAGATGTTTTGATAGGGCTCACTTTCTGTAAATATACCTCTTCGCTTTGCCCAAAGCCACAGAGTTTTGTTTTATAGGGCTGTAGTTTCAAGAATCGACAAGTTCATAAATAAAATAATGTCATTCTGTAATTCCCGCATTAATTGTTGTTTTCTCTTTTTGCTTTTTCAGAAAATGGTAATCCTAAAAAACAACAAATAATAAAAACAAGCAGTTTTCAGAAAAACACTGCACACAATCTTGCATTTCTCCCTATCTCTTCTAAACAAATCATCACGTCATGCAGATTGCTTGTTTTAAACCCCATTGAAACATAAGATCCAATGCCTTCTCCCAACTTTGAATTCTCGGTATTTGGGGCTGAAAAAGAAGATGACGACGAAATTCCAAAAGAGATCTCCCGACTACTCAGGCAAGAGGAAAGGTCCATTAAACCTCACAAGGAGCCGTTGGAAACGGTCAACTTAGGTTCAGAAGAAGAGAGAAAAAAAGTCAAGATTGGGGCACTGCTCAGTCCAACTGTCAAAGAAAGTTTGACAAAGCTTCTCAAAGAGTTTCCCGATATATTCGCTTGGTCCTATCAGGACATGCCAGGGTTGGATACCAGCATCGTGGAACATCATCTACCATTAAGATCAGAGTGTCCGCCAGTAAAACAAAGGCTGAGGTGGACTCATCCGAATATTGCCATCAAAATCAAAGAGGAAGTACAGAAACAGATTGACGCGGGTTTCCTCGCCAGATCAGAATATCCTCAATGGCTAGCCAACATAGTACCTGTTCCGAAAAAGGACGAAAAAGTCAGAATGTGTGTGGATTACAGATGTAACACCCCCAATCTATACCCCCAATTAATAAAAACAGTAAAAGAAAATTCAAAATTTCGTCAGAGTATATTTAAATTATCATGGCATAGACCGAGGGGTCACATCAAATTGAAATAATTCATACAACACCTGCACATAAAGATATGCAACAGTGGGGTAGCTATCAACAGAGGAACTTAGTTCCTTACACCCACATTTCAGAATTTAGAATAAAAGCGGAAAATCTAAAACTGAATAACATACATATATATCACATGAAGGTTTGTCATACATCGAGTTGTACATGCACAAGCCAAGAGATATATATACAGAATACAAAATAATCACTAACGGCCTCCCTAACTACTCGGTGTCACATATCAGAGCCGACCGACAAAAGAATGAGGATGCAAAGCTTCACAAAAATACCTCCAGCAACTCTAATCTGCAATGCCTCATAGAGCATTATAAAACAGCAGAAGGGTGAGAAAAACAACCATAATATAATTGCATACAATCATATATATAACACAAAAATACACATATATACAATTCTCACCACAACTCACGCCATAATGCAAACACAAGGCATTACAAGGAATAATTCATATGTCCATCACCAACACATATCCATATATCAATTCATCCATAATTCCACACATAGAGCAACCATAATGATTTATGCAATGCAAGAGACCGACACAACGACTCTATACATATGCACATGCGGTACCGACTTCCATTGTTTCTCATCACTAGTTCACTAAGGAACTCTGTTGGAATCATCGCTCGTTACATCACTGTAACTCCCCGTCGGGCATACGATGTTCCCCATCGCTCACACCTCTTTGTATAAGGCACACGACGTTTATGGATCGCTCACACCTCTTTGTATAAGGCACACGACCCGATCGCTCACACCCCACATGGGCACACGATCGTCTATAATCATCGCTCACACCTCTTTGTATAAGGCACACGACATTATAGCGAATTCCCTCTGGAATCCAAACCGTCACTCAGGACGTCTCAACAATGCATATCATGATGCTTGGCATACAATGACCCGTGATATTTAATATGCACACATAAATACATTCATTTACATCGACAAAATCACACTTTGCACTTATGCCCAAAACAATGCATTTAATTTCCATACGGCCACAAATCATCACAACCCCATCTAAACACATACATTTACCTCATACAATAGCACCTTGCATAATACACATCAATTACGCACAGTTATAATGACAAAAGTCGACGACTGACACTATTCCTGATTTTCCGACATAATTAAATCGGCTAACAATTTCCACACCATTATAATAAGAAAGTACAGTTCAATAGCTACACAACGATACCAAGAATGTAAAAATCGGACAAACGGAACTCAAGTTACGAAAGAAAACGAAAAACGATATTTTGAAAAGTCCTATTTTGCAATTGTCCTGTCCATACGCGTATTACCCTGATCCATACGCGTATGAGCAGAGACTCATTTTCTCCAAAGTTCACGTGTAAAAGTCTGTACGCGTAATGCC
The DNA here is from genome assembly GCA_022829125.1 of Lathyrus tuberosus. NCBI lineage: Eukaryota > Viridiplantae > Streptophyta > Magnoliopsida > Fabales > Fabaceae > Lathyrus > Lathyrus tuberosus. The sequence goes on along the minus strand of JALAZF010000049.1, from coordinate 9,905,602 downwards.
CAACCTCGTACGCGTATTGCCCTGAAATGCTACGCATATCATACGCAAATGGGCAGATGGCCGAGCAAAATAACATTCCATACACGTATTGGCCCATGACTCGCCCTCCATACGCGTATTGCCAAGGTCCATACGCGTATGAACATGCCCCATACGCGTATGACCTGGAAAAACCAGAACAATTTCTGCAGAACGAAGTTCTGCGTTTTTTAACCAAAAATCCTCCAATTTTCACCTACACCCAGAAAAATTACCAATACAATGCATAGCAACATGTATCTATCATATACCAACAATAATGAACACTAAAAGCATGATTTCCAACACATTTAATCAATTTCTAATCAATTTGACACAATATGGGTTTTACTAAATATTTTCATTTCAATCCAACAAACACCACAAATACTCATACATAATCATACACAATCATACACAATCATACAATAATTGAGTTTCGCACCCTTACCCGATTAAATCGATTCTAGAAGTTGATTTTTCTTGATTTCCCAAGCTTTTCTCACTATTTCTCTTCTTCTTCTCTTTTCTCTCCTTTTTCTTTCTTCTCCCTTTCTTTCTTTCTATTTTTCTCTCTTCTATTTTCTATTTTCTTACTTAATGAAAAATATCCTAAAATGACCAAAATACCCCCACACTCAAATATCTCGCAAACGATCCCAAAACCCGATAAAATATCAAAACATTGAAAAATAACATATTTTCAGATAAAAGTCGAAAATAAAATAAAATAATAATAAAATAATCAAACGACTCGATTAAATAAAACTCACACAAAAACTGGGTCGTTACAACTCTCCCCCACTTAGAAATTTTCGTCCTCGAAAATATTACCTGAGATGAACAACTCTGGATACGACTCCCGCATCCGACTCTCCAACTCCCAAGTCAAATTGCCCTCAGCAGTGCCTCCCCACGCCACCTTCACAAGTGCAATATCCTTGCCCCTCAACCGCTTCACTTCGCGATCCAAAATCCTAACTGGTACTGCCTCGACCGTAAGGTTCTCCCTTACTTCGACCTTATCCATCAGAATCACATGCGACGGATCTGGAACATACTTCTGAAGCTGTGAAACATGAAACACATCGTGCAAATTCGACATATTCGGCGGCAATGCCACCCTATAAGCCACAGCACCCACTCTCGCGGATATCTGGTAAAGACCAATAAACCGAGAAGTAAGTTTCTTCGATTTCAATGCACGAATAAACTTCATTTTCTCCGTCGTCTGTTGCACCAATTCTGGCCCAACCACCGTTCGCACACTAGATTCGTGCCAACACAACGGTGTCTGACACCTTCGTCTATACAATACTTCAAACGCTGTCATTCCAATACTAGAATGAAAACTGTTATTATACGTAAACTCAATCAATGCAAGATAACTATCCCACGCACCACCTTGTTCCAAAACACAAGCTCTCAACAAATCCTCCAAAGACTGAATCGTCCTCTCCGTCTGACTATCCGTCTGCGGATGATAAGCCGAACTCAATCTCAATTTAGAACCCAACGCCTTCTGTAAACTTTCCCAAAATCTCGATGTAAATCTAGGATCTCGATCAGAAGCAATACTCAATGGAACCCCATGTAATTTCACAATCACACTGATGTAAATCTCAGCTAACCGCTCCAAAGTAAAACTGATATCAATCGGAATAAAATGAGCCGATATAGTCAGCCTATCAACAACCACCCAAATAGCATTATGCCCTCGCTGAGTATTCGGTAACCCTGTTACAAAATCCATGGAAATACTATCCCATTTCCATTCAGGAATATCCAACGGTTGCAACAAACCACTAGGCCTCAGATGTTCCACCTTCGATTTTTGACAAGTCAAACATGCATAAACAAACTGAGCCACATCTCTTTTCAATCCAGACCACCAGAAAATCTTCTTCAAATCTTGGTACATCTTATTCGCTCCCGGATGTATACTCAAATTACTCCGGTGTCCTTCCTCCAAAATCATCTTTTTCAACTCTGCATCATCTGGAATACAAATCCTTCTTCGAAATCTCAAAACACCATTAACATCCACTTGAAAATCACTATTCGCATCTTTTCCTCCAACCAACATCAAATCCACAAGTTTCACATCCAACTTTTGCTTCTCACAAACAGTCATCAGAAAATCATTAGTAATCGTTAGCATACCAAGCCTAACGCTATCCGACGTCACTTCACAAACCAAACTCAAATCTCTAAACGATTCCAAAAGTTCCCACTCCTTAACCATTAAAGCGGACATATGTAACGATTTTCGGCTCAATGCATCGGCTACCACATTAGCTTTACCAGGATGGTAATTCAAGCCAAAGTCGTAGTCTTTCAAGAATTCCAACCATCTACGTTGCCTCATATTTAGCTCTTTCTGATCAAACAAATATTTCAAACTTTTATGATCACTAAAGACTTTAAACCTTGCACCGTAGAGATAATGCCTCCAAATCTTCAACACAAACACCACAGCCGCTAACTCAAGATCATGAGTAGGATAATTTTTCTCATGAACTCTTAACTGGCTTGAAGCATAAGCCACCACCTTACCTTCTTGCATCAGAACACCACCTAGACCAATCAAAGAAGCATCACAATAAACCATAAATGGTTCATTAGGATTCGGCAAAATCAAGATTGGAGTTTTCGTCAATCTTCTCTTCAGCTCAGTAAAACTCTCCTCACACTGAATATCCCAAATGAACGCTTACCCTTTACAAGTCAACTGGGTCAAAGGAAGTGCTAGTTTCGAAAAACCTTCAATACACCTCCGATAATAACCAGCCAAACCCAAAAAGCTTCGAATTTCAGTAACAGATCTCGGAGCCTCCCATTGTAGAACTGCTTCTACTTCAGATGGATCCACAGCAATACCATTACCTGAAATTACGTGTCCAAGAAAACTCACCTCCGACAACCAGAATTCACACTTGGATAATTTAGCAAAAAGCTTCCTCTCCTTCAAAACCTGCAAAACAATACGCAAATGTTCTGTATGCTCCTCCTGAGACTTAGAATAAATTAAGATATCATCAATAAACACCACCACAAAATGATCCAGATGCTCGTGAAAAATACGATTCATGTACTCCATAAACACACCTGGCGCATTAGAAACCCCGAACGGCATCACAGAATATTCATAATGACCATATCGTGCTCTAAAAGCCGTCTTCTGAATGTCTTCCTCCTTCGCCCTTATTTGATGATACCCTGACCTCAAGTCAATCTTACTAAACACACACGCACCAACTAACTGATCCATCAGATCATCAATTCTTGGAAGAGGATATTTATTCTTGATCGTCACCTTATTCAACTGGCGATAATCAATACATAATCGCATACTGCCATCCTTCTTTTTCACCAATAACACTGGAGCACCCCAAGGAGAAACACTAGGCCTCACAAACCTCTTTTCCAACAACTCATTCAACTGTTTCTTTAACTCCACCAACTCAGATGCCGACATACGATAAGGTGCCATAGAAACGGGTCTAGTACCAGGAACCAGATCTATAGAAAACTCCACCTCTCTTTCTGGTGGCAAGTCCGAAATATCCTCAAGAAACACTTCCAGAAATTCACACACCACAGGAAATACATCAAGTGAAACTTGACTATCTACAGTTAAAGATGCAAACAAACCAAACAACTGAGCTTCATCCACCAAAAGTTTCTTCAACTCTTTGGTAGATAAGAAACTCGAGTCTTCGTCTTCCTCAAGAGAAGGAAACCGTACCAGCTTATGATAACAATCAATATGAACCCGATTGAATTGCAACCAATTCATACCCAGGACCACATTTAAACCCTCCAACGGCAAACACACCAAATCCATCTCAAAGTCTTTACCATAAATGGTCAAAGGACATCTTATACAAACCAAGGAAGTAGTTACTGACCCCATTGCTGGAGTATCAATAACCATTTCACCACCCATCACATACAACACAATATTCAAACGCTTCACGCACTCAGGCGAAATAAACGAATGAGTCGCTCCAGTATCAATAATAGCAACTAAAGGCGTACTATTAATAAAACAAGTACCTCTGATCAGACGATCTGCACTCGAAGTCTGAGTCCCCGATAATGCAAACACTTTCCCACTAGCTGGAGCTTGTTTCGGTTTCGGACACTTTGTACTAACATGTCCCAGCTCCCCACAATTAAAGCACTTCACCACGTTCTTCTTACAATCAGCTGCAATGTGTCCTATACCTCCACAGTTAGAACACTTTCTAAAATCTTTCCTGCACTCAAACTGACGATGCCCCACTTCACCACACCTATAACATCTCATAGGACCAGACGTTCCTCCTCCACTTGACCTTTTCTCAAAATTCCCTCTTTGTTTACCTTTATCAGCTGGTGTCACATACGGACCACCATTGAACTGTTGTTTCCCTTTCCTCTCGCTCACACTCTTGTAATGAGTAGAACGAGCCTTACTGTCTTCTTCATAAATCCTACAACAATCTACCAAATCAGAAAACCTCTGAATCCTCTGATATCCAATTGCCTGCTTTATCTCAGGACGCAAGCCATTCTCAAACTTTACACACTTAGAGAATTCAGCAGTCGCTTCAGCATAATGAGGATAAAACTGCACAAGTTCCACAAACTTAGCAGTATAATCAACAACAGACATATTACCTTGTTTTAGTTCCAGAAACTCAATTTCCTTCTTTCCTCTCACATCTTCAGGAAAATACCTCCTCAGAAACTCCATACTAAACACAGCCCAAGTAATCTCCTCCTCTGCAGCTTCCAACACACGACGAGTACTAACCCACCAGTCATCAGCTTCTTCCAATAACATGTGAGTACCCAGTCTCACCTTCTGACCTTCAGCACAATCCATCACTCGGAAAATCCTTTCAATCTCTTTCAGCCAAATCTGTGCACCATCCGGATCATATCTTCCTTTGAAGACAGGCGGTTTGTTCTTCCTGAACTCATCATTACCTGCAGCATGAGGTGCACCCTGCACAGCACGAGCCATAGCTTGCATAGCCGCAGCCAAAGCAGCATCATTCCTACCAGCCATATTCTGTTCATTTCCAATAACAGAAACTATGGTTAAACAAACAACTCATCCAACCATAACGACCAACAAGGACTGACACAACTGACACGGACTAACACAAACTGGCTTTGATACCACTTAATGTAACACCCCCAATCTATACCCCCAATTAATAAAAACAGTAAAAGAAAATTCAAAATTTCGTCAGAGTATATTTAAATTATCATGGCATAGACCGAGGGGTCACATCAAATTGAAACAATTCATACAACACCTGCTCATAAAGATATGCAACAGTGGGGTAGCTATCAACAGAGGAACTCAGTTCCTTACACCCACATTTCAGAATTTAGAATAAAAGCGGAAAATCTAAAACTGAATAACATACATATATATCACATGAAGGTTTGTCATACATCGAGTTGTACATGCACAAGCCAAGAGATATACATACAGAATACACAATAATCACTAACGGCCTCCCTAACTACCCGGTGTCACATATCAGAGCCGTTCGACAAAAGAATGAGGACGCAAAGCTTCACAAAAATATCTCCAGCAACTCTAATCTGCAATGCCTCATAGAGCATTATAAAACAGCAGAAGGGTGAGAAAAACAACCATAATATAATTGCATACAATCATATATATAACACGAAAATACACATATATACAATTCTCACCACAACTCACGCCATAATGCAAACACAAGGCATTACAAGGAATAATTCACATGTCCATCACCAACACATATCCATATATCAATTCATCCATAATTCCACACATAAAGCAACCATAATGATTTATGCAATGCAAGAGACCGACACAATGACTCTATACATATGCACATGCGGTACCGACTTCCATTGTTTCTCATCACTAGTTCACTCAGGAACTCTACTGAAATCATCGCTCGTTACATCACTGTAACTCCCCGTCGGGCATACGATGTTCCCCATCGCTCACACCTCTTTGTATAAGGCACACAACGTTTATGGATCGCTCACACCTCTTTGTATAAGGCACACGACCCGATCGCTCACACCCCACATGGGCACACGATCGTCTATAATCATCGCTCACACCTCTTTGTATAAGGCACACGACATTATAGCGAATTCCCTCTGGAATCCAAACCGTCACTCAGGACGTCTCAACAATGCATATCATGATGCTTGGCATACAATGACCCGTGATATTTAATATGCACACATAAATACATTCATTTACATCGACAAAATCACACTTTGCACTTATGCCCAAAACAATGCATTTAATTTCCATACGGCCACAAATCATCACAACCCCATCTAAACACATACATTTACCTCATACAACAGCACCTTGCATAATACACATCAATTACGCACAGTTATAATGACAAAAGTCGACGACCGACACTATTCCCGATTTTCCGACATAATTAAATCGGCTAACAATTTCCACACCATCATAATAAGAAAGTACAGTTCAATAGCTACACAACGATACCAAGAATGTAAAAATCGGACAAACGGAACTCAAGTTACGAAAGAAAACGAAAAACGATATTTTGAAAAGTCCCATTTTGCAATTGTCCTGTCCATACGCGTATTACCCTGATCCATACGCGTATGAGCAGAGACTCATTTTCCCCAAAGTTCACGTGTAAAAGTTCGTACGCTTAATGCCCAACCTCGTACGCGTATTGCCCTGAAATGCTACGCGTATCATACGCAAATGGGCAGATGACCGAGCAAAATAACATTCCATACGCGTATTGGCCCATGACTCGCCCTCCATACGCATATTGCCAAGGTCCATACGCGTATGAACATGCCCCATACGCGTATGACCTGGAAAAACCAGAAAAATTTCTGCAGAACGAAGTTCTGCGTTTTCTAACCAAAAATCCTCCAATTTTCACCTACACCCAGAAAAATTACCAATACAATGCATAACAACATGTATCTATCATATACCAACAATAATGAACACTAAAAGCATGATTTCCAACACATTTAATCAATTTCTAATCAATTTGACACAATATGGGTTTTACTAAATATTTTCATTTCAATCCAACAAACACCACAAATACTCATACATAATCATACACAATCATACAATAATTGAGTTTCGCACCCTTACCCGATTAAATCGATTCTAGAAGTTGATTTTTCTTGATTTCCTAAGCTTTTCTCACTATTTCTCTTCTTCTTCTCTTTTCTCTCCTTTTTCTTTCTTCTCCCTTTCTTTCTTTCTATTTTTCTCTCTTCTATTTTCTATTTTCTTACTTAATGAAAAATATCCTAAAATGACCAAAATACCCCCACACTCAAATATCTCGCAAACGATCCCAAAACCCGATAAAATATCACAACATTGAAAAATAACATATTTTCAGATAAAAGTCGAAAATAAAATAAAATAATAATAAAATAATCAAACGACTCGATTAAATAAAACTCACACAAAAACTGGGTCGTTACAACAGAGATCTAAACAAGGCAAGTCCGAAGGACGACTTTCCTTTACCACACATTGACATGCTGGTTGACAGTGCAACAAAGTTCAAAGTGTTCTCCTTCATGGATGGATTTTCGGGCTATAATTAGATAAAAATGGAGTTGAAAGACATGGAGAAAACTTCGTTCATTACCCCATGGGGAACTTTTTGTTACAAGGTAATGTCGTTCGGGTTGAAGAACGTCGGGGCAACCTATCAGAGGGCCATGACTACTCTTTTTCATGACATGATACACAAGGAAATCGAGGTATATGTCGATGACATGATTGCCAAATCTAAAACAAAAGAGGAGCATGTGACCCACCTGTCAGAACTATTCGAGTGGTTGAGGAAGTATAAACTCCGCCTGAATCCCAACAAGTGCACCTTCGGCATCCGTTCAGGGAAACTCTTAGGGTTCATCGTCAGCCAAAAAGGAATTGAGGTTGATCCTGACAAGGTCAAGGCCATTCAAGAAATGCCTTCTTCAAAGACTGAAAACAAGTCAAGGGATTCCTGGGACGTTTGAACTACATTTCCAGATTTATATTCCTCATGACCGCGACATGCGCGCCGATCTACAAATTACTCAAAAAGAATCAGGACTGCGTTTGGACAGAAGATTGCCAAACCGCATTCGACAGTATCAAGAAATATCGGTTGAACCCACCAATTCTATCACCTCTAGTGGAAGAAAGACCACTGATCATCTACCTCACAGTCTTGGAAGACTCCATGGGATGTGTACTTGGCCAACAAGATGAAACCAAAAGGAAAGAGTCTGCCATTTACTATTTGAGCAAGAAATTCACAGACTGCGAGACTCGGTATACTATGCTTGAGAAAACTTGTTGTGCTCTGGCTTGGGCAGCCAAACATCTTCGCTAGTATATGATTCGTTACACTACTTGGTTAACCTCCAAAATGGATCCAATCAAGTATGTCTTCGAAAAGCCTGCTCTCACGGGAAGGATTGCTCATTGGCAGATGTTGTTATCAGAATACGACATCGAGTACCACGCTCAGAAATCCGTAAAAGGAAGTGTATTAGTCGATCATTTGGCTCATCAACCGATTGACGATTAGGAATCAATCGGGTTTTACTTCCTAGACGAAGATGTCATGTACTTGAAGATGAAAGATTGCGATGAACCGCTACCCAGTGAAGGGCCAGAACCAGGTTCCCAATGGGGACTAATTTTTGACGGAGCTGTCAACCATTATGGAAACAGAATTGGGGCAATCATCATAACACCTCAAGGTACCCACATTCCTTTCACTGCCAGACTGACATTCAAGTGTACAAATAATGAGGCCGAATACGAAGCTTGTATCATGGGTCTCGAAGAAGCGATCGATTTAAGGATCAAAAACTTGGATGTATATGGCGACTCAGCCCTGGTTATCAATCAGATCAAAGGAGATTGGAACATATACCAATCAGGATTGATTCCTTACAAAGACTATGCGAGAAGTTTGTTACCCTTCTTTAACAGAATTCAGTTTCATCATATCCCTCGCGAGGAGAATAACATGGTTGATGCATTAGCCACTCTCTCCTCCATGATTAGTGTAGGTCAATGGAACGACTTACCTAAGATTAACATAATGCGCCTTGAACGGCCCGCTTACATCTTCACGATTGAAGCAGTCATAGACGACAAAACTTGGTACCACGACATAAAATGCTTCCTTCAGAAACAAGAGTACCCACCTGGGCATCCAGAAAGGATAGAAAGACCCTTAGAAGGCTGGCAGGCAGTTTCTTCCTGAGCGGTGATACACTCTATAAGCGGAATTTTGACATGGTCTTGCTCCGATGCGTAGACAGACTAGAGGCAGACATACTGATAAAAGAAATTCATGAAGGATCCTTTGGCACTCATGCCAACGGACACACAATGGCGAGAAAAATTCTGAGAGCAGGGTACTACTGGTTGACCATGGTATCTGAATGCTACAAGTAAATGAGGAGGTGTTATAAGTGTCAGATATACTCAGACAAAATCCCTGTACCGCCAACGCATCTCAAAGTTCTCTCTTCCCCATGGCCTTTTTCTATATGGGGAATCGACATGATTGGCATGGTTGAACCCAAGGCATCGAACGGACATCGGTTTATCCTGGTAGCCATTGACTACTTCACCAAGTGGGTCGAAGCAGCATCATACGCCAATGTAACCCGACAAGTGGTGGTCCATTTTATAAAAAACAATCTCATATGCCGTTATGGTGTTCCAAGCCAGATCATTACGGATAATGGACCTAACTTGAACAACAAGATGATGAAAGAGTTGTGCGCTGAGTTCAAGATCGAACACCATAACTCATCTCCCTACCGACCTAAGATGAATGGAGCGATAGAAGCGGCTAACAAGAACATCAAGAAGATTTTTCAAAAGATGGTTGTAACCTACAAAGACTGGCACGAGATGCTACCCTTTACACTTCACAGTTATCGCACATTTGTCTGTACTTCCACAGGGGCAACCCCTTTCTCTCTAGTATATGGCATGGAAGAAGTGCTCCCCATAGAGGTAGAGATCCCATCAATCCAGGTATTAATGGAAGCTAAGCTAACAGAGGCTGAATGGTGTCAAAGTCGGCACGAGGAACTGAATCTGATCGAAGACAAGCGAATAACGGCTTTATGCCACGGTCAGTTGTATTAGCAAAGAATGAAGAAGACGTTCGACAAAAAGTTCCGACCCCGCATCTTCAGGAAAGGAGACCTTGTGCTCAAAAAGATACAATCATTTCTCACTGATTCTCGGGGAAAATGGACTCCGAATTATGACGGCCCATATGTGGTCAAGAAAGCTTTCTCAGGAGGTGCCTTGAGACTCACAACTATGGATGGAGTGGAATTCGCCTACCCCACAAATGTTGACGTTGTCAAGAAATACTTTGCCTAAATAAAAAAAACAATGTCTCGGTGGATTAAAAACCCGAAAGGGCGGTCCAGGCAAAAATTAGAGGCATAATCAAAAATCATCCTGGTGGATTGGAAATCTCAGAGTACAATCCAGGCAAAAGTTAGGGATAATGGCAAGTAACTATGTCTAACAAAGGAGCAAGTCCCTCAGCAGCAGTTACACCATCCGAGAAAAACTCCAGTCAAGGTCATCTTCGACAGAAGCTCAGGATGTCCAAAATTCAAAGTTGGCAGAAGGATAACGGTCGTTATGTTTCAATGTAGCCCTTTTCCCTTAAATTACCATTTTCTAGACTTTGTAAATACTCTATGGAATCACGCGTTTGGGTGATTTCCATCCTATCAATAAAATTTGAGCCCTTGTGCTTTTGTTTGCAATTCTTATTTGTTTTAGCTTTACAGAACGACGTTTTAACATGATTAACGATTCTTGAAATAAAACAAAAATGAATTTACTTGTCAAACTTTTTCTGCTTTTAAAATAAAGATGGCAATTTCTTTTGACTGTTGAACATCGAAAGAACATCGACCGCTTCTCCAGAAGTAATCAAACCTCAAAGTGCAGGATCAAAGTACTCCTTCTTAATCAGTACGCCTGAACGAAGGATCAACTGCGTCAGAGACCGTGTTTCATCTGACACCCCCGGCAGAGTTCTTATCTCCTAAGCCCGACCAAGGGTGTTCCCTACGGGGACTACTTCTCCAAAGCAAGGCAGAATTGCTATTTTGAACCCAGTGGTACCTCTTCGTCCCCCGCGGTGGCCGAGTATCCAGTCGTGTTCATCTACTAGTCTATATGTCATGTCAGTTTCGTCAGCATATACATACATACATCATGCATTATTGATTTGCATTCACATTCATATTGCATCACTATCACTCTGGTCAGTCTTATCCCCAAGTGATAAAAGTCCTCTCAATCGAGTTGTCAGTTCTTTCCTCGTCAGGAAGTGAACCATCTAAACGATCTCTCCTGCAGTTTATTTCTGGATTGAAGTTGGTCCCTTGACCACTTTGATAACTTGAACCTCTGAAAATCAAAAAGGCATTCGATAAATATCACTCTTCGCCATTGAAGATGATATCCTCGCTTTCCCGAATTAAGGAAAATCCCCAGAGAAAGCCTCTTAATCAAAGATTCGGAAATACAGCAGTTTTTCTCTAAAAAATCCGCTGACGAAAAGGTCATCAGCACCTCAAAATTGGATCACATCATATGGCATTTCTCCGAGAAGATCCTGAGAAAAGTATGATGTAACACCCCAAGCGACAGCAGTCTCTCAAGAGACCTGATTTCCCCAGTAGAGTCGACAAATGGCGTCTCCAACAGATAATTTATTACACCTTTACAACTCAGACGACTGGGTTCCCCAGCGACTCTGACATCAAATTTTTTCTATCAAATGGCATCTCCCCAGGAAAATTCGGCGAGAAGTTTGAGGAAAACCGCTACGAATAGCGTCCCTTGTCAAGAAAGTTTATTGACAAAAGAAACTGAGACCAGTTCCTTGGTAGGAAACCAGGATCGAGGGGAGGTTTATTTCAGAAACTGAGACCAGTTCCTTGGTAGGAAACCAGGATCGAGGGGAAGTTTATTTCAGCAACTAAGACCAGTTCCTTGGTAAGAAACCAGGATCGAGGGGAAGTTCATTTCAGAAACTAAGACCAGTTCCTTGGTAGGAAACCAGGATCGAGGGGAAGTTTACCTTTTCTAAGCGCCATCGCTTAGCAAAAGAAGATGAATGCGTAAGCTATCATTCATAACCACTATCAAAACTTCGGGTATTCCGATATTTAATCATCTTGCACCCCGAATGCCCGAATACCTTAGTCATTCACACCTTCGGGTCCAAGAAGATTAAATAGGGGCATCTGTCATACCCCAAATTTTGACCACTAAGATTTCCCATCATTGTGCAAATCATCATCACAATATGGATGGACCATCATACCTCATTAGTCTCCCCAAAGATGGGTGAGCATCCACTACAATCAGACTTACGGTTTCAAGCCCTCTCAGAGCTCTTAGACAAAGGATCAATCAAGGAATGACATGATCTTCAACTTGTCTAACCTCTCAAACACCCAAAATGGATCAAGAGGACTCCCACATCAAGAATCAAGCACAAGGCTACAACATTCCAAGTGGATCAAGCCTCAAGATCGCCAGTGTCGCCAAATTAGGGTTTTGGTCGACCAAGGCCTTCAGATGGAAATTTTCCTCTGGGCATGAGACAATGCTTCAAAGCACAACCCAAAATACTCTAAGGGACATCCTAAACCCAATCATCAAGTCAATTTAGCCTCAGGGGATGCATTCACCAAAAAAATCAGGAATTAAGGTTTCTTGACCTAATTCACCCCTAAGTTGACTTTTGGGACAAAACATGAGCTAAGACCTCAAGACATGGTTTGAGGGTCTCTAATAAACCACATTGATCCATTTACAACAATGGATTAATCCAAGAAGCTTGATTCACAAGTTTCAAGTGCATCAGAGCCACAGTTAGGGTTTCATAGAAAAAGTCAACTGTGCCTTTGACTGTTGACCAGGACATGCTCCCAAACCATGTGACATGATTCAATACACCGTATAACACCTATGAAATCAATCCATCAAGTTTGATTTAGGTCAAGGACTTGAATTCATAGAGGATCGCACAGTTTGGAATTTATCTGATAAAAAGTCAACTGTGCCCAAAATTCAAAGTTTGACTTTTTGATTTTTTGATCAATTATGGTTCCCTAACCCTAAAATGATGTTAATGTGTGATTGGAATCATCATTCATCAAGAAAAATCAAGAAAAGTGGGATAACTTGTAAAAGGGGTAACCATAAAAAACGTAGAAATTTTCTAAGTTATGGAACAAAGTGGCTAGGGTACCAACTTCCAAGGATCATAACTTGAGATCCAAGCAACCATTTTGGTTGATCCAAAGATGGATTTGTAGATCTCATGGCATACTTTAAAAGTGTCAACTACACCTCATTCCAATTCATCATGGATTTTGAGTTATGGTTGGATCAAAATGGCAGAAAACATGAAATGTCACTTTTTCCAACACTTAGTGAAATCTTCACTAAGTCAGAATCTGTTTCACTTTTTCCAAAATGTGGGGGCATTTTTCACTTGGATCCAAAAATTGTCAAGACAAACTATGATCACACAAATGTTGTATCATATGAGAGCTTTTCAAAATGGCCAAGAACCCCATGAAATTCCATTTGAGCTAGGAGTTATGACAACTGCAACATGCCTTGCTGCAACTGTTATGGCAAGGCAGAATTTTGCACTTTTGCTCAATTTGGCAAGATCAGATAATTCCAAGTCTCGTCATCATTTTGGACACATCTAAGGATCAAATCCAAGGGGGATGATCTGATCTCCATGCCTCCAAAGTCTTTGGAACTAAAAATAGCATGCCAAACCTAAAAAACCCTAAAGAGGGGACAAGACTCCAATTTTGTTTTGGAGCATTCAATGGATACACCAAGGTGGCATGTACTGATCCATTTCCAACTGAATGAGACAAGGATGATCTCTGAACTAGGGAACCAAAGGCATGTGCTCTAACCTCTAGTCAATGGCTAGAGGAGACTTGGATTCCTATTGATCAACATTTACCAAACCTCTGCAGCAGTTGCCATTCACTATTGCAGCCAAAACAAACTTGCTCTACTATAAATAGAGCTCATTTGTGCTCAGTTTAAGTACACCAAAGCACTACAACACTTGCTTTCCTCAAAATCTCTTTCTCTAAGCAAAAATGGTAACTCTGAGTTTTTGAGTTAGAGAGCAATTCCACCACAGCTCATGATCCAAACACATCCAATATGTCATATCTAAGCTGTCCAAACTCTCACAAGTGACCTGTAACACCAAAATCATAAAGTCCCCTCTCAAAACCTCAAAATAGAACTTTTTGCACTTTTCAAGCCATGTCTTGATTCAGTCACTTTCAAAACCAGATAAAGCCTGAAACACACTCCAAATATCATCCTTGAACTGTCCCAAATGGTTCCCCACATCTGGAACACCATTTGAGAGAGGTGCTATTTTGGTCACTTTTGCCCCTTTTGCAAGAAAGTGCCAGTTTCCGTTCCCGAGGTTTCCAACTGTTTCCAATCATCCTAAAAGCTTCCAAGGGATCATTTGAGGGTGTCCGAAGCATCAAATCATTTCTGGAACAAAGCACTTGACAGATTGCGCAAAAAGCTCCTGAAGAGGTAAGCATCTCAACTTGAACTCTTTAAAATATGCATTGCTTTGAGGTCCACTGATCATGCACATCTTCTACATGTTATATGTGTTGTGTTTGAACCAATTTATCATGTAATTCATGCATGCAACAAGAGGTAGCACAGAAAATGCAAATTATGGCCTATTTCAAAACCACTATCGGATTTTGAGGAGGATTTATTTTCTGAAAAAACTACCACCGCCATTGGATTCCTTGTGAAATTCTAAGCAAGATAGACCTAAATTTTGTCCCAATCCATGGAGAAATGAGAAAGTTACAAGCTTCACGTTTTTGGCCAAAACCTTGCCTTGCCTTGCCTTGGCCAGGCCAAAAACAAGGCTAGCCTTGTATATTTGTGGGTGGGGTTTGATACACGGATGTATCACCACCCCATTGGTAAAGGGCGTGCACTGCACACAAGAGGTCTGAGGTTCGAATACCCCTCACCCCAGATCCTCTTTTTTATCACTTTTTCCTATTTTTATTATTTTTCTTATTATTTTTAATGATTTGAAAAATTAATAACTCCTTCAATTTTAATTATTTTTTATTGGTTCTTTTTGTAAAAAATCACAAAAATGTTGAAATATTTTATTCCACAAAAAAATCAATTTTATATTATTTATTTAATATAGTTGGTATTTTTATGAATAAATTCATTTTTAATTATTTTTAAACATTTTAAAAGTGAATATTCATCTTGAAAATCAAACCCAAATGAGTTTTAATTCACCTTGTGATTAAAACCTCATTTTTCAAACCTTAACCAAAAATCACAAGTTGTTTATTCCAGCTTATTTGGTGTTTTGTCATTTTTTTTTTATTTTCTTTGAGAATTTACGTTTAAAATGATAAAATTAGGGTTTTGATTGATTACACCCTCATCAATCATTTTCAATCACTCATGGGCCTCTATTAGAGTGTAAGACCCATCCCCTTTGTAAATACACCACTTTTTGGGCCTCAGTATATTGTATAAGTCCCGATACCGTAAAAAAGTTCGACACGATCGTCGCCTTTTTAACAAAAATCAATTGGGCTTCTCCTTGAGCTATAAGACCCGTCTTTATTCATTTTCAAGCTCTTTGGGCGTCTAATACAGTGTAAGACCCAATCCCCTTTTAACCTAAACAATTTGGGCCTCAGATATTGTATAAGTCCCTCTGCGTTAAAAGAAAAATCTCGGCGTAATCGCCAGTTCAAAAATCAAATAACTTGGGCCTCTCCTTGAGCTGTAATCCCCAACAATCTTTTCAAAGCACTTTCTCCTTTGATTTTGAATTCAAATATATATTGTTATCAAAACTTTCTTTGTTGAACAACTAACAAAATAGCATGAAAGCTCTACAACGGGTAAGTGTTTATCCGCTTTCATTTACCGCTTTCATCTGTATATACTTGTCACATATCCACTATGTAATACTAGTATAGTTATTTAGAGTTTTCCCCGGTAACTACGTCTAGCACTAGGTAAAGCCTTGTTGGTCACTCTTAAATACAAACAAAACTAGATCCCCCGTAGGATTCCAGATACAGTCTTCCCTTCTCTTGGGGTTAAACAATATGGAACAAAGAGAAAGGCAGTATTCTCGGTGAACCTTTTCTCAGACGGTCACCCTTAGAAATTGTCAAAGAAACCCTAACTCCCCAGAGATGATATTTTCTCCGTGAATGTCATCTCTTGAGTTTCTTCCAAATTCTCGAACTTTCCTGGAATGATCTCTTCTTTGCGAATTGTATTTCTTGAACTTCTCTTGGTTTAGGGACCCACAGGCTTCCTAAAAGCATCCCCGCCTCCTCTTGGCGTTATACAAGGACCTTTCGGCTTCTTGGAAGTTCTCATGCCTTCTATTGGGCTTAATACAAGGACCCTGACGACCTCTTAAAGGTATAACAAATAACTTAGTCATCCTTTGCTAGAGCAGTCTTTCCAGCGTCAAAACTCTGGCCATTTTAGGGTTGATACTCATCCCTTAATGCCCGTGCCTCCTCTTGGGCATCATACAAAAGATAAAACTCTAGACTTGGACAGTCTAAAACTCTTGAGTCTCAAAGACATTCTCAAGTTCCTTTCAAACATAGGAAAAAACACCGATCAATCTGGATCAATCTCCAGCAGAAACCCGGTCTCTCTCATGAGAGTTCCGCACACTTGGACTCGCTTCAGGATCTCAATAATCCTTAGCAGTAAGACAGCCTCCTCTTGGGCTTTGTACAAATGATTCTCCCCAGCGGAGCTAACCTTTTCAGACTCTCTTGTTGAGTCAACCACTTTTATCCTTCGTCTTGGGCTTTGTACAAGACATATAAAACACTCTCTTGTTGAGTATAAAACACTCTCTTGTTGAGTATAAAAGACTCTCTTGTTGAGTAAACCACTTTTAGCCTCCGTCCTGGGCTTTGTACAAGACATATAAAACACTCTCTTGTTGAGTATAAAAGACTCTCTTGTTGAGTCAACCACTTTTAGCCTCCGTCTTGGGCTTTGTACAAGACATATAAAACACTCTCTTGTTGAGTATAAAAGACTCTCTTGTTGAGTCGATCCCCTTTTAGCCTCTATCTCGGGCTTCGTACGAGACAGCAAAACACTCTCTTGTTGAGAATAAAATACTCTCTTATTGAGTCAAACAACCTTCAGACTCTCTTGTTGAGTCAATCACCTGTTCAAGACTCTCTTGTCGAGTCAACCTTTTTAGCACCTGTCTTGGGCTTTATACAGGACAGGTAAAAGTACTCTCTTGTTGAGTCAAACACTTTCAGCCTCCAACTTGGGCTTTATACAAGATACATTCTCCCGAACGGAGTCAAAATCCCTTTTAGCCTCAATCTTGGGCTTTGTACAAGATAGGAAGAACATTTTCTCCAGAAAAGTCAAACTTCCCGCCTCCTCTTAGGCTTTGTATAAAGAAACCCCCGGTTGATTCAATCAACCTTTTAGCATCAAATTTGTGCCTTGCTCATAGTATACAAACATCAACAACTCCTCTTTAGAGATGAAAAATTCTCTCCCAGTCAAACCTTTAGCTTCACATATTTCACTTTGAACAAGATACAAACCACCTTTAGCTTCATGTCTTGGGCTTTGAACAAGACACCAAAACAACCTTTTTCCTCCCATAGAATAGGAGGAACTACGATCGCTCTGATTTCCCTGTTTCGTTAAACGGGAATACGTAGGCATAAGATTGCAAAATCTTAGCGAGCATACTAACCAAAAAACCCAAAATCCAGTACCTTCATACATCCCTCAAAAGCATCAGACCTAACACCTTAACAGAAACCTAGCCAATAGTCTAGACACTGTTTCTAAGAAAATATCCCTAAAGACAAACCCCCATTTGGATAGCATCTGTAAACCAACAGTTTTGACTGTTTAACCTCAGTATGCAAGCAAGGTTAATTGGAAACATCTATTTCCCTTCCTTAATCAAATCAACAGGATAAAAAATGAATCGAACTGTAGTACCAAAGTGATAGTGATCGAAACCACAAAAATCGCGCTACAGTAAGGCATTCAAATCCTTTTGTTTTTCACTAGTAGTTGTCGTTGGTCTCAATTTCTTAGGAAAACTTCTAAGGATTTTCTTGACATGACCTATAGTATTACAAGGTTTGCTCAAAATTTTAAGTCTTGAAACTAAAGGTTGAAATTTAGAAACTTCTTTAATCTTTGTGAGGGTTACCCAACTAAGAGAGTGCACTTTCCTTTTACTGCCATTTTCATCGTTTTGGTGCTTATATATTTTTGCTCTCAATTACATATGAATCAAGAATTGTAAGATTGTCAAAATAAACTACTCGAGAAGTATTTCTTAGAATTGGAGTACTATAGGAAAAAATACATGTTAGACTCATATCCTACTCGAGAAACTTAGGGTGTTCGGGTAGTACCGATTTTATCAACGTTCCTAGGGTCCCTAAACTTAGTCTATTATCCCTTTAAACCTCTATACTTTCTTAAATTTTTCTCAAACTCAAAAAAAATATTGAATTTTTTTTGACAACTCAAATTTTGGGGGAAATCTAATAATGATACACGCAATCATATAAACAAACTATCGTAAACAGCACAAAACAACACGTAGTAAATAGAAATCAAAATATGAATATAAAAATAGAAATAGGGAAATATCCCCCAAAGTGAGTCGCCGGTTAATCTAGATTAATGGATTTGAAAGGCCATTAAGCCTTATGTTCTAACTCTACCGGCAGGTGACATGGCTTTCCATATATTAGCTTAAATGGGTCATAAAAATAGAAGTTTTATATGCAGTCCAGTATGACCAAAGTGAGTCATCGAGCTTAAAGCACTAATCTTTCCTAGAAAGAGAGATCATCTTCGCTAAAAATGGCTTTTATTTCTCTATTAGAAACCTCAACTTGACCACTTGTTGGCGGATGGTAGGTGTAGCACCCCAAAATTTGCTCTTCTTGTTTTTAGCTAACTGGCTTATGTTCCTTTGAATTTCTTGCATTAGCATTTGGGCAAAGCATTGGTTCTTAGCATGGAATCAATGTACTTGGTTCATCTCAAAGGAGTCTCAAGCCTCAAGGTGGTTTGAGGGGTTCATCATATCTTCATAAGATCAAGAGTGGCAAGAGTTTTCAACTGAATCTTTCCCTCCTAACCAGAGGGACCAAATTAGGGTTTTTGACCCAAAGGACTTCTTGAAGGGCTTTGTGGATTCAAGCATGATCTCATGGTTTCCATTTGATCACAAACACTCATAGAGGAAGGCTTGGCTAGTGGTTCATTGTGGAAGATGATCAGTGGATCAGTTACTTGTGAAGTAAGCAAAAGTCAATTGTAAGGAGGAAAGTCAACCATGGAATTTTGAGGTCCTCTTCATGATTTTTAAGGTCTTATGCCCTCATATGGTCCTCAAATGTCAAGATTCATGTCATTCATCAAGAATCAAGAGTTTGTGCAAAAGTTACTAAATATGGAAATGACCTATAATTTGAAACTTTCCATTTTTGGCAGTTTTTCCACCATATTCAACTTGACTTTTCATCATCAAGGAAGCTTCAAATGAATTTTCCTCAAACATGAAAGTTGAAGATCTTTCTCTCCCATTTCCAAAAAGTAATATATTGTCTCCATACCATTTGTGGTTCTCAAGTTATGATCAAAAGAAGCCAAGGTGTTTTTTAAGGTTTTCACATGTATCCATTTTTCCACCTTTTGCATTTTGGCTCAAAATGACTTGTAATGACCTCTAATGCTTCAAGTCACATTTCCATATTCAAGTACACTCCATGAGGATCATTTTTAACCCTTGGATCAAGTGGATACGCGCTATGTTTCTCACTTATTTCACAAATGCATTTTTGCAAGATGAATAAAATCTCATAAATCAAGCATCCACAAGGCCCAATTTCAATTCATTTGTGATCAGCAAGTGAAATGTGAGTGAATCATGCTGATTTCATGACCCATGCACGTGTGGATTTTTTGGTGCATCACAACTTGCATTTTTGCAAATTACTTCCATTAGCCTTAATCAAGGAATTAATGAAACCCTAATCATGCCCAGAGATCTAACCAAGTCTATTTAAGAAGGATCACACGTTCATTTCACCCTCATGCACCCTCATTTGCTCAGAATTCCATTTTTCACCCACACTTTCTCTCCTTCAAAACTCTCTCCTCTTAAGTGTTTCTGAATATTTTTCTTCATATTCTTGATCTACACACTCCATAGAACAAGAATCAACCATCATTTGAAGCTCTAAGCAAGGTTTTCACCATATACGAATTTGAGGTGCTCACTTTCAAAATCCAAGATCCAGCCAGATTCAAGCCTCTATTTGCATTTATTTTGCAAATAGAGCTCAAAAGAGGATGATCTGCACTCTTACACTGGGTTTCTAGGAGTATTTTTGCTAGTTTCAAGTTTCAGGTGAGTTGGATTTCATGATCTCATAACTTGTTTTTATGGTGTGCATTTTGTTCCTCGTGACTTGATGATGATTCTGATATGATTTGTTGTGAATTTGAAAGTGTATTATGGCTGTATTTTGGATCTGAAGTTTTTAGATCCAAACTTCTTTTCTTCGATTTGGCTTGTGTGTTTATTGTTTGACGAAATGAATTGTATATTCTGAATCCTTGTGAAAATCTGAGTGGAATGATGTACTCATGTGTGATTTCTGGAGAATTTTGGTTTGGTGCTCGCCGGAGAAGGTGACCGGAGCTAGGGCTCCGACACCTGGTTCATTTGCAGGTCGCCTGAAGGATGGAGGTTGAAGATGCAATCACAGCCGTTGATGGTCCAGATCTGGTGGTCCACGTTCAGCCACGTCTTTTAAAATCTGTTTTTTATTTTATTGATTGCGTGTTGTTGATTCATGCTAGTTATCATGTGCATGCTAATCTGAACCACTCATCATGTTTACTTGTGGGTTTGATTGACTGATCTGGAACATTGATTTGATCTAATGGTTTGTGATTTGCCAATGCATTAAAAATATCATGTGCTTCCCACGTGTTTTTATTTTAATTTCTGATGATTGGATATACGCGCGTGTACGTTGTTACCATGTACTTTTGATCCTAAGCGTTGATCTTGATTACCTTTGGGTTTGGTTGATTGATTGTAATGCGTGAGATTGATCCAAGGGCGTGTGTGAGTCAATCATGTTGACTGTTTCTTTTTTTGTTGGACTGTGCGTATTTTTTTTATTTGTGTGGCTTGGGCTTACTATCCAACCCCCCTGTTCAGCCCATTTGATGTTTTCAACGTGGATTTGTTGCTTGTTGCACCCCTGGGTTTCATTTCATTCTTTTTTTATTTTATTTTTTGCATAGTTTTGCATTTTAATTTTTAAAAATAATTTTAAGCATCCAAAAATTATAAAAAAAATCATGGATCATCTTTGGCATTTTATAAAATTTTGGAAAATTTTATTTTCCATTTTTATTTTATTTTGTGCATCTGAATTAATTGTTTGTTTAATTTATTTGTGAATTGCTTCAATTGTGCACACATTGCCTTGTGGATTTTTGTTCTCATCATTGGTACATGATTTGCATCCCATTATTTTTTAATATTTCAGAGGACATCTTGAGGTCCTTAAAAACATTTTTGTTTCATTTTTAAAACTTTTTCATATTGCATTCTAGTCCCTTTCCTTTACGTATTGGTTCATGGTTCCTATGTGATATTTGCCTAATTGTTTGAGGTACTTAAACTTTGAATTTTGGTGTGATATTTTGACATGTTGTTAGTCTTTGACTTAGGTCATTTGGGTTCTGATTTTACAATTTTTGAATGTCATTTGATATATGTTTGATTATTTGTGCTGAAGTGAATTTTGCATGATCATCATATGACATCTCTTAACCCTAATTGATTTGCCATGCCTAATTGATTGAGTTTCTTTGTGATTCTTTGCATGACCTTTTGGTATGATGTTTACCCCTGGTTGAGGTCCTTTGAGATTTATTTTTGCAATTTATGAATCATGTTTGGCATGTGCTAAGTGTTTAGACTTTGACTTCCTTTTGTGGACTTTCTTTGGTGCATAATGTTTCATGTTTTGATCTTTTCTTGCACATGAGAATTGTTGATGATGGTATGATCTTCGTTCTAAATTTCTTTCACCCTCATCTTATTTTTCTCATTTCATCTTGATATGAAGTTCATTGGTGCTTAATTGTGCATTTCATATAAGTATGCTTGCATTCTTTCATGATTACCTTTGCATGCTTACTTGAGATGTTTTGCATGATCCTTGAGACTTGTTTATTAGTGTGAGTTGGATGTACTTGATATGATGTGCTTGCTGCCCTATCTTGTTTCTTATCTCATCCTTCTCTTTCTCATTTCTTCTCTTTTACTCTCTTCCTCCCATGAATCTCAAGACTTGTTTAAGTCTTGGATTCTCTCCCTTTAGAGCTACCTAGTCCAACTTAATTTTTGATTCAGCTTGGAGTAGGATTAGAATTAGGTTTTAGGTAGTCATCTCTCCTAAACCTCACTAACCTTAGGTCAACCATGCATGATAACATTAGGGCTCTTAGTTTCCCTTTAGAGTTTCCTTTGGGTCTTCTCTATTCTCATCTCAAAACTTCTTGAAAACACTTAATAAAGATAAAGTGTATTGCGCACGAGCCTTAAGCGTGGGGAATGAGAAATGAGGGGCTTCCTCTCATTTTTCTAGAGTGCTTAGCGAGCGTCCTGTCTTGGGACGATTCGTTAAGTATTCGTCCCTGTGCCCTAGACTTTGGTGCAATGCAAGTTATGAACTAACTTAAAAAACACTTCTGTCTAAAAAACACAAAAACAAATTCAAATCTTTTTATCCTTAGGGATTGTTGGGTTTCAAATTTCTTTTTCAGAAAAGAGCTCGTCGTTCACGTAAAAAACACTTACCCATCTGTGGTCGTACCCACAAACTACATTAGCTCTGATTCCTCTCTCTCGTCCGATTGAGGATATGTAGGCACACGACAGCGATTGTCTTGGCGAGCAACCTTCCCCCACAGTTCCCGTCCGAACTACGTTGACTCTGACTTTCCCATTGCACTGAGGGAGTACTTAGGCCTAGGGCATCGAATATGTCCTACCGAGTCCGTCTTAGTCACCCCCATCCCCGTTTTCTTTTGCATCCATAGATAGTAGGATAGCTCACCCTCCGTTTAGACAAAAAGCATGGATCCCATCGAGTACGATGGATGCGTGGGGTGCTAACACCTTCCCCTCGCATAACCGACTCCCGAAACCTGACTATGGTTGCGATGACCATGTCTTTCCCCCTTTCTCTTCGGGTTTATGCAGTGTTTCCTTTCCCTTTCTCAGGATAAATACAAATTGCTGGCGACTCTGTGTTTTTTGCGCCACTCTCGCCTTTGTACCGTTGGATCGAATCTTTCGGGAGCGACAGCTGGCGACTCTGCTGGGGAATTCTGGTTGACCTCTTGCTGGTCCATCCCCTTTAGCGAGTCGATCCTAGCGCTTGTTTGTTTTTCGTTGGGTGTTTATTTGTTGTGCTTTATTATGTTGTATATTACTATTTTACAGCTTTTATTGCATTGCATTTCATTTTATTACTGTCATACTGGATATTGCTGTGGTGTGCTGGCTGGTTTCTGTTTGGCAGGTTGGGTTGTTTTGAGAGATAAGCCCAATACCCAGGCTTGAGTACACCCTAGGACTAGAGTGGAGAGTAGTGGGACCTACGTGCCCTCTTGGTACGTTTGTGTGTTCACAAAATTCACAACCAGACGAGGCTATCTTGGGACGCATTCTGACGTGTGTGTCTTGCACATGTTAGGGTGTTGATCTAGAGAGCTGTCGACTCTGGTGACCATTTCTCCGATACCTCAGTTGAGCCTCTCCTCCCGAGATGTGACAGTGGAAGACCACTTTCTGTGGCAAACCGATTGCACATTTTCGATCCGAGGACCCAATGCTGAGGGACTCGCATAGGATGACCTTATTTTTTAGGGGAATCAGTTGAAGCCTCCTCGATTGATGATGATGCCAAACCAGAAATGGTGAACGTATCATCATTCTCGACTTGAGAGCCCAGGATATTGAAGATCCTCGCCTTTCTAGAACCCACATATGAGATGGGATGGGTGTTTGCAGGTCTGCAGGAAACCGACACCTTCAACCTACCCGGTTTTTTGGATTTCTCATCAGTGTTTGATTATCTGGGTTTCTGGTTATCTCAGTGGTTCGGTATTCTAGAATTCTGGTTTTCTAGGTTGTGGTTCACGTTCAGTTAACAGCACAGCACATCCAGCAGTGGTGCCTTGATGCCATGCCTGCATGTGCATATCATTCTTCTTGCATTCTAACATGTTTGACATTTTTCAGGGCTTGCATCTTACTCTTGATTCCGGTTTTCTGAGGTTGCCTTAACATGGATGTCCAGAGAAAGAAGACTGTTGCTTATTCGTTCCCAGACCCGACCTTGACGTTGATTCACAAGCTGATTAGTATGGCTGGTCCTGGAGTTCGTACAGAGTTCAGTGGAGAGTATGGGAGACTTCTGAAGTTTGCCTACAATATCTCCAAGTATGAGAAGGATGCCATTCATACACTTCTTCAGTTCTATGATCCGTCTTTGCGATGCTTCACTTTCCCAAACTATATATTGGCTCCAACGTTGGAGGAGTTCTCATTTATTTTGGGAATCCCCATCAGGCATGACGTAGTATTCTTTTCTGAAGAACGCCTCGGGATAAAAGAAATGGCCATTGCTCTTCATATTGGTGAATCCGCTCTGAGCAGTAATATTGTGGAGAAACAAGGAGCTAAGGGTTTCTTATTGAAGTTCTTGTTTGATCAAGCTTGCATACATGTTAAGGAGAGGAATTGGACTGCTTTCCAAGCTATTCTGGCTATGTGCATATATGGGATTGTCCTGTTTCCCAATGTTCCTGATCTGGTGGATATACATGCTATCAGAATCTTTATTTCAAAGAATCCTATACCTACCTTTCTAGGTGATGTGTATGACTCAGTCCACTACAAGAATGAAAATAGTCGTGGAAAAACTGTGAGTTATTGTGCCCCACTCTTATCTGCTTGGTTTCTGAGTCATCTCCCCGAAGCTGGCGCTTTCGTTGATACGAAAGATTCTCTGAAGTGGTCAAAGAGGTTAATGGGCTTGACTGTTGACAACATTGTTTGTTTCAACCATGACTTGCTAGGGATGGAGATTATTTGCAAGTGCGGAGAATTCCCTAATGTACCCTTGATAGGGAGAAGAGGTGGAATTAACTATAATCCTTCCCTTGTTATCAGGCAGTTTGGTTATCCTTTGAGAGGTCCACCTGAAGAGCGAGATATCAGAGAGTCCTTATTCTTCAATGGTACTGGGGATCAAGAGATGATAAGGAAGATTGTGAATGCTTGGAAGCAGGTGACCAAGAAGGGAAAAAATTCATTCGGGAAATGTAATAACCGGGCTTTTCCTTCTTATGAAGAGTGGATTAAGAAAAGAGCAGAAGAGGAGATTCTACCCTTCCCGGTGGAACCACCTTTGTATCCTTTGATGATCGAGGCTCCCACAACTGTTGATATAGAGAAGTATGATAAGTTATGGGCTGAGAAGGAGAAACTCCGAGAGGAGAATCATGAGCTGGGCAGAGAGGTTGGTCAGTTGAAGCACGAAAAAGGTGAAGTTATCCATGTTGCCAGGTTGAAATCAGAACTTTTGGCTGTGAAGGAGAAAGAATTGTCTAAAGAAGCCACAACCAGAGAGAAAGTGGCTCAAGCATTGAAAAGTGTTAGCAAGGTCCTTTCGTCCAAAAAGAAAGAGTTGGCTTATGCTATGTCAAGAATTCACAGGTTCCGTGACCGTCGGAATACAGCAATTACTGCCAACAGGTTGAAAGAGGACAAGTATCTGGAGCAAATTGAAGGTTTGAAGACAAAGCTTCGGAAAAAGGATAAGGGGATTTTATCAGGGATCTTTGAGAGGAGAGCAATTGAGGAAAAGCTCAGGGAAACCTTGGCAGATATGAAACAGCTGAAGATCCAAGCAGAAGTGAAAAGAGCCAGAAGCGAAGGTCCAAGTTCAGGTGGAGCTTCTGGAGAAGATGATTGGGAATTGCATAGTCGTTATTTAACAGGGATCTTGCACATGAGGGATCTTTTGATTTAGGAGTTGATTCAGAGACCAGAACATCCTAATACCAAGAAACTTCTCAAGGAAGTGCAGAATTGGTGCCAAAAGAATGACGAATGGGGAATTCTAGCACGACTGAGTCTTGATGACATGCCTTAGTTTCCTTGCTACTGTTTTCTTTGTATTTCCGGAATCACCGCCAGGCTTGTTGGTCTGGGTCTTTGTTTATGCATATTCAGACTTGTATTGTAACAGATGTTTATTCTCTTTATATGATCAGGAATTCAGTTCTCTTTTGTTGTTAAAACTGGAATCAAGGGATAGATCGTCAATGTTCATACATATTTGCATTTGCATTTGCATAATCATCTCATTTTGCATAGCAGGTTATCTTGGATTCTCTGGTTTTCTTATGCTCTCTCTTTTTGACAGTCAGGATTGATCAACCAATTCATCGGTATTCTACTCAACCTGTGATAACCAGAGGATAGCCATGGAACAACTCCGTGCAGAGGTGACTAAAATGAAGATTCAGATGAGGCAATTTGGGGAAGATATACTGGTCATGTCCCAAGACCAGAAGATGCTGAGGGAGGAGGTCAATCAGATGAAGACTAAGATGGGTTTAGTCATGGAAATTTTGAAAACAGTGTTAAAGAAGGAAAACAGTCATGTGCTCGCTTCCGCAACAAAAGTCCTTAATCCCCCCATCTCTTTGGGGTCTTCGCTAGATCATGGATTTCCTCATGAATCCCCTCCACAACCCAAGGTTCCAGAACTGTCCCAACAGCAACCAGGTCTTGTCCCCTAAGATAAGCCTAAGAATAAAAAGTGTGCACAGAGACCGAAGCAGTCTGAAAGAGTTTTTCATCCGCTCCCTATGCCATATTCTCAGCTATTATAGCATCTCCTTCAGTTGCAACTGGTACAGAAAAGGACTTTGGCTCCTCTTACTGGTAATCCCCCACCAGGCTACAATGCAAGAGCCCATTGTGATTTCCATTCTGGGGCATACTGTGGAGAAATGTAGGGCCTTTCAGCACCAAGTCCAGGATTTGATTGATGCAGGGGCAATTGAACTCACGTTGGGCGGCGTGAGCATACAAGGTGATTTTACCCCAATTGTTGCAAAGGAAGTAGAGACTCATCCCCTCTTTGCAGGTTCCACCTCAGGTCATGGACTTTCTCCACAACCTTTTGCTGCAGAAGCTCTACGTCAGCAACCTTTGTTTGTGCCTCAGCCAAATGTGGAAAGGAAAGTGCAAACGCAGGTGCGGCGCCTAAATCAGCAGCAGCAGCAGAATCATCAGCAGCAGGGGCAACCGAGACCAAGAAGGCCCAAGAGGATATTTGATCCTATTCCTATCCCTTATAGTCATTTAGTTGTTCGTCTGCTCAAGAACTCTCTAATTCAAACGAGGAGTACCATGCCGGTACCGTACCCTATCCCTCCGGACTTTGACATGAACGCTAGCTGTGAGTTCCATTCGGGAACATTTGGGCATACAATTGATAATTGTAATGCATTCTAGCACAAGGTGCAAGACTTGATCGACTCCAAGGTCATCACGCCAGATGGTACCCCTTTGGATTGAAGCTTCTTTGTCAGAGTAAGCACCAGATTGCAAGAGCGTCATCAGAAGCAATAAGTCCAGACAGAGTCAAGCCTTCCTCTATATGGCAATCATTAGTTTCTTTATTACATTTTCATATGTAGCTTTCATTTGTTTGTTTAAACATTGCTTGCATGTAAGACTCGTTTGTTTCTGAATGACAATCATAATGCAATGAGTATGTTTTTCTTGAAGAATTCCATTCGCGTTCACTCATTTTAAATGCTTGTATGCACTGCAATACTATCTTTCTTGCCTAGACTCTTGGAGGGAGGATGACGAAATAAGAACACAGATTTCTAATGGTACGCTTTTGGATAAAACCCTGTTAAGGATGTACAGGCATTGTTTCCAATTCACAAACATTGGAGAGATAAGGAGATAGACCTTTGTCAACCCCTTTGAGCCTAGTAGTAGGAGGTCTTTCTGAAAATGAAAAACCCTCAATTTTAACCCAGGGGCAGGGTAGGCGTCAGTTAGTTTGACCAAGTGTTCAACTTTCAGAAGGAGTGTACGTCTGAGGATCCATTACCTTCCATTCCACTATCAAGAGGTTAAGAGGTGTAGAACCACAATGGTTACTCCTCACCAACCGAAGAGTGAAACAGTCACAGCCCTTTCAAACAAGTCAAGCAAAACGGTGTCACACGACTTGTTCAAAAAAAAAAAGAAGAGAAAAAGGAGAAAAAGTAAAAGCCTGCTAAGTCGAAAAATTTGAAAGCAAGTGACTTAGGCAGAAGTTAAGGCATCCCGCTGGACTTCAAAATTGAAAACTCAAAAGAGTCAGTCCAGGCAAAAATTAGGGATCAAAAAGCAAAAGAATGAGAAAGCGAAAAGCCAAAAGGATTACAAACAAAATCCTCGATAAGAACAAAGTCGTGTGACTATAGACACAAAAGACAAAAAGGGGCGACTGTTAGTCCAAAACCTCGTCAGGTGTCGAATCACCAGTTGCATGGATTCCCTAGAAATCGGGAAACCTTTTGAGAGACGAGCGCTTGTGTCAAATTAGCTGAACATAGGACTGGAGAATATCATGAAGAGTGGGTGGGTACCAATAAACTTTGAGCCATAAATCCTTTTTTCTCAAACCGCGAACCAGGCCACGCTATAACCCTTAAAAGTCCTAATTGAAACAGGGTTTAGTTTGAAGGCGTACTTCAACGAGATAACGTTCCTGACTCCCATGAGTTGTGCTAATAAGATTTTTGTTTGTGTTGCATGTGCGTATTGCTTTCCTTTCAAAAATAAATGCCGTAACTCGGTTGTGTGACATATTTTCAATAAGGACTTCAAGATTAACATATGTGTTGCATTTGAATAATCATTCTTAGAATAAATATTTTCTGCTTGCATACATTTGTTTGACATCAAAGAAGCTTACACGATGAACATCAGTCGAGAAGCTTAAACTGGCCAAGTTGAGGTGCCTGAGACTCCAGAGGACATGTTGCTGAAAGATTATGTGGGAAAAAGGCGTTCCCAACCATTTGTGTTGAGATGTAACCAATCTGGGACAATCACACCGGGAAATCTCTTCAAAATGTAGCCAAGCTGGGGCATTCAAGTTGAGAAGGTATTTTCAGAGTACAATCAACCATGGGGCATTCATGTTGAGAAAATTTCTTCGAACTAGGGCAATCACGTCGAGATTCGGTATATCTCTCGAAGACTAGTCGGTCAGAGACAAATGTACTGCAAGGATTGTACTGGGGCAGGTCACTTCAAGGGCACGAGAAGTTTTTCCCTTCAGAACACAGTCAATCAATAGCACCTCTGCAAGGTTCAGAATACTGTGGCAGAACATTTCAGGTCATTACGAACCCTCTCGAGGTGGTTTACTTCATGAATCATGAAGTATGGGACAATTATGTCCAGACCGGATACATCTCTAAGAGTTTGAAAACCCTGGGGAATTATTGAACGCCAGGTTTTCTGTAAAATCCTCTTAAGATGATTGCTTCAAGTAGACCCTGTGGTCTGGGGAAAGGTGGAGAGTTAAAGGAACTGTGTTTCGCTCTTGACGATCAATATGCAGAAACTTGAAGCACTAAGTTGTTCTCAGTGTGGGACTTTTGGAGTCTTTTCCCTCCAACAAAGAGCCAGAGGGTATCTTTTTCCAGCAAGGTGTGGGAATTGTTATTCTTCCTCAAGCAGAGAATTGTCCTATGTTCGAAAAGGGCTTTTATGAAGGTTTCTTATCTCTAGAAGTACAGATGGAATCCTCACTCTCAGCAAGGTAAGACGATAGAATATCGTCAAGAAGACGATGAGGAGTCAGAGTGTTCTCTTCCTCAACGGTCAGATCTAGTCATCTCAAGTAATTCAAAGTCCAATCTTCATTTGTACCTCCCCAGTAGAGCTTTGCTCCCCAACTTTGAAGTCTGATCGTCCTCAGCAGTTTATTACTCTCCCCAATCAGAGTATCGAGGATCGTCTTCCTCAACAGAGTATAAAGAAGTAATTCCCTAAGCGGAGTCGCTGAGGATCGTCCCCCTCAGCAGGATATAAGAGGTTGACCCCCAGCCAGAGTTGTGATTTAGCTCATCTTTCCTCAGCAGGTAGCCAAAAATTTTCATTTCTGCAGCCTCTCCAGCAAGAGATTGATGGAGCATCTTCTTTGATCAAAGATGGTGTTTCCCCGCAGAATATGGGGCAGTCGTTGTTTTCCTCATCTAGTCAGAAAACATGTGTTTATCCCCTAGCAGAGTGGGTGTTGACAACTACCATTTTCCAAGCAGATGTGTCAATGAGGATCGTCCCCCTCAGTAGGATATAAGAGGATCGTCCCCCTCAGCAGGAGTACAGAGGATTGTATACCCATCCGAAGTTGTGTTTGGATTATTATTCCCCAGTAAGCTTTTAGAAGTTGATTGCTCTAAGGTGGATGTTGTTGTATCTCCAGCAGGAGATTCGTGGACAAAGATGTTATTATCCCCACAGAGTCCTGTGGTCTACTTTCCTCAGTTGGTTAGAAAGTATAGTCTCACCGACAACGGTTTGATCTAATCCTCAGCAGGGTGAGGGTAAAGTTATTTCCCTAGCAGCAGATTAAGCTCACCGACATCCCCAAGCAGAGTCTGGTGGTGATTGGTATCCCCAGCAGGCCTTAAGTCCAATCGTTTTTGGTAGGCGTCAAATCCAAGTTCTGAAGCATTTGGTGATCCCCGGCGAAGGAGTTTCCATCTTCAGTATTCATTTCCATCCCCAACAGAGTGGGTATTCTCTCGGAGTTTTGTCCATCTCCAGCAGAATTGGTGATTGTGCTCTTCCCCGGCAGGGTGAAGTTTTCCTCAATATGTTTTCTTTGGTTTGATGACAATGTAGTTTGTCGTCCTCGGTGGGGCTGCTTCTGTCCTCAGCGTTTATTTCACTGGGATGGTCTTTTGCATTGCATAGCATTGTTTACATGGCATCCTCCTAAATGCGTAGCATTTCCACTTCGTGTGGAGCATTACGGTAAAATTCAAACATATGCATCCGAAGCATAAGCCAGGTTTAAGTTTTCCTTCGTCAGGAAAGCCGAATTTTAGGAGATATCATTCGACTTTATTCCACAAGTGTTGGTTTAGTCATTCAAAGAAATATTTGACATTCCCTTGCAGAGTTGTTTGCCGGGATCGTTAATCCATGATTTCATTTTTACTCCTTCGTCCAGGTGGTCCTTTGGTTTATCCCCTCAAGGTTTTTACCGTCAGACACTCGTCCGTGTTTCCTTTCAGCACCCGTCCATGTCTGAACCTTTATTCCAATACTCGTCCGTATTGACCGTTGAGACACCCGTCCGTGTCCTTTCAGCACCCGTCCGTGTTTGAACTCTTATTTCAATACCCGTCCGTATTAACCTTTGAGACACCCGTCCGTGTCCTTTCAGCACCCGTCCGTGTTTAAACTTCTTATTCGATACCCGTCCGTATTGAAATCTATTTACACCCGTCCGTGTACCTTTTCGATACCTGTCTGTATTGAAACCTTTTTACACCCGTCTGTGTACCTTTTCGATACCCGTCCGTATTGAACCTCTTTACACCCGTCCGTGTACCTTTTCGATACCCGTCCGTATTGAAACTCTTTACACCCGTCCGTGTACCTTTTCGATACTCGTCCGTATTGAAACTCTTTACACCCGTCCGTGTACCTTTCGATACCCGTCCGTATTGAAACTTTTTACACCCGTCCATGTACCTTTTCGATACCCGTCCGTATTGAACCTTTTTACACCCGTCCGTGTACCTTTTCAATACCCGTCCGTATTGAACCTCTTTACACCCATCCGTGTATCTCTTCGATACCCGTCCGTATTGAACCTCTTTACACCCATCCGTGTATTTTTTCGATACCCGTCCTTATTGAACCTTTTTACACCCGTCCGTGTACCTTTTCGTTACCTGTCCGTATTGAATCTTTTTACATCCGTCCGTGTATCTCTTCGATACACATCCGTATTGAACCTCTTTACACCCGTCCATGTATCTCTTCGATACCCGTCCGTATTGAACCTTTTTACACCCGTCCGTGTACCTTTTCGATACCCGTTCGTATTGAAACTTTTTACACCAGTCTGTGTACCTTTTCGTTACCCGTCCGTATTGAAACTTTTTACACCCGTCCGTGTACCTTTTCGATACCCGTCTGTATTGAAACCTTTTACACCTGTCCTTGTACCTTTTCGATACCCGTCCGTATTGAACTTTTTTTACACCCGTCCGTGTACCTTTTCGATACCCGTCTGTATTGAAACCTTTTTTACACCCGTCCGTGTATCTTTTCGATACTCGTCCGTATTGAAACCTTTTTACACCCGTCCGTGTATCTTTTCGATACCCGTCCGTATCTGATATCTTTGATTCCTTGACACCCGTCCGTGTTTATCCCCAGAATAGCTAACACTCATCCTTGCTTATTTCAAGACTTTTCAATACATCGTATGTATTGATTTCCAACACTCGTCCGTGTTGTGATAGTGCAGCATTTATTGCTTGTTCCCCAGTGGAGTCGTCCCTCCTTTGAGGATTGCAAATTTCAGGTTTCTTATGGTATTCAATCTCCGTGAATCCTAGAATGTCTGAAAGTCGTTGCTATCATACCTTCAGGACCAAGTTGATTGAATAGGGGCAGCTGTAGCACCCCAAAATTTGCTCTTCTTGTTTTTAGCTAACTGGCTTATGTTTCTTTGCATTTCTTGCATTAGCATTTGTGCATCGCATTGGTTCTTAGCATGGGATCAAGGTACTTGGTTCATCTCAAAGGAGTCTCAAGCCTCAAGGTGGTTTGAGGGGTTCATCATATCTTCATAAGATCGAGAGTGGCAAGAGTTTTCAAGTGAATCTTTCCCTCCAAACTAGAGGGACCAAATTAGGGTTTTTGACCCAAAGGACTTCTTGTAGGGCTTTGTGGATTCAAGGATGCTCTCATGGTTTCCATTTGATCACAAACACTCATAGAGGAAGGCTTGGCTAGTGGTTCATTGTGGAAGATGATCATTGGATCAGTTACTTGTGAAGTAAGCAAAAGTCAACTGTAAGGAGGAAAGTCAACCATGGAATTTTGTGGTCCTCTTCATGATTTTTAAGGTCTTATGCCCTCATATGGTCCTCAAATGTCAAGATTCATGTCATTCATCAAGAATCAGGAGTTTGTGCAAAAGTTACTAAATATGGAAATGACCTATAATTTGAAACTTTCCATTTTTGGCAGTTTTTCCACCACATTCAACTTGACTTTTCATCATCAAGGAAGCTTCAAATGAATTTTCCTCAAACATGAGAGTTGAAGATCTTTCTCTCCCATTTCCAAAAAGTACTAGATTGTCTCCATACCATTTGTGGTTCTCAAGTTATGAT
Organism: Lathyrus tuberosus; assembly: GCA_022829125.1. Taxonomy (NCBI): domain Eukaryota; kingdom Viridiplantae; phylum Streptophyta; class Magnoliopsida; order Fabales; family Fabaceae; genus Lathyrus; species Lathyrus tuberosus. Next base: position 9,871,836 of record JALAZF010000049.1, on the reverse strand, counting down.
CAAAAGAATGCAAGGTGTTTTTTAAGGTTTTCACATGTATCCATTTTTCCACCTTTTGCATTTTGGCTCAAAATGACTTGTAATGACCTCTAATGCTTCAAGTCACATTGCCATATTCAAGTACACTCCATGAGGATCATTTTTGACCCTTGGATCAAGTGGATACGCGCCATGTTTCTCACTTATTTCACAAATGCATTTTTGCAAGATGGATCAAATCTCATAAATCAAGCATCCACAAGGCCCAATTTCAATTCATTTGTGATCAGCAAGTGAAATGTGAGTGAATCATGCTGATTTCAGGACCCATGCACGTGTGGATTAGTGGGTGTATCACAACTTGCATTTTTGCAAATTACTTCCATTAGCCTTTATCAAGGAATTAATGAAACCCTAATCATGCCTAGAGGTCATTTTTGTTTCATTTTTAAAACTTTTTCATATTGCATTCTAGTCCCTCTCCTTTGCATATTGGTTCATGGTTCCTATGTGATCTTTGCCTATTTGTTTGAGGTACTTAATCTTTGAATTTTGGTGTGATCTTTTGACATGTTGTTAGTCTCTGACTTAGGTCATTTGGGTTCTGATTTCACAATTTTTGAATGTCATTTGATATATGTTTGATTATTTATGCTTAAGTGAATTTTGCATGATCATCATATGACATCTCTTAACCCTAATTGATTTGCCATGCCTAATTGATTGAGTTTCTTTGTGATTCTTTGCATGAACTTTTGGTATGATGTTTACCCCAGGTTGAGGTCCATTGAGATTTCTTTTTACAAGTTATGAATCATGTTTGGCATGCGCTAAGTGTTTGGACTTTGACTTCCTTTTGTGGACTTTCTTTGGTGCATAATGTTTCATGTTTTGATCTTTTCTTGCATATGAGAATTGTTGATGATGGTATGATCTTGGTTCTAACTTGCTTTCTCCCTCATCTTGTTTTTCTCATTTCATCTTGATATGAAGTTCATTGGTGCTTAATTGTGCATTTCATATAAGTATGCTAGCATTCTTTCATGATTACCTTTGCATGCTTACTTGAGATGTTTTGCATGATCCTTGAGACTTGTTTATTGGTGTGAGTTGGATGTACTTGATATGATGTGCTTGATGCCCTATCTTGTTTCTTATCTCATCCTTCTCTTCCTCATTTCTTCTCTTTCACTCTCTTCCTCCCATGAATCTCAAGATTTGTTTAAGTCTTGGATTCTCTCCCTTTAGAGCTACCTAGTCCAACTTAATTTTTTATTAAGCTTGGAGTAGGATTAGAATTAGGTTTTAGGTAGTCGTCTCTCCTAAGCCTCACTAACCTTAGGTCACCCATGCATGATAACATTAGGACTCTTAGTTTCCCTTTAGAGTTTCCTTTGGGTCTTCTCTCTTCTCATCTTAAAACTTCTTGAAAACACTTAATAAAGATAAAGTGTATTACGCACGAGCCTTAAGCGTGGGGAATGAGAAATGAGGGGCTTCGTCTCATCTTTCTAGAGTGCTTAGCGAGCGTCCTATCTTGGGATGATTCATTAAGTATTCGTCCCTGTGCCCTAGACTTTGGTGCAATGCAAGTTATGAACTAACTTAAAAAACACTTCTGTCTAAAAAACACAAAAACAAATTCAAATCTTTTTATCCTTCCGGATTGTTGGGTTTCAAATTTCTTTTTCAGAAAAGAGCTCGTCGCTCACGTAAAAAACACTTACCCATCTGTGGTCGTACCCACGAACTACATTAGCTCTGATTCCTCTCTCTCTCGTTCGATTGAGGATATGTAGGCACAAGACAGTGATTGTCTTGGCGAGCAACCTTCCCCCACAGTTCCCGTCCGAACTACGTTGACTCTGACTTTCCCATTGCACTGAGGGAGTACGTAGGCCTAGGGCATCGAATATGTCCTACCGAGTCCGTCTTAATCACCCCCATCCCCGTTTTCTTTTGCAGCCATAGATAGTAGGACAACTCACCCTCCGTTTAGACAACAAGCGTGGATCTTATCGAGTACGATGGATGCGTGGGGTGCTAACACCTTCCCCTCGCATAACCGACTCCCGAACCCTGACTATGGTTGCGATGACCATGTCTTTCCCCCTTTCTCTTCAGGTTTATGCAGTGTTTCCTTTCCCTTTCTCGGGATAAATACACATTGCTGGCGACTCTGTGTTTTCTGTGCCACTCTCGCGTTTGTACCGTTGGATACAAATCTTTCGGGAGCGACAGTAGGCTATAGAAATCCCATGCCTTACCCCATATTTCTTAAGTAAGCTTTCAAATTGCATGGTGATAAAATGTGATCCCCTATCACTTATCACTAGTCTGGGAACCCCAAACCTCAAGAAAGTTATTTTTTTGAACATTTTTATCACGACTCAGGCATCATTTGTTGGATAGGAAATGTCCTCTATCTATTTTGATACATAGATTACAACCACGAGTATATATTCATTTCCTATAGATGAGGGAAAGAGTCTCATACGCTCAATCCCCCAAACATAACAAACCTCAACCTCTAAGATGCCGTTTAGATGCATTTAATTCCTCTTTGTGAAGTTTCTAGTGTGATGACACTGGTAACACTTCCTTATAAAAGCACAGACATATTTTAAGAGATTCGGCCAGTAAAGGACAACTTGCAAAATATTTGACACAATTTTGTCGATACTAGTATGTCCACCGAAGGTGGAAGCATGGAAGTGAGACATAACACTTTTGAAGACTATGGCAGCAAGGTAGTTGACAAAGTCAACATACCAATGTTTCCCTATTTGAACCAACAAAAATAGCTTGGCATTTAGGGAAGATTCATCAAGAGGTAACTCTTACCTTTTGATTCAGTTAATATAAAGAAATGATCGACGACCACATTTTTTGTCCCTTTTTTTTATCTCTTTTCTCAATATCATACTCTTGGAGTAGTAAAGTCCATATGATAAGCCTATGTTTAGCATATTTTTTCTTAGGAGATATCTAATGGCCGCATGGTCTCTATAGACAATTATATCTTCGAACTCACTAGGTAGATATGAAATTTGTCGATAGCAAAAGCCAAGGCCAATAGTTCTTTCTTTGTGGTCGCATAGTTAATTGGCACCTCATCTAGAATCATACTAGCATAGTAAATGACATGCATTTTCCTATCCTTTTTATGACCTAACATTGCGTATACCGCATAGTTGTTGGCGTCTCACATGATCTCAAAGGGAGCACTCCAATCAAAAGGTAGTATTATAGGAGAAGTGACCACCGCCTTTTCCAAAGTATGAAAGGATTCAAGGCACTCATTATTGAAGCCAAATTCATCATCTCCCATTAACAGCCAAGTCAAAGGCTTAAAAATCGTAGAGAAGTCCTTAAAGAACCGACGGTAAAAACTGGCATGTCCAAGGAAACTCCTAAATTCCCTCATAGTGGTGGAGAAGTCAACTTATCTATCACCTTAATTTTTGCTTTGTCAGCCTCAATTCCTACAGCGGACACTAAGTGTTTGAGGTTTATGTCCTCTTTCACCATGCAGTGACATTTTTCCTAATTTTGCACCAGGTTGTACTTAACACACCTCTCTAATAATTTTTCTAAATTATTTAAACAATCACTAAAGTTGTATCCATAAAACGAGAAGTCATCCATGAAGACTTGCATAATATCCTTTAGGAAATCAGAGAAAACATACATCATGCAACGCTGAAAAGTGGCAGACGCATTGCATTGCCCAAAGGGAATTCACGAGTATGCAAATGTATCATAAGGGCAAGTAAATATTTTTTCTATAGATCGTTAGGGTGAATTAGGATTTGAAAAAATTCCTGAGCAACCATCTAGGTAGCAAAAATTAGAGTGCCTAGCTAGATGTTCAAGCATCTGGTCAATAAATGGGAGCAAAAAATGATCTTTTATGGTAGCTTTGTTAATATTTTTATAGTCAATACACATTCTACATCTAGTGATAGTCCCAGTGGCTATTTGTTCTCATTGATCATTCTTAATCATAGTTAACCCTCATCCCTTTCTTAGTTACCACATGAACAGGGCTAACCCACTTACTGATAAAGATGGGATAAATTACCATGGCCTTCAGGAGTTCCAGCACCTCCTTTTTAACCATTTCTTAAATGTTGGGATTTATCCTTCTCTTATGTTCTTTAGAGGGCTTATAATCATCCTTTAACAGAATCTTAAGCATACAAACAAAGGGGCTATGACATATGGGTATATTTTTTAAATAGTAAGTAGTTGTGAAGTTTCAACCTCTTCTAAACTTGCATTCACAATTACAGGTTGGTTTGACCCTTCATCTAAAATTTCATATCTAAGCTTTTACGGTATTTGTTTCAATTCTACCTATGGTTCTTGTTACTCGGTTTCGTCACTTTGTTTTATAATAACTTTAAGGATTTGGTCAGAGGAAATGAGAATTTTGTCCAATATTTCCTCATAAACTTTTTCTTTAGTGTTTTCTTTATGATTTTTAGCGCCATCGAGCAAACATGCTTCCAACTCTTCTATCGGAAGGTGCTCATATGCGCTTTCTTTGACATAAGCGTCGATAATATCGACCAAACTATAAGACTCTCTTATTGAAGTATTTTTCATGAGTTTTGCCAGTAAGAACTCAATGTTTTCTTCCCCTACCTCCAAATTCATTTTTCCTCTCTTAATATCAATATTGACCTCAGTTGTAGCTAGGAAGGGCCTACCCAAGAATATGGGGATTTGAGAATCCTCATCAATTTCCATTATTATAAAATCCATAAGTATATAAAATTCCCTTATCCTAACAGGAAAATCTTTTAACACACCCATGAGGTATTTGACCATTCTATCAGCAAGTTGCAGTGAGATATATATGGGTTTTATCTCTTCCATATCAAGCTTTTTGGATACCGATTGGGACATTAGGCTTACACATGCTCCTAAGTCACAATATGCCCTCTCAGAACTCATGTTTCTTATAGAACAATTAATCGAAAAACTCCATGGATCTTTAAGCTTAGTAGGTAACATGTTTTGGATTACCTTACTACTGTCAGCAGTCATAGCTATGGGGACACATGACTTGGCATATGTGTGAAATTTTGTTCCTCAAGGGACAAATGTTGAACTCGATGCTTCGACAACCGATTCAAAAAGATACACTAGAACCAATACATAAACAAGTACTAGATGATGGAGTAGAAAATCAATAAAGAACACAATCAATTGTTTACCTAGTTTGGTGAAATTACACCTACTTCTGGCGAGCTGAGTCCACAACCCAAGAAAGGAAATTCATTATTAGTAGCTTAGTAAAATTGGACTTACAAGCAATAACAAACCTTATGTTGTTCAATGCCTCTTCTTAACATTACCAGATGACTTTCTATTTAGAGTCTCCCTTTAAAAATGAGAACCTACTCACTTTCTTCTCTTTCACACAACCCATGACAGGGGAAAACAATCAAAAAACCCTAGTGATTAACTTCAATCTCAACAAGATGAAAGTGTGTTGAATATTACAACTCAACTAGAAAAACCTTATATGCTAAGTTACTGAAACATAGAGGTGTACATACAGATTCTACACTAATCCTATTAGGGAATTGGAGTGGAATACACTACACAAAACCTAGCACTCTAAGATCTTCAATGGGAATGCTTGCTTTCCAATGTAAGTTTGAGCTCCTTATATAGAAAAATAACTCTGGGTTTTTTCCTTGTGGATCTGCAGTTATTTTTGTCCAGAATCTTTGCACAATCTGTTGGATATTTGATTTGCTTCTTGAATATCTCCAACAAAAAGATATGATTTAGTTTGTTACAAATTCAAATTTAAATCTCTTTTAAATCTGATTTGATCTTCACAATTATCCAATAAACCATATAATCATATTCCTAAACCAATAGCAATAAAACATAACCGAATCTTCTCAAAGATTATGTTAAAATGCAGCAATATCTCACCTGTTGTACAAGGCCCAGATGTCACACCAACATGCTGGAGCATCGCGCCTAACATGTGTCCCTTTTGCAGTTCCATACAGATTTAGCAAGCTAAACCAATTTTTAACACCTAGACACTTGTCCAAGATTTTGTTTTTCTAAATGCAACCAATCCAAAGGACCAAACCACTAGGAACAACAACCTCCCCCTTTGGAAAATCATGGCAAAACAACTCTTCAATATAAATAGACATTCTTCCATGAGGATAAGTGAAATCCATTAGATATACTAGATCTTTAGAATATTTAAGTAGCAACAACATTTTTGTATCAGAGTTAAGCACCAGTAGCAGCAGAAGTTAGAACCATCAATATTCAGATGCTTACGTATAATCCATTCGGTTTCTCCAAACCAAACATACAATCATGCAATCATTCACTGACTTAGTCATGCATGAGTCTAGTATGACATAGTTAGTAGCATACAATCCTACTAACTAACATATATCAGTATGCAATCATTCACATACTTAGTCATGGACACATAATCAGTTACTAGTTGATATCAAAATATCCAATGAATACTACTAACACTGATATATCTATTTTCACGGGTACAAGGACCCGAACTAGATGTCCTGCCCGAGGCTCCAACATGGAGCACGCCATTAGTTCTTACCAGAATGTCAGTAATCCCCCTTTGTTTCCATAATTTAGCAAAGGGTCAGGACACCATAAAATCATCCAGAAGTCAGCCATGCAAAGGGTTTGTATGTTAGCACGCAGATAACCAGATAATAAAAGATTACTTCATAGGAAATTTCAGTGTTGGAAGTGTAAAGATTATAGTTATTGCAACACCCAAAAAATTAGCAACTAAGCAAAACAAAGAAATAGTATATCAATGTTCTATCATATGTGTGTCACGTCTAGACATACATCTTCCTTTCTATAGCATCACTCTTTAAAATTTTCCTTTTCCTTATCAGAATTTTCTTTTTCCTCATTTTCTGAGTCTTCTTCTTCGCCAACAGTGTCTTCTTTCACCTCCTTTACATTTTGAATAAATTTGATGACCGCATCAACATTAATCTTTATGTTTATAGATTTAATGATTGAAGTTTGCAGAGCATTTGAAAAATCCACTAGCTCATACAACACAACATGTTTGGTGACTTTTGAAAACACAAAGGAGCATCCACCTGTAGCTTGATCTAAACTGTTGAGAAGCACAATGTCTGGGCATGATTCCCTTCAAATATTCTATAATCAAAAGACATAGGAGTTGGATTTTCTCTTTTAACATCTTCATCTTTCAAAATGTTGGGACGCTGATTCAGAATGATGATGTAACACCCCAAATTTTAGATTAATTATTTATTTAATTAATTTATCGGGAATATATGAGTTATTGTGGAATATTCGATATATATGATGTTTTGGGGATTTTCTTTTGTGAAGTGATTGGATATAAATGATGTTTTAGTGATTTTGAGAATTATGTGACAATTTGGAATAATTTAAAATAATTAAAATAATTAAGTTGGAATTATTCTGATTAGAAAAATAGGAGTTATTGGTAGTAGAGACAAGAAGGGAATTTTGGTCAATTATGAAGTGTTAGTAAGGATAATAATAGGAAGACCATATTAAAGAGGTTAAAGGGGTTTATACGGAGGAGTTAGGGTTTGGAAATTTTCACTGTTGCATTGCGTTGGAAAGGAGGCAGAGAGAATAGAGGAGCAGTTGGGACTTTGAGGAATTTCAGAGGAAGGGTTGAAAACACAAAGAAAATCAAGGCTACGGATTTACTCAGGTAAGGGGAGTTTTATCATTTTTATTATAATCGATTTAAGGTCTGGATAATTATGGGAATTATTGGGGTTTTGGTGGAGTTTTGATAAATAATAACTGTGACGGAATTGACGATGGGTTGACGTAAAGATTGCTTCCAATTGATGTGTAGTATTTTGTATATCGAAATTGAGTTGTTGATTGAGTGTGGCAAATATGAGAATTTTTATGGTTTCGTAATTTGTTGAATTGTTAATTGATTGATGAATACTGAATGAATCCCAGACCAATTGTGTCTATAGGATAGAACATATTGACGATAGATGAATCAAGTGGAATTTTGGAAACTCTGTACTGGAATTGTTAAGTGGAATTTTAGTGAAGTTATTAGCGGATTTTGGGAGAAAAAGGGAGAAATAGTAAGAGAAAAAGAAAAAAAAAAAAAAAAAAAAAAGAGATTAAAGTGGGGTGGCGCAAGCCACCAAAACTTAGTGGTGCCAGCCACATCTTGCAAGGGTGGCGCAAGCCACCAAGGAGTAATAGGGAGGGGTGGCGCAAGCCACCCATTAAGTGGGGGTGGAATTGTTTTATTTATTTATTTGTTTTCTTCTAAAAACTGTAACTTTCGTTTTATTAATCCAATTTTGATGCCGTTTGAAGCTATGGAAAGGTAAGGAAATAACCTATAACATGGTAAAATAAAATAATGCATATAGTGAAATCCCCCAATTGAAATTCATAGGCTAAATGATGAGTGTCTTGTACTGATATACCAGTAGGTTGCATATCTGTATGAATTTGCAGAATTTTGTCTGGCAGTGAATTAGTTGAGATTGGTGATAATGAAATGATGATATTATGATGATTATGGAGATATTATGAGGTTTAAATATACTAATCATAATGTATTGCTGGTTTGTGGTGAATTTGTCAGTCAGTGGGTGTGTTGTATGAAAAATCTCTGAGTTATGCCTGGAAGTGCTTTTGTGTGGATTATATTAACATGTTATTGTTTGATCATGATATGCGTGTTATGATATATATATATGAAGAGTACATAATGAACTTGATGATGATGATATTGTGTTGACTGTGATGTGATGATATATCCTTGGTAAATGCTTTGTGTTGGATTGATGCTAATAAGAGTTATGATGATGTACTGATATTAACACAATGTAAATGATGCTGTGAGATACTTTATGATGCTGTAAGAATAATGGTGATATTGTTTGATAAAATGATTATGTTTGATAAATGATGCCGATATAGTAATTAAGATGCTATTGTGATATTTATGATGATTGTGGTGCTGTTATGAGATTTAAGATGTTGTGATGGTGTGATGTTAATTATGTGGTGATGAGTATGTGATGGTGACTAAGTATTGATGATTATGTGAAGAGAATATAATGATGCTGTTTTGATGAATATGATGTATGTGATGAAGTATGATGAATATGATGAATGATGATGCGTTTGACTAGCCGTGGTCATATTTTTATATGTTGTTGCGCATCATGCATTCATAGCATTTGAAGGACTATTGTCCAGTGAAGTTTGAGGATGACTAAGTCATTAGTGAAGTTGTAGGACTTAAAGTCCAGTGAAGTTTGTAGATGACTAAGTCATCAGTGAATTTTTGGTACCACATGCATGTGTCCTATGAATTTGCATTCATTACTTGTGGCATTGCACAATAATTGGGCTATGTGATGTGTTTAATGTGATTCTGATTTTGGTGATGTTCTGACATGAGAATTTGGCGTTTTGTTGTTACGATGTATATGTGTTAAAATGATGTTATGTTGTTGTGATTTCCTAGATATGACCACTATATCTATTCCTTATGTCTTTTATAATGACTATGATTGTACTCACCCTTTCTGCTGATATTTCCCCTACCATGGGAAATGGGCAGGTACTCGAGGATAGCAGTAGAAGTCCGAGATAGCTTATGGAGTTATTAGTTATTTTTCCGCAGTGAAGAGGGTCTTGCTCTGATAGATGTAACATCGGGTCTTTGGGAATCGTTTGCATTAATTGTTGATAATGATGTATTGAAGTGTTTCATCGTGTTGTAAAAATGTTTTAACAAGTTTTGTGAATTATGATGTCTGATCATCAATTTTTAATTGAAGTATTTTATTTTAGTAAAACAATGCTTTGAGAACCCGTGTTACGGAGCAGGATGTTTTTAATTAAGAAATTTTATGAAGAAATGTTGCACCCTTTTTGATGATTACTCTGATATAACTATTTAATATTATATGACTAATCGTGGGGGTTTAGAAGGGTGTTACATTAGTGGTATCAGAGCAGGTCGGTCTGTCCAGCCAGGTTGTCTAATGTTAGTTGTCCCTTAGTATGCGACATGTGTGTGGAACACTGTCGGTACTTGCTTGTGTTCTAACCGTTGTCTGCAGGAGTTGGTTGAAACGAGTGGGGGAGAAGCTTTCGCTTCTCTGAGATGTTTTGGTGGTGGAATGTCCGCTAGGTGGGTTGGTGATTACAAGTGTGCAAGCATTGTGAGAGTTGTGTTGTTTCCGAAACTGAATGAAAGATGGAGATAAGGCTTATGGAGACTAAGAATTATGCCTTAAGTAACTTCGCGCACAAGATGCAAGGAACGCTATTATAAGCTTGGTAAAGACGGTTTATGCCCCATCACGATTGTCGGCTGTCTATTGACAAATTGAGGAACTGATCACCCTTAATCCCTTGTTGATAGTAGACGGTGTCGTGTTGGATAGGATAGATTTGTTTGCCAGCTTAGATGGTGTGTACAGTGAATTTGTTGGAATTAAGATGTGTGCTCACTAATTGTTTAGATGAGTGGTGTGATATGCTGCTGATTGCGAGAGCGCGGGCAATACGGAGGCTATGTTGTTTCTGACACTGAAGGTGTTGTGGATTCGGGATTTCCGTCTGCCGGCTAAGTTGGGATGTCTGTAGGGAAAAGATCGGGTGTTGTTGATGTTGGATTCTCTGAGTACAGAGAACGATGAAATGGCTAGTGTGATGCCAGTGGTGTGTGATCCCTGATGTTTTCCTGAAGGATAATTGTGACTTGCCTCCGGAGCGTGGATACGAGTTTGGTGACAGTAGAGGGCTAATGTTTTAGTCTGCTAAGCAAGTGGATGAACTTTTAGAAGATGAAGCTCTGATGTTTGTAATGTTATACCGTTGTAAGTTGATCGAGAAGTTACAAATGTTGAATTACCTGTTGTCTATGAATTTTCTGATGTATCCCCGGATGACATAAGTGGTGTGCCTTCAGAACGTGAAGTAGAGTTTGCTGTGGATTTGACACCAGGCACGAGTCCGGTGTCGATGTCTTCATATCGGATGTCAGTTTCCGAGTTAAGTGAATTGAAGAAGCAACTAGAAGAGTTATTGGAGAAGAAGTTTATTCGACTAAGTGTTTCACCGTGGTGCTCCGGTGTTGTTGGTGAGGAAGAAAGATGTTAGTATGAGATTGTGTGTTGACTACGGATGGGTGAATAAGTGACTAGCAAGAATAAGTACCCATTTCCGAGAATTGACGACTTGATGGAACAGCTAGTGGGAGCTTGTGTATTCAGCAAAATTGATTTGAGATCTGGTTATCATCAGATTCGTGTTAAACCAGATGATATTTTGAGGACGACTTTTAGGACGAGATATAGTCACTATGAATACACTGGGATGCCATTCGGCGTGTCCAATGCACCTGGTGTGTTCATGGAACATATGAGTCAAATTTTCACGAGTATCTGGATAAGGTTGTTGTGGGTTCTATTGATGATATTTGGACATACTCTAAAATAGAAGAAGGGCATGCAGAGTATTTGAAGATTGTGCTGCAAGTATTGGGAGAGAGGAAGTTGTATGTGAAACGGTCGAATTGTGAAGTTCTGGATGAAAGAAGTAAGTTTCCTTGGCTATGTAAATTCTAGTAGTGGAATTGATGTGGATCTTTCGAAGGTTGATGCGGTATTACAAATGGGAGATTCTGAAGTCTGCGACTGAGATCCGAAGTTTCTTGGTTTAGCGGGTGATTATCAATGATTCATAGAGGGATTTTTACCTAATTTGAATGAGTCCTTTGTGGTTTATTGTGATGCATCGAAGATGGGTCTCGATGGAGTGCTAATGCAGAACGGACAGGTTGTTGCTCGTGCGTCGAGACAATTAAGAGTTCATGAAAGGAATTATCCTACGCATGATCTAGAGTTGGTAGCTGTAGCGTTTGTACTGAAATTTTGGAGACATTATCTTTTTGGTTTGAGATTCAAAGCGTTCAGTGATCATAAAAGCTTAAAGTACTTGTTTGATCAGAAGGAGTTGAATATGAGACAGAGAGGGTGGCTTGAATTATTGAGGGATTATGATTTCGATTTGAATTACCATCCTGGAAAAGCAAATGAAGGGGGATGATACGTTGAGTAGGAAGTCGCTGCATATGTCAATGCTTATGGTACGCGAGTTGGAAGTGATTGGACAGTTAGGGCTGTTAGTGAATCAGTTTGCAAACAAGGTTGGTGACGGATGAATGTTAGGATTATCGTTGTGTAGTGTTTGAAGTTTGCTTTGAAGATTGCAACGTAGTAATTCATTTGTTATGTCAGAATGTGAATGAGATATGAGTCCTACTACAGTCAGTTTCATTATGTATTAATGCTTGGATTTGTGAGGTCACTGAAGTTAGTGTTAGTTAAAAAGGTGGAGATTGAATTAATTGTTAGTCAATTGTTGAAATTGCTAGCTTGTGGATCGTGTTAAATGTTGAGTTGGTGGAACATGGCATCATAATTACTTATGTTAAAAATGTCCGTGAAGTCAACCGTTTAATGAGAAAGAGGTAGGTTCAGTTGTTAGTTACAATTGGATGAAGAGAAACTGTTATACTATTGGCTTGAAGATAGTACAATATTGTGATTAGCTTGCTTGTGAGATAAAGTACCTATGTGTATAAAAATGCAACTTTATGGAATTAATCATGAATTGAAAAGTTGAGGCACATGCCAGCAACTAGTGGTAGTTAACTTATCGTGAAAAATATGATGCAGATAGGATGCATTGTATGATGATGGTTAATAACAGTTGATGAAAATAGTCATTGAACAAGATATGAGAAATGAATTTGTGCTAGGACGTGGATTTGAATGTATTGTTATTGGAATGTAAGTTCGTGGTGACGAGTAGTCGGGTGAGGGAGTGTTATCCGAGCTATTCGATTGAGGTAATTTTTGAGGGCGAAAATTCTTTTAAGTGGGGGAGAGTTATAACACCCCAAATTTTAGATTAATTATTTATTTAATTAATTTATCGGGAATATATGAGTTATTGTGGAATATTCGATATATATGATGTTTTGGGGATTTTCTTTTGTGAAGTGATTGGATATAAATGATGTTTTAGTGATTTTGAGAATTATGTGACAATTTGGAATAATTTAAAATAATTAAAATAATTAAGTTGGAATTATTCTGATTAGAAAAATAGGAGTTATTGGTAGTAGAGACAAGAAGGGCATTTTGGTCAATTATGAAGTGTTAGTAAGGATAATAATAGGAAGACCATATTAAAGAGGTTAAAGGGGTTTATACGGAGGAGTTAGGGTTTGGAAATTTTCACTGTTGCATTGCGTTGGAAAGGAGGCAGAGAAAATAGAGGAGCAGTTGGGACTTTGAGGAATTTCAGAGGAAGGGTTGAAAACACAAAGAAAATCAAGGCTACGGATTTACTCAGGTAAGGGGAGTTTTATCATTTTTATTATAATCGATTTAAGGTCTGGATAATTATGGGAATTATTGGGGTTTTGGTGGAGTTTTGATAAATAATAACTGTGACGGAATTGATGATGGGTTGACGTAAAGATTGCTTCCAATTGATGTGTAGTATTTTGTATATCGAAATTGAGTTGTTGATTGAGTGTGGCAAATATGAGAATTTTTATGGTTTCGTAATTTGTTGAATTGTTAATTGATTGATGAATACTGAATGAATCCCAGACCAATTGTGTCTATAGGATAGAACATATTGACGATAGATGAATCAAGTGGAATTTTGGAAACTCTGTACTGGAATTGTTAAGTGGAATTTTAGTGAAGTTATTAGCGGATTTTGGGAGAAAAAGGGAGAAATAGTAAGAGAAAAAGAAAAAAAAAAAAAAAAAAAAAAAAAAGAGATTAAAGTGGGGTGGCGCAAGCCACCAAAACTAAGTGGCGCCAGCCACATCTTGCAAGGGTGGCGCAAGCCACCAAGGAGTAATAGGGAGGGGTGGCGCAAGCCACCCATTAAGTGGGGGTGGAATTGTTTTATTTATTTATTTGTTTTCTTCTAAAAACTGTAACTTTCGTTTTATTAATCCAATTTTGATGCCGTTTGAAGCTATGGAAAGGTAAGGAAATAACCTATAACATGGTAAAATAAAATAATGCATATAGTGAAATTCCCCAATTGAAATTGATAGGCTAAATGATGAGTGTCTTGTACTGATATACCAGTAGGTTGCATATCTGTATGAATTTGCAGAATTTTGTCTGGCAGTGAATTAGTTGAGATTGGTGATAATGAAATGATGATATTATGATGATTATGGAGATATTATGAGGTTTAAATATACTAATCATAATGTATTGCTGGTTTGTGGTGAATTTGTCAGTCAGTGGGTGTGTTGTATGAAAAATCTCTGAGTTATGCCTGGAAGTGCTTTTGTGTGGATTATATTAACATGTTATTGTTTGATCATGATATGCGTGTTATGATATATATATATGAAGAGTACATAATGAACTTGATGATGATGATGATATTGTGTTGACTGTGATGTGATGATATATCCTTGGTAAATGCTTTGTGTTGGATTGATACTAATAAGAGTTATGATGATGTACTGATATTAACACAATGTAAATGATGCTGTGAGATACTTTATGATGCTGTAAGAATAATGGTGATATTGTTTGATAAAATGATTATGTTTGATAAATGATGCCGATATAGTAATTAAGATGCTATTGTGATATTTATGATGATTGTGGTGCTGTTATGAGATTTAAGATGTTGTGATGGTGTGATGTTAATTATGTGGTGATGAGTATGTGATGGTGACTAAGTATTGATGATTATGTGAAGAGAATATAATGATGTTGTTTTGATGAATATGATGTATGTGATGAAGTATGATGAATATGATGAATGATGATGCGTTTGACTAGCCGTGGTCATATTTTTATATGTTGTTGCGCATCATGCATTCATAGCATTTGAAGGACTATTGTCCAGTGAAGTTTGAGGATGACTAAGTCATTAGTGAAGTTGTAGGACTGTTGTCCAGTGAAGTTGTAGGACTTAAAGTCCAGTGAAGTTTGTAGATAACTAAGTCATCAGTGAAGTTTTGGTACCACATGCATGTGTCCTATGAAGTTGCATTCATTACTTGTGGCATTGCACAATAATTGTGCTATGTGATGTGTTTAATGTGATTCTGATTTTGGTGATGTTCTGACATGAGAATTTGGCGTTTTGTTGTTACGATGTATATGTGTTTAAATGATGTTATGTTGTTGTGATTTCCTGGATATGACCACTATATCTATTCCTTATGTCTTTTATAATGACTATGATTGTACTCACCCTTTCTGCTGATATTTCCCCTACCATGGGAAATGGGCAGGTACTCGAGGATAGCAGTAGAAGTCCGAGATAGCTTATGGAGTTATTAGTTATTTTTCCGCAGTGAAGAGGGTCTTGCTCTGATAGATGTAACATCGGGTCTTTGGGAATCGTTTGCATTAATTGTTGATAATGATGTATTGAAGTATTTCATCGTGTTGTAAAAATGTTTTAACAAGTTTTGTGAATTATGATGTCTGATGATGAATTTTTAATTGAAATATTTTATTTTAGTAAAACAATGCTTTGAGAACCCGTGTTACGGAGCAGGATGTTTTTAATTAAGAAATTTTATGAAGAAATGTTGCACCCTTTTTGATGATTACTCTGATATAACTATTTAATATTATATGACTAATCGTGGGGTTTTAGAAGGGTGTTACAGATGACACTAATCAAATATGGGAATGCAATGGACGACTTTATTGCGGAGGAGCCAACATGTTTCATAATTTGATCGAACACATATTCTACAAAGTTGATTTTGGACTTAGTTCCTATTTGATAAATGAGTTTGGCCAACGCAGAGGTTATGCTTGAACTATGATTAGTGGGAGTGTAGTTGAAAACGCCTATCTAACATACTTTTTAGTATAAAGTAGGTCCTTTCGAAGCCATTCCCTAACTTGATTTACAGTGATATTTCTAACAATTTTGTCCAGGGATGGAACTTCATCATTTTCATTGATCTTTCTTCTTCCTAGATAGTCATTGATGACCACTAGAGAGAACATCACACAACACCCTCTAACATAAACTTTTCCAAATTCCTTACTTCCTACCTTATTACACTCAAGAGAGAGATTGACAATGAATTCTTGAACTAGCTTTTTATAACATGGTCTAATATCAGACACAATTTTCATCAGACCAGAATATTTAAGAATTTTCAATATTTCATGTCCTCCAAGAGCATCTTGGCTTAACTCACACTCAATGGCAACCCATCTCTGACAAACAAATTTCCATTTTGAAACATTTCCTTTAGAAGGAAAGGACACGTTGTGAAGAAGAGCATCAGGAATGTTAGTAGGAATTTTCTTGCCACCAATATTTTTCTTTGTTGAGGGCACGATGTCTAGGACATCTGCCTCAACATCATACTCAGAGTTACTAGATGACATATGTTTTCTCTTGAGAGTCCTATGTTCAACATCAGGAATTTCTACCTTACTCCTTTTTGCTCCTGACCTTTTGGTAGACATCACATTTTTCTTCATATGGGACTTAGCAATTGCAACTTTTTCTTTATTCTTTCCCTTTTATTTTGTAGTAAGAGTTGTTGCTTCAGCATGTTCCTCGTTTTCTTATGTTTCTTCATCCATTACATTATCAACATGTTATGATTTAGACGCTTTTTTTTCTTCGGGCTAGTTTCCTTGGATCACTTTGTCATCATCAGTTTTTCTATTGGACCTAGAAACCCTAGATTTTTTTAAGGACGAGTTTTCTTTTAAGTTGAATCCAAACATTTTGACTCTATGAGAATTTTTTATAGGATTCGTTTTAGTGGTCTTATTGCCCTCTATTTTATGACTCATTTTTAGACCTGGATTGAGGGTTTGAAATGGTAATCAAGGAGAAGTTCTGCTTAGGGCAAAAGAGAGAGACATATTTCTTTAGGAGTGAAAGTGCAATAGAATTTTAACAGTACCAATTAAAACCATAGTGCCTCTTTTGAATACAGTTAATGATCACATGAGAGATAAAATTTAGTAATAACTTCTCATCCACACAAATGGTAATATTGCCCTTTAGTTTTAAACTTCACCTTTTCTTTGAGAACTACTTAAATTTTCTAGCATTTTTTTAGCTTGATACTCACGTATGTAGTTGATCTTTTTATTAAGACTACTTTCACTTTTAGAGGCTATATGTTGAGACTGATGTATAAACATCGTGTAAGACATAAATGTCCCAGGCATTAGATTCCTTCACACTTATCCTTTTCTCAACCTTAAAAGTCTCACATGGATTTGGTTCAGATCTCCACATGTAGAAATTATCCTTAAACAAAGAGCCTTTCAAAACCATATCTTGATTATTGATGGAAATAACACATTCATCCTTGTTGAAGCTCACATTAATGCCTAGATCACACAGTTGAGTATTTCTTATTAGACTATCAGTTAAGGTTTCTGCAAGTGACACATCCTTAAGGAAAGGGAGTCCTGGCCTAGTTACCTTACCAATACCTTTGATCCTTCCTTTTATTTCATCTCCAAAAGTGACATTTCCCAGTGGGAAGGGTTTAACTTCTTCAAGGAAGGACTTTTCACCCCTCATATGATTGGAGCACCCACTATCAAAAAACCAATCATCCTTCAAAGACATTTTACCAGATGTTTAGGCTGTGAGGGATCTGACTTCCTTCTTTAGCTTCCACACTTTCTTCAGTTGAGGCTTTTTACCCTTTATTTTGGATATTGGTTGACTGAAAGGATGAGGGTAACCATGAAGCCTAAAACAATAAGGCCTTATGTGCCCGTATCTTCCACAACGATGACATCTTATGTTAGAGTTCTTGTTCTTTCCATCATAGTGATACACATGTCGAGCAGGATGCTGAAACATGGAGTTCAACTTGTGGATCTCAGTTTTATTCTTAGGAGGAACAAAATTCTTGGAGAGATATTTGTGCTTCTTGTTCATGGGCTCGTGGTCAAATCCAATTGCCATCATATTCCTAGATCTTTTTCCAACTTCTAATATCTCATCAAGCATATCAGATCATTTATTCAATATACAAACATATTTTATCATATTTTCCAACTTGGTGTTCAGCATAGTAACTTCCTCTTTAAGACCATATACAGTAGTATCTTGTTTAACCTTTTCTTGGAGTAGTTCCTTGATAGTTCTCTTATGTTTCTCTACTTCCATGCAGGATTATTTCCACTTGGTGATTGTCATTTTGAAATTTGTAGATATCTCTTCATTTGTCATGTCATCATCACTGGATTCACTCCCAGTTTCATATTTTCAATAGTTAGATTTCACATTGTCGATTGTTTCTTTCTCACTTTCAAATTCAGACCAAGTGATGGATAATCCCCTTTTTGTTTCTTTAGGAAGGTAGAATAGTCTGATTTAAGGTGTGCAACACCTTCACACTTAAGGAACTGGATACCTTTTCCACTATTGCTTTTATCTTATTTTTTCCTTTGTTCTGGGTACTAATGTCTAACCTCATGTCTTGGATATTTGTTTTCCACTTTTTATCCATATTCTACCCTGTTCTCAACTTTGTCACCTTTAATCCTATCTTCCACAGTGTAGGAAACAAAGGCTATACCATTGTTCTTCTTCCCTGATCTTTCATTGATGGACATCTCAAAGGTTTTAAGAGAACCAATGAGTTCATCATTGTTATACTGCGTAGGTCCTAAGCTTCTTCAATAGAAATTACTTTCATATCAAACCTCTTAGGTAATGATCTGAGATTTTTTCTAGAAAGCTTTGCTTCAGACATCTTTTCACCTAAGGCAAATGATGTGTTGGCAATGTCTCACAATCTGATTTGAAACTCACTCACAGTTTCATCTTCATTCATTCTAAAGTTCTAAAATTTTGTTATTAGGAGCTGCAACCTTAACATACGATACTTGGATGTGCCTTCATGTTCATTTTTCATATTCTCCCGGGCTTCTTTAGCTTTTGAACATGTGTTGATAATCTGACCATGTTCCTGATCACACCATTAAAAATCACATTGAATTCCTTATAATTCTTAAGGTCTTCATCATCTCCAGCATTAGTCCAATACGCCTCTAGTTTTAGGCAGGTGTTACACTTGGATTTTCAGCCACTAGAAAGTTAACAAATAATTTCAATGAAAAGACATTTACCGTGAGAGTATTAATGAATGTTTTAAAAGGACATTAATGATAAGTCATCGACAGACCAACAACGAAGAGTCGACTGAGCTGTCGACACAATGAGACGTGGTTTGGAGGACTCTCAAGGATAAATCCTTGAGACCCAGATCATTGGGAAATATGTCCAAAATCTCAAAAAGGCAGTCGACAAGAGCATGTTCAGAATCTCGAGAAGGACAGTCAACAGAAATCCTTATTCCACCGAAAGGACCAGTCGACTAAACCACGTGATATAAAAGACTTTGTAAATTTACAAGTCTTTAGTCCTTGACAAGTAGCATCGACAACACATTGGAGCAATTATCATCGAGGGTTAGTAAAGAAGTGGGAAGCAGTTACCACTCAACGTTGGTTGTAGGTAGATAGCGTCTTGGAAGACATGTAAGCATACTAGTGGGAACTTGAAGACTGAACATGGAGTAAACACAGTAGTCTCGTAGTGGTCATAATCATCGTCGACAGTTACTTTGTAAATAGAATAAATAGCAGACTCATACATATGATGGCAACTGTATAACATGCCAACCACAATGATGGCAAGCCTGCACCCTAGTACGTCAATATATTTTGAGAACGTGATGGCAACATCATTGCCCTTTAACCCGTATTTGGCTTCAACATCCACTATGGGAAACTTTGGCCAACTAGGACAACCACCAGAAGGTATGGGGTATTTTCCTCCACGAGGTGCTTTGTCTTTAACCAATAACTCTCTTCAAGTCATGAGACAATTAATGGATAAAAGAAACCATAACATGGTTCACACAATTACACCACAAATAGGGAATGTGTTTACCCGACTTATAGAAAACACGACTAGGAGTTATCAACATTTAACCCACCAAATGGGTAGGATTACTCATTTTTTACGGACACCACCGACTCCTGTGTCTAACATTCCCCAGGGGGATAACCCTTCAGAAAATAGGGTTGTAGAAAATAATCAAATGCCAGAAGGCCTCGGCGTAGTTATAGTGAAATGCAACCTGTAACACCCCAAATTCTTGAGAAATATTTATTTAATTTATTTAAGTATAATATTCGTGATTTTTGGTGAATTTTGGTGGTTTGGGCATTGTGTGGAATTTTGTGGAGTTTTGGTTATTTATTTAAATAATAGTATATAATATGGAATATATTAGTATTATTATTAATTTAAAGGGTTAATAGTCATTTACCCCCCTCCAATATAGGCGACTTTTGATTTACCCCCCTTTAAAAAAATAATTTTGGATTACCCTCCTGAAATTTTAAAATTCTAAGTCTTTTGCCCCCCAGGTAGAAAAATTACCCCCCTGTAAAATATTTTTTTTTATTTACCCCCTTGGTTTTTACACGCTTAGGGGGGTACCCCAAAATTTCAGGGGGGTAATCCAAAATTATTTTTTTAAAGGGGGGTAAATCAAAAGTCGCCTATATTGCAGGGGGGTAAATGACTATTAAGACGGTAGTATTGAGGAGGTTTATGAAGGACAGTACGGTAACATCATAATTAAGGCCCAAAAGACAGATTTAACAAAAGAAAAATAGGGATTATGAGAATTAGTTTTGTGCAAACCTTAAGGAGTGAAGAAAGAGCTGAGGAAAGGAGGCTAGAATGAGGAATCGACCGTAGAACCCCGAAAAATGAAGAATCTCTGCTGGAAATTTGAGGTATGGGGGGTAATCCGGGTTAATAAGTTTGATATGGGTTTAAGGTAGAGGTAATTGTGTGTTTTCGTTTTGATGATTTAATGCTGATCTGTGACGAATCTGTGATGAAACTTCGTAACTGTATGTGTATGATTTCTGTGATGAATCCTGTGAGATCTGCCATATTTGCTGTAAATTTCGTGTGAATATTTGATGTTGCTGTGATGAACATATGGGTAAACCAGATCTAAAAATCGAAACTGATAATAACTGGTTAAGACGTAATAATTAGGAAGGAATTGGTGTAGAGAATGAAGTAGGATGAAAAACATAGATCTGTGATGAATCAAAGCTAGTTTGAGTCTGTTTTTGGTGGATCGAAGGTGCTGGAATGAGGAAGTTTTCGTTCAGATGCGAGATCTGAGTTTTGGGGTGGCTTCTAGTGATATGTGTAACAGGGGAGGTATTACGCGTAATGTGGGACACTCCCAGGGTATTACGCGTAGTGTACGCACCCGTCCTCAAGGGCTGGCACGACCCTCTGCTGGTACGCGTAGCATACGCGTATGGAATTGTGGGTAACACGCGTAAGAAGGAGTTACGCGTAAGGGGACTGAGGGAGAAAGGGGCATACGCGTATGGGAAGGTGACTACGCGTATGGGTAGTGCCTTACGCGTAGGGGCGAGCCATACGTGTAAGGCGGAATCTGAAGGAGAATTTAGAGGAAAACCCTCTCTATTGATATGCATAATAGAGGATGCAATACGCGTAATGGAGGATGCCATACGCGTATTGGTTGGTGTAGAATTGAGCCATACGCGTAACAGGGTGATCCTTACGCGCATGGGCAGTGATGTGGGCAGGTTTTCTCGTTTTCGCGATTTCTATCCTGATTTCGCTTACGGTGCAGTTTCCTTGGGACGTAAGGCTATGGTGGGGTAATAAAACATGATTAAACCAATGATGAAGATGAATGGGAAAAAATCAGGGATTTTAACGTGACGATTATAGTATGATGAATTTTGAGAATTAGTGACGAATAATGACGATTTGTGATGTATGTGAATTGATGTTGTATCGTGATGATGATTATAATATGACAACTTGTGATGTATGTGAATTAATGTTGTATCATGATGATGATTATAATATGACGACTTGTGATGTATGTGAATTGATGTTGTATCATGATGGTGATTATAATATGACGACTTGTGATGTATATGAATTAATGTTGTATCATGATGATGATTATAATATAATGACTTGTGATGTATGTGAATTGATGTTGTATCATGATGATGATTATAATATGACAACTTGTGATGTATGTGAATTAATGTTGTGTCATGATGTCGATGATGATTCTGTGATGATGATTTTGACGTGTGTTCGTGATGCTATACTATGACGCTTTGATGAATTACAGTGATGATGTGTATGTTGATGTTATACATGCCATGTGAAGTCTTATGATGATTTTGTATGAATGATGATGCAACTTTGACGATTTTGTGATGATGATGTTTATGACGTTTGCATCATGCATTCATGGCATAGTTAGGACTTCAGTCCATTTGGCGGCTTCAATCCCATTGTGTGGATTGGGGTGTTTGTGACGTGCTCCGGTTCTTGTGTAGAATCGATCCTATTGGTGGGGATCTTTGGAGGGTGATGGCCCAGTGTCCATCTATTATGATGAGTTGGTACCACATGCATGAGTCTATGATGTTGCATTGCATATTGTGCGGCATTGTAGTATATTGATGTGATTTGATGTATTTTGACATTGTGAACGATGTGATGATGTTTGTACTTTATCTTTTACTTATATCTTATATATTGATTTCGTGATTACTCACCCTGCCTGTTTGAATGTTACCTCCACGTGGGTAACGTGCAGATGATCAGGATTAGCTTTTGGCGTGTGAAGAGCTTACTTGATGTACTCTTGGTTATTTTGGTCGAATAGAGGGTCTTGCTCTGATATGTAACTTCGGGTCGGGGTGTTTAGTTGAACCTTAGTGTTATTTTATTTGATGATATTATGATGTGTTGAGTTTTGTGTAAAAACCTTGAGTTACCAATTATAATGAGGTTTTTTGTGAAGTTTTTCCGCTGTGAAATATTTGATTTAATTGTGATGTTTTATGACGAAATGTGATGCCCTTTTTGGGACTTTACTCTGATTAAATTGATGTTTTATTTGTGACGTTTGTTGGGTAGAAAAAGGGTGTTACACAACCAAGATGCTCACCAAGTCCTGAGACAAGCCCGACAAGACAACGCATGGGTACAGGATAACATCACAAACATTGTCGAGCATATTTTGGTCCAGAATGGACACAACGTTGGCCTCCATAGGCCAAACTATATATTCCTATTGTCTGAGTATGTAAGTCAAACTGAATTGCCTAGGGGCTTGAAAGTCCAAAAATTCACCAAGTTCGCTGGCGATATTAGTGAGTCCACCGCCGAAAACGTCTCTCGGTACCAGATCGAGGTTAGTGATTTAGCCAACAATGACAATTTGAAAATCAAGTATTTTCCAAACTCATTGACGAAAAACGCTATCACATTGGTCACTACCTTTATCCCAAATTTCATTTTTATGTGGGCCCAACTAGGAGGGCATTTCACGAGCAATTTTACCTGGGGAAATGTAAGATTAGCCTCAAGGAATTGGCCAGTGTTAAGAGAAATGTGGTTGAAAACATTGATGATTACCTCAATATGTTTAGAGCCTTGTAAGCAGATGTTTTATACAAGTGACAAAATATGAGTTAGTTGAACTGGAAACAGGGGGTCTCGACTACTCCATTAGGAAGAACTTAGACACCCAATACTTGAGAGACATGGCCCATTTGGCCGATAGAGTTCAACAAGTCGAACCATTAAAGGCTGAAAAAGCTAGAACTTCTAAGTTCAGTAAAAAGAAAGTAGCTTATGTTGAAGTCGACAACATAAAAAACTCATCCGACTCAAAGTAAGAGGATGTGGAGGAGAATGAGGTCAATGAGGTTGAACTAAAGCCTGAGCCTCACTTTATATGCAAGCTGCTAAAATCCTCGAATGTGGAGCTTCCCGTAGAGCCTAAAATTAAAAAATTCATTGCTAGAACATACAACTTCGACGTTACTAAGTGTGACGAAATCTTTGATATATTGGTTACTGGTGGACAAATTGTTGTTCCTAAAGGGACCAAAGTCCCACCATTAGATTACATAAATAAAAAAGGTTTTTGTAAATTCCCTAATTTTTTAGGGTCATAATACTTCCAAATGTGTACTTTTCAGGGACCTGATACAAACTACTCTCAAGGATGGCAGACTCAAGTTGGCTGAAAAGCAGAAACCGCGCACAGAAGAGGATATTGAAACCAAAGATGAAGCTCTCTTTGTCGAGCCAGTAGACATCATGGTCGTAGACACTATCGACGATATTGGGGCTGAAGATAACAAACTAAACCACGAGGATCAAACCGCAAAGGCCTATCCCAAAGCTGTAGAGGAGCATGTTGATTTTTTGAATTGTTGTAGGTTGAAAGATTCAAAGGTATGTTGTGTCCCAGGTGCAGCACAATGTTTGACAAAGAAGCTGCTAAAGAGCTGGAGAGGACAAATCCTTACACAGCCAAAAAGTTTGTCTGAACGGAAAAATCCAAGGAACCTTTCTCCAACAAAAGAAAAGGCCCAAAAAAGTTCCAGGGAATGACTTTTGTCCCTACTGTAGATGTTTCATACCCTAATTTTTACCCTAACCTTTGCATCATACGTTTATCATATCATCTCATTAGCATAGCACTTGATCCCTGGTTCCTCTATGGATTAGGGTTTGCATTGGTTGCATATCACCTAACCAAGACATCATGGGATATCGTACTTGTTTGCTCTTCTTTGTATTCATTTAGATGTATAATATTAGAGTGGAAAGTTCATGGTCAAGGCAAGTTTACTATGGCATGAGAGGTCTCATTATGTTCAAGGAAGATTCAAAGTTGATTCATTGATTCAAGAATGGTTCATATGTTTATTTCCATGCCACCTTCATCAAATTCACAAGACATCATTGATAAGTGCAAAATGTAACTATTTTTGTATATACATTTTGTTGCACTTATCGATACTTTTTGGTTAATATGGTTCGAATAAACCCCAATTTGTTTATAAATACGTTTACTTTACATTTCAGTGTATATATTGCGTATCTTGTAAATATCATAGAGTTTAATTGGTTTTCTCTCATTTTTGTACGTATTCAAGCAAGGATATCTTGCCATGTTCATAAAGAGCATTAAATAAGCTTTCCAGCGCTTCCGGCCGTGCTTGAATCAGAGTTACGGTTCAGAAGTTGTGGTAAAATAAAGGTCTGGTTTGCTGTCAAGTTTGCTTTGCGAGCTTGACAGTGAATGTTCGCTTTACGAATGGCTGGCGTGTTCCCAGCGAAGGCTCCCAGATTTGACCAGGGGAGAAAGAGACCAAAGTCCGCTTTGCGAACTGTGCAAGGAGCATTCTCTTTGAGGATA
The DNA here is from genome assembly GCA_022829125.1 of Lathyrus tuberosus. Lineage (NCBI taxonomy): Eukaryota > Viridiplantae > Streptophyta > Magnoliopsida > Fabales > Fabaceae > Lathyrus > Lathyrus tuberosus. Next base: position 9,846,428 of record JALAZF010000049.1, on the reverse strand, counting down.
AATCGTTCGCACTGCAAACTCCTGGAATTTTTCAAAGGCGGTTTAGCATTTCAGAGGCACTTAAGTGCCATTTTTTTAGGCTCGCTTTGCGAGTAAAACATTCGCTTAGCGAATGTGACAGATTTTGTAATACTATAAGTTCATTTTCAGTCATTTTTTAGGTATGTTTTGGGGTATTTGTTCCCAATTCATCAAACCTTCATTCTTTGATAGTTTAGAGCTTAGAAAAGCATCAATGGAGGTTGCAACTCGACGATTGGGGGTGGATGATTCTTGGATCGTGATTGACACCGCAAGAGATTTTGGTTCATCTTCTCTCTTCCCTTTGTAATTTCCATTTGTTATGAGTTTGTATGTAAGTTTACCTTGATTATATGTATATTTATTGCTCATGGTGTTGTATAAAAGTCATTTTACAAATTAATGTTGATGAATGAGTTCTTTATTTGGTTTTGAGTTGCGGTAGACATATCCTCTTTGATGCCGGATTTAGGATGAACATCTATTAGGTCCTAGACTCTAGAGATAGATTTAGGCTTAATATTCACTTGGGTATTGGAACTTAATGCTTCCGTGTGGTCGAGTTGCGTGAGACATCACCTCCGAGGCGATGCGGTTGTTATCTCAATTTTGCATTAGACATAACCTTTGTTGTGAGCAATACGTGATAATGTTGACAAGTGATTTAGGTTGCGTGAAACTGAGTAGTAAGTTTGAGTATTTGATAGGGTAGATGAAACGTAAACTCGAGAGTTCTCTACTTTTTAAAGAATGAATTCTTTTTATGTGCATAAGTTTTAATTCTCGCATTTAATTTAAACCAATTTTACACCCAAACTCTTTAACATTTAAATTCTCGAACGGCAGTTCAATAGCACCGATCTCTGTGGACACGATAAATTCCTAGAAAAATACTTCCAAATCTTTTTGTTGCTTACCGCTTCAACAAAATGGCGATAAGTGCAAAATGTAACTATTTTTGTATATAAGTTTTGTTGCTTTCCGCTTTACCGCTTCAACAAAATCGTTCGTTGCCGGGGATCGGTGTTTATATTGTGCTTTGCATTGTGATAGTTTCTTTGTTTTTGAGTTTTGTATATATTGTATATATTGTCTATTTCCATTATGTTTGTTCAAGTGTTGTATACATTTTGTTCCCGTAACGTTTGTTTAAGTGTTTGGTTAGGATGCTTGCTTTTGGTTTGCACGGTGAGACATCACCATGGCATGAAGGAAGGAAGTTGCTAGCTAAGCATTGTAAAGGCGTCGAGCTTACGACGTAAAACAAGCATGTTGTATTATTTTCTTTTGTTGTGGTTTAGCTTAGGTAGTGTGGTGAACTTTCATTAAACAAGTTGTACTCAGATTTTTCGTAAAATTCTCAAATCTTCACTTTACAACCTGTTTAATGAAATTTCACTCGGCCTTTTAGTTTGTTTATATTAATAGTTTTCATGTTTGTTAATGAGCTTGTTTTGAGTTGCTTGAGGAAATTTAAGGTGATGTTCCAAGTTTGATTGTTTCAACTTGCGGATGTATGGTAATGATATTGTTAAGTTTTGTACACGTCCAAGGTATGTGTTTATCGCTTTCTTGACTTTAGCATATTCATGGTACTTATGCTTTTTACAAACTTCCATGCCATTCATTCTTTTGTATACTTGTTCTTGATGTGAATCACTTTAGTTCCCACCTTTTTTGTGAGGTTGCTTTCCATTGTTCATATATGCGCGGAGTACCAACATTCTTGTTCTAACTGGATGTTATTATGCTTAATATTTTGTTTGTGTTGATTATATGAAAGCATGAAAAGGATCAAGGCATTTTGTTTCATTTTGAGCACAACTACCTAGCCAAATAGTCATTCACCTTATGAGTGTGTGATCATTCGTAACCCCTTTGATCTTTTTGATCCATGTTTTATTTGAACTTAATGCTTGTTTATGAGTGTTTAGTTCACTTATTTTTTAATGGATTTTGTTTTTTCTTGAACCCTCAACTTTGTGTTGTTGTATGAATTTTTGCCTTGCCTTAGAAAGTAGGGAGTATTCACATAATGATGTGGTTGAATTCAAGTTGGGGAGAGAATGATTGTTTACTCATTGGTTAGTTTCTATGAGGATGAAAAAGAAAAGAAAAAAAGAGAAAAATATGACAAAGAAAAGAAAATAAAAATGTGAAAAAGAAAGAAAAAGAAAATCCTTGAGAAAGGAAACAAAAAGAGTTCAAATAATTGTGCTAAATAAGTATTGTGTGTTGTGTAACACTTGGGATTTTGGAAGAAGTTGATTGAAATTTTATGTTTGAGTCTTTGTGAGTTAATCACTCCCTTAGGTTTAGGCAAGTTTTTGATTCAATTACCATTAGAAATTGGCCCATGTTTGTTTACCCGACCACGCTACAACCTTGAAAGCCCTTGTGATTCTTGTCTTTGTATGTTCAATGTGAATTTTTGGATGGTTGCATAATTTAGTCTTTTGTTTGCATGATTGTTGTGTGAGTGATAAGTATCTCATTTTGTGTTTTTCATCTACCGATGATTGTTTTTGCTAGGTGTGATTCACTTTGGAACTTGTGTTGTTTTAGGATGTTTGGCATGATTTTTGTATTTTGAATTTGTTTCATGACTATGTTATCGTCGTAGTTTAGTGGTTAGTATTTACTTTGTGTGTACCGTTTTTCTTTTGAACCATTCATTTGTTCTATTTTTCAAAACCTGTTGATTCGTGATTCTTTGGTTATCACTCTGTTTCTTTGAGTTGTTTGATTCTTGTTTGAGGACAAACAAGTTTAAGTTGGGGAGAGTTTGATAAGTGCAAAATGTAACTATTTTTGTATATAAGTTTTGTTGCACTTATCGATACTTTTTGGTTAATATCGTTCGAATAAAACCCCGATTTGTTTATAAATACGTTTACTTTACATTTCAGTGTATATATTGCGTATCTTGTAAATATCATAGAGTTTAATTTATTTTCTCTCATTTTTGTAGGTATTCAAGCAAGGATATCTTGCCATATGAATAAAGATCATTGAATTAGCTTTCCAGCGCTTCCGACCGTGCGTAAATCAGAGTTGCGGTTCAGAAGTTGTGGTAAAATAAAGGTCTGGTTTGCTGTCAAGTTTGCTTTGTGAGCTTGACCGCGAATGTTCGCTTTACGAATGGCTGGCGAGTTCCCAGAGAAGGCTCCCAGATTTGACCATGAGAGAAAGAGACCAAAGTTCACTTTGTAAACTGTGCAGCGAGCATTTGCTTTACGAATAAATCGTTCGCACTGCGGATTTCTGGAAATTTTCAAAGGCGGTTTAGCATTTCAGAGGCACTTAAGTGCCATTTTTTGAGGCTCGCTTTTCGAGTAAAACGTTCGCTTAGCGAACGTGACAGATTTTGTAATACTATAAGTTCATTTTCAGTCATTTTTTTAGGTATGTTTTGGGTTATTTGTTCCCAATTCATCAAACCTTCATTTTTTGATAGCTTAGAGCTTAGAAAAGCATCAATGGAGGTTGCAACTCGACGATTGAGGGTGGATGATTCTTGGATCGTGATTGACACCGCGAGAGATTTTGATTCATCTTCTCTCTTCCCTTTGTAATTTCCATTTGTTATGAGTTTGTATGTAAGTTTACCTTGATTATATGTATATTTATTGCTCATGGTGTTGTATAAAAGTCATTTTACAAATTAATGTTGATGAATGATTTCTTTATTTGGTTTTCAGTTGCGGTAGACATATCCTCTTTGATGCCGGATTTAGGATGAACATCTATTAGGTCCTAGACTCTAGAGATAGATTTAGGCTTAATATTCACTTGGGTATTGGAACTTAATGCTTCTGTGTGGTCGAGTTACGTGAGACATGACCTCCGAGGCGATGCGGTTGTTCTCTCAACTTTGCGTTAGACATAACCTTTGTTGTGAGTGATACATGATAATGTTGACGAGTGATTTAGGTTGCGTGCAACTGAGTAGTAAGTTTGAGTATTTGATTGGGTATATGAAATTTAAACTCGAGAGTTCTCTACTTTCCAAAGAATGAATTCTTTTTATGTTCAAAAGTTTTAATTCTCGTATTTAATTTAAACCAATTTTAAACCCAAACTCTTTAACATTTAAATTGTCGAACGGCAGTTCAATAGCACCGATCTCTGTGGACACGATAAATTCCCGGAAAAATACTTCCAAATCTTTTTGTTGCTTGCCGCTTTACCGCTTCAACAATAATCCATTTATAGAAGTACCCATCAAGAATTCTTCATTTGGTGTTCACATGATCATTTTTGAGCCTTTGGATTCAAGATCATAGTAAAAACCACAAATTCATGCATGGTTGTGTGGCCTAAGTCCAAGTATGGCATACCATTTGGTCCAAACACCACAACTCTCTCAATTTTCATCCAATGGACAAGCTACTTTGATTCAAATGTCACAAATTAACTCCTCTAAAACTTTGCTTCAAGGATCAAACATCAATTCAACCTCCAAGGACTGTAATTTTGGAAGTGACCAAGTTGCTAAAAATGCCCAAAACATTGTTATGACCCATACTTTCCCCACATGCCATTTCTAGCTTAAGCATTCAATTGACAAGCTCCTTTGTTCCTTTTGTTAAGCTCATGGAAAGGATCATTTGGCCCAGGTTTGGTTCAATTAGCACGATGAAATTAAAAGTTGTGATATAATGAACATGAGATGTCAAGCTGGCCAAGCAGGCCAAAACTTGGTTCGAGCTAATGCATTACCTAAAAACCAAGCCACGGCCCCAACTTTGAATCAATGCCATTTTAAATCCAAGCATAATTTTGATGTGATTCTTTCTTCATTGAATCTTTGCAATGAAAGGAATATTTGGCACAAACAAGAATAAAAAAGCGGACGAGTAGATTTCATTTGTCCTAGCTCTAAACATAACACCATGGACACTTCTTCTTGCACATGTTTCAGGTCACCAAGTTCACTCCAATCTCAATATAGGACCACCAACCCATGTGTAAGTTATTTGTGAATCTAAAACGCGTTCAAAAAAGTGATAAACGACCTTGCCATATCATTGAATCATGCTTTTCATCACTCACCTCACACATATTGCAAATCACAAAAATCAACCCTATCTCACACGAATTTCAGATCTAATTCACATGTGCGAGCTCATCATTTCATTTCCTATAAATAGAGGATCATTTTGCCTTCATTTCTAAGCTTGAAAAGCCAAAGAAATTCTTAAACACTTGAGCCTGATACCCCTTCCATAGCAGAAACCAATTTCCTTGATTCAAGCTTGTTTTACTTTGAATCTTTTCCCAAAATCACTCATCAACATCATCTGAAGCTAACTGAACCATTGTCGTGCTCTGAAGCATCTTGAATCAAGCTCACCATTTCCACCATTGTTGACATCTGAAGGTCGAACTGAACAGGTAGAAATCAGTCTCATTCTTGAGCAAACAAGTTACTAGCATATTCGTCATGATTCACTAATTAAAAGCCCTCAACTAACTAGAATTTATATTGTGTATTAGTCACTTAATTTTACTTTAAAGAACTAAGGTTCTTCGTGTTCTTGAGAAAATTCTCTTTGCTCAGAGTCAATCATTGGCTCTGATGCAAAGAGACCAAAACGATGAAGGATGTTGATATTCAATATATGTCTGATTCATGCTAAAAAGAAGAAGCATGTTGTTGCAGAGATCAAATCAAGGTTGAAGAAGAAGCATGCATGCATTCAAAAACTAGTTGTTGGCGCCATTTTTTCAAATATATTTCTTATTTTTTTTATTATCATTTTATTTTTCTTTTTTCTTTCCTGATTTTATTTTTTAAAATGATTTTTAATTCATTTTGATCCAATTTTTTTACAGAAAATCCATAAAAATATTTTGCATCACATATATTTTTTGTATAATTTTTAAAATAATTTTTGCGTTAAATTGATATTTTCTTTTATTTTTCATTTAATTTTATTTCTTGATTTTATTTTTAATCATTTTCAAATATTTTTGCATCCAACTTTTGGGATCCACTTATTCATATTTTTCTTGACTTCTCATAATTTTCTCAACCATTTATTTTGCATTTTGTTGCATCTTTTGAATTTTCCTTTTATTTTCCATTTTTATTCAATTTTAAATCATTTTTTTATTTTTATTTTTATTCAAATTTTTGGATGTCTTGAGCTTGGATTTTGATGATTGATTGGTTGATCATGTCTTTAACATTTCAAATCCTTGATTGATGACCCTTTGGTTGATTCAATCTTCTCTGGTCCAAACATGTTGATAAATGATCATCTGATTATTTTTGGTACTTTGCATCAGAGATAGGTTATCCTTATTGGATCATGCTTTAATTTTTTGGCTTGTTGATAGATGATCCCTACATGATTGCCTCAATTCTCCTTCTCCATCTATCTTCTTCTTTTGTTTTAACTTTTATGTTGCATGTTTTAGGAGGCTAACTTTGTGTTAGTTTCTCTAACATGTCTAGCACATAAATTGTTATTGACCGGCCTTAGATAGGTATGACTTCTACATAAGCCTACTTATGATTTCTTAACATAACGCTAAATTGTTCCAATGCGATAATTGGTCATTAATCTTGATCATTAACCACGAACTCACTGACTTTACTTTCTTGTCATTTTAATTTGTGCAATTTACTTTCTTGCAATTTATGTTCTTGCCATTTACTTTTACTGCTCATTTATCATTCATTTCACTTAATGCACTTTATCTTTATGCCAATTTATCTTCTTTAATCTTTTATTCCTTTGTCTTGTTATCTAATCTAAAAAGAAAAAAAAACATGATAAAATGAATAGAAAAAAAAATGTACTTCTCATTTGTATTCTGGAGCATAAACTATGGATTGTGTGATTGACCTTAGCATGACTTGGAGTAATGGACAATATTGGACTTTGAATTTTGACCTTTGCTTGACATGGAGCATCCTTAGAAATTTTGGGGTCTTAATTTCAAGAGTTTGGCTCACGGCACTACCCTAAAGTAGAAGGAAGACATGTAACCTCTGTTTCTTATTTCCTTGTCTACCTTAGGACACCTTGTACACACATGGCTTTCTCTTGGGCTACCTGACAATGAGACCCTTTATTTCTTACACACATCCTTTGTATTGTTCATGTAGCCCTTTTCCCTTTTGATGTAATTTCTTTACCTATTTGCTTTTCTTTGGTTTGGTTTTGCCTGCTAGCTATCCTTAGGGATTAGGATAGACCTCACCATTATCAAACCCTTGATCCAATGTCAAGTGTTATTTTCTTAATAAAACCCTTGATCCAAAGTAAAGTGGCATTTTCTCAATAGACTTAAAAATATGTTAAAATACGATTAGAATTGTGCACCAAGAGCCTTAAGTGGCGAAGAAGGAGTGAGAATAGAACTTTCTTGCCCTCACTTTGAGTATTTTGGACACAAGACGCTTGGCTTGGTTGTTTGAAATATTCACCTTTACCCATAGTCTTTACTGCAATTCAAGTAAAAAAAAATATCTTCTTAAACCCTAAAACCAATCTCAACTCATCAAATTCTCTTTTTTTGAACCTTAGAGCCTCATCCCGAAAACCCTTTTTCAAGGTAAAATCAACTAACACACACTTTTTTTATCCCCGAACTACAGAACACAGATTTTATTATTGCATTGTGAGGATACGTTGGCATGAGATTGCAAGATCTTAGCAAGCACCCTAATAAAAAACCCTCCATTTCTCCTTTAGCAAGTATACCTTTAGATGAACGACACCTATTCACATTTAGACTACCTAGATAGTTCTCATTGAGTACAACGGATGTGAGGGGTGCGAATACCATCTCCTTGCATAACCTACTTTTGAACCCAAATTTGATTGCGAGACCATTTTCTTCACCTTTAAGGGGTTTTATCGATATTTTCCCTTTCTTCGGAATAAATAAAATTTGGTGGAGACTCAGTGCATTTTTTGCGAATGACAACTAGCGACTCTGCTAGGGAGTTTTCCCTAAGCAAGTCAATTCTAGCCTAGGTTACTTTATTTGCATGTTTGGGTGTTTATCTTTCCGCTTTACTTGCTTGATTTATTGCTTTTTACTTTAAGTATTTATATCTTATATGATTTGGTTCTCTTATACTGTGGTATTAAATGGATACTTGATTGTAAACCTTGAGGGAAAGACTCTATACCCGAGTCAAGAGTGTAAACATGAGATAGGATGAGGTTAAGTAGCTTGGGCTACTGAGAATCTTTTCTCGTGAGAGTCGATATGAGAACCTCGCTTGGAGTAGATTCTTTTGAGGATATTGACAACCGTCAAGCTTTTGGCGTAAGCGGTCGATGTTTTCATTAGGATCCATGACTCTACCTTTGTAGAACCTTGAACCATTGGCCAAACTCGGATTGATGGTCACGTAGTACGGGCCTCCGAGAAGCTTTTCTCGCGTGGGTCGGTACGAAGATCTCACTCAGAATAGACTTTCTTGATGGAGTTGTTGCCTGTAAATCACTGATATACACAACAAATAGTCAAGGAAGTCCATGACTCTGAGACCCTTGTCTAGAAGCCAATATCAATGGTCATGTAGTATGGATCCCTGAGAAGCTTTTCTCGCGTGGGTCGATACGAAGACTTGACCAAAAGTAGATTCATTTGATGGAGTTATCAACCAACATGCTTCTGCCTTGCGTGATAAATAGTCATGTGAATCCATGACTTTGGGGTTCCCGTTTAACTCTAGATCCTACCTGTTGAGGTCAATGTAAGGAGAGCAATCAGTTTATCCTCCATCCGTACCTCAGACTTATGAACCCATATGCTTGGAATCCATACATGCATAGCATGATTCATCCATTCATAAAAAAATGAAACAAATCTATAAGTCTCTTGTGTTTATTGCAGATAAAACATTTGCCAAAGCAATCATGATGGATGTAGACACGGGAGCAGTCATAATGAATGTGGATGTGAAAGGTGTCAGAAAATCCACTTTCTCATTCAAGTACAAGGAACCTCAAATTGATAGTTTGAAAACATTGTGTTCCAAGATAACACCACGCAAGCGCAACAGAATTCAAGTGAACTATGGGAACATCCTGGAATTGCTAACAGAGAAAGTGGAGGTGGGAGCCCTCACGACTTTGCCTCAGTACTATGAGATTTCTCTTCGTTGCTTCACCTTCTCAAATTTTCATATTGCTCCTACTTTGGAGAATTTTGAAAGACTCTTGGACCGTCCTATCGAAGATCATAATCTATTTCCGAAGCACGAAGAAGACTTTACTATGCCAAAGTTAGCCTCAGCTCTAGGTATCGGTGTGGATGATGTTGTAGCCAATTGGACGCTCAAAGGGGCCATCAAGGGATTCTCAAGGAAGTTTTTAGAAGACCAAGCATGGAAGTGTATCAAGGAAGAGAAGTGGGATGCTTTTCCGCACATGTGGCACTCTTGATTTATGGAATTGTCCTCTTTCCTAATGTTGACAATTTTATAGATCATTTATCAGTGGAGATCTTCTTGGATGGTAACCCAGTGTCATTCCTTCTAGCAGATTTCTATCACACTTTCCACACTCAACATGAGAAGAAGAGTTGGACTTTCCTTTGCTGTGCTTCTCTTTTGCACATGTGGATGTGAAGTCATATGCCTCAAGGAGGCCCCTTTGTTGCTAAAGGGTTATCATGGCCTCAGAGATTTGCTTCAGTCACTGCTAACTCCATTACATGGTACAAAAGCGAGTGGGATACCAAGTACATCGTACTTCGTTGTGGAGAGTTTTATAATGTACCACTCATGGGGACACATGGTTGCATCAATTATAACCCTATGTTATTCATAAGACTATTTGGGCATGCAATGAAAGGCCCTCCTGAAGACAAGGATGTTCTACCTTTTGTCATCAATGATGTCACTCCGTCTAAACTTGCTGTAAGAAAGGTTCGAAGAGCATGGATAAAGATCGTTAGAAGTAGATCTGATATTGGGAATAAGAATGTTGTTGCAAAAGAACCCTATGTTTAATGGGTAAAAGAAAAGGCCCAAGTGGTTAAGCTTCCTTTCACCTTTGATTTTTCAGCCTTCCCATCCATACATGAGCCTGAGCTGATCTTGCGAGAAGATATGGAGAAGCTAAAAGCCAAGATCCAAGAGCTTGAAGATGAAAACTCTCAACTACGAGTCCAACTTTATTGAACCAAGAGAAGGAATAAAAACTTGGAGGAAAAGAGTAAAGAGATGAAGGAGATGTTTGAGAACAGTAAGAAGAGAGCTAGAGAGGAAAAAGGGAAGAAGGAATGGGTTGGAGATGCCCTCAAGGGAGCTAATTTTGAGTTAGATGGACGGAATGAAGAATTGGATCAAGCATGATGCATCATCCGAGACTTAGAGAAAGATGTGAAGGTATCCAACGAAATGAAGAAGGATGTTAGAGAGGATTATGAGGCCCAAATCCTCGTGCTGAGGAACGCCATCAAAAACTACAAAAACCATCTAGCACGTGAGCAGTTGGAGAAATAAAAGATACATTGAGAATGCTTACATGTGAAGTTCCAACTAGAAAGAGCTGGTGAATAAGTAAAGAGATTGAAGGCTGGGAACTTTGATGAAGTCTACCTAGAGCTAAGGAATAACTGCAAGTATTGGGAGGATACTTGTCGCAAGGCAGAAGCTACTGTGGTTCTGAGGGATGAGATTATTAGGAATCTCCAAGATCTCTACTCTGAATGGAAGAGAAAGTTTGTAAACATAGATACATAGATAGTTTGTCAAACTTTGTTATTCGAGAGCTTCCTGATAGATTGAAGATATCAGATCAAGTTATGCTCCCAGAAAACACTCCCGACCATGTCTATACCTTCGTGAAGTTTTACAAAAGAGACCTTTGAGGGGCTTACCACTGATCTTGAGGTAGTTCGTAGGGCTCAAGGGATCACAATCAGAATTGCTTTACAATTTGATTTCAAAGTATTATCTTTCCAGTGCTTTGCACTTGAATTTAAAAAAAAATATCAATGAAATGAGAAGTTCTTATGTTCCACTATTTCCTTGTGATTGATTACAAATGTTTATATTCTTAGCAATAACTAACAAGATGTCTAAGATCTTTGCGCAATAAAAAAAATTCTCATATTCATTCATGCATCATACTTAATTTCATAAAGCAAAACAAGAAACTTATCAATTGGCCTTTTTCTCCAGACAAGCTGACTTCTTGACATCCTTATAACACACGTAGCAGTCAAAGATTACTCATGGACCACTTCGAACATAATTAAGCTGCTCTCAGAGAAGAAGTGCTCAACATTAGAACCCAGATGGGTCATCTGACAAAAGTCATGCAAGCTATGGCCAGGGGCCAAGAAGAAATAAGACAAGCTTCTAAGAGGAATGCTGCCAATCCTCTTATGAATACTCTTATGAATAATCCAATTGGTTTTATTCTAACCCTACTAGTACTACTCCAGTAGGTGGTGCTCCTCCACATGCTGGTATTGTCCAACCTCCTGTAGGTGGTGTGCCACCCCCTGCTGGTGCTATTCCAATCCCTGTGGGGGGCCCAATGAACCAAAATTTCATTCCTGAGTTGGACGATCATCATGATGCTTTCTATAGCCCTAGAGAGGACTCAGTATTGGATACCTTCGTGCCACCGACTGGTGAGGTGGAAAGGAAGGTAGATGCTTTGGAAGAAAAGATTAGAGCTATGGAAAGTGCCAACACTTTGGGATTGGATGCTACTAACATGTGTTTAGTGCCTGGTGTCAGAATTCCTGCCAAGTTCAAGGTCCTGGACTTTGAAAAGTACAAAGCAGGCAGCTGCCCGGAGACTCACATCCGGTCCAACTGCAAAAAGATGGTTGCATACTCTGATGGCAAAAAAACTGCTTATGCATTTCTTCCAAGATAGCCTCAGTGGGGCATCTCTGGAATGGTATATGCAGCTAGAGCACACACATATTTGTACTTGGAGAGAGCTAGCTAAAGCTTTCCTCAAACATTATCAGTACAATTTTGATATGGCTTCCAAACGCACGTAGCTGCAGAGTCTCACTCAAAAGACTTAAGAAACATTCAAAGAGTATGCCCAAAGGAGGAGAGAACTAGCTGCCAGGGTTCAGCCACCTCTTCTAGAAAGAGAACCCATTGACATATTCATGGGAACCCTTCTGTAGCATGCGATTTTTGTCGATGACGCGACCACCTTAACGCAATGGTTGGAATTGGGTGCTACTTTCTGATTTCTTATTTATCCTATGAAGCTGGAAAGGAAAGGGAAGCTATCTAAAACTAACCTTGCACGTAAATGTTTTCTTTAACAAATGCTAAGAGATTGGGGGGTCGGGGTCAGGTTATACAAAGGGAAGTTGTCAATCACCCAGTGTATATATGGTTATCCATAGACCTTTTATGGCATGTTTTTCTATTGGTTTAAATAATTCCTGGTGTTTATCTATTGTGGGTTGGGAAAGTTTCTCCTTTGGAAGTTTGAGAGAGTGTTTTTGTTGTTTTCGAGTTTTCCGTTGTTTTGGGGAAGGTACTGGACCTAAATTTTTTGATTTGTGTGCTCACTAAGATTTCACAATCTTATGCCTACGTATTCCCATAAAGGTAACTGGGAAATCAGAGCAATCATAGTTCATCCTATTTCTATGGGAGGAAAAGATGTTTGGGGTCTTGTTCAAAGCCCAAGATTGAAGCTACCAGAGTATTTGTGTCTTGTTCAAAGCCCAAGATTGAAGCTAAAGGGTTTGACTGAGAGAGAATTTGTCATCTCTAAATGGAGATATCTCTCCTATTCATCACCGTTATTCGGTAACTAATTATAAAGGGGAATTACTTTAGCTGGGATATGAGAATCTAGCAATGCCATAATTTCCTTTATAAGGGAATTGTCCTGAAGGAAGAAACTTTAACTCAGTGTAGAGCAATGCCATTTTTCCTTAGGAGTCTTTTATGCTAAGAGAGGGACATTGGCTTGGATGTAAATAATCCAGAGGCTTACCACTTACTGCAATTAGATGAAAGAGGAAGTTTACCAGAATAAAAGAGGGACCACAGCTTGGATTTCTGAACCAACAAGTGTGCCACTTATAGAAGTTATCTGGAATTAGGGTTTTTTTATTGTCTGCTTTGATGTGTGATGTATAGAGAAATGTCTTCCTACAAAGAGAACTCTTGATTTCCTCTGAGGGGAGGTTGATTTTTGTGTGCCTTGATCAAAGCCCAAGGTTGAAGCTAAAAGGTTGACTCTACTGGGGGAGTTTTACATCTGTCTTGTACAAAGTCCAAGATTGAGGCTGAAGAGAGATTGATTCAGCTGGAGAGTATGATCTGTTATGTACAAAGCCCAAGATTGAGGCTGAAAAAAGATGGACTCCACTGGGGAGGTTTTATCTGTCTTGTACAAAGCCCAAGATTGAGGCTGAAAAAGAGATTGACTCCACTGGGGAGATTTTATCTGTCTTGTACAAAGCCCAAGATTGAGGCTAACTCTACTGGGGAAAATCATTATATAAAGCCTAAGAGGATGCTGGTTGGGGAAATTCTTATATGAAGCCTAAGAGGAGGCTAGCTTCTGCTGAGGATTATTGAAATCCAGAAACAGGTCCAATATGTATTGGGGAATCAACTCTTGCTGGGGATTGAAGAACAGTTGAGATATCAGAGACCATGAGGCTCTGATTTTGTTAGGGTTTTATTGATGGTAAAGGTTTAAACCTTGTGTATGAAAACCTTTGGAGGTTTTAAACTCTGCTGGAGATTCATGAAATGATCAGGGTTTTTTCCTGTGCTTTTAGGAAACTTGAGGGTTTCTTTGAGATCCAAGAAGAGATAAGACTTTCCAAGTCTACTGGTATGAAGAGGTTGACACTTAGCTGGAGAATGATCATTGTATGATGCCCAAGAGGAGGCTGATGTTTTAAGGGATTAAGGGAATGTTTTAAGTTCTATACTATACATGTAGGAGGCCTTTGGGTCCTTGTACTAAGCCCAAGAGGAGGTTGAGAAATTCTATGAAGCCTGTGGGTCCTTGTACAAAGCCCAAGAGGAGGTTGTGGATGTTTTTAAGAAGCATGTGGTTCCAAGCCTAATAAAGTTCAAGAAAGGTTTCACCGGGAATAAGTCGTTTCTTTGCAAAACAGTTCTAAGGTTTGAAGAAATTCAAGAGAGGTTTCACCGAGAATTAATCCTCTTTGGGGAAATGAATTTCTTGTACACATACATTTCTAAGTTAGGATAGTCTTGAGAAAAGTTTCACCGGGAATAATTCCTTTCTCTGTTCCATATTGTATAAGCCCAAGAGGAGGCAAGACTGTATTTGGAATTTCCTATGGGGAACTAGTTTTAACTGTGTTGAAAGAGTAACCACCGGTTTGATCTAGACCTAGACCTAACTGCCGGGAAAAACTCTAAGCAAGTATATACAAGCATATACAGATGAAATATATAAACAAGTATATATTGAAAAGATAGTGGAACTTACAGTTATGCAAGCCCAAGCATAATAACCACAACTGTATGGTTAGTTATTCAAAAAATTTAAGAGAGTTTTGATAAAAAACTTTGAATTTGAATTTGAATCAAAGAGGAAAGTTTTTTTAAAAGGAAGTTTAGGGCTTATACTCAAGGAGAGGCCCAGATGAATTATTTTGAAAAGGCGACGATCGCGTCGTAGTTTTGAAAACCACAGAGGGACTTATACAATGAATGAGGCCCAAATTATTGTATTTATAAAAAGGATGGGTCTTACACTCTTTTAGAGGCCCAAAATTTTATTTTTATACAAGAGATGGGGCTTACAACTCAAGGAGATGCCCAGATGAAAAACAGTGATCGCACCGTTATTTTGAAAATCGTATCAGGTCTTATACAATGATTGAGGCCCAAATTATTTATTTACAAAAGAGGTTGGGTATTACACTCTATTAGAGGCCCCAAAAGTGTTTTAAAAAGAAGGAAAATAGGACTTATAACCAAACGGAGACCCAAATGAAAATTGTTTGAAAACGACGATCGCGCGGAAATTTTTAAAATCGTATCGGAACTTATACAATGACTGATGTAACACCCCAATTCCCCTTGCGAATAAATAATACAAATATAAATCAGAGTAACTAAAAATTTATTTTTTCCGACAGGAAACAGGGATGTCACACTTAAAGAAAGAAAATACAAACCCTGCTCAATTATTTTGATACATAACACAAAATAGGATAACCCCATAGGGAACCTTTTTCCATGTAAAATGAATGTCAATTATGGAATAAAGCGGAAAGATCCATAATCGACTTGTTTTACAAAATGAATCGTTTTATAACAACAAAATATACATACAAAGGTCATACAAAACATATTCAACAATTGTATACAAATAACTTAAAGCGTTCCCCGACTCCCGTGCTACGTATCAGAGCAGACACCAAGACCTAAGCAAACGAAGATCTAACTCTTCCACTTGCCTCCACGCCTCTAAAGCTGACAATCTGCACTATGCCATAAAAAGCATATTCCAGCAGAAGGGTGAGAAATAACAACTAAACCAAGATTGCATAATAATATGCAAAAACACATAAAAATCACATACACAGTTATTTTCACTTCACACATCACATACCAATGCATATAGCAAGCCACAGATGTATAACATATTTCTAACAATCCAACCACATAGCATATAACAATTATACTAACATAATCACACATTTGCACCTAAGGCATACCAAGTCATAGCATTTATCACATATGCACGTCAATTACCAATGTTATCACAATCTCAACACATAACAAATCAATGCATAATTTCCACACATAATCAATCAAATCATGATTTTTCCACACATAATCACATAATCAATCAAACATATACCATTCAATACAATTGCACATATTTTATCTCATCAATCACAATCACCTTTCCATGCACAATTAATTCATGATGAATGCAAATGCACAGAGACCGACACCACGACTCTATACACATGCCATGCGGTACCGACTTCCATTGTCACGTCATTTTGTCACGTCATTAGTCCACTCAGGAACTATTGGAACCATCGCTCGTTACTGAGAATCTCAAGTAACTCCCCGTCGGGCCTACGATGTTCACCCCGTCGCTTTAAGTCCTCAGGCATCGCCTCATATTTTCGAGGCCCACGACGTTAAGGATTGCTTTAAGTCTCCAAAGGAGCCCACAATCGTCTATACCCATCGCTTTAAGTCCTCAGGCAGCGCCTCATATTTTCGAGGCCCACGATGTTATAGAATATTCTCTCTGGAACCAAACCGTCACTCAGGACGTTTCCACAATGTACATTATGATGCTTGGCATACAATGACTCATGACATTCACATTGCACCCACATACACATCCATAATCATGCATATATAATCAAATACCACACATTGCATATTCTTGCCCTTAGGCCACAAATCAACAACCACAACAATTACAACAACTTATCACATGCTTCAACATCATCACATTCATGCATTGCAAAGCAATTCAAACAATGCATTTCAAACCCTAAATGCCACCACACAACATACATTGAAATTTCACATAAACAATGCACTTCATCACAAGCCATAAATACCACAATCATATCACATACCACAAATCACAACAACATCATAGTTCCTCACACAAGGGATTTACATATCAAATGCTACTCACAACACATCATTATCGCACATTGAAATCAAAACCCAAAACACACATTTATTCCTCCATAACACCACAAACCATCATCACCAACACTTATCATATATATTCACATCATATACCAGCACACAAGCCATACGATACATATTAAAAGCATATAGCATGATAACACTTCATTAGCACACCAATACGACGGTGAAAATCCGACAAACCAACACTTTTTCAAAATCACGACTTACATAATTCATCTACTTCCCTCCAAACCATTTTTAAAAGAAAGAGCATTTCATTAGCTTTCTAACGCTTCGAACGGCGACCAAAACGGACTTACGGTTTGAAAATTACGACGAAAACAAAATTGGAAAATATCACGTTCGCTCCAGTATTCGCTAGGCGAACGCTAGCGAACCAAGGCAGTGGAAAACAGTCATAAAGTTCGCTAGGCGAACCTTCTAGCGAACATTCGCCCGTTTCTTCGTTGGGGTTCGCTAGGCGAACCCGCGAAACCCAGAATTCGCAGCAGCGTCAATATAGGTCATATGGGACCAAAATACATCATTTTTACCACCCAAACACTTCTAATTCATACCAGAACAACCAAAACATGTTTAGACATAATCAACGAGTATTCTACACGGTTTATATCGAATTTCATCCGTGAAAACGTCGATTTCTATCAATCGCTCGTAATTCCAATCGATACGAAAAGTCACGAAACAATCAAAACAATTACAACAAACAACACATATACATACACAAGCAAGATATAATTGAAACTTCTCACCCTTACTCGATTATTCGCACTCGAAACGGAGTTCCTGCGATTTTCCTCTTTTCTCTTCCTCTCCTCTTCTTTCTTTCCTTCTCTTTTCTTTCTCTTCTTTTTCTTTTCTTTCTATTTCTCTCTCTCTATTTCTATTTATAAAAATATCTAACCACGCAAAAAGACCAAAATACCCCTCAGCTCAAATATCTCCCAAACGCTCTCAAAATGCGATAAAACATAAACAATGATGAAAAATAACATTTTGTCAAATAAAAGTCAATAATAAAATAATATAAACCCAAAACCAATTAACTCTACTCTATTAAATAAATCTAACAAAACCGGGGCGTTACAACTGAGGCCCAAATTTGTTTATTTACAAAGGGATGGGACTTAAATTCAACCAAGAGGCCCAAAAAATGTTTTCAAAAATGTTTGTGAGGGTGAAAACAATTAAAACCCTAATTTGATTTTAAAATGCATTTTAATTTGAATAAAAATCAATTAAAATGATCTAAATTATCAAACATGTATGAAAAATAAGTTGTGATCTTGGATTAATGTTTGAAAAATTATGTTTTATCCATAGAATGATTTGAAAATCTTTTGAATTTGAAAATTCAAGAGAAAGAAATATTTTTAAATGCTTAAAAACAAATAAAAATAAATTCTTTACAAAAATATTAAATATATAAAATATATAATTTTTTTGTGAAATTTTTGTAGAATAAAATATTTTAACATTCTTGTGAATTTTGAAAAAAAGAATCAATTCAAAAACATTAAAATCTAGAGAGAAATTAATTTTTGAATCAATTAATAGAAACTATCAAATATTCAAATATTCAAATATTTGAAAAATGGCGCAAATAACACATGTTCTTGCTCGCGCGTGCTCTGCCTCCCCAGATTTGGAAAACCTCTCATATCTCTCTGATTACTCAATGAAAATGACTTTTGTATACATGAAAATTGCTCGTTTTTGAACAAGGATTACAACCATATAAATTAATTGCATTTATATTAAGTGTGGAGTGAGAAATCAGACGATGAACTCAAGAACCCTAATTTCTGCAAGAACACTATGAAATCCTATACACGATTCATACATAGCAATTGATTGAGGGGAAACACTCTATATATATGCAGAAATATGTTTGTAACTTGAAAACACATTTATGATGCATGAATCATAGAATTTGAGAGTGCCAGGCTTACCTCTTGCAGTTGTTGATCGAATTCTATGTTGGAGGTGTTACAGATGTTGTGTAATGTTCTGGACAACTTCAATGGACCTCAAGTAATGTGTTTGAAGGCTTGGAATGGATTGAATCAGATTAGAACTTGTTGTGTCACCTCAACTGCAAACAGGCCAAAAAGCTTGAGCAAATGGGGGGTGACTTTGTGATTCAGGTGTTCCAGATGAGTTTTAAGGTCATGGATCCCTCATATATGATGTATGTGAGGTGTTGGCATGATTGGTTTTGATAGAATTGCTCTCAAATGGAAAATTTGAATGTTACTTGAATGAGAAGCAAAATCTGGTTTTTGAGTGATTTTGAGGAAATCACGTGTTATGGTGCTTTGGTGTACTCAAACTGACCACAAATGAGTTCTATTTATAGTGTGTCAAGTTTGTTTTGGCAGCAATAGTGAATGGTGGCTGGTACAGACCTTTGTCCAATGGTTTTCAAAAGGAATCTCAAGTCTTCTCTTGCCATTGACTTGGGTCAATCTTGCAGGCCTATGGTCTTCTGATGCTTGAGTTTATCTTGACTCATTTGCAATGTCATGGACGGATACATGCCAACTCCATGCATCCATTCAATGCCTCATGACAAATTTGAAAGTTTTGGATTTGAACTTTGATTGTCACATGCCAAATGATGAGGTTTTGGACTTGCAAGGCTCTATGGTGTTGTAGCTCTGCAGAGATCATGTTCATTGCACTTTAGAAACTTGTCTTGTATGGTGACAAGGCTTTCCAAGTCATGGAAATGACAAAATTGTGGGGCAAGTACAAGACTACCTTGTAAAACCAGTCTTGGAGGTGTCATGCTTCCATGCTCATAAATCCCTACTCTTTGGAAAGCTTGTATATCCTACTTTAACTTTGATGTCCAACAATGGTCTTGAATCAACTTGGATCAAAATGAAAAATGGCCTCAAAGTTGGTAAAAATCCAAGACAGATTCTGTCCAAAATTTTCACTAAGTGTTGGAAAAAATGGACATTTTCATGTTTTTATGATTTTGATCAATCCATAACTCAAAATCCATGAGGATTTGGAATCTTTTATAGTTGACAATTTTGAAGTATGTCATGAGAGTTTTCATTTGAGCTTTGGATGGAAAAAAAAGGCCTTGGGGTTTGGAAGTTATGACCTTGCAAAGTTGGTACCAAATCAATTTTGTTCCATAACTTAGAAAATTTAAGTTTCTTAAGGTTGCCCCTTTTTCAAGTAACCTTACTTTTCTTGATTTTTCTTGATGGATGATGATCAAAACCATGCATTAACATTGTTTTTGACTTAGGGGAGCCATATTTGTGAAAAAATTCAAAAAGTCAAACTTGATTTTGGGCACAGTTGACTTTTTGTCAGATGAATTCCAAACTGTGTGATCTTTTATGAAATCAAGTTCTTGACCTAATTCAAACCTAATGGATGGATTCCATAGGTGTTTTATGGTGTCTTGAATCATGTCCCGTGGTTTGGAATCATGTCTTGGTCAAAATTCAAAGGTACAGTTGACTTTTTCTTCAAAACCCTAATTGTGGTCCAGATGAATTTGAAACTTGTGAATCAAGCTTCTTGGATCTATCCATTGTTGTAAATGGATCAATGTGGTGTATTTGAGGCCCTCATTTCATGTCTTGAGGTCTTGGTTCATGTTTTGCCTCAAAAGTCAACATAGGGGTGAATTAGGTCAAGAAACCCTAATTCCTGATTTTTGATGAATGCTTCCTCTGAGGCTATTTTGACTTGATGATTGGGTCCATGAGGTCCCTTTGAGCTTCTTGACTCAGGTTTTGAAGTGTTGGCTCATTCCTAGGGGAAAGTTTTCATCTGGAGGCCTTGGTCGACCAAAACCCTAATTTGGTGACACTGGCGATCTTGAGGCTTGATCCACTTGGAATGTTGCAATCTTATGCTTGATTCTTGATGTGGGAGTCCTCTTGATTCTTTATAGATGCTCGAGAGGCTTGACAAGTTAAAGATCATGTCAATTCTTGATTGATCCTTTGTCTAAATACTTTAGGAGGGCTAAAAACCCTAATTCTTGATTGTAGTGAATGCTCAACAATCCTTGAGGAGATTGATGAGGTATGATGGTACAATCATATTGTGGTAATGATCTTCACGATGATTGGAAATCTTATGGTCAAAATTTGGGGTATGCCATCTTCAAGGGCCATTTCTGGTGCGAATGGTGGGATGTACTTCATCTGGTTTCTCAGAGTTGGTTATTTCTGGAGAGAGGATTGAGAATATGTTGAAGAATGGAAAAATACATAATGCTGCTAGTGCTTCTAGTGGAACCAAGAAGCCATACCTTGGGTTCACTAAGAAGAAAGAGGGTGAAGCCAATGCTGCCTCAACGGCTAGAGGAAAAGCTAAGGACTATCAAGCACATTATCACCAAGTGGTTGTCGTGGCGCCTAACCAATACGATCAGCAACCTTATGTTATTCCTGCCGATCAGTTTTTCATGCAACAACCTTCTCTGTATCAGCAACAATATACTCCTCAGCAACAAAATTATTATCAAGGTCAGTAGAGGCAAAGGAGGCCTGAAAATAAGTTTGATCCTATCTTTACCACCTATGGTAAGCTGGTCTCGTATTTGCCCCGAGGATCATTATTGCAATTGATAGATATGAAACCTCCTTCTGCAACTCTTCCTCTTGGCTACGATGCAAACGCCCGCTGTGAGTTTCATTCTAGGACACCCGACCACAAAATTAAAAACTACAAGGCTCTCAAATACAAGGTGCAAGAACTGGCTGACTCCAAAGCTATCACATTTACTCCCAATACTCCGAATGTGAATAACAATCCAATGTCACCGCATAACAATCCAACTGTAAATGAACTGGAAGAATCTAAAGGAAAGAAATTGGTTTAGAGCATGGACATGATGAAAACTCCCATGGCTGCGGTCAAGGAACAATTGATGATGAACGAGATATTCCCTGGATGCTGTACTGATGTGGGTATTATCTAGTTAACCCTCAAAACTGTGAAGACCTGAGGCGTGATGTTCAAAAACTGATAGATCAAGGGGTCGTGCTGGCAGAGCAACTGTCTATTGCTGAAGAAGTTGCTAGTTTGGAAACCCCTTATGAATAAACTCTGATTCCTCTAGAGATCCCATTTGACCAAACTCAAGTCCTGATGTCATTTGTCCCGGTTACTCCTCTAGTAATCACTGTGCCTTCTCCATTGATCTTCAAGGGCATGGAGTTTGTCTCATGGAACTATGACCCATCAGTTTATATCCATGGACAAAAAATGGAGGAAGAGCCAGCTGAAGTTAAATAATCTGTGGTAAACATTGTTGGAACCGGTGGAATAACTCGAAGTGGAAGAGTATTCGCGCCTACGCCCCCAACAAATAATAATACTGAAGCTGTAGATAAAGCCAAGGGCAAACACGTGATGACTGATGACCAAGGAAAAATTTCTTCTCAAAAAACAAACCCTGCCGACGAAGTGGGATAATTTCTCTACATAATAAGGAAAAGCGATTATAAAGTGGTTGATCAACTCAACCAAACTCCGTCTAAAATATCTATGTTTTCTCTGTTAATGTGCTCTCAAGCCCATCGAGAGGGACTAGTGAAGTTCTTAAAAGCTGCTCACGTCCTGTAAGAAATTTCTGTCATTCAGTTTGAAGGGGTTATATCTAACATTGCCTCTGGACACAGCCTGAGTTTCAATGATAACGAATTTCCCCTGAAGGGAAGACCACAATAAGGCACTACACATCTCGGTTTAGTGTGTTGATGTTGTCTTATCATGAGTGATGGTTGATATCGGATCATCGTTGAATATGTTACCAAAGGGCTAATGATGAAACTAAGCTCGTTGGTGGTAGAGGTCTTTAATGGTTCTCGAAGATCAATAATGAGAGAAGTTGACTTGCCTATCAAGATTGGTCCCCATACGTTTGTCATTACATTTTACGTGATGGACATCTATCCAACTTATAGTTGTCTTTTGGGGCGTCCTTGGATCCATTCCGCTAGAGCTATGACATCAACTCTCCGTTGAAAATTGAAATTCATGATCAACAACAAGGTGGTTGTTATAGACAGAGAGGAGGACATTCTGGCCATCTATTTAACATCATTCCGTTATATTGAGGTGGGAGGAGAATTGCATGAAACTCCCTTCCAAGTTTTTGAAGTGGTAAATGTGGTAATGGCTCCTATTGGAAAAGAATCCAAGAATGATAAATTCCTCATGGTCTCATGGAAAGATGCAAAAACTATGATAGAAGTTGGCCACCCGAAAGGCTGGGGCAGGATGCTGGAATTACCTGTGAACAAGAACCGAGATGGTTTGGGATACCCAAATAATCACATAGCACAAAAGAAGGTAGCCTCCATTAAAGAAAATTGGCGTATTCTCCCCCTTACCTTTTACTTTTACCAACGACAGACACCTTGTGGATGGTCAAGTTACTTGTGTGGAGGAAGAAGGCTTTACCTCTGACACAGTTTGTCTTGTGTACCAAAAGGCCCAAGGACAATAACTCAACAATTGGACCATAGTGGAAGTCCCGTAAGTCACCTTTATTGAAGAGTAATTTTCTGTGTTTTTCCTTCAAAGTCCTATGCTCTGCCCGAGGCATAAGGATATACTTGTAGGGCCCCCATGTTTTCAATCAACGTTTATCATGAATAAAATAAGCTTTTTGCATTCAATTATGCTTCTTATCTTTAATTTTTTTTTTTTCCATAAGTAAAAATGGCAATGTTTTCCTTGCATTTTCCTTTTTCATCATTCTAAAACAAAGCATGAATCATTAATCATGCAGATCCACCCCGGATTCCATCGACAACAATATTGCTATGTTCCGATATGACTTCAATAATCCAATCTGTCGCACCGGCAAAAATTATCGAGTCGCCATCATCCTTTATTCGTCCTAAGGGTCAGGAAAATAATGATAAAACCTAAATCCTAAGGGAGAGACACTAAAGTTCGGGATTCGGTTAAGTGAGAGGAAGGTGTTAGGCACCCCTCACTTCCATTGTATTCAATGGGATCCTCCTTAAGTTCTAGGGTATGTTTGCTTGTTACTTGAATGTTTGACGGTTTATTTTTATTTACAAAAATTCCTTTTATTATAGAGAGAAGACTTAGATATAAGAGGGGGACCCTAAGTTTTTATTATTATTGTACTCGCTAGGATTTACAACCCTATGCCTACGTACCTTCAATTTGAAGGATCAGAGTATCCGTAGTTCACCTCCCCAAGCCCCTATCCCTATCCCTATTCTTATTCCTATTCCTATTCCCATTCCTAATCCAAATCCTAATACTTTATTTATACTCTTGGATTAAGAGTTCTATCCCAATTCCTTATCCATTATTTATACTCTCGGAGGAAGAGTTCTATCCCTAATCCTAATACATTTATTTATACTCTCGGATATCAAGAGTTCTATCCCAATTCCTAATCCATTTATTTATACTCTCGGATATCAAGAGTTCTATCCCAATTTCTAATCCATTTATTTATACTCTCGGATATCAAGAGTTCTATCCCAATTCCTTATCCATTTATTTATACTCTCGAACATCAAGAGTTCTATCCCAATTCCTAATCCATTTATTTATACTCTCAGATGAAGAGTTCTATCCCAATTCCTTATCCATTATTTATACTCTCGGAGGAAGAGTTCTATCCCAATTCCTTATCCATTATTTATACTCTAGGAGGAAGAGTTCTATCCCAATTCCTTATCCATTATTTATACTCTCGGAGGAAGAGTTCTATCCCAATTCCTAATCCATTTATCTATGCTCTCAGATATCAAGAGTTCTATCCCAATTCCTAATCCATTTATTTATACTCTCGGATATCAAGAGTTCTATCCCAATTCCTTATCCATTTATTTATACACTCGGACATCAATAGTTCTATCCCAATTCCTAATCCATTTATTTATACTCTCGTATGAAGAGTTCTATCCCAATTCCTTATCCATTACTTATACTCTCGGATGAAGAGTTCTATCCCATTTCTTTATCCATAATTTATACTATCGGAGGAAGTGTTCTATCCCAATTCCTTATCCATTATTTATACTCTCGGAGGAAGAGTTCTATCCCAATTCCTAATCCATTTATCTATACTCTCAGATATCAAGAGTTTTAGCCCAATTCTTAATACATTTATTTATATTCTCGGATATCAAGAGTTCCATCGCAATTCCTAATCCATTTATTTATACTCTCGGATATCAAGTGTTCTATCCCAATTCCTAATCCATTTATTTATACTCTCGGATATCAAGAGTTCTATCCCAATTCCTAATCCATTTATTTATACTCTCGGATATCAAGAGTTCTATCCCAATCCTTATCCATTTATTTATACTCTCGAACATCAAGAGTTCTATCCCAGTTCCTAATCCATTTATTTATACTCTCGGATGAAGAGTTCTATCCCAATTCCTTATCCATTATTTATACTCTCGGAGGAAGAGTTCTATCCCAATTCCTTATCCATTATTTATACTCTCGGAGGAAGAGTTCTATCCCAATTCCTTATCCATTATTTATACTCTCGGAGGAAGAGTTCTATCCCAATTCCTAATCCATTTATCTATGCTCTCAGATATCAAGAGTTCTATCCCAATTCCTAATCCATTTATTTATACTCTTGGATATCAAGAGTTCTATCCCAATTCCTTATCCATTTATTTATACACTCGGACATCAATAGTTCTATCCCAATTCCTAATCCATTTATTTATACTCTCGTATGAAGAGTTCTATCCCAATTCCTTATCCATTATTTATACTCTCGGATGAAGAGTTCTATCCCATTTCTTTATCCATTATTTATACTATCGGAGGAAGTGTTCTATCCCAATTCCTTATCCATTATTTATACTCTCAGAGGAAGAGTTCTATCCCAATTCCTAATCCATTTATCTATACTCTCAGATATCAAGAGTTTTAGCCCAATTCTTAATCCATTTATTTATATTCTCGGATATCAAGAGTTCCATCCCAATTCCTAATCCATTTATTTATACTCTCCGATATCAAGAGTTCTATCCCAATTCCTAATCCATTTATTTATACTCTCGGATATCAAGAGTTTTATCCCAATTCCTTATCCATTTATTTATACTCTCGGACATCAAGAGTTTTATCCCAATTCCTAATCCATTTATTTATACTCTCGGATGAAGAGTTCTATCCCAATTCCTTATCCATTATTTATACTCTCGGATGAATAGTTCTATCCCATTTCCTTATCCATTATTTATACTCTCGGATGAAGAGTTCTATCCCATTTCCTTATCTATTATTTATACTCTCGGAGGAAGAGTTCTATCCCAATTCCTTATCCATTATTTATACTCTCGGAGGAAGAGTTTTATCCCAATTCCTAATCCATTTATCTATACTCTCGGATATCAAGAGTTCTATCCCAATTCCTAATCCATTTATTTATACTCTCTGATATCAAGAGTTCTATCTCAATTCCTAATCTATTTATTTATACTCTCGGATATCAAGAGTTCTATCTCAATTCCTAATCCATTTATTTATACTCTCGGATATCAAGAGTTCTATCCCAATTCCTTATCCATTATTTATACTCTCGGATGAAGAGTTCTATCCCAATTCCTTATCCATTATTTATATCCCATGTTTTAATTCCTTAAATATCCTTTTATATCCTTTAAATCCTTAATAATACCCCTTAAAAAAAGCTCCTTAGAATATCTTAAAAAATAAGATAAAATTCAATCCCAAAAGTAAATAAACTCCAATTTAAAAATAAATTTAATTTCCTTTCAAAAGATAAAAATCCTATTAAAAAACTCCCAATTTTTAAATTAAACCCAAATTGTTGAAATAGTGATAACTCCAAATGTAACTCATATTTTACAAATCCTAAAACATTTATAAGATAACCCAAATTATTAATTTTTCCCATGTAAAAGTCCCAAAAATAAATTGTGACAAAAATTCCACTTTTCTCAAATATTAATTCCCAAAAGAAACTTATTTAAAAAAAAAAAAGAAATTTATTCCTAAATATTCATAAAAAGCCCAAAACATATTAATTCCAAAATCCATATTAATTTTTAAAATTAGATTTACTCCAATAATAAAATATTCATTTTATTGTTAAGAACCCTGATAATTAATTAAATTAAAAGTTTAAATCCTAAATCCTAAAAAAATAATAAAGATATTTATTATTTTTCCTCTAAATCTGGTGGGGGTGTATATCATGTTAAAGTAGTAATTGGGCTTCCAAAAGGGGTGTAAGTAGCAATGGGCGTGAAGCCCATTAACAAGAGAACCTATCTGAACATAGTAGTTTTAAGATGTTTAAAGACTGATTATTGTTTTTAATCATTTTATACTATTTGTTTAAAAATAATATTTTCTTAAAAAAGGATTCATGGAATATTCACACGTAAATTTTAAAAAGTGATTATATATATATATATATATATATATATATATATATATATATATATATATATATATATATATATATATATATATATATATATATATATTAATAATTTTTCTTTTACAAAGAAAATTGGTTTTTTTTAAGAGTCTTATGACATTAGTTTTGTTAAAAGGTTAATGATTTTTATTTGAATTGATTAGAAAATAATCCTAAGTATCATTAAACCCAAGCAATAAACCATCCAATCAAACAATAAATTCAAGCAATAAATCCGATCATACAATAAACCCAAGCAATAAACCCAATTATCAACAATTGAGCAAAATTCGATAATAACAAGGAGATAAATATAATCGGAAGACCAACCTACAGAGAGGAGGATTTCTCTGGTTTAATTCCAGCTACAACTTTTCTTTTTCCCCTTTCTCCTTGCTTTGTTTTCTAAGGTTTAATTTCAGCTACAGCTTCTCTTTGCTCCTTTCTCCTTCTTTCGCTTTCTATTGCTTTACACCTTTCTCCTTCTTTTGCTTTCTACTGCTTTCCACCTATAGGTTTTTTAAGTTGTTTTTGTTCTTCAATATGAAGAACAACGACTTTTGGGGTTGTGAATATGTAAATTGTGGGTGCCTACAAAAGTATGAAAATAAGTCCTATTTATAGATAAAATTATATCAAAGACAATTAAATGTGATTGAACTAATCTGGAAAGATTTTAATTTGATTGATAATTGATATGAATCCCATTTAATTCAATTATAAAAAAGATTTGATTTTCATTTATTTTTATTATTTTTTGAGATTTTTTCCATAAAAAATTGATTTTAATGAAAAAATCATATTTTCAAAAATTCATTAAATAAAAATATGAAAATTAAAAATTAAAAATTAAAAAAATTATATTTTTGTGATTTTTATTAAAAAAAAATAAAATAGAAAAAGGTTAGTAATAAAGGAAAAACAAATAAAACATTAAAAGTGAGGAAGGTGGGATTGTTTTTTTTTTCAAAGTGTAAAATTAGGTGTCTATTTATACTAGTAAATTAGGTCAATAAAAATAGAAAAAATTTAAGAATTAATTAATATAATTAAAATTCTAAATCGGATCTGATTTGATTCCGGTTATGGACATATTTAGCTAATTATATTGATTTTTTCTAAAAATAAGAATATCATCCCAAAAATGCAATATTTAAAAATATGAATCAAATCTTTTCAAATCTTTTTTTATTTTATGATTTTTTGACTATTTTTTAATAAAAAACTGAAAAAGTGAAAATTAATTATTTTTAAAAAAAATGCCTATTTAAAAATACGAAAAATTAATAAAAAAATAATTTAAAAATGTAATATTTAAATAATATAATGCGAAAAGTTAGAAATAAATGCAAAATGAATAAAAGAGAGAAGAAATAAATAAATTGGCAAAAGTGAGACTTGAACTCATGACCTTTTAGGCTCCCAACTCCTAACAATAAGTCCTTACCAAATGGAGCATTCTAATCATTCAAAATAAAATGTCACTAATAATAATAATACCAATAATTCCTTTAACTAAAAGATATATCTTAATAATAATTAAAAAAACCCCAATTTCTAAAATTAGTCATAATGATAAAAGTTATACCCTTCAAATATTAATAGTAGGCCTCTTAATATTTCCTTAGTAAATTATTCTTAAATTTCTTTCTAATGAAAATCACATGTTAAATTATTAGAAAATTATAGATCCTAGAATATTAACCAAGCCCTTATTGTACGGGACATGTTAGTGATCTCAGCTCTACAGAAAAGAGGGAGTGGTCAAAATTTGGGGTATGACACAATCTATCACGCCAATGAGGACTATGAGGAAGATTGTGAGCTCCCTGAGGAGTTGTCCAGATTGTTGAAGCAAGAATCAATAGTCATTCAACCAAATCTGAAATTAGTAGAGATTGTCAATCTTGGAACAGAAGCTGACAAGAAGGAAGTCAAGATAGGTGTTGCCTTGGATGATGATGTGAAGAGAAGGCTGATTAAGCTCTTGTGTGAGTATATAGATGTGTTTGGTTGGTCATACCAAGACAAGCCTAGGTTGGATACAGACATCTTGGTGCATAGACTGCCTCTCAAAGAAGAATGTCCGCCAGTAAAGTATAAATTGAGAACTCCACTTGACATTGCCATCAAAATAAAAAAGGAAGTGAAAAAGAAATTGAATGCAGGGTTCCTGGCAGTATCAAATTACCCCCAATGGGTTGCAAACATTATACCCATGCCTAAGAAAGATGGCAAGGTACGAATGTGTGTTGATTATAGAGACTTGAAGAAAGCAAGCCCAAAAGATGATTTTCCACTACCTCACAGTGATGTGTTGGTAGATAATACAACTTAGTTCTCTGTGTTCTCTTTCATGGATGGCTCCTCCAGATACAACCAGATTAAAATGGCTCTGAAGGACATGGAAAATGCTACCTTTATCACCTCTTGGGGAACCTTTTGTTACAAGGTTATGCCATTTGGTTTGAAAAATGTTGGCGCAACATATCAACGAGCAATGACGACTCTCTTTTATGATATGATTCAAAAAGAGATTGAAGTCTGTATCGATTGCAAAATCCAAAACTGAGGAGGAACATCTAAATAATCTGGAAGAGTTATTTGCAAGACTGAGAAAGTTCATATTGAGACTAAATCCTAACAAATGTACTTTTGGGGGTAAGATCTGGCAAATTGCTAGGTTTTATCGTAAGCAAACGAGGGATTGAAGTCGATCCTGATAAAGTTAAATCTATCAAGAATATGCCACTTCCAAAGACGAAAAAAGAGATTCATGGCTTCTTAGGAAGATTTAACTACATTTCTAGATTCATTTCTCACCTTACAACCACCTGGGGGTTTATACTCATGTTGATTCGCAAAGATCAAGCACTCGAGTGGAATGACAATTGCCAAAGAGAATTTGAAAAAATAAAAGAATATCTGCAAGAGTCATCAATCTTGATACCTCATGTGCCTGGCAGACCTCTCATTATGTACTTGACAGTCTTGGATGGATCCATGGGATGTGTACTAAGGCAGCATGATGAAACAGATAGAAAAGAACATTTAATATACTACTTAAGTAAAAAATTTAATGATTATGAAACAAGATGTTCAAGGCTTGAAAAGACATGTTGTGCACTTACTTGGGCTTCCAATCGCCTGAGACAATACATGCTAACCCATTCAACCCTGCTAATTTCCAAGATGGATCCGATCAAATACATCTTTGAAAAACCTGGTCTCACAGGAAGAGTTGCCCGTTGGCAGATAATATTAACATAATATGATATTCAATATGTCACACAAAAAGTAATCAAAGGAAGTGTGTTGTTTGATTATCTTGCCCACCAACCCGTGGAAGACTACCAGCCAATGCGTTTTGACTTCCCAAATGAGGATATTATGTTTGTTAGAGATTATAAAACTTCATGCCCAGACGATGGACTCGAATCAGGATCGCGATGGACGCTTGTGTTTGATGGGGCCACGATTGCTCAAGGCAATGGGATTGGGGTAATTATCATCTCTCTTATTGGTTTTCATATTTAATTCACTACAAGATTATGTTTTAAGTTTACCAACAACATGGCAGAGTATAAATCTTGCATCTTTAGGATTGAAGCAGCTATCGATCACAAAATCAAGATCTTGAAAGTCTATGGGGACACAACCTTGGTCATTAGTCTGGTCAAAGGCGACTGGGAAGCTTGTGATATCAAGTTGATTCCGTATCAAGATCACGTCTTGAAGCTAATCCCATACTTTGATGAAATTACTTTTAACCATATTCATATAGAAAATAATCAATTGGCAGATGACTTAGCCACTCTAGCATCTATGTTCAAGTTCAAATGGAAAAATAAAGCTCTCACCATCCGTATTGATCATCTTGACGAGCCTTCATACTGTTTGGCAATAGAGGAAGAGTCTGGTGACCGACATTGGTTCGATGATATCAAAAGGTATCTAGAAAAGCAAGAGTATCCCGAGAACATATCCATCACTGATAAGAAGTACTTGAGAAGGCTCTCATCCAAATTCTTATTAAGTGGAGATGTGTTCTATAAAAGGAACTATGAATCGGTCTTGCTCAGATACGTGGATAGACACGAAGCAGATCGAAACATCACTGAAATTCATGAAGGCTCCTTTGGGACATATTCCATTGGGCACACTATGGTCAAAAATATCTTAAGGGCAATGTATTATTGGATGAAAATGGAAACGGATTGTTATTATCACGTGTAAACATGCCATAAATGCCATATCTATACAGATAAAATACATGCGTCACCACTTTCTCTGAATGTCTTGACATCACCTTGGCCTTTTGCCATGTGGGGCATATATGTGATTGGGCGCATTGAACCAACTGCTTCAAATGGACATCATTTCATCTTAGTGGCTATTGATTACTTCACCAAGTGGGTGGAGGCTGTCTCATATGCCAATGTCACCAAGCAAGCGGTTGCTCGCTTTATCAAGAAAATAAATCATTTGTTGTTACGGGGATCCTAATGAGATCATTACTGATAACATCTCAAACCTCAATAACAAGATGATAAAAAAATGTGTGAAAGCTTCAATATTGAACACTACAATGAAGCGTCTTATCGTCCAAAGATGAATGGCGTTGTTGAAGCAGCAAATAAGAATATTAAGAAGATCATTCAGAAGATGGTGAAAATGTACAAAGATTGGCATGAAATGCTACCGTTTGCCTTACATGGCTACCGTACCTCACTACGCACTTCAACTAGGGAAACCCATTTCTCTCTTGTGTATGGCATGGATGCAGTCTTTCCTATCGAAGTAGAGATTCCTTCTCTGAGAATACTGAGAGACATAAAGCTCGACGAAGCTGAATGGAAGCAAGCCAAACTTGACTAACTCAATCTCATTGATGAAAAGCGTATGGTAGCCATTTGTCATGGCCAATTATACCAAAAGCGGTTGAAGAGGGCATTTGACAAGAAAGTTTGTCCTTGACATATTGAAGTATGAGGTTTGGTATTGAAGAAGATCTTACCAATTCACACAGATACACGGGGCAAATGGACACCCAACTACGAAGGTCCATACATTATGAAAAAGATTTTCTCTAGAGGAGCCTTGATACTCTCAACTATGGATGATGAAGATCTCTCATCCTTCGTGAACCAAGACGCAATTAAAAAATACTTTTCCTAAAAAATATATCCGACGAACCATAAAAATAAAGGGTCTGGGCAAAAATGGGCATCCCAGTGGACCACAAATGGAGAAGGTCTAGGAAAAAAATTAGGGATAAAATCAAAATAAATAAAGAACCCGCTTAATTGAAAACTCTTAGAGGCAACTTAGGCAAAAAAGGGTATCCTGGTAGACTGAAAACCCAAAAGGGTGGTCTAGGAAAAAGTTAAGGATTTAAAAGGTGAAAGGCTGCGATCTACGAAATATTTGTGAACCTCTCCACAATCATGGAAACCCAAAATGGAAAGGATCAGTCTAATCACTTTCCTCAGAAGCAAAGCACAAGGTTCTCTAAGGACATAAGGATTATAGTAGAATTGAAAATCAATGGAAATCCGAACTTTTCTCATTGCCATTGTATTTTTTTCCATTTTTTGTAATTACCTCTTTTAGGAATTGCTTCCTCATGTAAATCACCCATTTACGAATTATCATCAATAAAATCTCTCTCTCATCAAATGTGCTCCATTTTTTTTTACTTTTACTGGTTGTTTGTAAAAATGTGATTTTTATTTATAATAAACAATGCATTGAGAATTTTGGGGATGACATCATTTAAACATTATTTGTAAATGATGTACTTGATACCCAAAGACACCATCAGATCACAAGGGTCACCTAGACCTGATCAAGACAAGGGAAATCCAGCTCACGAAAATTAGCATGATTCGTATGCTCAAAACCGGCTTGAGGTTCTGGAAAGGTCCAAACTTTGCTACACTGCCGTCAAAAGACAAAGTTGTCGGAAGTCAAGCTTATTCCAAAACTCCAAAACCAAAGCCCAATCATACTTGGCACCTCCGAAACCAAATCTCAATCATACTTGGCACATTCATAACCCATTGATCACATATCATCATATCCCCGACAGCCCAAGCATACATCCCCATTTTACATACATTAATCATCATTACATGCATGCTTAGCCAGTCTTTTTCGAAAGCACGAAGCTACTTTTGGACATTCCGACAGGATTCCCTCAGAGTTGTCCTCATCTTCTACTTGCCTTTTGCAAGTTCCCTCTTGCTTTTTTGCATGGGGGGTTCCCCTCTTCACTTACCTTTTGTAAGTCCTTCCGTTTCCTTTTACGTAAAGTGTGATCTTCTTACTTACCTTTTGTAAGTAT
Source organism: Lathyrus tuberosus (assembly GCA_022829125.1). Lineage (NCBI taxonomy): Eukaryota > Viridiplantae > Streptophyta > Magnoliopsida > Fabales > Fabaceae > Lathyrus > Lathyrus tuberosus. The sequence continues at coordinate 9,812,951 of JALAZF010000049.1, read as the reverse complement.
CCTATGCCTTTTGCATTGGAACAACATAACTACTTCTGCTTACCTTTTGTAAGTATTTGCATCACCAAGCAAAATCTTTTATCGCCTTTTACATAAGGGATTGAATTTTTTATTCGCACGCATTTCACAAACTTACCAAACCTTTTGTTGAGGATACGCCTTGCCTTTTGCAAGAGGAAACCAATCTAATCAATATTTCTTCTTTACCTTTTGTTAAGGAATTCTCGCTATCTTTTGTGCGAGAAATCATTTTGCTAGTCTTTCTTCTTAACCTTTTGTTAAGGATTTCTTGCTATCTTTAATACGAGAAATCATCTGTTCGTCTCTCTTCTTAACCTTTTGTTAAGGAGTTCTCGATACCTTTTGTACGAGAAATCGATTCACCCTTGGAGTGATGTTCTTCAAGTTCCTTCTTAACCTTTTGTTAAGGAGCTCTCACTACCTTTTGTATGAGAGATCACATCTTTTTTTTCTTCCTAACCTTTTGTTAAGGATTTATCGCTACCTTTTATACGAGAAAATAAGTCCCATGGTGGAGTGATGTTCTTTAGGCTCCATCTAAACCTTTCGTTAAAGAGCTCTCAATACCTTTTGTATGAGAGATCACACCCTATTTTTCTTTTTAAACTTTTATTAAGGAGTTCTCGCTACCTTTTGTATGAGAAATCAAACCGTCATCGCTCTTCTTAACCTTTTGTTAAGGAGTTCTCGTCGCCTTTTTTTGCGAGGAAATGTTTTGTTCTTCCTTGCCTTTTGCAAGTGTCCTATACCTTTTGTAGCAGAAAATCCTATTACTCCTGGCCAAGTAACATTTTCCTTTGGCAAGAAGTCTTTCTTCCTTTTGCATAAGAATATTCAAATTACAGTTATACCCTGATGGTTTTCCTTTTGCAAATAAATCATTTCTCTACTCTTGGAATCCTGCAGGGGTGTCATCATTACCAAAACTGGCCAAACTCATATTAATTAAAGCATATCATGCATTGCATGTATATCATAACCCTCATAACTGACATGTTCCCATAACAGAGTACCTTGTTCAAATCCGTAACAGCTAAACTTACATCACCATCCCATAAATCTTGAAAAAGCCACAATACTCTATAGCCATTCCTTTTCTACACTACCAAAAATTTTGGACACTCTAGTATTTAATCCCTTTCTTCCACGAATGTATGAAAGTCGTTTCTATTCACACCTTCAAGTCTAAGAAGTTTAAATAGGAGCAGTTGTCATACCCTCATTTCCACCATAACCTTTGCATCATACATTTATCATATCAACTCATTAGCAAAGCACTTGATACTTGGTTCCGCTATGGATTAGGGTTTGTAATGATTGCATATCATCTAACCAAGACATCATGAGATGTGGTACTTGTTTGCTCTTCTTTGTATTCATTTAGATGTACAATATTAGAGTGGGAAGCTCATGGTCAAGGCAAGTTCACTATGTCATGAGAGGTGTCATTATGGTCAAGGAAGATTCAAAGTTGATTCATTGATTCAAGAATGGTTCATATGTTTATTTCCATGCCACCTTCATCAAATTCAAAAGACATCATCTAATTATATAAGTGCTCATCAAGAATTCTTCATTTGGGGTTCACATGATCATTTTTTAGCCTTTAGATTCAAGATCATAGTAAAAACCACAAGTTAATGCATGGTTGTGTGACTTAAGTCCAAGTATGGCATACTGTAGCGAACAATTTTGGACGCAGTTCTTAAGCGTTGGTCGCTCTCTGCGGTTGAGTTTACTACAGGTCGATTCATTTTTTATCCTATTGTGAGCTAATGAAGGAAGGGAAATAGATGTCTCCAATTAACCCTGCTTTGCATACTGAGTTTAAACATCGGTCTGTTAGGTTACGAATGCTATCAATGTGGGGGGGCCTTTGTACTGGTTATTTGTATTTTCGCCAATACGGTTTTCTTTTCTCTTTCTAGGACTTTATAACGGGGAACAAGGATTTAGGATGTTAGGACTGATGCTTTTGATAGATACATGAGAGTATGGGATTTTGGGTTTTTGTTTAGTGTGCTCGCTAAGATTTTTCTTTCAATCTTATGCCTACGTATTCCCATTTACCGAAACAGGGAAATCAGAGCGTTCGTAGTTCCTCCTATTTGTCGCTCCCGGGATTTTCATCCTAGTACAAACGCGAAAGTGGCACCGAAACAGAGTCGCCAGCAATGTGTATTTATCCCAAGAGAGGGAAAGGAAACACCGCATAACCCTGAAGGAAAGGATAGAGCATGGTCTTACGACCAAGAGAATGGGTAAGGGAGTCGGTTACGCGAGAGGAAGGTATTAGCACCCCCTCACGTCCATCGTACCCGATGGGATCCACGCTTGCTTGCTTCAATCAAAGGGTGATAGAAAAGAATACTGGAAGAGGAACTAGAAAAGGAATGGAAAGAGAAAGAGAAACAAATGTAGGGAAAATAAAAAAAGTGCTCGCATGGGCCCTACCCCACTGCCTACGTATCTCATCGGGAGCATGAGAATCAGAGCGACGTAGTTCCCCTCACTAGGGATGGATTGTTTGTGTTTTTTAGGGAACGACTAACGTTCTAGCTCAGGTGTTGCAGGCTCGCCGGTCCGAGTGCGTTACCATCTTGCAAGAGAACGAGTAGAAGCACGTTCGTACGCTGAGAGTGAATGAGGTGAGAAAAGAATTCCCGAAGGAAAGACGTTATTGTTTATTTTGTCTTTTAGAAGTTTTTTCATTTGTTTGCATATGACAGTGTATCTGAATCTTAGTCATTTGAATGTAGACATTCTCACATTCCAAGATGGAATGAGTAAGAAAGCACACTAAGGGTGAAGAAGACCCCCACACTTAGTTCCAATTGTCAAGATTCAACCACACTAGCATACTTGTGTTTATTGAGTGTTTTTGTTGATTATGAAATGAAGAAGTGTTTTTTATTATTTGTACCTTCAACAAGTATTGCATTTAAGTCCCTCACATAAGATCAAATGTTTAACACATCGACCCAAGATGGGTTATATGCTATACATTTTAAGATTATAAGAGAAGACCCCTTATAATCTTTTCTTTATATGAAAGGCCTAAATGCAATAAATGCCTACCTTTATTATATGTTTTGAATTTTCTTTGAGGTGAGAAGATGAAAGACTCAAGAGCGGATCAAAGGTAAAAATCTATGTGAACTAAGACTCAATCCTAATTGATTAGTCAAGGGAGTGATCCTAATGGTTTGTGAGGTAAGAGAACCTAATCCTAAAAGAGAAAGAGGGATAGCACTTCCTAATGCATATCCTACCTCACTTTAATCAAAGATTAAAGTTGAGCCAGGATCCCAAGGGGTGTGAGAAAATTCTACACAAAGCATTATATCATGCTATTCATAAAAGAGAAATCAGAAATTAATCAACATGCACATCAAAATCCAGATTTGAAATCAACCCAGAATATCCACAAAAATTAAAAGGCTAACTAAACAAGATTAAATTCTAAGTAAAAAAAAAAAAAAAAAGATTAATCTAAGATAAAAAACTAATTCTAAAATTAGTTCTAGTTAATTCTAAACTAAATCTAAAGAGAATTAATCCTAAGGTTAAATCTAGAATTTAAACTAGTATTAATCCTAAAACTAATTCCAATTAGTTTCTAATTCAAAATAAAACCCTAAAGTCAAAACTTGATATTAAAGGTTAACTAACCAAAAATTAGTATCAAGATTAAATTCTAATTCTAAAGTTAGACTCTAATTAAAACAAAAATTAATTCTAAAGTCAAGATTATTACCTAATTATTATCCAATTAATGTTGGAATTAAATTGAGAAAACTAAAAAAAATAAAAGAAAACAAAGGAGGGTGTAAGCAGCGTGCTGGAGGGTGAGAACCCAAACAGGGCGTGGGGCTTATTGGCGTGCAGGCCCAGAAACTTCAATGAATCAGGGAGTGCGTTTGGTGAACAAAGGGTGGTGGATAGAAAGTTGGTATGTGGGCTTCTATGTCCAGGCCCAATGACCTTTGAAGCTACAGACGGGAGTGTGGCAAGAAAAAAATGAGGTGCAAATAGGAAAAACAACAAGGGCCTTGCAAGCAACCCGGTCCAGTTGTAAATGGAAACTGAATGAGAAAAATACTAAACCTAAAAGCCTCAGCAACAACCTCACTAGTCTATCATCTTCTCCATCTCATTCTCACCTGCTCTCTCTAAACGGCGCCGCCGCGAAACCCTAGGCCAACCACCATCATCATGCTCATTTTCCATTCCAAAACTCCTCCCTATTTTCTCGGTTCGCATCCTCTCAATAATAGCTTCCACGCACCACAATCCACCCGCCGGCGAAACTCCATCTCTTCCATCCGCGTCTCTAATCACCACCAACCGAACCTCACCACAACGGAAAACTCAACAAAACTTGCGCTCACTTATCTCCTCTCGCACGATAACACGTCGCCTCCATCTTCGTCATCAAATCGCACGGCCTCCACGATCTCAACAACCTCTTAAACTCTCGACTCAGTTCGCAACAAGATTCAACAATAAGGCTCAAACAAAAAATCAATCAAACTACACGGTGGTTCAGTTCATCGAATTTCCACGTTAATCAAACACAAATCAGCACAAACGACATTCACACGAACAGATTTGCAAGTTTCAAAGGATTCAAGCCGAACGCAATCAAGATCATCAACAGAACATGCTCAACAAACAAATTCGAAAACAATCGGAAGAGATTCTAAATACCTATCGGAGTCGCTCCGATGGCTCTTCAACGACGAAAATCAGGTATGCGTACTTCCCGTTCTCGCTTTCAGTTTTAATCCGCCTCTTCTCCTTCTTTTACTCGATTCTGCTGTGTGTTGAATTCATGTTGCATCGAAATTGCGAAAGAGTTGTGGATCGATCGTTGAATTGAAGTTGTTGTTGATGTTGTTGAATTCGTAGAGAGTTTCGATGATTGGATGATGCTGCGAATCCTCTAAATTCTCGGTTGTTGCAGGTTTTGTAGATTGAAGCACGATGAGTAAAAGTTTGATGCAGAGTTGAAGAATTTGACAAACGTTGATGATGCAGTGATTGAAGATAATACAGTTTGTGTGAAGCTCTTGAATAATGGAAGAGATTCAAGAAAGATTAAGGAATTGGAGATTCAATCTGAGAGAGAGGAGAGTTTGTTGCAGTGAAATTCTGTTGAGAAAGTGGTGAACATCAATATGGAAATGAAAAACTCCCCCCGAAGAATGAAGAACGCAGGTGTTTTATAGCAGGAATCAGAGAGGGTCGTTTTGGTATTGAAATGAAATTCTGTTAGAAACTTATCCTCCACCCTATGACCTCTTCGGCGAAATTCTGTTATAGGATGCTTGTTAGTGGTATTTTTTTTATTTCAACTCCTTCCCTCTCTCGCCTTTGTATTTCCGTTATGTATTTTATTTGAAATTGGGACTTGTGAGGCTGTGAAATTATGTTATGGAATTGTGTTAGAGTGAAAAAACTGTTGTGATTTTTTTGCTGTGAGTTTTGGTTGGAATCAATTGCCCTTTTGTACCTGTTGCACCGCGTTTTAATACTTTGAATTATTCGCTGCATTGTGGTCATTGCGGCTTGGTGGTTTTTAATTCATGTAGCTGACATTTGATTTTGTAAATACGTGTGGACCAAGAAACATCATGAGGAGTTGGGGTTGAAATTTGTATGCAGTGGCTTGGCATAGTGGCTCTTTGAAAGCGGCTTGAGTTAAAACTTGCGAATTGTTAGGAATGAGTTTTTGTTTGGTTTGACAGCTGAAGCTTACGCGACTCGTTGGCTTGCGGTTTCGTAATAGTAGCAACTGTGTGTGGGTTTATGCGTGTAGCTGGACATGGCTTAGAAAAATAATAAGTGGTAGCTTGGCAATGCGTGATATTTTGGTCATGTGAAATAACAACTTGTATGGCTTTTGGTTCATTTTTTGTTTGTTTATTTTAAAATGTAAATGGCCTTGTATTGGATTTTGGATAATAAAAATAAAAAGGTAAATTGGATTGGATAGATGTGGCTATGATTATGGAAATTCAAAATAGATTTAATGGATGTGTAAATGGATGTTGGGCAATGATTTTGGTTAATGATGCGAAAAATGGTTAATTGGTTTAGTAAATGGACATTGGCTTAATAATTTGGATTTGAATGAATTTGAAATGAAATATGGTTAAATGGATAATAGAAAGGGTAAAAATGGTTTTGAAAATGGTAAGGAATTTTTATGGATATAGAATTGAAATAAGCGGATATGGAAAGAAAATTGGCTAAAATGGTTGAAAATGGTCATGATGGATAGAAAATGGATAACCCAAAGAATTCAAAACCAATCACAAACTATTCACAAGCCTCTGACAAAATGGTCACAGCTACCACTGAACAATCTGGCCACTCACATGATCCACTGAAGAATCTCGACTGATAAAGAATCCTCAAGCTCAACCTTGAACAAGAACTCTAATTCTCTTTGAGACGTACATCCCGATTCACACAAATGAAATCCTGACCCAACGCCTCTAATGAATCCTCTAAAAATAGGAAAAACCCTAGGCCCTTGATGTACACTGATGACCTGCTGAATCACCCCTGAATATAGGAAACAACTGTTAATAAGAGAACTACTCGATCCCATGTCTTAAGAGACCAATGCGATGATATGATTATGAGTTAACGACCTAAAAATGCAGATGAACGCGAAGCAAAAGCCAGAAAAAGGTAGGGCAAATTTTGGGGTGCTACAGCTGCCCCTATTCAATCGACTTGGACCTGAAAGGATGATAGCAACTGCTTTCAGACATTCAAGGTAAAAGGCTATTGAATACAAAAAGAACCACGAAATTTGCCCACTGTGGAGAATAAGCAAAGGGATATAAACCCAACCAAACGAACTCTTCTTGAATAACTTCTGATGGTGGAGAAAAACAATGAAGGGATGTCTTTTAGCACAACGCCAGACGACTATTGGCCTGCCACACTACGGGTGGATTTGGCTCATCTGCCACCCGAAGATGGACTTTTGCCAATCTACTGTTGGACTTCGGTGCTTACCAAACTGTCGTTGGAATCTCAAACTTGCCATCTTCAGATGGACTTTTGCAGCTTTGCCATTCTAAACAATGGACTTTTATGCTTACCAAACCGGCTCTGGAAGCTTTGTCAGATGATCATCCCGCCTGCTGGAACAACCACCTGCAATATTATCCCACAAGCTGGAATAATATGAACAAACTGTATATAATGATTATCCCACTGGCTGGAACAACCATCTGCCATACTATCCCACTGGCTGGAATAATATGAACGAAATGTAAGTAATGATTATCCCACTGGCTGGAACAACCCTCTCCCATACTATCCCACAGGCTGGAATAATATGAACAAACTGTATATGTGCCAAAAATAAATTGGACTTTGAGTTGTAAATGAGCAATGCTGAGAATTACACCACCGGCTGGGTAATATCATACGCTGTCACTTTGCTGAAGAAGAAGTTCCCTCGATCTATTTAGACCCTGCTGGGGAAATCACTTGTCAAAGTGTTGAACTCTGTGGGGACTCCGCTGGGGAGAGAACAATTCAGCTGGGAATTATTCTTTGGAAAATTTCACATGCTGAAACCTGCGGGAAATATACCTTGTTGACACTACCACTTGCTGGTAAATCCTGCTGAGAATAAAATCCACAGGGGATGTTCAAATCCTGGTTGGAAGACAATCCATTGCAACATGCTGAGAAAGAGTCCCTAGAGATCTGCTGAGGAAACCCAAAGCAATTCCTCGGTAATCTGCTGAGGAAAATGACTGTCGAGCTTAGGGTAAATGTCACAATGCCCCCTGTTGGGCGAACTTTCCCTTTGACGACTCCGCTGGGAATAATGAGTTTATAACACACTTTGCTGGAGAAAAACCGCTTTAAAATGTCTCTTATTGGGGCTGCCCTTCGAGAGGATTTTACAGAAGACCAAGTGTCCTCAAACTCTACTGGGGATTATAGATCGGGGATATCCTTTGCTGGGGAGGTTACATGCCCCATGCATGGGATGGTCCATAACTCCGCTGGGGATGAGAGGGTAGACCATCAACTCTGAGGTTGAGGAAAAGGTAGACATCAAATATGAGGTTGAGAAACCATAACTTCAACTCTGAGGTTAGAGGAAAGATATACGTCAACTCTGAGATTGGTAAAAGGGTATACATCGATTTTGAAACCGGAGATAAAACCCTTGACTTCAACTCTGTGGTTGGGAGAATAAAAGCATTTTCATCAACTCGGAGGTCGAGAAAAGGTATACAACAACTTTGAAGCTGGGGAAGAAATGGATATTCATCAACTCTGAGGTCAAGAAAAGGTATACGACAACCTTGAAGTTGGAGAAGGGGGAATATTCATCAACTCTGAGGTCGCGAAAAGATATACAAAAACTTTGAAGTTGGGGAAGAAAAGGATATCCATCAACGCTGAGGTCGAGAAAAGGTATACGTCAACTTTGAAGTTGGAGAAAGGCGTCAACTCTGAGGTTGGGAAAAAAAAGGCTATTCATCAACTCTGAGGTTGAGAAAGGGTACACGACAACTTTGAAGTTGGTATAAAGAGGCGTCAACTCTGAGGTTGGACAAAATAGGCGTCAACTCTGAGGTTGGAGAGAAAAGGGCGTCAACTCTGAGGTTGGACAAAACAGGCGTCAACTATGAGGTTGGGGAAAAAAGGGCGTCAACTCTGAGGTTGGACAAAACAGGCGTCAACTCTGAGGTTGGGAGCAAAAGAAGGTACGACAACTCTGAGGTTGGGGACCACTGCTTTAATTGAGGGTTGATCTGGGCTTTCGTACAAGGTACCAAATCTGGCTTATGCTTCGATGCATGTTTGAATTTTTCTTTCTATGGCGTAATGCTCCATACGAAATGGAAATGTTACGCGTTTGGAGGATGCAATGCAATGATGATTACTATATGCAAAAATGAGAGGACACCCCACCGGGGAATGCGCAGAACAGAACAAGCAAACTTCGCTGAGGAAGGGATCACCAATATCTAACCTCCTGTGGGGAGATAACCAATTGTACCACTTATAACCACTAGTGATGAAAACCCTGTCGGGGAACTGCAAGCTGAATTGCAAACTCTGCTGGGGAGATGCCAATGACGATTGGACTTTGAACTGCAAAGAATGCCAATAACCATTGGACTTTGACTTGCCGGGAAATACCAAATCTGACTGTTGAGGAAAAGAATACTCTGACTTCTCACCATCTTTAAACTACTTGAGAATATTCCATCATCTTATCCTGCTGAGAATGAGGAGTCCACCTACACTACTGGAGATAAGAAATCTTCATAAAGAACCCTTTTCGATTTGGGGATGATTCTCTGCTTGGGGAAGAATATCAATTCCAGCACCCTGCTAGGACAAAGATACCTTCTGACTCCTTGCTGGGGGAGAGACTTCGAAAGCCTTAAGTCGGGAACAACTTATCGTTTTAAGTTTCTGCTGATCGACTGCATACTGGTTGTCAGGAGTGAACAACGATTCTTTTAACTCTCGACTTGCCCCAGACCACAGGGCCTAATGGGAGAACTCATCTTAAGAGGATTTTACAGAAGACCGGGCGTTCACACTGCCCCAGGGTCTTCAAACTCTTGGAGAGATTCATCGGATCTTGACGTAACTGCCCCAGACTGTATGATCTGTGAAGGAATTTGCCCCGAGAGGACTTGTAATGATTTGAAATATTCGGCCTCAGTACTTTAAACCTTGAAGAGGTACCTCTGATTAACCGTCTTCTGGAGAGGATAACTTCTCATGCTCCGGAGGTGGCTTGCCTCGACATGAGCTTTGAAGTGACTTTGCCCCTGATCTGAATGAATGCCCCAAAATAACTGGACTTTAGAGAGATTTCTCGACGTGACTGCCCCAGATTGGCTACATCTCATCACGACTTACTGGGGAAAGCCCACGGCACTGAGTCCCTTGGCAACATGCCCCTTGATATGACTGTCCTTCCGAATTTTCAGGCATCCCAACTCGGCAGGATCAAGCTTCTCGACTAGCATTCACTGTGTAAGCTTCATTGATGCTTAGGCACACGTATGCAAACAGAGCAAGTTTATTATGAGAATGGTAATTCTAATGCAACAAACATGTTAACCTTGAAGTTTATTGAAAAGATGTCGCAAAAACTTATGAACGAGTCACTAGTTACGACATTGATTTTTGAATGGAAAACAATATGCACATGCAATACTAACAAAAATCTTATTAGCACAACTCATGGGAGTCAGGAACGCTATCTCGTTGAAGTACGCCTTCAGAATAAACCCTGTTTCAATTAGGACTTTTGAGGGTAGTAATGTGGCCTGGCTCACGGTTTTAGAAAAAAGGATTTATGGCTCAAAATTTGTTTGTACCCACCCATTCTCCTTGATGTTCTTCAGTCCTACATCCAGTTAATTTGGCACAAGCGCTCATCTCCCAAAAGGATTTTTGTGAGGATCGATGGTTAAGGAACCCATGAGGTCTTTGAAATGACAGTCACCCTTTTTGTGTTCAGTGTTTCGGTCACACGACTTGTTCCTTATCGAGGATTTTCTCTTGATCATTTCTTTTTCATTTTTTTGCATTATTTTTTATTTCCCTGATTTTGCCTAGACTGATTCTCTTTTGAATCTTTCAATCTTGAAGTCCAGCGGGATGCCCTAACTTTTGCCTAAGTCGCTTGTTTTCAAGTTTCGACTTAGCGGGCTTTCTTTCCTTTTTTTTTTGAACAAATCGTGTGACACTGGATGTCTGACTTGCTTTGAAAAGGTTGTGACTATCTCACTCCTCGATCACCGATGGATAACCACTGTGGTTTCACATCTCTTGACCTCTTCAAGGTAATGGATCCTTTGATGTACACTCCTTTTGAAATCTGAACGCTTGGTCAAATTACTGACAACTACCCTGCCCCTGGTTAAATAAGGGTTTTTCATTTTCAGAAAGAAACTTCTACTTCAAGGTTCAAAGGGGTTGACGAGGGTCTATCTCCCTTATCTCTCCAGTGTTTAGGGATTGAAACAATGCCTGTACATCCTCAACAGGGTTTTATCCAAAAGCACACAACCAAAGATTTTGCGTTTTTACCTCATCATCCTCCCTCCAAGAGTTTAAGCAAGAAAGTTGGTATTGCAATGCGCAGAAACAATATATGAATGAATAAAAATGAACTACTTCAAGAAAAACATATTCATTACATTAAAACATCATTCAGAACACAAACAAGTTTTTAATGCATACAATGCTTTAACAAGAAATGAAAAACTACAAATGAAAGTGCAGTAAAGAAGCTGAAGATTGCCATCGCTGAGGAGGCTTGATTCTGTCTGGACGTCCTTGTAAACTGAGTGTTCACTTGAGACAGGAGGCTTCAATTGATGTACATATCATCTTCAGTGAATGCAATGATCTCTGAGTCCACCAGGTCTTGCACCTTGTGCTTGAACACGTTGCAATTTTCAATGGAATGGCCCGGTGTGTCTGAGTGATACTCGCATCTAGCATCCAAATCATAATCAGGAGGAATGGGGTCAGGGACAGGCTTGGCATCCCTTAGTTCAACCAGAGAACTCTCAAGTAGCCGGGCAAGAACATCACTGTGAGGAATAGGGAGTGGATCGAACCTTCTCGCAGGCCTCCGGGATCTTTGCTGTCTCTGTTGCTGAGGAGCATAAGGTCGCTGATACTGAACAGGCTGTTGAACAACAGAAGGAAAATACACGGCACTAGTTTCTCCTTCCTTTCCCTTGGAGGACCCAGCATAAGGTTTCTTTGTATCTTCAGCAGCAATTCGAATCTTTCCCGTCTTGATGCCATTTTTGACTCTTTCTCCTGCCAATACAAGACCTGAAAATCCAGCTGACAAACATCCAACCAATTTCTCGTAATAATGCCCCTGGAGCGTATCCATGAACATATCAACGAGCTCTCTTTCCAACATCGGAGGTTGAACTTGGGAAGCCAATTCACGCCACCTCTGGGCTATTCTTTGAAGCTTTCGTTTTGTCTCTGAGAAAGACTTTGCAATTGCATTCTACTGGGCGCCATGTCCGTGTTGAATTGGTAGTGCTTGATGAAAGCTTCTGCCAAATCTCTCCAGCTTTTAATATGCGTTCTCTCCAAGCTCATATACCAGTCTAAAGATGCCCCAGTTAAGCTGTCCTGAAAGAAATGCATCAGCAGCTTCTCATCATCCGTATAGGCAGACATTTTGCTGGAATATGCCATGATGTGAAGCTTAGGGCAGGTGGATCCATTGTACTTCTCGAAAGTAGGCACCTTGAACTTCGGAGGAACCTTCACACCTAGGACCAACCCTAAGTCGTACATGTTCATGCCCAACTCATTATGGCCTTTTAAAGCATTCACTCTCTCTTCGAGCATACAGAACTTCTTGTCCGTGTCAGTAGGGAAATTCATCTCAGCATCATAAAATTGTTCCTCCTGATTATTCACCTTCTGACGAGGAACATGAATCCTAGCAGCACTTCCTCTGGATTGACTCATAGGAGAGGGTGGAGGAAGATCAACACGCGGAGGATTCACAACTCCGCCTGGAGTATTACCAACAACATTCCCATTACCAGCCTCTGGGATAACAACATTCCTTTGAATAATTGCCTCTAGTTCCTCTTGTTGTTGGGCCATGCCCTGCATCATCTCAAAGAACTGAGCCATACGAGTCTGGAATTCCGACAACTCTGCTCGCATCTGATCCATGATCCTTCTCTGATTGCTTCAAGTTGCGTAGTGGTGAGAAGTCAGGTTTGTAGTTCTATCGGAGACAATAACAAGTCAGAATAAGAATCCCCTATCTGAATACCTGTTATGCATATGAGTATGAGAATGCAAAATGACATGCGATGCAAATGCAAAGACACGGGATCAAGCTATCCACAAAGCTCTGGATAAGTGATGTGCTACTAACTGCATAAGCGCAAAGGTCTGCTCTGAAGAGAATATCGGAACACCGGAATATCCGAATAATCATAATACCATAACACCAGGCTGATACTGATAAGAAATCCAAAGTACCGGGTAGGGAGAAGGTCAAGGTTACCTGCAAACCTGTAAACACCCGCCCATTCTCACATGTGGGTACTAGGATCCTCAGTATCCCGGGCTCTCAGGTCGAGAAATGATGATACGTTCACCATTTCTGGTTTGGCATCATCATCAATCGAGGAGGCCTCAACTGATTCACCAAAATGAAAGGTCCTCAGCTTCTGGCACTGAGGTCGAGAAGCAATAGTACATTCATCCCTCGGGGTACAGTACTATCGCCAAACGAGGAGTGCCTCCACTGATTCTCTTTCAAAAAGGAAATCCCATGCAAGTTCCAAAGTGGGCCCTCGGGTGCGAATGGGTTTGCCACAGAATGTGGTCTGCCACTGTCACCACTAAAGAGAGATGTTTCCACTAAGGTCCTCATGATCGGTCACTAGAGTCGACAGCTCTCTAGATCGACATCCTGGAATACGCAAGATGCGCATGCCATGATGGGTCCCAAGATAGCCTCGTCTAGCTGTGAATTTCGTGAATACCCAACGCACTCCAGACGGCACGTAGGTCCCACTACTCTCCACTCTAATCCTAAGTGTATACTCAAGCCTGTGTAATGGGCTTATCTCTCAGAAATCCCATCCCGCCAAACAGAAAACCAGTCCAGCACAACAGTAACAATATGATATGTAATGCTAAAATGCAGTAAATACAGTAGAGTAAATAAATAGCAAAATAAAGCACAACAGTAAACACCCAATGAAAGAAAAGCAAACAAGCGCTAGGATTGACTCGCTTAGGATGGACCAACAATAGGTCAACCCATCCCCAGCAGAGTCGCCAGCTGTCGCTCCCGGGATTTTCATCCTAGTACAAACGCGAAAGTGGCACCGAAATAGAGTCGCCAGCAATGTGTATTTATCCCAAGAGAGGGAAAGGAAACACCGCATAAACCTGAAGGAAAGGATAGAGCATGGTCTTGCGACCAAGAGAATGGGTAAGGGAGTCGGTTACGCGAGAGGAAGGTATTAGCACCCCCTCACGTCCATCGTACCCGATGGGATCCACGCTTGCTTGCTTCAATCAAAGGGTGATAGAAAAGAATACTGGAAGAGGAACTAGAAAAGGAATGGAAAGAGAAAGAGAAACAAATGTAGGGAAAATAAAAAAAGTGCTCGCATGGGCCCTACCCCACTGCCTACGTATCTCATCGGGAGCATGAGAATCAGAGCGACGTAGTTCCCCTCACTAGGGATGGATTGTTTGTGTTTTTTAGGGAACGACTAACGTTCTAGCTCAGGTGTTGCAGGCTCGCCGGTCCGAGTGCGTTACCATCTTGCAAGAGAACGAGTAGAAGCACGTTCGTACGCTGAGAGTGAATGAGGTGAGAAAAGAATTCCCGAAGGAAAGACGTTATTGTTTGTTTTGTCTTTTAGAAGTTTTTTCATTTGTTTGCATATGACAGTGTATCTGAATCTTAGTCATTTGAATGTAGACATTCTCACATTCCAAGATGGAATGAGTAAGAAAGCACACTAAGGGTGAAGAAGACCCCCACACTTAGTTCCAATTGTCAAGATTCAACCACACTAGCATACTTGTGTTTATTGAGTGTTTTTGTTGATTATGAAATGAAGAAGTGTTTTTTATTATTTGTACCTTCAACAAGTATTGCATTTAAGTCCCTCACATAAGATCAAATGTTTAACACATCGACCCAAGATGGGTTATATGCTATACATTTTAAGATTATAAGAGAAGACCCCTTATAATCTTTTCTTTATATGAAAGGCCTAAATGCAATAAATGCCTACCTTTAATATGTTTTGAATTTTCTTTGAGGTGAGAAGATGAAAGACTCAAGAGCGGATCAAAGGTAAAAATCTATGTGAACTAAGACTCAATCCTAATTGATTAGTCAAGGGAGTGATCCTAATGGTTTGTGAGGTAAGAGAACCTAATCCTAAAAGAGAAAGAGGGATAGCACTTCCTAATGCATATCCTACCTCACTTTAATCAAAGATTAAAGTTGAGCCAGGATCCCAAGGGGTGTGAGAAAATTCTACACAAAGCATTATATCATGCTATTCATAAAAGAGAAATCAGAAATTAATCAACATGCACATCAAAATCCAGATTTGAAATCAACCCAGAATATCCACAAAAATTAAAAGGCTAACAAAACAAGATTAAATTCTAAGTAAAAAAAAAAAAAAAAGATTAATCTAAGATAAAAAACTAATTCTAAAATTAGTTCTAGTTAATTCTAAACTAAATCTAAAGAGAATTAATCCTAAGGTTAAATCTAGAATTTAAACTAGTATTAATCCTAAAACTAATTCCAATTAGTTTCTAATTCAAAATAAAACCCTAAAGTCAAAACTTGATATTAAAGGTTAACTAACCAAAAATTAGTATCAAGATTAAATTCTAATTCTAAAGTTAGACTCTAATTAAAACAAAAATTAATTCTAAAGTCAAGATTATTACCTAATTATTATCCAATTAATGTTGGAATTAAATTGAGAAAACTAAAAAAAATAAAAGAAAACAAAGGAGGGTGTAAGCAGCGTGCTGGAGGGTGAGAACCCAAACAGGGCGTGGGGCTTATTGGCGTGCAAGCCTAGAAACTTCAATGAATCAGGGAGTGCGTTTGGTGAACAAAGGGTGGTGGATAGAAAGTTGGTATGTGGGCTTCTATGTCCAGGCCCAATGACCTTTGAAGCTACAGACGGGAGTGTGGCAAGAAAAAAATGAGGTGCAAATAGGAAAAACAACAAGGGCCTTGCAAGCAACCCGGTCCAGTTGTAAATGGAAACTGAATGAGAAAAATACTAAACCTAAAAGCCTCAGCAACAACCTCACTAGTCTATCATCTTCTCCATCTCATTCTCACCTGCTCTCTCTAAACGGCGCCGCCGCGAAACCCTAGGCCAACCACCATCATCATGCTCATTTTCCGTTCCAAAACTCCTCCCTATTTTTCTCGGTTCGCATCCTCTCAACAATAGCTTCCACGCACCACAATCCACCCGCCGGCGAAACTCCATCTCTTCCATCCGCGTCTCTAATCACCACCAACCGAACCTCACCACAACGGAAAACTCAACAAAACTTGCGCTCACTTATCTCCTCTCGCACGATAACACGTCGCCTCCATCTTCGTCATCAAATCGCACGGCCTCCACGATCTCAACAACCTCTTAAACTCTCGACTCAGTTCGCAACAAGATTCAACAATAAGGCTCAAACAAAAAATCAATCAAACTACACGGTGGTTCAGTTCATCGAATTTCCACGTTAATCAAACACAAATCAGTACAATCGACATTCACACGAACAGATTTGCAAGTTTCAAAGGATTCAAGCCGAACGCAATCAAGATCATCAACAGAACATGCTCAACAAACAAATTCGAAAACAATCGGAAGAGATTCTAAATACCTATCGGAGTCGCTCCGATGGCTCTTCAACGACGAAAATCAGGTATGCGTACTTCCCGTTCTCGCTTTCAGTTTTAATCCGCCTCTTCTCCTTCTTTTACTCGATTCTGCTGTGTGTTGAATTCATGTTGCATCGAAATTGCGAAAGAGTTGTGGATCGATCGTTGAATTGAAGTTGTTGTTGATGTTGTTGAATTCGTAGAGAGTTTCGATGATTGGATGATGCTACGAATCCTCTAAATTCTCGGTTGTTGCAGGTTTTGTAGATTGAAGCATGATGAGTAAAAGTTTGATGCAGAGTTGAAGAATTTGACAAACGTTGATGATGCAGTGATTGAAGATAATACAGTTTGTGTGAAGCTCTTGAATAATGGAAGAGATTCAAGAAAGATTAAGGAATTGGAGATTCAATCTGAGAGAGAGGAGAGTTTGTTGCAGTGAAATTCTGTTGAGAAAGTGGTGAACATCAATATGGAAATGAAAAACTCCCCCCGAAGAATGAAGAACGCAGGTGTTTTATAGCAGGAATCAGAGAGGGTCGTTTTGGTATTGAAATGAAATTCTGTTAGAAACTTATCCTCCACCCTATGACCTCTTCGGCGAAATTCTGTTATAGGATGCTTGTTAGTGGTTTTTTTTTAATTTTAACTCCTTCCCTCTCTCGCCTTTGTATTTCCGTTATGTATTTTATTTGAAATTGGGACTTGTGAGGCTGTGAAATTATGTTATGGAATTGTGTTAGAGTGAAAAAACTGTTGTGATTTTTTTGCTGTGAGTTTTGGTTGGAATCAATTGCCCTTTTGTACCTGTTGCACCGCGTTTTAATACTTTGAATTATTCGCTGCATTGTGGTCATTGCGGCTTGGTGGTTTTTAATTCATGTAACTGACATTTGATTTTGTAAATACGTGTGGACCAAGAAACATCATGAGGAGTTGGGGTTGAAATTTGTATGCAGTGGCTTGGCATAGTGGCTCTTTGAAAGCGGCTTGAGTTAAAACTTGCGAATTGTTAGGAATGAGTTTTTGTTTGGTTTGACAGCTGAAGCTTACGCGACTCGTTGGCTTGCGGTTTCGTAATAGTAGCAACTGTGTGTGGGTTTATGCGTGTAGCTGGACATGGCTTAGAAAAATAATAAGTGGTAGCTTAGCAATGCTTGATATTTTGGTCATGTGAAATAACAACTTGTATGGCTTTTGGTTCATTTTTTGTTTGTTTATTTTAAAATGTAAATGGCCTTGTATTGGATTTTGGATAATAAAAATAAAAAGGTAAATTGGATTGGATAGATGTGGCTATGATTATGGAAATTCAAAATAGATTTAATGGATGTGTAAATGGATGTTGGGCAATGATTTTGGTTAATGATGCGAAAAATGGTTAATTGGTTTAGTAAATGGACATTGGCTTAATAATTTGGATTTGAATGAATTTGAAATGAAATATGGTTAAATGGATAATAGAAAGGGTAAAAATGGTTTTGAAAATGGTAAGGAATTTTTATGGATATAGAATTGAAATAAGTGGATATGGAAAGAAAATTGGCTAAAATGGTTGAAAATGGTCATGATGGATAGAAAATGGATAACCCAAAGAATTCAAAACCAATCACAAACTATTCACAAGCCTCTGACAAAATGGTCACAGCTACCACTGAACAATCTGGCCACTCACATGATCCACTGAAGAATCTCGACTGATAAACAATCCTCAAGCTCAACCTTGAACAAGAACTCCAATTCTCTTTGAGACGTACATCCCGATTCACACAAATGAAATCCTGACCCAACGCCTCTAATGAATCCTCTAAAAATAGGAAAAACCCTAGGCCCTTGATGTACACTGATGACCTGCTGAATCACCCCTGAATATAGGAAACAACTGTTAATAAGAGAACTACTCGATCCCATGTCTTAAGAGACCAATGCGATGATATGATTATGAGTTAACGACCTAAAAATGCAGATGAACGCGAAGCAAAAGCCAGAAAAAGGTAGGGCAAATTTTGGGGTGCTACACTATTCTATGGGAGGAAATGGGTGTTTTTGGTGTCTTGTTCAAAGCCCAAGAATTTCTCATGCTAAAAGAGGGACAGTGGCATGGATGTAGATGATCCAGAGGCTTGCTGCTTACAACGATTAGATGAAAGGGAAGGAGTTGTTGATGTTTGTGTACTGTGAACGAGGCACAGTTTTGATGCTAAAAGGTTAATTAGATTAACCAATGTTTTTCTTATATAAAGCCTAAGAGGAGGCTAATATGTATCTCGTACAAAGCCCGAGAGAGAGGCTAAAAAGTTTTGACTCGACGATGAAGTCTTTTGGTATCTCGTATAAAGCCTGAGATGGAGGCTATTTGACTCAACAAGAGAGTTTTTTTGTATCTCGTACGAAGCCTGAGATGGAGGCGAAAGGGTGATTGACTCAACGAGGGAGTCTCTTATATGTCTCGTACAAAGCCCGAGAAAGAGGCTAAAATTGTTGACTCCGCTGGGGAGAATCATTGTACAATGCCCAAGAGGGAGGCTAACTTCACTGGAGAAGGATCATTATACAAAGCCTAAGAGGAGGCTATGGCGACTGTTCAGTTAAGTGACAGGTCCAGTATACCCATTTTTAAAGAGAAAATCAATTCTTATATGAGCAACACTGTACTCATGGATTTGATTCAAGGATCCGGGTTATTCCTGTTCTTTAAGGAAGTGGGAAATCCGAAGGGTATTGAGACTGTCCGAGTCTACGGGTTTCCTTCCTATTTTGGGGAAGGGGGTCACTTGAGAATGTCTTTGAGACTCAAGGAAATTAGACTGTCCAAGTCTATAGTTTTATCTCTTGTACTATGCTTTGAGAAACAGTAGTAGACTCTATGAAAGGACTGTTCTATGAGGCTGACTAAGTTTTGTTCCTATACCTTTAGGAGGTCGTCGGGACAATTTGTACGAAGCCCAAGAGGAGGCTGGAAACTTTTAAGAAGCCGATCGGTCCTTGTACGAAGCCCAAGAGGAGGCTATCATTCCCGGAGGAAGAGATCATTATACGAAGCCTAAGAGGAGGCTGTGAATACTTCTAAGAAGCCGTAGGGTCCTTGTACTAAGCCCAAGAGGAGGCGAGGTTGCTTTTAGGAAGCCTGTGGGTCCTTGTATGATGCCCAAGAGGAGGCTGATGCTTTTAAGAAGCCGATGGGTCCCCAAACCCCGAGAAATTCAAGACAGGCTATTCACGAGGAATAGATCAAGCCAGGAAAGTCCGAGAATTTGGAAGAAACTCAAGAAATGCCATTCACGGAGAAAAGATCATCTCTGGGGAGTAGAGTTTCTTGACAAATGCTTTTAAGAAGCCTGTGGGTCCCCAAACCCCGAGAAGTTCAAGACATGCCATTCACCAAGAATAGATCAAGCCAGGAAAGTCCGAGAATTTGGAAGAAACTCAAGAGATGCCATTCACGGAGAAAAGATCATCTCTGGGGAATAGAGTTTCTTTGACAACTTCTATGAGTGACAGTCTATGAAAGGGTTTACAGAGAATGCTGCCTTTCATGTCTCCATATTGTTTAACCCCAAGAGGAGGGAAGACTGTGTCTGGTAATCCTATGGGGTTCTAGTTTTAGACTATTTCTAAGAGTAATCAACGGGCTTAATGCTAGACGTAGTTGCCGGGGAAACTCTAAATATCTATACTATTATTACACAGTTGATATGAGTATATGAAAGAAGACTTACAGTGAAACAGCCCCACAATACAGTTATATGTATATGAAAGCGGTAAATGAAAGCAATAACCACTTACTCGGTTGTAGAGCTTCCTTGCTGTTTGGTTAGTTGTTCAACAAAGAAAGATTGAAAACAACAGTATATTCAAAATCAAAGGAGAAAGTGCTTTGAAAAAGAAAGATTTGGGGCTTACAGCTCAAGGAGATGCCCAGGGTTTTTATCAGTGATCGCACTGTCAAATTTGTACAGAGGGACTTATACAAGTGACTGAGGCCCAAAAAGGTTTTCTGTACAAATGGATGGGTCTTACACTCTCTCAAGAGGCCCAAAAGTTTTAAAGAAAAAGAGTGGGGCTTATAACACGAGGGTAGGCCCAGTTGATTTTTCGTTTGAAATGGCGATCGCGCCGAGATTTTCTTTTAACGCGAAGGGACTTATACAATAAGTGAGGCCCAAAAATGATTTTTGGTTAAAAGGGGATTGGGTCTTACACTGTATTAGAGGCCTAAAAATTTTGAATGGGTCTTATAGCTCGAGGAGAGGCCCATGGTTATTTTTAAAAGGCGACGATCGCGCCGTTTGTTTTTTACGGTATCGGGACTTAAACAATACACTGAGGCCCAAAAATGGTTTGGTAAAAAAAGGATTGGGTCTTACACTCTATTAGAGGCCCAAAGTGTTTTGAAAATGATTTATGAGGGTTAAATTAATCCAAAAACCCTAATTTATTTTCAAAAATGTATTTAATTGAATAAAAATTCAATTAAAATGATCAAAATTGTTTAACATATGAAAAACAAATTGTGACCTTGGATTAATGTTTCAAAAATTAAGTATTGACCTACAAAATAATTAGAAAGCATTAAAAGTTGCAAAATCAATGTGGAAAAAATATTTAAAATGTCAAAAACAATTAAAATATTAATTCTTTGCAAAAATATCAATTATATGAAATAAATAATATATTTGGGATTTTTTGATAAAATAAAATATTTTAACATTTTTGTGAATTATTAAAAAAATAATCAACTCAAAATCATTAAAACTCAGAGAGAAATTAATTTTTGAATCAATTAAGTAAAATCACAAAATTCAAATATTTGAATTTGAAAGAAATGGCGCCAAGAACACACTAAGAACACGCGCGTGTTCTGGGTTTGGCCAGATTTGCATTTTCTATCCAATCTCACTGAATACTTGATTATATCATGCAATCCACATACCAATCAACTCGTTTCAACCTCACGATCATGTCTATGGCATTTAATTTCATTTAAATTAAACATATAACAAGAAATCACGAAAAATCCTCAAGAACCCTAATTTCTGCATGAAGGCTGGGATTTTTGATACACGATTCAAACAATACAATTAATAGAGGGGAAACATTCTATGCATGATTATGAACATATGGCCAAATTATTGTGCGAGGAAATATGCATAGATTGAGAGATGACCAAGTATATGCTTACCTCTAGGCCGTGACAGCAAGTGCAATGTGATTTTTGATTTGGAGGTGTTACAGATGAGTGGTGATGATCTGAACAGCTTTCCTACACCCTATGGAGTGTGTTTGAATGCTTGGACTTGATTGAAATTGGCTGGATCATTTCATGGCATCTCAACTGCACTTTGGTTAAAACCTTGAGCAATTGACTGGTGATTCTGAGAAATCAGTGTTCCAGTTGTTGTTTAAGTGTTTGATCAACTCATATGTGATGTATGTGAGGTGTGTGAGTGACTGGTTTGAGTGGAATTTCCCTCTAGCTCAAAACCCGATAGCTATCTTGCTAAGAAAGGCATTTTTGCCAAGAGAAAGAGATTTTGAGAAAGTCAAGTGTTTTAAGCCTTTGGTGTACTCAAACTAATCACAATTAAGCTCTATTTATAGTAGAGCAAGTTTGTTTTGGGATCCACAATGAATGGCAACTGCAGCAGGTGTTTGTTCAATATTGGCCAATGGAAATCCAAGTCTCCTCTAGCCATTGACTAGAGGTTAGGGCACAGGGATGTGGTTCCCTTGGTCTTGGATAAGTCTTGACTGAATTCAAATGAAAATGGCTCAGTCCATGCCACCTTGATGCTTCCATTGAATGCTCCAATCCAAATTTGGAGTCTTGTCCCTATTTTGGCCATTCTAGGTTCCACATGCTATTTCTTGTTCCAAAGACTTTGGAGGCTTGGCTCAGTGATTGTCCCCTTTAGATTCAATCCTCTAATGTGTCCAAGTGGATAGGAGCATTTGGATTTAGCTGATTTTGGCAAATCGAGCAAAAATGCAAATTCTGCCTTGCCTTTACAGATTTCAACAAGGCAATTTGACAATGTCATAACTCATAGCCCAAATGGAATTTGGCAATGTTCTTGGCCATTTTGGAAAGCCCTTACATGATACAACAACTGTTTGAACATGTTTGGTTTTGATCTCTTTTGAATCTAAGTGAAAAATCCCCCTACATTTGGAAAAAATGAAGACAGATTTGGACTTAGTGAAAATTTCACTAAGTGTTGGAAAAAGTGACATTTTCATTTTTCAGCCATTTTGATCACTCCATAACTCAAAATCCTTAATGAATTGGACTTAGGTCTAGTTGAAGTTTTTGTAGAGGGTAATGAGGGCTACAAATCCATCTTTGGATGAGGAAAAATGGCTTTGTGGTTTAGGAGTTATGATCCTCCAAAGTTGGTACCCTTGTCACTTTATTTTTAACTTAGAAAATTTTCTAAGTTTTTATGGTTACCCCTTTTACAAGTTATCCAACTTTTCTTGATTTTTCTTGATGAATGATGATTAAAATCATACATTAACATCATTTTAGGGTTAAAAATCCATTTTGGTGAAAAATCTCAAAAAGTCAAAGTTGACTTTTGTGCACAGTTGACTTTTTATCAGATGAATTCCAAACTGTGCAATTCTTCAGGAAATCATGTCCTTGACCTAAATCAAACTTGATGGACATGTTCCATGGGTGTCATAGGGTATATTGAATCATGTCTTAGGGCTTGGGAGCATGTCCTGGTCAAAAGTCAAAGTTACAGTTGACTTTTCCCTTAAAACCCTAACTGTGGTGCAGATGAAATTGAGACTTGTTGCTCAAGCTTCTTAGATTAATCCATTGTTCCAAATGGATCAATATAGTTCATTAGAGACCCTCAAACCCTCTCTTGAGGTCTTGGCTCATGATTTATCCCAAAAGTCAACTTAGGGGTAAATTAGGTCAAGAAACCCTAATTCTTGATTTTTGATGAATGCATCCCCTGAGGCAAAATTAACTTGATGATTGGGTCCATGAGGTTCCATGGAGTATATTAGGTTATGATTTGGATCATTGGCTTGTGCCCAGATGAAAAATTTCCATCTGGAGGCCCTGGTCGACCAAAACCCTAATTTGGTGACACTGTCGATCTTGAGACTTGATCCACCTAGAAGGGAACATCCTTGTGCTTGATCCTTGAAGTGGGAGTCCTTTTTGATCCTTTGTGTATGTTTGAGAGGTTTAGACAAGTTGAAGATCATGTCATTCCTTGATTGACCCTTTGTCTAAGGCTCTGAGAGGGCTTGAAACCCTAATTTTGATTGTAGTGGATGCTCACCCATCTTTGGGGAGACTGATGAAGTATGATGGTTCCTCCATATTGTAATGATGATTTTCACAATGATGGGAAATCTTAGTGGTCAAAATTTGGGGTATGACACATACCATTTGGTCCAAATACCACAACTCTCTCAATTTTCATCCAATGAACAAGCTAATTTGAGCCAAATGTCACAAATGAACTCCTCTACAACTTTGATTCAAGGATCAAACATCAATTCAACCACCAAGGACTTCAATTTTGGAAGTGACCAAGTTGCAAAAAATTCCCAAAACCTTGTCTTGAGCCCTACTTTCCCTACATGCCATTTCTAAGCATCCAATTAACAAGCTTCTTTGTGACTTTTGTTAATATCATGGCAAGGATCATTTGGCCCAATTTTGGTTCAATTAGCATGAGGAAATTAAAAGTTGTTATGTCATGAACATGAGGTGTCAAGCTGGCCAGGCAGGCCAAAACTTTGTTCGACCTAATGCCTGACCTAGAAACCAGGCCACAAACCCAACTTTGAATCAATGCCATTTTCACTGATTAAAAGCCATCAACTAACTAGAATTTATATTACGTATTAGTAATTTAGTTTTACTTTAAAGAACTAAGGTTCTTTGTGTTCTTAAGCAAATTTTCTTTGATCAAAGCCAATCAATTGCTCTGATGCAAAGAGACATGAACGACGAAGGATGTTGATGCTGAATTTATGCTTGATTCATGCTAAAAATGCCTAGTTCATGATGTTACAAAGATCAACTTAAGGTTAAAGATGAAGCATGCACGCGTTCAAAAACTCGCCGTTGGCGCCATTTTTCAAATTTATTTCTTATATTTTTTTAATTTTATTTTCCTTTTTCTTTCCCGATTTTATTTTAAATGATTTTTAAATCATTTTGATCCAATTTTTTTTTGTACAGAAAATCCATAAAAATATTTTGCTTCACATATATTTTTTGCATAATTTTTAAAATTATTTTTGCATTTAATTGATATTTTCTTATATTTTTCATTTAATTTTCATTCTTAATTTTATTTTTAATCATTTCCAAATATTTTTGCATCCAACTTTTGAGATCCACTTATTCATATTTTTCTTGAATTCTCATTATTTTCTCAACCATTTATTTTGCATTTTGTTGCATCTTTTGAATCAATCTTCTGATCATTTATACTTGATTGATACTTGATTCTTGCATATTCTTAATCATTTATCAACCATTTATTTTCTCAAACATTTATACTTGATTGATGGTCCTTTGGTTGATTCAATCTTCTCTGGTCCATACATGCTGATAAATGATCATCTGATCATTTTTGGTACTTTGTATTTGAGATAGGTTATCCCTTATTGGATCATACTTTGAGTTTTTGGCTTGTTGAAAGATGATACATACATGATTGCCTCAACTCTCCTTCTTCATCTATCTTCTTCTTTTGTTTTAACTTTTGTGTTGCATGTTTTAGGAGGCTAACTTTGTGTTAGTTTCTCTAACATGTCTAGCACATAAATTATTATTGGCCGACCTCAGATAGGTATGGCTTTTACATAATCCTACTTATGATTGCTTAACATAGAGTTAAATTGTCCTAATGCTATAATTGATCATTAATCTTGATCAATAACCACTAACTCTCTGACTTTACTTTCTTGTCATTTTAATTTGTGCAATTTACTTTCTTCCAATTCACATTCACGGCTCATTTATCATTCATTTCACTTCATGCACTTTATCTTTATGCCATTTTATCTTTTTTAATCTTTATTCCTTTGTCTTGTTATCTAATGTAAAAAGAACAAAAACATGATAAAATGAAAAGACCAAAAAGATGTAACTTCTCATTTGTATTATGGAGCATAGAATATGGACTGTGTGATTGATTTTAGCATGACTTGGAGTAATGGACAATATTGGACTTTGAATTTTGACCTTAGCTTTACATGGATCATCCTTAGGGATTTTGGTGTCTCAATCTCAAGAGTTTGGCTCATGGCACTACCCTAAAGTAGAAGGGAGGCATGAAACCTCTGTTTCTTATTTCCTTGTCTAGCTTAGGATACATTGCACACACATGATTTTCTCTTGGGATACCTGACAATGAGACCCTTTATTTCTTGCACACATCTCTTGTACTTTTCATGTACCCCTATCCTTTTTTGGTGTACTTTCTTTACCTCTTTTCTTTTATTTGGTTTGGTTTTGCCTACTAGCTATCCTTAAGGACTAGGATCAATCTCACCATTTTCAAACCCTTGATCCAACATCAACTGGTATTTTATTAATAAAACCATTGTTCCAACGTCAAGTGGAATTTTCTCAATAAACTTAAAAACATGTTAAAATATGATTAGAATTGTGCGCCACGAGACTTAAATGGTGGACAAGGAGAGAGAATGGAACTTTCCTGCCCTCACTCTGAGTATTGTGGACACAAGATACTTGGCTTGGTGTTTTGAAATATTCACCTCTACTCATAGTCGTTAGTGCAATTCAAGTAAAAAAATCTCTTCTTAAACCCTAAAATCAATCTCAACTCATCAAATTCTCTTTTTTGCGCCTTATGGCCTCATCCCGAAAACTCTTTTTCAAGGTAAAATCAACCAACACACACTTTTTTAGCCCCGAACTACGGAGCTCTGATTTTCTTATTGTACTATAAGGATACGTAGGCACGAGATTGCAAGATCTTGGCGAGAACCCTAATAAAAAAACCCTCTATTTTCCCCTTTTGCTAGTAGACCTTTAGATGAACGACACCCATTCACGCTTAGACGACCTAGATGGTTCCTGTTGAGTACAACGGGTGTGAGGGGTGTTAATACCTTCCCCTTGCATAACCGATTTCCGAACCCGAATTTGGCCGCGAGACCATTTTCTTCACTTTTAGGGGTGGTTTTATCAATATTTTCCCTTTCTTCGGAATAAATAGAATTCTGTGGCGAATTTATGCATTTTTCGCATAGCGACAAGATGCATCTCCCAGAGAATGGTTACACCCTATTAAAAAAAAAGGAATTGGCGGGGCAAATGGAAAGTTGTGAAAGTTGATTCTGGTTCCTCATACCGAGACAACTTTCAAGTTATGAAGAAGTATTCTTATGTCTCGCAAAACTACATGGGAAAAAACCCACGACCAAACTCAGTGGAGGAGACACAAGAGAAACAAGAAAATTGCACGAGAGGCTAGAATCTCGAGCGGAAGTGATAGGATTTTATTTGTCAATGAAGGCCGAATTAGTCGGCGACTAATCAAGAAAAGGTTGTTTCCCCCTCTATCACCCATAAAATAGGAGAAAGCAACAAAATAAAAGGTCGTTGAGGACGTCAATATGGAGACAAACAACTTCGATTCAGGGTCTTAGCCAGAGCTAGATATCGTCTGCAATATGATATATGTGTTTCCCTTAGAATATGACACAGTCACATAAGAGCTTTTAACAAGTTAGCTTCACATGAAAAAGTAATTTTAAATTTAGAAGCTAAAATGTTAGAATCCGAAAAGAAGTTTGAAGTGATTAAGATATCTATAATATATATTCAAATTTACAAGAATGAGGATGTAAAATCTTTTAGGTTTGGTCGTGATAATTGTCACAATTGACAAGATGAGATAAATACTCTTCATTTCAAATTGGATGAAGCCTTACAACCTAAGATTGTTTGTGCTATTGATCCTTCAAAAACTGATAAATCTTTGAAGCATTTAAACAAAAGGCACAAATTTGTGTATAAGGATTCAAATGGCAAGGATAAATTTCGTCATAACCTATCTTCTCATTATTTTTGCAAGAAAGGTCATAATATTGAAAAGTGCAAATTTAGGAGACTTTTTGTCCTTAAAGGAGTTGTTCAATGGTTGCCCAAATGCAACTTTGATTTTACCCACTCTCAAGGACCCAATGAAAATTGGGTACCTATTTCTCTTGTTTGATTCCATAGGTTGAATGTCATGACTCTGCCGACAAGATGTGGTATCTTGATAGTGGTTGTTCAAGACATATGATGGGTGACATTGCTAGAACAAGATTTGTTCATGACATATATTCGTTGGGTTTTGAGGTTAACAAAGTATTAAAAGAACAATGGTTATATTTGATGTGTGTTTCATGTATGCACGTTCTATTACTTGTAAATATATATATTCAGAATCTGATATACAAGGGCACACTTAAGAGAAGCTGAATTGCAAGCTTCTGGTGGTGCAGAATCTGAAGAACACTCTCTAAGTGATGTCTGGAGTAGACAATGAAGCTAAAGGTCTCAACATCAGAAGAAGCTACATAATTGTCTTTACACTTGGTAAATGTAAATTAGCTTCTGGTGATCATCCAGAGTAAGTGATACAACTAAAGTTATCTGTATTGCAGAAAGCAAGCTGCATTGTCAAATTAGTTTGTTAGCTAGAGTCTTAGTTCACAAGGCTCAAGAAAAGTTGGCATGCTTTACGAATATTTACTCTCAACGGCTTTATAGTATAGTATATCTTTGAAGACTCAATGGTTAAACATGATACACAATGGATCAAGATCTTTTGGTGTATCTATCTTCAACGTCTCTTGTACGATGGAGAAATAAAAGACACTTGATCAAGTTATCTCTCCAACGGCTAGTCTTCTGCAAATGCTATATAAGTAGCTGAAGGTTCAAACTGAATCTTTAACAAGGATCAACCTGGTGGAGGAATAACAAGATCAACAATTATCAACACAATTGGTTATGCAGAATTTCTGTTGTAGTTTGTAATTGTAAAAGCCTTAAGATATCTTAAACATTGAATATCTTAGAAATCTTAAAAGCTTTAGGTCTTTGTTATGGTGATTTCCATGTACCTGTGATATTTGTATCAAGTACACCTTGTTCTCTACTCTGCTGAACATGTTGTTTATCCAAGATGCTTGAGCCATGTAAGTCTTTTGTTATTTGCTAGAGCAATGAAATTCTTAATCAAGTGGATTGATTGAGAAAAAAGTCTTGGGTTTGTGGAACCTGAGCAAGGAAGTCTCGTATCGAGGGTTTGATCAGAAGTCTTGAGCCAGAGGGGATTGAGAAGAAAAGTCTTAAGTTGCGGTCTAAGCAGTAAGTCTTGAACCTGGGGGGTTTAAGCAAGAAATCTTGGGCCAGGGGGGCTTGAGCAGGAAGTCTCGGGTCTGAGGGACCTGAGCGAGAAAGTCTTAGGCTGAGGGTCTAAGCAAGGAAGTCTTGAGTCTGTAGGACTTGAGAAAGGAAGTCTTGAGCCTTAGGGGTTTAATCAAGAAGTCTTGGACTTAGGGTCTGAGCATTGTAAAATTCTTATGCAGAATGCATAAGCAATTGTAATCAAGATTTGATTATAGTGAAAATCTCTTGTGAAGCAATGGGACTGGACTACTCTCTTTTGGGAGGAACCTGTCATACCCTAAATTTTGACCCTAAGATCCCACATCATTTACATTTCATTAGTATCATATGTGTGTATACTCTTATGCATCACTAACCCATTTGGAGATACAAAGATTGTTGTTTGTTTCATTTGATTACAAATTAGGGTTTTGAGCCTCAAAAAAGGATTTAGGAAAAGGATCAATCAAATATTGGCATGACCTTCAATCTATGAAGTATCTCATTCATCCATAAAGATTAAAAGGTATCTTTCATCAAGAATCAAGCACAAGTATGCATCATTTCAAGTGGATCAAACCCCAAGATCATTTGAGTCACCAAATTAGGGTTTTGGTTGATTAAGGCATCCAAAGAGAAATTTTCATCTGAGCATGAGCCAATACCTTATGATATGATTCAAGGAGCTCAAATACACCTTTGAAGTCCATTCATAAGTTCAAAATTACCTTAGGGTATTCATTTTTTGAAAATCAAGAATTAGGGTTTCTCTGCACAAAATTCATCTGATACCCAAAGTCAAAGTTCGACTTTTTTTGGGAAAAATTGATCATCAAGGACTATTCTTCAAGAAAATATGTTCCATAGTTGCATTTAATTAGGGATTACTAAAGAAATCAAGATTAATTGCAAAAGAAGCAAAATTGGAAGAATTGAAAATTTCACTAAGTTATGGAAATTCATGTTCAAATACCTAACTTTACAAGGCCATAACTTGTGATCCAAGCAACCATTTTTTGTACTCCAAAGCTCAAATGATAGATCTTCTTCCATATAACAAGATTGTTGGGCTGATTCATCCCCAAAAAATGTATATATTTTGAGATATGAAGCCATGAAGTTAGGGTTTCAAGACTTTTTGAACTTTGACACTTGGAAAAATTTTTAGGCAGAATATGTTTTGTGTTTTAGCCAAATTTGAGGCCATTTTTCTCCAATATCCTAGATGAATCAAGACCAAATGCAAACATTAAGACCAAATTCAAAGTAGGATATCTCAGCTTTCCAAAAAGCATAAGAACATCCATTAATTATACTTGAGCTAGGAGATATGATCTTCACAACATGCCATGATCAAACTGATTTTTTAAGACAACATTGGTGCATTATTTGTGTCACACGAGTTTCACCTTCAAGTTTTGTCACTTTACAAGCCTTGTCTTCCTCTAAGATCAGAAAGAATCTTGTTGAATCACATAATATCTTCAACTTTGAACCATAGGTCAAGGATTCTATCCTTTAGCATGTGAGAATCATCATTGCAAGGCCATGAAGTCAAGTTTGTTTTTGTGTATTTATGTGAAACATTAAATTGGAAAGAAATGAGCCACACCAATTCAAATATGTTAAAAAATAATGAGTATTCAAACTTGCAAAATTCCACTTGAGTCAAGATTCTAGTCATGCTATAGAAGAATAATGGTACCTTAGCATTTAAGTTAAAGCTACATGGCTATATCCATTGGACAATAGCATGCTCCCTCATCCAACACTATTCATCCAAAACAAATCAGTTCTCCTATAAATAAAGGTCATTTTGCTTTAATTCAAATACACCAAAACAATACCAAAGCTTGTTTTCTCACTCTCCCTCTTTTACTTCAAATTTTCAAAGTTTCAAAGAGTAAGCTTCGAGTTTTCAAAACCAGAGCTTAAACCACTCAAACAACCCTACAAACACATCACAAATCATCCCTTGAAGGTGTTCAAACCTTCATCTTCATCCTAAACCACTAAAATCAGAAAGTCAACTATCAAAGCCTCATATCTTTGACTTTCTGCATTTTCAAAGCCTATCTTGATTTTGTCCATTTCAAAACTATCCAACACTTCAAACACACTCTAAATAACATCCTTAAACTGTTCCAACAATAGTTTCTCAACTGTAACACCATTTTGTGGAGTTTCTATTTTTGCCACTTTTGACAAATTTGCAAGAAGGAGCTAGATTATGTCCTAGAGGATTTCATTTGGTTCCAAGCATCCAAGAAGCTTCTTTGAGGTGTATTAGAGGCGTCCAAAGCATTGGTTTACTTATGTAACAAGTTTCTTGGAAATTGGCAAGTGAGCTTCAAAAGGTAAGTTTCCAAAGAACTTGAACTTTAAGAAATATGCTTTACTTTGATGTACATTGATCATGATCATATCATATATGTCATTTATGTTGAGTTTGAACCATTTTTTGATACTAATATTAACTGTATGATGATATAGCATAGAACTTGCAAAACCATGTCCTTTTAAGAACCACTATCGGGTTTTAAAATAGAGACACTTTTAGCTAAAACCAAAACCACCACTGTGATCCTCATGAAATTTCAAGCAAGTTTCATTTTTATTTCACTTAATTTCATTAAGAAATGAGTAAGTTATGGTGCCTTTTGCAAATGAACGCAAACCTGAGTTTTGCCCTGCCAGCCATAGGCATGGCCCCTTTGTTCAGGTCACTAGGTCATGTCCACCCTTATCAATTAATGGGTGTGGTTTGATACACGGATGTATCACCACCCCAGTGGTTAAACCTGCGCGCTCTTGTTACCTTTCACCCTTTGAAACTGGGGTTCGAATCCCCCTTGCCCCAGTTTCTTTTATTTTTCTGATTTTCCAACTGAATAACACATATAATACCTTGCTTCCCTCTCCTTTCAACCTACGCGCATTAGTTGGATGGTCTTGGTTTTGTGCTCCAAGCGAAGTGACTTGAGTTTAAGTCCCATGGGGACCATTTCCCATATTTTTTAATCACTTATTTTCTCTCTTTTCTTCATATTTTCAAACAATCATAACTCTCTCATTTTTTATCATTTTTAACCCATTATGTTTGCAAATTCTTCATGATAATGTCTATTTTTTAGTTGTGAAAAGAAAATATAAAAAATAATTATTTTTCTCATATTGATGAGTGCTTAAAGTGTGTGACTTTTTTAGGGTTTTCTTAAGACTTCTTTTGAATCTTTTGAATGATACATTGCCTTTTCTTTCTCACAATACATTGTTTGAACCCTAATATCCATGTTTGGTTGTTATCAACTTGTCATTAACATGTTCAACTTGTATCCATGCTTAAATGTTCAAGTATTTCTTTCATAACCTCTTACCATGATAAATATATCTCTTTGAAATGCACATCATCTTTTCAAATATCAAAACTTCTTGGGCCTCTGCTAAGAGTGTAAGACCCATCACCTTTTCAAGTTCAACCATGCTTAGACATGGGCCTCTGCTTAAAGTGTAAGACCCACCACCTTTTATTTTATTTTCAATCATTCTTAGGCCTCTGCTTAGAGTGTAAGGCCCACCACCTTTTCTTTTCTTTTCAATAATTCTTGGGCCTCTGCTTAGAGTGTGAGACCCAACATCTTTGTGAATAGAATAAAACACGCAATAAGTTTAAAGCTTTCTTCCCTTATGGCATCACTCTTAAATGATTGTAGTGAATAGGTGAGATATCTTCCTTAAAGACGACAACTTGCCAACTCTTTCAAACACTCTTTTAGATTCATCATCTTGGGCTTCAAACAAGATACAAAACAGACCTTTTTCCTCCCATAGATTAGGAGAAATTATGAATGCTCTAATTTCCCATTTCTCCTTTTGGGAATACGTAGGCATAAGGTCGTAAGCTCTTAGCGAGAACATTAATAAAAAACATTAGGTTTAGGTACCTTCCAAAAACAATAGAAAACCACAAAAACAACAAAAACATTTCCTCAGTTTTCACAAAGGAGAAACTTTCCCAATTAAACAGCAAACAAACTTAAGCAAACAAGTAATTTAACAGTAGAAATATATACAATAAAGGTTCCTATAGATTACTATAGATACTTAGGGTGTTAATAGTTTCCCTTTGTATGACCAACCCCCGATTCCAGATCTCTTAGCATTTATAGAGAAAATACTTACGAGCAGGGTTAGTTTAAGATATCTTTCCCTTCCTTTTAAGCTTCACAGGATAAACATTAGAAATCATAAAGTAGCACCAAATGCAGTAGTAGTCGCGTCACGAAAACTGGAGCTACAGAACCAGTATAAATTTTTGTGTCTTCTGTTATTATTTATATGCTTATGTTAACATTCCGCTGCTAAGTATAACCAGAATCTAAACACCAGTTTAGATTTTGAACTCTAATCAGACGCAAATTAAGCAAATGGAAAACACAATTCAACCCCCCCCCCCTTCTTGTGTACTTTTTCTCACCATCAGGCATATCTCTCTTCTTTGACTTTGTGACAAAGAAAAAGGGGTTTGTCACCTATGGAGACAATAACAAGGGAGTTATACTAGGAAAAGGTAGTGTAGGTAATCCCTCATCTACTACTGTATTCGATGTTATGCTAGCCAATGGTCTTAAACATAACCTTCTTAACATTAGTCAACTTTGTGACAAGGGTTTTATAGTCACTCTTACAAAAACTTGTTGCTTATTTGTGCATGATGAAAAGAAGGAATGTATGTTTAAATGCTTGAGGTTTAATAATACTTATATTCTTAACTTAGATGATGTATCCTTGGTTGGAACTAAGTGTCTAGCTACCTTGAGTGGAAACTCTTGGTTATGGCATAGGCACTTGGCTCATATTAACTTTGGTTTACCAAAAATGAAGTTAAAAAAAGACCATCTATGTGAAGCATGTTAAATGGGGAAGCAAACAAGAATCTCGTTTAAATTAAAAAATATCATTTCTACTTTGAGACCTCTTGAGCTCCTTCATATGGACCTGTTTCGTCCCTCGAGGAACAAAAGCATAAGTGGAAACTATTATGGCTTTACGATTGTAGATTATTACTCAAGATTTTGTTGAGTCATGTTTTTGTCTAGTAAAGCTGAGACCTATCCGACTTTTAAATAATTTTCTGGATTGTTCCAAAATAAAATGAATTTGAAAATTAATTCCATCCAAAGTGATCATAGATGAGAATTTTAAAACTTCCTCTTTGAGAAGTATTGTGACAAACATGGAATTGAGCATAACTTTTTCGCTCCTAGAACTCCACAACAAAATGGTGTTGTGGAGCTCAAAAATTGTGTTTTAGAGGAGTTAGCGAGGACTATGCTTAATGAAGGTAATTTTCCTAAGTATTTATGGGCCGACGCCATTAACACGACTTGTTATGTCTTGAATAGAATTATAATACGTCCTATTTTAGACAAAACTCCCTATGAATTACTTAGAGGAAGAAAACCTAATGTTTCTCATCTAGACGTTTTTAGATGTAAATGTTTTATTTTGAACAATGGAAAGAGCAGTCTTGGTAAATTTGACGCAAAAGCCGATGAGGGTATCTTCCTCGGATACTCACAATCTAGTAAAGCATATAGGGTGTATAACAAAAGATGACTTATTGTTGAGGAATTTGTACATGTTATGTTTGATGAGTCTTACCCGATAAATGTTGGGAAAGGTGTTTCTTTTCAAGATATAGGTGTATCTTAACAAGAAATTTTCAATGGGACCGAGCAAGGAATGGATCAACCTAAAGTGGTGGAACATGAAAAGGAAGAAGATGACAATCGTGAAGAGGAAAAGGTTGAAAGTCCAGCTGCAGTGGAAGATCTACCTTTGATTTAGAAAACTTCCAAAGATCATCCCATCGACAAAATTCTTGGAG
The DNA here is from genome assembly GCA_022829125.1 of Lathyrus tuberosus. NCBI lineage: Eukaryota > Viridiplantae > Streptophyta > Magnoliopsida > Fabales > Fabaceae > Lathyrus > Lathyrus tuberosus. The sequence continues at coordinate 9,778,184 of JALAZF010000049.1, read as the reverse complement.
ATATCACAAAGGGCGTAACCACGCGCTCTAAGATAAGTAATTTTTATTATCACTTTGCGTTCGTTTCTCAAGTGGAGCCTAAAAACGCTAAAGATGCATTACTTGATGAGCATTGGCTTATGGCCATGCAAGATGAACTAAATCAATTTAAAAGAAATGATGTTTGGGACCTTCTCCATCGTCCCAAAAATATCAAGTATTGGGAACCCGGTGGGTTTTTAGAAATAAGCTTGACGAAAACGAAGTGATAACCCACAATAAAGCTAGTAGATCAAGGTTATAACCAAGAAGAGAGCATCAATTATGAGGAGACTTATGCTCCAGTTTCTCGCATTGAGGCTACACGCCTTCTACTAGCCTGCGCTTGCGCCAAAGAATTCAAATTATTTCAAATGGATGTGAAAAGTGTGTTCCTAAATGGCTATATTAATGAATAAATGTATGTAGCTCAATCGCCCAGTTTTGAAAGTCATGAGTATCATAACCATGTATATATGCTTAAACGAGCTTTGTATGGGCTCAAACAAGCTCCTCAGGCTTGGTATGAGCGATGAAGTAAATTTTTAATCGATCAAGGATACACTAGGAGAAAAGTAGACACTACACTTTTCATTAATCTCCAAGGAAATCATACTCTTCTTGTTCAAGTTTATGTTAATGATATTATTTTTAGATCTACTAACATGCAACTTGTAGAGTAGTTTTCTAACCTTGTGCAGGGTGAGTTTAAAATGAGCCTTTTGGGGGGAGTTAAATTACTTCATTGATCTTCAAATCAAACAACTTAATGAGGGGACGTTTGTGTGCCAAACCAAATATAGCTTAGACTTACTAAAGAGATTTGGAATGGACGATGAAAAATCTATTGACACTCCTATGGCCACTAATGGAAACTTGGAGAATAATGAGAATGGTAAAGATGTATATGTGAAGAAATATAGAGGTATGATCGGCTCTCTTTTATATCTTACGCATCTAGGCCAGATATTATGTTTAGTGTGTGTATGTGTGCTCGTTACCAATCGGCTCCTAAGGAATCACACCTAAAAGTCGTTAAATGCATTCTTAGGTATCTTCATGGTACTTCTAAGTATATGTTGTGGTATTCTAAGGGAAGCGATTGTAACTTAGTTGGTTATACCGATTCCAATTTTACCGGTTGCAAATCGGATATGAAAATTACTACTGAAACTTGCCACATGTTTTCAAACTCCTTGGTAAGTTGTCATAGCAAGAAGCAAGTCTTTGTTTCCTTGTCAACCGCCGAGGAGGGATTCGTAAATGCCGGTAGTTGTTGTGCTCAAATCTTGTGGCTTAAACAACAACTACTTGATTTTGATATAAAACTACAATGTATTTTGATCATGCGCGAAAACACTAATGCATATTGAGATTCGTCACCACTTCTTGCGTGACCATGTTGAAAAAGGTGATGTCGTATTTGAGCATGTTGATAGTAAATATCAACTTACGGATATCTTTACAAAACCTTTTGCGACCGAGCCCTTTTTTATCATTCGAAGGGAATTGGGGATACTTGATATCTCAAATATTGTCTAGTTATAAATTTCTATATGAACTTTGTATATTTTTACTCTAACTTTCCTTGAAAGTACTACTACAAGAGTGCATCCTTCATCAACTCATAAGCGAGGTAATATCATTTCACTTCTTCTCTTTACCATTATAAGTAAGTTCTCTTGTGGCATGTAGCTTATGTTCCAAAATGATTAATACTTTTCATGTATGAAATAGTTCACGAATATTCACTTCCAAATATTTCTATTGATGTATGTCAATTATATGTTTATAGTGATTGTGTGCTATTCCAGCTATTTGCTTGAAATACACTCTTGGTGCACTTGGCTTATTATTTATTCTCACATGAAATATGGTTGAACATGTTATGATGTTTGAAAAAATTATTATTGTGTGTCATTGTTATGATAACATCTCCGTTTTTGTTTTGAGTGGTGATAAATTCGTATATCGCCTTGCTAGAGCACATGTGTGTGCAACAGTTCGGGAGAACCAAAGGCATATGCCACGTAATCGTGTCGATTTTGTAGAAAACTCAAGAGTTTTTTATTACATTATATCTCTCATGTTTCTTTTGTATGATATCTTGTTTGGCATAAAGTGTAGAAATTATGTTCTATTGTTACTTAATATGCTTGTATTTATGTTTAGGCATTCTGTTTTCAATATCAAAATCATTCTTTATGAGTTTTATCATGTTGATGATCTTACTTTTGCAAATTGCCTCTATTTGGTATATTAGATTGTATGAGATATAAGATACTTCTCATGGTTTGCGTTGTCTCTTTTTGATGTTACCAAAGGGTGAGAAGTATACAATTGAAGTTGGATTCATCTAATCAGGGGGAGTCTTCATGAAGACACTAAACGTCACGAAATGGATCGTCTCAAGTTTTGCCATCATAATAAAGGGGGAGTATGTGAGTGCAAATTTTTGTTCGATGTGTTTTTGAATGATGTCAAAAAACGAGGATATTGTAGCGTTAATGTATATTGGATGGTATCCTCTTATTCTATATGTGCATCTTAGCATTAGGAAGCATTAACATGGTTTGGAAAAGGTTCATGTATCATACATTCATTGAAAATAAGGTTTTTTATGAAAAATGCGTTGAAAAAGAAGTTTTTATGAAAATAACACATCATAGGTCGACACATACGTGTTTAGGTCGACCTATAGAAGTTTGAACTTTAGTATAGGTCGACACATAGCCATCTTAAGTCGACACCCATGTATCAACACATGTACTTCCTATGTGCTGACCAACATAGGTCGACACAAGACATCATTAGGTCAACTTAAGACCTTCACAGGTCGACACATTTGTTTTGATAGAGCGACTTATAGCTTTTTTAGGTCGACGCATGCGATGTATTTCTTTAAAATTTCATAAGTTTTTTCATTCCTTTGCATTCCTTCTTGCTTCCAAACTGGCATACTATAAATATTGTTACATGAACCTTCTTCTAGCAAGGTTCTAGTGAAAAGCTATACGAAACCAGAATTTCAAAGCATACTCATCATCATTAACCTCTCTTCTATGCATACATATAATCAAACTACACATAATCAGTTTTTTATTGGGTGACCATCTAGATTAGGGTTGATAACGTCCAATTAGGTTGGTGTATTAAGAATATTGGGTTGAGTTCTTTGAGCATTTGAAATAAGAAAAATGTGCTGGGGTTTTCCTTCATGATCTTGGGGATTCAAAGGATTTGGACAAGATTATACAACTCGGATCCAATCGAGTGAAAGCTCTGGGGCAAGGTGGTTCCTTTCATGGGAGACGCATGAGACGGTGGATCGTGTTGGTAAATCTCGGGTTCAACAAGTGTGTGTAGCCGCGTGAAAGTCTCGCCCTTTTACATGTGAACTTTTAATTTATCCCAAAGAAGGGGAGGGGAATAAATCTGAATAAACCCGTGAGTGGTGTGAAATGTAAAATAATGCACTTGATAGATCGAGAATCGGGATTGGTTATACAAAAGGAAGGTACTAGCACCCTAAGTATCTATAGTATCCTATAGGAACCTCTGTCATGTATTTGTGTTACTGTTGTTTTACTTGTTGTGTAATGGGAATTTGTTGATTCGGTTTTGAGTGAGATAGATTATGATAAAAGGTGTAGGAAGCTAAAGGTTTTATTTATTATTGTGCTCAGGAAATTCAATTTTTCTGAGCATTTTTACCTGACCAAGATCAGAGAGACACACTCTAGACACAACTAAAACGATAGTGGACATTTATTTTTGGAGAGGACAAGATCCTATGCATCTATACATATGAATGATAATGGTTAGACGCTATATGCTCGACACGTGAAGTGATACCGCTCAAATTACAATCTAATATGTTTGTTGACATCATTAAAACAAGGTAGCTAGGAGAATATCCCTCACATTATACCCCCTTGACCTTGCCTTTCTTCTGTACATTTGATTGAGTAGAAATCCCCCCTAGAATCCAGTCTCCCCTTGGCAAGCTAGATTTCACTCCAATAAGTTTCCTCCACAATACTTTTTTTTCAGCAATAAAACAAGGTGAGTATATATTGACTATGTAGATAATTCTTCCCTTCCATGAACCACACACTCCTAGATAACCATTTCTAGAGAAACTGAAGGTTGAGCAAAATGATTTCTTATTCCAAACTGAAATTAATCCTCATAACTGACCTTTAGAATCAGATGCTGACCATTCAAAATCATCTCCTCCCCAAATACTCTTACAAATCCTTCCTCAACCTTTTGACACTTAGTTTCTTGGATCATACAGAATTCAATTTTGTTTTTTTTTCAATTAATTGGTTAAGCCTCCTTCTTTTTGAAGAAGAATTACACCCTCTGATATTGTATGTAGTCAAATTCATTTGACTGTTGTTGTTGCCTCCTTCATCCAAACCATTTTATTATTATCTCTATTCTCCGTTTTCCTCAATATCCCTTCGAGTATTTCATCATCTTCCTTACCTTCAATACCAATTTCTTTAAGGATAGACCATACCTTACCTGGAACGTCTTCAGAATTTCTTTTGATAGAGCTATTTTTCTCAGCACAAAGCCTATCCACACACATTGTTCCTTTAGCCGTGTTATCTATTCTAATAATCTCTCTCCTTTTAGCTCCATTCTTTTCCATTTGTCCCATCGAAGTTTCTTGAGCCTCAACAACATTAAATGCAGACTCCTCAAACATCTTTTCAGGATTGAGTCTAGCAGTTTCATTACCTCCAAAAACCAACTTTTTATTCTTGTTACTTGTAGTCTTCTCTATAGCAGAAAAAGAATGATTACTTTTACACTTTTTGCCTGCCTCTTCATTTGTAGACCAGAACCTATCAGTAGATAGCCTGCTTGCACGATCTCCCATACCTTCGACTCCATTGCTGGAAGCTTCAATCTCATCCGAATCTTCATCCTTAGAGTGGCTATCAAGTGTATCATCTTCTTCATCAGTTTCATCCTCAGTTTCTTCCACTAATGACTCGTCTGAATCCACCAAGCCATGTCTCTTATGATTCTTGAAAACAATACGTTTGGGGCCATGGTTATCTTCCACTAGTTTTATCACAAAAACCAAATCATTAACTTCAACGCTTATAACTTCATTGAGGTTACTTGTATATTTTCTTTTTATCAAGATTCTAGCTACATCAAACTTTGAATGAGACTCAGTTTCTTCATCACAGCAAATAAATTCTTCGATTCTACTAACAATATATTTGAAAAAATTATTTCTCCAAGCGTGACATGGGATGCCAAAGCATTTGACTCATGTAAGTCTTTCTTTGTCAACCTCAACTGGAGACCATCCTCTGATATCGTCAAGCTAGTTTAGTAGCCAAGTTTCCTCTTCCTTCACCAGCGATGATTCTGCATTCTCTTCCAAATCTTCTAAGAGGCACAAATTGGCACCCATTGGAGTCACTCTAATATTGAAGATGCCTTCTTTATGAAACATATCCTGGATGTTGTACGAATTTCCAGATTTCTTCATCACGCAACATATGCTTTCTCAAAACGCTTGATCTTTTCATCTTTTATTTTGAATAGTAGACCACCCCAGTTAGGATATGACTTCCCAGTTTCAAACTCTTTATCCACACCCACATGTTTTCTTTTTGAATTTCTTCGATTATAATCTCCTCTAGTAACATCCACATATGATCTTCCTTTTCTTACATTAGACCCATAAGATTTGTTTTGTCCTTCCTTATTGTGCTCTTCCCCCTTGTGAATATATCTAGGTTCTCTACTTTCTATCACCCTCCTTCTGTCAAATCTACGGATGTTCACATATACTTTCATTCCCTTAATTTGGATGCTATCTAAACTGATCGCCATTGTTCTCTCATTTTCCACCTTCCTGAATCTGACGAAGTCGTATCTTTTTCCTCTCTTATCCAGCTTAGCAGGGATGAACACCTCATGCACAAGACCAAAATCCATGAAAATTTTCGCCTTTTCCCTAGCATTATATCCTTCAGGGATTTCAGTGAAAAAGAAAGAAGAGATGGCATCGTTCTCACCTAAGTGTTTCCCCGATCTGTCTTTCCAGACAGAAAACCTCATGTTCTTGTTCTTGCTACTCACCACTTTCCACTCCATTGAATTAATTTCAAAGACTTCTGTCAAAAGTTCCAATAATATCCAACCTTGCTAGGGAAAGTTTGTCAACTGCCAACTGTCAACTTCCAATAAAAATGTTGAATGAAAGAAGAGATTAAAAACATATACTTTAGCATGACTCACCCCTTTAACCCAGAGCTATGTCTAACTTCCTATCACGGAGAGATTTTTACTATATTACAACAAATTACAATATAACTAAGATATTTCTTAGCTCAATTAAATTTATTTGTTGTATCTAAGAATCAAGATAATTGTGGTATTTGGATCAAACTCTAGTGTCAACGAGGATAGTTTCATGGTTCGACAGAAGTTGTGCATGCTGGAGTCGAAGTCTATTCAAGCATGCTGTCGAAATATATTAATCTGTAATTTAAGTTAGTATGTCGAATTGGCCATTGGTTGTAAGCCAAATTGTTAAGTTAGCTTGTAGCCTAATTTAGCTTAGTAGTCTATAAATAGACTAGTTCTCTCAGGTTGTTGAGAGATGTTAATTGTTGGTATTCACTTGTAATCTTTGAACCCTTATTGAGAAAGTGAATAGAAAAACAGTTTTAACTAATCCTTATTCTTCTTCTTCCTTCATCTCTATCTTTAGTAAAACCTAATAGTGTTTCTTGTGTTTATTCAAGAAACTCAATTTTTTCTCATATTTTGGTTTGTTCTTGACGATATCAATTCACAAGAAACTGGTGCATGTTCAAACTGCAGCATAGCAGCAAGAAGCAAGAGATTTGGAAGAATTCCCTCCGAGTTTTATCGTGTCCACAGGGATCGGTGCGAGGGAAAAAATGTCGTTCAACAACCTCTACGTCTCTAAAATTGGTTTGAATGGTTTGAAAGAGTAAAGTGTGAAAAGTAAAACATATTAACAAGTAAATAATGCACTCTATAAATAGGAGAGAACTCGTCAGGAATTGTATTTCATCTACCCATCAAATACTAAAAAATGTATCAATCAATTGTACGCAACCTAAATCACTAGTCAATATCATCACGTATCGCTCACAATAGAGGTTATTTCTAACACAAAGTTGAGAAAACAATTGTATCGTCTCATCGGTGATGTCTCACACAACTCAACAACACAGAACATTAAGAACCAATACCCATGCGAATATTAGACCTAAATATATGTCTAGAGTTTAGAATCTAACATATGTTCATCTTAGATCGAGTTCGAACCATATATGTCTAGAGCAATCCAAACCCATTAAGATAAATATTGAAATCAAAGATAACCATCGATAAAGATTTGTAAAAGAGATTTTATACAATGATCAATAAATATACATATAATCAAGATAAACTTACATACAAAACCCCCAACAATAGAGGGTACAAAGAGAAATAAGAAGATGAACAAGAATCTTTGGGTTTGTCAACGCCGATTGAAGAAAATCCAACTCCGAATCATCAAGATATACACTCTAATGTTATTTATAAGCCTCTCTACTCAAAAATATGTTGGTAATGAAGTTGGGATTAAAAGATCTCAAAAACATAACCTAAAAAAATGCTGAAAAGTGACTTTATAGGCAAAAATGAATTCCTGCGGTCGTTGTGCGAGCTCCAACTCGCAAGGTGAGCATATCAGACTTAGTTTCTTCCTTTACAGTACTTTTCCACACCTCTGGGTCGCATTCCACTCGCCTTCAGATCGCCTAGCGACCATGACAGAAAAATCAGCTCTTGTTTCGATCATAACTTGAGAACCGTAACTTCGATTTACGCACAGTCAGAAGCGTTGGAAAGCTTATTCAATGCTCTATAAGACAATGACTAAATATCATTGCTTGAATACCTACAAAAATGATATAAAAACAATTAAACTCAATGATATTTGAAAGCTCTGAGTGTTTGACTAAATTTTGGTAAAACATAAATGTTGTGAAAGATGTTTCAACATGGAGGTTTTCAGCCCAGAATAAAGATGTCAAGTAAAATGTCACAACATGAAGATTCGACATCATGACTATTACAACAAGTTTTGGTTCTAAATCTGTTCAAATATTCAAGGCGATTGGAGTGGATCAAGGATCAAACATATGAAGCCCAACTCAGCAGAAAACTATAAAAGAAGACCAAGACCTAGACAGAAAAGCGAGAGAGGACGACATAGACTTAGGAATCCTATTTTTGTGAAGTAGGGTTAGGTTTGAGTGTCGTAGGTTTCTCTTGTAAGTCTCCCTTTGTATCAGTTGATACACTGTGGTAGATATAGGTTTCGCACAGATCCATAAGCCTTGAGGTATTGGATTGTGTATTGTTCTTGGATGCAGCTTTTAAGAAAATCCGAGTTAGCTTGTTTGTCAAGTATGCTTAACAGATTTCTATAATGACAGGGATGATGTAGAAATCACAGTTGGTGATTAAGGGAAGTGAGTGGAGTATCTCATATCAATGTTGTAAACATTTGAGTTTAGCCTTGGTAAAGATGTTCATTGGGCAGATGTTAGGTATGAAGTTGTAAACGGGGGAGTTTAACTTTATAACAGTTTACAGATAGTGGAGTGTTCTTCCTAGATTTGTGTAACACCCCCAATCTATACCCCGAGTAATTAAAGCGATAACAAATAATCAGAGTATAATTAAAACATTCATGGCATAGACGGGAGCATCACATCAAAGTAATGAAATATAACAACCTGCTCATATAGATATGAAACAATCAAGTAACAACATAAACAGAGGAACTCGGTTCCTAACACCCACAATTCAGATACAGAATAAAAGCGGAAAATCTGCAACTGAAATCTCATATATAAACATAAAAGTTTGTCTGTCATATACAGAGCCATACATGTACAATCCAAAAAGATATATATACACATAATTCCATAACGATCTCCCCGACTACCCGGTGCTACATATCAGAGCCGACCGACAAAAGAATGAAGACATAATCTTCACAAAAAGACCTCCAGCGTCTAATCTGCAATGCCTCATAGAGTATTCAAAATAGCAGAAGGGTGAGAAACACAATTATAATATAATTACGTACAATTACATAATAACACGAAATACGCATGCAGAACATTCTCACCACAATGTACACCATAGTTCAAATACAAAACAAAACAATTCATAACCCATACATCCATCACAAAGGCATATCAATCATGCTCAATACATTTATCACCAATATATATATATATATATATCCACTCATTATTCCCATTCATAAATTCCCACACATAATCAATCCATTCATGACTTATGTAAATGCACAGAGACCGACACAACGACTTTATGCATGCGGTACCATTCCATCCATTTCACTCAGGAATTATTGGAATCATCGCTTGTTACTTAGTGTAACTCCCCGTCGGGCAAACGATGTTCCCCGTCGCTTTAGGTCCTCTTTGTATAAGGCACACGACATTTATGGATCGCTTTAGGTCCTATTTGTATAAGACATACGATTCGATCGCTTTAGGTCCTCTTTGTATAAGGCACACGATCGTCTATAACGTCGCTTTAGGTCATCTTTGTATAAGGCACACGATCGTTACAGCAGATTCCCTCTGGAATCGTTTCATCGCTCACACCCCACAAGGGAACACGACATCTCAAGATGCATAACATGATGCATGGCATACTAATGATTTATGACAATCAAATGCATATACATATTTAACCATGTGAACCATCTCAACATCCATAATCATGCATTGCAATCAAACCCAAAACAATGCATTTATTTTCCATAAGGCCACCAACCATCATCACAACATTTCATCACATGCATTCACATCATATAACAACACACAAGCTATACATTATATATCAAAAACATATCGCATGATAACACATCAATCGCACACAATTACGACGATAAAAGTCAACAAAATGACGCATTTCCAAATTCTCGACATAATTAAATTGGCCACTAATCTCAAAACCATTTTTATAAGAAAGAACATCTCATTAGCTTTTCAACGGTACTAAGAACGTCTCAATCCGAGTTACGGATCAAAAGTTATGGATTTTAGAAAAACAGTTTTATTTTTTTTTGCTCCAAGTCGCGCTAAGCGGGGTCCACCCCGTGCTAAGCGCGCTCCTCACTGCCTGGAGAGGTTGCAAATTCTCCAGACCGCGCTAAGCGATCGTCTGCGCGCAAAGCGCGCACTGCGATTTCCAGAAAAATAACCCTTCGACAGTCCTTCCTAAAATCACCATTTTCATCTCAAATCAGTTCCAAACAGCATAACAAGTATCAACAAATGTTCATATACATAGTGTGATCATTCAACACAGTTTATATCGATTTCCAACCGTGAAAACATCGATTTCTATTCATTTTTCTCATTTCAACCTAGAATTGAAAAACTATCAAAAGCAAGAGAACATTCAAACACACATATACATATTCATACACAAGCATATAGTAATCGAGTTTCACACCCTTACCCGATTAATCGTGCTTTGAAGTGTCGGTTGAATCGATTTCTTCCACTCCAAGTTTTTCCTCTTTTTCTTCTTCTCACTCTCTTTTTCTCTTCTCTTTCTTTTCTCTCTTTCTAGTCTCCAAGTTTATTATTGTGCTCAGGAAATTCAATTTTTCTTAGCCTTTTTACCAGACCAAGATCAGAGACACATACTAGACACAACTAAAATGATAGTGGACATTTATTTTTGGAGAGGACAAGATCCTGTGCATCTAGACATATGAACGATAATGGTTAGACGCTATATGCTCGACACGTGAAGTGATACCGCTCAAATTACAATCTAATATGTTTGTTGACATCATTAAAACATGGTAGCTAGGAGAATATCCCTCACATTACACCCCCCTTGACCTTGCCTTTCTTCTGTACATTTGATTGAGTAGAAATCCCCCCTAGAATCCAGTCTCTCCTTGGCAAGCTAGATTTCACTCCAATAAGTTTCCTCCACAATACTTTTTTTCCAGCAATAAAACAAGGTGAGTATATATTGACTATGTAGATAATTCTTCCCCTCCATGAACCACACACTCCAAGATAACCATTTCTAGAGAAACTGAAGGTTGAGCAAAATGATTTCTTATTCCAAACTGAAATCAATCCTCATAACTGACCTTTAGAATCGGATGCTGACCATTCAAAAACATCTCCTCCCCAAATACTCTTACAAATCCTTCCTCAACCTTTTGACACTTAGTTTCTTGGATCATACAGAATTCAATTTTTTTTTTCAATTAATTGGTTAAGCCTCCTTCTTTTTAAAGAAGAATTACACCATCTGATATTGTATGTAGTCAAATTCATTTGACTGTTGTTATTGCCTCCTTCATCCAAACCATTTTATTATTATCTCAATTCTCCATTTTCCTCAATATCCCTTCGAGTATTTCATCATCTTCCTCACCTTCAATACCAATTGCTTTAAGAATAGACCATACCTTACCTGGAACGTCTTCAGAATTTCTTTTGATTCTCTCATTTCCTGCCACTACATCCCCATCTGAGACCGAATCACAGCATAGGATTGAACCACCAGAGTATCTAGATTCCTTCTCACCAGACTTGGTGGAAACCAACATACTGTCATCAAATGCTCCTTCTGATGTTTTATGGAGTTTTGTATCAAAAGAAGTATGGAGCAATGTGGAATAGTAAGAAGGTTCATAAGGGATCTTCACATTCTCATAAATCTCCAGTACGGACTTCTTTTTTCTTAATGGCTTTTTTGATATCTTTCCAGGCGTCCTGTGGTCCAACAAACAAGTAATATTGGGCCCTACCACAGAAACCACATCTGTGTCCTTATATGGGCCCACAACCTTTACATTCATAGAGCTATTTTTCTCAGCACAAAGCCTATCCACACACATTATTCCTTTAGCCGTGTCATCTATTCTAATAATCTCTCTCCTTTTAGCTCCATTCTTTTCCATTTGTCCCATCGAAGTTTCTTGAGCCTCAACAACATTAAATGCAGACTCCTCAAACATCTTTTCAGGACTGAGTCTAGCAGTTTTATTACCTCCAAAACCAACTTTTTATTCTTGTTACTTGTAGTATTCTCTTTAGCAGAAAAAGAATGATTACTTTTACACTTTTTGCCAGCCTCTTCATTTGTAGACCTGAACCTATCAGTAGATAGCCTGCTTGCACGATCTCCCATACCTTCGACTCCATTGCTGGAAGCTTCAATCTCATCTGAATCTTCATCCTTAGAGTGGCTATCAAATGTATCATCTTCTTCATCAGTTTCATCCTCAGTTTCTTCCACTAATGACTCGTCTGAATCCACCAAGCCATGTCTCTTATGATTCTTGAAAACAATACGTTTGGGGCCATGGTTATCTTCCACTAGTTTTATCACAAAAACCAAATCATTAACTTCAACGCTTATAACTTCATTGAGGTTACTTGTATATTTTCTTTTTATCAAGATTCTAGCTACATCTAACTTTGAATGAGACTCAGTTTCTTCATCACAACAAATAAATTCTTCGATTCTACTAGCAATATATTTGAAAAAATTATTTCTCCAAGCGTGACATGGGATGCCAAAGCATTTGACCCATGTAAGTCTTTCTTTGTCAACCTCAGCTGGAAATCATCCTCTGATATCATCTAGCCAGTTTAGTAGCCAAGTTTCCTCTTCCTTCACCAACGATGATACTGCATTCTCTTCCAAATCTTCTAAGAGGCACAAATTGGCACCCATTGGAGTCACTCTAATATTGAAGATGCCTTCTTTATGACACATATCCTGGATGTTGAACGAATTTCTAGATTTCATCATCACGCCAACATATGCTTTCTCAAAATGCTTGATCTTTTCATCTTTTATCTTGAATAGTAGACCACCCCAGCTGGGATATGACTTCCCAGTTTCAAACTCTTTATCCACACCCATATGTTTTCTTTTTGAATTTCTTCGATCATAATCTCCTCTAGTAACATCCACATATGATCTTCCTTTTCTTACATTAGACCCATAAGATTTGTTTTGTCCTTCCTTATTGTGCTCTTCCCCCTTGTGAATATATCTAGGTTCTCTACTTTCTATCACCCTCCTTCGGTCAAATCTAGGGATGTTCACATATAACGTCATTCCCTTAATTTGGATGCTATCTAAACTGATCGCCATTGTTCTCTCATTTTCCACCTTCCTGAATCTGACGAAGCCGTATCTTTTTCCTCTCTTATCCAGCTTAGCAGGGATGAACACCTCATGCACAAGACCAAAATCCATGAAAATTTTCGCCTTTTCCCTAGCATTATATCCTTCATGGATTTCAGTGAAAAAGAAAGAAGAGATGGTCTCGTTCTCACCTAAGTGCTTCCCCGATCTGTCTTTCCAGACAGAAAACCTCATGTTCTTGTTCTTGTTCTTGTTCTTGCTACTCACCACTTTTCACTCCATTGAATTAATTTCAAAGACTTCTTTCAAAAGTTCGAATAATATCCAACCTTGCTAGGAAAAGTTTGTCAACTACCAAGGCCCCTAGCCCTAAGGCTAGGAGTTTAAGCCAAAAACAGTATCCAAACAATAAACCCAGAAAGATTGATATCACAACTTTGAAATATGAATGTTAAACTGACAGAGAAAAAATTTCATCCTCAGAGCTCAAAAAAGGGTACTGTTTTATAGAATATCAACATTTCCTTCAATGTTTTTAGGATGTTATAAGATGCTTTCCGTAACTTCCATAGTTATAAATCTTGAGAGATAAAGAAAATATATTATTTATCGTTTTAGTACTCAAAATTTTCTTCATCAAATATATGAGGTTTGATTGAGTAATAGTTATTGTTTCCTTCATCATGGTATTTAAATGATCAAATATATTTTTTTTCAAAGATCTTTTACTCTAATCTAATTAAGTGTTTCAATAAGAGAATAGACAATGATGCCAACAAAATGTGAGAAAACATAAACAATAAGGTTTTGAATTGTCTTCACCGATTACAACTTTTTTGGTTCGTTTAAAATGAAACTCAAGTCAATAAAAATGTTGAATGAAAGAAGAGATTAAAAACATATACTTTTGCATGACTCACCCCTTTAACCCAGAGCTATGTCTAACTTCCTAACACGGAGAGATTTTTACTATATTCCAACAAATTACAATATAACTAAAATATTTCTTAGCTCAATTGAATTTATTTGTTGTATCTAAGAATCAAGATAATTGTGGTATTTGGATCAAACTCTAGTGTCAACGAGGATAGTTTCATGGTTCGACAGAAGTTGTGCATGCTGGAGTCGAAGTCTATTCAAGCATGATGTCGAAATATGTTAATCTGTAATTTAAGTTAGTATGCCGAATTGGGCATTGGTTGTAAGCCAAATTGTTAAGTTAGCTTGTAGCCTAATTTAGCTTAGTAGTCTATAAATAGACTAGTTCTCTCAGGTTGTTGAGAGATGTTAATTGTTGGTATTCACTTGTAATCTTTGAACCCTTATTGAGAAAGTGAATAGAAAAACAGTTTTAACCAATCCTTATTCTTCTTCTTCCTTCATCTCTATCTTTAGTAAAACCTAATAGTGTTTCTTGTGTTTATTCAAGAAACTCAATTTTTTCCCATATTTTGGTTTGTTCTTGACGATATCAATTCACAAGAAACTGGTGCATGTTCAAACTGCAGCATAGCAGCAAGAAGCAAGAGATTTGGAAGAATTCCCTTCGAGTTTTATCGTGTCCACAGGGATCGGTGCGAGGGAAAGAATGTCGTTCAACAACCTCTACGTCTCTAAAATTGGTTTGAATGGTTTGAAAGAGTAAAGTGTGAAAAGTAAAACACATTAACAAGTAAATAATGCACTCTATAAATAGGAGAGAACTTGTCAGGAATTGTATTTCATCTACCCATCAAATACTATAAAATCTATCAATCAACTGTACGCAACCTAAATCACTAGTCAATATCATCACGTATCGCTCACAATAGAGGTTATTTCTAACGCAAAGTTGAGAAAACAATTGTATCGTCTCATCGGTGATGTCTCACACAATTCAACAACACAGAACATTAAGAACCGATACCCATGCGAATATTAGACCTAAATCTATGTCTAGAGTTTAGAATCTAACATATGTTCATCTTAGATCGAGTTCGAACCATATATGTCTAGAGCAATCCAAACCCATTAAGATAAATATTGAAATCAAAGATAACCATCGATAAAGATTTGTAAAAGAGATTTTATACAATGATCAATAAATATACATATAATCAAGATAAACTTACATACAAAACCCCCAACAATAGAGGGTACAAAGAGAAATAAGAAGATGAACAAGAATCTTTGGGTTTGTCAACGCCGAACGAAGAAAATCCAACTCCGAATCATCAAGATATACACTCTAATGTTATTTATAAGCCTCTCTACTCAAAAATATGTTGGTAATGAAGTTGGGATTAAAAGATCTCAAACACATAACCTAAAAAAATGCTGAAAAGTGACTTTATAGGAAAAAATGAATTCCCGCGGTCGTTGTGCGAGCTCCAACTCGCTAGGCGAGCATATTAGACTTAGTTTCTTCCTCTACAGTGCTTTTCTATGCCTCTGGGTCGCATTCCACTCGCCTTCATTTCGCCTAGCGACCTTGACAGAAAAATCAGCTCTTGTTTCGACCATAACTTGAGAACCGTAACTTCGATTTACGCACGGTTGGAAGCGTTGGAAATCTTATTCAATGCTATATAAGACAATGACTAAATATCATTGCTTGAATACCTACAAAAATGATATAAAAACAATTAAACTCAATGATATTTGAAAGCTCTGAGTGTTTGACTAAATTTTGGTAAAACATAAATGTTGTGAAAGATGTTTCAACATGGAGGTTTTCAGCCAAGAATAAAGATGTCAAGTAAAATGTCACAACATGAAGATTCGACATCATGACTGTTACAACAAGTTTTGGTTCTAAATCTGTTCAAAGATTCAAGGCGATTGGAGTGGATCAAGGATCAAACATATGAAGCCCAACTCAGCAGAAAACTATAAAAGAAGACCAAGACCTAGACAGAAAAGCGAGAGAGGACGACATAGACTTAGGAATCCTATTTTTGTGAAGTAGGGTTAGGTTTGAGTGTCGTAGGTTTCTCTTGTAAGTCTCCCTTTGTATCAGTTGATACACTGTGGTAGATGTATTGGATTGTGTATTGTTCTTGGATGAAGCTTTTAAGAAAATCCGAGTTAGCTTGTTTGTCAAGTATGCTTGACAGATTTCAGTATTGACAGGGATGATGTAGAAATCACAGTTGGTGATTAAGGGAAGTGAGTGGGGTATCTCATATCAATGTTGTAAACGTTTGAGTTTAGCCTTGGTAAAGATGTTCATTGGGTAGATGTTAGGTATGAAGTTGTAAATTGGGGAGTTTAACTTTATAACAGTCTACAGATAGTGGAGTCTTCTTCTTGGATTTGTGTAACACCCCCAATCTATACCCCGAGTAATTAAAGCGATAACAAATAATCAGAGTATAATTAAAACATTCATGGCATAGACGGGAGCGTCACATCAAAGTAATGAAATATAACAACCTGCTCATATAGATATGAAATAATCAATTAACAACATAAATAGAGGAACTCGGTTCCTAACACCCACAATTCAGATACAGAATAAAAGCGGAAAATCTGCAACTGAAATCTCATATATAAACATAAAAGTTTGTCTGTCATATACAGAGTCATACATGTACAATCCAAAAGGATATATATACACATAATTCCATAACGATCTCCCCGACTTCCCGGTGCTACATATCAGAGCCGACCGACAAAAGAATGAAGACATAATCTTCACAAAAAGACCTCCAACACCTAATCTGCAATGCCTCATAGAGCATTCAAAATAGCAGAAGGGTGAGAAACACAATTATAATATAATTGCATACAATTATGTAATAACACAAAATACGCATGCAGAACATTCTCACCACAACGTACAACATAGTTCAAATACAAAACAAAACAATTCATAACCCATACATCCATCACAAAGGCATATCAATCATGCTCAATACATTTATCACCAATATATATATATATATATATATATATATATATATATATATATATATATATCCACTCATCAATCCCATTCACAAATTCCCACACATAATCAATCCATTCATGACTTATGTAAATGCACAGAGACCGACACAACGACTCTATGCATGCGGTACCATTCCATCCATCATTCTCATCATCATTAATTCACTCAAGAATTATTGGAATCATCGCTTGTTACTTAGTGTAACTCGCCGTCGGGCAAACGATATTCCCCGTCGCTTTAGGTCCTCTTTGTATAAGGCACACGACGTTTATGGATCGCTTTAGGTCCTCTTTGTATAAGGCACACGATCCGATCGCTTTAGGTCCTCTTTGTATAAGGCACACGATCGTCTATAACGTCGCTTTAGGTCCTCTTTGTATAAGGCACACGATCGTTATAGCAGATTCCCTCTGGAATTGTATCGTCGCTCACACCCCACAAGGGCACACGACATCTCAAGATGCATAACATGATGCATGGCATACTAATGACTCATGACAATCAAATGCATGTACATATTTAACCATGTGAACTATCTCAACATCCATAATCATGCATTGCAATCAAACCCAAAACAATGCATTTATTTGTCATAAGGCTACCAACCATCATCACAACATTTCATCACATGCATTCACATCATATAACAGCACACAAGCTATGCATTATATATCAAAAACATATCGCATGATAACACATCAATCGCACACAATTACGAAGATAAAAGTCGACAAAACGACGCGTTTCCAAATTCTCGACACAATTAAATCGGCCACTAATCTCAAAACCATTTTTATATGAAAGACCATCTCATTAGCTTTTCAACGGTACTAAGAACGTCTCGATCCGAGTTACGGATCAAAAGTTATGGATTTTAGAAAAACAGCTTTATTTTTTTTTGCTCCAGGATCGCTAAGCGGGCTCCACCCCGCGCTAAGCGCGCTCCTCACTGCCTGGAGAGGTTACAAATTCTCCAGACCACGTTAACCGAGCGTCTGCACGCTAAGCGCGCACTGTGATTTCCAGAAAAATAACCCTTCGACAGTCCTTCTGAAAATCACCATTTTCATCTCAAATCAGTTCCAAACAGCATAACAAGTATCAACAAATGTTCATATGCATAGTGTGATCATTCAACACAGTTTATATCGATTTTCGATCGTGAAAACATCAATTTCTATTCATTTTTCTCATTTCAACCTAGAATTGAAAAACTATGAAAAGCAAGAGAACATTCAAACACACACATACATATTCATACACAAGCATATAGTAATCTTGTTTCGTACCCTTACCCGATTAATCGTGCTTTGAAGTGTCGGTTGGATCGATTTCATCCACTCCAAGTTTTTCCTCTTTTTCTTCTTCTCACTCTCTTTTTCTCTTCTTTTTCTTTTCTCTCTTTCTAGTCTCTAAGTTTCTATTTTATGAAAAATAATAATATCTAACCAAGTAAAATGACCAAAATACCCCTACACTCAATTCCTCGCAAACGTTCCCAAAACGCAATAAAACTTAATAACGATAAACATAACATATTTACCAAATAAAAACCAAGAATAAAATAATATAAAAACAAAAATAATTAAATCGACTCGATTAAATAAATCTAACAAAAACCGGGGCGTTACAACTCTCCCCCACTTAGAAATTTTTGTCCTCGAAAATATTACCTGAGACGAACAACTCCGGATACGATTCCCGCATCTGACTCTCCAACTCCCAAGTCAAATTGCCCTCAGCAGCGCCTCCACATGCTACTTTCACAAGCGCAATATCTTTTCCCCTTAACCGCTTCAACTCGCAATCCAAAACCCTCACCGGTAATGCCTCAACCGTAAGGTTCTCCCTTACCTCAACCTCATCCATCAGAATCACATGCGAAGGATCCGAAACATACTTCTGAAGCTATGAAACATGGAACACATCATGTAAATTCGAAAGATTCGGTGGTAACGCCACCCGATAAGCCACAGCACCCACTCTCGCAGATATCTGATATGGACTAATAAACCGAGAAGTAAGCTTCTTCGACTTCAATGCACGTCCAACACCCGTCACCGGTGTAACTCTCAAAAATACATGATCACCTTCTCGAAACTCAAGATCTTTCCTCCTTCGATCATGATAACTCTTCTGCCTACTCTGAGAAGCCTTCATCTTCTCACGAATAAGTTTCACCTTTTCTGTAGTTTGTTGAACTAACTCCGGTCCAACCACCGAACTCTCACCAGATTTATGCCAACACAAAGGTGTTCGACATCTTCTTCCATACAACGCTTCAAAAGGTGCCATTCCAATACTCGAATGGAAACTGTTGTTATACGTGAACTCAACCAACGAAAGATAACTATCCCAAGCACCACCTTGCCCAAGAACACAAGCTCTCAGCAAATCTTCCAATGACTGAATAGTTCTCTCGGTCTGACCATCCGTCTGAGGATGATAAGTAGAACTCAATCTCAACTTGGAACCTAACGCCTTTTGCAAACTTTCCCAAAATCTGGAAGTAAACCTCGGATCTCGATCTGAAACAATACTCAACGGAACACCATGTAATCTCACAATCACACGGATATAAATCTCAGCCAACCTTTCCAAAGAAAAACTGATGTCAATCGGAATGAAATGCACTGATTTAGTCAGCCTATCCACAATCACCCAAATGGCATTATGTCCCCTCTGAGTATTCGGCAACCCTGTCACAAAATCCATAGAAATGCTTCCCATTTCCACTCGGGAATATCCAACGGTTGTTCTACCTTTGACTTCTGACACGTCAAACACGCATAAACAAACTGAGCCACATCCCTCTTCAATCCGGACCACCAAAAGATCTTCTTCAAATCTTGATACATCTTATTAGCTCTCGGATGTATACACAAACTACTCCGATGTCCTTCCTCTAAAATCATCTTTTTCAATTCCGAATCATCAGGAATACAAATTCTACCACGGAATCTCAAAACACCCTGATCATCCACTTTAAAGTCACCATTCACACCTTTACCTCCAACCGTCATCAAATCAACAAATTTCATGTCCAGCCTCGGTTTCTCGCTAACGGTCAACAGAAAATCATTAGTGACTTTTAACATACCAAGCCTCACGCTATCAGATGTCAATTCACACACTAAACTCAAATCTCTAAATTCTTCCAAAAGTTCCCACTCTTTAACCATCAAAGAAGACACATGCAAAGATTTTCGGCTTAACGCATCGGCTACCACATTAGCCTTACCAGGATGGTAATGCAAGCTAAAATCGTAGTCCTTAAAAAATTCCAACCATCTCCGTTGCCTCATATTCACTCTTTCTGATCAAACAAGTATTTTAAACTCTTATGATCACTAAAGACTTCGAATCTTGCACCGTAGAGATAATGCCTCCAAATTTTTAATACAAAAACCACTGCAGCCAATTCCAAATCATGAGTAGGATAATTCTTCTCATGAACCCTCAATTGTCTCGAAGGATAAGCCACAACCTTACCTTCTTGCATCAACACACCACCTAAACCACTCAAAGACGCATCGCAATACACCACAAACGGTTCACTAGGATTCGGTAAGATCAAAATCAGAGCTGTAGTCAATCTTCGCTTCAGCTCACTAAAACTTTCCTCACACTGAATATCCCAAATAAACGCCTTACCTTTACAAGTCAGCTGGGTCAAAGGAAGTGCTAACTTGGAAAAACCTTCAATGAATCTTCTATAATATCCAGCTAAACCCAAAAAGCTTTTAATTTCATAACAGATCTAGGAGCCTCCCATTGTAGAACTGCATCTACTTTGGATGGATCCACAACAATACCAGTACCTGAAATCACATGCCCAAGAAAACTCACTTCTGACAACCAGAACTCACACTTGGATAACTTGGCAAAAAGTTTCTTTTCCTTCAAAATTTGCAATACAATACGCAAATGTTCCGCATGTTCCTCCCGAGACTTAGAATAAATCAAGATGTCATCAATAAACACAATAACAAATTGATCCAAATGCTCATGGAATATGCAATTCATATACTCCATAAACACTCCCGGCGCATTAGAAACCCCGAATAGCATCACGGAATATTTGTAATGTCCGTATCGTGTCCTAAAAGCCATCTTCTGAATATCTTCCTCCTTCACTCTAATCTGATGATAACCTGACCTCAAATCAATTTTACTAAACACACACGCACATACCAACTGGTCCATCAAATCATCAATTCTCGGAAGAGGATACTTATTCTTAATCGTCACCTTATTCAGCTGGCGATAATCAATACACAATCGCATACTTCCATCTTTCTTCTTCACCAATAAAACTGGTGCACGCCAAGGCGATACACTCGGCCTCACGAACCTCTTTTCTAACAATTCATTCAACTGCTTCTTCAACTCAACCAACTCAGATGCCGACATACGATATGGTGCCATAGACATAGGTCTAGTACCAGGAACTAGATCTATAGAAAACTCCACCTCTCTTTCTGGCGGAACATAAAAAATATCCTCCGGAAAATCACACACGACTGGAAACACATCAATTGCCACTTGACTATCCACAGTCAACGATGCAAACAACCCGAACAACTGAGCTTCATCCGCCAAAAGTTTCTTCAACTCTTTGTTAGATAAGAAACTCGATTCCTCATTTTCTTCAAGAGAAGGAAATCTTACCAACTTATGATAACAATCGATATGAACTCGATTGAACTACAACCAATTCATTCCCAGAACTACGTCTAAACCCTCCAACGGCAGACACACCAAATCCATAGCAAAATCCTTACCATAAATGGTCAAAGGACAGCTTAAACAAACCAGAGAAGTAGTTACCGACCCCAATGATGGAGTATCGATAACCATCTCTCCACCCAACGACGACAACAAAAGATTCAAACGACGCGCGCACTCAGACGAAATAAACGAATGACTCACTCCGGTATCAATAATAGCAACTAAAGGCGTACTATTAATAAAACAAGTACCTCTGATCAGATGATCTGCACTAGTAGGCTGAGCTCCTGCCAATGCAAATACTTTTCCTCCAGCTTGAGCTTGCTTTGGTTTCGGACACCTCGTACTAACATGACCAGGTTCACCACAATTGAAACACTTCACCACATTCCTCTTACAATCAGCTGCGACATGTCCTATACCTCCGCAATTGGAACACTTCCTCATATCCTTTCTACATTCAAACTGACGATGTCCTAAGTAACCACACTTAAAACATCTTGGAGGATTATACATACCTCCCTCACTTGGCCTTTTATCAAAATTAGCCCTTTGCTTTCCCTTGTCAGCTGGTGCCACATAAGGACCACCACGAAACGGTTGCTTTCCTTTCCTTTCGTTCACACTCTTATAATGAATAGAACGAGCCTTACTATCCCCCTCATAAATTCTACAATAATCCACCAAATCTGAAAACCTCCTAATTCTTTGATAACCAATTGCCTGCTTGATCTCGGGACGCAACCCGTTCTCAAACTTCACACATTTGGAAAACTCCGCAGTTGCTTCAGCATAATGTGGATAAAACTGAACAAGCTCCACAAACTTAGCAGTGTAATCAATAACAGACATGTTACCCTAATTCAAATCCAAGAACTCTATTTCCTTCTTTCCTCTAACATCTTCAGGAAAATACTTCCTCAAAAACTCACTGCTAAACAAAGCCCAAGTGACAACTTCACCTGTAGCTTCCCACACATGACGCGTACTAACCCACCAATCATCGGCCTCCTCCTGCAACATGTGAGTACCCAGTCTCACCTTCTATTCCTCAGCACAGTCCATCACTCGAAAGATTCTTTCAATCTCCTTAAGCCAAATCTAAGCACCATCAGGATCATGTCTCCCTTTGAAGAGAGGCGGTTTGTTCTTCCTGAACTCATCATTCCCACCCGAATTAGGTGCATTCCGTACAGCCTGAGCCGTAGCTTGCATAGTGCATAGCACCAGCAAGAGCAACATCATTCCTACCAGCCATATTCTGTTCATATCCAATAACAGTAAATATGGTTAAACAATCAACTCGCCAAAACACAACTGTCGCACAACAAATAACTTGGCCAAAATGACTGACACGGACTGCCTCTGATACCACTTAATGTAACACCCCCAATCTATACCCCGAATAATCAAAGTGATAACAAATAATTAGAGTATAATTAAAACATTCATGGCATAGACGGGAGCGTCACATCAAAGTAATGAAATATAACAACCTGCTCATATAGATATGCAACAGTCAGATAGCAACATAAACAGAGGAACTCGGTTCCTAACACCCATAATTCAGATACAGAATAAAAGCGGAAAATCTGCAACTGAATCTCATATATAAACATAAAATTTTGTATGTCATATATAGAGTCATACATGTACAATCCAAAAATATATATATACACATAATTCCATAACGATCTCCCCGACTACCCGGTGCTACATATCAGAGCCGACCGACAAAAGAATGAAGATATAATCTTCACAAAAAGACCTCCAGCATCTAATCTACAATGCCTCATAGAGCATTCAAAACAGCAGAAGGGTGAGAAATACAATTATAATATAATTGCATACAATTATGTAATAACACAAAATACGCATGCAGAACATTCTCACAACAACATACACCATAGTTCAAATACAAAACAAAACAATTCATAACCCATACATCCATCACAAAGGCATATCAATCATGCTCAATACATTTATCACCAATATATATATATATATATATATATATATATCCACTCATCAATCCCATTCACAAATTCCCACACATAATCAATCCATTCATGACTTATGTAAATGCACAGAGACCGACACAACGACTCTATGCATGCGGTACCATTCCATCCATCATTCTCATCATCATTAATTCACTCAGGAATTATTGGAATCATCTCTTTTTACTTAGTGTAACTCCCCGTCGGGCAAACGATGTTCCTGTCGCTTTAGGCCCTCTTTGTATAAGGCACACGACATTTATGGATCGCTTTAGGTCCTCTTTGTATAAGGCACACGATCCGATCGCTTTAGTTCCTCTTTGTATAAGGCACACGATCGTCTATAACGCCGCTTTAGGTCATCTTTGTATAAGGCACACGATCGTTACAGCAGATAAGCTCTGGAATTATTTCGTCACTCACAACCCACAAGGGCACACGACATCTCAAATTGCATAACATGATGCATGGCATACTAATGACTCATGACAATCAAATGCATATACATATTTAACCATGTGAACCATCTCAACATCCATAATCATGCATTGCAATCAAACCCAAAACAATGCATTTATTTGCCATAAGGCCACCAACCATCATCACAACATTTCATCTCATGCATTCACATCATATAACAGCACACAAGCTATACGTTACACATCAAAAACATATCACATGATAACACATCAATCGCACACAATTACGACGATAAAAGTCGAAAAAATGGCGCGTTTCCAAATTCCCGACACAATTAAATCGGCCACTAATCTCAAAACCATTTTTATAAGAAAGAACATCTCATTAGCATTTCAACGGTACTAAGAACATCTCGATCCGAGTTACGGATCAAAAGTTATGGAGTTTAGAAAAACAGTTTTATTTTTTTTTGCTCCAGGTCCCGCTAAGCGGGCTCCACCCCGCGCTAAGCGCGCTCCTCACTGCCTGGAGAGGTTGCAAATTCTCTAGACCGCGTTAAGCGGGCGTCTGCGTGCTAAGCGAGCACTGCTATTTCCAGAAAAATAACCCTTCGACAGTCCTTCCTAAAATCACCATTTTCATCTCAAATCAGTTCCAAACAGCATAACAAGTATCAACAAATGTTCATATGCATTGTGTGATCATTCAACACAGTTTATATCAATTTCTGGCCGTGAAAACATCGATTTCTATTCATTTTTCTCATTTCAACCTAGAATTGAAAAACTATGAAAAGTAAGAGAACATTCAAACACACACATACATATTCATACACAAGCATATAGTAATCGAGTTTCGCACCCTTACCTGATTAATCGTGCTTTGAAGTGTCGGTTGAATCGATTTCTTCCACTCCAAGTTTTTCCTCTTTTTCTTCTTCTCACTCTCTTTTTCTCTTCTCTTTCTTTTCTCTCTTTCTAGTCTCTAAGTTTCTATTTTATGAAAAACAATAATATCTAACCAAGCAAAATGACCAAAATACCCCTGCACTCAATTCCTCGCAAACGTTCCCAAAACGCGATAAAACATAATAAAGATAAACATAACATATTTACCAAATAAAAACCAAGAATAAAATAATATAAAAACAAAAATAATTAAATCGACTCGATTAAATAAATCTAACAAAAACTGGGGTGTTACAATTGGTATCCCCCAGATGTTGGTGAGTTGCACCGAACTGGGTTACAATTACTGTGTTCTTTATCATTCCGCAGAGTTACGTTTTCTGTTAGGGTTTATGATAAACATGTTGTATCAGATGTTATGACATCTGTGAGTGTGCAGTTCTGATATTCAAGGTATCAGTCTGCTGTTATGCCTCTGAGTTTAAATGATTATGTAGCACTATTTCTTGACATGTGTTAGGACATCTGCTGTCTGCATAGGCCAGAATTTTAATTGGTATCAGAGCAGGCATCCTGTCTGGTTCTGGATGAGATCTTTGGGAGATACTTTCTAGCATTTAAACAAGGAGGAGTTTTAAAGATCAGATCAATCAACTCAGACATACTCAAGGGTATTAATGGATGAGATGGATGTTCTGGATCGAATGGAGCAACCCGGAGGTTATTCATGTTGCTGAGGAGATTCTACAACAACTACAGGAGAAGTGGCTAGTTCTCTTATGGGTGTGTCTTATAGGATGTTGTGACATCTTATTAGGGCAAGCAGGATTTTTTCCTTGGTGGTTCCGCTGCATGTATTTCTGATGGAAGACCTCTAGAATTATGGGATTCTGGAGTTGTTTTTGAAGACAGTTGGTGGAAGGTCTCAATCGTCGGCCTTTATATTTGAAGATATCTGCATTCTTTTGTTCCAAAGTCGGGAGCGATGGAGTAAAGGGAGTTATAGTTAGATATCTGGTATGATTACTTGGTACTTGGAAGCTTGGTTTCTTGGTACAGTTAAAGTCAGTTAAAGAGGAGAGGAGTTGAGTTAAGTTTATCAGGTTATACTTGAGAATTCTCTCAAGTCCACTCATAAAGGCATCTATGTCGTGTATCTGGAGTCTTCTAGTTACTCTTCTGACTAGAAGGTGTTTCTTTGAAGCACAATCTCAAGAAAGTGGAGGTGATTTATTTTCACCATCCAAAACAGCAAGGAAGGATTCATCTCTCTTGACCCTAAGAGTGGATCCAATCTGATTGAAGAATTGTTGAGGTAAATAAGATTCGTTTAGAGAGAATCTTAGTTACTTGAGTCAAGGGTGGCAGCCTTGGTATCTCAACATTGTCCTTTGAAGAAGATACTTGAAAAAAGATTGAATACTTTATAAGTATTCATGACATGATCTGGTGGAGCTCAGCTATAGCAATGAAGAATGGTTATTGGACAAGGATTTAAGATCAATTGCTATTTGTGGAATCTACATGTATTTAATTGATTATCCTAGAAAGTCAAGATTGATGATGTTCAACAAGATGTTGTAACATCTCATCATCAGAGTTTGTGCAGAATCATGGGAGGGGTACTGCATACGCTTTAGCATCTGTTTTAGTCTTAGGTGGTGACCTAAGAAGTGGCTTCAGTCAGGTGTGAAAGAAGCATGTGTTCTCTGGAGAGTTTCCTGGCAAGAAACTAGTCTGGACTTTGATGCTATTGAAGATGAAGATGAAGACATCATAATCTTGATGGTTACAGCTTGGATCAGTTTATTTTTTATCTAGGTGCTTTGGAGCATGGATCTTGCTCTGGTTGTGAAGTTCGAGGATAAGTGCCAGTCATCTTTGTCTTTCTACTAAAGGCTTTGCTGAGGAAAACTGGCATTCTTTGGTATGGCTATGGGGTAGTCTTGGACTACTTATCTTCTGAAGATTCAGCCGTGGCAGGTTTGAAGTCTTTGGAGTTTCAAAGCATGATGGAGGTTGTCTACTCAAACTTGGTTGCTGAATCAAGTCTATGAGAGCATGGAACTCTTGTTCTGTGAAGGGAGGTGGTTCTTCTAAGTGGCAGAAGGAGGAGCTGAATTCAACATTTGGGTGTCATATCAAAATGTTCTGACATCTAGCTCAACATTAGAAGTCTCAGCTGGTGATGTGGCACATCAGCTTAAGATAAGGTGATCTATAGAAGAATGGAAGTTATGGATTCTTCAAAAAGGTCTATCTCATGCAGTTTGCGAGAGATGTGGATGGGAAGATGTTACATGACTAAGAGGCATGGTGAATCCAAGATGTCTTGCTATGGGGTAAGTAGTTCGTGTGACTTAAAGATCTGATTTCATTAGTGGATCAGTGTATCTTGTGGGAGTTCTGAAGAAGAGTGAGGTCAATCAAAAGGTGGCATTTGATTGGTTTCAAAATGTGCATTCAAGCAGGATGCTTGAAACTGATTGCTCTTGTACATAAGAGTAATAAGTTAAAATTGTAAGGAGGTTCTAGTTCTCTGGGAGCTTGTGGAAGAAGTTTTGGGTTGAGGATGGAAGCATACCTTCTTTTGGTGGATGAGAGTTTATTTCTCTCTGGGTTTCTGAAGTTTTCTTTGTTCAAGCTGGTGGCGCAGTGTTGTGTGAAGATCTTCAGTGTGGATTACTATGCTGATAGTAAGTCCAGTGGTGGAGCATATCAAGAACCATGGTGTGTGGTGTCTGTGATGTGTGGAAGATGTCCTAATTAATTTTAGAACATCTTTGGGTTAGTTATCCTTGGTGAAGGATTTCAGGTTCTATGATGAACTGGTTACTTGCATCGTGTCTAAGAATTATCTACTTTGTCATATGGGAGAATGATGGAGTAGAAGAACTGTCTTGGAGGTCTGATGTAAGGTTTTGGAAGACTGGAGTGGATCATGGGTTGATTGCATGAAGGTCTGGTTTCTGATGTGTTCAGAAGTGGATATTCACCAGAAAATCAGAAGTATTCCAGGTTATCATACGCGAGAATGATAAGGAATGACTGTCTTGGATAGTGGGGTGTCTATCTTTATTGCTGGCTGAGTAAGGTCAGTGAAAAATCTTGTGAAGGGGGTGTTTCCCTGGCTGCAAGTCATGCTAGTTGTGGATCAGTTTAGCAGCTGTGAAGTTCTGGAGCATGCATACGATAGCTGACATCGTTATAACAAACTAAGGGGCCCTGTGCGTCTCTTTGAGGAATGTGAAGCATTCTGATTCAATTGGTTTGTGCCTCAAGCAGCTGGAGGTCTATACATGAGAATTCAAGAGGAGTTCGTGTGGTGTGTAGATGGTTGCAGGATGGGGGGATCAATGGGACTTTGATCTCAAGCTAAGAGTTTATTATGGTTGGTATATATTTCCTCACGGGTAGCATGATGGTGATCATGTGTGAGTGATTATTGTTTCTTGTCATAGGAAGCAATAAGAGAGTTGATGATTGTGTTCAGCTGGTAAGTTGAACTGAGGGTGCGCTCTTGAAGACATGAAGATGCGTCTTATGTTTTCCAATCATTAGCTTAGGTGTTTTGTGGAGGAGCACTGGTTACCTTAGATAGGGGGAGAAGCCTCTTGATCTAAGATGAATTACTGCGAGGATGCAACTGAAGTTCCAGTTTGCATTTGTGCGTCAAGCAAGCTGAGATGTCAAGGAGGATGTCTTGACATTGTTGTATTGTTGCAAGTTGTGGGAGACTTGGCAGTGCATGTGATATGGTTCTTATTGGATGCTTAAGAATCATTGATTGAGTCTGGAGGAATTTATTTTTCTCTGCAGGTTATAGTCACGAAACTATGAAGAGGTTATTCAATATAGAAATCTATTAGGGGCTAACTGGGAGAAATTGGTTTTCTGTGAATGGAAAGGAAGGGCAAACAAACTCTGCTGTATTCTTTGCTACTAAATCTGGACTAAGCGGCGGGGACCATAAACCTGAATAATGCAGGATAGGCATCAAAACACTGTTCAGAAGTAGGCTCAAAGACAAGTCAGAAAAGGTGGAATCTCTTGAAACTAACTTGACCAGCAGTTATTGCACTCCTTGACTAGTCTTTTGTCTGGATTTGCTCTACTCACACAACTTCTTCAGATTTAAGGAAGATCAAGCTAGAACATCATACTTAGAGAAAGATAAAATGAGTTTTATTTGTGTGTGGGTAAGCATTATTTGGGTATGGATGTGCATGGGCCATTTTTGTCAATTTTTGGCTAAAAAGGGGGAGAATGGCTTGTTACTGCTGAGATATGTATGGTGTATGTGTCTTGTGCTACTGATCTGCGAAATGTCTCAAAGGATGCCTCGACATTCTTGATATATGCATATTTGTGTTTTGTGATTAGAGTTAGGGAGCAAGTTGTGTCTTGTGATCTCAAAGGATGCCTCGACATTCTTGATATATGCATATTTGTGTTTTATGATCAGAGTTAGGGAGCAAGTTGTGTCCTGTGATCTGAGTTACATCCTCTATGTATCCGGTATCACAAGGGAATGAAGAGGGTAACTAGATCTTATCTTCTTCCTCTTCCTTAGCACTTGCTTCAAGCACTTTTCCACTGCATACACCATCAGGCTGAAAGGATGTTTTAACCAAAATTTGCCAAAAAGGGGGAGATTAAAAGCTCTAAGTGTTTGACTAAATTTTGGTAAAACATAAATGTTGTGAAAGATGTTTCAACATGGAGGTTTTCAGCCCAGAATAAAGATGTCAAGTAAAATGTCACAACATGAAGATTCGACATCATGACTATTATAGCAAGTTTTGTTTCTAAATCTGTTCCATGATTCAAGGCGATTGGCAGTTGATCAAGGATCAAAGATATGAAGCCCAACTCAGCAGAAAACTATAAAAGAATACCAATATCTAGACAGAAAAGCGAGAGAGGACGACATAGACTTTGGAATCCTATTTTTGTGAAGTAGGTTTCGCTCCCGAGATTTTCATCCAGGTAAAAACGCGAAAGTGGCGCGGAAGAAAGAAAGAGAGTCGCCAGCTGGGCATTTTTATCCCAAAGAAAGGGAAGGGTAATGCTGCACAAAACCGGGAGAAATTAAAGAACGAGGTCTCGCGAACCAAAGAGAACGGGTAAGGGAGTCGGTTACGTGAAGGGAAGGTTATCGCACCCCTTCATGTCCGTCGTACTCGAAGGGATCCACGCTTGAAGTACTGCTCAAAGGGTGATAAACGAAAAAGAACTGAGAGAGAACGAGAAACAAATGTAGGGAAAATAAAAGAAGTGCTCAAATGGGCCCTACCCCACTGCCTACGTATCTCATCGGGAACATGAGAATCAGAGCGACATAGTTCCCCTCAACAAGGGTTGCTTTGTTTGTGTTTTTTAATGGAAACGTCAGAGTGCGCGTCCCAGAAGTTAGGTGTTGCAGCTCACTGTATGGAGACTTAGGCGTTACCTGTTTGCGGTAGAACGGACATGAAGAGTCATTAAGGAATAGAAGGAAGGAGATGAGAAAAGAGTTTGTTTGTTTTTGTCTTTTAAAAAAAAGTGTTTTGATTATTTTGTGTTTACAACGCATATTGTATTTAAGTCTTTCACGTAGGATCGAATGCCTCACATATCGACCCAAGACGTATGCTAAACATTCTAAGAAAGTGAGAGAAGACCCCTCACTATCTTATTCTCACATGAAAGGCTCAAATACAATATATGTTATGCCTTTATTAAGTGTTTTTGCTTTTTATTTTGAGATGAGAAGAAGAGAGACTCAAAGGTTAAGGAAGGTAAAATCTAATGAGGGAGACTAAGACTCAAACCCTAAAGTTATCATGCATGGATGTTTCTAATGGTTAAGTGTGGTTTAGAAACCTAACTCTAAAAGGAAAGAGGAGAAGAATGAGTTCTAACTTACTTCCAATATGGAAGTTAAGTTAAGAACTCCAAGGGGATGAAAGAAATTGAACAAAGAAAGCATTAGATGCTTATCACAAACACAAATTGAAAGCTTAAAAGAGATGAAAGAAGAGGTTGTATGTGGGTGCATACCCACACACTTGACTTACCATTAGCCCCTGAAAATGTTAGCAAAAACAATTTGCAAGTAAAGAAATAAAGAAAGAATAACAAGTAAATATCAAACAAGTTAAGGACTAAAGAAGAAAGCTCCTAAAGGTTGAGAAGTACTCAAGGTCATAACTTATACTCTAAGAAAGCCCCCTAAGGTTAAGGTACCAAACACAAGCAAACTTTGCATAAATAATGTCTTAAACATCAAAGAAATGCATCATGGAAGTAGATGATGAAAGATGAATAAAAATGAAAAATGAACATGTATTTATGCTTAATGAAATGGCAAGGTCAGAAGCATACATCATTTATGAATGTCTCATAATGCATATGAACCATCATACAAGTCATGGAGGAAATGATTCTAGTGGTAGAAAATAGATGAAGAAGAAAAATGGATAGAAACAAGTTTCAATTAGATGCACAAATTTACATGTTAAAGATGCGTGACATATGAAATGAGTATGAATACATGTGGAACAGTAGCATGTAATTGATGATATTCAAATGGTATAAATGAAATGGCATACACAATGCAAACACAAATCATATAGAGCACAAGAAGAAATGAGATGTGGAATTAGGTCAAGAATGCAAGTAAAAGTGCATAAACACACATCAAAGGTAAACACAAATCAAAATGACCTATAAGTGAACCAAGTAGGACCTATAATTCTCTAGACAACCATATAATCTCACACAAAAGCAAGCATAATAAGGTGGCACAAGTGCCTCATCAAAATCATGTTAGATGGAAGTAGAATAATATGCACAAATGTTGCTTCAAATGCAAGGCATCAAACAACCACCAAATCACATGAGAAAAATAATTAACATAGTCCTCAACCAACCTAAGTCAGGGGCTAAGCATGTATCAAAACTCATGGCAAAACTCAAGAAGAAACATAACCAAAAGATCTCACAAAGTCTCATTGAAACACATCCAAAGGAAGCTCAAATATGAACATCAAAACCTAAGATAAAATGACTTTAAAAATAAAATGAAAATGTTTTTAGATGCTTTCAGATGTTATTAAACAAGTGCAAAAAGAATGGATGCAAAAGATTGTGTGAGTTAAGAGAAATAAAATGGGGAAGTTCCATTACCAATGAAGAGGATCATTTAAAAGGAAATTAAAAAGAAAATATGAAAATATAAACTAAAATCAATAGAGTCAGAATTAAAAATAATAGAAAATTAGTTTTATGTATCAACATAACATATGAATTTATTTGGAATTTTTAGAGTTGAATTATTATTTTTAATAAAAGAAAATCAAACAATATAGAAAAAGAAAATAAAAATGTAAAAGAAAAGGAGCAGGGGGTGTGGCGAAAGTAAAAAAATAGTTCAAAAGTGTTTGGCCTCAGAACATGGGGGTACAGATATCAATTAAGAGTCTAGTCCAAAGGCGCGCGTGTGTGTGTGTGTGGTTAAGGTGTATGCTCAGTCACACGTGGATGCAATCAAAGCCACAAGATCAATCAATCACCAACACTTAAGAAAAATAATCAGATCACACTAATCAGAATACATGCACATGGTATCTAACATGCACGCACACACATGCAATCATTCAGAGAGAGAAAAATAGCACGTGAGTGACAACACCTTCATTTATGCGTTGGCAGCTTATTAACCTTTGGATCAAACATAATCAGACGGTCGTGTTTTAAAGTTCTAAAACCCTAGCATGAAAACCTCACCGACCGGAGAAGGACCTCCGGTCATCTTCTCCGGCCACCTCCGGCCACTGCAAATCCTCAAATGTTCCAGAAATTCACAAGGCATACATCAATCGAAAGCTGAAGTGACGTAGATCAAGAACCTAACACTGAAATCACCAAACAATGCACACACAGCAAGAAAAGATCACCCACATTTTGGCCTAAGTTTGGATCTACACCTCTAAGAGGTCTATCAACTAGCCAGATCACTCACACTGCTCCTATTAAGCTATTATCAACAAAAAACAAGCTATAATTAGTGATTTAGTACAAGAAAAAGTTGAGAAATAGGAACCTGAAACTTGAAGAACTCTTGAATCTACAAGAAGACCAGAGGTGAGGACTTGATCTTGAACTTGTTTGAGCAAAATAAATGCTCGTAGATGCTTAAGAATGAAGAGGAAACGGATCTGAAATTGAAGATGATTCCACTATTCAAAGCCTCACCACTTAAAGGTTACTTGATGATGAAGATTCAAGAATAAAAATGGAAAACTTGTGCAATGAGAGAGAGAGAGAGTTCAGAGAGAGTTTGAGATGAAGAGTTTGTAGAATGTGTGAAATGATGAAGCCCCCCTCAAAATCTATTAGAGTGATCCTTATATATGTTTAGTTGATTCTTAACTAGGATGGTTAACAGTTGGAACTCAAGTTAACTGAGTTAGTTAACTGAGTTTTGAGTTAACAGAATGAGTGAGATTTGTTATGCACGAGTTGGTGAGTGAAGTTAGAGTGTGGAGAGATCATGTTGCTTATGGTGAGGATGTGAAATGAGAAGTGGTGATGTTGGTGTGTGTTGTTGCAGTAGGTTTAGTGGACAAGCTTCCTTTTATTTCCTCTTGTATGTATGATAGCAACATGGCATGTATGTGTATAAGGGATATGCTGGTTCAAATGACGCAGATGGTTGTACATGTGAATTATGCGTGTGAACTGAGTTTTAACAACAACAACAATGTTACAACATTCTATTCTTGGCAGCCATGCATGCAGTGAAAAATTGGAAGTTTGAGGGTGAATATCTCTCACATTAATGGATGAAAATGTATAATTTTGGTGGCAAATGAAAGATGGTACATTATAGAACAAGATAGGTGTTGATTTTGGATTGAATAGAGGTTTGGAAGAGGATGAAAAATACCTTGAAACTCAAGGGATCCAAACTGCATAATGGGCGTCGTAACTTGCATAGTGTGCATGACAATGGCCTTGTGGATTTTCAGTATGAAACATCTCTCTTTGAACCCTCATATGACCTCCATAACATGTTCAAATGAAAACATGTCCAACATCAAAGTTGAAGAGGACATGGAGATGAACAACTTTCATGTTGGAAAGTTTTTCATTTTAAGCTTACTTGATAGAGAAAACTGGCTTGACATTTGGCACACCAAGTGCTTGATGAAATTATGGCGTGGAGGCCTGAACTTGCCTTGCCATGACTTAGAATTTGCCTTGATTTTGCTCCACTTTGATTGATCATAACTCTCTCAATTTTGATCCAATGGAAGAGTTCTTTATATGGATTTGAAGCTTGTAATGTGATCTTTAATTGGCTCAAATTGGGCCTAAAGTTTGAAGCTTTTATCTTGAAGAAAGCATGCCTTGAAGTGTAGTGCAAAATGGTCCAAAATTGCCATTTTTGGAAACCCTAAGTTTCTAAATTTGGCAACTTTGTACAATTCTTGATTTTTGATGATTCTCTTGAAATTTCTTGATCAACTCTTGTCCAATGAACATATGTAACTTGAATTTCATTATTTTGATCTTAAAAAGTCAGGAGTTGACTTTTTCCTTTGCACAGTTGACTTTTTCCCCAATTTCTTGATTCTCAAGCAACTGACCAATTGAACCTCTTCTGAAATGAACCAATGAGCAATCTTCCATCCTTAGATACTTGACATCATGTAGAAAACATTGAGATCATGTTTGAACCAAAATTTCATCAAGAGACTGCTTGAATCACAAACCCTAAATTTGACTGCTTTTGATAAGAGATGATGACTGCTCAATCTTCTTGATGAATTCCCATCTTCCAATGACTTGTGGGATCAAATTAGATGATATATGATATAAGAGACTCTTGAGGCTTGTTGGGAGACCCTTGACTCTAGCTCTCTTGCCTTGGATGATCAATATTCTGAAAACCACTGATCACATGCCCTATGCTGAATGCAAAGATGAATGCTTTATTTTATTATGACTTGAATGCAATGTAATGCAATGAAAGCACATGCTAAATGATATGAAAAAAGAGAGGGAAAATTTTGGGGTGTTATAGCTGCCCCTATTCAATCACTGTAGACCTGAATGGATGATAGCGGTTGCTTTCAGACTTTCAAGGTATGGAGGGATTGAATACCAAGAATAACCAGAAAATTTGCACTCTGTGGAGAAAAAGAAAAGGGATATAAACCCAACCAAATGAACTCTGCTTGAATAAAACTATGATAAGAAGAAAAGCACTGGAGAGACGTCTTTTGAACGACGCCAGATGACTACTGGCTTGCCACACTGCGGGTGGACTTTGACAATGTCTTTTGTACGACGCCAGACGACTACTGGCTTGCCACGCTGCGGGTGGACTTTAACAACGTCTTTTGTACGACACCAGACGACTACTGGCTTGCCACATTGCGTGTGGACTTTAACAACGTCTTTTGAACAACGCCAGACGACTACTGGCTTGCCACACTGCGGGTGGACTTTAACAATGTCTTTTGTACGACGCCAGATGACTACTGGCTTGCCACACTGCGGGTGGACTTTCGCCAATCTGCGGTTGGTCTTCAAATTGTCTTTTAAATGGAGTCAGACGACTACTGACTTGCCACACTGCGGGTGGACTTTTGCCAATCTACGATTGAACTTTACCCTGCTTTTCCACCCTAAGATGGACTTTTGCCAATCTGCGGTTGGACTTTGCTGATTTGCCACCCTAAGATGGACTTTTGCCAATCTGCTGTTGGACTTTGCTGATTTGCCACCCTAAGATGGACTTTTGCCAATCTGCGATTGGACTTTGCTGATTTGCCACCCTAAGATGGACTTTTGCCAATCTGCGGTTGGACTTTGCTGATTTGCCCCCCTAAGATGAACTTTTGCCAATCTGCGGTTGGACTTTGCTGATTTACCACCCTAAGATGGACTTTTGCCAATCTGCAGTTGGACTTTGCTGATTTTTCACCCTAAGATGGACTTTTGCCAATCTACGGTTGGACTTTGCTGATTTGCCACCCTAAGATGGACTTTTGCCAATCTGCGATTGGACTTTGCTGATTTGCCACCCTAAGATGGACTTTTGCCAATCTGCCGTTGGACTTTGCTAATTCGCCACCCTAAGATGGATTTTTGCCAATCTGCGGTTAGTCTTGAAATTGTCTTTTAAATGGAGACAGACGACTACTGACTTGCCACACTGCGGGTGGACTTTTGCAAAATTCAACACTGGATTACGCTCTGCATACATATCAGACATCCCTGCTGACTCTGCTGAGGAACAATGGTCAATGATGTGACCTCAGAGACTCCTGAAAGGATGATATCTCTGCTGGAGAATGAATGAACAATCCGTCTGCTTCGAATTGTCACGCTTGCTAAAAATAAATATGACTTTGAGATACAGGGGAGTGATGACCCTGCCAAGAATTATTTCATCTGTCTGGGGATGAATTCTGATCATAGCAACTCCGCTGGAGGAATGACAACTTTCCGACTTGGCTTGGGAAAGAATGTACTAACACTCTGCTGAGGAAGAGATTCTGTTGATATGCTAAACCTCTGCGGGGAGAAAAACTAACTCAGATGGGGAGTATTGCTGACAAGATTCAATGCTGAACTCTATGGGGATACAACTGCCGGGAATATGATCTTGCTGAGGACCGGAACTACTCCGTCGGGGATACACAAATCCTAGTTATAAGACATTCTGTTGCGACATGCTAGGAAAGAGTCCTTAGAGATCTGTTGGGGAAACACAAACCAAATCCATGGTAGTCTGTTGACGAACAAAACTGTCAAGCTTAGGATACGTGCCACAATGTCCCGTGCTAGGCAAACCTTCTGCTTGACGACTCCGCTGGGGATAATGAATTTACAACAAACTCTTCTAGAGAGAACCGCTTCAAAGTGTCTCGTGCTGGGGATGCCCCTTAAGAGGAT
Source organism: Lathyrus tuberosus (assembly GCA_022829125.1). NCBI lineage: Eukaryota > Viridiplantae > Streptophyta > Magnoliopsida > Fabales > Fabaceae > Lathyrus > Lathyrus tuberosus. The sequence continues at coordinate 9,740,988 of JALAZF010000049.1, read as the reverse complement.
TTTATAGAAGACCAAGCATCTTCAAACTCTTAAGCAAATGCCGAGACTGGAGCTAAGAATACAATAATTGAGAGGTCACTCTACTGGAGATAATAGATCTGGAACACATCCTGCCGGAGGGATTTCACGACGCCCCATGCTTGGGAGGGTCACAAACTCGATTTTGCTCCAGATTACAAGGTTGATCTGAAGAAATCGTCCCAAGAGGATTTTACTGAAGACCAAGCATCTTCAAACTCTTGGACACTTATTGAGTTTTGAACATTAACTGCGAGATCTGCAAAGCAACTCTAGTGGGGAATTTGCAACCGTTATCGACACAGAAAAGCTTGTAGCTGTTCGAAGTATTGAATGGGAGAATCGACTTAATAAGATACCACGATACCCAGTGGCCATTAACTTGTCGATATCGAATCGTCGTAAGCGACCATCAGCCGAATGATGGACTCAATCAGTGAACGTTGTGGCAAATGGGTGATATGGGAACCCTTTCCTGAACATGATTGCCCCGGTGTTCTGCAAGCAAAAGATAGGCACGCATACGCCGTGCTGAGGAAATTCGACTCTAAACCAACACTTGTTGGGGGGAGCACCCAACAATGCTTAGCGCTGAAAATGACTCCATGTTGACTTCTAAATGTAAACCTGCAACAAGAGAAATGCACACATATGTCCCGGAGACTGCATGGTTTGAATCCACCGTCAGGGGTTAATCAACATTCAAAGCAATTTTAAATGTTTTCCCTGCGCATGTTATTATAAAGCCTCAATGTTTTCAACGATGTAATGCTTTTTATCAAAACTTCGGACGTTTTTGCAAACAAAACAGTAAAATGAAAACAAATAGGAAGCTTTTTGACTGAATAATCAACTTTATTGATTGAAATGCCCAGAATAGGCAAGTACATCAGGAAGCAATCCCTGGAAAGAGGTGATTGCTGAAAATTGAGAAAATAAACTATCCTAATGGCAATGTGAAACGGCGTTTCACTGAGTTTCAATTCTGCTATGACCAGTATGTCTTCAAGACTTTCCGATTATCTTCACTTTCTGAGGAGACTGATTGGACTGATTCCTACCCTTTGGAGATTGCCAGTTTGAGTGAAACACGAGGCAATACAGATGACTCAGATCGCAGTCTTCTCTAAATCCCTCTTTTGCGTGGACCGCCCTTTTCGGGTTTTCAATCCACCGGGATACCCTTTCTTGCCTGAGTTGTCCTTGCGGATTTTCAACTCACCGGGTGTACAATTTTTTTATTTTATATCCCTAATTTTTGCCCGAACTTTTTTATTCTGTTTTTATGGCTCGCCGGGATGCCTTTTTTTGCCTGGACTTTTCTTTTTTTTTGTCCAGCGGGTCTATTTATGCGAAGTATTTTTTGACTGCGTCTGAGTTGACAGGGGATGGAAAATCTTCACCATCCATGGTTGTAAGCATTAAGGCTCCGCCAGAGAAAACCTTTTTAACCACAAATGGACCTTCATAGTTCGGTGTCCACTTTCCCCTGTGATCTGTGTTTGGAGGATGGATCCTTTTAAGTACCAATTCACCAACTTGATACTCCCGAGGTCGCACTTTCTGATCAAATGCTCGCTTCATTCTTTTCTGGTACAATTGACAATGGAAAATAGCTGCTAGTCTCTTTTCCTCAACTAAGCTCAGCTCATTGAATCGGGTGCGAACCCATTCTGCCTCGTCCAGTTTGACATCCATCATAACTCTCAGCGAGGGAATCTCAACTTCAACTGGTAGGACTGCCTCCATACCATACACAAGTGAGAGCGGTGTTGCCCTAGTAGATGTCCTTATTGATGTTCGGTACCCATGCAAGGCAAACGGTAACATCTCATGCCAATCTTTATAGGTCACCACCATCTTTTGCATAATCTTCTTGATATTCTTGTTGGCCGCTTCAACAGCGTCATTCATCTTTGAACGGTACGCCAAAGAATTGTGATGCTCAATTTTGAAGTCCCGACATAATTCTGCCATCATTTTGTTGTTGAGATTAGAACCATTATCAGTAATGATTCTTTTGGGCACTCCATAGCGACAAATGATATCTCTTTTCAGAAATCTGGCTACCACCTGCTTGGTGACATTAGCATAAGACGCTGCTTCCACCCACTTGGTAAAGTAATCAATAGCGACCAAAATGAAGCGATGGTCGTTGGAAGCAGTTGGGTCAATCTTTCCAATCATGTCAATGCCCCACATTGCAAAGGGCCAGGGAGAAGACATGACATTCAACGGATTCGGAGGTACATGCACTTTGTCTGCATAAATCTGACATTTGTGGCATTTGCGGGCGTATGAACAACAATCTGTATCCATAGTCAACCAATAATACCCCGACCTCAATAGTTTCTTTGCCATTGCATGTCCTCTGGCATGGGTACCGAAAGAGCCTTCGTGCACTTCTTGCATCAACATGTTTGCCTCGTGTCTATCCACGCATCTGAGCAGAACCATGTCAAAGTTTCGTTTGTACAACACATCCTCATTCAAGAAGAAACTACCAGCCAATCTCCTCAAAGTCTTCTTATCTTTGGTAGATGCCCCAGGCGGGTACTCTTGACTCTTCAAGAAGCATTTGATATCATGAAACCACAGCTTGTCATCAGACACTGCGTTAACAGCAAATACGTGTGCAGGCCTGTCAAGACGAGACACATCAGTCTTGGGTACATGGTTCCACCTTTGTACTTTGATCATAGAAGACAATGTGGCCAAGGCATCAACAATCTTATTCTCATCTCGAGGAATATGGTACAACTTTACCATTGTGAAAAACGTCAACAGTCTTCTCGTATAATCTCTATACGGAATCAGATGTAACTGGTGCGTGTACTAGTTCCCATTCACTTGATTGATTACCAAAGCTGAATCACCGAAGATATCGAGGGTCTTAATATGCAAATTAATCGCCTCCTCAATCCCCATTATACAAGCTTCATATTCTGCCTCATTGTTGGTGCATCCGAAAGTTACTCGGGCAGTGAAAGGAATATGAACACCTTCTGGCGTGATAAGAACTGCTCCAACTCTGCATCCATTCATGTTGACGGCCCCATCAAACATCAAACTCCATTTGGATTCAGGGTCTGGCCCCTCCTCCGGGAATGGTTCCTCGCAGTCTTTAACTTTGAGAAACATGATGTCCTCATCAGGGAAATCAAATTTCATGGGTTAGTAATCATCAATAGGCTACTGTGCAAGATAGTCTGATAGGATACTTCCTTTGATGGCTTTCTGAAAAGTATACTGGATATCATATTCAGTCAACACCATCTGCCAACGTGCAACCCGCCCAGTCAATGCTGGTTTCTCAAATATGTACTTGACAAGGCCCATCTTTGAAATTAACAAGGTTGTATGAGTGAGCATATATTGCCTCAATCGCTTAGCAGCCCATGCAAGTGCACAACATGTCCTCTCAAGCATTGAGTATCGAGATTCACAATCATTGAATTTTTTGCTTAAGTAGTAAATGGCATGCTCCTTCTTACCCGTCTCGTCATGTTGACCGAGAACACAACCCATGGATCCTTCAAGCACGATCAAATACATGATCAATGGTCTCCCTGGAACTGGAGGCATGAGAATTGGAGGTTCCTGCAAATATTCTTTTATTTTCTCGAAAGCCCTTTGGCAATCGTCATTCCACCTGACTGCTTGTTCCTTTCTTAACAGCTTAAATATTGGTTCACAAGTGGCTGTGAGGTCAGATATAAACCGTGCAATGTAGTTCAATCTACTCAGGAAACCACGTACTTCTTTTTCTGTTCTCGGTATAGGCATTTCTTGTATCGCTTTTATTTTGGCAGGATCAACCTCAATTCCTTTTTCGCTTACGATGAAACCCGACAATTTACCGGACCGCACTCCGAAAGTGCACTTGTTCAGATTCATCCTTAGTCGAAACTTCCTCAATCACCCAAATAGTTTCTGCAGATTGACCAGATGCTCTTCTTCTGTTCGAGACTTGGCAATCATATCATCCACATAACACTCAATCTCCTTATGAATCAAGTCATGGAAGAGTGTTACCATAGCTTGCTGATACGTTGCCCCAGCATTCTTCAACCCAAAAGGCATCACCTTGTAACAGAAGGTACCCCACGGGGTAATGAACGTTGTCTTCTCCATGTCTTTCGGTGCCATCTTGATTTGGTTGTACCAGGAGAAGTCATCCATGAAGGAGAATACCGAGAACTGAGCGGTGTTGTCAACCAGTACATCAATATGAGGTAAAGGAAAGTCATCCTTCGGACTTGCTCTGTTGAGATCCCGGTAATCAACGCACATTCTGACCTTACCATCCTTCTTCGGCACAGGAACAATATTTACAACCCATGGTGGGTAATTGGTGACGGCCAGAAATCCCGCATCTAACTGTTTTTGTACCTCCTCCTTGATTTTGAGAGCCATTTCTGGTTTAGTTCTCCGGAGTTTTTGTTTGACAGGAGGACAACCCTCTTTCAACGGCAACCTGTGCACAACAATGTCTGTATCTAACCCCGACATATCTTGATACGACCAGGCAAAGATGTCAACATATTCCTGTAGCATACTGATCAGCTCTTTCTTCACCTCGGCCTGTAGACCAGCTCCAATCTTAATCTCTTTCTTGGAGTCCTCTGAACCAATGTTGATAACCTCAATTGTCTCTTGGTGAGGTTGAATGACTTTCTCCTCCTGCTTCAACAATCTGGCCAATTCCTCAGGAACATCACAGTCTTCTTCATCCCCCTCTTCGGCTTGATAGATTGGATTATCAAAGTCATACTTGGCCATAGCAGAATCGTTATCAATGAAATCCGGGTGATTAAGTCTGCATGATTGGGGGTCATGCTTTATTTTAAAATGAGACTTTTTGAAAAAAGAAACAACATAAACATTGCCATTTTATTTTTTTTTCTGCAAAATTAAAAAAAGGAAAAACAGAGAACATAAAATTTGAATGCAAAACGTCCTTTATTAATGATAAAAAACCTTGCAAATGCAATTATGAGGCCCTACAAATGGATCTACACGCCTTGGGCAGAGCGCGAGATTTTAATATGCAACAAAGAAGAACATAGAAAATTACTCTGTTTGAAGATTAACTTGAACAATTTCTTCAACAGACCAATTGCAAAGCTCTTGACCCGGTACACACAGGCGCACCCACTTGTCGAGGTCACAATCACTGTCGACGCCATCTTCACATGCAGCGCACATCTGATTTGGATTAATGATTCCCCCGCTGTAGAAAGTAATCGGCCCCTTGCGCTCTGTTGCAGCAGCCTGATACGGATTATAGCCTATACCAAACTTATCTTCCTTTGCAGAGACTTCAATCAATTTGCCCCAGCCTTGGGCATTACCTGCTTTGACTACTTCCACTGCCTGTCTGTAAGAAGCAATAGAAGTACCCACCTGTTCTTCGCCCTAAGAAGATACCGCCTGTGAAGACGAATCACCAATATTGACTGCCTCAAATGCTTGACTCAGCATCTCATGGATCTCTCCATCCATTTCCACCTACTTAAAGGTGGACAGCTGACTGACGAAGATGTCTTCTTCTCCACATACAGTCACCACTTGACCATCAACCAAATATTTCAACTTTTAATGCAACGTACATGTCGCTGCCCCAACGGCATGAATCCACGGTCTGCCTAACAGGCAACTATATGCGGGCTGAATGTCCATCACGTAGAACACGCACTTAAACACCTGAGGACCAATTTTTACTGGGAGCTCTACCTCTCCGAATATAGAATGTTTCGAACCATCGAAAGCCCTTACTACCAAATCACTTGATCTTAGAATAATTCCGCCAGCGTCTAACTTCATTAAGGCCTTCTTTGGTAACACGTTCAGGGAAGACACCGTGTCCACCAACACATGAGATAATACTGCCCCTTTACACTCCAGGGTGATGTGTAATGCCCTGTTGTGATTACGACCCTCAGTAGTCAAATCAAAATCTGTAAAACCTAACCCATGGCTAGCATTGACATTAGAAACAACCGACTCCAGTTGATTCACAGTAATCTCTTGAGGTACATAGGCCATATTCAAGACTTTCAAAAGTGCCTCTCGATGAGATGCAAAACACATAAGCAACGACAAGATAGAAATTTTTGATGGCGTTTGGTTCAACTGATCGACCACTTTATAATCACTTTTTTTGATAAGTCTCATGAACTCCTCGACTTCTTTCTCAAAAGTACCTTTCTGCATAGATTCAGGAACAACAACCTCCTCTGTAGCCACCTGTTTGCCCTTGGTTTTGGCTGCTGCCTCAACTTCAGCATTAGTTCTTAGGGTCTGTGGAGCAAACAGGCGTCCACTTCTAGTGAAGCCACCAAGACCTCCATCATTATCAATATTGGAACTACCCCCAGCTGGAGTTTCCACCTCTAGCTTTTCTCCTTGGTAGTAAACATCTGCACCGTAGTGTCATGGAATAGCCCGCTCACTAGTATAAGGAACTGGTCCTGGTACCGTAATAGTAACAGGGCTCACTACGTCAGGCACAATGATAGCAGCACGCGAGGGCACTTAAATTTCAGCTGGCATAAAATAAATGGTAACAGTTGAGACATCATCGTCCTTTTTATCCCCCTGATCGAACTGTAAACCACCCTCATCAATCAAATTTTGAATATCGGCCTTCAGTTTATCACAACCATTACTCTGATTCTTGCAATCTACACAACCTTCTCCACAGCCAGGGAACACTTGCCCTTTCAACAACCGAGACTTCACAAAACTCAAAGGAGTCTTCACCCTGTTCACATCAGTTACCAAATTCAAAACTTTCCCATCTTCAATGGCGTTGACCTTGGGCACATTATGATCTGGCATAGGATTCTGAAGCACATTCGGTGGAGTTGAGAAATTAATTGCCTTGGCATCAATCAAATCCTGTACCTTATGCTGAAATGCCTAGCACTTTTCAGTGGTGTGTCCCGGAGCACCTGAATGGAAATCGCAGCGGGCATTAGCATCATAATTGGGTGGCAAGTTACCAGCAACAGGAGGTCTCATGGTACGAAGTTCGACCAATTTCAGTTGGAGTAACTGGGGTAACAAAGTTGAGTAAGTCATAGGAAGAGGGTCAATTTTGCGGTCCCTCTGCCTAGACCTTTGTTGGAACTGTGGACGCTGTTGTTGAACCTGCTGTTGTGGCTGCTGTTGCTGAACAGGCAGTGTTGGAATTGTCACTGCATCCACTTGGTGATAAGCCTGAGAACGTCCTTTTCCTCGTCCTCTGTACACAGCACTTGTCTCGCCTTCTCTCCTTCTCTGCCCATTAGCAAAAGGCTTCTTTGTTCCTGAAGAATTAGCACCACTGACATCTTGTATTTTTCTGAGCTTCAGCAAACTTTCAATCCTTTCCCCAGCGATTACAATGTCCACAAACCCAGTTGAAGGACAGGCGGCCATCCTATCAAGATAAGTTCCGTAAAGAGTACCCATAAACATGTCGGCCATCTCTCGGTCCTGCAGTGGAGGTTTGTAAGTTCCTGGATTGGCTGGAATTTTGGTAAAACAACAAGGTGTCCAATGCTGATGTCATGGTGTTGATGTTGCAGCATTGAGTCTTAGTACTGGGCTGTACTAAGTTGTGAAGGTTAACTATGTTTGATGTCATGGGCTTGATGTCATAACATTGCACTTAACACTGGGCTGTGTTAAGGTTGCTAGTTGCTGAAGTGGATGTCTGATGTCACATAGGTGATGTTGTAACATCAGACCTGCAGAACTGAAGCTAATGACAGCATGGGCTTATTGTTATTAGGGTCGCGTATTAGCTGGAATTGTGGAGAGTGTTGACTCGTTGGATGAGAATATCTTGGGCTAGATATTTTCTGTTACATGGGAGATTTGATTGCAGGTTTGTTGGAGAATTAAAAGGTGGAAGATTTAAAAAGATTTTGGGGATAAAATCTGTTTTAAAAGATTCAGTTTTTAATTAACAAATCTGATCAAATATTGTGACAAATCCAATCCAAATTCAAGGAGCTATATAAAGCGCACAAGACCAAGGAAGAAGGTACAGAAAATAGATTGAAGATCAAGAGCTGGAGGCTTAGAGTCTAGGGTTTGTTTAGAGTACTTGTAATCACACTATTCTAGGTTTGAATTGGTGTTGAATTTTCTGTCCTCTCTAGAAGCTGTGAAGCAATAGAGAGTTGTTGGTTGATCGAAGCTAGGAAGCAAGATCAAGGAAACTCCAAGAGGGTGTTCTTTGAGTATTTTAGGGGATTGAGTAGTGTTCTCATATCTAAGTGGTTTCTTAGGTAGAAAGTCACTAGTAGAGTATAAGTTTAGGAGATTGTCAACTAGTGTGTTGAGTCTGTAAATTATATCTACAAGTAGTGAAATTCATCCCTGGCTTGGTAGCCCCCAGACGTAGGTAGTTAGACCAAACTGGGTGAACAATTCCTTGTGTTATCTTGTTGCTTATTCTGTCCATTATGCAGAGTGTGTTGTTGTGACATCGCACCTTAACATCACACGTCTGGTACCAGAATTTCAATTGGTATCAGAGCAGGTATCCTGTCTGTCTCTGGGTGAGATCTAGGGAAGGTACTTTCTGGTGTGAAGATGGACAAAGAGGTTGGAGGATTTGTCAACAGACCCCCTATATTGGATGGCTCAAACTATGAGTATTGGAAGCCTAGAATGACTACTTTCTTAAAGTCATTGGACAGCAGAGCTTGGAAGGCTGTCATTAAAGAATGGAAAGCTCTTGTGGTGCTTGAAAAAGATGATGCTGGCAAAGATAAAGAGGGCACCTCAAAGCTGAAGCCGGAAGAAGAATGGACCAAGGAAGAAGATGAGCTTGCCCTTGGAAATTCCAAAGCTTTAAATGCAATCTTCAATGGAGTGGATAAGAATATTTTCAGGTTAATTAATACCTGTGAGGTTGCTAAGAAAGCATGGGATATTTTGAAGGCCACTCATGAAGGAACATCTAGAGTTAAGATGTCAAGACTCCAGCTTCTTACATCGAAGTTTGAGAGTCTGAAGATGAAGGAAGAGGAGACTATCCATGATTTCCATATGAGTGTGCTTGAGCTGGCTAATGCATCCAGTGCCCTTGGAGAAAAGATGTCAGAAGAAAAGCTTGTAAGGAAAATCCTGAGGTCTCTTCCTAAGAAGTACAAGATGAAGGTAACTGCCATTGAAGAATCACAAGACATCAGCAAGATGAGGGTTGATGAGCTCATTGGATCTCTTCAAACTTTTGAGCTTGGTTTGAATGAGGAAGAACCTGAAAAGAAGCCCAAAAGTATAGCCTTGGTTTCCACTCCTGCAGAAGCTAAGAAAGTTACAGATGATGAGTCTTAGGAGGATCTGTCTCAAGCCATAGTTATGTTGGGAAGACAGTTCAACAAAGTGTTCAAGAGGATGAACAATAACTCCAAGCCTAATATCAGGAACATCTCTTCTGACAACAGCAAGGCAAAAGAGAAGGATGAAGAGAAGACTGCCCAAGATAAAGGAGTTCAGTGCTTTGAATGTGAAGGGTATGGACATGTCAAGAAAGAGTGTCCCACATTCTTGAAGAAACAGAAGAAGAGCATGACAGTTTCCTGGTCTGACTCTGATAGTGAAAGTGAAAGTGAGTCAGCAAAGCATGTTACAGCTTTGACAGGAATTGTTGAATCTGATGATGATAGTGATGGAGAAGTCACCTATGAGGAGCTAGCTTCAACCTACAAAGAGTTGTGCTTAAAGAGTGTTGAACTATGTCAGGAGAGGAATCAACAGAAGAAACAGATTGCTCAGCTAGAGAATGACAAAGCTGAATTGGAAAAAGAAGTCTTATGTGTCAAAGCTCATCTTAATCATATGACTAAATCTGTTAGAATGTTGAACAGTGGGACAGCCACTCTTGACAAGATACTACAGTCAGAAAAAGCTGCTAGAGACAAAGTTGGGATAGGTTATGTGGCTGAGGATAAGGGAACTTCAAAAGCAAGCACTTCAGGTTCAAAGAAGGGAGTGTCACAACCTTTGTCTCAACATCAGCCAAAGAAGCAGGATCCTAAACCTAAGAAAGCTGATGTTTCACAACCTAAGAAGATTAAGAAGAAGACTGGTCCTAATCAGAAGAGAAAGCAGCCACAAGGAGCTAGTCAGTATATGCCCCCACAACACCACAAGAGCATGCAAGCTGCTCAGTTCAAACAACACATGTCTTATCAGGTGTCTCAACATCAGGGGTATGGTTACACCAATGTTGTTCCTCATATCTATGGAAGAAGAAAGCCACACCATCATGGGAGACAATCCAGGAAACAGCATTCTCAGCCTCCTTATGGAAGAAGATACCAGCATAATAGAAGGCAGGCCAGTTATGGTAGGAGGAGACCACATTATGGATGGCAACCTAAGCAATCTCATCATGGCAGAAGATTCAGAGATGAAAGGATGAGATGCTTTTATTGTGGAAGGTTTGGACATATGCAGTACTCTTGCTACAAGCTGCATGGATACCCTCAGCCTCAAAACAGATGGAGAAAGTACAGGCCCAAAGTTGTTAAATAATGGGTACCTAAGGAGAAGGTGAAGTGTCTATTGGCTCACACATCACATGAACATTTTGCTATGGATGCATGGTACTTTGACAGTGGATGTTCAAAGCACATGACTGGATCCAAGAAGCATTTGGTAGAGTTCAATCCTTGCCATGCAAATGGTGTTATTTTTGGCAATGGTGAAAAAGGAGTAGTAGAAGGAGTTGGAAGAGTGAAGAATCATGATGGCCTTACTCTTGATAATGTGCTCCTTGTTCAAGGGATGAGTGCTAATTTAATTAGCATAAGTCAACTTTGTGATGAAGGTTACAACGTAAGCTACACCAAAGATGAATGTGTGGTAGCTGATGAGCAGAATGAGGTAGTGATGAAGGGAGTAAGATCCAAAGATAATTGCTATCAGTGGATACCTCAAGTGGACAGCTTATCTAGTGATGATGCTGTAACATCAGATGATGACATCAAGTGTGAAAGTATGGTGAAAAGTCAATCTGGGTTAATGACTTATGGTGCTGTTACTCCTAAGTTGGATGATGTGAGTGGTCAGTTATGTGAGCAAGATGAAGGAGTCAACAATGCTGATGGAAGGATCAAAAGTTGTGACCTTAAGAAGTATTGGGAGCTGAATACTTGCAAGGCCAAGAAAGATGACAACCTGACTAATGACTCCTATAGTTCAGAAGAAAAACTCCACAAGTTGACAATCCTTAGGTTGGAAGATGCAGATGCTAGAGCTGATGTTAAAACATCTCAAGTCAAGAAAGGTACTTCTAGCCTTAAAATAAAGAAGAGTGATGATGAACTAATTGCAAAAGTGGTTCCTGGGGTTGCTAAACGACTGAAATCAAGGAAGAGGAAAGATATTGAGTCACCTCCAAAGATGAGAACTGATGAGCTGAAGATCTATGTGGATGGTACTACAAAATCCAGGAGTAAAGTGCTCATCTCTTCCAGAAATAGGAAGATCAGAGATAAGTCTGATGATAATGTCCAAGATAGCTCTCAAATGAAGGAAGCCGTTGTTGTTAGAACTTCTAACAAAATTCAAAAGGCCATACTAGATAACAATCCTGTGCTTTTCATAAAATGGTGGAAGTATGTTCTGGAAAAAGAATTGGGTATGGATACTCTGGATATGGTTGAGTTTGCTAGGATATGGTTCAGAGAGGGTGTGGGAACTTATGGTATTCAGGTGTGTATGAATAAGTTGCTCTGACTGTGTTTTATTGGGAGCTTCTTGAAGGACTTCTCTGTACAATGAGTCTTTTGAATGGTGATGAGAAGCTGATGTCCCAAAAGATGTTGTAACATCATGTTTGCTGGTGGTTAGATCTGGAAGATGATTAAGATTGGACATGTGGAGTTGAATGCTCTAGCATTTTGGTCAGAAGAAGTGGAGATTATGGTCATGTGTTTAAGCATGACTACTGTCTTTGAAGACATCACCAGTTTCAACAACTACTGGTGGATGTAAGGAAAGAGGAAGTGTGATCTCTTGAAGAGACTGGATCTCAGTAAAGCTTATAAGTAAGCTGAGAATTTGTGGAGTTTGTGACACAGTGTTGAGTTTGGATTATTTTGCTGATAGTAAATCCAGTAGTGGAGCATATGTAATACCCTGGTGTCAAGAGTATCCTTGGTGAAGGATGTCTTTGTTCTGGATCTGAAGCTTAGTGCTTACATTATATCTAAGGAGCATCTACATAGTCATACAGGAGAATGATGATGTAGAAGATTTGCCTTGGATGGAGAATGTAGAGAAGACTGAAGTGGATCAGGTAGTGATTAAAAAGTATGATAGGGAATGACCACCTTTGGAGAAAGGGACAGTGGTACCAAAATGCATGTACTCAGAAAAAGTGCTCAAAGGTTCATCTTCATCTAGAGCATTTGTTAATCATGACAGGGGGAGTACTTGTCTATGGATCTTGCAGCAAAAGTACATTTATTGTGAAGATTGCATGCTGATCAAGCTTGTGGATGATTGTGTGAAGCCTTCATAACTGGATGGATGAAGAATATGTCTGGATTTTCAAAATATGGATATTGCTGGCAGAAGAAGTATGGTTTTGTACAGGGTGTCATACGAGTTACTTGTTGAGGTTTGTCAAATTATGGCTAAAAAGGGGGAGAGTTAATAAATGCCATAAAGAGAATAGTAGTTGCTGCTGCTAAAAAGAATAAGGTGTTTAGTTGAAAAGTGCTGATGTAGCTGTGGAGGGGGAGTATAGACAGCATAGTTGTGGAGCTGCTAGTGAAGTATTCATAGCATTGAAGAGTGTAGAGTGCAGCAAAGTAGGCATCAAGGGGGAGATGTGCTGCACATTGTGAGCTACTGAACAGCTGTGATGCTGGTTCAAGTTTTTGAGGGGGAGCACCAATTGGCTGTTGTCAATAATGAAGATGGTGTTGCAGCAGATCAAGTAATGAAGACTATATGAAGATTGTCAAACTGCTGCAAGTTGAAGTTTCAAAATATTGAAGATATTCCGCTGTTGTCAAACTGCTGCAAGTTGAAGTTTCAAAATATTGAAGATATTCCGCTGCTGAAGTCTCTGAAGATGCAGAGATTGTTTTAGCCAAAATTAGCCAAAGGGGGAGATTGTAAGTTCCTGGATTGGCTGGAATTTTGGTAAAACAACAAGGTGTCCAATGCTGATGTCATGGTGTTGATGTTACAGCATTGAGTCTTAGTACTGGGCTGTACTAAGTTGTGAAGGTTAACTATGTTTGATGTCATGGGCTTGATGTCATAACATTGCACTTAACACTGGGCTGTGTTAAGGTTGCTAGTTGCTGAAGTGGATGTCTGATGTCACATAAGTGATGTTGTAACATCAGACCTGCAGAACTGAAGCTAATGACAGCATGGGCTTGTTGTTATTAGGGTCGCGTATTAGCTGGAATTGTGGAGTGTTGACTCGTTGGATGAGAATATCTTGGGCTAGATATTTTCTGTTACATGGGAGATTTGATTGCAGGTTTGTTGGAGAATTAAAAGGTGGAAGATTTAAAAAGATTTTGGGGATAAAATCTGTTTTAAAAGATTCAGTTTTTAATTAACAAATCTGATCAAATATTGTGACAAATCTAATCCAAATTCAAGGAGCTATATAAAGCGCACAAGACCAAGGAAGAAGGTACAGAAAACAGATTGAAGATCAAGAGATGGAGGCTTAGAGTCTAGGGTTTGTTTAGAGTACTTGTAATCACACTATTCTAGGTTTGAATAGGTGTTGAATTTTCTGTCCTCTCTAGAAGCTGTGAAGCAATAGAGAGTTGTTGGTTGATCGAAGCTAGGAAGCAAGATCAAGGAAACTCAAATAGGGTGTTCTTTGAGTATTTTAGGGGATTGAGTAGTGTTCTCATATCTAAGTGGTTTCTTAGGTAGAAAGTCACTAGTAGAGTATAAGTTTAGGAGATTGTCAACTGGTGTGTTGAGTCTGTAAATTATATCTACAAGTAGTGAAATTCATCCCTGGCTTGGTAGCCCCCAGACGTAGGTAGTTAGACCGAACTGGGTGAACAATTCCTTGTGTTATCTTGTTGCTTATTCTGTCCATTATGCAGAGTGTGTTGTTGTGACATCGCACCTTAACATCACACGTCTGGTACCAGAATTTCAAGGTTGAACCATGGCAGCCAACTGGCGCCATCTTTGAGCATATTCCTTAAAACTCTCCTTCGCATTCTGAGCCATACTCTGCAGCTGAGTACGGTTTGGAGCCATATCCATATTGTATTGATACTGTTTGACGAAAGCATGAGCTAACTCCTTCCAGTTCCTCACAGAAGTCCTGCTCAACTTCATATACCATTCTTGAGATGCCCCAGTAAGGCTATCTTGGAAATAGTACATCCACAATTTCTCATCATCAGTATGAGCGGCTATCCTCCCCACATAGGATTGGAGATGAGTTTTAGGACAAGTGGTGCCATTGTACTTGTCAAATGTTGGTGGCTTGAACTTGTGTGGAATTCTTACTCCAGGTACCAATCCTAAGTCAAAAACATCAAAACCAAGAGTGTTTTGAGATTCAATGGACCTAATTTTTTCAGCGAGCTCATCGAATCTGCGAGTGTTTTCATCCTCAGCATCTAACAGAGTGAACTGATCATCTTGGTTATCTTCTATAACCTGACGAACCCCAGTAATTCTAGGAGGGTCACCTCCTACATTAACGCCAGCCTGATTACCATTGCCATTCTGCACCTCTACCTGTGGCCGCTCGACCATTGCCCCGAGTCTTTCCTGATTTTGAGCCATACTAGTCATTAATGTCATGAACTGGTCCATCCTGTTCCTCAGCTCAGCCAATTCAGTTTGCATCTGATCCATGATCTTAGTTTGGTTTCTGCGAGTTGCGTACCGGTGGATGTGGATATCAGCTATAGTGCCTGAAACCAAATAAAGGTTAGAGACCTTGCAACGAGTACCTGAAAAGCAAGCAACAAAATGCAAAATGATATATGCTATGCAATTTCATGTTTATTCATTTTGAGGCATTCCTTCCTTCGATTCCAGTTTTGACCGAAATGGAATAACGCATACACCTGCAATTGCCAATATTGATAGAACATCAGAGGTGCACAGTAATGAATCAGAACATCCATCATATACGGCCCAGTGAGTGTGTGAACCATTGTATAATTTGACGAAGAATCCACCTCAAAGGATCAATAATACCAAAAACGAAATACCCATAGCATAAATGAAAACCCACAACCAGGTGTGGAACCGTCAAATACAAATTTGTTCTGAATAAAATACAACCGAAAGCATGAATATAAACAAAATAACACCCATCAACAATCCTGATGGTGAGTTCTCGGAACAACAACGAAAATTCTTCAAACACTAAGCCCATTCAAGTCTTCCCGAACCTCCTTGAGAAGTGCTTCGGTAACTGGATCATTAGGGCGCTCTGTAAGACTCCTGATCAACTGACTTCTTATCTTAACAGCTTCCTCCAGCTTCCTGATTTGATCTTTAACAGCTAAATCTTTTACTTTCTTTACTCCAGCGCGGACTTTCAGCTCTTCAATCTCTCGGTTAGCTGAACTGAGTTTCTTGAGAAATTCGCTTTCTTTACTCTTCAAATTCTTTTTCAACTTATCATTTTCAGCCCTGATTCCTGCTTCAATCTTCCTTCGGCACTCGGAGAACTCATCCTATCTCTGCTGCCCTTTGGCAAGTGCATTTTCAGACTTTGTCAACTGCTCGTTGATACGCTTGCACGCCTCATTTAATGTCATCTCGTTTTGTTTAATCTTGCGAATATGGATAGTGTCCTCAGTAATTCTTTTCTCATTTTTCTCATGACGCTCGGTTAACTCTTAGACTTCATGCTCAACCTTACGCTTTTCACAAAGCGTCTTTCGGAGTCCTTCGCTTAGCTTCTCATTCATCTTAACTGCCTTGTCCTTTCCCGCCTTAAGCTTGTTATATTCAATAACACTTATCATGGTCACAGGTTCAACAACAACTGGATCTGACGGACCATCCATAGAGAATGGCAAAAGAGTGATCTGAGCTCTTCTTTTCAACCATGCATCGTATTGAGGAGAAGACACGTTATTGCACTTGCCAAAGACAACTTTACCTTTTGTTTGCAAATTGCCCCAGGCTCCAGCCGCCTGCCTTACCAACAAAAGATTATCTTTCACAGGGAAAAAGAAGGATTCTTCCAATTCGCTATCCTGCGGAGGATCTATTAAAGCAAATCCCAACTGTCTCCTTAAGATAACAGGATTGTAAATGATGCAACCCTTTATTCCCAAGAGTGGCACATTTGGATGTCTTCCACAGCTACTGATAAAATTCCCACCCATCGTTCTTTGATGGAACCAACGAATATCTTTTGCCGTCAACTTAATCAGCCTTTTAGCCTAATTTATTGAAGGATGAGGATTCAAGAAAGCCTCGGAATTCGGTAAGTGTCTCATGAGCCGTTTATGAAACAAAGGTGCACAACATCGAACCAATCCCCCTCGTTTCTTCTCATTCTTATAATGCATAGAATAATACAAATCACCCAAGAGTGTAGGTATAGGATTCCTCAACACAAAGATATGGATGGCTCTCATGTCTACAAACTTGGACTCATCAGCAAACAACATAATCCCATAAATGCTCAAGGCCAGAATAGCACAAACTGTTTCCCATTGAGCCTTAGCAGCACACTCTTCAGCTTTGGCAACCAAGAAATCCAGATGAAAACCGGATAAACCTCCTTTGGTGGCGAGGTTATCTTTTACCACATGTACAATCAGATGGAGAGCCTTAGCTACCTCCTCATGCTTTGCAGGAGGCATATCAGAGTTAAAAGGAATCTGGTGTTTGAGAGGAACACCTAGAAAAAAGGCATACTCTTCTAGCATCGGAGCCAACTGAAAGTCCGAAAAAGTGAAGCACCTTAACTATGGGTCATAAAACTGCAAGCAAGTATGAATAACACTCCTCTCTGAAGTATTCAAATCATCAACCATAGTCAGAATCTCTCCATGAGCCTTTCGTAACATACCCACATAATCTAGAGTAATAAGAGATACCATCTTCTGTAACTGACCCACCTTGGTGTCAAAGAACGTGTAATGCACATTATTCTTTCTTGGAACATCCATAGCTGCAAAGGGAACTGTCAACCAGAATCAAAAGGAAGTATACCCTGCAAATGAATAAACATGAAGGTTAAATGCAAAAATGCGAATGATGATATGTATGCAAGGGCATGTGATCATTGTTAAACATATATTGCTGAACCCACTGTACTGTTGTCTGAATTTGGTGAGATACACAAAACCAGGATCAAAGGCCCAGTAACAAATCCAGAACAAATAGAAACCAATCAGGATCAAAGGTTCAGTAACGAATCCAGAACAACAAGAAAACCAGGTATGATGAAGGTCAATGGTTCCTGCACACCTGTAAACAATCCCCCCAATCTCACATGCATGTACTAGAAAGTGAGGATCCTCAAATTCAGATCTTGAAATGAGAGGCAATAGGACATTCAGCCCGAAGGATACAATGCTACCGCCATACAAAGAGATCGTCCTCTGATTCACCACAAAATAAAGAGTGGTCATCCTAAAAGGCCATCCAGACTTAACAGCTCTTCCAGATAGCTCTACCATTGTGGCAGACCAACAACGCAGAATTCTCTAGAGAGAACCACATCCAGATTGTGTTTCATATTCCCTCCTCGCACCGAAATGGAGCGTGAGAGGATATGAAACACACTAAACATAAGTGCACTCAGGCCTGTGTACTGGGCCTATCTCTCAGAATACCCATCCCTCCAAACAGAAAACCAGCACAACACAGTATAATACAGTATATGAAATGAAAATGCTGTAAATACAATAAATACAGTAAAGTATAGTAATGTGGTAATACGATAAACAGCAATACAGTAAAACAGTAAATACAGCAAAATACCGCATCAAAGTACACACCCAATGAAGGAAAACAAACAAGCGCTAGGAGTGACCCGCTTAGGGAACCAGAGTCCCCAGCAGAGTCGCCAGCTGTCGCTCCCGGGATTTTCATCCAGGTACAAACGCGAAAGTGGCGCGGAAGAAAGAAAGAGAGTCGCCAGCCAGACATTTTTATCCCAAATAAAGGGAAGGGTAATACTGCACAAACCCGGGAGAAAGGAAAGAACAAGGTCTCGCGAACCAAAGAGAACGGGTAAGGGAGTCGGTTACGTGAAGGGAAGGTTATCGCACCCCTTCACGTCCGTCGTACTCGACGGGATCCACGCTTGAAGTACTGCTCAAAGGGTGATAAATGAAAAGGAACTAAGAGAGAACGAGAAACAAATGTAGGGAAAATAAAAGAAGTGCTCGAGTGGGCCCTACCCCACTGCCTACGTATCTCATCAGGAACATGAGAATCAGAGCGACGTAGTTACCCTCAACAAGGGTTGCTTTGTTTGTGTTTTTTAATGGAAACGTCAGAGTGCGCGTCCCAGCAGTTAAGTGTTGCAGCTCGATGTATAGAGACTTAGGCGTTACCTGTTTGCAGTAGAACGGACATGACGAGTCATTAAGGAATAGAAGGAAGGAGATGAGAAAAGAGTTTGTTTGTTTTTGTCTTTTAAAAAGAAGTGTTTTGATTATTTTGTGTTTACAACGCATATTGTATTTAAGTCTTTCACGTAGGATCGAATGCATCGCATATCGACCCAAGACGGGACGTATGCTAAACATTCTAAGAAAGTGAGAGAAGACCCCTCACTATCTTATTCTCACATGAAAGGCTCAAATACAATATATGTTATGCCTTTATTAAGTGTTTTTTCTTTTTATTTTGAGATGAGAAGAAGAGAGACTCAAAGGTTAAGAAAGGTAAAATCTAATGAGGGAGACTAAGACTCAAACCCTAAAGTTATCATACATGGATGTTCCTAATGGTTAAGTGTGGTTTAGAAACCTAACTCTCAAATAAAAGCGGAGAAGAATGAGTTCTAACTTACTTCCAAGATGGAAGTTATATTAAGAACTCAAAGGGGATGAAAGAGATTGAACAAAAAAAGCATTAGATGCTTATCACAAACACAAATTGAAAGCTTAAAAGAGATTAAAGAAGAGGTTGTATGTGGGTTCACACCCACACACTTGACTTACCATTAGCCCCTGAAAATGTTAGCAAAAACAATTTGCAAGTAAAGAAATAAAGAAAGAATAACAAGTAAATATCAAACAAGTTAAGGACTAAAGAAGAAAGCTCCTAAAGGTTGAGAAGTACTCAAGGTCATAACTTATACTCTAAGAAAGCCCCCTAAGGTTAAGGTACCAAACACAAGCAAACTTTGCATAAACAATGTCTTAAACATCAAAGAAATGCATCATGGAAGTAGATGATGAAAGATGAATAAAAATGAAAAATGAACATGTATTTATGCTTAATGAAATGGCAAGGTCAGAAGCATACATCATTTATGAATGTCTCATAATGCATATGAACCATCATACAAGTCATGGAGGAAATGATTCAAGTGGTAGAAAATAGATGAAGAAGAAAAATGGATAGAAACAAGTTTCAATTAGATGCACAAATTTACATGTTAAAGATGCATGACATATGAAATGAGTATGAATACATGTGGAACAGTAGCATGTAATTGATGATATTCAAATGGTATAAATGAAATGGCATACACAATGCAAACACAAATCATATAGAGCACAAGAAGAAATGAGATGTGGAATTAGGTCAAGAATGCAAGTAAAAGTGCATAAACACACATCAAAGGTAAACACAAATCAAAATGACCTATAAGTGAACCAAGTAGGACCTATAATTCTCTAGACAACCATATAATCTCACACAAAAGCAAGCATAACAAGGTGGCACAAGTGCCTCATCAAAATAATGTTAGATGGAAGTAGAATAATATGCACAAATGTTGCTTCAAATGCAAGGTATCAAACAATCACCAAATCACATGAGAAAAATAATGAACATAGGCCTCAACTAACCTAAGCCAGGGGCTAAGCATGTATCAAAACTCATGGCAAAACTCAAGAAGAAACATAACCAAAAGATCTCACAAAGTCTCATTGAAACACATCCAAAGGAAGCTCAAATATGAACATCAAAACCTAAGATAAAATGACTTTAAAAATAAAATGAAAATGTTTTTAGATGCTTTCAGATGTTATTAAACAAGTTCAAAAAGAATGGATGCAAAAGATTGTATGAGTTAAGAGAAATAAAATGGGGAAGTTCCATTACCAATGAAGAGGATCATTTAAAAGGAAATTAAAAAGAAAATATGAAAATATAAACTAAAATCAATAGAGTCAGAATTAAAACTAATAGAAAATTAGTCTTATGTATCAACATGACATATGAATTTATTTGGTATTTTTAGAGTTGAATTATTATTTTTAATAAAAGAAAATCAAACAATATAGAAAAAGAAAATAAAAATGTAAAAGAAAAGGAGAAGTGGGTGTGGCGAAAATAAAAAAATTGTTCAAAAGTGTTTGGGCTCAGAACATGGGGGTACATATAGCAATTAAGAGTCCAGTCCAAAGGCGCGTGTGTGTGTGTGGTTAAGGTGTATGCTCAGTCACACGTGGATGCAATCAAAGCCACAAGATCAATCAATCACCAACACTTAAGAAAAATAATCAGATCACACGAATCAGAATACATGCACATGGTATCTAACATGCACGCACACACATGCAATCATTCAGAGAGAGAAAAATAGCACGTGAGTGGCAACACCTTCATTTATGCGCTGGCAGCTTATTAACCTTTGGATCAAACACAATCAGACGGTCGCGTTTTAAAGTTCTAAAACCTTAGCATGAAAACCTCACCGGCCGGAGAAGGACCTCCAGTCATCTTCTCCGGCCACCTCCGGCCACTGCAAATCCTCAAATGTTCCAGAAATTCACAAGGCATACATCAATCGAACACTGAAGTGACGTAGATCAAGAACCTAACACTGAAATCACCAAACAATGCACACACAGAAAGAAACGATCACCAACATTTTGCCCTAAGTTTGGATCTACACCTCTAAGAGGTCTATCAACTAGCCAGATCACTCACACTGCTTTTATTAAGCCATTATCATCAAAAAACAAGCTATAATCAGCGATTTGGTACAAGAAAAAGTTGAGAAATAGGAACCTGAAACTTGAAGAACTCTTGAATCTACAAGAAGACCAGAGGTGAGGACTTGATCTTGAACTTGTTTGAGCAAAATAAATGCTCGTAGATGCATGAGAATGAAGAGGAAACGGATCTGAAATTGAAGATGATTCCACTATTCAAAGCCTCACCACTTCAATGTTACTTGATGACGAAGATTCAAGAATAAAAATGGAGAACTCGTGCAATGAGAGAGAGAGAGAGAGAGAGTTCAGAGAGAGTTTGAGATGAAGAGTTTGTGGAATGTGTGAAATGATGAAGCCCCCTCAAAATCTGTTAGAGTGATCCTTATATATGTTTAGTTGAGTCTTAACTAGGATGGTTAACAGTCTGAACTCAAGTTAACTGAGTTAGTTAACTGAGTTTTGAGTTAACAGAATGAGTGATATTTGTTATGCACAAGTTGGTGAGTGAAGTTAGAGTGTGGAGAGATCATGTTGCTTATGATGAGGATGTGAAATAAGATGTGGTGATGTTGATGTGTGTTGTTGCAGCAAGGCTTAGTGGACAAGCTTCCTTTTATTTCCTCTTGTATGTATGATAGAAACATGGCATCTATGTGTGTAAGGGATATGCTGGTTCAAATGAGGCAAATGGTTGTACATGTGAAGTATGCGTGTGAACTGAGTTTTAACAACAACAACAATGTTACAACATGCTATTCTTGGCAGCCATGCATGCAGTGAAAAATTGGAAGTTTGAGGGTGAATATCTCTCACATTAATGGATGAAAATGTATAATTTTGGTGGCAAATGAAAGATGGTACATTATAGAACAAGATAGGTGTTGATTTTGGATTGAATAGAGGTTTGGAAGAGGATGAAAAATAGCTTGAAACTCAAGGGATCCAAACTGCATCATGGGCGTGGCAACCTGCATAGTGTGAATGACAATGGCCTTGTGGATTTTCAGTATGAAACATCTCTCTTTGAACCCTCATATGACCTCCATAACATGTTCAAATGAAAAAATGTCCAACATCAAAGTTGAAGAGGACATGGAGATGAACAACTTTCATGTTGGAAAGTTTTTCATTTGAAGCTTCCTTGATAGAGAAAACTGGCTTGACATTTGGCACACCAAGTGTTTGATGAAATTATGGCGTGGAGGCCTGAACTTGCCTTGCCATGACTTAGAATTTGCCTTGATTTTGCTCCACTTTGATTGATCATAACTCTCTCAATTTTGATCCAATGGAAGAGTTCTTTATATGGATTTGAAGCTTGGAATGTGATCTTTAATTGGCTCAACTTGGGCCTGAAGTTTGAAGCTTTTTTCTTGAAGAAAGCATGCCTTGAAGTGTAGTGCAAAATAGTCCAAACTTGCCATTTTTGGAAACCCTAAGTTTCTAAATTTGGCAACTTTGTACAATTCTTGATTTTTGATTATTCTCTTGACATTTCTTGATCAACTCATGTCCAATGAACATATGTAACTTGAATTTCATGATTTTGACCTTAAAAAGTCAGGAGTTGACTTTTTCCTTTGCACAGTTGACTTTTTCCCCAATTTCTTGATTCTCAAGCAACTGACCAATTGAACCTCTTCTGAAATGAACCAATGAGTAATCTTCCATCCTTAGATATTTGACATCATGTAGAAAACATTGAGATCATGTTTGAACCAAAATTTCATCAAGAGACTACTTGAATCACAAACCCTAAATTTGACTGCTTTTGATAGGAGATGATGACTGCTCAATCTTCTTGATGAATTCCCATCTTCCAATGACTTGTGGGATCAAATGAGATGATATATGATATAAGAGACTATTGAGGCTTGTTGGGAGACCCTTGACTCTAGATCTCTTACCTTGGATGATCAATATTCTGAAAACCACTGATCACACGCCCTATGCTGAATGCAAAGATGAATGCTTTATTTTTCTATGACTTGAATGCAATGTAATGCAATGAAAGCACATGCTAAATGATATGAAAAAAAGAGGGAAAATTTTAGGGTGTTACAGTAGGATTAGGTTTGAGAGTCGTAGGTTTCTCTTGTAAGTCTCCCTTTGTATCAGTTGATACACTGTGGTAGATATAGGTGTCGCACAGATCCATAAGCCTTGAGGTATTGGATTGTGTATTTTTCTTGGATGAAGCTTTTAAGCAAATCCGAGTTAGCTTGTTTGTCAATTATGCTTGACAGATTTTTGTTTTGACAGTGATGATGTAGAAATCACAGTTGGTGATTAAGGGAAGTGAGTGGGGTATCTCATATCAGGGTTGTAAACGTTTGAGTTTAGCCTTGGTAAACATATTCATTGGGTAGATGTTAGGTATGAAGTTGTAAACGGGGGAGTTTAACTTTATAACAGTCTATAGATAATGGAGTCTTCTTCCTGGATTGGTATCCCCCAGATGTAGGTGAGTTGCACCGAACTGGGTTAACAATTACTGTGTTCTTTATCATTCTGCAGAGTTATGTTTTCTGTAAGGGTTTATGATAAACATGTTGGATCAGATGTTGTGACATCTGTGAGTGTGCAGTTCTGATATTCAAGGTATCAGTCTGCTGTTGCGCCTTTGAGTTTAAATGATTATGTAGCACAATGTCTTGACATGTGTTAGGACATCTACTGTCTGCATAGGCCGGAATTTCAATATTTACATGATAACGCAAAATATACACTATAACATAAACTGTACAAAATATACACAAAGGTTGAAGTTTATTGGTATAAAACGAATGAATTATGTCGATGAGTGCTAATTGTTCACACTCAAAATCACAAAAATTTAGAACTCATCAAACTCTCCCTAACTTAGACTTGTTTGTACTCAAACAAGAATCAATCAACCTAAAGAAACAAAAGCAATTATCGAGAAATCATGCTCAACAAGTTTCTTCAAACGGAAATAAATGTATCGTTCAAATATCAAAAGTACAATGCTTACCACTATACTACAAAGACGCAATGAATATGAAATAAACTCTAAGCACAAAACACATGTCAAACATTCTAAAGCAATACATATGTTCAAGAATGAATCACACCTAACGTACAACTTCATCAAGGGATGAAAAAAAAACATGAAGGGTTGAACTCACACCCAACTATCTTGCAAACATCAATTCAAATTATGCATTCATCTACCAAAACGTCCTAATCAAATGAGAGTGATCATTTCTCTAATTCTCAAGAATTCACAAATTTCCTTCATTTTTTTCAATTTTTCCAGTTGTTACACCATTTCACACAACTTATTAGCACACTTTATTTGCTATTTTTTTTCTTTTTCACAACGTTTTCTCTTTTTTTTCTTTCTTTCTTTTTTAAATTTTCTTTTTATTGAAACAACCCCATAACAACCAACATTTTCTCCCCAACTTGAATACAACCATTCAATGCGATGTGAATGCTCCCAAACGTATTAAGGTAGGGGAAAAAATTCAAACCACAATTAATGGTTGACTGTTTAAGAAAAAAGTTCATAATCCATACAAAAATGTGCTAAATACTAACATGGATTCTAACAAAGGCTCAAATGGGGTAAGCAAATTATCACTCACTCACAAGGTAGACTGACTATTTAGTCAAGTGGTTGTTCTAAAAATCAAACAAAATTTGTTGATCCTTTTCATGCTATCATACAAATCAACACAAATACAAGATTAAACATAATTCAAACGAGTTAAACAGGAAAGTTGGTCTCCATGCAATTTAGTAAACAATGGAAAGGTTCCTCACTTTGGTTATGAACTAAAGTGATTCAAAATTGAACAAAAATTGCAAAAGAATAAATGTCATGTAAGTTGTACAAAGTCTAAAGTTCACATTCATGCTATGTTGTAGAAAGCAATAAACACATACCTTGACAATTGTTGAAATACAAATAGAGTTTGGGTTTAGTGTTATCATTCCACAGAGATTGTTCGTGATATTACCGTCGTTCGACAGTCGTAACGTTTCAAACTTTAAAGTAACAAGGGGTTTTAGATTGATTTCGCAACGGTTTCATTCAAAGTTAATTAAAAGCGGTAAAGGATTGTTTTAACGGTTTATAAAAACATGTCAAGGTTAGGGTTCGACAAACCTCTTTGCACGTGTATAATCGATAAAGCTAATGAACTCGGTTAAATGATAAATACAATCACATATCCTCCCAATATGTTTATCTCTAACACATATTGTGAGTTTTGCCATTTTGATCCTTTGTTGATTTCTCACACAAACTATCAAAATGACAACATTAAAGTTCAATATATGGTGAACATCACACACATTGCTATCTCTAGCCAATGTACATTGATGGATGACAAACCTAGGTAAAGAGTTGGAGCATATTTCTCAATCATGAACCAACACAAAGAATAAACATAAAATCAAGGTTTATCATCATACATTCATCATCCAAGAGTTCACTAGATAGGATCAATACATATACATACAAAGTAAAGGTTTACTTACATCTAACCTTGACACAAAAGAGAAATTAGCTACACATATTCATGGTAGCTTGATCAACAAGAATCGGTAGAAGAGAAACGAGCATCAACGACGATTTTATCGACAAAATGATGCTTTTTATCTTCCACAAATGCTATGCTACAGTGTAATGTATTTTGATCTCAGAATGTAAGGATGAATCCCCAAAAAATCTGATCAAACCACTTTATAAGGGGGCTGAGTGTCGCGAAGCGCGCTGAGCGAGCAGGAACGCGCTGAGCGCACGCAACTTAAATGCTAAACCGCCAAACCGCGCTGAGCGCGCTAATTAGCCCACTGAACGTGCAAGCTACTGTAAGCCACTCCATCCTCGCGCTGGGAGCGCGCTGAGAGCGTTCAAAGCATGCTCGAAAAATCCAAATTTCTTCAAACTGTTTTTGTGGGATCCTCGAGGCTCCATTCCACACCCTTCCATGTAAAAATCTGCAATAAAAACACAAAAGATAGATAGATACGATAAATAATGAAATTAACTAGAAAACGGTTATAAACGGAAACAATGGGAAAAGCATGGATTTACGAATAAAGCTCACAACAAGGTGCTAAAAACTAATCTAAATATTAACACTTTTTAGCACCTAACAACTCTCCCCAACTTGTCTCTTTGTTTGTCCTCAAACGAAGATAATTTAGAATAGAAGCAAGCGGAAAACAGGGAACAAATACCAACAAAACCTAATGGTTCAAACCAAATAAACACGCACGCAAGTACCGCTCGTCCTTACGAAGAATGAAAATATGTAAATGAACTAAATTCTAAACATCATTAACAAGCACAATTCATAAGCAACAAATGCTCAAATTAGAATCACCTAATTTTTCGAATGAGCCTAGCTCAATATATCCAAGGGACAAAACACACTCATAGCAAAAGTGTCAGCATCCAGAACAATTCATGCTTTCATCAAACCAATTCAACAGGAAAACCGAGGAAACAAAGATCACTTAAGGGCTTCTAAAGGTTGTAACTAGGCAAGGTTAAACAAGAAAGGGATATTTGTAAAAAGGCCAATGAATCAAAGTGGTTAACAAATATTATCAACAAATGAAGAACATGCCAATAACCCACTTAGACAGACCTCATAACAATTAAAATCAAACCTTTCTTTTCTTTTCTATTCCTTTCTTATGGTGCACTCTTTCATTTTCTTTTCAAACAACTCCCTTTGGAGTGCAAAGCATAGCACATAATAGTGCTTCAAGTTTCTTTCTTTCTTCACAAGAGGCACCAATTCACCACTCCATTTTCTTTTCAACATCCTAGCACAACTCTCCCCAACTTTAAACCATACTATAATTAGTGGGCAATGTTCTTCAAAAGTATGTTCAAACAAAGGGTTAAGTGTAAAAACAAAAGAACTGGAATGAATCACAATGATTTTCATTAAGCATCAACAACCCACTATAAAGCGCATTCTTTTGATCATATGACGGGTAGATACAAGATTCATTCCAATTCAAGGCTCAACATGGCTAGCAAGTGCTCACACCTCTCATAAGGTAAAATTGAAGATTATATGGATTGGTGGTTTTTCTCATAATCAAAAATTGCCTATATCATTTCAATGTTTCCACGGTTTGCACATGAATAAAAGATTAAACATGAATCATACGAGCTAAACAACAATTACTAAATCACTCAATATATGAACAATGGAGGGACTCACATTTGTTGTTGTGTCCTAATTGATTCCAAAATGAACAAAAATGCAAAATGAAGAAGAGCTTTAAAATCATGTGAAGCACAAAGTTCAAAAACATACTAACATTCTACCAAGCACAAAACAGAGTACCTTTGTGTGCACCAACTTAGACTTATATCATCACCATCAATGAAAGGTGAAGTGCACACTTAAAGTTCAAAGAAACACACTTGCTTCAACCATCCATTACCTTTAAAAAAAATAAAGTTGGCAAACAACAAAAATTTCTATCCAAACTAACCATATAAACATAAAACAACATCCACCCGGATGTTAAATTCATTAAATCAACCAAAAAAATTTTAACACCAAATTCAAACTCACATCCCCCCGGATGGAGACTACAAAATTCCAACCATAATAGTTATACCAAGTAAAATAATAAAAACAAAAGAAAATAACATAAAAGGCTAGTCAAACCCCAACGTCAGTCAGAACTAGAGCTATCCACATCATCATCACCGCCATCGTCATCACGGCCGCCTGCCCCCTCCAGAAAACCAGGCCTGCCCTCAGGCCAACGAGCATAAGCAATGAGTTCCTCGCGAGTCCTTAGCCGATGGTCCACATGTGGCTCCCGAATCTGCAGCTGCAATTGCATCATAGAGTCATGCATAAATAATAAAGCTCGCTGATGAGCCTCGTGCATGGCCCAGTTGGCCTCAGCACTTGGATCAAAAGCGTGCCCGCGTCCGCGCCCACGGCCACGAGCAGGAGCAGCAGCAGCTACAGGGACAGCCTGCTCAAAATCAATCGCCCCCATACAATGACGAGTGACATAGTTATCATCAACAATCTGGAGCTTCACATTCGGGTGGGAAGGCAATGCAACTTGCGCCTCATGGCATAAAGCCATAATCAAACCTGGATAAATGAGAGCGCAAGCCACACGGTCTCCAAGTGGTGTACCACTGGTGGCAGTTCTCTTCAATTCATTTGAAATAATCCGCCCAAAGTCCACGGTATGTCCTGCTGCGTACAAATGGAAAATTAGAGCCGCGATCTCCATGGGAATAGATGAGGTGTTGCTTCTCGGTCGAAGGTTGTATAGAACAATCGACATGACAAGCTGAGTGACAGAATCCAACACCCTCCTAGCAAACTTTACCGGCACACCAGCAGCACTTAAAATGTAAGTGCCCCCCTCTCTGCACAAAGACTCCCTAAGTTGGTCGGCATTCCAGTTCCGCCGAGCCAACATCCGTGAAAAATCACATAAATCATCTTCCCCCAGCTGAGGTGGTCCCCCAAGATAGGTATTGATGGATTCCCTCGAGAAATTTATTACCTTCCCCCGAACCCATGTTTGAAAAGTGAACGTCACACCATCAGCCAGCAATGCATTAGCATAGAACTCCCTAACAATATCAATGTTGTACTCAGGGAAGGGAGAACCAAGCTTATCCCATGGCCCACCCTGCACAAAATGACTCATGTTCCTGTGTGGACCATCAGGATCAATCATGATTAACCTGTCCGGCCATATTGATCTTTTTTCAAGCTCCACATATCTTTGTTGTTGCTCGAGGCCCACAAAACGCGTTGAATCAAATTGGCCAGCGGGAGATCTTCGGTTAGGATTCGACGTCGAACTAACACGTTGCTTCTTCCTTCCTGACATCTGAAAAATACAAAAGAAAAACAACGTACAAACAAAATAGTACCACAAGTTAGTGACAAAAGCAAACTAAAATTCCTAAATTATGTAAACAGTAATAAGAACAATGACAATATAGCAAAACAGAGTTGGGAAAAGGGGGAATTTTTCTGCAAATCTCAGAGCGCGCTGAGCGCGCAGGAGCGCGCTGAGCGGGCTCTGCGAAATGCAGAAAAATCCCCTCTGCACAGATGGCTTAAACAGATAGGCACAACCCCTAATTTCACTACACAGCCTGTTACAGAGAACTAAACATCCAAAATCAAAGAAATTTAACCTTTCTACAAACCCTAAGTCTAAAATTTCCTACCCTAATTTCCACAATTCTAACTATTAATAACATGCAAGCATACTCAGTAAACTATTACATAAAAATTCGTCATTACAGAGGCAAAGGAAAGAAGAAGAACATGAACATCCAACAATTACTAACAATGTCCCAAAAATGGGTTTCTAATTGAAAAATGAAAATATTGCTAAAACAAAAACTTACAATGCTTGATGATGATGATGGTGAGTAGAAAATGAAAGGGAGATGATGTAAAGGAGAGAAAATCCAAGGAAATTTGGAAAATTTTGAAGGAGAGAAAATGGAGGAAAAATGAGGGAAATGAGGAAAAGAGGCAAGGTTTTAAAACCCTAGCCCTTTTAACATTTAACCTGGGCCGGGTACATCATGGTGGGCCCAGAAATTCAAATATTTTTTTTTTCAAAAATCGCAACCCGCGCTGTGCGGGCAAATAGGGCGCTGAGCGCGCTAGTCTCTGGAAGTATAGGTTCTTTTTTTCAAGAGCGCGCTGAGCGCACTACCTGCACACTGAGCGCGCAGAGCAAAATCAAAAATTCTCCCAGCAGCAAAAAGACATCATCCACACGTTCAAAACATCACCCAAAACATCATACAACATCAAATTTTCACAAACCATGTCTAAACAGCAAATTCACTAGTAAAAACGATAAAAGCTTACAGTGTTGGGGTGCCTCCCAATGAGCGCTTGTTTAACGTCGGCTAAGCTCGACGGTCCAAGATGCTCAATTAAGAACATCAAGGAGAACAGTACTGGAAGCTCGATCGAAATTCCCTAGAAGGTAAATTTTTAGACGTTGACCGTTAACGGTCCACGAGTCCTTCATTTCTAAGTCTTCAATAACAACCGCTCCAAAATCCTTCACTTCCTTCACACGAAAAGGTCCGGACCATTTGGACTTTAATTTTCCCGGAAAGAGTCTTAACCGAGAGTTAAACAACAATACCAATTGTCCGGCCTTGAAGTCCTTTTTCCGGAGCTTCTTGTCGTGGTACTTTTTCACTTTTTCTTTATACAACCAGCTTGAGTGGTATGCGGCATTACGCATTTCTTCCAACTCAAGAAGTTGCACTTTTCTTTTGGTCCCAGCCAAGTCCTTGTCAAAATTCAGCATTTTTAAGGCCCACAAAGCCTTGTGCTCCAATTCAACCGGTAAATGGCAAGTTTTACCATAAACCAATTGAAACGGAGTTAGACCAATTGGAGCTTTGTAAGCAGTGCGATATGCCCACAAAGCCTCATCCAATTTTTGTGACCAGTCCTTTTTTGAACTTGACACGGTTTTTTCAAGGATTCTCTTTATCTCCCGGTTGGATACCTCAGCCTGACCATTCGACTGCGGGTGGTAAGGGGTCGCCACCTTATGTGATACACCATAGTGTTTTAAGACATTTTCGAGAGGTGTATTACAAAAGTGCGACCCACCATCGCTAATGAGCACCCGAGGAGTGCCAAAACGGGAAAAGATATATTTCTTTAAAAATTTTATCACCGTTTTGCCATCAGCCCTCGGTGAGGCAATCGCCTCAACCCACTTCGAAACGTAGTCAACGGCTACCAACATATACTCATTTCCAAAAGATGGTGGAAATGGACAAACAAAATCGATGCCCCAACAATCAAAAATTTCTACCTCTTGTATGTTTTGGAGAGGCATTTCATCTCGTTGTCCAATTCCACCAGTTCTTTGGCACATGTCACAACTTTTGGCATGGAGATATGCGTCTTTAAAAAGATAAGGCTAATAAAAGCCCGATTGAAGGACTTTAGTGGTCGTTCTCGCACCATTAAAATGGCCTCCATACGGCGAGTTGTGGCAATGCCAAAGAATGCTTTGAGCCTCATCACTCGTGACACACCTTCTCAAAAGGTTGTCACTTCCTAACTTAAATAAATACGGGTTGTCCCATACGTAATAACTAGCATTCGAAAGGAACTTCCTTTTTTGGTTCCAAGTTAGGTCTTCGGGCACCCAACCAGTAGCCTTATGGTTAGCAAAATCTGCAAACCAAGGCCTAACTTGGACTTTAAAAAGTTTTTCATCAGGAAATTCCTCTTGGATTTCCTTTTCATCAATGGTGACCTCAACATTCACAAGGCGAGACAAGTGATCCGCCACCAAATTTTCCGATCCCTTTTTATCTTTTATCTCTAAATCGAACTCTTGTAATAAAAGGATCCATCGGATGAGCCTTTGCTTCGAATCCGGTTTGGTTAGTAAATACTTGATCGCCGAGTGGTCGGTGTAAACAACAACTTTAGACCCGATGAGGTAGGATCTAAATTTCTCAAGCGCATACACAATAGCAAGTAGTTCTTTTTCAGTTGTGGCATAATTAACTTGTGCCTCATTTAAAACCTTACTTGCATAGTGTATGGCATGGAAATTTTTCTCCTTCCTCTGGCCAAGTACCGCTCCAACAGCATAATCGCTCGCATCGCACATAAGTTCAAAATTTTTGGTCCAATTTGGAGCGATTATTATTGGAGCGGTAACTAACTTTTCTTTTAAAAATTCGAAAGCGCGAAGACATTCATCGTCAAAAAGAAATACCTGGTTCTTGCTTAGCAAGTTGCTCAATGGTCTAGCCACCTTTGCAAAGTCTTTGATAAAACGCCGATAAAATCCGGCATGCCCAAGGAAACTCCAGATTCCTTTCACGTTGGTCGGAGGAGGCAACTTCTCGATCACTTCTACTTTAGCTCTATCAACCTCAAGGCCTTTGGACGAAACTTTGTGGCCGAGCACAATTCCCTCCGTTACCATAAAGTGACACTTCTCCCAATTCAACACTAGGTTTGTCTTCACACACCTCTCTAGCACAGTTTCCAAATTTGTCAAGCATAAATCGAACGAACCTCCAAAAACAGAAAAGTCGTCCATGAACACTTCCATTGTCTTTTCTATTAAGTCGGAGAAGATGGCTTGAACGCACCGTTGGAAAGTTGCCGGCGCATTACATAAACCAAAAGGCATCTTACGATACGCAAAGATACCAAAGGGACACGTAAAGGCCGTCTTCTCATGATCCACCGGGTCAACCGCAATTTGGTTATACCCCGAATATCCATCTAAAAAATAATAGAACTGCTGCCCGGATAACCTTTCTAACATTTGGTCCATAAACGGTAATGGAAAATGATATTTTCTTGTCGCGGTGTTGAGCCGTCTATAATCAATACACATCCTCCACCTCGTCACTGTTTTTGTTGGAACCAACTCATTGTTCTCGTTACGAATCACGGTCATTCCTCCCTTTTTTGGCACAACATGGACAGGACTAACCCAAGGGCTATCGGAAATCGGGTAAATCATACCGGCTTCCAATAGCTTAACCACTTCTTTTCTCACCACCTCTTTCATTGTTGGGTTCAAGCGGCGTTGCGGTTGGGCTACCGCCTTGAAATTTTCTTCCATCAAGATATGATGCATGCAATAAGCCGGGCTAATTCCTTTTAAATCGGAAAGGACCCAACCTATCGCATCTTGGTTTTTCTTCAAAACATGAATTAGACGGCCTTCCTCTTTTTTTGACAACACGTTACTAATGATAACCGGCTTGTTACCACCGTCATCAAGATAAGCGTATTTTAAATTGGAAGGTAAGACCTTCAATTCAAGTGGTGAATTCTCAACTTTCAAATCCTTTTTTAATTCTTCCGGTTCTACCTCCCAAGGTTGCAACTCTTTGAGGGAATCAAGCTCTTTTAATCACTCTTCAAGAGCTCTTTCTTCTTCTTCGGAAAATACTTCAAAAGAATCATTAAGAGCCATTTCCAAAGGAGAGATTTCATGTACATGCTTAGAAACCTCCACAGTTGCTTCTTCAATTGCATCGATCCGAAAGCTATCATGTTTATCTTTGGAATGTTTCATAGCTTCGAAAAGATCAAAACAAACCTCTTCATTTTGGACCCTCACCTTCATCAAACCGTCATCCACATCAATCATCATACGGGCGGTTTTCATGAAAGGTCGGCCAAGAATTAACGGTGCATCTTCATCTTCCTCCATATCGATAACAACAAAATCAACCGGGAAGAAAAATTTGTCAACTTTTACCAAGACATCTTGAGCTAACCCATGAGGGTGAGTTGTGGACTTGTCGGCCAGTTGCAAAGTCATACGAATGGCTTTCATCTCAATGTTCCCAAGCTTCTTTATAATGGACAAAGGGATAAGATTAATGCTTGAGCCCAAATCAATTAAGCCCTTTCCAACATAGATGTCACCAATGGTAACCGGCAAAGTCACACGCCCCGGATCAACTTCTTTTTTAGGAAGAGTTCTTTGGATGATTGCACTACAACTCGCGTCAAGAACAATAGTTTCCAGTTCCGAATACCTCCACTTCTTCGTGAGAATGTCTTTCATGAACTTTGCATACTTTGGCATTTGTTCCAAAGCTTCGGCAAACGGAATGTTAACTTGTAATTGCTTAAAGATGTCCATGAACCGCGTATAGTGCCTCTCATTGTCCTTCTTTGAAGGAGCATGAGGATATGGTAAGTTTTGGATCGGAATAGCGCTCACTAATTCCTTTCCCTTCTTTACTCTCCTAAGTCTCTCTTTTTTCTTCAACTCCTCACCACTATTATTTTCAACTTCAACCATGTCATTACTTTTATTTTCAACTACACCTTCACTTTCACTTTTATTTTCAACTACTTCCTCATCACTACAATCCTCCACAAGACCATCAAGTTTTCCTTCCTCCAACTCCTTCCTACTTCTAGTAACAATCGCCTTGCAATGCTCCTTAGGATTCACTTGAGTATTCGCGGAAAAGGAAGGACCCGATTGTTGTTCGACAATTTGCTTGGCAAGTTGCCCCACTTGGTTTTCAAGATTCTTAATCGCCGCATCACTACTCTTTTGGTTGGCCATTGACATTTGCATGAATTGAGTCAAAGTGTCTTCCAATTTAGAGCTAGCAACCGGAGGTGGTGGAGGTTGATACGGATTTTGCCGGTTTGAAGGACCGGCACCATAACCTTGATTATTTTGATAATTTGCTCGCGGTTGAAATCCTTGATTTCCTTGATAATTTTGTTGAGAATTGTGTTGTTGTTGGTAAGGTTGTTGTTGTCTACCTTGATAATCCCTTTGATTTGCCATATAGTTCACTTCTTCAAAACCCGGAGGAGGACAAAATCCGGTGTCATGCTCCCCCTTACAAAGTTCGCAACAAGCTACTTGCTTACTTCTGCTCGGCTCCTTCATTTCTTTGATTTGTTGAGTCAAAAGCTCCACTTGTTGAGAGATAAGCTTGTTTTGCGCGAGGATCGCATCGTTAGTCCCCAATTCAAGGACACCGGGCTTCTTTTGAGAGTTGCCACGGCTTTGACTTTGAAGATCGTTTAGAGCCATTCTATTGATAATATCAGTTGCTTCCTCGACATTCTTTGCCATCAAAATTCCTCCCGCAGTGGCATCCAACAAAGTCTTACAATTCGGTTGGAGACTGTCGCTCCCGGGATTTTCATCCTAGTACAAACGCGAAAGTGGCACCGAAACAGAGTCGCCAGCAATGTGTATTTATCCCAAGAGAGGGAAAGGAAACACCGCATAAACCTGAAGGAAAGGATAGAGCATGGTCTTACGACCAAAAGAAATGGGTTCGGGAGTCGGTTACGCGAGAGGAAGGTATTAGCACCCCCTCGCGTCCATCGTACCCGATGGGATCCACGCTTGCTTGCTTCAATCAAAGGGTGATAGAAAAAAGGATACTGGAAAAGGAACTGAAAGAAAGAAGGGAGAAAGAGAAACAAATGTAGGGAAAATAAAAGAAGTGCTCGCATGGGCCCTACCCCACTGCCTACGTATCTCATCGGGAGCATGAGAATCAGAGCGACGTAGTTCCCCTTACCTAAGGGAAAGATTGTTTGTGTTTTTTAAAGAACGGCTTACGTCCTAGCTCAGGTGTTGCAGGCTCGCCGGTCCGAGTGCGTTACCATCTTGCAAGAGAACGAGTAGAAGCGCGTTCGTGCGTTGAGAATGAATGAGATGAGAAAAGAATTCCCGAAGGAAAGACGTTATTGTTTGTTTTTGTCTTTTAAGAGTTTTTCATTTGTTTGCATATGATAGTGTATCTGAATCTTAGTCATTGGAATGTGTACCTTCTCACATTCCAAGATGGAATGGGTAAGAAAGCACACTAAGAGTGAAGAAGACCCTCACACTTAGTTCCAATTATCAAGGTTCAAACACACTAGCATACTTGTGTTTATTAAGTGTTTTGTTGATTATGAAGTGAAGAAGTGTTTTTTATTATTTGCACCTTCAACAAGTATTGCATTTAAGTCCCTCATACAAGATCAAATATGTAACACATTGACCTAAGATGGGCCATATGCTACACATCTTAAGATTATAAGAGAAGACCCCTTATAATCTTTTCTTTATATGAAAGGCCTAAATGCAATAAATGCCTACCTTTATTAGATATTTTGAATTTTCTTTGAGATGAGAAAAGAGACTCAAGGGAGGATAAAGGTAAAAATCTATATGGACTAAGACTCAATCCTAATTGATTAGTTAAGGGAGTGATCCTAAGGTTTGTGAGGTTGCAAAACCTAAAGTCTAAAGGAAAAAGGGATAGCACTGCCTAATGCATATCCTACCTCACTTTAATCAAAGATTAAAGTTGAGCTAGGATCCCGAGGGGATGTGAGAAAATTCTACCCATAGCATTATATCATGCTATTCATAAAAAGAAATTAGAACTTAATCAACAACGAGCAATTGAAATTATGATCCACAATTAGTCAACAAAACCCAAGTTAGAATTAAAATGCAAAGTAGAAATCAAGATTAAATTCTAACAAGAAAAGTTAATCTAAAATTAGAACTAATTCTAAAATTAGTTCTAAAATTAATTCTGATTCTAAACTAAACTAACTTTAAAATCAGTTAGTCCTACAATTAAATCTAGTATTAAAACTAATATTAATCCTAAAACTAATTCCAATTAATTTCTATCTAAAAATATAATTCTAACTAGTCAAACTCTAAAGTTAAATCTAACTAAAAGTGAATTAACCAAAATTAGGATTAAGAGTTAAAATCAAAACCAAAATTAAATCCTAATTCTCTAAAATGATTAACCTAAGTTTATTAACTAAACAAACAAATAGAAATGAAAATCTAAGATTAAACTAAAAACAAGGGTGCAGTTAGGTTCCAGGTGGTGTGAATAGAGTTCAGACGTGTGGGCTGATGGTTTTTTAAGCCCAAAATCTATTGTGACACACAGGGGGTGCATTAGCGATTGGGGCGGTGGAAAAGAAAAACAACACGGGCCTAGGCCCGGTCCTCATTCAGCCAAAGGGAGGAGGTGTGTGCATTGTGCTGAGTGTGTAGAAAGAAAAACAAATGGGCCTAAGGAAAACACATCGTGAACCCGGCCCAGCCAAGAAAGATCTAAAAACCCTAGTTCTTCAACAATCTAACTTCAGTCTCTTCTTTCTTGCTTCATTCACACCCGCCGTCGTCTTCTCCATCATCTTCACAAACCCACCGGAGCTCTCATCTCTCACCATCATCCGCACAACTAATCTTCTTCCCCTTTTTTATCAGACTCTACCATGGCCTCATCTCTTTTCCTTCTCCTTCATCGGTGTTTAACAGAAACCTCTCCGCCGCGTCGTGCCGGCGATGGCAGAGGACACAAAGCACTCGCCACCACCTCACTCAAACAAAATGCCTCCTCCCACACTCACCCTCTCACGGCGGAACAACAAACACCAATCGCACTTCGCGCATCACAGTGGTAACCACCTCTCCGAACACACGCTTCAAAACGTCATGGTGACCTCCAAGCAAAAAACTCAGGACTCACTGATGCGATTTTACACGCGGCTCGTAACTTGACGACAATGCAATACTTCGCTTCGAGGTTCAGATTTGAGTTCGAAATCCAGATTTGACATCAGTTCGCGCAGAAACAAGAGATTCAGAAGAAATAGGCGAATAAACTCAAAACTCTTTCCGTCTCAACGAAACTCCTCCTCATCATGACTCGCTCACACTATCGCGGTGGAAACTTAACGCAAGGGACACAACACAAGCCTATACTGACCAGCAACAATCGAATGGCGGATTCTAAGCAACAAACAAATTATCACGCCTCAAAGTTTGGAACGAAGTTGACGTACCTATCGGAGTGCGTCCGATGCGCCTTCAAATCGGAGAAATAGAAAACCAGAGGTAACGTTGATTTCGCGTTGCTCATAATTCTTTTCCGAATCTTCGGTTTATACTCGTATCTTCTTCTTTGATCTGGTGTTGTTTTCGATTACGAACTCGCTGAATTTACGATTCAATCTTTTCTTCTTCGCAATTCTGAAATGCGACTCAATCCTTTGGATTTCGAATCTGAGATGATGATGATGCAATATTGCAGGTTGTTGTGAAAGATTGACGACCGTGTTCAACCTCCGGCAATTCTATTTTCCGTTGATTCTGTTGAAGCGGTGGTATGATTTCAGGTTTTACGATTGGAGATGGAAGAAACAACAAAGAATTCACGTGATGAACATTGATTAGAAATACTGAAGGTGGTGAAATTGCAGAGATTGAAGGTAATGAAAATGAATCGTGAAGGAGAAGCCAAGAGATGGTAGAAGATGGAAGAAATGGATGAAGTTGTAGAATGAAGAAGCTTCCCCAAGAACAAAGATGGTTGAGACTTTATAGAGGAGATTGGAAGGATCTAGAGAGAAATTCTGTTAGAGATTCAGTTAGGTTCTGTTATGAGGTGAGGTTGGTTAGCAACTCTGTTAGAATTGGCTGTGGTAGTTATTGACAGTTGGTTTTTTTCTCTGATTTTTGTTGAAATTAGTTGGAAAAAACTGTTATGAAGTTGGTTAGGATTTGGTTCGTGGAAATGTTAGGAGTTAGGGATGGTGTTAGAGAGTTTGAAAAAATGAGTTTTGCTATTGTTATTACTTTGCCTGTTAATTCCTGTGCTTTCATTTTCATGGTTTGCTGTGTATGAAACTCTTCCCTGATATGCACATGCGTTTTCGGTCGTGTACAAAGTCCTTCATTTTTTGTAACAGTTGGAAGTGAATTCTTTTCTGCTGCTATGCTTTATTCATGCTGTAACTTTATTTCCAAGTGAGAAAATGTGAGGATTAATAATATTGAACCACATGCTTCGCCTAAGTTCGTGACCCTCAAACCGTACACAGTGTAATGGATAGATATGGAAAGCAGGGCTGTAACATTACTGCTTTGAATCTGGTTGCATTATCTGAACAATTGGAGCCGTGAGCTTCGTATCTGTAGTATCAAAATCCCCATCTCTTTCACGGTATTCTTGACAAATGGCTCACATATGGCAAATTATGCTTTGATCTTAAGGTCCTGCGGTAGCCACAAGCGTGCTTGACAATGGTACCTTCCTTATAATGGTCCTTAAAAGAAGTCTCACCTCTTTCTTTTACATGTGGACTACAAACTAGTTTCATATCTCAAGCAATTGCCTTCTTCAGCCTCTCTTCACTTAAAGTCCCGGGTAATGGAATTGGTTAATAAAAAAAACGATTTGAAACACGAGTTTTGGATTTAAAGTGAACAATGGATAGGAAATGGTTACGAACTTTTGTGATTTGAAATGGTCATGATTTGTTTGGAAAAGGATTTGAAAATGGATACGAACAGTAAGCGTGGGTATTTGAAATTGAAGTGGCTTTATGAAAGTGGATAAAAATGATTTAAGATGTGGATTTAATCGAATTTGAAAAGAGTAAAAAAAAAGGATTTGAATATGGGTTGACATGAACTTAAAATGGGTATGGTCATGAAAGCGGGTGGATATCCAAAATGGATATTTATAAAATGAATTGAAATGGATGTAAATTCTAAACAAAATGGACATGGACACTAATTTGTCTAGAAGATGAATTTATGGGTAGAAATGATGGATAATGAAGTGTGAATTCCAAGAGATTCACATGACCAGTTTTAACATGTTTAATTCCCCCCCAAATTCCAAATCCAAAGCAAACTCGCATTCTCAACCAATCTCCAACTTCAATCAATAAACTTTGCTAACCATGAATACCAAGACGCATTTGTCAGGCAACCTTAACCACCAAGTGACACAGAAGATAAGAAACCATGATCCCACGCCTCAGGAACACATGCAAATGAATGAATATGAGTTATAACCTAATGGAAATGCAGATGATTGCAAGACACAAGCCAGAAAAAGGTAGGGCAAATTTTGGGGTGCTACAGCTGCCCCTATTCAATCAACTTGGACCTGAAAGGATGATAGCAATTGCTTTCAGACATTCAAAGTACAAGGTGATTGAATACAAAAAGAACCGCAAAATTTGCAATCTGTGGAGAAGAATAAAAGGGATATAAACCCAACCAAATGAACTCTGCTTGAATAAAACTTTGGTGATAAAGAATAACACTAGAGAGATGTCTTTTGTACGACGCCAGATGACTACTGGCTTGCCACACTGCGGGTGGTCTTTAACAATGTCTTTTGTACGACGCCAGGCGACTACTGGCTTGCCATACTGTTGATGGACTTTAGCTGCTCTGCCATTCTAAACAATGGACTTTTACCAGTTCGTGCTGGATTTTTGCCAATCTGTCGTTGGACTTCAATGATTACCAAACAGGCTTTGGAATCTCAAAATTGCCATCCTCAGATGGACTTTTGCAGCTTTGCCAAATTAAACTTGGACTTTGATGCTTACCAAACCGGCTTTGGAAGCTTTGCCAAATGATCATCCCACCTGCTGGAACAATCACCTGCAATATTATCCCACATGCTGGAATAATGTGAACAAACTGTATATGACGATCATCCCACTGGCTAGAACAACCATCTGCCATACTATCCCACCGGCTGGAATAATATGAACAAACTGTATATAATGATTATCCCACTGGCTGGAACAACCATCTGCCATACTATCCCACCGGCTGGAATAATATGAACAAAATGTATATAATGATTATCCCACTGGTTGGAACAACCATCTACCATACTATCTCACCGGCTGGAATAATATGAACAAACTGTCTATATTGCCAAAATGAATTGGACTTTGAGTTGTAAATGAGCAAGGCTGAGAATTACACCACCGGCTGGGTAATATCATATGCTGACACTTTGTTGAAGAAGAGATTCCCTTTATCTATTTAGACCCTACTGGGGAAATTACTGTCAACATGTCGAACTCTGTGGTGAGAACTGCTCTAAAGCGTCTCATGCTGGGGAATGCCTTTTGAGAGGATTTTACAGAAGACCAAATGTCCTCCAACTCTACTGGGGATTATAGATCTGGAACATTCTCTGCCGGGGAAATTCAGATGCCCCATGCCTGGGAAGGTCAACTACTTGCCTTTTGCCCCAAATTACACAGTAGACCTGGAAAAAAAATCGTCCCAAAAGGATTTTACAGAAGACTTGGCATCTTCAAACTCTTGGATATTCACTGAGTCTTGACCATTAACTACAAGGTAGCTCTGCGAGGCAACTCTACTGGGGAAAAGAGAAATCCAAGCAGACAACTCTGTAGGGGAGACAATCTAACATCGTCAAGGGGTTGACGGAAAGAAAAGATATGCACCGACCCACATCGTCAAAGAATTAATGGAAAGAAGACTGAGCCCAAAGAAACACATTGTCATAGGGATGACAGAAAGATGACCCAACTGAGGGAACACATTGTCATAGGGATGACAGAAAGAAATCTGAACGAAGATAAAACACTGTCATAGGGATGACAGAAAGAAAAACTCGACCAAAGGAACACATCGTCATAGGGATGACGGAAAGAGAACTTGACCGAAAGAGACACATCGTCATAGGGATGACGGAAAGAAAATTCCACCGTAGGAACACATCGTCATAGGGATGACGGAAAGAAGACTCGATCGAATGCAACACATTGTCATAGGGATGACAGAAAGGAAACCGAAAACATCCGAAGGTACGAAACCTGAGCTCGGAACACATCGTCAAAGGGTTGACGAGAAGAAACTGAAAACATCCGAAGGTACGAAACCTGAGCTCGGAACACATCGTCAAAGGGTTGACGGGAAGAAACTGGAAACATCCGAAGGTACGAAACCTGAGCTCGGAACACATCGTCAAAGGGTTGATGGGAAGCAGACACGACCGAAGGACCACATTGTCATAGGGATGACAGAAAGAAAATGAAACCCATGGAGACACATTGTCATGTGGAAGACAGAAAGGATACCTGACTTAGGGATCACATTGTCATAGGGATGACAGAAAGAAAACCATACGCAGAAACACACCATCAAAAGGGTTTGATGGAAAGGAAACCTGACCGAAATGTCGTCATCAAGGGGTTGATGGACAATGATTGGTCAAGGGTAAAATCGACGTATGATCTACGACCCAAAAGAAAGGTAACCGGCTGGGTTGATTGTAATGTCTGCTGGGGATATGTCACCGTCTTGATTGTGAGTTGATTCGGGCTTTCGCGCAAGGTACCAAATCTGGCTTATGCTTCGCATGCATATGTTTGAATTTTCTTTCTATGGCGTAATGCTCCATACGAAATGGAAATGCTACGCGATTTGAGGATGCAATGATCACTATATGCCAAATGCTGACGCATGCTTGGGCTACCGGGAAAAAGAAGAATGTGCCAAGTACAACTGGACTTTGCTGGCAAGGATAAGTGAAACCTGATAGTGATTTTTTTTTTCAAAGGCGAAATCTTTCTGGGTACCAATGGGGATTGGATTTTGTATGAAGTGCCAATAGGGATTGGACTTTTGGTTTGAAGGAAACGCCAAAAGGGATAGAATTTCAGGTTTTTGAAATATACCAGCAAAGTGGGTTGTGGATGGACGCCGAGCAAGGTTGGGCTACGGATTTCTGTTTGGTTTTACAAGGTTTCATACAATGTTATGCTAATGATATGCGATGATGATTATGCTACAATGTTTATGATATGCAACAGGAGCACTCCAGCAAAATAAATGCTGAAGAGACGAGGCTAACTCCACTGGGGGTAACAAACTGAACCGCTTTCAAGGTCATAACTGCTCGAGATCCCGACGAAACCTCCATTATGCAGGAAAGTATGAACAACAAACGTCTGTTGGAGAAACATCCCCGGAATCTGTTGGAGAAAAAGTGCCAATGACAATCAACCTTTAACTTGCTGGGGAGAGCTAACCACCACTCCAAAATATGCTTGGGGACAATGATTGATGATATCAGCTCTGCTAGGGGACAAGATCAGACTTGGTCCTCTGTTGGGGATCTACCTTCTATCTTTACTCCGTTGGGGAGATGGGAACAACTTTACCGCAGGCTGGGGAAGCACAGACCCAACACGTTTACCCTGTACGAGGATATGAACTCTTGCTAAAAAGCAATAAACTTCGTCACACTGGCTAGGGGAGAGCGAACTCCTGAACTCTTGCTGAGGAGAATAATTCACAATCCTCACAATGCTCGGTTGAATGTGACAAAACTTCAGCTATCTCTGCTGGGGAGAGAGACTCTACTGGGGACGTCACGTGTCAGCTATCAACATGAACCCTGCAGATGTGATATGACCAAAAGAGGTGCCCCGATGCAACATAACCTGTAAATGAACATGTCTTTAAGATCCGGCATATCTTGCCCCATGACTTTGATTAACCGTCCTCCGGAGAGAATAACTTCTTGCACTCTTAGGGTGACCTGCCCCAGCCTTGAAATGAGTTGTGCCCCTGACTGTCTGATCTGTGAAAGAGCACCTTTGACTAACTAAATTCGAGAGATTTGTTGAATCTCGACTTGATTGCCCCAGATTCTCAACATAGTTGCCCCAGATTAGCTAAATCTTGGCATGGATCGCTCGTTTAGTATGACTTGCCCCGGCTCAACGGAGTACTCGGGCACTTTGCACCTTAGACTAATCAACCTTTCCATTGTAGAAACTTTCCTAATGTCAAGTACTGACTCGCAAATAAAACAATTCGTTTTGAAAAGATAATTTTGATGCAATGCGTATGACAGTTTTGCAATCCAAGTGTGTTCACTGGAAAAATGTTATGACATGTGGTGAACGAATCACTGATTAGAATGTCACATCGATACCAACATGAATGGTAAGAAAATCCTTTTGGGAGTCAGAACTGACGCGATTTTAACCAAAGTATGCTTTTGGAACAACCCTGCTTCAATTAGGTCTTTCGCCTGTTGTAACGTGGCCTGGTTCGTGGTTTAAGAAAGAAATGATATGAGGCTCAAAGTTTTGTTTTAACCCACCCATTCTCCTTGATGTTCTCCAGTCCTACGTTCAGCTAACTCGACACAAACGCTCACCTTTCAAAAGGTTGTGAATGGTATAAGGATGGTTAAGGAACCCACACGGTTTACAGAGTGACATTCACCCCTTTTGCCTTTGGTGTCAGTAGTCACACGATTTGTTCTTTGCTTGAGTATTTTTCTTTTGTAATCCTTTTCGCTTTTCACTCTTCATTCTTTTGTTTTTTTTTTTTGCTCTTTTTTTTTTTTTTTTTTTTTTTTTTATCCCTGATTTTGCCTGGACTGATTCTTTTGTGAATCTT
Source organism: Lathyrus tuberosus (assembly GCA_022829125.1). Lineage (NCBI taxonomy): Eukaryota > Viridiplantae > Streptophyta > Magnoliopsida > Fabales > Fabaceae > Lathyrus > Lathyrus tuberosus. The sequence goes on along the minus strand of JALAZF010000049.1, from coordinate 9,697,069 downwards.
TTCGACTTTGAAGTCCAGCGGGATGCCCTAACTTTTGCCTAAGTCACTTGACTTAGCGGGCTTTCTTTTTTCCTTTTGATTTTTTTTTTTTTGAACTAATCGTGTGACACAGGTTATCTGACCTGTTTGCAAAGGTTGTGACTGCCTCACTCTCTGGTTGGCGAGGGATAACCGCTGTGACTTGATCCTCGAATGGTACACTCCTTTTAAAATTTGAACGCACGGTCAAATTAGCTGACACCTACCCTGCCCCAGGTTAGGATTGAGGGTTTTTCATTTTCAGAAAGAAACTCCTACTTCTAGGCTCAAAGGGGTTTGCAAGGGATTATCTTCCTTATATCTCCGGTGTTTGGGAAGTTGAAATAATGCCTGTACATCATCAGCAGGATTTTGTTCAAAAGCATACAATTGGAAGTTCCGCGTCTTTGAATATCATCATCCTCCCTCGGATCCTGCTTAAACAAACATATGATATCGATAAAAAGTATGAGTGAACACGACTGGGTTTAATCAAAACATGCATATTCATTTCATTATCATTATCAATTAACACAACAAGTTTTACAAATGAGTTTGCACTTTTTAACAGAAAAGAAACTACAAATGCAAAGAAATGACATGATCTAAATGGTCCGGCTTCGGGGAACTGGGTTTTCCAAGCTTTATTTGCTAATGAGCCAGCCATTTTCAGTATTGCCCATTGAAGTCATTCTGATACTCATCTGCATAACTGCTCTCAGTGACTTCTTCCATAACCTGGACTGATGAACCTACCTGACTGGATGAAGGAGAAATGTTGATCTGAATACCCTGAGGCGTGAATGAGAACATGTTGGAGTCAAGCAGTGTCTGAATCTTGCTCCTGAGCACCTTACAGTCTTCAGTTGAATGCCCCTGTGCCCCAGCATGGTAGTCACAACGGGCGTCGACATCAAAACCTGGTGGATACGGAAAAGGTACTGGCTTCAACTCCTTCGGCACTATCAATCCACCTTCGATCAAATCTGGTAACATCTGACTATACGACATTGGGAAATGAGTGAACTGCCTCTCTGGCTTTCTTGGCCTTTGTCGGGCGTGCTGACGCGGCTGGCGGCGATATGACCGTTGATTCCGAGAAGGTCTCTGATTTGCAGAAGAATATTGTCCCTGATATGAAGACCCATAAGATTGCTGACTCTGAATAGTTGATATGTCTGGACACTGAGAACGAGGTGGTGAAGATTCCTGCACGGAGCTATTTTCTTCCTCGAATTCTTCCTGAGAACTGACAACTGATTCATTTTCATTAACTTGGAAGTTCGAGATACCTTGGAGCTTTCCACACTTGATCAGTCTCTCGATGCGTTCTCCCACCATTACCATGTCAGAAAATTTTGCTGCCCCATTGACAATCATCTTTTCCAAGTACGGCCCTTGCAAGGTATCCATGAACAAATCAACCAATTCTCTATCCGAAAGTGGCGGTTGAACACGAGCGGCTAACTCTTTCCATCTCTGAGCATACTCTCGGAATGATTCGTTATCTGCTTGAGACAAGTCTTGCAAATGCATTCGACTGGGAGCCATGTCAAGATTATAATCGTATTGCTTCACAAAGGCGTTGGCTAGATCTGACCATGATCGGATGCTACCACTCTGCAACTGCATATACCAATACAAAGATGCCCCACTCAGACTGTCTTGGAAACAGTGGATCATGAGCTTGTCATTGTCGACATGTGAGGTCATTCTTCTGCAGAACATCACCAAATGTAGTTTTGGGCAGCTATCCCCTTTGTATTGCTCAAACTTCGGCATTTTAAACTTTGGAGGCATCACAAGGCCAGGTACCAGACACATGCTCGAAGCATTCAAATCAAGAGTATCACGTCTCTCCAGGGCTTTAATTTTCTCGTCCAACACACGGTATCTTTTGTCATAAACATATCGTGGATCCTTAGGGTTCATCTTCGGAACTACCCCTCGGACATCTGGCATAGAGAATGCAAAACTCTGATAATCAGCGGCATCAAGAGAAGACGAATGTCCATCTCGGACAAAAAGAGGTTCTTGCTCAACTTGATTCTCGACAGGGATCCGCACCGGCTGAGTTTGGGCAACATTGCTCGCCGGAGGTGGAATGAAATTCTCATTTCTTTGAACATTGGCCTCTCCCTTAGTCATGGCTGCCATAGCTTCCACAAGTTGGTTCAACTGATGCTTCATTAATTCAACATCGGCCCTAGTCACAAACTGATTCTGCTCCCCAGAGTTCATGATTCTTCCAGAAGCTGGTTCAAGTCCAATACAAAAGTCGGGAAATCAAACTGCAGTTCAGATAAAGGATGGATGAGCTCACTGGTCTGGCCTGGAGAAAGGATATGCAAAATGATGCAAGATGCAAATGCAATGCAATAGTATGAATGCAATAAGACATGGGATCAAAGCTTCCACATAGTCCGAATAATCACTGTGCTGTGCTGATGACTGAATAGGTTCATGAGTCTGTTCTGAAGAGAATACCGGAATACCAGAATACCGGATGATCAGAATACTAGAATGCCAGAATATCGGCATAATCAGAATACCAAAATGCCAGAATATCGGCATAATCAGGGTGCCGGAATAATCGAAATACCAGGATGGTCAGAGTAATCATGATGCCATAATACCAGGCTGATAAGTCCACACTGATAAGAGAACCAAAATACCAGGTAGGATGAAAGTCAAGGTTACCTGCAAACCTGTAAACAAACCCGCCCCTCTCACATGTGGGTACTAGGATGTTCAGTATCCCGGGCTCTCAGGTCGAGAAATGATGATACTTTCACCATTTCTGGTTTGGCATCATCATCAATCGAGGAGGCCTCAACTGATTCTCCAAAACGAAAGGTCCTCAGCTTCTGGCACTGAGGTCGAGAAGCAATAGTACATTCATCCCTCGGGGTACAGTACTATCGCCAATCGAGGAGTGCCTCCACTGATTCTCTTTCAAAAGGGATAACCGATAGCAAGTTCCCAGCATTGGGTCCTCGGATCGAGAATGTGCAATGGGTTTGCCATAGAAAGTGGTCTGCCACTGTCACAACTCGGGAGGAGTGCCGCAACTGAGTCCTCGGGAATGGTCTCCAGAGTCGACAGTTCCTCAAGAGAATAACTACTGGCCTGCATAACATGCAGTAGCAGAAAGCTCCTGATAGAACCTCGTCTGGTTGTGGGTCTCATGAACAACAATACGTGGTCACCACCACGCAAGCGTCATGACTATCCACTCTAATACCTATGTGTGTACTCAAGCCTTGGTAGTGGGCTTATCTCTCAGAACATCCCGCCCGCCAAACAGAAAACAACACAGTCCAGTATAGCATAATATATCATATGAAATAAAAATGCTAAAATGCGGTACATACAGTAATGTACAGTAAAGCAGTAAATAACCATACAATAAAACAGTAAATACAGCACAACAGTAAACACCCAATGAAAGAAAAACAGACAAGCGCTAGGATTGACTCGCTTAGGGATGGACCAGCAGGAGGTCAATCTTTCCCCAGCAGAGTCGCCAGCTGTCGCTCCCGGGATTTTCATCCTAGTACAAACGCGAAAGTGGCACCGAAACAGAGTCGCCAGCAATGTGTATTTATCCCAAGAGAGGGAAAGGAAACACCGCATAAACCTGAAGGAAAGGATAGAGCATGGTCTTACGACCAAAAGAAATGGGTTCGGGAGTCGGTTACGCGAGAGGAAGGTATTAGCACCCCCTCGCGTCCATCGTACCCGATGGGATCCACGCTTGCTTGCTTCAATCAAAGGGTGATAGAAAAAAGGATACTGGAAAAGGAACTGAAAGAAAGAAGGGAGAAAGAGAAACAAATGTAGGGAAAATAAAAGAAGTGCTCGCATGGGCCCTACCCCACTGCCTACGTATCTCATCGGGAGCATGAGAATCAGAGCGACGTAGTTCCCCTTACCTAAGGGAAAGATTGTTTGTGTTTTTTAAAGAACGGCTTACGTCCTAGCTCAGGTGTTGCAGGCTCGCCGGTCCGAGTGCGTTACCATCTTGCAAGAGAACGAGTAGAAGCGCGTTCGTGCGTTGAGAATGAATGAGATGAGAAAAGAATTCCCGAAGGAAAGACGTTATTGTTTGTTTTTGTCTTTTAAGAGTTTTTCATTTGTTTGCATATGATAGTGTATCTGAACCTTAGTCATTGGAATGTGTACCTTCTCACATTCCAAGATGGAATGGGTAAGAAAGCACACTAAGAGTGAAGAAGACCCTCACACTTAGTTCCAATTATCAAGGTTCAAACACACTAGCATACTTGTGTTTATTAAGTGTTTTGTTGATTATGAAGTGAAGAAGTGTTTTTTATTATTTGCACCTTCAACAAGTATTGCATTTAAGTCCCTCATACAAGATCAAATATGTAACACATTGACCTAAGATGGGCCATATGCTACACATCTTAAGATTATAAGAGAAGACCCCTTATAATCTTTTCTTTATATGAAAGGCCTAAATGCAATAAATGCCTACCTTTATTAGATATTTTGAATTTTCTTTGAGATGAGAAAAGAGACTCAAGGGAGGATAAAGGTAAAAATCTATATGGACTAAGACTCAATCCTAATTGATTAGTTAAGGGAGTGATCCTAAGGTTTGTGAGGTTGCAAAACCTAAAGTCTAAAGGAAAAAGGGATAGCACTGCCTAATGCATATCCTACCTCACTTTAATCAAAGATTAAAGTTGAGCTAGGATCCCGAGGGGATGTGAGAAAATTCTACCCATAGCATTATATCATGCTATTCATAAAAAGAAATTAGAACTTAATCAACAACGAGCAATTGAAATTATGATCCACAATTAGTCAACAAAACCCAAGTTAGAATTAAAATGCAAAGTAGAAATCAAGATTAAATTCTAACAAGAAAAGTTAATCTAAAATTAGAACTAATTCTAAAATTAGTTCTAAAATTAATTCTGATTCTAAACTAAACTAACTTTAAAATCAGTTAGTCCTACAATTAAATCTAGTATTAAAACTAATATTAATCCTAAAACTAATTCCAATTAATTTCTATCTAAAAATATAATTCTAACTAGTCAAACTCTAAAGTTAAATCTAACTAAAAGTGAATTAACCAAAATTAGGATTAAGAGTTAAAATCAAAACCAAAATTAAATCCTAATTCTCTAAAATGATTAACCTAAGTTTATTAACTAAACAAACAAATAGAAATGAAAATCTAAGATTAAACTAAAAACAAGGGTGCAGTTAGGTTCCAGGTGGTGTGAATAGAGTTCAGACGTGTGGGCTGATGGTTTTTTAAGCCCAAAATCTATTGTGACACACAGGGGGTGCATTAGCGATTGGGGCGGTGGAAAAGAAAAACAACACGGGCCTAGGCCCGGTCCTCATTCAGCCAAAGGGAGGAGGTGTGTGCATTGTGCTGAGTGTGTAGAAAGAAAAACAAATGGGCCTAAGGAAAACGCATCGTGAACCCGGCCCAGCCAAGAAAGATCTAAAAACCCTAGTTCTTCAACAATCTAACTTCAGTCTCTTCTTTCTTGCTTCATTCACACCCGCCGTCGTCTTCTCCATCATCTTCACAAACCCACCGGAGCTCTCATCTCTCACCATCATCCGCACAACTAATCTTCTTCCCCTTTTTTATCAGACTCTACCATGGCCTCATCTCTTTTCCTTCTCCTTCATCGGTGTTTAACAGAAACCTCTCCGCCGCGTCGTGCCGGCGATGGCAGAGGACACAAAGCACTCGCCACCACCTCACTCAAACAAAATGCCTCCTCCCACACTCACCCTCTCACGGCGGAACAACAAACACCAATCGCACTTCACGCATCACAGTGGTAACCACCTCTCCGAACACACGCTTCAAAACGTCATGGTGACCTCTAAGCAAAAAACTCAGGACTCACTGATGCGATTTTACACGCGGCTCGTAACTTGACGACAATGCAATACTTCGCTTCGAGGTTCAGATTTGAGTTCGAAATCCAGATTTGACATCAGTTCGCGCAGAAACAAGAGATTCAGAAGAAATAGGCGAATAAACTCAAAACTCTTTCCGTCTCAACGAAACTCCTCCTCATCAAGACTCGCTCACACTATCGCGGTGGAAACTTAACGCAAGGGACACAACACAAGCCTATACTGACCAGCAACAATCGAATGGCGGATTCTAAGCAACAAACAAATTATCACGCCTCAAAGTTTGGAACGAAGTTGACGTACCTATCGGAGTGCGTCCGATGCGCCTTCAAATCGGAGAAATAGAAAACCAGAGGTAACGTTGATTTCGCGTTGCTCATAATTCTTTTCCGAATCTTCGGTTTATACTCGTATCTTCTTCTTTGATCTGGTGCTGTTTCCGATTACGAACTCGCTGAATTTACGATTCAATCTTTTCTTCTTCGCAATTCTGAAATGCGACTCAATCCTTTGGATTTCGAATCTGAGATGATGATGATGCAATATTGCAGGTTGTTGTGAAAGATTGACGACCGTGTTCAACCTCCGGCAATTCTATTTTCTGTTGATTCTATTGAAGCGGTGGTATGATTTCAGGTTTTACGATTGGAGATGGAAGAAACAACAAAGAATTCACGTGATGAACATTGATTAGAAATACTGAAGGTGGTGAAATTGCAGAGATTGAAGGTAATGAAAATGAATCGTGAAGGAGAAGCCAAGAGATGGTAGAAGATGGAAGAAATGGATGAAGTTGTAGAATGAAGAAGCTTCCCCAAGAACAAAGATGGTTGAGACTTTATAGAGGAGATTGGAAGGATCTAGAGAGAAATTCTGTTAGAGATTCAGTTAGGTTCTGTTATGAGGTGAGGTTGGTTAGCAACTCTGTTAGAATTGGCTGTGGTAGTTATTGACAGTTGGTTTTTTTCTCTGATTTTTGTTGAAATTAGTTGGAAAAAACTGTTATGAAGTTGGTTAGGATTTGGTTCGTGGAAATGTTAGGAGTTAGGGATGGTGTTAGAGAGTTTGAAAAAATGAGTTTTGCTATTGTTATTACTTTGCCTGTTAATTCCTGTGCTTTCATTTTCATGGTTTGCTGTGTATGAAACTCTTCCCTGATATGCACATGCGTTTTCGGTCGTGTACAAAGTCCTTCATTTTTTGTAACAGTTGGAAGTGAATTCTTTTCTGCTGCTATGCTTTATTCATGCTGTAACTTTATTTCCAAGTGAGAAAATGTGAGGATTAATAATATTGAACCACATGCTTCGCCTAAGTTCGTGACCCTCAAACCGTACACAGTGTAATGGATAGATATGGAAAGCAGGGCTGTAACATTACTGCTTTGAATCTGGTTGCATTATCTGAACAATTGGAGCCGTGAGCTTCGTATCTGTAGTATCAAAATCCCCATCTCTTTCACGGTATTCTTAACAAATGGCTCACATATGGCAAATTATGCTTTGATCTTAAGGTCCTGCGGTAGCCACAAGCGTGCTTGACAATGGTACCTTCCTTATAATGGTCCTTAAAAGAAGTCTCACCTCTTTCTTTTACATGTGGACTACAAACTAGTTTCATATCTCAAGCAAATGCCTTCTTCAGCCTCTCTTCACTTAAAGTCCCGGGTAATGGAATTGGTTAATAAAAAAAACGATTTGAAACACGAGTTTTGGATTTAAAGTGAACAATGGATAGGAAATGGTTACGAACTTTTGTGATTTGAAATGGTCATGATTTGTTTGGAAAAGGATTTGAAAATGGATACGAACAGTAAGCGTGGGTATTTGAAATTGAAGTGGCTTTATGAAAGTGGATAAAAATGATTTAAGATGTGGATTTAATCGAATTTGAAAAGAGTAAAAAAAAAGGATTTGAATATGGGTTGACATGAACTTAAAATGGGTATGGTCATGAAAGCGGGTGGATATCCAAAATGGATATTTATAAAATGAATTGAAATGGATGTAAATTCTAAACAAAATGGACATGGACACTAATTTGTCTAGAAGATGAATTTATGGGTAGAAATGATGGATAATGAAGTGTGAATTCCAAGAGATTCACATGACCAGTTTTAACATGTTTAATTCCCCCCCAAATTCCAAATCCAAAGCAAACTCGCATTCTCAACCAATCTCCAACTTCAATCAATAAACTTTGCTAACCATGAATACCAAGACGCATTTGTCAGGCAACCTTAACCACCAAGTGACACAGAAGATAAGAAACCATGATCCCACGCCTCAGGAACACATGCAAATGAATGAATATGAGTTATAACCTAATGGAAATGCAGATGATTGCAAGACACAAGCCAGAAAAAGGTAGGGCAAATTTTGGGGTGCTACAGAGACCATTCTTGAAGATATGAATTTGTGTTAACTCATCAAACCCGTGACCTTTACATTTGCGAAGCATGGACTTGAATCGTTCCCATGCTTCATTGAGGGGTTCATTAGTGCCTTGAGAGAACACTGAAATTGCTGTTTTTGACTCCATGAAACGGTTATGAGAGAAGAACCGTTCAATAAATTTTTCCTCCAAGACATTCCAATCGGTCATCACGGCTGGAGTTTGATCGAGGTACCAATCCTTTGCCTTGCCAAGCAAAGCATGCGGAAATAATCTTTTAAAGAGAGGTAACTCTTGTGCTGGATCTACACCTGCCGCTAATGCAATCTCATAGAATTTTGTGAGAAACGCAAAAGGATCTTCATGGTCCATTCCGGTGAATGGACTTCCATACAATAAATTCAAAGTTCCAGTTTTCATTTCAGCTTGCCTTCCTTGATTGTTGTTGGCAAACTGAGCGGTATGTCGTGGACTGTTCACACAAGGTGTGGATGCGGGAGGTGGAGGTGGTTGCGCCATGATTGGTGTGAATGGTGGTAGTGGTGTTGTAGTAGAACTTCCTTCTTGCTCTTGTCTTTGTCTCGCAAGCTGCCTCCTCCGTCTAGTTCTGCTATTGAGCCTACGAGCAGTTCTTTCAATCTCAGGATCGAATAGAAGTTGGTCCGCCGGTAGTTTCCCTCGCATAAACCAAGTCTGCACACTTAAACAAAACACATCAACAAGCACAAGAAAAATTGTAACAAGTCGAAAACTTCACAACTATTGCAATGCTTGCAATATCAATTTACAATCCCCGGCAACGGCGCCAATTTGTTGAAATACAAATAGAGTTCGGGTTTAGTGTTATCGTTCCACAGAGATTGTTCGTGATATTACCGCCGTTCGACAGTCGTAACGTTTCAAACTTTAAAGTAACAAGGGGTTTTAGATTGATTTCGCAACGGTTTCATTCAAAGTTAATTAAAAGCGGTAAAGGATTGTTTTAACGGTTTATAAAAACATGCCAAGGTTAGGGTTCGACAAACCTCTTTGCACGTGTATAATCGATAAAGCTAATGAACTCGGTTAAATGATAAATACAATCACATATCCTCCCAATATGTTTATCTCTAACACATATTATGAGTTTTGCCATTTTGATCCTTTGTTGATTTCTCACACAAACTATCAAAATGACAACATTAAAGTTCAATATATGGTGAACATCAAACACATTGCTATCTCTAGCCAATGTACATTGATGGATGACAAACCTAGGTAAAGAGTTGGAGCATATTTCTCAATCATGAACCAACACAAAGAATAAACATAAAATCAAGGTTTATCATCATACATTCATCATCCAAGAGTTCACTAGATAGGATCAATACATATACATACAAAGTAAAGGTTTACTTACATCTAACCTTGACACAAAAGAGAAATTAGCTACACATATTCATGGTAGCTTGATCAACAAGAATCGGTAGAAGAGAAACGAGCATCAACGACGATTTTATCGACAAAATGATGCTTTTTATCTTCCACAAATGCTATGCTACAGTGTAATGTATTTTGATCTCAGAATGTAATGATGAATCCCCAAAAAATCTGATCAAACCACTTTATAAGGGGGCTGAGTGTCGCGAAGCGCGCTGAGCGAGCAGGAACGCCCTGAGCGCGCGCAACTTAAATGCTAAACCGCCAAACCGCGCTGAGCGCGCTAATTAGCCCGCTGAGCGCGCAAGCTACTGTAAGCCACTTCATCCTCGCGCTGGGAGCGCGCTCAAAGCATGCTCGAAAAATCCAAATTTCTTCAAACTGTTTTTGTGGGATCCTCGAGGCTCCATTCCACACCCTTCCATGTAAAAATCTGCAATAAAAACACAAAAGATAGATAGATACGATAAATAATGAAATTAACTAGAAAACGGTTATAAACGGAAACAATGGGAAAAGCATGGATTTACGAATAAAGCTCACAAAAAGGTGCTAAAAACTAATCTAAATATTAACACTTTTTAGCACCTAACAACAATGCAACTTTCTTTCAAACTCTTATTACCACCACACATTTTCTTGTTGAAAACTCAAACTTGAATAATCACAAAATTCATCCTCAAGCTAATCAAAAACAAAACTTGAGAAAAAATACAAAAAATTCTAACAACCTAAACAAAATCAAATTAAACTAACTAAACATAAAGTTATACAAACTTATAAGTCGTTGGGTTTCCTCCCAACAAGTGCTTATTTCACGTCGTTAGCTCGACGCCTTTATTGTGCTTGGCTAGTAACTTCCTCATAGACATCCTGATGCTTTTCTTCAAAGCACAAACCTAAAGAAAATGTCCTAACCAAACACTTGAACAAACATTACGAGAACAAACTATATACAACACTTGAACAAACATAATGGAAAACAAAAGCAAAACAAGTATATATACAAGCATATATACAATACAGACAATTATGTACAAAGCTTATAAATATAGAAATTATTGCAATGCTTTCAATATCAACACCAATCCCTGACAACGAAGCCATTTTGTTCGAGCTGCAGCATAGCGGCAAAAAGCAAAATATGTATAAGAATTCCCTCCGGGTTTTTATCGTCTCCACAGGGATCAGTGCAAGGGAAAGAATGTCATTCAACAATCTCTATCCCTCTAAGCATGGGTTTAAATGGTTTGAAAGAGTAAAGTGCGAAAAGTAAAATATATTAACATGTAAATAATGCAATCTTTAGAGAGGAGAGAACTCGTCAGGAATTGTATTTCATCTACTCATCAAATACTAAAAAATCTACCAATCAATTGTACGCAACCTAAATCACTCATCAATATCATGACGTATCGCTCATAACAGAGGTTATGTCTAACGGAAAGTTGAGATAACAACCATATCGTCTCATCAGTGATGTCTCACGCAACTCAACTACACAGAGCATTAAGAACCGATACCCACGCGAATATTAGACCTAAATTTATGTCTAGAGTTTAGAATCTAACAGATGTTTATCTTAGATCGAGTTCGAACTGTATATGTCTATAGAAATAAAAATCCATTAAGATAAATATTGAAATCAAAGATAACCATCGATAAATATTTGTAAAAGAGATTTTATACAATAATCAATAAATATACATACAATCAAGAAAAACTTACATACAAAACCCCAACAATAAAGGGTACAAAGACAAGAAAGAAGATGAACAAGAATCTATGAGTTTGTCAACGTTGATTGAAGTAAATCCAACTCCAGATCATCGAGATATACAATCTAAAATATTTTGGTGATGAAGTTGGGGTTAAAAGATCCCAAAAACATAACCTAAAAAAATGCTGAAAGAGTGACTTTATAGGCAAAAATAAATTATTGGGCCGATGTGCGAGCTCGAGCTCGCTAGGCGAGCATATCAGACTTAGTTTCTGGCTCTACAGTGCTTTTCCACGCCTCTGGGTCACTTTCCGCTTGCACAGCGAGCTCGCCTTCAGTTCGCCTAGCGACTATGGCAGAAAAATATCCTCTTGTTTCGACCATAACTTGAGAATCGTAACTCTGATTTATGCACGGTCGAAAGCATTGGAAAGCTTCTTCAATGCTCTATAAGACAATGACTAAATATCATTACTTGAATACCTGCAAAAATGAGATAAAAACAATTAAACTCAATGATATTTACACGATAATGCAATATATACACTATAACATAAACTATACAAAATATACATAAAAGTTGAGGTTTATTAGTATAAAACGAATGAGTTCGGCTGATGAGTGCTAATTATTCACACTCAAAATCACAACAATTTATATATATGCTAAAAATACCAATTTGATAATCCTTTTAAAGGTGGTCAGTAGGTGACTTGTCTACTTTAAGATTTATGTCTTCATTTTATTTTGAAGTGTATTCGCTTTTATAGTTATCCCTTTATCCTGATACGTGATAATGGAGGCAGATACACTTGAATGTTATTCAATGGTCATAATGATGGATATTCGCTCATAATGAGATTTAAGAGTCATATTTGGACATGATGATCACAATGATAAATGCCCATTAATACTTGTATGGGAAATCTTGACTAGAGGTTGGCTTGTACAACTTCTTGTGGCGTGTTTGGCCTATACATGAGATGCACTGTCTCTTTTTACCCTTGGATAGTCTCCCAAGAATGGGACTGAAAGGGGGCAAAGTGCTTAACTTTAACGTCGTTCTGATCGCCAATATCCAGATGCAATATCTGGGATGTATATAGTATCCCAAGTATTAGGTTTAAAAAGGTGGAGTTCTTAACAGTAACGTTGTCCAAATCGCCAATAACTAGGATGCAAACAATTTTTTTATTTTCATTATATATTTTTTTAAATTAACCATTTGGGGTAGAATATTACTTTGGATTATCAAATTAACAATTTTGTAATTTGATGATCGATGATGAGTGGTATTTTTGTAAATTCTTAATGGTGTATTTGGTTCCGAGTAAATGGAGGGCATGAGAGAAGAGAGGATGGAATATTTCAAATTAAATGTGTTTGGTCCAAATTTTGGGAGAGGAGAGGAGGGGAGCAAAATCCCTTCAAAAACACTTTTTGCGTCGGCCCAAATCAGAGAAACTTTGAGGGGAGAGGAGGAAATATGAATTTTAATATTTAAGTTTTTTTACATTTACTAAAATATCCTCAGTTATATTTTATTTTTTTCTTTATTGCTTCCATCAATTTATTGTAATTGTTCTCTACCTTTAAATTATTTTCATATTTTTGTACTTAATATAAATTATAATAATTGCACTTTTTTATATTAAAATTTTTATTCTTAAGTTTGTTTATGGTTTTTTTTCTAATTTTGTAATGTATTCTATTATATTTTCTTTTATATTAAATTTTAAATCATTTATTTTATATTTCATACACTCTAATATATATATATATATATATATATATATATATATATATAGTTAAGTGCCAAACTGTGCATATTTTAGATAGTATTTTGCGGCCCTTTTCAATGGTTTCCATGATATTTTAGTAGTAAATCTATTAGTTTTAGTGTAAATATGCAAGTTTCCAATTTTATTGTAAATATTGTGAATTTTTATCATTTTGATGTTCTTTGGCAGGTCTTCTTGCTTATATTTGATTATAGGAACAATTGGTGAAGGAAAGAATGCCTAAAAGTTGATTTTCGAGGAGTTCGTGTCGGTAACTCGTGCTAAGCGAGCTTTTCAGCGCTGTAACAGCGCATATTTTCTACCAGAGGCAGTAGCTCAGTTTCTTAACTGCGCTTAGCGCAGGTAGGATCGCGCTTAGCAAGCTTTAAGGCGGTTTAAGTGTATTTTAGGTGAGATCGCGCTTAGCGCGATCTGAGAGCGCTTAGCGCGGTTGTAATAAAATTTAATTCTTTCTAATTTTATTTTATCTCATTTTTGTAGGTATTCAAGCAAGGTTATTTTGTCGTTGTTATATAGATCATTGAATAAGTTTTCCAACGCTTCCGACGATGCGTCAATTGGAGTTACGATTCGAAAGTTATGAAGAAAATAAGAGTTGTGGTTTTACTGATGGCGCTAAGCGCCCTCATAGCGGGCTTAGCGCGGTTTGCGTCTTTTCAGCCCCTATTTTAGTCAATTTTCAGCATTTTTAGGGTATGGTTTGGGTATTTTTTTTCTCCCACTCCATCAAACTTCATTTTTTGATAGTTTAGAGCTTAGAAAAGCATCAATGGAGGTTGCAACTCGACGATTGGGGTGGATGATTCTTGGATTATGATTGACACCGCGAGAGATTTTGATTCCTCTTCTCTCTTCCCTTTGTAGTTTCCATTTGTTGTGAGTTTGTATGTAAGTTTACCTTGATTATATGTATATTTATTGCTCATGGTGTTGTATAAAACTCATTTTACAAATTAATATTGATGATTGCTTTCTTTATTTGGGTTTGAGTTGCGGTAGACATATCCTCTTTGAATCCAGATTTAGGATGAACATCTATTAGGTTTTAGATTCTAGAGATAGATTTAGGCTTAATATTCACTTGGGTATCGGAACTTAATGCTTCGGTGTTGTTTGTGTTACGCTGGGAGATCGCCGACGCGAGTAATACGGTCGTTGTCTCACTTTGCGTTAGACATAACCTTTGTTGTGAGCGATACATGATAATGTTGACGAGTGATTTAGGTTGCGAACAACTGGGTATTAAGTTTAAGTATTTGATAGGGTAGATGAAATGCAAACCCGAGAGTTCTCTACTCTCCAAAGAATGAATTCTTTTTCTGTTCATAAGTTTTATTTCCCACATTTAATTTAAACTCATTTTAAACACAAACTCATTAACATTTAAATTGTCGAACGACAGTTCAATAGCACCGATCTCTGTGGACATAATAAATTCACAGAAAAATACTTCCAAAAACTTTTGTTGCTTTCCGCTTTACCGCACCAAAAAAATGGGACCGTTGCGGGGGATTGGTGTTTTTATTGGATCGCATTGCGATAGTTTTGATGTTTTGGAGCTTTGTTCATAATTATTTATATTGTATATATGCTTGTATAGATACTTGTTTTTCTTTTATTTTTCATTGTGTTTGTTCAAGTGTTGTATACATTTTATTTCCGTAACGTTTGTTCAAGTGTTTGGTTAGGACACTTGCTTTTGGTTTGCGCGGTGAGGTATCACCATGGCATGAAGGGAGTAAGTTACTAGCTAAGCACAGTAAAGGCGTCGAGCTTACGACGTAAATCAAGCATGTTTTATCGTATTTGTTCTGTTATTACTTTTTCATTCTAGCTTAGGTAGTGCGGTGAACATTCATTAAACAAGTTGTACTCGGATTGTTCGTAAAATTCTCAAATTTTCACTTTACAACTTGTTTAATCCATTTTCAGCCGGTCTTTTAGTATGTTTATATTAATAATTCTTGAGTTTGTACAGTTTTATGTCTAGTAGTATAGTTAATATAAAGTGACAATGGATGGAGTGAATGAGAGAAATAACCAATTTTGAAAAACAAAATTTTCCTGCCGCGCTTAGCGCGCCTTGTTTTGCAGAGAAAAATTTCTCATTTTCCATCCACTTTCACCAATTTTGGTCTTTGTGTTTAGTTAGTTTTAATTCAATTTTGTAAGGTCGTTAGAATAAAATTTTGTGTTTGCTCTCAAATTTGTTTTTGATTAGCTTGAGGATGCATTTTGTGATTTTCCAAGTTTGATCGTTTCAACTTGCGAATGTATGGTGTTGATATTGTTAAGTTTTGTACACGTCCAAGGTATCTGTTTATCGCTTTCTGGACTTTAGCATATTCATGATACTTAGGCTTTTTACAAACTTCCATGTCGTTCATTCTTTTGTATACTTGTTCTTGATGTAAATCACTTTAGTTCCCACCCTTTTTTTGTGAGGAAGCTTTCCATTGTTCATATATGCGTGGAGTACCAACATTCTTGTTCTAACTGGATTTTATTATGCTTAATCTTTTGTTTGTGTTGATTATATGAAAGCATGAAAAGTATCAAGGCATTTTGTTTCATTTTTTAGCACAACTACCTAGCCAAATAGTCATTCACCTTGTGAGTGTGTGATCATTCGTAACCCCTTTGTGCCTTTCTATCACTATCCATGTTGTTTGAACTTAGTGCTTGTCTATGAGTATTGAATTCACTTTTTGTATGAATTTTGATTGATTATTTTTTCTTGAACCCTCAACTTTGTTTTGTTGTATGAACGTTTACCTTGCCTTAGAAAGTAGGGAGTATTCACATGATGATGTGGTTGAATTCAAGTTGAGGAGAGAATGATTGTTTACTCATTGGTTGGTTTCTATGAGGTTGAAAAAGAAAAGAAAAAAGAGAAAAATATGAAAAAGAAAAGAAAAAAGAAAGAAAGAAAAAGAAAATCTGTGAGAAAGGAAACAAAAAGAGTTCAAATAATTTTGCTAAATAAGTATTGTGTTTTGTGTAACACTTGGGATTTTGGAAGAAGTTGATTGGAATTTTGTGTTTGAGTATTTGTGAATTGATCACTCCCTTAGGTTTAGGCAAGTTTTTGTTTCAATTACCTTTAGAAATTGCCCCTTGTTTACCCGACCACGCTACAACCTTGAAAGTCCTTGTGATTCTTGCTTTTATCTTTTCAATATGATTTTTGGATTATTGCATAATTTAGTCTTTTGTTTGCAAAATTGTTGTGTGAGTGAAAAGTACCTCGTTTTGTTTTTTTCATCTACCGATGATTGTTTTTTCTAGGTGTGATTCATGATTGAACTCGTGTTGTTTTGGAATGTTTGGCATAATTTTTGTACGTAACGTTTGTTTCGTGGTTATGTTATCGTTGTAGTTTAGTGGTATGTTTTGCTTTGCATGTACGTTTTTGTCTTGAACTATACATTTGTTTTTGTTTTTCGAAACTTGTTGACTTGTGATTGCTTGGTTGTTACTTTTGTTTCTTTGAGTTGTTTGATTCTTGTTTGAGGACAAACAAGTTTAAGTTGGGGAGAGTTGTTAAGTGCCAAATTGTGCATATTTTAGATAGTATTTTGTGGTCCTTTTCAATGGTTTCCTTGATATTTTAGTAGTAAATCTATTAGTTTTAGTGTAAATATGCAAGTTTCCGATTTTAATGTAAATATTGTGAATATTGATCATTTTGATGTTTTTTGACAGGACTTCTTGCTTATATTTGATGATAGGAACAATTGGTGAAGGAAAAAAGGCCTAAAAGTTGATTTTCGAGGAGTTCGTGTCGGTAACTCGCGCTAAACGAGCTTTTCAGCGCGGTATCAGCGTGTATTTTCTGCCAGAGGTAGTAGCTAAGGTTCTTGACCGCGCTTAGCGCGGGAAGGACCGCGCTTAGCGTGCTTTAAGGCGGTTTAAGTGTATTTTATGTGAGATCGCGCTTAGCGCGATCTGAGCGCGCTTAGCGCAATCTGAGCGTGCTTAGCGCGATCTGAGCGCGCTTAGCGCGGTTGTAATAAAATTTAATTCTTTGTAATTTTAATTTTTCTCAATTTTGTAGGTATTCAAGCAAGGATATTTTATCATTGATGTATAGAGCATTGAATAAGCTTTCCAACTCTTCCGACGGTGCGTCAATCAGAGTTACGGTTCGAAAGTTATGAAGAAAATAAGAATTGTGGTTTTGTTGATGGCGTTAAACGCCCTCATAACGCGCTTAGTGCGGTTCGCGTCTTTTCAGCCCCCATTTAAGTCACTTTTCAGCATTTTTAGGATATGGTTTGGGTATTTTTTGCTCCCACTCCATTAAACTTCATATTTTGATAGTTTAGAGCTTAGAAAAGCATCAATGGAGGTTGCAACTTGATGATTGGGGGTGGATGATTCTTGGATCGTGATTGACACCGTGAGAGATTTTGATTCCTCTTCTCTCTTTCCTTTGTAGTTTTCACTTGTTGTGAGTTTGTATGTAAGTTTACCTTGATTATATGTATATTTATTGCTCATGGTGTTGTATAAAACTCATTTTACAAATTAATTTTGATGATTGCTTTCTTTATTTGGGTTTGAGTTGCAGTAGACATATCCTCTTTGAATCCGGATTTAGGATGAACATCTATTAGGTTCTAGACTCTAGAGATGGATTTAGGCTTAATATTCACTTGGGTATCGGAACTTAATGCTTCTGTGTTGTTTGTGTTGCGCTGAGAGATCGTCGACGCGAGTAATACAGTCGTTGTCTCACTTTGTGTTAGACATAACCTTTATTGTGAGCGATACGTGATAATGTTGACGAGTAATTTAGGTTGCGTACAACTGGGTAGTAAGTTTAAGTATTTGATAGGGTAGATGAAATGCAAACCCGAGAGTTATGTACTTTCCAAAGAATGAATTCTTTTTCTGTTCATAAGTTTTATTTCCCGCATTTAATTTAAACCCATTTTAAACACAAACTCATTAACATTTAAATTGTCGAACGACAGTTCAATAGCACTGATCTCTGTGGACACGATATATATATATATATATATATATATATATGGGGCCTTTTCCATGTGCAGCAAGTGCTGCAAATTTTGTGGGGCCCAATTTTAATTTTTTTAATTATAAAAGCAATATATTTTACACCTGTTATTTTAAAATAGGTTGTATTATAAAAACATGTGTAAGAGTATAATTTATTTTCAAACCTCTGTGATTTTATACCAGTTTTTTTAAAAACAGATGTAAAATTATAATTTTTAAAATTGTATTTTTTTTTTTTAAATTTATACCTATTTTGGCAATTAGACTAGACCTCCAAACGAATTGGGTCGGCCATATATATATATATATATATATATATATATATATATATATATATATATATATATATATGAGTTATGCTAATGCACATTCATGTAGGTGTGTATTAGCAACATACACCTTAGTGTATTTTTGTGTGGGGCCCACCAATTTTGGATGAGACCCACATTAGAAAGATGAAGAAAAAAAATAGATCTAATGTATTTTTGTGTGGGTTCCACCAATTTTTGGTGTATGTTAGCATTTCCATATATATATATATATATATATATATATATATATATATATAAAACAAAATATTTCTCACGTCTCATTCCATTTTCTCCTTCTCAATTAAAATCTCTCTTCTCTCCTCCTCCTCATTTAGCCAAACAGTCCCTAAAATTATATAAGAGAAACACATCACCAACACACAAAAATTAAGAAAATGCTTACAAAGAAATCAAATATAATAATCTTAGAAGTCCATTTTACTGCTAAAATATTAAAAATTTTAAATTTTTTTCCTTCGTTTTTGACAACTGTCTGCTTTTTCACACTTGTTAGCATGACACAAAATTATTAATGCATATACTTCTTGTATCATTGGCAGCAAAATAATCAACAATTTTTGTCGAGACATATTGGGTTATAATTAATAAAAAACATCTGACCTAAACTATATTGATCTGGTCCATGTCTACTCTAATTTGATGATCTTTCTCCATTTTTAAAGTCATTTCTTTAATGATTTTATTCTAATGAGTTGAAAAGCAGTTGAAACTAATTTTTTCAGATGCAACCATAGTGATCAAATACAGGAAAACCAAATTGTTTGTAGTCCTAAATATTGAAGAAAATTAATGCATATTGCTATCAATCGAAAGCTCTATATATCTCCAATCCTAACTAATCACAAATTTGTGTCATAATCAAATAAAAAAAGCTACAAGAAAGATGAATTTTATCTTCTGAGGATTAGTTAAGTAAAGGGTAGATTAATTGGATTAACAACTAAATCCATATTTACATAATATTAACTATAGTAGAAATTATGTATATTAATTACCAAGTAATTTATTCACACGAAATACTCCAAAAACAACTTTATGTAAATCACATATATAAAGTTATTTTCTTTTGTAACCTGATTTGACATTAGAAATAGCTGAAATGTCAACAACTCATTTTCCTTCTTACTAGATTATTTTAATGATTTAATTTAAAGGTGATTTTGTAGGTGTAACGATTAAATTTAAGTGAGAAATAATATTGAAATGAGGTTAATTTGTGTTGGTTGGATGCAATTATCCCCTAAGGATGCTCCTACGAGCATGTGGTTTGGTGGAGAGATGCTGTTCTTTATCCCATGAGCTCCACTTTACAATCAAATCTTCAAATTGAAAGAAGTGAGAAAAAGAAAATAAAAAAATAATATACGCAAAAGAATTTATTTATTTTAATTTTATTGTTGAATTTGAAAATTAGTCAGGAGATTGACTACTAGTTTTTAATAGTTTTTTCTTCTCAAACTATTGTGTCAAGAGAATAATTATATTCTTCAGTATGTTCTTTAACTATTCTAAAAAAGTATAAAAAAAGTTGATTTTATAGATCATGTGATTTCAAAATTATTACAAAGTCTACTAATTATATTAAAACACTAATTCTATTGGTTAGATTGTAGTGGTCTAGAGAGTTTAGTCATGCTCGGCTATTTATGTAGGTATTGCATGAAACCACTTTGTAGTTGATTGTGGTATTCCATGTTTAACTTAATGTCTTCTAATTTGTGACATATTAGGCTGGTCATGTAACTATTTGAATACACAGTTCCTCCTCACTTTGTGTTTTATCCTTTAAGATCATATTCTTTGAACCATATCTATAATTTCTTCCTACTCTTCTAAGCTATCTTTTTTAAGAAAACTATAATTTCTTTGCAAAACAAACACAACATGAAATAGTGTCATTCTTCGTCCTTGTACTAACAAATTGTCCTCTAACATTTTCTCCTTTTAAACCTGGTGGCTTCAGGATTTATTTTTCTTGCATTTGGTTTACTACAAATATAAGCAAATTGAGTTCAGAATGCATCCTCATTCATCTACTGGTTCGATGACTTAGCTTCACATGGTTAAAGTTTTCAAAGGTCAAATTAAAGGAGATAAGGTATCTATGAGATTATTTCTATTTTGAAAGAAGAGATGATAAATAACAAGCATTTGTTCGTCATAACTAATTAATGTTGGAATAAAATTGGTTTGTACCGCATCTCTAAAGTTTTGATAATAACAAAGTATTTAAAGAATAATATGATATACTAACAAATAACAAAGTATTTAAAGAACAATATGATATACTAACAAATGTTCAAGTGTGAAGGACCATTCATTAAAATTTATGAAGAGAACTTAGTACTGGTATTGAGAATGAACATATAAAGAAAAGCTAAAGATCCATAATCTGAAAAATCAGAAGCTGAAGACCATACTCTGAAGACTCGTACTCTGAATAAAGTCAACCTCTGGAGATCCATACTCTGAATATCCAATCAGTGTAAGGATCGAGAAGATTCTGATAGATCACTATCAGACTCTGAGGACATTTTGTATGCAAAAGACAGTTGGAATGCAACGTATAATTCCTTTTGTAGCAAAGGGATTTCAAATGAGCTTTTAACGATATTAACCATATTAAGAAACATCTCTCAATCAAGCTTCTCAAAGACTCTCTTGTGCAAACTCTTTAACGACTCTTTTTCTTCTCAATATAAGGAGGAAAAGACTTGAGAAAAATGCACTGAATTATTGACATTCAAAAGAGTTATTACTCTGTCAAATCAAAAGAACAAGTTTAACTTAGAATTTCTTAACACTTGTAGATCTTAGAAATTCTTAAGTCTTAAAGAGACTTTTTATGTTGTATTTTGTCTACACCTCTGATTGTATATCAAGTGTAGTTTTTGACAATCTCTTAACTGTAAGTTAATGTGTAAGAAGTCTCTTGCTTGTGTGCTTGAGCATCTGAAGTCTCTTGCTTGTGTGCTTGAACATTAGAAGTCTCTTACTTGTGTGTTTAAGCACTGAAATTTCTTGCTTTATGCTTGAGCAATTGTAATCAGTTTTGATTATAGTGAAATCCCTAGAAGTGAAAGGGGATTGGACTACTCTCGATTTGTGGGAGGAACCAAGATAATTATGTGTGTATCTCTTTCTTTCCTTTCTATCTGTAAATTGTTTTAATCTTCTACTAAACACTTAACTCTGATTCAGATTCTAGACTTTGTGTTCAGAATTTGATAAGAAATTTACAAAAAAAGAAAGAAAAGGCTTACACAATTCAATCCCTTATTGTGTTTTTCTAATTTCAATTAGAATCAGAGCACGATCTGTGTTTTTAACACTTAACTGCAGTACAGAAAATATCTTGAGAGAAAAATATGGCTGACACACCTATTCCATATGCTGTTGTTAGTCATGATTATAGTACTTCTGAAAAGAATAACTATACTGCTAGACCTCCAACTTTTAGTGGATACTCTATAGAGTTTGAATGGTGGAAAAGAAAGATGTACACTCATATCATAGGTCTTGATGATGAGTTGTGGGACATCCTTTAAGATGACATTGATATTTCAATTAATGGAGTAGGAATAGTAACGGACAGAAAAAGATTCACACCTGCTCAAAAGAAGACTTATAAGAAACATCACAGATTTAGAGGCATTTTGGTAGATACTCTACCTTACTTTAAGTACATCAAGATTGTTGACAAATTTACTAGTAAAACTATCTTTGAATCCTTGTGTGCTACATATGAAGAAAATCAGCAAGTACAAGAGGTAAAGGCTAACCTCTTGGTCTAACAATATGAACTTTTTAGAATGAAAGAAGATGGAGATATTGAAACCATGTTTTCAAGGTTTCAAGTTCTGGTTTCTGGTCTTCAAGTTCTGAACAAAAGTTATACAACTTCTGATTTTATCAATAAGATTCTTAGGAGTCTTCCTGTCAGATAGAGACTAAAGGTAACAACTATTCAAGAAGCCAAAGACTTAAACACTATAACTCTTGAAAGCCTAATAAGCAATCTCAAAAGTCCTGAGAATGAGCTCAATGGAAATGAACCTAACAATAAATCAAAGTCCCTTGCTTTGAAATATGTTGGTAAATCTGCCATTCTCCTCAAGTTTGGGAACTTAAAGAAGCTTCTTTTGCATGAGATTCTGAAGAGGGTTCAAATAATGAAGAGATGAAATTTATTATCAAAAGATTTCAGTATCTGGTAAAGAAGAACAAAAGATTCACAGAAAGAAGCAGTGGCTTTAGAGGATCATGTTCAGGAGATAAGAAAGATGACCATAAGGGATGCTTCAACTGCAAGAAGCCCGGTCACTTCATTGCTGTCTGTTTAGAGTTCCAAAAGGACAAGTATAAAAAGGAAGCTATCAGAAGAACAACATCAAAAACAAGTTCAAGAAGAGTCTCATGGAAATATGGGATGAACTTGACAAAGAAGATGAATCTGAGGAAGATGAGGAAGAAAACAAACTAACTCTAATGCCTCTTACATCTTCAGACAGAGAATCTGACTCAGATTCTGATTTAGATTCTGAAGAAGAGGATGAGGTATTTTCTAAACTATCTCGTTCTAATTTGATTACTTTTATTCAAGACCTTATGGGTCATTATCAAGAAAAAGCCAGATATATGAACATCTTGAAAAAGCAATATGATATATTGAAAGATGAATTAAAATCTTCTCAAAATAAAAATGAAGATTTAGAAAGAGCTCATATTTATCTAGTAAAATAAATTTCTGACAAACCTCTTGATGAGCGTGAAATGGATCTTCAGAAGTTTATCATAATTGGCTTTAACAAGACAAAACTTGCATCCATGATTCATGGTGTAAGTAGGAGAAAAGGAAATGGTATTGGTTATTCTAAAAAACTGTTTAATCCAAGGTATGGAACCTTGATTAAACAAATAAAATCTTCTTCTTCAAGCTCTGCTCAGAAAGGGCTAAATTCTTGTTTTGTACATGCTGCTGACAAAGCAAAGGTTATGAACCAGTTAGAACCTAAAATTGTAGAGTCAAAGGTTCTGAAGAAATCACAACCTGAGTCTTCAAAGTTAAAGGTTCTTAAGAAACCAGAACCAAAAACTCTTTAGTCAAAGGTTCTAAAGAAAACAAAACCTACCACATCAAAGTCTAAGGTTTTGAAAAGTTCAGAATCAAAGGCTAAGATTTATTCAATACATCAAACTTTCAAGAAAAAAGTCTTGAATAATCCTAAGCCTTACTATCTGAAATGTAAGGTACAAAATAAGAAGAAACCTCTCAGAACTAACCCCAAAGGACCCAAAAGACTATGGGTACCTAAATCTGAAATTGTTTTTGCAACATATATGCTTCAAGGGAGAAGCAAAGCAACAGTCTTTGTACCTGGACAGTGGCTGCTCACGACATATGACAAGAGAAAAGTATATGTTATAAACCCTAACTCTTAAATAGTGAGGAACTTTGGGATTTGGAGGAAACTAGAAATGAAGGATCATTGGTATTGCTATTATTGGTAATTCCTCTATCTCTATTGATAATGTTTGGTTAGTAGATGGATTAGAACATAACCTACTTAGCATCAGTCAATTTTGTGATAGTGGTTGTGAATTCATTTTTAATATGAACAATTGTATAGTCATGAATGAGTCTGACAAGTCCATAGTGTTCAAAGGTAGGAGAAAAGGCAATGTTTATAAAATTAATTTCTCTAAATTGAGTGATCAGAAGGTACTCTGCCTTCTATAAGTGAGTGATGAAAAGTGGCTCTAGCACAGAAGGTTAGGTCTTGCTAATTGGAGATTAATCTCAAAACTTAGAAAGTTAAAACTTGTGGGCAGAAGTTGTAAATACATCATGTTATGTTCATAATAGAATTTATATTAGACCTATTTTGAACAAAAATTCATATGAGTTTTTCAAAGGAAGAAAGCCAAGTATTTCTTATTTTCATCGGTTTGGATGTACATATTACATCTTAAACAACAATGTTTATCTAAAGAAATTTAATGCCAAAGCTCAAAAGGGTATCTTCTTAGGATACTCTGAACACTCAAAGGAATACAGAATGTATAACTCTGAAACCAAAATGGTTGAAGAGTTAATACACATCAAATTTTATGACAAAGATCCTAACAATAAAATGCCAGAGCTAGTTGAAAGCTTTTTAGAATTTCATGTATTTGAAGACAATTCAGAAGTTGGTGGTTCATAAGCTATTGAATATTCAGAAGTTAGATTTCTACTAGCTGGTGGCCGAGAAGCTAATCCAACTTATGAAGCTCATCTAGAGGAAGCAAGTTTTGAAGAAGCTGGTGATGGCTCACAAATCTTCACACCCAGAAGAGAAAATCATTGGAAACAAAGATAGTCCTATAAAGACAAGATCTACATTCAGAGAGTAACACTAGTTGCTAGGACTTATCTCCATGATTGAACTTACTTCTGTTAATGAAGCCTTATCTGATGATGGGTGCATTGTGGCAATGCAAAAAGAGCTAAACCAGTTTCAAAGGAATGATGGTTGGGATATGGTACTAAAACCTCATTAGAATAACATCATTAGAACAAAATGGGTATTCAGAAATAAGCTTAATGAGAAATGACGTGTGGTAATAAATATAACTAGACTTGTAGCTTAAGGCTACAGTTAGTAAGAATGTATAGATTTCTCTGAAACCTTTGCACATGTTGCGAGGTTAGAAGTAATCAGGTTACTTCTCTCTTATGTTATAAATCATAATATCGTTTTATATCAAATGGACGTTAAGAGTAAGTTTTTAAATGGTTCCATTTTTCAAGAGGTATATGCCAAACAACCACCTGGGTTTGAGGATTCAGTCCGCCCAGATCATGTTATCAAACTTAAGAAATCATTATATGGCCTCAAACAAGCTCTCAGAGCTTTGTATGAGATACTGAGTAATTATCTATTAGAAATGGTTTTCAAAAAGGGAAAGTTAAAACTATACCATTCACAAAGACTTTGAAAAATGACATCTTAATTGCCCAAGAATGTGTTGATGATATTATTTTTGGTTCTGCTAATGTTACTCATCACAAAGAGTTTTCTAAGTTAATGTAGGTTGAATTTGAAATGAGCATTATGGGATAACTGAAGTTTTTCCTTGGAATTCAAATAAACCAATGCAATGATGGAGTCTATGTTCATCAATGAAATTACACAAAGGAGCTTTTGAAGAAATTCAATCTAGATGAGTGCAAGACCATGAATAGTCTAATGCATCCAACCCGCAATGTGAGCGAAGAGGAAAGTAGCACCAAAGTGTGTCAAAAGTTGTACAGAGATATGATTGGTTCTTTACTTTACCTAAAAACTTTCATGCCAGATATTTTATTCAGTGTATGTATGTGTGCAAGATTCCAGTCAGATCCTAAAGAGACTCACTTAACTATTGTTAAGAGAATTTTTAGGTATCTGAAGGAAACTACTAATCTAGGTCTACATTATAAAAAATCCCTATATTACAAGCAAGTTGGATTTTGTGATGCTGACTATGTTGGGGATAGAATTGAGAGAAAATCCACTAGTGGGAACTGTCAATTCATAGGTGAAAACCTAATATCCTGGGCTAGTAAAAAACAGAAAATTATTGTTGCGTCTATATTAGAAGCATAATACATCATACCTGCTAAATGTTTCACACAACTGCTCTGGATGAAATATCAGTTAGAAGATTATCAAATAAATGGAAGCAATATTCCAATTTTCATTGATAATACTGCTACTATCTGAGGAGAGAAAGCGTTGAGGACTATGTTGGGGATTATGATTGTTTCTATGCCCCCTTATTCTTGTACGGTGGAAGCTTTTCCTTCCCTTATTTTTTCACTCTTAGAGATGCATGCCTCTAGAATGAGGAGAGAAAGCGTTATGGACTACGTCCAGGTTTTCCAGAGAACTTATAATAGAGACTTCAGTGATGCCAAAATAAAGTAACATGTGGAGTACTATGATCTACCTAATGTAGTTTCTTGGATTAAGTTGGATGATAATTTTAAAGTTGATAAGATATCCAAGAAGAGGCTGATGTTGGTGAAGTCGGTCGATGAAATTAAGTATAACTACGTGGCTGCAGAAGTGGTGGGGACCCCGTCTATTTTGAGTATTGAGACAGACATAGACACAACCAACATCGTGGTTGGTTATCCATAAGATTGGCCGGTCCTTTACGTGGACTAAGAAAAAAGGACATGCAGCTCCTTTGACCGGTGTTTTTCCCTTTTATGAGTGTATGTTCATCAAGATATGATTGTGGCTGCCTTTGTAAGAATTTATGGTGGTTGTCCTGAAACACTTGAAAGTTTCCTTCTCTCAGATTAACCTAGGGTCTTTGGCCTTCATGAAGGTGCTCCAGATCTGGGATGAGCATAGGTCTTGGAATCCTTCTCTTTGGATGTTCTTTAGTTTTTTCTACGTCGTGCACGCCTCTTACATTGGCATTCATGACTAGGGGATTATCGTATTTCACCAGGATTATGCTTGGCTCAGCTCTTGCACTAATAATTAAGGAGATTTCTTGATGCGCTTCATACTTGTGAGGCCCTTTACTTCAGAGGCTCATCTAGATTTATACTCCGACCTGGCTAAGTCCTCTCACTTCTGCAAGAGAAGATTTATGAAGTATTGGTCTTGGCCTCATTTATGTCATACAATCCATTCTTATTGCCTCAAACTAAGTCCTTTCTCCGTTGAAAGAGGTACAATGATGGAGGATTTGAATTCCATATATCAAAGACTTGGTTATGAATTGAGGTTCGACCCTAGTGAAGTGTCATTTTCCTTATAGAGGAAGAAACTAATTGACATAAGTGACATTGTTAGTGCAGCATGTCACACGAAGAAGAAAGAGATGCTTAATGAGGACGAAGTCCTATAGTTTTTTTACATGTGTGAATGTCTCTTGCATATAACATGGATAAATTGCAGATGATCTACTCTCTTTCCAATGGTCAAGGCATCGAAACTAGTTCTGCAGGTCGAGCCATTACGCCTCCTCATACAACTTTTGCACCTACCCCCATTGTCGAGGCTACTACAATTGCCTCGGGATATGATCATCTTAGAACTTCTCATGTTACAATATATGTATATATATATATATATATATATATATATATATATATATATATATATATATATATATATATATATATATATATATATATATATATATATATATATATATATATATATATATATATATATATATATATATATATATATATATAAATATACACACACACACATACACACACAAATACACACACACACACACACACATTACCTTTGAAGGAGGATTCCCCTAAACAAGTCTGTATGTCAGGGGATGATGCTCTAGGGTCGGTCACTCTCTTCCTCTAACTGCTAGCGATTTTTCGTTCTCGGATTCCTCACACCTATGAGAAAGCTGTTGATGTTGTGTCTGCGGAGGATTCTTTTCAAAGTCTTCTATCACACCTACTAATTTTATTCTCTGTTTTCTTTGGTTGTTGTCGATATAGGTGATGTCTTAGCCATATGTAACCCTTTTAAAAAGAGGGGTACTTGGAAAGGAAAAAGAAAAGACAAGGAGAATAAGTGCTTTGCATTCCATAAGGAGTTGGTTGACCTCTAGGAGAAGAATAAACTTGCTAAGGCAGAGGTCCACGACTCTTTTTCCATCCTAATCGGTCGAATCCTTGAGCTATAATCTTCCCTCAATGAAGAGAAGAAATGGCACCAGGAGACATCATATACTGCTGGTGAGATGGACCTCCACACAGAGGATATTTGGAAGAATCTTCACAAAGAAAATAAGTCTCGGGCTACATATCAGAAAGCTCATGAGGACGAGTTGGCTACTCTAAAGGAGAAAGTTTGAAAGTCTCTTTAGAAAATTGTGTAGAATGTGTACGAAGCTTTTGAACAGGAGGTAGCCCAAGCTAATGAGTTATGTTTGGGTGTTCATATTCCCATTGAAGGGATGGGCTCTTTTAAAGCTGCTCCAAATGAGGCTTCGACAAAATACCAGGGAATGGCATCTTGGAGCGCGAAAGCTTAATTATTCTCTTCTTTGTTTCCCTTTTCTTTATGTAATGTAGGACTGAATTTTATGCCTGAATAATGATAACAATGTTTATATATATATATATATATATATATATATATATATATATATATATATATATTACTTCCAGTCTTTGGTTAGCTTTGTGTGGTTTGTAGGCATTTATTTCTTCTTTGTGATTGTCTACTCCACCTCGTCAGTTACTAGTTTCCTCAATTTAGATTGACGAGCGAGTTATTATTGCACTAGGTCTTGCTTTTGGTCCTAAAATTTAAAATGCCCTTGTAGTGGCTAGTTCCTAAGAGGATTGTGCACCAGCTACGTTGGGAAGAGTGCTCAATAAGTGTGGAGTTTGCCTTAGAATAGTGGCTTATGCCATTCTACATGGAATTACAATACCCTTTTTGGCTGCAATGTTTCATAGTTAGCAGATTAATTATTGAAATTGTGCAAAAATATTTATAGAATACCTAACTTGTAGAGGAAGTCATAATGGTATGGTTCCCTCATTCTGCTTACCTTATTCCTAGGCTGATAGTATCATCGGCTAAAGCGATCTTTTTTTATCTCGCCGATCAAAGCGCTCATATGTCATGAATTTTGTCAGCCTACCTTTATTGACAGTGGTACGAGACAGTTAATATCTTTGTAGACTTCGTTCATTGATGATGGTAAATGCCTAACTATCTTTGGAAGTAGCTCAGGGTTGCACCTTATGAATAATTTTCTAGATGGTATCTTTTTCGCCCCTCCACTTTGGGGTAGACATCGCTCTTCGCAATCCTACAAAGCTTAGTTAGTAACGTGATTACAGGGAATGTTGAGGTTTGCTCCCTATGGCCTGATTGGATTTTTCTGACTTTTAGAGTGTTTTTAATTGAAATGAGGCTTCTTGAGGGCTACTCCACTAAGTTGTTTTTGACTTCGTGCGCATCGAGCCTGGTTCCCTTGTTTTCAATATTGTATCCCTACGGATCAACAAAGTTGGACATTAAGTTAAATAAGAATACTGACCAAAGGTGTATTAGAGTATCTTGTAGCAATTAATGCTTAGGTGGCTGAAAATCAAATTGGTCAGATTCTTGTTCATTTAGCCCATATTTTTCAAGAATCGTGAAGAGTATATTGTCAATACAAATAAGGAGTGAGAAAATCTTCATATTAAAAAAGTTGATTTTGTCATTTACATTCTCTTTATGCGCTTCTCTCATACAACACATTATTCATTTCTCTCTCTCTCTCTCTCTCTCTCTCTCTCTCTCTCATAATTAAAGCTATGGACCTATTATAAAGCGTGCTTTTTAAATACTTTGTAAAAAAATACATGATAAAATATGTGTAAATTGTTTATGTTTTAAAAGTCAAACTTTTTTACAAAAACACTCAATTAAAAATTATCATATATTTTTTTATAATCCTATATGTTATATGTTTTTATATTAGTTTTCAAATATTAAAAAATTTATATGAAGAAATATGTGTAAAATATTTTATAAGTTTGATGTGTGGTAAATGAATTCCAAATACCTTAACAATTTTTATTTTATTTTAGGATATAAGGAGTAATATGTAATTGTTTTAAGGATAGAAATAAAAAATGTATTAAAAAGAACACAAGTGGTGCTCAACCCAAATACAAAAAGAAACATGAAGAATCCTTTAACTAGGCCTTAAAGTTGGAAGACAAAGATCTCCTCGATTTCGTCTTTCAATCCTCCCAACTACAATCCAAGGAACTAAATTATTTTATGGAAAACCACTCCTAAGTTAGCCATTTAATTTTCCCACTATATCCCAATTACATAGAATACCATCATTACAAATAATATTGTTTCTACAGAACCAAAGAGTCCTACACACCGACGCCCAAAACTCACTAGCCAAACGTTGCTGGAAATTGTCTTAAAAACGAGAACAGAAACTAGAGAGATGGTTATACAAAAACAAAGATGCCATAAACCCCAAAATTTATAAATAAAGGATTACTCGACAATTTAAGGTTTCATTTCAACAACCGACCAAACAACATAGACATTTTGAAAACATGCAGCGGAAAAGTAAGCAACATACAACATCTATCATCACATGCTCACCTTCACTTAGGGTATCATCATGGTAGGCTTCACAAAACTTAAGATATCACCACCGATCTTTAATTTATCCAAGGGAAGGGGTAAAGAAAGAATAACCCATAAACATGTAATGCAAAATAATGCAACAAAGAAATATAAGGTTCGGGGGTTGGTTATACTAAGGGAAAGTACTAGCACCCTAAGTATCTATAGTATCCTATAGGAACCTCTTGTTGTATTTGTGTTATGGTTAAGATTTTTGGCTAATTGAGATTCATTGGTGAGATGAGAAAATAAATGTTTTTTTTATTAATTTTGTGTTTGGCAAGACACAAAGTCTTGTGCCTACGTACCAACGAAGGATCAAAACCTCGAAGTTCGGGGTAAAAATTAAAAATGGTTTTTTATTGTGGATTTTATTGAAGAAGAGACAAATTGTTATCTCAAGGAGAACACTCAACTTGAACAACACAAACATGTGGAAGAGGGATCTTTGCTTCACATTGAGAGAAGGGCTCCAACTTTGATATATAATCAACAAGTATGCCACATACGTCTCTCAAGTGGAAAAGAATCAACATCTTTCTCATCAATGTTATGGGGTAGGAGAATTATATCTCAACTAAGGATGACTAATATCTAATCTATTTGAAAAGGTTTTAAATTGAAAATCCAAAGTGGTAAAATAGTTTGAGTTGAAGTTTATGTCTTTTAGTCTTTGTGAAAGAGTTTGAATATTGTTTAAGACATCTTAAAGCATTTGTTAAGAAAAAGAGTTTCAAAAGTAAATGACCTAAGGTCAAGGTTTCTATTGAAAGTGGTTTTGAGTTGGAGAAGAGGGAAAACCCTAATTTGATGTCAATAATAAGTCCCTCCCTTAGAATTAGGCAACATATATTCAAGTGTACACCATTTATTCAATAAGGGAATTAAGCATGAGGTTCATGGTACAAATAGGACTAACATAGGTCAACAAACACGGACAAGGTTTATAAACAAACACATTTGATCATGGTATACCTAAGCTACAACATTGATGTGGACAAGAAAAGCATTGATACAAGTTTACAATGCATACTTCAACAAGACAAATTAAGGACCAATACCATGACTTGAATCAAAGCAAGATCATTATGAACTATCTAAAGCAAGCATGGTACAACAATTTATAACATGTATATACAGGTACAAACATTAACTTAAGGATGAAGATTAGGGCAAGAAATAAGTTCTAAGAACATGGATTCCTTGCAACAAAACATGGACAATAATTAATCATCTAAGCCGTTCAAAACAAGACAAAGACGACATTGAGAACAAGCATGGATAGGTAATGGATCAAGCATAAAGGATAAAGAACAACATATGGACACAAGGATTTTTTAAATTATCAACATGAACAAAAACTATGACATTTTCACATTTATTTTAAGGAACGTGATCACACATTAGCGAGAACAAAGTTCAAGACAAATCAAAGGTAAACACAAGTCCTCACAAATAAATGAAAGAAGAAAAAAGAGAAATATTTTTAGGGTTTTCTAATTAAAATAAAAATATTAAAAACCATATATTTTGATTTATTTAATTAATATGTTAAAATAAAATAAAATCAACAGTTTAATAAAATAAAATATTTTTAGTGTTTTTGAAAATATCATGGGCGATAAAATAAAAGGGAAAAAAAATTAAAAAAACATGGATTAAAAAGAAAATGGAAATAAAATGAAGTAGAAAAATAAAAGAAGAGAACAAAGTGTTAAAAAATGGAAATGCTGCCAAGGGAGTTTGAACCCATGACCTGAGGGTGGCAGCTTAAACCTATAGCCGCCAGGCCATGCGCTGCATGGTGTTTACATGATACGCACAACAAATAAAATATGAAGCTTTCAAGTGAAAAAGAACAAAAATAAAACATCAAAAAGGTCTGGGGCGAGGGGGATTCGAACCCCAGACCTCTCGCTTCACACAAACACACAAAACATCTTTAACCACTGGGGCGCAATGCCAATTCATTTAATAATACACAACCAAATAATTATATATTAAACATGATATTTAAATCATAACTTCACGCCATATGATCTTCTTCTTCCTGACGCATATCATCTCCCATGTTCAAATTTCTTCAGATTCTAACTTCTCCATTTCTCAACCAAATTGAAAAGTGTAAGAACCAAAGTTGCTCAGAATTTGTTAAGGAATTTAACGGTATCATTCTATTTAATTTATTTTTAATCTATTGCAAACAATCAATCACATAACATCATGAATCCTAAAACTTAAAATCAACATGAAATCATAAACATCACTGATGAAGAACAATTAGCATAATGGTTTTGATTACTACATCTTGGTAAGTAACTTGGCAACTTAAATGGATGAAAATGATGCACGAATCATATAGTCTCATAGGTGATAAACTTACCTATTGAAGTAAGTCTAATGCCCCTTCAAATGCACTTCCAGATGGTGAATGATGATGCAGTTAGCTTCACTGAACCTCTAGGAAGCTATTGCAATGCTTGGTTTGTGTTGAAACTGCTCAAATCCCTCAACTCGAATCCTCTTGCAAGTGACAAAAGTGAGAATGTGATTTCTGGGTTAAGGGTGTTACAAATGGAATATGATGATTGGAATAGTTTTTATGATGGTTATGGATGGTGTTTGATGTGTTAAATTGAATGGAAATGATCAGAATGGTGAGTTCTTGAGTTTTGGCTCTTTGGTCAACAATGGTGACCAATGAGGGTTCACTTTTTGATTGAGGGGTTTTCTGGTGTTGCGATGAGTTTGGAAAGTTTATATGGATGATTTGTGATGTGTTGGGATGGTTGGTTTGGTGGTTTTGTGACTGAAATGGATTTTGGAAGGTTTGATTGAAAGTGAAGAACAATGGAGTTCAAGAGATGTTTGCTGAGATTTGAGGAGGTTTAGAGCTTAAAAGTTGTGTGTTTTTCTGAAGTTTTGTGGCTCAATTTATAGGAGAAACTGATCAACAAAGGATCATTGGGTTATGGCTTTATTTAATAAACAAAGGATCAAATCCATAAAGTTGGATATCAAGTACAAAAAGTGCTTTTTCACTTTCTAGCTTTCAAGTTGACTTCCCCTCACAAGATTTCTTGAGTTGCATAGCTTGTACAACTTGCTTCTGGTTCAGATCAACTTTCCTTGAATCGTGGAAAGTGGTTGGAAACAAAAAGGAACTTTTTGTCCAATGTCCAAAGTAAACTAAGTCAGCATGTTGGATGATGCTTTTCCATAGTGTAACAAGATCAATTTCTGAAGAATTTGATATCATTGGGAAGATTTCAGGACAAGGAACAAGGTCCTAGTTGATGAGAAGCTTAGAAAATGCTTGGAACTTGGCCAAAAGTGATCATGAACTCGTGTAAAAATCATTTGTGCAATTCTGCCCTGGTTCAAAATGCCTTACCATGGTCATTTGGAAAATTCATAACTTCATGCTCAAGCAAGATAATTCCAACTAGGGAAATTGAGGTCCTTTAATCACAGCTTACTCGGGGCTCAGGCTTAATACTTCACTAGGGAGTACTAAGTTAATAAGAAATCCACTGGGGAACTCCAAGGTCACACACCAAACATGTCATGGCTACTTGGAGTAAAGATTCATCACTGGGAATATGTGAGGCATATCACAAGAACACACTACTTAGGAGAACACTTAGTTCTGCACTGATAAACTGCATGGTGGTCATCACAAATGAATAACAATTCTTGTGAATGGGTAAAAATAAAATTCAATTCTCAAATGCCTCCAGATTACATGGTTTATGAGAAGAAGTCGTCTCAAGAGGATTTTACAGAAAACTTGGCATCCAAATTGCCCCAACATCTTCAAACTCTTGGATAGATTTATCGAATCTCGACGTAACTGCCCCAGATTGACTGTCTTCGACACAAATGAGTCTTCAACCTTTTCCTTTAGGGATGGTCAGACTGTGAAAGCAACAATTGGGAAACAACTTGCCCCTGTTTAGCAAAGTCTTTAAGCAATATGCCCCTGGATATGATCATTATTTTTTTTGAAATGATTTGCCCTTTACTAATCAGATTTTCAAGTCTCAAAAGATTAAACTCATCACTGATGCTCATATGCAAGCTTTTATGATATCAACCAATGTTAGCAGGCAGAAAAATGTTAATTCTGAGAATGATAACGCAACACACATGTTAGTCTTGAAGTTTTTTTGAAAAGATATCGCAATAACCCGTGACCGAATCACTAGTTAGAATATAACATTAATTAATTTTTTTTACAACACCAAGATAGATTTTAAGCTCAACTCAAAGGAGTTAGGAAACATTATCTCATTGAGTATGCTTTTGAAATAACCCTGCTTCAATTAGGTCTTTAAGGGTTGTAACGTGGCTTGGTTCACGGTTTATGAAACAAACGATATAAGGCTCAAAATTTATTTGTACCCACCTATTCTTCGCGATGTTCTCCAATTCTATGTTTAGCTAATTTGATGCGAGCACTCATCTCTCAAAAGGAGTTTTGATATGGTTGAGAAAACACTGAGGCTTTGGACATGGCAGTCACTTACATTTTTACTTTTGGCTTTTGATCACACAACTTTGTTCTTTGCCGAGGATATTTCTTTGTAATCCTTCCTTTTCACCTTTCGCGTCTTTTCATTCTTTTGTTTTCACTAACTTTTGCTTGGACTGAGTCTTTTGGTTTTGACCTTGAATTCCAGCGGGATGCCCTAATTTTGCCTAAATCTCCTTCATAGGTTTTGACTTAGCGGGCTTTTCTTTTTTTCATTTTTGATTTATGAACAGATCGTGTGTCTTTAGGTCGTTATGACTTGTTGAAAGGGTTGTGACTGCCTCATTCCTTAGCTAATTGAGGGATAATCATTATGGATTTGACTCCTAGCCTCATAATGTGTGAGGAATATGTATAGTGGATCCTCAGATGTTCACTCCCTTTTCGAAAGTCTGGGTACTCGATCAGCTTAACTGAAGACTGCCCTGCCCCAGGTTAGAATTGAGGGTTTTTTATGTAGAAAAGGAAACTCCTACTTTAAGGCTCAAAGGGGTTAAAGAAGGATTATCTTCCTTATATCTCCGGTGTTTAGGGATTTGAAATAATGCCCTACATCATTAGCAGGGCTTTTATTCAAAAGCATACAACAAGAGATCTTGCGTTTTCAATTTCGTCATCTTCCCTCCAATTCTCCGCCTAGGCAAGAGATGGGGTAGCATTGGCATTATAAAGCAGAAAAAGTATTTAATGAGTAAATACGAATGGATTTCTTCAAGACAAACATATTCATTGCGTTAATCATTCAAAACAAACAAGTTCTTGCACGCAAAAACAAATGTATTAACAAACAAGGAGGATTGCATACGAAAAAGCAGTAAATGAGCTAAACATCTGAAAAGGCATATGCCTAAAGAACAGTCTTCAAACTCCGAAGCATAAATTAGCCATGTGCATAACGAAACCTAATCCACGCTCTAGCATCAAACTGACTTGAACCTTAGGATCCCATATTTTGAAGGACAGAATACCCTCTCGGACTAGTTTTTTCAATTCTTTCTTGAGTGCAAAACAATCTTCAATGTCGTTTCCAGGTGCACCTTGATGGAATGCACAAAAAGAATCAGCTATGAAATAACTCCATATGACTCTTAGGGATAACCGGTGGTGCCCTTGTCCTGACCAACCCCTTCTGCACTAGTGCCGTACCCCAAATTTTGACCACCAAGATTTCCCATCATTGTGAGAATCATCACCACAATATGTATGTACCTTCATGCCTCATCAATCTCCTCAAAGATGGTTGAGCATTCACCACGATTAAGAAGTAGGGTCTTAAGCCCTCTCAGAGCACTTAGACAAAGGATCAATCAAGAAATGACATGATCTTCAACTTGTCTAACCTCTCAAACACCCATAAGGGGTCAAGAGGACTCCCACAATAAGAATCAAGCATATGAGTGCAACATTCCAAGTGGATCAAGCCTCAAGATCGACAGTGTCACCAAATTAGGGTTTTGGTCGACCAAGGCCTCCAGTTGAAAAATTTCATCTAGGCATGAGCCAATGCTTCAAAGCATAACCTAAGATACTCCAAGGGACCTCATGGACCCAATCATAAAGTCAGAACAACCTCAGGGGAAACATTTATCAAAAATCAGGAATTAGGGTTTCTTGACCTAATTCACCCCTAAGTTGACTTTTGGAGCAAAGCATGAGCCAAGACTTCAAGACAAGATTTGAGGTCCTGAAATACACCACATTGATCCATTTACAACAATGGTTGATTCAAGAAGCTTGATTCACAAGTTTCAATTTAATCTTGACCACAATTAGGGTTTTGAAGAAAAAGTCAATTGTGCCTTTGACTTTTGACCAAGACATGCTCCTAAACCTTGGGATATGATTCAAAACACCCTAAAACACCTATGGAATCCATCCATTAG
Source organism: Lathyrus tuberosus (assembly GCA_022829125.1). Lineage (NCBI taxonomy): Eukaryota > Viridiplantae > Streptophyta > Magnoliopsida > Fabales > Fabaceae > Lathyrus > Lathyrus tuberosus. Next base: position 9,659,847 of record JALAZF010000049.1, on the reverse strand, counting down.
GTTTGAATTGGGTCAAGAACTTGATTGCACAAAGGATCACACAGTTTGGATTTCATCTGACAAAAAGTCAACTATGCCCAAAATCAAGTTTGACTTTTTGGAATTTTTTACAAATCTGGTTCCCCTAAGTCAAAAACAATGTCCATGTATGATTTTGATCATCATTCATCAAGAAAAATCAAGAAAAGTGAGTTAAATTGCAAAAGGGGCAACCTTAGAAAACTTAAAATTTTCTAAGTTATGGAACAAAAGTGGTTTTTATCCAACTTTGCAAGGTCATAACTCCCAAACCCCAAGGCCTTTTTCTTCCATCCAAAGCTCAAATGAAAGTTCATCTTACATACTTCAAATATGTCAACTACATCTCATTCCAAATCCTCATGGATTTTGAGTTATCGATTGATCAAAATCACAAAAAGTGAAAATGACCACTTTTTCCAACACTTAGTGAAATTTTCAAAAAAAAGTCAGAATATGTTTTACTTTTTCCAAACTTTGATTCCATTTTTCACTTTGATCCAAGCTGAACCAAGACCAATCTTGGACATCAAAGTTAAAGTATGTCATGAGAGCTTTCCAAAATGTACAAGAACTCATCCTAATTCAACTTGAGCTAAGGGTTACATCCATTGAAAGTTGGTCATCCAAAACTGATTTTACAAGACAGATTTTGTGCATTTTGCTCGAGTTAGCTGAATTGGACAATTGCAAGCCTTGTCATCCATTTGGACACCTCATGGGATAACATCTAAGGGACAATGTCTGATCCATAAGCCTCCCAAGTCCAAGAATCTACATGTAGCTATGTGGCACCTAAAAAGGCTAAAAATCTCAAAGACTCCAATTTTGTTTCAATGCATTTAATGGATTCACAAGGTGGAAAGCATCAAGAAATTGCTAATTGAATTGAGTCAAGCCTTATCTCTGAATCAGAGGACTCATAGCCTGTGCCCTAACCTCAAGTCAATGGCTAGAGGAGACATGAGCTTCCCTTTGATCAACATTGGCCAAGGGACTGTCCAAGCCTCCATTCACTATTGATGCCAAAACAGACTTGTTGCACTATAAATAGACATCAATTGTGGTCAGTTTGATGACACCAAAGCACAACAACACTTGTTTTCCTCAAAATATCTCTCATTATGTAGAAATGCCTTCTTTTGCAAGTCACCACTGATTTTTCGAGTTAGAGAGCTATTCCACCATAGCTCATGATCCAAACACATCCAATGTATCATATATAAGCTGTTCAAACACTCATCCTTGATCTAAAACACCAAAATCAGAAAGTCAACCTCCAAAACCTTAAATTTTGACTTTTCTGCATTTTACAAGCCATGTCTTAATTCAATCACTTTCAAATCCAAACAAAGCCTCAAACACACTCTAAATATCATCCTCAAACTGTCCCAACAAGTTTCCCTCAACTGAAACATCATTTGAGTGAGATACCATTTTGGTCACTTTTGCCACTTTTGCAAGATAGAGCCAATTCTTGTTCCTGGGGATTCCAGCTGGTTTTGATCATTCTAAAAGCTTCTAAAGGATCAATCAAAGGTGTCTAAAGCATTGTATCACTTCTGGCACAAGCATCTTGAAAGATAGCACAAGGAGCTTCAAGAGGTAAGTACATGTCAACTTGAACTCTTTAAATTATGCATTGCTTTGATGTCCATTGATCATAAACATCTCATACATATCATATGTTTTGTGTTTAAACCAATTTACCATGCTATTATTGCTTGTATGATCTGATAGCATAGAACTTGCAAATCTCGGCCTATTTTGAAACCACTATCGGGTTTTAAAATAGAAGCATTCTCAGAAAATTCCAAAAGCACCATTGGATTCCTCATGAAATTCTAGGCAGTATCCATCTAAATTTCATCCAATTCCATGGAGAATTGAGGAAGTTATGGCCTTCATGCAAATCCACCAAAACTTGGTTTTTTGCCTTGGTCAGACCTAGAAACCAAGTCACCCTTATATATTCATGGGGTGGTTTTGATACACGGATGTATCACCACTCCAGTGGTAGCATGCATGTGTGTTTGGTTGGGAGGTCGTGGGTTCAAGACCCACCAAGACCATTTTGCCATTTTCTCCCTTTTTGCTATTTTTTCATATTTTATGGTTTTTATTATTAATTCCAAAATTAATTTCTCTCTCAATTTTAGTTATTTTTTATTGGTTCTTTTTTTGAAAAATCAGAAAAATGTTAAATTATTTTATTTTTCAAAAAAATCCAATTTATATTATATATTTAATATAGTTAGAATTTTGTAATTTATTTTATTTGTATTTGTTTTTAAACATTTTAAAATGAAGTTTTCACCTTGATCTTTTCATTCCAAATGAATTTCAAGCTTCCACGTGATTAAGCGTACTTTTAAAATTATTTTTCAAAGTTGATAACTTGTTTTTGAATATATTTGATATTTTATATAATTTTTTATTTAATTTCCTTTGAAAAGTATATCTTTTAAATTCAAAATTAGGGTTTTCTCTAAATTTTTATTTTTCAAACTTCACATAAACACTTTTGGGCCTCTAATAGAGTGTAAGACCAATCCCTTGTCACATAAATATAATTTTGGGCTTCAGTCACTGAATAAGACCTACTGTGTTTTCTAAAACCGCGGCGCGATCGTCGTCTTTTAAACAAAATCATGTGGGCCTCCCCTTTGGTTGTAAGTCCCATCTTATTTCTTTTTTAAAACATTCTTGGGCCTATAATAGAGTGTAATACCCAATCCTTGTTGTACAAACCAAATTTGGGCCTCAGCCATTGTATAAATCCCGATACGTTTTTAAAAATCTCGACGCGATCGCCGTTTTTCAAACAATTTTCATTTGGACCTACCTTTGTGTTATAAGTCCCATCTTTATTCTTTTTTAAAACACTTTGAGCCTCTATTAGAGTTTAAGACCCAACCTCCTTTTGTACATAAAACCTTTTTGGGCCTCAGTCATTATATAAGTCCCAGTACAGTTTTCAAAATAACTGTGCGGTCGTTGTTTTTCATCTGGGCCTCTCCTTAAGTATAAGTCCCAAACTTCCTTTCAAAACAACTTCCTTTTTGATTTAGATTCAAATTCATAGTTGTTATGAAAAATTTCTTTAATTTCTTGAATAACTAACCATACAACTGTAACACTGAAAGCTTGCTCGCCTGTAAGTTCTACCAGCATTCTTTTATATACTTGTTTATATATTTCATCTGTATATATATATATATATATATATATATATATATATATATATACCTGTTGTTGTACCCCAAATTTTACCCCTTAGATGTCATAACATCTTGCATTGACATATAGGCTCAATCATCTATGCATTTTTTTTAACTAACCCATATCTTGTAGTTTGTTTCCCTTATGTTTGAAATTAGGGTTTGCATAGAGAGATTCAAGGCCTCATAAGGTATTCTCTGGCTCCATATGATCATCACAAAGATCCACCAGTAGTTTGGAACCAATACCTTAAGACTTTGAGTAAAGTCAAGCAAACAAAAGATCACTAGACCCAACTATGGAATTAGGGTTTAACCTGAGGAATCACTGAAGGATTTTGCCCTGCAAATCAAGATTTGATTGGATCATCAACCAATTAAGCTCACCCACATCCAAGAAATCTCATTCAACAAGGATTCAACATCATTTGGTTCTCATTATGAGTAACTTAAGTCATTTCCACCCTGACTCCAAATTAGGGTTTTGACTGAGACCCCAGTCCATGAGATTTTGATCCAAATGAAATATCTAAGGCCTCAATCCATCATGACATGTCTCCTTAATGGGTTAAGTTATGAGAAATCAAGTCTCAAGAGTTTTCTTGAAAAGGAAGCAAGGTTTGGTTCATGAAACTTCTCATAAGTGGAAATTTCCCCTCTTGTGCAAATTTGAAATGATCATAACTTCCAAACCACACATCCAAATGGAGTGACTCAAAGCCCAAATGGAAGCTCTTTTCAAGATCTTAAAAGTGTTAAATATGACTTTTCTCCAAAAAATGCATGGTTTGTGAGTTATGAGACTTAGAAGCTAAACTGCCCAAGGACTTAGAGAAATTTCAGCACTTTTGCCCTAGTTTTGGACACGACTTTAACTCCATTTTCCACTCAGTTACAAGCTTCAAATCAAACATCTTTGGACATGAAAGTTGTTCCTTGTTCTTCAAGCTTTCCAAGCATGTGTACAACTCCTCATTTGGGTAAACCAATCTCAAGATATGTTGCTTCAAAGTTTGGTGTTTCAAATGGAAAAGTTTCATGACAGAGAATTTTTCTAAGTTTCTTTTGGACAGCATGGTGTACACGAATTCATGACATTATTTCTCACAATTCCAAAATCCATCTCAAGTAGCTATCCACATGAAACTTGTTCTATGAAATGCCTATTTTGCAAAGAACCAAAAATCTCACAAGTTGGATTAATGGTCACCAAGATATTGCGCACCAAAGTGGCTATGTTGCATGACATTCTACACTTGGAAAAATTCAGATTTATTAACACTTTGCTACATTAATCTTTTCCACGATTTTTCACATGTTTTGGGCTCAATTTCAATTTACCTCCAACATGGAATTTGCTCTATTATATGATCTCTTTCCAAGGAATAAAAAAGTATGTCATTTGGTCCATTGGATGATTAATTATCGTGTGATAAAGTAGGGTCTATGGTAAAGTTTCATGACACAAACCTTGTTCCACTTGAACCAAATTTAAACTAAAGCATAGACAAATCTCTGCAACAACCCCAAGCCACTCATCCTTGGCGTGTAATGCACTCCTTTTGTGAGCCCCAAACATTACCAAAACAAGTTTATTAGTATAAGACACTTTAAGCATCCTATGACACTCTTTTACCAAAAAGAAACAAGTCAAAATGTGTCCACCAAGGTTGCTACCCTGCTCCTCTTTTCATGCTGAAACAATGCACCTTGTGACAAAGACCCTACCAACACGTCCTTGCAAAATCAGAACAGCTCTTTTTTTCAAATCTCACAAGTTTTAACGGTAGCTTTTTTCACCTCAGTAGCTGATGGGGAACATTTGAAAGCTGACCATACTCAAGCATAAAAAGAGAGAACCCGGGCAGTTCTCAAGGGGGGAAGGATGACCAACAATAACAACCAACAAACCAACACTCTCTTATTCTTTCTCTCTTTGCAAAAACACCATGAACCTGTTCCCTCTTAGTGCAACCTAAACACTATCAGAAACCAACAACAACACAACACTTCAGAAAAATCTCTCAAACAAATCTCTATCTCTCCTCTCTATATTCTTGCAAAAACACCTCAAAGAAAACTTGCAAGAACTTTGCTCTGTTCACTTCCCCTCGTGCCATCATAAACAAACCTTATAAATCTTCCATCAACACTCCTTTAAGCTGGTTCAGATCATCAAATAGGTTCTGTAGCGAACCCTTCATCATCAGCCATTGTTCAAACTTTCACTCATATGTAAGCACGGGTTTGAAGTTGGAGCTCGTTCCCAATCATTCCAAGCAGACTGTTTATCTCTCCTAGCATCAATGAACATGAAGGGAGGGTCAGGTCATCTCTGAAAGTCCTCTTGAAGATGCCTTGGGCCTACTCTAAGAGGTAAGCTTTTTAAAAATCTAAAGCTCATGAGCATGTTGTGATACTGTTTTTCTTTAAGACTGGTATATATATATTATGGTGTTTGAGTTATGTAAGCCATTGCCTGCCTTTGATATCTTGTGTGTTTGAAATTTCTGAACCTCTAAATTTTGTTATTATGTCACTGGTTTTGGTTTTCACGTGAATTGTGTGCTTAGTAAGAGGGCAAGTAAATGTCATAGTGGGACTCCTGGCTCTTTACTGAATGGTTTAGGTCTTTAGTTTGAAAGAAAAGATGGAGAAATGAGGTTGGGAATGATGGCTCAGGTAGAGAGTTTAACCATGGCGTGTTTCTTTTTTTTTTTTTACGGTAGGGTTTCTGGGTTTGTTCATGTATGAATGGGAGGGACGTTGTGTTGGGAGCATGTGATAGGCTGTGGCTTTTGTTTTGTCGCCTAGTAAGGGACTAGTGACCGGTTGATCTATGTTACTAAGTAACTTCATGTTATGTTTTTATTTTTTTTAAAACCAGGTATTTTATTCCATTCGTTTGGCTTAAGTATTATTGGGGGTGGCATATACATTGGATGTATAGCCACCCCAGTGGTAGAGAAGTCGTGCCTATAACCAAGGGATCTGGGGTTCGAATCCCCCTCACCCCAGACGCCCTTTTGGTTTTATTTCTTTTTTCTGTCCCCATGACAAACTGAGTTTGGGCCAGGCGGAATTGATTTTCGCACCCCCAGCAACAGGCCCATTGCGCCTAGTCCACAACCATCACTCATTGAACAATTGCAAATACACCCCCCTGTTTCTCTAGTGTTTTATTTATTTTCTTTATTTATTTCTCTGTCTCTTTCAATTTTAATTAATAAAAATAGTTTCTTTTATTTAAAAATACTAAAAATATTTTCATGAACACTCTTTAGTGTTTAATTTAATTTTTCTTAGTTAGTTTTTTACTTTACATTAATTTCTAAATTCACAAAAACATGTGTTTTTTTTCCTTTTATTTAGTCTTGGAATTCCTTTTGAAAAGTCACTAAGTTCTTGAGATTTTTGTGAGACTCCTAGATTTGTTCTAGATTCTTGAGAGGCATATCTTGAGAGGGTTCATTAGCTTTGAATAAGTTCATTCTACTAGGGTCTTGTTTGAAAATGATATGTATGTGTTCTCATGTACTCAATTGTTGTGAATTATCTCACTATCTTATGCCATACATGAATGTTGAGTCATGCCTTTGATTGACTATGCTTAATTTATTGTGCACCCCCCCTTGAGTTCTTACACTCATTTTTTTCATGCAATTTCAATCCCCCTTTAACTCTTTATTTCTTAGTGATTTTACAACTATTATCTTTCCCCCCATTCCAAAGGGAGATCATCCTAAATTGACTCATGAGTCACTAAACAACCACCCTACCTTATCCTTTTAGGTTTATCCCATTTCTTGGCCTCATGAGAGCCAATGAAATCATAACTTAGAAGTAGGTTAGAGTTTTGAACTCTATGTGATTCTCACCATCATGAGAACTCACTTTCCCCCTATAACTTAGATTTAGAGAGTTATCGTGAACTCTAAAATGAGCTCATACTCATTTCCCCTTGGAACTTTGGCCATAACCAATGGTTCTTCTCCTTCACCCTTAGATCGGTGAACTACGGATACTCTGATTCCACTCCCGTCAGGATAGGTAGGCGCAAAGTGCGATACTTTGTCGAGTATACTTAGATACTAACCCCTAGGGTTTCAACCTTTAGTATAGCACCCTTAGCAAGCGAGTAAGACATAACAAGTTAAAACAAGAGGTTCCCGTAGAGTACTACAGACGTTTAGGATGCTAATACTTTCCATAGGCGTAACCAACCCCCGAACCTTAGATCTCCCCCCTTTAGGTTTTTCTCGATCTTGGACCTTTCCTTTGGATAAATCAAAGTCGGTGGTGAATTTCAAAGAAATGTGATGCAAGTTAATTAATAGCTTGTTATCTGATTCTCACCGCAACAGAAATGGCGACTTCACTGGGGAAATTTTTTTTTTTTAGGGTTAAGCACATCTTGTTTTGCTTGTTTTTATTTATGCTTGTTTGCAATATTTGTGTATATCTGTTTGATTGCCTATATATATGCTTTGCTTGAGATCTATTGTTGACTTGGTTCTTGAGTGGTGAGATAAATCCTAACCCGGATTTGAGTGCACTTATGATAGGACGATGGTACATTCAAGGAGGCTTTGAGGGAGTCGATTCTTGAAAAATTTGACTTGAGACACCATCACTCAGTTGAGGCTCTCTTGATAGTCTAGTAATGTTGAACGAATCTATTCGTGAAAACGTGCTACTCTCGACCTAGGTGCCCTTGATATTGAGAACCGTAGTTACCAAATCCCACTTAAGCCTTTTTAGGATGTAGTGCGGTGACCATGATGGAGTCTATTTCTGAATTAGTTGTCACGCGATACTACACTCAGACGAGATTCTCTTGAGAATTTTATTGATTACCAAGTCATTTGGGAGGTCGATAAAATCCGAAATATGGGTCGTCGACTCTGGGAACTTTTTTAGAACCCTATTCTGCAGATGAAAACCCATAGTACACACCTATTGGGATGGGTAGACCATGGCTCCATTCATGAGACCTATAAACTTAGGGCTTGTTTGCTTTGTTGTATGTACATATGTGTTTGTCCATGTTTGTGCATTGTATACATCTCATTGCATCCATTGCTGGTTTCAAGGAATTCAGACATTCATTTCCTTTTCAAAAGATAAACAGAGCTTGGATCTTAAAAACAAAACTTCTTCAGTTTTTCCAAAAGTTTTTTTTTTCGCAACTTGCCTTTGAGTTCCTTGAAGCCATTTGACTTGCATTAACATCCCATTTGCATCATGTCATAACATGTACATTTCTTCTCTGTCTTATCTCATGTCACCGTATTCCCTTCAGAATCGTCATTGAATCCCCAGACACAACTACAGCACACGAGCCCAAACGCGACAAAGGATGTCTGAACAGTACTGTGAAATGGACAGAGTCAACAATGAATTGAGTGAGCTCCGAGGAGGAATGGGGCAGATTCTGGAAGCAATTCAAGTTATGAGGGCAAAGATGGACACACAAGCGACGGTGGTCTCCGAGATTATCACTACAACTGTAGGACCCCCCGTTACTAGTATGAACCCCACTTTGGGCATGCCTTTTAAATTCATGCGTGCTCCCGCCGTCACTTCTACTCAACAAGTTGTTCCTTTGGTTAATGAGGCTTTTCAAGCTATTCCTACCTTCGCTCCAGCAGCAGTGCAAGCTCAGGTGCACCCAGTTTTTCAGAACCCACATCCGGTTTATGATTATGTTGATATGTTAGAAGAAGGAGATGATCGACATGAAAGGCTGAAGGAAAGTGTAGAGACAATTCAGAGGAAATTGAAATCAATGGAAGGGAGCCATGTATTTAATACTAATGCTAAAGACATGTGCTTAGTCTCAGGCTTGGTAATTCCACCCAAGTTCAAACTACCCAATTTTGACCTATACTCTGGTGCGACCTGTCCAAAGTCGCATTTGGTCATGTATTACCGGCGAATGGCTACATTTATGGATAATGACAAGTTGATGATCCACTGCTTCCAAGATAGTCTGAAAGGGGCTGCTGCAAAGTGATATTTGACATTGGACCAATCTAGGATCCAATGCTTTCAAGATGTATCTGATGCTTTTGTAAAGCATTACAAATATAACATTGACCTGGTGCCAGATCGTAGACAACTACTGAGTATGTCACGGAGCGATACCGAGTCCTTTAAAGAGTATGCACAAAGATGGAGAGAGCTCGCTTCACAGGTAGAGCCACCTTTATCTGAAAAAGAGTTAACTGATTGGTTTGTCGACACGGTGAGACCGGAATTCTACGAAAGGATGATCAGTAGCGTGTCTGCTAATTTTTCCGATATTGTGGTTGTGGGGGTTAAAGTAGAGCTTGGTCTGAGGAGTAGGAAAATGACCAAGAGAGCTGGTAGTTCGAGCGACGATGCCAAGATATCCTTCTAAAGGGAAGGAGATACCAGTGTGGTGATGACAAACAAAAAGAAGAAAAATCAGTCCTGGAAATGTCAGCAGCAACAGCAGTGTTATCCTGTTCAGCAACCTTATGTGGCCGCCATCGCGCCAACATTTAACTACCAAGCTCCTGTTCATCAGTCGGTTCACCAACCACCAATCTATCAACGAGCGCCCAACGCTCCTGCTTATCCACAACGGACTCAAGATTCTCGTCAGAACATTCCAGGTAAAAGAAAGGGTGGAAGGCCTCCGATTCCTCCCATTCCTATGACGTATACAGCAATGTATCCTGCTTTGGTGCAACAAAGATTAATAACTACAAGGTCATCAGGCCTACCTCCTGATCCGCTTCCACCTTCTTACAATCCCAACGCTCATTGTGCATTCCATGAAGGTGCACCAGGCCATAATTTAGAAGGTTATTTTGCTTTGAAGCATATTGTGATGGACTTAGTGGAGAGAAACATTTTGTCTTTTGATGGCTCCCAGCCTAATATCAAGAACAATCCTTACCCGCTCACGAGATAAGTAATGCTGTGGAGGATGTATCAAGACAAAGATGGATTAGGGGTCTGTGATTGAGCTCCTCTTTGACTTTCTGTATTTGATTCCCTAAAGCTGGAAATCTTTCGGCTGTTTCAGCAATTTTATTGTATTTCCTTTGCACTTTGAATTTGTATTTGCTTATAAGCTTTGTTGTACTTTCAAATTGGCAAGGTTAATGAAATGTTTGTGCATCTTTTTGATTAAGTCCATTCGTTTCACTCATCTACTTTTATAATAATATCTTCATCTTGTTTCTTTCCACTTATCAAATTTGTTGTTAAGCAAAGATTGGGGAGGATGATGAAAACCTCGTGTTCATAATTGCTGTGGTATGCTGCCGATTAAACCTTACCGAGGATGTAAGGCATTGTTTCAATTTCCAAATACTGGAGAAATAAGGAAGATAATCCCTCGTTAACCCTTCGAGCCTAGAAGTAGGAGTTTTCTTTTCTTGCACCAAAACCCCATAAATCTCAAACTTTGGGGCAGGGTAGTTCTCAGTTTGACTTGGTTATGCAATCGAATGCAAGCGCTTCATGCAAGTCACCAGTCAGCTCTCTCAAATCAAGTGACTTCCTAGCTTTTGGAAACTTGAATGTATAGCTTGAGTTAACTGAGTGTAGGATTAGAGTTCATCACGAAGATTGGGTGGGACAAATAAACTTTGAGCCTTTATCCTTTGTTTCATAAACCGTGAACCAGGCCGCGTTACAACCCTTAAAAGACCTAATTGAGATAAGGTTATTTTGAAAGCATACTACAACAAGGTTGATTAACCTGACTCCTAATAATCTTTGTTATTTGCGTGTGTTGATCACTTCCTCTGTCATTCCTTAAATAACTAGATCCACTTTGTTTTTGATTTAATCATTCCACCGTGTGTGTTTCATCAATAAAACTTGATTTCAAAAGCTTGCATGAATATCGCATTGAAATTGCCAATTTTTTATGAACAATACTTGTTTGTAAAAACAATTCAATATCAAAGAAATCCCAACAAATGCAGCCAGCTAGGAGATTCGACTTGATAAAGGAAGCTCAGTCAGGGGCAACCAAGCGGAAGGATTTGCCAATCTACCGAATCAGGGGCAGAACTCGTCAAAGTTCAAAATATTGGAACAAGTCTTCTCCAGGTCATCTTATGACAAGTATGGACTCCAGTGACCGAACAACAGGGGCAAGTTTTGTTCCCCAGTCGTTTCTACTACAGTTTGAGTATTATGAATACAGTTGAACAGAGGCAGTCGTGTCAAGGCTCATGAACCTTTTCAAGGTTTAAAGATATTGAAGCACCTGGTATGCCAATTCTTCTGTGAAATCCTTTTGATGACTTACCCTCACAGACCAGTTAATCAGAAGCAGTCAAGTCGAGATTCGATAAATCTCTAAAAGTCAACGACATCTCCTTCACAGATCAACCAAGCTAACTGAGGCAAGTTTGTTTCCCAAATCGTCAAACAACCAGTCTGAAGCAAGTTCAAGGACCTTGTTGTGTGAATGCAATTAATATGGGTCAGTTACGTCGAGATCTCTCCAAGAGTTTGAAGATATTGAAACACCTTGTATGCCAATTCTTCTATAAAATCCTCTTGTTATCGTCTTCTGACAGACCATATAGCCTGGGGCAGATAAGATTTGAAGATGATCATTATGCCAGTAGGATGCAGAATTACTTAGTTCTTGTGATATCCTTTGCTAGCTCCCCAATAAGCTGTTACTTCAGCTAATCTTGACAATTCTCCATGGATTCTCCTCCAACAAAGAAATCAAGCTCATGATGGCAATCCTCATGATGTTATACCTCAAGTGGAATACTCTTTTCACCAGTGAAGTTGTTGATTCTTCTTCTTCATCCCCAGTATTGGTCTAACCCGTTGAGTTCGGCTGGGTATCCTTTGTCGAGACGTTTATTTCGTCTCCAGTTTCACTTCCTGTCTGTTTTGTCAGCATAAGCATAAGCATAAGCATAAGCATGGCATAAGCACCCATATGCATAGCATCTTAGCTTTTTTTCTTCCCTTTCTGGTGTTTACCTATCTTTGATTCACTTTGGCGTTTATCTCCCCAAGTGACTGGGTTTGTCTATTCTCTCCAATAGAGTCGTCAGCCCTAGGAATAAAGTGCCCATCTTTTCTGAATTCCCCACAGAGTTTGATTCTCGGGGATGATGGTTGGTTCAGTTATCTTTTCCACACTTGGATAAGGTAAATCCCCATTTGAGTTCATTCCTCAATGGTCGGAGTCTTGTTTGACCGTTTCTTTCTAGTTTGTTCCTAGATTGAACTTTGGTCCCTGGCAGGTTAGGTTGTTGAACCTAATTTGAACGTGCATTTATTTTGCTCCGTGTCTCGCAAGAAAAATCTTTTACAGATCCACTTTGAAGACAAAATTATTTTTCCAGTAGTGTTGTGATATCAACATATCTTTGGAATTTTTTTTACCCAACAACAAGCAGCAATCTCTTGAAGAAGCTTGTTTTTCAATGGCGATAAGTGGCAGTCTCTTATAAGCAGCTTATCTATCTCTGGTACTATTCAGGCTTTTTGCAACCATAATTGGTATTCCCCAGGAAGTCTTATCTTCAGTTATGCAACCCCGGTACTAACCTATCCGATTCTAGATACCTTTATTGGAGCCCATTTCTTGGTTCTACTTCCAATAAGGTTGTTTTCCTTCTAAAGTGCCAACCGGTCATACTTGAACCTGTTGTTCCATCACTTTGGATGTTTTTTCCCAGTGCAGACCGTCTTTCCGGTTCAACCTTCATTGCGGATCCTTTCTAGAATGTCATCTAGTCATGTTTAGCCTTGATGATCAATCATTCTAGATACCTTTATTGAAGCCTATCTTTGGTTTTATCTCCAATGAGGTTATACCTCCTTCTAAAGTGCTAACCGGTCGTACTTGAACCTGTTGTTCCATCACTTTGGATGTTTTTTCCCAGTGAAGACCGTCTTTCCGATTCAACCTTCATTGCGGATCCTTTCTAGAATGTCATCTAGTCACATTTGGACTTGATGATTAATCATTCTCGATACCTTTATTGGAGACCATCTTTAGTTCTATCTCCAATGAGGTTATATCTCCTTCTAAAGTGCCAACCGGTCGTGCTTGAACCTGTTGTTCCATCACTTTGGATGTTTTTTCCCAGTGAAGACCGTCTTTCCGGTTCAACCTTCATTGCGGATCCTTTCTAGAATGTCATCTAGTCACGTTTGGACTTGATGATTAATCATTCTCGATACCTTTATTGGAGCCCATCTTTTGGTTCTACTTCCAATAAGGTTACTTTTCCGCTCATACTGGTTTTCCTCATAAAGCAAATCATTTCGTTATCTCAACCAACTCATGTGAGTACCTGAGTCTATTCTTGGCTCATTAACCTTGTTCCCATTTAAAGTCCAGTTGTCCTTTTATCATCTGGCGTGCAGAATTTGTCCCTGTCTTTTCTGGTTTTTCTTGAATATCCCTTTTAAACTCTTCAGTATAAGAAAATCCCAAAAAATCTATTAGCGACTGTCTATCCTTTTATTTCAACTGATCCCCGGTGGAGATTATGTCTTCTTTCTGGTTTCATGCCCAGTAAGAATGTGTCTTTTTCCCCAGTGTCGTCCGGTCACCTTTGAACCTGTCGTCCCTCTCCCTGGATCTTTTCCCCAGTGGAGAATACCCTTTTTCTATCCCCAATGTTGCCTCTGGGTCTCCCTAGTTATTCTCTTTTGTTGGTTAGCCTGCATCCCCAAGGAGTTTTCCTTGTGGATACTAACCTTCTTTCTTTCCCGGTGAAGCTCATCTGTGGTTGTTTGCTCCTTATCTTTTTTTGGTGTCCTGTTTTGTCTGCATCTTTGCACTATCATGGCACCATATCACCATACTAGAAGTTTATGGCATGTCAGCATTTGCATGTCTGTTGTTTGTCCTTAGCATTTACTTTCCATCTAAGGGCAAAATTTTTGGTTTGTTATATTTAAATACCTTTCACCTTGATGTCCCGAGGATCTCCTTTCCTCGTGTCATCCGGTAAAGCTATTTAAATAGGGGCAACTGTTGTACCCCAAATTTTACCCCTTAGATGTCATAACATCTTGCATTGACATATAGGCTCAATCATCTATGCATTTTTTTAACTAACCCATATCTTGTAGTTTGTTTCCCTTATGTTTGAAATTAGGGTTTGCACAGAGAGATTCAAGGCCTCCTAAGGTATTCTTTGGCTCCATATGATCATCACAAAGATCCACCAGTAGTTTGGAACCAAGACCTCAAGACTTTGAGTCAAGTCAAGCCAACAAAAGATCACTAGACCCAACTATGGAATTAGGGTTTAACCTGAGGAATCACTGAAGGATTTTGCCCTGCTATGTCAAGGTTTGATTGGCTCATCAACCAATTAAGCTCACCCACATCCAAGAAGTCTCATTCAACAAGGATTCAACATCATTTAGTTCTCATCATGAGTAACTTAAGTCATTTCCACCCTGACTCCAAATTAGGGTTTTGACTGAGACCCCAGTCTATGAGATTTTGATCCAAATGAAATATCTAAGGCCTCAATCCATCATGACATGTCTCCTTAATGGGTTAAGGTATGAGAAATCAAGTCTCAAGAGTTTTCTTGCAAAGGAAGCAAGGTTTGGTTCATGAAACTTCTCATAAGTGGAAATTTCCCCTCTTGTGCAAATTTGAAATGGTCATAACTTCCAAACCACACATCCAAATGGAGTGACTCAAAGCCCAAATGGAAGCTCTTTTCAAGATCTTCAAAGTGTTAAATATGACTTTTCTCCAAAAAATGCATGGTTTGTGAGTTATGAGACTTAGAAGCTAAACTGCCCAAGGACTTAGAGAAATTTTAACACTTTTGCCCTAGTTTTGGACACGACTTTAACTCCATTTTCCACTTAGTTACAAGCTTCAAATCAAAAATCGTTGGACATGAAAGTTGTTCCTTGTTCTTCAAGCTTTCCAAGCATGTGTAGAACTCCTCATTTGGATAAACCAATCTCAAGATATGTTGCTTCAAAGTTTGGTGTTTCAAATGGAAAAGTTTCATGACAGAGAATTTTTCTAAGTTTCTTTTGGACAACATGGTTTACACGAATTCATGACATTATTTCTCACAATTCCAAACTCCATCTCAAGTAGCTATCCACATGAAACTTGTTCTATGAAATGCCTATTTTACAAAGAACCAAAAATCTCACAAGTTGGATTAATGGTCACCAAGATATTGTGCACCAAAGTGGCTATGTTGCATGACATTCTACACTTGGAAAAATTCAGATTTATTAACACTTTGCTACATTAATCTTTTCCACGATTTTCACATGTTTTGGGCTCAATTTCAATTTGTCTCCAACATGGAATTTGCTCTATTATATGATTTTTTTCCAAGGAATCAAAAAGTATGTCATTTGGTCCATTGGATGATTAATTATCGTGTGATAAAGTAGGGTCCATGGTATAGTTTCATGAGACAAACCTTGTTCCACTTGAACCAAATTTAAACCAAAGCATAGACAAATCTCTGCAACAACCCAAAGCCACTCATCCTTGGCGTGTAATGCACTCCTTTTGTGAGCCCCAAACATTACCAAAACAAGTTTATTAGTATGAGACACTTTAAGCATCCTATGACACTCTTTCACCAAAAAGAAACAAGTCAAAATGTGTCCACCAAGGCTACTACCCTGCTCCTCTTTTCATGCTGAAACAATGCACCTTGTGACAAAGACCCTACCAACATGTCCTTGCAAAATCATAACAACTTTTTTTTTTCAAATCTCACAAGTTTTAACGGTAGCTTTTTTCACCTCAGTAGCTGATGGGGAACATTTGAAACCTGACCATACTCAAGCATAAATAGAGAGAACCCGGGCAGCTCTCAAGGGGGGAAGGATGACCAACAATAACAAAGAACAAACCAACACTCTCTTATTCTTCCTCTCTTTGCAAAAACACCATGAACCTGTTCCCTCTTAGTGCAACCTAAACACTATCAGAAACCAACAACAACACAACACATCAGAAAAATCTCTCAAACAAATCTCTATCTCTCCTCTCTATATTCTTGCAAGAAAAACTCAAAGAAAACTTGCAAGAACTTTGCTCTGTTCACTTCCCCTCGTGCCATCATAAACAAACCTTATAAATCTTCCATCAACACTCCTTTAAGCTGGTTCAGATCATCAAATAGGTTCTGTAGCGAACCCTTCATCATCAACCATTGTTCAAAGTTTCACTCATATGTAAGCACGGGTTTGAAGTTGGAGCTCGTTCCCAATCATTCCAAGCACACTGTTTATCTCTCCTAGCATCAATGAACATGAAGGGAGGGTCAGCTAATCTCTGCAAGTCCTCTTGAAGAGGCCTTGGGCCTACTCCAAGAGGTAAGCTTTTTAAAAATCTAAAGCTCATGAGCATGTTGTGATACTGTTTTTCTTTAAGACTAGTATATATATATTATGGTGTTTGAGTTATGTAAGCCATTGCCTGCCTTTGATATCTTGTGTCTTTGAAATTTCTGAACCTCTAAACTTTGTTATTATGTAACTGGTTTTGGTTTTCACGTGAATTGTGTGCTTAGTAAGAGGGCAAGTAAATGTCATAGTTGGACTCATGGCTCTTTACTGAACGGTTTAGGTCTTTAGTTTGAAAGAAAAGATGGAGAAATGAGGTTGGAAATGATGGCTCAGGTAGAGAGTTCAACCATGGCAGGTTTCTTTTTTTTTTTACGATAGGGTTTCTGGGTTTGTTCATGTATGCATGGGAGGGACGTTGTGTTGGGAGCATGTGATAGGTTGTGGCTTTTGTTTTGTTGCCTAGTAACTTAAGGGACTAGTGATCGGTTGATCTATGTTACTAAGTAACTTCACGTTATGTTTTTATTTTTTTTTTAAACCTGGTATTTTATTCCATTCGTTTGGTTTAAGTATTATTGGGGGTGGCATATACATTGGATGTATAGCCACCCTAGTGGTAGAGAAGTCGTGCCTATAACCAAGGGGTCTGGGGTTCGAATCCCCCTCGCCCCAGACGCCCTTTTGGTTTTATTTCTTTTTTCTGTCCCCATGACAAACTGAGTTTGGGCCAGGCGGAATTGATTTTTGCACCCCCAACAACAGGCCCATTGCGCCTAGTCCACAACCATCACTCATTGAACAATTGCAAATACACTCCCTATTTATCCAGTGTTTTATTTATTTTCTTTATTTCTTTCTCTTTCTCTTTCAATTTTAATTAATAAAAATAGTTTCTTTTATTTAAAAATACTAAAAATATTTTCATGAACACTCTTTAGTGTTTAATTTAATTTTTCTTACTTAGTTTTTTACTTTACATTAATTTCTAAATTCACAAAAACATGTGTTTTTTTTTTCTTTTATTTAGTCTTGGAATTCCTTTTGAAAAGTCACTAAGTTCTTGAGATTTTTGTGAGACTCTTAGATTTGTTCTAGATTCTTGAGAGGCATATCTTGAGAAGGTTCATTAGCTTTGAATAAGTTCATTCTACTAGGGTCTTGTTTGAAAATGATATGTATGTGTTCTCATGTACTCAATTGTTATGAATTATCTCACTATCTTATGCCATACATGAATGTTGAGTCATGCCTTTGATTGACCATGCTTAATTTATTGTGCACCCCCCCCCCCCCCTTGAGTTCTTACACTCATTTTTTTCATGCAATTTCAATCCCCCTTTAACTCTTTATTTCTTAGTGATTTTACAACTATTATCTTTCCCCCATTCCAAAGGGAGATCATCCCAAATTGACTCATGAGTCACTAAACAACCACCCTACCTTATCCTTTTAGGTTTATCCCATTTCTTGGCTTCATGAGAGCCAATGAAATCATAACTTAGAAATAGGTTAGAGTTTTGAACTCTATGTGATTCTCACCATCATGAGAACTCACTTTCCCCCAATAACTTAGATTTAGAGAGTTATCGTGAACTCTAAAATGAGCTCATACTCATTTCCCCTTGGAACTTTGCCCATAGCCAATGGTTCTTCTCCTTCACCCTTAGATCGGTGAACTACGGATACTCTGATTCCACTCCCGTCAGGATAGGTAGGCGCAAAGTGCGATACTTTGTCGAGTATACTTAGATACTAACCCCTAGGGTTTCAACCTTTAGTATTGCACCCTTAGAAAGCGAGTAAGACATAACAAGTTAAAACAAGAGGTTCCCGTAGAGTACTACGGACGTTTAGGATGCTAATACCTTCCCTAGGCGTAACCAACCCCCGAACCTTAGATCTCCCCCCTTTAGGTTTTTCTCGATCTTGGACCTTTCCTTTGGATAAATCAAAGTCGGTGGTGAATTTCAAAGAAATGTGATGCAAGTTGATTAATAGCTTGTTATCCGATTCTCACCGTAACACCTGTATATCTGCTTAGAGTTTTCCTGGGCAATTAGGTCTAGAATTAGATCAAACCAGTGGTTACTCTTTCAACACAGTCAAAACTAGTTCCCCATAGGAAATTCCAGATACAGTCTTGCCTCCTCTTGGGCTTATACAATATGGAACAGAGAAAGGCATCATTCCCGATGAAACTTTTCTCAAGACTGTCACTATTTATAAATCTGTACAAGAAATCCATTCTCCCAGAGAGGATTAATTCCCAGTGAAACCTCTCTTGAATTTCTTCTAACCCTAGAAATGTTCACTAAAGAAAGGATTATTCTCGGTGAAACCTTTCTTGAACTTTTCTCAGGTTTGGACCCACAAGCTTTCTAAAAGCATCCCCAGCCTCCTCTTGGGCTGTGTACAAGGACCCTCAGGCTTCTTAGAAGTTCTCAACCTCCTCTTGGGCTTAGTACAAGGACCCAAAGACCTCCTACAGGTATAGGACATAACCTAGTCATCATTTGTTAGAGCAGTCCTCCAAAGAGTTAGAACATCAGACCAACTTAGGGTTGATTCTCTTCCCTTAGAATATAAACCTCCTCTTGGGCTTCATACAAAGATAAACCTTCTCATACAGTAGACTTGGACAGTCTCATCTCCTTTTGGATCTTAAAGAAACCCTCAAGTTTCCTAAAAATACAGGAAAAACCCTGATCAATCACCAACAGAGTTAAAACCTCCATAGGTTTCAAAACTCAATCTTTAAACTCTCACTTTAAATTTCCCCAGCTAGGGTCAAATTACTATCAATAAACTCTCATTCAGAACCTCATGATCTCTGATATATTAACTCTTCTGTAATCCTCAGCAAGAGTTGATTCCCCAATTTGGAACAGCCTCTGGATCTCAATAATCCTCAGCAGAAGTTAGCCTCTTCTTAGGCTTTATATAAGAAATTCCCCCAACCATCCTCCTCTTAGGCTTTGTATAATGATCATCCCTCAACTTTTTTTAGCCTCAATCTTGGGCTTTGTACAAGACACAAATAAAACTTCCCCAGGGGAGTCAACCTTCTTTTAGCCTCAATCTTGGGCTTTATACAAGACGCCTATAAATATTCTCCAGCTGAGTCAGTCAAAATCCCTTTAGCCTCAATCTTGGGCTTTGTACAAGACAGATAAAATCTCTCACCAGTAGAGTCAATCCCTTTTAGCCTCAATCTTGGGCTTTGTACAAGACAGACAAAATATTTCCCGGAAGAGTCAATTCCTTCCAGCCTCCTCTTAGGCTTTGTATAATGATCTCCCCAAAAGAGCCTATCTCTTTTCCAACCTCAATCTTGGGCTTTATATAAGACAGATATAAAACTCCCTAAACAGAGTCAACCTTTTAGCTTCAACCTTGGGCTTTGATCAAGGCATACAAAAACCAACATCCCCTCCGAGAAAAAATAAAAAATCTCTCTGCAGGAAGACATTTCTCTGTACAATCCCAGATCAAAACAGACAATCAAAATAAACCTTACACCCAGATAATTGCTATAAGTGGCACACTTGTTGATTCAAAAATCTAAGCTGTAGTCCATCTCTTATCCTGGTAAATCCCCTCTTTCATCTAATTGCTGTAGGTGACAAGCCTCTGGTTTATTTAGATCCAAGCCAATGTCCCTCTCTTAGCATGGAAGATTCTAAAGGAAAAATGGCATTACTCAACACTGAGATAAAGTTTTCTCCTTCATTACAAATTCCTTATAAAGGAAATTATGGCATTGCTAGATTCCATACATTCCAGTTAAAGTAATTCTCCTTTATAATCAGTTACCCAACAACTGTGATGAACAGATGAAATATCTCCCTCAGAGGTGACAAATTCTCTCTCAGTCAAACCTTTACCTTCAATCTTAAGCTTTAAACAAGACACAAATACCCTTTTTTCTTCAATATTGGGCTTTGAACAAAACACAAACATCTTTTAGCTTCAATCTTGGGCTTTGAACAAGACACAAATCATCTTTCCTCCCATAGAATAGGAGGAACTATGATTGCTCTGATTTCCCTGTTTTCTTTAACGGGAATACGTAGGCATAAGATTGCGAAATCTTAGTGAGAACACATAACAAAAATCTTAGGTCCAGTACCTTACCAAAAACATCGAAAATCCAAAAACCACAAAAATACTCTCTCAAACATTCCCAAAGAAGTAACTTTCCCAACCCATGACAGATAAACACTAATAAGTAGATAACAGTAGAATTTGCTAAACGATCTATGGATAACCATATATAGGATGGTGTAATACCTCAAAATTTTCCCTCTTATCTCTCTCCAATAATTGGCTTATGTTTCATTCATTTGCATTTCATAATAGGTCATACAACATCATTTATATCATTGGTTGCACAAGGCATGTGATCAGTTGTCTAAAAAATGGACAGTTCAAATCTAAAGGACAAGAGTCAAACTTTTCCAGACAAGTCACAAGGGTTTCTCATATCTCAATTCATTTCATTTGAGCCTTCAAGACATCAAGAGAAGGGAATTCAACAAAGGATTGAAGCAGTTCATCATTTCCTAGCATGGTTGTTCAAATTAGGGTTTGCCATAAAATCAGTTTATTTCTGATTTTTTGGGTAAGACTTGATTCCATGGTATTCTACATATCCTTAAGGGTCTAAGGATGAAGAATTGTCCATCAATTTGATTTGGAAGGGTTTCAATTGATCAATTGAGTGAGAATCAGGAGAATTGGGGAAAAGTCAACTGTGCAGATGAAAAAGTCAACTCTTGACTTTTTAAGATCAAATTCATGTTTCTCATGTCAAATATGATCATTGGTGAAGATTTGATCAAGAACTATCAAGGGAATCATCACAAATCAAGAAATGTGCAAAATTTCCAAAAATAGTAATGAAGGGTTTCCATTTATGGTAAGTTTTGTCAAGCTGAAGGGCCATCTTTGGAGCATTATTTCTCCATGCTCCAAGCTTCAAACTCAAAGGTTATGGAGGCCTATCAAAAGTTCACATTCCAAGCTTCAAAACCATACCAATAACATCTCCATTGGATTAAAATTTAGAGAGATATGATGGATCAAAGTGGAGAGGAATCAAGGCAAAATGGCAAGTAATGACCAGCCAGTGCGCCATAATTTTCACAAACACTTGGTGTGCATGTTGTGCCCAAGTTAATGGCCAAATATCTCATTGATAGAGGTTTCATTTGGAAAATTGTCCAACATCACTCTTGTTCATTTCCATCTCCTCTTCAACTTTTATGTTGAACAATTTTTCATATGATCAACTATTGGAGAGGTATGGTGGATCAAAGTTGGGGTCATCATTGCTGAATTTCATATGAACATAGGCTGGTCGAGACCAGGTCAGGCTGACCTGCTAACACCATTATGCATAAGCATCTTGATGGGACATTTTCACATTATTAGAGACTCCATTTTCAATTGCTTTCCACACCAATGTTGTGCTCCTCCGTTTCATTTTTCCAAAGACCTTAAAAGCTCACCATTTCACCCCATGGCCATGGAGATTTACTCCTCCAAAGTTCACATCATGCTAGCTGCTTTTCTTCATAACCAAGACAAATCCTTGTTCTTTTTTCACTCTTTCATACGCATGCCATCATTCCTTATGCACAACATTGCCATAACAAGACAAATAAACTCTTACACGCATACATGTCCATGCATCCTTCATTGCCATATTTGGTCCAACCAAAAAGAAAAAAAAAAGAAAAAAGCTTGCATGACAAGCTGTGTAACTGCTGCAAGTTTAGAGCAACATCTCCATTCATCATGACCTCACCATAAGCTTCATATTACTCTCCACACTCTAACAAAACACCATAACCTGTGCCCTAACTAACTTGACTCACCATTAACTCAGTTAACCAGAGTTCTAACTGTTAACCAAGGTGGTTAACAGTTAACTCACCCTATAACAGAATTTGGGGAGGCTTCGCTCATTCTACATTTTTTCTTCCTCTGAAACTTCACACGCTCTCTCTGAGTTTTGGCATTACTCTCTCTCGTGCTCATCTTCTCTACAAGATTGTTCAGTCTTCTTGAAGATTCATCATCATCAAGAGATCTTGGAGCATTGGATCCTCAATCTCATTCCATTTTTCAAGGTTATTCAGTCCAAATTCAATGATCCAGAATAGTTCATAGCCTTTATTTGGCCAGCTTGAAGCTCAAGGAACAAGTAGAACCTCACCTCTGGTTTTCTTTAAAGCTAAAGAAGTAGTAAAAATACAAGTTTCAATCCAAGTCTTTTGTTCTCTTTTTGATCTAATTTCACTTGTTTTTGCATGATTGAAGCTCAGTAGGAGCCATGTGACTATCGGCTAGTTGATAGGCACCATAAGTGCGTAGTTTCAAAATTCTAGGGCAAACTTGTAGCCTTCGATTTGCTCTGTATGTGCATTGTTTGTGAAATCTAAACCTGGATTTGAGATCTACGTGATGAGAGGAAGAGTTTGATGTATGATTTGTGTATTTATGGCATGTTTGAGGACTGTGCACGGTGGAGGTACGCCGTAGAAGATGACCGGAGTCTTCTCCGGCCACCTGAGCTCATAAACCCTAATCAATGCTCAAATTAAGTCATGGCCATTGATCCTTCTTGATCCAACGCGTATTATGCTGCCAGCGAATAAATGAGGAGCCTCCCTCTCACGTGCCTCGTTTTAAACCTCCGATGGATTGTGTGTGTGTGTGTCTCATTATAGTTACCATGCACGCGTGTTGTGATTCTCTTGATTGCTTTACTTCTCTGATCATCAGATGTTGACTACATCCAATGGCTCAGGATGAGTCAAAGAATTTGACTAACATCCATGGTATTTACCTTCCCTGAGCGCTTTTTGTGGACTGGGCTTCTCTTGCTATTCACACCCCTGGTCTTTTTAGCCCAAAGCCTTTATTACTGAGTTTTTACTTTGGTTGTACCCCCTGGCTCATTTCTTTTTCTTTTTATTTTTATTTTTAATACATGTTTGGTTTTTAATTTTTAAAATCACTTTTATGCATCTAAAAATTCCAAAAAAATTCATGAGGCATTCTTAGACATGTAAATAATTTTTTATTATTTTTATTTCTGATTTTGCCATTTTTTGCTATATTTTCATGAAGTTCCATTTAATTTCCTTTGAGTGAGCATTTAATCATGACCTATGCTTCATTTTGATTTTGTTTGACATAGTTATGTTTTGAATCTTTGCCTAATAATTGACACATGCATTTATGATATGTTGAAGCATGATATGCATTTTTTATGGATTTTTTAGGTCATTGCTTGTTGACGTTTGAGTGAGATCTTTGAGATACTTGCTTGTGTGACTTGTATGAAATTGTGAGACACGTTTGAGCATGATTCTTAATGATTTTTGAACCATTCTTGTGGGACATGTTTGCATACTGATTTCCCTTTTAAATGACTTGAATCTTCCAATTTTATTGAGCCTTTAACCTCACTTTTGATTCATTTCAAAAATATGTTTGTTTGTGTAAATGTTAGAAGACATATGCTTAGGTCTTGATATGCATTGTGTGCCATTTTCTTTGACACCTATTGAGACCTTGTGATACATGTTGTGCAAATATTATAGGTCACTTTGCTCATGATATAAGTCATTCTTGATGCATCTTTGTATGATTTATGTGCACATGTTTTGACTTGGAATATCTTGTGTAATTATGCATTATTACTTGATCTTCTTTGAGCACATGTGTATACCAATTCTTGCATGATCTTAAACCCTCATTTGAACATGATCCACTTCTGTTTGCAATCATTCTTGACCTTATGCCATGAATTCTAACTTCATCTTGCATGATCCAAACTTCATGAACACATGAAAATTTGTTTGACCTAACTTGAACATGTTTGCTCCTAATCTTCAATGTGCTTCAACATGACACTTATGTGGACTTTGTGCTTACATTATTGAATTCAAATGTCATTTAAATTGTCATGAGCTACTGACTTGCATTCATATTACATGTTTGGTCCCATTTCAATTTCATCTCTTACTTGCCTTACAAGTATGCATCATTGTTGAACTTCAATTGTTGTTTGTTCTCTTCGCTTTGCTCTATTCCTTTAAATGCTTGCATCCATGACTTGGATGATCTTTAAATGATATTCATATGCATCGTTAAATGACATTTAATTCTGACCTGGACTTATGTTTATGCATTTCTACATGTTTGCATTCAATATGCATCTATCTTGCATTAGTAGCATATTACTTACATTTGTATGATTGTTTGGTGCCTAGTTTGCTTTTGTTTGATTTCATATGACATGTTTACATTAGTATAATCCCTTAACATATACCTACTGACTTTGATTGTTCCTTAACCATTAGGACCTTTCCTTTTTGGTTTGAATGTTGTTTTCATTTGAAGTTGTCTTCTTAAAACAACTAGTATTGTTTGGACTGGTTTCTTTCACTTGTTCTCATTACTTGTGTTGATTATGTACTAACCTTTTATGTAGGGGCAGAGGTAAGACATTTGAGTATGTGGATGTTAATCCATACTCATCTCTTATTTCATCTCTCATCTCTTTCATTACTATTTCTCTCTTGTGAATAGCATGATATAATGCTTGATTGTGTAGAACTTTCTCACATCCCTTTGGGATCCTAGCTCATCCTTAATTTTTGATTAAGGTGAGGTAGGATAAGCATTAGATAGTGCTATCCCTCTCTTCTCTTTAGACTTAGGTGGTTCTTATGCTCTACATAACCATAGGACATCCATGTATGACAACATTAGGATTATTAGTCTTTCCCCCACTTAGACTTTTTCCTTTCTTTCCCTTGAGTCTTCTCTTCTCATCTCATAACATTTCAAAAACAGTTAATAAAGGTTAACGTGTATTGCGCATGAGCCTTATACGTGGGAAATGAGGAATGAGGGGTTTCCATTCATTCTTCTAGGATACTTAGTGTACGTCCTGTTGGGGACAATATGCGATGCATTCGATCCTATGTCATAGACTTTAGTGCAATATGTGTTACAAACACAAAATAATCAAAACACTTCTTCTTAAAAAACATAAACAAACAATTCTCTTCTTATCTTCCTCACTCCATTCATAAAGGATGCGTTACTTCCGTTCTACCGCAAACAGGTAAATGCCTAAGACTCTGTACAACGAGCTTCAACACCTAACTGCTGGAACGCGAATGTTGACGTATTCCGCCAAAAAAACATAAACAAAGCAAAGTCATCCTTAGCAAGGGGAACTACGACGCTCTTATTCTCATTCCCAATGAGATATGTAGGCACGAGCATGGATCCCATCGAGTACGATGGACGCGTGGGGGTGCTAATACCTTCCCCTCGCGTAACCGACTCCCTTACCCGTTTCTCTTGGTCGCAAGACCATGTTCTTTTCCTTCCCTCAGGTTTACGTTGTGTTTCCTTTCTCTCTCTTGGGATAAATACACATTGCTGGCAACTCTGTTTCTACGCCACTTTTGCGTTTGTACTTAGATGAAAATCCCGGAAGCAACAGCTGGCGACTCTGCTGGGGAGATGATGACCTCTTGCTGGTCCATTCCCTAAGTGAGTCAATCCTAGCGCTTGTTTGTTTTCGATTATAGGGTGTTTTATCAGTTTTCTTTACTCGCTTTATTTATGGCATTGTTGCATGTTTACTGTTTTATTGCATTTACATGTTTTTCATTTACTGTTGTCATATATTATATTATGCTGGATTTTTCTGTTTGGTGGGTAGGGTGTTCTGAGAGATAAGCCCACTACCCAGGCTTGAGCATACACATAGGTATTAGAGTGCATAGTCGTGACGCTTGCGTGGTGGTGACCACGTATTGTTGTTCGCGAGACCCACAACCAGACGAGGTTCTATCAGGAGCTATCTGCTACTGTATGTTTATACATGCCAGTGGATATTCTCTTGAGGAACTGTCGACTCTGGTGACCCTTCCCGAGGACTCAGTTGCGGCACTCCTCCCGAGGTGTGATAATGGCAGACCAGAAATGGTAAACCCATTACGCATTCTTGATCTGAGGACCCAATGCTGGGAACTTGCTATAGAATATCCTTTTTGAGGGGAATCAGTTGAGGCCTCCTCGATTGATGATGATGCCAAACCAGAAATGGTGAATGTATCATCATTTCTCGACCTGAGAGTCCGTGATATTGATGATCCTCACCTTTCTAGTACCCACATGTGAGGATGGGCGGGTGTTCGCAGGTTTGCAGGTAACCATAACCTCCCACATACCCGGTTTTCTGGTATTATTACACAAAAGGAGGATTCATCCTACTGTATTCAGATGGTTCTTGTTCACAGTTCTATAATATTCTCAGATCTACACCGACACTGTTCACAGTCCAGCACAGACACACGACACTTTGATACCATGTCTTTTGCATTGCATTTACATATCCTAACATACATGTTTACTCATTTCCAGGTTCATATTCTACTCTTGATTCCAGTCACCGGGTTCTCACAAGGATGAATACTAAAGAGAAGAAGAACACCATTATTTACAAATTCCTCATGCCTACTCTAGGCCCTATTACAATCCTGAAAGGAATGGCAAGCCCTGATGTGTTGGAGGCTTTCAAAGAAAAATATGGGTGGATTTTATTTTTTGTTCACAATATCAGTGATTACGAATACCGGGGTCTTCATACTTTGATGCAGTTCTATGACCCTCCTCTGAGATGCTTAATGTTTCCAGATTATCTGTTGGTACCTACCTTAGAGGAGTATTCCAACATGCTAGGGTTTGCTATCAAGGAGGAGCCTCCATTCTTTGGGTCTAAGGGCGATCTGGACTTTGGGAAAATGGATGGTGCTCTTTATTTGAGCAAGTCAGAGTTAGAGGCCAATATCTCGAACAAAGGAAAGCTCTGTGGTTATAAGCTGGGGTATCTGATAAAGAAAGCTCAGGAGGCAGAAAAAGACAAGAAATGGGTCGTTTTCAATGCATTGTTGGCCCTTTGCTTATATGGTATTGTATTGTTCCCCAACGAGCCCGACTTTGTTGATGTGGACGCCATTAGGATATTCATGATGAAAAATCCAGTGCCAACACTGTTGGCAGATCTTCATTACGCTTTATACAATAGAAATGAAAAGAAAAGAGGAGGGGTGGTTCATTGCTGCGCACTATTGTTTTATAAATGGTTCGCAAATCGCTTACCGCAGTCAGGTGCTTTCGTGGATTCCAAAGGTTCTCTAGAATGAAGTCAGCGTTTGATGGGACTAGTTGCCAAAAACATCGTATGGATAGACCATGGGCTACTTGGAAAGGGCATTATCCATAGTTGGGGTGAATTCCCCCAATGTTCCATTGATAGGAAGAAAGGGAGGAATCAACTATAATCCTTCTTTGGCCATTAGGCAATTTGGGTACGCTCTGATAGGTCCGCCCATTAAGAGGGATGTAGAAGAGTCATTGTATTTCCATGCATCAGATGGTTTGGAAACAGCACAAAAATCTTCTGAGGCCTGGGCCAATGTACTAAAGAAAGGAAAGGTCGCTCTAGGCAAACCCAACAATTAGGCTTATCCAGCATATGAAGATTGGGTGAAGAAGAGGGTTGAAGATTTTCACTTGCCTTTTGATAAAGCACCCCATTTGTATCCTGAGAATGAGAAGGAAGGAAGTAATGCCTCCATGGAAGAATTCAACAAATTGCAAGCCTTGGTGAAAAAGCTTCGAGGGGAGAATTCTGATCTGAGCAGCCGTCTTCAAGACGCTCTACATACCAACAAGGAATTGGAATGGAAAGCCCAAGACGCAGAAAAGATCTTAGCAGCAAGAGAAAAAGATTTTTTCGATAGAGCCCGACATTACCAGAAAGTTAATATGGCTGTTGAAACTTCTGCTCAAACTTACAGGCAAACTAAATAATCTTTAGCCGAAACAAAAGCCAAGCTCACTCAACTTCAGCAGGCATGGGACGAAGTTAGAATTGAGAATGCAGAGCTGCAAGAGCAGTTAAAATCCAGAGACGATGAACTTCAGAGAGCGCATGCACAACGAAGAAAGCATCGTGAAGATGTCAATAAAAGCCAAAAACAGTTGAAGAAGGTTAGAGATGAGTTGAAAGCTTCCAACAAAGAACTTGAAGATGCTATGGTAGAAGCAGAAGAATTCAAAATATTAGCTAGTGTGAAAAAGCCTAGAGAAATGAGTAATGACGAGGCTCTCCTAATGCACGTGGACTCATTAGTTGAAGCTCTGAAGAAGAGGGATGTTTTGATTAGGGAAATGATTGAAAAACTAAGCCATCAGCGCACCAGAATACTCTTTAAAGAAATCAGGCATTCTAGCGAGCAGTGGAAAGATTTGGAGCTAAATGATTGATAGTTCTCTTTTCATTTTCCTAATATAGTTTTTGTTGATGTACTGTGGTTACCATCAGGCCTGTTGATGAAGCCATTCTCTTGATGTATTTCCAATTTATGATTTCGTTGTAGAATGCTTCGGCATGTACTGGATTTCTGTTAATTTGAAAATGACCGGTTTATTCAGAGATGATTCTTTGTCAGTGTTGATATTCACAAGCACATTATCACAGCACATTTCTTCCCCACAAAATTCTCTCAACAAATTATGTCTATTATTCAGCTTCTTGTCCATTAAGACTGGAATCAGGGTGTGAAATGCCCTGGAAGTGGTTAAACATGACATTTGCATGCATTTCATAACATATCATTTTGCATAACAGGTACTCGTCCCAGGGAGTTTCTAACCTTTATTTGGCTGCAGGCAGAATAGCTGATCTCAACATTCATCGCTACGCGACTCGACAAAATCAAGCCAGAATCATGGAACAGGTGCAGGAAGAACTCACTGAGATGAGGACCCGTATGGAGCAGTTCATGAACCTTATGCAGGGCATAGCCTAGGGGTAATAAGATTTGAGAGCTGCAGTTCAAAGGTTTGAAGTGGAAACCCATGTTGGTGTTAATAACAACCCTCCTGGCGGAACGACAGTCAATCCTCCTGGCGGAGTGGCAGTTAATCCTCCCGGCGGAGCTCCTGGTGGCGTTGGCCATATTAATCATCAACATGTGGAGGACCATCAAGATGATCAGTTCTCTGTGCTGAATGCTGACCTGGGGATTCATAATGATGGTAATGACAAAAGGTATGAAGAGTTGGCTGAAAAGGTATGAGCCATGGAATGTCAAAACTCCATGGGAATTAATGTTGCTGACATGGGGCTAGTGCAAGGGGTGAGAATCCCTCCAAAGTTTAAGCCTCCGACCTTTGACAAGTATAATGGCAGTACCTGTTCCAAAACTCACATTCAGGCATATTTCAGGAAGATTTCTGCATATTCTGACAATGAAAAGCTGTGGATGTACTTCTTTCAGGATAGCCAGTCAGGAGCTTCATTGGAATGGTACATGAAGCTGGAAAGAGCTTATATCAGGAACTGGAAGGACTTAGGCGATGCTTTCTTGAAACAGTATCAGTATAACATTGACATGGCCCATAATCGTACCCAATTGCAGAATATAACACATGATCTGAAGGAATGTTTCAAACAATACTCCCAAAGGTGGCGTGAGCTAGCAGCTTGAGTACAACCCCTACTGATGGAAAGGGAAATGGCTGATATGTTTATGAATAATTTACGGGGCCCGTATCTGGATCGCTTGGCCGAATGTCCATCCACTGGATTCTCTGACATTGTGATAGCAGAAGAGAGAATTGAAAATCTATTGAAATCGGGGAAAATTCAAGATGGAAGCAGGGCAGGCTCTTCCAATGCAAAAAGGCTTTTTGGGAATGGCTCGAAGAAACGTGAAGGTGAAACTAGTACTGCCTATGGACAGGGGGGAGAAGGTAAAGGATGTCAGAGCCCGTACCATTAAGCAGCAGCTGTAACTATTCCGGTTCCAGCTGTCGCATCTCAGCCACAATCTCAAAGACAATACCAACCGAGGCAGAGTTGAGTGATAGCCACTTTGACACTTTACCTATGATATATGCCCAGATATTGAAGAATTTTCTCTGCTTAAATTTGGTACAGTTGAGAACGCTGACATCACCAGTAGGCAAGCTACCTTATGGCTATGATGCAAATGTGAAGTGTGAATTCCATTCGGGTGCGCCCGGCCACCATATAGAGAACTGCAAAGCTTTTAAGCATGTAGTTCAGGACCTGGTTGATTCGAAAGCTATCAACTTCGCTCCTAATCCCAATGTGATTCAAAACCCCATGCCCCCGCATGGTGGACCAAAGGTCAATGCAATAGAAGAGAACAGAGGCGTGAATCTGGTGTCAGATGTAAACAAAGTCAGAACATCTTTGGGGATCGTGAAAAAGCGTTTGTTAAAAGGGGGCGTGTTCCCCGGTTGTCTGGAAAATTGCTCAGAATGTTTGACTGCGACGAATGGTTGTGATGAATTGAGGAAGGGCCTTCAGAAGTTGATAGACGAGGGTCGTTTACAGTTTGATCAAATGAGAAAAAAGGATGATACAGTCTCGACAATTACCATTTACTTTACTCCGGTAGAGATTCCCGTGCATACACCAGTATAGATCCCCGCGCCTGAGTATTTAACCCCTGTGACTATAACTGTTCTGGGTCCTATGCCATATGACAGTACAAAAGCCATCCCGTGGCATTACGGAGCTGATGTTTATTACCAAGGGCAGAAGAAAGAAGTAGAGACTCCCAAGGAAACTGGTTCGAGTGTGGGGAATGTAGGAGGAATGGGTGGTTTTACCCGTAGTGGAAGGCTCTTTGCTCCACAAACGCTCCGAAATGATGATGTTGAAGCTTTGGCGAAGGCCAAAGGAAAACAAATAGTAAATGAAGAGCCCGTACAAAGGGCGGAGCCCGGTAATTCCTTTGAAAAGGATGTTGAGGAGTTTATGAGGATTATTCGTAAGAGTGACTATAAAATAGTGGATCACCAACATCAAACCCCCTCTAAAATCTCCATCTTATCACTACTGTTATGCTCCGAGGCACATCGCAACGCCCTGCTGAAAATCTTGAATATGGCGTACGTTCCACAGGAAATATCGGTGAACCAGCTTAAGGGTGTTATCACCAACGTCAACGCCAGCAATGGATTGGGATTTACTGATTTTGATCTCACGCCAGAAGGAAGAAATCATAACAAAGCTCTCCACATCTCCATGGAGTGCAAAGGGGCAGTCTTGTCCCATGTGTTGGTAGATACTAGCTCGTCCCTGAACGTGCTGCCGAAGAAGGCTTTGGCAAAGTTGGATGTTAGGGGGTTGTACTTCGACCATGTGATTTAGTGGTGCGCGCTTTCGACGGCTCCAAAAGATCAGTTTTTGGGGAGGTAGAGTTTCCTGTGAAGATTGGATCCTAAGTGTTTAATACGGTTTTCTATGTGATGGAAATCCAGCCGGCTTATAGCTGCTTGCTAGGGCGCCCGTGGATACATGCTGCAGGGGCCGTTTCGTCAACACTCCACCAGAAGATAAAGTTTGTCATGGATGGTCAGGTTGTCACGGTATGTGGAGAGGAGGATATATTTGTCAGTCATTTGTCGTCATTCAAATATGTGGAGATGGACGGCGAGATCCATGAAACTCTTTGTCAAGCATTCGAAGCAGTGAGTATTGAAGGTGACCCTCCTTCCAATGAAATAAAAGTGGGGACTTCTATAGTTTCTTACAAACAGGCTCTCGAAGTAGTACAGTCAGGCCATGCTGAAGGTTGGGGTGAGTTGATTGAGTTGCCTTTTAAGGAAGACAAGTGTGGAATTGGTTACCAGCCTACCCAAGCTTCGCAGTCAAAAGGCCAAGAGCGTCAAGGACCTATCTTTTTTTCTATTGGGGGGATCATCAATCATGGTCAAGTATTTGCTTCAAATGAAGATGATGGGGACACCAACTATGATATGGACAATTGGGTGCACCCATGTGTCCCAGGGCAGGAGCTGAATAATTGGTTCTCTGAAGACCTCGTCCAAGTCACCTTGCAGAAAGAGTAATTCTCTTTGTTTTTTCATGTTGCATGTAAAATCCTATGCCCTTGCCCAAGGCTTAGTGATTTCATTGTAGGGCCACATTTGTTTCATATGCAAGTTTATCATCAATAAAAGGACGTTTTTGTATTCAAAAATTGTGTTCCCTGTCTTTCATTTTACACTTTTCAATTTATTTCAAATAAAAATGGCAATGTTTTCTTTCTCCATAGTTTGTTCTTTTTTATTTTCAAAAAGCTCTTTCTAAAATAAAGCATGAACCATCATTCATGCAGAAACAATCCTACGGATCCAGTTGATAACAGTCCTGCTATGGCTCGGTATAACTTTGATAATCCAATTTACCAAGCTGAAGAGGGGGATGAGGAAGACTGCAAGCTTCCCGAAGAATTGGCCAGATTATTGAAACAGAAGGAAAGAGCTCTTCAGCCTCATCAAGAGTCGTTAGAAGTTATCAACCTTGGCACCGAGGATGCGAGAAAAGAAGTTAAGGTAGGGGCAAGCCTAGCAGAGAACGGGAAGAAAGAGCTGATTGATATGCTACGTGAATATGTTGATATCTTTGCCTGGTCTTATCAAGATATGCCAGGATTAGATACCAACATTGTCATGCACAGGTTGCCTCTCAAAGAAGGTTGTTCCTCCGTCAAACAGAAGCTCAGAAGAACTAAACCGAAAATCGCCATTAAGATCAAAGAGGAGGTGCAGAAACAGTTGGATGCAGGTTTCTTGGCCATCACCAGCTATCCACCATGGGTTGTGAATATTGTCCCGGTACCTAAGAAAGATGGTAAGGTCCGGATGTGTGTTGACTACCGTGTTTTAAATCGAGCAAGTCCGAAAGATGATTTTCCATTACCTCACATTGATGTGTTGGTAGATAATACAGCTCAATTTTCGGTATTTTCCTTCATGGATGGCTTTTCCGGTTATAATCAGATTAAAATGGCGCCGGAAGACATGGAGAAAACAACGTTTATTACCCCATGGGGCACGTTCTACTATAAAGTGATGCCTTTTGGTTTGAAAAACGCAGGGCAACTTATCAGCGTGCTATGGTGACACTATTTCATGACATGATTCATAAGGAGATTGAGGTTTATGTGGATGATATGATTGCTAAGCCGCAGACTGAGGAAGAGCACTTGGTGAATCTGAAAAAGCTTTTTGAACGATTGAGACAATTCAGACTGAGGCTGAACCCGAATAAGTGTACTTTCGGGGTGAGATCTGGTAAGCTGTTGGGCTTTATTGTCAGTGAAAGAGGAATTGAGGTTGATCCAGCAAAAGTAAAAGCAATACAAGATATGCCCGAGCCAAGAACACAAAAGCAAGTTTGTGGTTTCTTAGGGAGGTTGAACTACATTGCTAGATTCATATCTCATCTTACAGCCACTTGCGAGCCAATATTCAAATTGTTGAGAAAAGATCAATTAATTCGTTGGAATAATGATTGCCAAAGGGCATTTGATAAAATAAAAGAGTATTTGCAGAAGCCTCCGATTCTTATGCCTCCAGTTCCAGGGAGACCACTGATAATGTATTTGTCGGTACGTGAAAATTCAATGGGTTGTGTTCTCGGTCAACAAGACGGGACGGGTAGGAAAGAACATGCCATATACTACCTGAGCAAGAAGTTTACAGATTGCGAGTCTAGATACTCAATGCTTGAGAAGACATGTTGTGCACTTGCATGGGTTGCTAAGCGTTTGAGACAATATATGCTGACTCACATAACCTTATTGATATCAAAGATGGATCCAGTCAAGTACATTTTTGAAAATATAGCTCTCACCGGAAGGGTTGCCCGTTGGCAGATGGTGTTGACAGAGTATGACATACAATATACTTCCCAGAAGGCCATAAAGGGTAGTATTCTGTCTGACTATCTGGATGAGCAACCAATTGATGATTATCAGCCAATGAAGTTTGAATTCCCTGATGAAGACATCATGTATTTGAAAATGAAAGATTGTGACGAGCCACCGGTATATGAGGGACCAGATCCTGATGACAAGTGGAAACTGATGTTTGACGGGGCTATTAATGTGAATGGTAGTGGCGTTGGGGCAGTTCTCATAACTCTGAAAGGTTCCCATATACCTTTCACTGCCAGACTGACTTTTGATGTCACCAACAATGAAGCCGAATACAAAGCCTGCATTATGGGTATTGAAGAAGCGATTGATTTAAGGGTCAAGACTCTTGATGTATTTGGGGACTCTGCTCTAGTGATCAATCAGGTCAACGGAGATTGGCACACCCATCAACCCAACTTGATCCCTTACAGAGATTATACGAGAAGACTGTTGACTTTCTTCAAAACAGTAAAACTGTATCATGTACCTCGTGATGAAAATCAGATGGCTGACGCTTTGGCAACGTTATCTTCAATGATTCAAGTGAATTGGTGGAATCATATACCTTAAATTGATGTGATGCAGCTTGATAGACCTGCTCATGTGTTTGCAGCCGATACAACGACCGATGATAAACCTTGGTATCATGATATCAAGCATTTCTTGGAGAGTCAAGATTATCCGGCTGGGGCATCCAATAATGACAAGAAGACTCTGAGAAGGTTAACAGGAAGTTTCTTCTTGAATAAATATGGCGTATTATACAAAAGAAATTTTGACATGGTCTTGCTCAGATGCGTGGATAGACACGAAGCAGACATGTTAATGCAAGAAGTACACGAAGGTTCTATCGGTACCCATGCGGGTGGACATGCCATGGAAAAGAAATTGTTGCGAGCTGGTTATTATTGGATGACCATGGAGGCTGATTGTTTCAAATATGCTCGAAAATGCCACAAGTGACAGATTTATGCTGATAAAGTGCATATGCCACCGAATCCTTTAAACGTGATGAGTTCCCCTTGGCCCTTTGCCATGTGGGGCATTGATATGATTAGGAAGATTGAGCCCACCGCCTCTAATGGACATCGTTTTATTCAGGTGGCCATTGATTACTTCACCAAGTGGGTGGAAGCTGCTTCGTTTGCAAATGTCACCAAGCAGGTGGTTGCCCGGTTTATCAAGAAAGAGATTATTTGTCGATACGGGGTGCCCGAGAGGATCATCACTGATAATGGTTCTAATCTTAATAATAAAATGATGCAAGAGTTGTGCCAGAGCTTCAAGATTGAACATCACAGTTCTTCTCCGTACCGCCCAAAGATGAATGGTGCCGTCGAGGCAGCCAATAAAAATATCAAGAAGATTGTGCAAAAGATGGTCGTGACGTACAAGGATTGGAATGAGATGTTGCCTTTCGCTTTGCATGGGTAGCGTACATCAGTGTGTACGTCTACTGGGGCAACCCCGTTTTCTCTTGTGTATGGTATGGAAGCGGTCTTACCGGTTGAAGTTGAGATTCCTTCTCTGAGGGTCATGATGGATGTCAAGCTTGATGAGGCTGAATGGGTCCGAACGAGGTTCAATGAATTGAGTCTCATAGAAGAGAGGAGATTGGCAGCAGTATGCCATGGGCAATTGTATCAGAGAAGGATGAAACGGGCATTCGATCAGAAAGTGCATCCTCGGAATTATCAGACAGGTGACTTGGTGTTGAAAAGGATTTTTCCTCCTAATACATATCACAGGGGCAAATGGACTCCGAATTATGAAGGTCCATATATTGTCAAGAAGGTTTTCTCGGGTGGATCCTTGATGCTTACAACTATGGATGGTGAGGATTTTCCGTCACCTGTGAACTCAGACGCAGTCAAAAAATACTTCGCATAAATGGACCCGATGGACAGTAAAAAGAGAGTCCATGCAAAAAAGGGCATCCCGGCGAACCATAAAAAAAAGGTTCGGCCAAAAATTAGGGATAAAATAAAAAAATGAGTACACCCGGTAAGTTGAAAACCCGAAAGGGCAACTTAGGCAAAAATGGGTATCCCGATGGATTGAAAACCCGCAAAGGGCGATCCAGGCAAAAGAGGGATTTAAAAGCGAAAGGCTGCGATCTGAGTAACCTGTATCCTGTCTCGTTTCAACAAGAGGCATTCCGAAGGATAGGAATCAGTCGAATCATCCCCCTCAGAAAGCGAAGCACTTGGAAAGTCTTGAAGACATATGAACCATAGCAGGATTGAAACTCGACGGATTTCCGTCTTCCACATTGCCATTAGGGTAGTTCTTTTCTCTTTTAAGCAATTACCTCTTTCTAGGAATTGCCTCCTGGTGTAAACGCCTATTTTCGGGCTTTTCAATCAATAAAATTTTCTTTATTCAGAATAGCCATCTCTTGCGTTTTCTTTTACAGTTTGTTTTGATTGCAAAAAACGTCCGAGTTTTTGATAAACACTGCATTTGAAAACATCGAGGTTTTACAATGACATGCGTGCAAAAGAAAACAATTAAAATTACTTTAAATGCCATGTGTTCTTGGGTGATGAATTTGAAAGTCAGTGATACCCTGGGGCATATGTGTACGCCCTTTCGTTTGCAGGTGTTAATGTTAGCTGGTTAGCCCATCAAAGGCATGTGATGTCTTCAGTGTCTTTTCCAGCAGGACTCAAATAATAGTTCTCCCCAAGCAGAAGCGGTTACCTCAACATGAATTTTCTTCCTTAAGGTTGTCATCCCCCAGCAGGAGCATTGTTGATCTCAGTCCCTCAGCAGGTATTTCCTTCCTCAGCAAGAGTTCGTTTGATCTCAACTCCCCAGCAACCAGGTCAGAAAGTTGTCATTTCCCCAGCGGAGTTCTATGGTTATAGTTCTTCCCGAAACAGATTGCTTCAGATGATACCTCCCCAGCAAGGTCGTCATTCCGTACATTAATTCTCGGCAAGTTTGGCAGTTTAGAGCCCAGATTGTGTCAGCACTATCCCCAGCTGAGAAGATACTTCCTCACAGGCTTTCGGGAGATCAAGTTAATTTGTCTTCCTCGGCACGGTTTGCGATCGCGAGGACAATCCAGTTTGTTATCCCCAACGGAGTTGCCTTCTTTTCCTCAGCATTTATTTTACTGTGGGGGCTCCTTGCATTTTGCATATAGTAATCATTGCATCCTCAAAAACGCGTAGCATTTCCATTTGAGATGGAGCATTACGCCATGGAAAAATTCAAACATATGCATGTGAAGCATAAGCCAGTTTTGATACCTCGTGCGAGAGCCCAGAATTGTTTCTCTTCTATCAGATTGACAAAACCAAAAAGAATGCCTCGCTCATTCCCCAACAGACATTTCAAAGCAGTACCAGGGTTTCACCATGTTTCTCCCCACAGAGTCATATTCCTCGGTTTGCAAGTCTTTTGATCTTATGTCTTAACCGCGTTTTTCCGGAACCATCCCGATAGGATCCCTTTAGCCCCTCCTTCTAGCGGCAACCTTTGAGTTTTAGACCTAGCCGTTCCTGAAAGGACCATTTACCATTCCCGATAGGTAAGCCATAGGTTTTTAACTTTAGCCATTCCCGATAGGCTCCTTTAAGTTTTAAACATTAGCCATTCCCGACTGGCCCATTTACCATTCCCGATAGGTAAGCCATAGGTTTTCAACTTTAGCCATTCCCGATAGGCACCTTTAAGTTTTAAACCTTAGTCGTTCCCGACTGGCCCATTTACCATTCCCGATAGGTAAGCCATATGTTTTCAACTTTAGCCATTCCCGATAGGCACCTTTAAGTTTTAAACCTTAGACGTTCCCGACTGGCCCATTCACCATTCCCGATAGGTAAGCCTTAGGTTTTCAACTTTAGCCATTCCCGATAGGCACCTTTAAGTTTTAAACCTTAGCCATTCCCGACTGGCCCATTTACCATTCCCGATAGGTAAGCCATAGGTTTTCAACTTTAGCCATTCCCGATAGGCACCTTTAAGTTTTAAACCTTAGCCATTCCCGACTGGCCCATTTACCATTCCCGATCGATAAGCCTTAGGTTTTCAACTTTAGCCATTCCCGATAGGCACCTTTAAGTTTTAAACCTTAGCCGTTCCCGACTGGCCCATTTACCATTCCCGATAGGTAAGCCTTAGGTTTTCAACTTTAGCCATTCCCGATAGGCACCTTTAAGTTTTAAACCTTAACCGTTCCCGACTGGCCCATTTACCATTCCCGATAGGTAAGCCTTAGGTTTTCAACTTTAGCCGTTCCCGATAGGCACCTTTAAGTTTTAAACCTTAGCCATTCCCGACTGGCCCATTTTCCATTCCCGATTGGTAAGCCTTAGGTTTTCAACTTTAGCCATTCCCGATAGGCACCTTTAAGTTTTAAACCTTAGCCGTTCCCGACTGGCCCATTTATCATTCCCGATAGGTAAGCCATAGGTTTTCAACTTTAGCCATTCCCGATAGGCACCTTTAAGTTTTAAACCTTAGCCATTCCCGACTGGCCCATTTACCATTCCCGATAGGTAAGCCATAGGTTTTCAACTTTAGCCATTCCCGATAGGCACCTTTAAGTTTTAAACCTTAGCCGTTTCCGACTGGCCCATTTACCATTCCCGATAGGTAAGCCTTAGGTTTTCAACTTTAGCCATTCCCGATAGGCACCTTTAAGTTTTAAACCTTAGCCATTCCCGACTGGCCCATTTAGCATTCCCGATAGGTAAGCCATAGGTTTTCAACTTTAGCCATTCCCGATAGGCACCTTTAAGTTTTAAACCTTAGCCATTCCCGACTGGCCCATTTACCATTCCCGATCGGTAAGCCTTAGGTTTTCAACTTTAGCCATTCCCGATAGGCACCTTTAAGTTTTAAACCTTAGCCGTTCCCGACTGGCCCATTTACCATTCCCGATAGGTAAGCCTTAGGTTTTCAACTTTATCCGTTCCCGATAGGCATCTTTAAGTTTTAAACCTTAGCCGTTCCCGACTGGCCCATTTACCATTCCCGATAGGTAAGCCTTAGGTTTTCAACTTTAGCCGTTCCCGATAGGCACCTTTAAGTTTTAAACCTTAGCCGTTCCCGACTGGCCCATTTACCATTCCCGATCGGTAAGCCTTAGGTTTTCAACTTTAGCCATTCCCGATAGGCACCTTTAAGTTTTAAACCTTAGTCGTTCCCGACTGGCCCATTTACCATTCCCGATAGGTAAGCCTTAGGTTTTCAACTTTATCCATTCCCGATAGGCACCTTTAAGTTTTAAACCTTAGCCATTCCCGACTGGCCCATTTACCATTCCCGATAGGTAAGCCATAGGTTTTCAACTTTAGCCGTTCCCGACTGCCGACCTTTGAGCTTAAGCTTGACCGTTCCCGACAGGTACACCTTAACCGTTCCCGATAGGCATACTATAAGCTTTAGACCTTAGCCGTTCCCGACAGGCACCCTTAAAATTTCATTTGTTCCGGACTCTTTTCCACCAACATCCATCACCACAACTGCTGTGTTTGTCATATATCCATTCTTTTTATCCACTGAGCGCAAATTTTCTGGTTATTTTTGTATTCAATCCCTATGTACCTTGAATGTATGACAGTCGTTGCTCTCATGCCTTCAGGTCCACAGTTGAATGAATAGGGGCAGCTGTAATACCTCAAAATTTTCCCTCTTATCTCTCTCCAATAATTGTCTTATGTTTCATTCATTTGCATTTCATAATAGGTCATACAACATCATTCATATCATTGGTTGCACAAGGCATGTGATCAGTTGTCTCAAGGCATGGACAGTTCAAAGCCAAAGGACAATAGTCAAACTTTTCCAGATAAGTCACAAGGGTTTCTCATATCTCAATTCATTTCATTTGAGCCTTCAAGACATCAAGAGAAGGGAATTCAACAAAGGATTGAAGCAGTTCATCATTTCCTAGCAGGGTTGTTCAAATTAGGGTTTGCCATAAGTCTTGATTCTATGGTATTCTACATATCCTCAAGGGTCTAAGGATGAAGAATTGCCCATCAATTTGATTTGGAAGGGTTTCAATTGATCAATTGAGTGAGAATCAGGAGAATTGGGGAAAAGTCAACTGTGCAGAGGAAAAAGTCAACTCTTGACTTTTTAAGGTCAAATTCATGTCTCTCATGTCAAATATGATCATTGGTAAAGATTTGATCAAGAACTATCAAGGGATTCATCACAAATCAAGAAATGTGCAAAATTGCCAAAAATAGTAATGAAGGGTTTCCATTTATGGTAAGATTTGTCAAGCTGAAGGGCCATCTTTGGAGCATTATTTCTCCATGCTCCAAGCTTCAAACTCAAAGGTCAGGGAGGCCTATCAAAAGTTCACATTCCAAGCTTCAAAACCATACTAAGAACATCTCCATTGGATTAAAATTGAGAGAGATATGATGGATCAAAGTGGAGAGGAATCAAGGCAAAATGGCAAGTAATGACCAACCAGTGCGCCATAATTTTCACAAACACTTGGTGAGCATGTTGTGTCCTAGTTCATGGCCAAATATCTCATTGATAGAGGTTTCATTTGGAAAATTGTACAACATCACTCTTGTTCATTTCCATCTCCTCTTCAACTTTTATGTTGAACAATTTTTCATATGATCAACCATTGGAGAGGTATGGTGGATCAAAGTTGGGGTCATCATTGCTGAATTTAATATGCACATAGGCTGGTCGAGACCAGGTCAGGCTGACCTGCTAACACCATTATGCACAAGCATCTTTATGGGACATTTTCACATTATTAGAGACTCCATTTTCAATTGCTTTCCACACCAATGTTGTGCTCCTCCGTTTTATCTTTCCAAAGACCTCAAAAGCTCACCATTTCATCCCATGGCCATGGAGATTTACTCCTTCAAAGTTCACATCATGCTAGCTGCTTTTCTTCATAACCAAGACAAATCCTTGTTCTTTTTTCACTCATTCATACGCATGCCATCATTCCTTATGCACAACATTGCCATAACAAGACAAACAAACTCATACACGCATACATGTCCATGCATCCTTCATTGCCATATTTTGTAGAACCAAAAAGAAAAAAAAAAGAAAAAAGCTTGCATGACAAGCTGTGTAGCTGCTGCAAGTTCAGAGCATCATTTCCATTCATCATGACCTCACCATAAGCTTCATATTACTCTCCACACTCTAACAAAACACCATAACCCGTGCCCTAACTAACTTGACTCACCATTAACTCAGTTAACCAGAGTTATAACTGTTAACCAAGGTGGTTAACAGTTAACTCACCCTATAAATTCATTTCATAACAGAATTTGGGGAGGCTTGGCTCATTCTACATTTTTTCTTCCTCTAAAACTTCACACGCTCTCTCTGAGTTTTGGCATCACTCTCTCTCGTGCTCATCTTCTCTACAAGATTGTTCAGTCTTCTTGAAGATTCATCATCATTAAGAGATCTTGGAGCATTGGATCCTCAGGCTCATTCCGTTTTTCAAGGTTATTCAGTCCAAATTCACTGATCCAGAATAGTTCATAGCCTTTATTTGGCCAGCTTGAAGCTCAAGGAACAAGTGGAACCTCACCTCTGGTTTTCTTTGAAGCTAAGGAAGCAGTAAAAATACAAGTTTCAATCCAAATCTTTTGTTCTCTTTTTTATCTAATTTCACTTGTTTTTGCATGATTGAAGCTCATAAACCCTAACCAATGCTCAGATTAAGTCATGGCATTGATCCTTCTTGATCCAAAGCGTATCATGCTGCCAGCGAATAAATGAGGAGCCTCCCTATCACGTGCCTCATTTTAAACCTCAGATGGATTGTGTGTGTGTGTGTCTCATTATAGTTACCATGCACGCGTGTTGTGATTCTCTTGATTGCTTTACTTCTCTGATCATCAGATGTTGACTCCATCCAATGGCTCAGGATGAGTCAAAGAATTTGACTAACATCCATGGTATGGACCTTCCCTGAGCGCTTGTTGTGGACTGGGCTTCTCTTGCTATTTACACCCCTGGTCTTTTGAGCCCAAAGCCTATATAACTGAGTTTTTACTTTGGCTGTACCCCCTGGCTCATTTCTTTTTCTTTTTCTTTTTATTTTTAATACGTGTTTGGTTTTTAATTTTTAAAATCACTTCTATGCATCTAAAAATTCCAAAAAAATTCATGAGGCATTCTTATACATGTAAATAATTTTTGATTATTTTTATTTCTGATTTGGCCATTTTTTGCTATATTTTCATGAATTTCCATTTAATTTCCTATGAGTGAGCATTTAATCATGACCTATGCTTCATTTTGATTTTGTTTGACATAGTTTTGTTTTGAATCTTTGGCTAATAATTGACACATGCATTTATGATATCTTGAAGCACGATATACATTTTTTATGGATTTTTTAGGTCATTTCTTGTTGACTTTTTAGTGAGATCTTTGAGATACTTGCTTGTGTGACTTGTATGAAATTGTGAGACATGTTTGAGCATGATTCTTAATGATTTTTGAACCATTCTTGTGGGAAATGTTTGCATACTAATTTCCCTTTTAAATGACTTGAATCTTCCAATTTTATTGAGCCTTTAACCTCACTTTTGATTCATTTCAAAAATATGTTTGTTTGTGTAAATGTTAGAAGACATATGCTTAGGTCTTGATATGCATTGTGTACCATTTTCTTTGACACCTATTGAGACCTTGTGATACATGTTGTGTGAATATTATAGATCACTTTGCTCATGTTATAAGTCATTCTTGATGCATCTTTGTATGATTTATGTGCATATGTTTTGACTTGGAATATCTTGTGTAATTGTGCATTATTACTTGATCTTCTTTGAGCACATGTGTATACCAATTCTTGCATGATCTTAAACCCTCATTTGAACATGATCCACTTCTGTTTGCAATCATTCTTGACCTTATGCCATGAATTCTAACTTCATCTTGCATGTTCCAAACTTCATGAACACATGAGAACTTGTTAGACCTAACTTGAACATGTTTGCTCCTAATCTTCAATGTGCTTCAACATGACACTTATGAGGACTTTGTGCTTACATTATTGACTTCAAATGTCATCTAAATTGTCATGAGCTACTGACTTGCATTCATATTACATGTTTGGTCCCATTTCATTTTCATCTCTTACTTGCCTTACAAGTATGCATCATTGTTGAACTTTAATTGTTGTTTGTTCTCTTCGCTTTGCTCTATTCCTTTAAATACTTGCATCCATGACTTGTATGATATTTCAATGACATTCATATGCATCCTTAAATGACATTTAATTCTGACCTAGACTTATGTTTATGCATTTCTACATGTTTGCATTCAATATGCATCTATCTTGCATTAGTAGCATATTACATACATTTGTATGATTGTTTGGTGCCTAGTTTGCTTTTGTTTGATTTCATATGACATGTTTACATTAGTATAATCCCTTAACATATACCTACTGACTTTGATTGTTCCTTAACCATTAGGACCTTTCCTTTTTGGTTTGAATGTTGTTTTCTTTTGAAGTTGTCTTCTTAAAACAACTAGTATTGTTTGGACTAGTTTCTTTCACTTGTTCTCATTACTTGTGATGATTATGTACTAACCTTTTGTGTAGGGGCAGAGGTAATACATTTGAGTATGTGGATGTTAATCCATACTCATCTCTTCTTTCATCTCTCATCTCTTTCGTCACTATTTCTCTCTTGTGAATAACATGATATAATATTGTGTAGAACTTTCTCACATCCCTTTGGGATCCTAGCTCATTCTTAATTTTTGATTAAGGTGAGGTAGGATAAGCATTAGATAGTGTTATCCCTCTCTTCTCTTTAGACTTAGGTGGTTCTTATGCTCTACATAACCATAGGACATCCATGTATGACAACATTAGGATTATTAATCTTTCCCCAACTTAGACTTTTTCCTTTCTTCCCCTTGAGTCTTCTCTTCTCATCTCATAACATTTCAAAAACACTTAATAAAGGTTAACGTGTATTGCGCATGAGCCTTATACGTGGGAAATGATGAATGAGGGGTTTCCCTTCATTCTTCTAGGATACTTAGTGTACGTCCTGTTGGG
This sequence comes from Lathyrus tuberosus, assembly GCA_022829125.1. Taxonomy (NCBI): domain Eukaryota; kingdom Viridiplantae; phylum Streptophyta; class Magnoliopsida; order Fabales; family Fabaceae; genus Lathyrus; species Lathyrus tuberosus. The sequence goes on along the minus strand of JALAZF010000049.1, from coordinate 9,615,400 downwards.
GACGATATGCAATGCATTCGATCCTATGTCATAGACTTTAGTGCAATATGTGTTACAAACACAAAATAATCAAAACACTTCTTCTTAAAAGACAAAAACAAACAATTCTCTTCTTATCTTCCTCACTCCATTCATAAAGGATGCGTTATTTCCGTTCTACCGCAAACAGGTAAATGCCTAAGACTCCGTACAACAAGCTGCAACACCTAACTGCTAGAACGCGAATGTTGACGTATTCCGCCAAAAAAATATAAACAAAGCAAAGTAATCCTTAGCAAGGGGAACTACGGCGCTCTGATTCTCATTCCTAATGAGATACGTAGGCACGAGACGCGATATCTTGGCGAGCAAACTTCTCAAAAAACTGTAGTCCGAACTACGTTGACTCTGACTTTCCCATTGCACGAGGGAATATGTAGGCCTAGGACGCGATGTCCTATCGAGTCACTTCTTTTCCTTTTCTTCTTCGTTTCTTCGTTCTTTTCCGTCCCTGTTCTTTCGCCTTTCCATTAGCAGTGGAGCCTCAAATGACGACACCCTTTGATAGAGACAACAAGCGTGGATCCCATCGAGTACGATGGACGCGTGGGGGTGCTAATACCTTCCCCTCGCGTAACCGACTCCCTTACCCGTTTATCTTGGTCGCGAGACTATGTTCTTTTCCGTCCCTCAGGTTTACGCAGTGTTTCCTTTCCCTCTCTTAGGATAAACACACATTGCTGGCGACTCTGTTTCTGCGCCACTTTCGCGTTTGTACTTGGATGAAAATCCCGGGAGCGACAGATGGGTAATTGACAACTCCCCATTGTATAACCTGGACCAGGACCCCCCAATCTCTTAGGATTTGTTAAAGAAAACATTTGCGTGCATGGTTAGTTTTAGATAGCTTCCATTTCCTTTCCAACTTCATAGGATAAATAAAAAATCAGAAAGTAGCACCCAATTCCAACCAAATGCGGTAAGGTGGTCGCGTCACCGACGAAAATCGTATGCTACAACTAGGACATGATATAGCTTGGCATAAAGCACCAAAATAGCAACAAATTCATTCTTCCTTTCTCTATAGGTCCACTGATTAGGCTGCTGAGGTTGTTGCTGGAAATATGGCTAATAAACTGAAGGTATTGGTGATGTGTTCATAACAGCGTTAGCATGCTGATGATTATATCTGAAACGAGATATTCCTGGCTTCCTAAGAGGAAGAGCAACATCATCTTGGAATTGGCTCTCACGAAACTCACTTTTGGGCATCTTGACACCACTGGACGAACCAATGTCTTTGGATAGACCTCCCTATTGGACACCTCCTTCTGGATTTGCTCTTATATCCAACATTTCAGCAAGATCATGGGGTGCACTGGCTGTCATCTTCTCAGGAAAGAATGAACTCAGGGTCTTCAAGAGGATTCTATTCAGTTCTTCTTCTCCCATTGGAGGCTTGACTTGAGCAGCAACTAAGACTTCAACTAAAGCAGTCATACGTTCCAGCCTTCAAAGTAGTTACCTCTTCATGGAGTTCAAGAATCTCTTGTTCAAGTTTGTCCATCTTCACTTGCGATTGGCTCTAGTACCGTACTGATGAATCAGCTTGACTGGAGATAAAGGACAAGGTTAAATTTTAATGCGAAAATGCAATGTTGAATGATGTATGATTATGAAATGCAAATGAACTTCAAGGAACTTAACATCATATTGCAAACATCATAAAATGGATAACACTTTTAAATAATAAAAAAACTCATTTCATTAATAAACTAGGGGATTACAATCAAAGTACAAACTTTCAAAAATCCTAAATAAAATAGAAAATACAAGAAATTGGAATCCAGAAACCCTAAGAAATCCCATGAGAAGATTCGATCCCTCCTTGCAACTTCCTAGTGAGCTTCTCGATCTGTTCCTCCAATGAGCCTTCTTCAACACAAGCTTGTCGATGACCATCTTCCAAATAACTGAAGGAGTATGAGTGTATGAACTCTACTGAGCAATAGGAGTTTACTAGATGTCAGAGGAAAATAAATCCTCTTGCACCTTCCTTTTCTTGGTAGTAAGTTCTCCTTCATTATTCTGCTTTAAATACTTCTGGAATTCTGCATTCTCATTGCTGACAATATGGTATTTATTCTTCCAAGCGCCCCTTTCTCGCTGCACCTTGGTTAAAGTAATCTTCAGCTTTTATACATCAGTCATGAAGATTAAAGTGGGTTCTCTAGCAGCCATGGGTAACGGCTCCTGACGAGGATAAGGCATCTTCAACTTAATAGCTCTATCTTGTACCCATTGGAGATAAGGCTCCAAAGAGACACAATCTGGCTTTCCTAGAGGTGCTCTTCCCTTTCTATGGATGTAACGCCAAGCATGCATGTTCTTTTCCTTAAGAATTTGGTTGTCTTCACCTTCCTTGAAGAAGAAACCCTCCAAATGGATGTTGTTTGGTTTGTCCTTCACAGGATAACCGAGCTGACGACGAGCTAAAACAGGATTGTAGCTAATGCCTCATTTTGTACCAAGGAGAGGCACATTAGGAAACTCACCACAACTATCAATGATCATCATCCCATCATAAGCATGATTGTACCACTCAATATCAGAACAAGTGAGACACATAATCTTCTGCGACAATAACAAACCATCCTTGAGATCCCAAAAAGCAGCAGATCGAGGCAAGTGAGAAATAAACCACTTGTACAGCAACGACACACAACATATAATCATTCCTTCACTATAAGAATTCCTGAGATGGACTGAGTGGTAGGCATCTGAGAGCAAAGTAGGAACTAGATTTCCAATTAAGAATATCTTGATGGCATTAATGTCAACAAAATTGTCAACATTAGGGAAGAGAAACAATCCATAGACAAGTAGACAAGAAGAGCCTCAAAATCATCCATACTCTTCATGCTAGCTTAATAATGAGCTTTGTCCATCAGAAACTTAGTGGGTAACTCTAGAATTCTGCCTTTGGTGGTCATATGAGCTTTGATCTCTGACATCTTCAATTGAGTAGCTTCTGCAATAGCTCGAGGCTTAGGGATCTCTTCCAAACCAGAAAATGGATCTTGATCAGAAATGGGCAGTCCAAGCAAACAAAAATATTCTTCTAGTGTAGGCGTGAGCTTATAATCTGGAAAGGAGAAGCAATGATACACCAGATCATAGAACTAAACTAATGTGGCAAGAATGCCATCCACCATGTTGAGCTTCAAGAGAGACAGAAGTCTACCATACTTGTTTTTGAAAACCTCAGGATCAATAACTAAACCTCCTAACTTCCTTAGTTCTTCTAATTTAGGACTTTTGAAAGTGTACTTTTGAGTTCTTCTTTTTCCAAAATCCTTGATGGAAAATACCTATGATGTTTGCAAAGAATAACCCTATGTTCCTTGAAGACTGGTTATAAATGATGCTTATGAATGTTTGAATGGTATGGATGCACAAACACAAACAAGAATGCAAACACATAAGGGTTCAAGGGTTCGACATCACGAGCATGAGGCCATGGTCTAACCATCCCAAGAGGTATGTACTAAGGTTTTTGTACCTATAGAACAAGGTTCTAAAAAGTTCCTAGAGTCATTGATCCATCTTTTGGATATTACTAGCACACCGATTACTCGGGAATCAATAATATTCTCAAGAGAATCTCGTCTGAGTGTAGTATCGCGTATCAACTATTTCAGGTTTACACCTTCATAGCCACCGCACTACGTCCTAAAAGGCCAAGTGGGGTAAAGGGATACTAAGGTCCTCATCTTCTCGGGCTCCTAGGTTGAAAGTAGCAAATATTTTCATGATTGCTCGTTTAACAAATACTACCCTCAAGAGGGCCTCCACTGAGCGAGGGATTATCAAGTTAACTTTTTCAGGATTTACTCCTTCAAAGCCTCCTTGACTATACCACCCTTCCTAACTTATTTGTATTCTCAAGTCTGGGTTAAGACTTATCTCACCACAATATTATCACCTAAAGAAACCCAAGCACATAGCAACATATATTTACAAATATACAAATAACACAAATCAACAAGATAGGTTTAATTCTCTTAGGGAAACTCCCTAGTGAAGTCGCCATTTCTGCCGCGGTGAGAATCAGAGACCATAGCTATTAATTAACTAGGTTCACAAAACATAAGATATCACCACCGATCTTTAATTTATCCAAGGGAATAGATAAGAAAGAATAACCCATAAACATGCAATGCAAAATAACGCAACAAAGAGATATAAGGTTCGGGGGTTGGTTATACTAAGGGAAGGTACTAGCACCCTAAGTATCTATAGTATCCTATAAGAACCTCTTCTTGTACTTATGTTATGGTTAAGATTGTTTGCTAAATGGGATTGATTGGTGATATGAGAAAATAAATGGTTTTTATTGTTTTTGTGTTTTGCCAAACACAAAAACAATAAAAAAAAAACATTTCTTTTCTCATCTCACCAATCAATCCCAATTACTAAACAATCTTAACCATAACACAAATACAACAAGAGGTTCCTATAGGATACTATAGATATTTAGGGTGCTAGTACCTTCTCTTAGTATAAACAACCCTCGAACGTTATATCTCTGTTACATTATTTTGCATTGCATGTTTATGGGTTATTCTTTCTTTACCCCTTCCCTTGGATAAATTAAAGATTAGTGGTGATATATTATGTTTTGTGAACCTAGTTAATTAATATCTATGGTCTCTGATTCCCCTGACGAGGAGCATGCAATTTATTTTTTGAGTAAGAAATTCACAGACTGTGAGTCTCGATACTCTATGCTTGAAAAGACCTGTTGTGCTTTAGCTTGGGCTGCTCGACGTCTTCGTCAGTACAAGCTGAACCATACTACTTTGTTGATTTCTAAGATGGACCCAATCAAGTATATCTTTGAGAAGCCTGCTCTGACTGGAAGGATTGCCCATTGGAAGATGTTATTGTCAGAATATGATATTGAATATCATACACAAAAGGCCATAAAGATGAGTGTTCTGGCTGACCACTTGGCTCATCAGCCGATTGAAGATCATCTATCCATCAAAATGACTTCCTTAGTGAAGTTGTCATTTCTGTCGCGGTGAGAATCGGAGACCATAGCTATTAAGTTAGCTAGGCTTCACAAAACTTAAGATATCACCACTGATCTTTAATTTTTCCAAGGAAAGGGGTAAAGAAAGAATAACCCATAAACATGCAATGCAAAACAATGCAACAAAGAGATATAAGGTTTGGGGGTTGGTTATACTAAGGGAAGGTACTAACACCCTAAGTATCTATAGTATTTGTTAGATGTCAAACATGCTATATATTTGTATTTGATACTTGGCATTTTTCATTACTTTCATGTCTTAATTGTGGATTTTTGTATTGAATTGTTGTTGTTCTTCATACATTATATTTATACCTTTGGTGCTTGTAATTTGTGTGCTATTATGCAGGAAAGTGCACTAATTGATCAAAGAAAGAAGACACAAAGAATTGATGCAAGCTGCCAAAGAAAGAGGAAAACAACAGCTGGTACGCTTTGCGAACCATGGCGAAGTCCCCAGTGAACATTCGCTTTGCGAACTCTGGCGAAGCTCTCAGCGAGTAGGGAAGTGGCAAAAGGACCCAAAATTCTCTTTGCGAATGTTTTGGCGAGTGGTTCGCTTTGCGAATGAATTGTTTGCTTTGCGAACTCACGATAACAGCCAAGGGCAGTTTAACTTTCAGAAGGCACTTAAGGTGCCATTTTCTTCATTCTCTAGGCGAATGGATCATTCGCAGTGCGAATGCATCAGATCCCAAGTATACTATAAAGTGTTTTTTACATTTTCTTGGGATCATAACTTGATATTTTCACACCAAAACATACTTTTCTGAGTTTTTATCATCCAAGAGTGATTTTTCACATAGAGAAGCTGAAGTCACATCCGATCTCGATTATTCAACGCGGGTGTTCTTTCATCTCCTATTGAAACTTGTTATCCAAGCTACCATGAAAATGTGTAGCTAAACGCATCTTGTGTTAAGATTAGAGGTAGTTAATCTTGCTTATATGTATTTCTTTTGATCTTTTGTATATGAACAAGGTTGATGATCAATATATGATGAAGTTTTTTATTCTTAATGATGTATTTGTGGTTTGAATCACTCTAGACATAGATTTTCCAAATCTTGACCTAATATCTTCATCTCTTAAAAACCAAACTCTAGACATAGATTTGGGGTTTAATATTGGCTTTGTATTGATCTTAACAGTTGTTGTTTCGATTGTTAGCGTGAGACATCATCTAATGGTCTAAACAACGATACTCGCGTATTTGCTTTAGACATAAACTTATTCGAGAGGATACACGATTGTATTGGTCGGAACTAAGTTCATATGCTTGATTAATCGAATATGTATGAAAACGATTAGCAAAATCTAATCTTGACATGCTTTTATAAAACTTACAACATCTTTGTTATTGTTTACTTCTATGCTACCAAAATTGATGTTACAAAACCAAGAACAATTTGAAAACCCCTTACTTAAAACGTTGCGACTATTGAACGACAAGCATCAAAATATCACGCAATCCCTAAGGATACGATGAAAACACCCCCCAAATTACTCTTCAACAAAATGGCGCAGTTGCTGGGGATTGTTGTTTAATATTGCAAGCATTGCAATAATTGTTTTGTTTTAAGCTTGTTTAACTTTTTCTTAAGCTTGTTGATTTGTTTGGTTTAGTGTACAGACTCCGTTTTATGCAAGGGAAGTTACCCGCAGACCAACTTGCTAAATACCACAGTTACCGCAAACTATGGCTGCTCCACCACCACCACCTGCTTTAGTTCCTTGTACAAATAGTATGAGACATACAGCACAATTTGCACGCAATGCTCAGAACGGTCGGCATTCAGAAATGAAAACCGGTATCCTCTCGCTTCTATATCAGAATCCTTTCACTGGTATGGATCACGAGGATCCTTTTACACAGTTGACTAAGTTCTATGAGATTGTTGGAGCAACTGGTGCACCCGAAGCTAAATAAGAATCACTGTTTAAGAGATTATTCCCGCATTCCCTCATTGGGAAGCCAAGGAATGGTATCTTGACCAATCTACGACAATCATGACGGACTGGAACGTACTTGAGGAAAAGTTTTTGGAACGATTTTTTCCACACAATCGTTTCATGGAGCCTAAAATAGCAATAGCAGTTTTCACTCAGGGTGGAAATGAATCTCTCAACGAAGCGTGGGAGAGATTCAAATCCATGTTGAGAAAGTGTAAAGGACACGGTTTCGATGAGCTTTCTCAAATTCATATTTTCCAAAATGGTCTTCAGTTGGTTCATAAAACATTGTTGGATGCCACCGCGTGTGGATCCTTAATGACAAAAAGTGCCGATGAAGCCATTTCCATCATTGACAAGATGGATTTAAACGACCATCAGGGGAACCATAACCGTGGCCCTTCTCAAAAGACACCGGGAGTTCTTGAGTTGGGAACCAATGATGCCATACTTGCTCAAAACAAGTTATTATCCCAACAAGTTGAGTTGTTGACGAAACAAATGTCCAAGCTTCCTCAACAACTCAAAGAGATTCATGACTCTCCGAGCAAGAGTGTGCAAGTAACTTGTTTTGAATTGTGTAGAGGAGATCACCCTACCGGGTATTGTCCTCCGGTTGTGGAGGAGGTAAATTATGCTGGAAATCCAACTCAAGGTTATCAAGGAAGACCTCCTTACCAAAATGCTCAACAACCATACCAAAATCAACAAGGCAACCAACCAAGAGGCAACTACCAAAATCAACAAGGATGGAAACAAAATCCTTACCAACCACCCAAAGATCAAAGTGGAAGTTCAAGAATGGAGGAGACTTTCACCCAATTTATGCAATTATCAATGGCAACTCAAAAGAGTACAGAAACTTCGATTAAAAATCTTGAATCTCAAGTAGGGCAACTTGCCAAGCAATTAGCCGAAAAGCAACCGGGGCCATCCTTCTCCGCTATCACTCAAACAAATCCCAAGGAGCATTGTAAGGCCATTTTCACAAGAAGTGGAAGAACAATTGGAGGAGATGTTGAAAATGAGGTGGTAGTTGAAAAGGAAAATGATATTGTGTTGGAGGAAGTCGAAAAAGAATGATGAAAATGGTGTAGCTGAAAAGAATGATGAAGAAGTAAAGAAGAAAAAAGAAAAAGAAAGAAAGGAGTATGAGAAGGAAGTTTTACAAAAAAGATTACCATATCCCCCTGCTCCAAAGAAAAAAGAGAACGATAGGCATTACACAAGATTCTTAGAACTGTTTAGTCAGTTGCAAGTAACCGTTCCTTTCTCTGAAGCTCTTGAACAAATGCCTAAGTATGTCAAATTCATGAAGGACATACTTACAAAAAAGAAGAGGTGCACGGACAAAGATTACATTGATCTCAATGTCGAGTATAGTGTTGTCATTCAAAGTGTGCTTCCGCGGAAAGAGCAAGATCCGGGAAGAGTAGCTTTACCTATTACTATCATTAATGATTTTAAATGCAAAGCTTTGGTTGACATGGGTGCTAGTATTAATCTCATTTTGTTGTCCGTGGTGAAGAGACTTAAAAATATGAATGTAAAATCAACAACCATGACATTGCAACTTGCGAATAAGTCAAGAACTCATCTGTATGGTGTCGTGGAGGATGTGCTTATAAAAGTGGATAAATTTCTATTTTCGGTTGATTTTGTGATTGTTGAGATGGAGGAGGATGAAGATACGCTGATTATATTGGGCAGACCGTTCATGAAAACCGCCAAAATGTTGGTGGACGTTGATGAAGGCATAATGAAGGTGCGGATCAAGGATATTGGTAAGGAGGAAGAAGCTTGTTGTACATTGTTCAAAGGAGTGATATATGCAAATCAAGTAGATGAAAACGATCATAAGAAGAAAGAATTAGAAAGAGAGAGTTTTCGGAAGAAAAAAGATGAAGATGTGAAGGTAGATTTGATGAAGTCATGTTGGGATTGGTCATTTCTAAAGAAAAGGAGATCGAAGATTGGACATGATTATTGTTGAGGTCTCTGTTAGTGAAGTGTGTTTTTCTCGGAAGCCAATTCTCTAGCTTTTGGTGTATAGCTTATTGGTTGAGGTCTTTGATTTGCTTAATTTCAATTTGATTAGTGATGAGCTTGAAATATTTTTAGGATTTAAACAAAATATATTTCATTAATTAAGACGATTATCAAACATAGTCTTGACGATTTACTAACTCTAAATAATTTAAAAGACGAACTGACACGAGTACAATAATTTAGACGAAGTATGATTTAAACTATTACAAAATAAGAACAATCACATAGTAGACACAAATTAACTAGAGGTGATTCTTTTTTTTCTAGTTGCTAAAAATTCCTCATTTAGTCTTCAATAAGCAGTTCTCTGAAAGGCTTTCAGAACCATCTTCTTCAATTTTCTCTTTGATCATGTCCACAAAACCTTCTCTGAAGAAAATCTCAGATAAAACTCTTGCATAAGGAATGTAAGACTTTGTGAGGTTTCTGGACACAGAGATGGAGTTCCAGAGACATTTGAAGATAATGTGTGGTAGGTTTATTTGAAAATCATTCATCAGTAAATTAATAAATTGGTGGTCATGAAATCTTAGTATCTCATGGTATTCTCCTCTGGGAAGGAAATTTGACACAACTAGTTTGCACCATGCTTTAGGAATGGGTAGGAGGTTTTCAGGATTGGATGGTTCATATCCGGATGGAAGGTTATGAAGGAAGGCAAATCTTCTAGCAACAAAGAATTTGTTACAGTCAACAGTGTTTCCAACATTCTCACATCCAGTTGCTAGAGTGACTAAGAAGGGAGTGATAGTGATGGGGATTTCAAGGACAAAAGAGGTAATATCTCCAATTTAATGATCAAGGAATGCATGATTCTAGAAATCTTTTACTAGATTTAGGTAGACGGGTTTTTCTAGCATAGCGGAGTATCTAGTCCATTGTTGAGTGTAAAACACATCAGCTATACTGCTAGCAATGTAACTCGAAAGAGGAGGGGTATTGATTACAAATTGTTTTTCTGGAACGATCTCAAGGATATCTTGATCTCCAAGAAAGGTTAGTGGAGGCATGATGGTGGATAGATAACCGAGTCTTGATACTTAAAGTTTTATGATAGATGGACTTGAGTATGCAATTTGTTTGATAGAGAGAAATGATTTATATACATATAATTGGGCAGGATGAGTCGTGCCTAGCCTAGGGATGATGTAGATTAAGTACATATCAGTTGACTGGAGCTTTTGATTTAATGACGTGACCAGTATTTATAAAGGGAGATAGATTATTTAGATTATGGATAAGATCTTGGAAGTGTTATCAAGGCAAAAACTGTCAGACGAAAAGTCTTTAGTATGTTTTTAATAGGACCTATGTTCTTAGGGATATATCATGATTACTCAAGATATATAATTATTACAAATGTTATAATGAGTGAACACATTATCCAGAGATTTGATCAAAAGATTTTTCTTGGAAAGAGAGAATCTCATTAATGTTTTAACCTACCAGACATTTTTAGTTATAATTAATTGTTGATGAGGAGAGTCGTACCTTAGAGAATCTGAAGTTATTTCCATGAAACTTCATCTGAGTGCTTTCCAATCTGACTCTGAGCTTTTGATCAACTTCTTTTAGCTTCTGCTTCCTTCAGATGGATCTGACGTTTAAAGAATACCAATGCCCTCTGATTCGAGTCTCTAGACTGAGACAATAATCACTTTTTCTTTTCAGATGACCGCTTCACTTGCTTGTTCAGAGACATCATCTGATTTATTGTTTCTTTGAACAAGTGTGAAGTGTGTTCAGAACCATGCATCATCAAACATGTGTGTGACACATGACAACCTTGTTCTTGCAATGCTGATCTAATTCTTTTAGATTTAATCCATCAGGGATTTACAGCATATCTGCTTCTGAAAAGAATGTCAGCTGATTTTTTCATTCTGAACGACATCAGCAACTTAAATTCTTTTGACTTTTAAGTAGATGGCTTTAGTCTTTGCATCTAGTTGAGCTACTTCTGATTCCAAAATTTATGCATCATGAGCTTCTAAGAGAATTATCAGATAGCATTCTGACCAATTCAAGTTGGTTCAACTGAGATAGAGTCTCAAGTTAACAAAACTTAATTGTTTATGTTATTACAATCAATGCTTAGGAATCATTCTGAATCAGATTCCTGAAGGGTTGCGAGATTTCCATCTTCTGAAAATTCTTCAGTTTTCTGCATAGCTTTTCATGAAAACAATATTCAGTTCTTCATTGAATCTTTCAACTTCTTGATTAGTTAAGATTCAGATGTTGAATCATTTCTAAGAGTTTGAATTCTTTAGTTTTTCTGACTTATTCTGCAGACTTCGTTCTGAAGTTCAAAACTATAGAACAACAATCTTTCTTCTTTACTTGACGAAGTTCTTAATGACTTTCAAACGAGAAAGTCAAGGGTGGACCTAATTCGTTTCTTGAAAACATCTCAAAAACTCATAAATAAATAATCTTCAGCAAACAAGATTTCTTGTTTTCTGATGATTCAACCTTGAGCAAATACTTGATTTATCCACACGTATTTTCTAAGATAAGTATTTAACAGATGTTGCTACTTATCTGATGAGTCTATCTTATCAACTGATTCTTCATTCTTCAACAAGGCTTTAGTGAGGAAGATTTAGTTGTTTGACAACTGCGAAACTTCCAGAATCAGTGATTTGCTCAAGTAATCTGATTGATTACAATTTTGTACACATTCATCTTCTAAGTTGTTACAGAAATTGTAAGTGGATTGAAATCTCACCCAGAGTATTTCTACGCACCGCATCTGGATCTTTTTCTGACACTGTTAAGTGTATGACATCCATCAACAACAGAACCGGAGCTCTGATACCAATTGAAGGTACGAGAAAGACACAAGAAATGGGGGTTTGAATTGTGTATTCACTCTTTTGAAAACCTTTCGCTTCTTATTGTTAAGCCGCTGAAACAACGTCAAAGTTCATTGAGAGATTCTGACCGGCAAAGAAACATTCAGACTTGATAATGCATGAAGCATAAGAACCAGTAAGAGTCTGAACGCTATATGCAACATTCAGAACTTGCAGAGCGGAAGCTTATCAGAGTTAAGCTGCAAGGTTCTGACTTGCTTATGTAAGGTTCTATTACTCAGAACAAAAACATTAACAATAATATAAAGCATAACAAGAATAAAGAACATACGATATATCCTGGTTCACCATAGGCTAATCCAGTCCACCCTCCTCAGGTGATTTCGCCTTGAACACAAGGACTTAATCCACTATAATCAATCTCGATTACAGATGCACGGGCAACAGCCGGTGACTAACAACCTGCACAATCGCAGCTGTGACTAACACACAATGAACCGTTCAGGGATTTAACTTAATGAATATAATGAACATTGACCTGCAGGTTCCAATCTCGCAAGATCTACTGCTAGGGTTTCAAAGCTAAATGTTCAGGGATTCATCGCAATGAATATAACGTTTACTGACCCTATTTCAGGATTTACGACAATGATATATCGTCATTATCTTCTCAAGTCTCCAGTCACACAGACCACTTGAGGAATCCTAATTCACATAGAATTAGTTAAACATGAGATTACAATGATGCTTCTTAACAAGCAAATAAATCCTAAGTTTAAGTACAAAAGAACACACAAGTGTTCAATCAAGATGTGAGCAGCAGCTCCTTGCTATCTTAAGAAACTACAAAGATGTATATTGATTTGAGCAGCAAGCTTTGAGCAACAACTCCTTGCTTCATATCTTCAATGTAGCTCAGACGAGAAGGTGGTTGATGACTTGATTGATTTGCAATGTTGTCTTCTTCATCAACAACTTCTATACCAATTGATTATTGTTGTGTTGATTTCTGATCTTTGAGCTTCAACAACAATGGCCATGTGTAAATGGTGATAGCTTTGGATGTTTAAGTGTTACAATGCGAACTCGTCATTGTTTCTATCTTCACACAATTGTGAGCAATCTTTGTAGTTTTGTATGATAGCAAATTGTGTGATAAATGCATATATAAATGCCTATGTGTTTGATGTGCATGTTATAAGATTAGTATGCATGTTTAGTTGGTACATATATGTGATTTTATACCTATACCATGCTTTAAAGACAATACAATTGATACATATCTTTATTGACATCATAAAAACAATTTTCCTTATGTATGTATCGATTCATGTCTGTTAAAATCACAAAAACGTGTTTGCTTCAGTATGGATCGATCCATACGAGTTTTGCATCGATACATGCTTCCTTGTTGTTAAGCCATGTATCGATTCATACGAAGTTTGCATCAATTCATGATTAGATTTACTTTCTGAAATTAACCTAAGTTACAGTGTGCATCGATGCATATATCTGTGTGTCGACTCATGTATGTTATATAGCTACCATGTATCGACTCATACGAGTTTCGTATCGATACATAAAGCTGTTTTCTTTCTCTAACCGTTTCTGTTTCACATATAAGAAGGTTTTGACAGTTCAGTTAAATAGCAGAATTCGTTAGTGTGAAAATTGTGTAATCACAGTAAAAGCAAGTTTGGTGAGCATCAATTTTGTGAGCTGTTTTAGAGACCTGAAAGATACTTTATCTTCATCATCTTCTCAATCACTTTAATTCAAGAACATCAACACATAATCATTCTTGTTCATCAGATTAAAGGATCATCGAGATAACGTTCAGTGGTACGATCAAGGATCTAGCTGAGTTGAAGATTCAAAGGGGGTTTCGAGGAAAAACCATCTGGTTTGTCCTTCAAGAACTGGTGTATTCTTGAGGGTTTGTTAGTCATCTTTGCAGAACATATTCAGTCGCAGCGTAGGGTTTGGAAATTTGGTAATTTTGCAAACAGGTCGTGGAATCGGTGAATTGTTTGTAATTCATTCAGGGGAAATTCTTGATTAAGCTCAGATCAAGTGAAGGTTCATACAAGAGAAAGATCTTGGGGTTTAGATTTCTGGCTTTGTATTGTAACCTTGTAAACAACGAACTCAGTATTATTGATATAACAGGTCTCAATTTCAGTTTGAAATTGAGAGGGAGACGTACCCACACGCGAGGACGAAAGTGGGGAACTTCCTTACCAAATCTCTGCGTATTGTATTCTGTCCTTATCTCTCTTTACGTTTTCAACAATTTTGTGATTCATTTGGTGTATTGTGTCTTAACGTTTTATGATACAATAGTGGTAAGAAAACTTTTATCAAATCACCATTATTGTTAATCATTGAACACTCACACGTCAAGTGTTTGACAAAACTGTCAGCTGAGTTTCTGTTCATTGGAAATAGTATTTGTATGATAAGTGCATTTGATTCGATCCTAATCTGGTGTTAATAAATCTTTGTCATCCTAATATAAATCCAGCATTAATTCGTGTGTCCGGTTTTCTAGTAGCTGGTTCAGAATAGACGGAAGTCGATTCGGGATTGTAATTTTCCGCTAACTTTCAAAAACTCTGATAAGCTTTTTTAAATCCTTGTTTTTCAAGGAGGTGATCTATTCACCCCCCCCCCCCCTCTCGATCACTAGCCACACCGTCTAACAAGTGGTATCAGAGCACCGGTTCGCTGGTGCTTTGTGGCTGCTTGTAACGATATGGATTCTGAACCAAAGGGGGCGTACAATAGAGCGCCTGTTTTCAACGGTGAAAATTATGGCTACTGGAAAGACTGCATGCGAGTTCATATAAATTCTGTGGATAGGAATGTGTGGGCTGCCATTCAAAATGGTCCTTTTCAAATTACTATGAGAAATGAGGTTGGCGCCATAGTTCCTAAACCAGAAGAGGATTACGATGAGAAAGATGAGAAAAAGTGGTCGTGTGATTGGAGAGCTCGAAATATGCTAATTTCAGCACTTGGTGCTGATGAGTATTATCGGGTATCCCATTGCACGACAGCTAAAGAAATGTGGGATGCTTTAGAAATTGCCCATGAGGGTACTACTGAAGTTAAACAGTCCCGTATTAACATACTTAATCAAGAGTTCGAGCTCTTTCGCATGAAACAAGGAGAATCTATCTCTGACATGCAAAATAGATTCGTTCATCTCATCAATCGTTTGAATGCACTTGGAAAATCTGTCTCCAATGAAATAGCCACTAATAAAATTCTGAGATGTCTTAGCAGGGAATGGCAACCTAAAGTAACAGCTATTAAGGAAGCCAACGACCTCACGACGCTTACGATTACAACTTTATTTGGCAAGCTGGAAGAACATCAGCAAGAACTGAAAAGTCTTGAAATATTTGAGAACAAGAGTAAAAAGGAAAAGAATAAAAACAAAGAGAGTGAGAAGAAGCCAATAGCTCTTGTGGCCTCTAGCTCAAAGTCCTCACAAAAAGAGCAAAGTGACAATGATTCAAGTAGTGACGAAGATTCGGGTGATGAGGAAATGGGACTTTTTGTTAAGAGATATAATAGATTCATTCGAAAGAATGGAATCAAGCATTCCGACAAAAATCTCATTAAGTTCCGAAGACAATCTATAGAGTCAAAACAGGAAGAGAATAAGAAGCATAGAGTAAAAGGATCTTGCTTTAATTGTGGTAAATCTGGACATTATAAGACAGAATGTCCTATGAGGAAAAAGGATAAAGGAAAAGCTTCACCAAAAAGGTTCAACAAACAACGAAGAGCCTATATTGCATGGGAAAGTGATAGTGATTCATCAAGCTCACAAAGTTCAAATGATAGTGATGAGACAACAAATTTGTGTCTTATGGCTCACACCAAAAATCAATCCCACCACAAGAAGAAGATCAACGATAAGAAAGTAAGACAAGCCTACTATAGTAATTTTTCTTCTATGTCTTTTTCTGAACTGAAAATAGCTTTTGAAAAACTGCATAACGAAGCTTTAGATGCTTTTAAAAGATTATCTTCCGATAAACAAATTTTTTCATTCTTGGAAGGTAAAGTATACAAAGCTGAAAAAGATTTAGAAAGTTTGAAAGCTAGTATTGCAGAAAATTCAAAAGATATCAATATTAACGGATGTAGTAAAATTAGGTATTGTGAAGCTTGTCATATTTGGCAACAAGAGGTTAACACTCTTAAAGTCAAATTGGAAAAAGCTTTACAACCCAAGGTTACTTATGCCGTTGATTCTAGGTTGTTTAAGAAGTCATTAAATCCACCATATGCAAAATACTCTTTTATTCCAAAGGATTTAATGAACAAACATAAACAAATATATCATCATGGCTTATGTCATTATTGTTGTCGTGCTGGTCATACCATTGAAAAATGCAAGTTTAGGAGATTTCTTGTTCCTAAAGGCATTTATCAATGGAAGCCTAAAGGCAACCATGTTACCACTTACCCACATGGACCCAATGAAAATTGGGTACCTATTTCTCTCTTTTGATATTGTAGGATGAGTGTCTTGCATCCGTAGATAGAAGATGGCTTCTAGACAGCGGGTGCTCAAGGCACATGACGGGTGATATATCGCTTTTTATAGACTTCAAAGCAAAGAAGAAGGGATATGTCACTTATGGAGACAATAACAAAGGAGCTATACTGGGCAAAGGTAGTGTAGGTAATCCCTCTACCACTACTATTTCTGATGTCCATCTAGTAGAGGGACTTAAACACAATTTGTTAAGTATTAGTCAATTGTGCGACAAGGGTTACAAGGTTTCTTTCACAAAAACTTGCTGCATAATTGAACATACTGAACAGAATATTGTGTTTAAGGGTGTAAGAGTAAACAATATCTATATGCTTGATCTTTTTGATGTATCTTTAACAAGCACTAAGTGTCTAGTTGCCTTGAATGATGATTCTTGGCTTTGGCACAGACGTTTAGCGCATGTTAATTTCGATTTGCTTAATAAGGTTGTATCCAAGGATCTAGTAGTCAGTCTTCCAAAAATAAAATTTTCAAAAGACCACCTATGTGACGCGTGCCAAATGGGAAAACAAACAAGGATCTCTTTTAAGTCCAAAAATGTAATTTCAACTTCACGACCCTTGAGCTTCTCCATATGGATCTCTTTGGACCTTCTAGGACAAAGAGTCTAGGTGGAAATTATTATGGTTTCGTAATCGTTGATGACTATTCTAGATTTACTTGGACTATATTCCTTCATAGCAAAGATGAAACTTTTTCCGCTTTTAAGAGTTTTGCAAAACTGTCCCAAAATAAAATGAACTCCAAAATAGTTACAATTCGAAGCGATCATGGAGGTGAATTTCAAAACCACCTCTTTGATAAGTACTGTGATAAGTATGGTATTGAGCATAACTTTTCAGCTCCTCGAACTCCACAACAGAATGGCGTTGTGGAGCGCAAAAATCGCGTTTTAGAGGAGTTGGCAAGAACAATGCTAAATGAGGGTGGATTACCAAAATATTTTTGGGCTGATGCAATTAGTACAGCCTGTTATGTTTTAAACAGGATTTTAATTCGTCCTATCTTAAATAAAACCCCTTATGAGCTTCTAAAAGGAAGAAAGCCAAACTTGTCACATCTTCACGTATTCGGTTGTAAGTGTTTTGTTTTGAATAATGGTAAAGAAAAACTTGGGAAGTTTGATGCAAAAGCGGATGAAGGTATCTTTCTTGGATACTCACAATCAAGTAAAGCATATAGAGTGTATAATAAGCGTTTACTTTCTGTTGAAGAATCTGTCCATGTTTCTTTTGATGAGTCTTATCCAAAAAATGTCGGAAAAGGTACTTCTTTTGATGACGCAGGTGTATCTACAGAAGACATACTCAAAGAAGCTGTTTTGGAAATTGATCAGTCCAAAACAGAAGACAATGAGGAGGAGGAAGATACCAGCCATGTAAAAGATAAGGAAGAAGGGCAAGCTGAAGTGAATGACCTTCCACCAGCTTGGAGATCTTCAAAAGACCATCCTATTGACAACATTTTGGGAGACATTTCAAAGGGAGTAATGACTCGTTCTAGGATAAGTAATTTCTGTTCTCACTTCGCTTTTGTTTCTCAAGTAGAACCTAAAAATGCCAAAGAGGCCTTGATTGATGAATTTTGGCTAATGGACATGCAAGAAGAGCTTAATCAATTTCAAAGAAATGACGTTTGGGAACTTGTTCCTCGTCCGCGAGATCATCATATCATAGGTACTAAATGGGATTTTAGAAATAAGCTTGATGAAAATGGAGTGATAACTAGGAACAAAGCACGTTTAGTGGCACAAGGGTATAACCAAGAGGAGGGCATAGAATATGAGGAAACTTATGCTCCAGTTGCTCGTCTTGAAGCTATACGTCTCTTGCTTGCTTATGCGTGTTCTAAGAATTTTAAGCTTTACCAAATGGACGTAAAGAGTGCGTTTCTAAACGGTGTCCTAAATGAAGAGGTATACGTCTCACAACCTCCTGGTTTTGAGAATGCTGAATATCCAGATTATGTTTACAAATTAAAACGAGCTTTGTACGGTCTTAAGCAAGCCCCTCGGGTTTGGTATGAAAGACTTAGAAAATTTCTACTTGATCATGGATATTCAAGAGGTAAAGTGGATACCACTCTCTTCATTAAACACAAGGGAAAACACATTCTTTTAGTTCAAGTTTATGTAGACGATATAATTTTTGGTTCAACTAACATACACTTGGTCGAAGAGTTTTCAAAGGTTATGTAGGGAGAATTTGAAATGAGTCTTATGGGGGAGCTAAATTACTTCCTCGGTCTCCAAATAAAGCAGCTTGATGAGGGTACAGCTGTGTGTCAAACAAAATACTGCAGAGAGCTGCTCAAGCGCTTTGGAATGAACGATTCAAAATCAATCGACACCCCTATGCCTACCAACGGGAATCTAGATAAAGATGAACACGTGTTTGTATATGTGCACGATATCAATCAAATCCTAAGGAATCACACTTGAAAGCTGTTAAGCGTATATTTAGATATCTTCATGGAACATCTAAATATGGGCTCTGGTATTCCAAAGGAAGCGATTGTAGCCTAGTAGGTTACTCTGATTCTGATTTTGCTGGCTGCATTTCATATAAGAAAAGCACTAGTGGTACATGTCACTTATTTTCAAACTCTTTGGTAAGCTGGCATAGCAAAAAGCAGGTGTCTGTCGCATTGTCAACTGCTGAGGCTGAGTACGTTGCAGCCGGTAGTTGTTGCGCTCAGATTTTGTGGCTGAAGCAACAACTACAAGATTTCGATATTCAACTCAAATGTATTCCAATAAAATGTGATAACACAAGTGCTATAAATCTTACTAAGAATCCTGTTTTACACTCACGCACTAAACACATAGAGATTAGGCATCACTTTCTTCGCGATCATGTTGAAAAAGAGGACGTTGTATTTGAGCATGTTGATACTAAAAACAAACTTGATGACATTTTTACTAAACCATTAGCAACGAAACCGTTCTTCAACATTCGTCGTGAATTAGGGATCTTAGATATCTCTTCATTGATGTCTTAAGCATGTTGGTCCTTATTTATATATGTCTCACTTTGTTTGTTGAGATTTGTTTTTAGACCTCATTCGTACTTCATAAGGTTACATCAACAGAGGTAATATCATTCCTTTCTATATCTCTTTGGAACTATGTGATTTTTGTATGTTTGAACAAATTCTTTAAAATCGTTTATATGTATTCCTTTGCATATGTTGTTTGAACATTAATGTTTGATTTGTGAATTACTTGAGCATATTTATCATGACATAATTCATATTGCATTGACTTAGGGCTGCTAACAGGTTTCTATACTCAACTGGTATTCAAAAATTAGTTAAAACTTAGTTTAGCATCAGTATGTATCGATGCAACAAGTGCATGTGTCGATACATTCTAGTTTCCGGTCGATGCATTCGTGCTATGGGTCGATTCATATTGTTTTTATTTCACATTTTTCAAACTTGTTTCAGTATGTGTCGATGCATCCGTGTTTTGTGTCGACACATAGAACATTTTAAAAACATTTAATTCGTGAAATGGATCGATTCATAACCCCTTGTATCGATGCATACTGATTGTTTTACAATAAATGCATGCTGATTCAGTTCTGGATCGACACATCAGCCAAGTTTATAGGTCTCATTCCTTCACTCTAGACTCTCTCTTCCTCTCATACCCAAGCGGATAACCCTAATCTCTTCAAACATCTTCATCTCCTAAACCCTAATTCACCTCCTATCCCTCATTCATCTTAACTCTTCTTCAATTCATCACCATGCCTCCAAGAACCATTCTTGCCAGACAAAGAGGAAGAGGAAAAGGAAAGGAACCTATTGGCTCTTCTCATCAGTCTCCACCACCCCCAGAAATCCCTCCTAGTGCGCTGACTCTCCTTCATCCTGCCATTGCTGATGAGTTTGAGACTTTTTTCAAGACAAGGTTAGTTATGAAACCGCATGTCTTTAATAAAACTGATGCTTCCACTCTGCACCTCAATGATATTGTTGATCTGTTGAATGTGCAAAAGCTTGGTACATTTTTGAGCATAAATGATGATTATCATGAGGACTTTATTCGCATCTTTTATGCTGGTCTACAATCTGGTAGAGGTTATATGTTCAAATGTTCTATTGGAACCAGAACTTATACATTTGAAGCTGCTGATTGGGACAAAGTGTTTCAAATCCCTTTTGGGGTGCCTGGAATGAAGAACTGGCATGACCAGAGCTTTGATACTGACTTTAAAATAAAGGAATATGTTGCATCCATTTTAAAACTGGACAGACCTCTGGGTGAGGATGAACCACTCACATCTGATATGATTACAAGCATACCTAGAATCCTTCATTGGATTGTCTCGCACATTTTGCGTCCAAGATCCGGTGGTCATTCTAGGTTGGATAGACCAGATATTCACCTTGTGTACCTTCTTCAAAATAAGGTTTCATTGAATTGGCCAAAATACTTTGTGAAACGCATATTTCTTATGCGTAACAGTTCGAAGAATATTACACTTGGATATGCTGCTCAGATTATGAGAATCATAAAATACTGGAATATAGTCATACCTTTAGTCCCTCTTATATCTCCCACTTCTGCTCAAGAGTTCAACACTGCCACTTTATCTCATATGGGATACCGGTGGGATAAGGAGCGTAAATGTTTTTACTTTTTGGAAAGGGGATCCAAAACAAGGGTGTATAACTTTGATGTGCCTTCTGAACAAGTTTTCATGACTGAAGACCAAATGGATGAAGAAATGAATGATGTCAACGACGAGAATCAGCCTGAAGCAAATACTAATGCTGGTTGGGGTGATTGGGTGCCACAAAGGTGGTCTCCAACAAATTATGAACCAACTCCAACTGTTCTTCCATTCTCTAGTGCTGCTTCTTCTTCAACAGCTCCTGCATATTTGACTCAAATGTTTCAGCAAATGGAGCTTGCCAATCAAGCCCATCATGAACAGGCGCTTGCTTGGCATAATCAACAAAATGAGTGGCATAAAGAGCATCGTGAGTGGCATGATGAGCACACACGGATGTATCACAATCAGTATTCTTGGCACATGGACTTGGTTAAATGGCATCAAGTTTTTTACAATGAAATGTCTGGTTTTATGGACGATTGTCGTGCCAATCCTGGTATTATGGACAGGTTCAGAAGCGTTGAAGTTCAGAACCGGTTCAGGCAATATAGTTTCATGGGCCATAATCCTGATGAGATGCCTCCTCCGCCGCCTCCACCAAGTTTCAGAGATCCTGTTAGAGCTGATGAGGAGTCCTGTGGAGGCCATAACCCTTTTTAAGCCATCATAATCATTGCATTTCATTTCATAATCATGTTGCTTAAGTTTCTTTGTTATATTGTTCAAACTTTGTATGTTTTGGTACTTCTTATGTAATTCTAAGCACTTTGTTATACAGTTCAATGCTTATTTCTTTTATTTCTGTTTACTTGTGTTATTTTTGCGTTTTCCTTGTCATTCTTTGTGAGTGATTGTTTTATGCTAAGCTTCTCTCTTTGTGATTGTTAGCTTCAATATCAATTTCGCTGTTTAGTGCTACATCATTCTAGCCTTGTGACTCTTTACACAGAATTTCGCTATTTTTTTCTTTTTGATGTTGACAAAGGGGGAGAAGAAAGAAAACAAGATGTTGACAGCCATGCACAAACTCAGGGGGAGTGTTCTATCACACGTCTTGCAAATTTGCCATCATCAAAAAGGGGGAGTTTGTGAGCAATCTTTTTAGTTTTGTATGATAGCAAATTGTGTGATAAATGCATATATAAATGCCTATGTGTTTGATGTGCATGTTATAAGATTAGTATGCATGTTTAGTTGGTACATATATGTGATTTTATACCTATACCATGCTTTAAAGACAATACAATTGATACATATCTTTATTGACATCATAAAAACAATTTTCCTTATGTATGTATCGATTCATGTCTGTTAAAATCACAAAAACGTGTTTGCTTCAGTATGGATCGATCCATACGAGTTTTGCATCGATACATGCTTCCTTGTTGTTAAGCCATGTATCGAGTCATACGAAGTTTGCATCGATTCATGATTAGATTTACTTTCTGAAATTAACCTAAGTTACAGTATGCATCGATGCATATATCTGTGTGTCGACTCATGCATGTTATATAGCTACCATGTATCGATTCATACGAGTTTCGTATCAATACATAAAGTTGTTTTCTTTCTCTAACCATTTTTGTTTCACATATAAGAAGGTTTTGACAGTTCAGTTAAACAGCAGAATTCGTTAGTGTGAAAATTGTGTAATCACAGCAAAAGCAAGTTGGTGAGCATCAATTTTGTGAGCAGTTTTAGAGACCTGAAAGATACTTTATCTTCATCATCTTCTCAATCACTTTAATTCAAGAACATCAACACATAATCATTCTTGTTCATCGGATTAAAGGATCATCGAGATAACGTTCAGTGGTACGATCAAGGATCTAGCTGAGTTGAAGATTCAAAGGGGGTTTCGAGGAAAAACCATCTGGTTTGTCCTTCAAGAACTGGTGTGTTCTTGAGGGTTTGTTAGTCACGTTTGCAGAACATATTCAGCCGCAGCGTAGGGTTTGGAAATTTGGTAATTTCGCAAACAGGTCGTGGAACTGGTGAATTGTTTGTAATTCTTGCAGGGGAAATTCTTGATTAAGCTCAGATCAAGTGAAGGTTCATACAAGAGAAAGATCTTGGGGTTTAGATTTCTGGCTTTGTATTGTAACCTTGTAAACAACGAATTCAGCATTATTGATATAACAGGTCTCAATTTCAGTTTGAAATTGAGAGGGAGACGTACCCACACGCGAGGACGAAAGTGGGGAACTTCCTTACCAAATCTCTGCGCATTGTATTCTGTCCTTATCTCTCTTTACGTTTTCAACAATTTTGTGATTCATTTGGTGTATTGTGTCTTAACGTTTTATGATACAATAGTGGTAAGAAAACTTTTATCAAATCACCATTATTGTTAATCATTGAACACTCACACGCCAAGTGTTTGACAAAACTGTCAGCTGAGTTTTTGTTCATTGGAAATAGTATTTGTATGATAAGTGCATTTGATTCGATCCTAATCTGGTGTTAATAAATCTTTGTCATCCTAATATAAATCCAGCATTAATTCGTGTGTCCGGTTTTCTAGTAGCTGGTCCAGAATAGACGGAAGTCGATTCGGGATTGTAATTTTCCGCTAACTTTCAAAAACTCTGATAAGCTTTTTTAAATCCTTATTTTTCAAGGAGGTGATCTATTCACCCCCCCCTTTCGATCACTAGCCACACCGTCTAACAACAATGATATGATCAATTCTCCTTTTTTGGACTTCATTGATCTCTATTTAGAAGCGAATACTCCTTTCCTTAAATAACCCAGTAAAATATAGTCGTTTGAATTATTGTTGGCTGTTGGAAAAGAGACGTTGTGTAATGATTACAGTTGTACTTACACATCTCCTTTTTTCTGTGGAGGAAGTGACATGATATATTTTCTTGAGTGCTGTGTACAGTCTTTCACAACGGTAACATTTGTCTTTAAAACTTCAGAGGCTTATGATGGTAATTAATAGAAGCATGAGTAGAGACTTCTTAACAGGATATCTGAAACTCCAAGTCTTCAGTCTTTCGAAGTCGTCCATTAGGAATCAGCCTTCTGAACTTCAGCACTTGTCTTTAAATCCATTATCCTTTACTGCTTCAAGTCTTCAGAAACTTCAGAACTTGTCCATTAGGAATCTGTCTTCAGAGTCTTCAGCACTTGACCTTTGGAACCATATTCTTCAGAACGCATAAGTCTTCAAAGTCTTTCTACACTTGGTCTTCAGAGCCTTCAGCCTTTCAGAACTTCAAGTCATGAGAGTCTTTAGCACTTTGGTTCTCCATAGGATTATCTTCTTCAGAAGCTTCGCTATTCTTCAGAATCAAAACCATTCTCAGAGAGCATCCACAAGAGCATTGCAACAGAAATATCGGCATCCTTGGATCTGACTGATCATGATCAGATACAGAAGCATACTTGCTTCTTGCAACTTGTGTCACACATAGTAACTTCGCATATAATCAATTACGCTCGTTTGGCTGGTGCTTTGTTGGATCTGATATCTTCTGTAATTATGATCTGCACACAACACACATTAGAACATAAAATGATTCTTTCATAAATACCATTATTATCATCAAAACATAGAGACGACTTGTAGAGACAACTCTTGCTCTAACAGATCTTCTCCAAATTGGTAGATTTCTGCACTTCTTGTGCATATCTCTCTGTAAGAATTGACCAAAGCATCAAGGGATAGATCTCCAATGTCTGATCCTACACGAATGTCAAACACCCATGTGAGTGCAGATACTTGCTTTGGTGATTCCTCCTCACTAGTAGAATCAGCTTCTGACTAGGATGTATGGAGACCTTTCTTTTC
The DNA here is from genome assembly GCA_022829125.1 of Lathyrus tuberosus. Taxonomy (NCBI): domain Eukaryota; kingdom Viridiplantae; phylum Streptophyta; class Magnoliopsida; order Fabales; family Fabaceae; genus Lathyrus; species Lathyrus tuberosus. The sequence goes on along the minus strand of JALAZF010000049.1, from coordinate 9,590,502 downwards.
TTTCTTGAGGAAAGTAGGACACTCCCATTTGCTGTGTCCAAACCCTTCACACTCAAGACACTTTGTCCCCTTTTTCATGCCAATTCTATCATTGTAATTTGAATGCCTTCCATAGTTGTTCCGTTTAAAATTTCTGAGCGGCTGAGTCTTATTACTCTCTTTAGCCTCTCCTTCAATTTTTTTTTGCAATTGACTGTATTGTTTTCCCAGAAGAATAACAGCTTTAGACATTTCTTTCTCAGAGTTTATCTTTCCTTCCTCAGATACCAAGGCTAAGCTCTTGTTTTTCTCAATCCTTTCATTTAGTCCCATTTCAAAGGGTTGTAGAGATCCCATTTCAAAGGTTTGTAGAGAAATGTCTAAAGCTGTCACTTTCATGTCAAACCTCTTGGGAAGAGACCTTAGAATTTTCCGAACCAACTTGACTTCAGGAATTTTTTCTCCAAGGTCACTAGATGTGTTGGCTATGTCAACAATATTCATATGAAAGTCATGTATACTTTCATCTTCTCTCATTCTCAAGTTTTCAAACTTAGTGGTAAGCAACTGAAGTCTTGAGGATTTGACACGAGAGGTACCTTCATGAGCAGTCTTCAGATTTCCCACGCATCCTTTGCAACAGTGTAATTCTTAATGAGTCTGAAGATGTTCTTGTCCACCCCATTGAACAAGGCATTCAAGGTTTTGGAGTTTCCTTGAGCAAGCTTATCATCTTCATCATCCCAATCTTCTTCAGGTTTCAGCTCCTCAGTGAGCTTCCCATCTTTGTCTTTGATCTTTGGTGGATCCCACCCCTTAACCACAGACTTCCAAGCCTTTCCATCCATAGACTTGATAAACGCCACCATGCGAACTTTCCAATAGTCATAATTGGAACCATCAAGTATAGGTGGTCTATTCAGAATTCCTCCTTCTTTATCCATCGCACCAGAAAGTATCGTCCCTGAATCTCACCCAGATATAAAGCAGGATGCCTGCTCTGATACCAATTGAAATTCTGGTTAAGCAGATCACTAAGATGTCAGATAGGATGACGTGACACTTGATCTCTGCTTCTCACAAGGATTAAGGAAGAACAAAAGTAAACTGCAGAATGTAAACAACACACAAAAATTGTTAACCCAGTTCGGTGATCAACAACACCTACGTCTGGGAGCTACCAAGCCAAGAATGAAATCACTAAGTAGAATTGGTTCTAAGCTAAACTCCAACGTTTACAACTTAGCACCTAGAAACTACCCGTCCTAGATTTCTACCTAAGACACTCCTATGTATGAGACCCTTCTCAATTCCCTTCCAATCACAACAGTGACTGAAAATATTACAACTCAATAAACAGTCCTTCTCAAGTATTCACACAATACACGAGAGGCTCACACAAGTACAAACCCTAGTACTTCTAAAACAGCTGCAATATCCAATGCCTAAACTAGGTTAAATCCAACCTATTTATATTGCAAAACACAACTGGATTGGGCTTCAAAAACGCATCAATTCTGCTCCTCAGAATCTGCGACCTAATCCTTTCTTCAATCCCAAGTTTCCAAAAATGTCTCCTTACAAGGAAACAGCATATTCCATTTAGAATCAGAATCTCTGATTCCACAATCTCAGATGCCATCTGGAATCAAGTCGTATTCCAATCACACCTGTTACCAAAAATAGTTAACCTAAAACTGTAACAGACAAAGATGTCGAATCCACCTGATAGGACATCTTGTCTAACATCTTAACCTGCAGTTAGTTCATCATGTTAGGATATCTTGTCCAACATCTTTCTGCTAAGTTAGTTTTACCAAAATTGATGTCAACCTCAAGGGCAATGACTCAACACACCACAAACATGTGGAAGAGGGATCTTTGCTTCACATTGAGAGAAGGACACAAAATTGGATTTATAATCCACAAGTATGTACCTCTCTCATGTGGAAAAGAATCAACATCTTTCTCATCAATGTTATGGGGTAGGAGAATTATATCTCAACTAAAGATGACTAATATCTAATCTATTTGAAAACGTTTTAAATTGAAAAGCCAAAGTGGAAAAATGGTTTGAGTTGAAGTTTATGTCTTTTAGTCTTTGTGAAAGAGTTTGAATATTATTTAAGATATCTTAAAGCATTTGTTAAGAAAAAGAGTTTGAAAAGTCAATGACCTATGATCAAGGTTTCTATTGAAAGTGGTTTTGAGTTGGAGAAGAGGGAAAACCCTAATTTGAGTTGTCTAAGTTAAAAATAATCCTAAGGGAAACTTCCTAAGGGATAGTAAATCAAGGATTACAGGTCATGAGATATATGTACAAGAAAAATAAAAATGCATATGCAAATGTCAATGATGTCCACAATAAGTCCCTCCCTTGGCATTAGGCAACATATATACAAGTGTACATGATTACTCGATTCCGTATCGTTTATTTCGATTCAATTCGTGCATGTTTTATCCTATTTTTATCGAGTCATTGTCATTTCGTGTATTGTTTGCTTATGTTTTCGTTTCATTTCCATTTACATGTCCTATATCAACTCCTTAGAAGAAAAGACCAAGAATTGAGACCAAAAGAGAAGAAAGGTGGAGAAATTGCATGATTCTGCCTCACCCAGATGAAAGGCGTTCGCCATTCCCCCCAGTTCAACTGAATGGCGCTCGCCATAGCAGAAAAGGAGGGAAATTCAAAGTCCAGATGAATGGCGACCGCCATTAGCCCTACGGCGACCACCGTTGCTTCGCGAGAGCAGTTTTCTAAGGCAGTTCGGGCAGTTTTCAAGTTTAGTTTTCAAATTTCAAATTCAACTGCTTGGAGCCAGATTTTTCTATATATAGAGCATCAGAGGTCTACACTTGGGGATCGAAGAACCTTGCGGAAGCGCTGCCGAAATTTCTAGCCTAACCACTTATATCATTTGCCATAGTATCAATCGCTCACATCGAGAGATTGATACATCTGTTGTACTTTTCGTTTCTACCGTTGTTGATGTACACTTGGATCATTTTCTTAATACAAGTTTCATTTTCCGTTTAATTACTTCGCATTTCAGGTTATTTACAATTTGTCTATTTTACTGCATTTTGTTTACTTGTAATTGTATGCAACATAATTTAGATTTCGCACAAAAAAACCTAAATCTGATCTTAATTAAGAACCAACCAATATGTATGTTTTAAAATTCAGAAATGTTAATGTATTAGCGTTAGATTTAATCATGTCTGAGTAGAATTGCTTTGAGTCCGTAGATTGAGGATCATCGCTCCGATGGGACTCTGTAGAACCTTCGGTGTTTAACTTTTGTTTTTAAGATTCTGGTTTTGGTGTCTAATCTGAATTTAGGCAGCCTCGTCGTGAGAGCGAGGGGTTTTTTAACAGTGTTTCGTCATGAGATTGAGAAACACACCAAGGCGTGTCCAATAGAGCGAGAGTTTGAGGTAATCGCAGGATAGTAGGCATCGGACATTGAGCCTAAATGCAGCGAGAGCGCTTTAGGGCCTCATTTAGTTTATGTTAGTTTTCAAAAAGCACCTCTTAACTACCGAGCGAGCGAGAGCAAAATCTTGGGGTCATTAGGCGTGGCTTGATTAAGACCGCGAGAGCGTGAGGTCGAGCCTTTAAACTGGTATATCCTTCAGACCAATTTCAAGACCTTGGTTAACACTTGGATCTTATGAAGTCCCAAAGAGTACGGAAATCATTCTCCCGTCTCGTCTTTATTGTTGTTTTTCAAATCCCGTTAATAACCAAATTTCTTTTACCGCCAAATCTAGCCTTAGCTTTACACCGCAATACCCTATCACTCTAGGTTGATTATTAGTCCCTGTGGGTTCGACAACCTTTTTAAGACTACGCGATAAGCTGTATACTTGCATCAGTAACCCGACCATTACACAAAGTCGCGACCAAGTTTTTGGCGCCGTTGTCGGGGACTCAATTTAGTCAATATTGTGATACTTTCATTGCAGAGTATAGACTAAGGCAATTTTTTATTTTTTCTTTTCGATTCGTCAATTGTATGCCAAACACTCGCTCACAAGGCGAAGAGTTGGAGCAACCAGTCAACGAAATCGAACATTACAAACTTCTGAGACGTCGAATTAACAAATTCCTTCTTAGATATAACATCCCAGATCCTCTTATTCCCTACTCAGATTCGGAAACCGAATCAGAACCAGAACAAAACATGGCATATGGACCACAAAACCGTCCTCTAAAGTATTTTGCTATTCCGTCACAAGATGAACCACATAATAGCATTGCTGCCCCGGCCATTAACCATAATGATTTCGAGCTGAAACCTTCGCTAATATCTGCAGTTCAACAAAACCAATTCTCGGGTAATGCTATGGATGACCTGAACCTTCATTTATCAATATTCGTGCAATATGCAGACACCGTAAAAGCCAATGGAGTTAGTCAAGAAGCAATTAGACTAAGACTTTTTCCATTCTCATTGAGAGGTAGAGTGAGAGCTTACCTCTAGTCGCTACCATCCCACTCAGTGATGACATGGGACGAGTTGAAGAAAGTTTTCTTAGCCAGATATTTCCCACCAAGCAAGACCGCTATGCTGAGAGCCCAAATTAACGGATTTAAGCAAAAGGATAATGAATCTTTATTCGATGCTTGGGAGAGATACAAGGACATGTTGAGGTTATGCCCACACCATGGACTTCAAGAATGGATGATAATATATACCTTTTACAGCGGGATGTTGTACAATACCAAAATGAATCTGTCCGCTGCCGCAGGCGGTGCTCTAATGGATAAACTGTATGCAGAAGCTTATGAACTCATAGAGACTATGGCTCAAAACCATTTCCAATGGGGAGGTGAACGCACTGGTATAGAGAAACCTACTCCGAAAGGAGGAATGCAAGAAGTTAATGGTATAGAACGAGTCAATGCTAAAGTGGACGCGCTTGCTCAAAAGATCGAAAGCTTAGCAATAGCACCCCCATCAGCTACCGTAGCTGCGGTTACACAAAATTGTGAAATATGCAGAAACCCTGGGCATACAAACGCTGAATGTCAAGTGTTGGCTAGTACTCCTACCGACCAAGTGAACTACGCTCAAGGGAACCCATATTCAAACACTTACAATCCTGGCTGGAGAAATCACCCGAACTTTTCGTATAAGAATAACAATGCTTTGAATCCACCTAACCCAGCACCTGCTATTCCACCTGGATTTCAGAAAGGAGCACAACCCGCTCCACCTCTACCAAAAAAATCAAATCTGGAAATCATGATGGAAAACTTTATGAATGCTCAAGCTCAGTAAAACAGGGATTTCGCAAATCAAAATGCTCACACGAGCGATTTGATGAAACAATTGTCAAGCAAGCTTGATGCTATGGCTACCCTTAACAAAATGTTAGAAACTCAAATTTCTCAGGTAGCCCAACAACAATCAACTAACGCAGCCCCCGCTGGAGCATTTCCTAGCCAACCACAACCAAACCCAAAAGGTCATGCTAACGCTATTACTTTGCGAAGCGGAAAAGAGTACGATGGACCTGTTGACCCGAGATTCCAAAATTCAGCCATGTACCAAAATCTACCAAAGGGAACTGAGAAAATAAAAGAACCTAACACAGAGAAGGAAGATGAAGGCGGAAAGGCCGCAGAGAAAGAAACACTTTATGTGCCTCCACCACCATATAAACCACCTGTGCCTTATCCCCAAAGAATGGCTAAATCCAAAAATGAAGGACAGTTTAAGAAATTCGTAGAGCTTCTAAAGCAACTAAATATAACGATACCTTTCACGGAAGCTATTACGCAAATGCCCTCATATGCCAAATTCCTTAAAGAGATCCTATCAAACAAGAAAAAGTTAGAAGATAACGAAACTATTATGCTCACTGCCGAGTGTAGTGACATACTTCAAAATAACATGCCTCCTAAACTAAAGGATCCAGGTAGCTTTTCCATACCTTGTGTATTCGGAAAGTCTGTCATAGACAAAGCGTTATGCGACTTAAGAGCCAGTGTTACCCTAATGCCCCTATCCACATGTAAGAAACTTGAATTAGGAGACCTGAGGCCAACGAAGATGTCGTTACAACTAGCAGACCGTTCTGTGAAATATCCAGTAGGTATGCTAGAAAACGTGCCAGTTCGCATAGGTCAGTTTTATATTCCGACGGATTTCGTGATAATGGACATTAAGGAAGATTCTAATATACCAATCATCTTAGGTAGACCGTTCTTAGCAACAGCTGGAGCTATAATAGATGTAAATAAGGGAAAGTTAACCTTCGAAGTAGGGGAAGAAAAAGTTGAATTTATCTTGGTCCAATTCCTAAAAGCCCCTGCTTTAGACGATTCATGCTGTTTTCTAGACGTTATCGACGAATGCGTCAGAGAAATGGAGAAGGAACCGACAAGGTACACGGAAGTACTAAAGATTCCAGCCCCTCCAATATTCAAAGACGATAACTGGAGTGAGCCGTATGAAGATGACAGTCTAAGAGAATGCCTAGCACTCACACCCGATCCAATGCCTTGCCCAAAGAAACCATCTGTAGAACTCAAAACATTACCCCAAAGATCTAAGATATGAACTCCTAGATACTGAACTTGAAAAACCCGTAATTGTTAATGTTGATTTAGGACAAATAGAAACTGAGAAATTATTGGAAGTCTTGAGGACATCCAGAGAACATCAAAGACGGTTGAACCCTATCCTAAGCGATGTAGTAAAGAAAGAAGTGCAAAAACTATTGAAAGCAGGAATCATATATCCGATATCTGACAGCAAATGGGTCAGCCCAGTGCATGTCGTACCAAAGAAGGGTGGTGTTACAGTTGTAACTAACGAAAAAGGCGAGTCCGTAGCCAAACGAACTCAAACTAGATGGAGGATGTGCATGGACTATAGAAACCTGAATAAGGCTACTCAAAAATACCATTTTCCTTTACCCTTCATAGACCAAATGCTTGAACGGCTGGCTAAACATTCATATTTTTGTTACTTAGACGGATACTCAGGATTTTTCCAAATACCTATTCATCCTGATGACCAAGAGAATACCACATTTACTTGCCCCTATGGCACGTTTCCCTATCGTCAAATGCCATTTGGACTGTGTAATGCTCTTGCAGCATTTCAGAGATGCATGATGTCGATCTTTGCTGATTTCATAGACGACATAATGGAAGTCTTTATGGACGATTTATCTATATGTGGGGGAAGTTTCGAACACTGTCTGTCAAACCTCGAGATGGTACTTGAACGATGTGTCAAAGTGAACCTTGTGTTAAATTGGGAGGAGTGCCATTTCATGGTGCGACAAGGTATAGTTCTTGGACATGTAGTATCCGATAGAGGTATTGAAGTAGACAAAGCAAAGATAGAAATCATAGAAAACCTTCAACCACCAAAAACAGTTAGAGAAGTACGAAGCTTTTTAGGACATGCCGGTTTTTACCGACGATTCATTAAAGACTTCTCTAAGATTACAAAATCATTGACTGGACTACTGATGAAAGAAGCTGAATTTATATTCGATGAAGAATGCTTGAAAGCATTTGAACACCTGAAGAATGCTCTTATCACCGCACCAATTATGCAACCACCTGATTGGAGTTTACCATTCAAAATAATGTGCGACGCTAGCGACTATGCTGTAGGTGCTGTCTTAGGACAGAGAAAGGATAAAAGGCTTCATGTTATTTGCTACGCAAGTAGGACCTTGGACAACGCACAGATGAACTATGCAACCACAGAAAAGGAACTCCTAGCTGTTGTGTTCACGTTAGATAAATTTTGTTCCTATCTGGTAGGAGCAAAAATTATTATCTATACCAATCATGCCGCTATTAGGTACCTGTTGACTAAGAAGGATGCCAAACCGAGACTCTTGAGATGGATTTTGCTTTTGCAAGAATTCGATTTGGAGATAAAAGATAAGAAAGGTACAGAGAACGTGGTAGCAGATCATCTCTCTAGGATTGAGGATCTAAAGCCCGAAGGAGTGCCTATAAACGATGATTTTCCTTACGACAGACTAGTAGCCCAGTTGGAAAGAGAAAGCAAAATTGTAGAATGTTCCTTGTTATTTAACGATGCAGAGACGAATGAAGTAGTAGAAGCAATCTATACAAAAACTACATTGCCATGGTATGCTGACTTTGTCAACTACCTAGCAGCCAAAGTGCTTCCACCAGATCTAACATACCAACAGAAGAAGAAGTTTCTCCATGATCTTAAACAATATTACTGGGATGAACCCCTATTATTCAAGAGAGGCGCCGATGGAATATTTCTTTGATGTGTCCCTGAATCGGAAATAGAGGATGTCATATCCCAATGCCATGTTGCACCATACGGAGGACATGCCAGTACATAAAAAACATGCGCAAAGATATTACAATCTGGCCTCTTTTGGCCAAACCTTTGGAAGGACGTTCACATTGCCATTATGAACTATGATCGGTGCCAACGCACTGGAAATGTTTCTAGACGCGATGAGATGCCGCAAAGGGGAATTTTGGAAGTCGAAGTCTTTGATGTATGGGGCATTGATTTCATGGGACCTTTTCCATCCTCTTTTGGAAACAAATACATACTCGTCGCAGTTGATTACGTATCAAAATGGATTAAGGCGATAACTTCACCTACAAATGACGCGCGAGTGGTAGTAAAACTTTTCAAGAACATAATCTTTCCCATATTCAGTGTACCAAGAATTGTCATTAGTGATGGCGGATCCCATTTCATTTCGAATGTTTTCGGGAGGCTATTGCTTAAATACGGAGTACGACACCGAGTAGCAACACCCTATCACCCTCAAACTAGTGGACAAGTAGAGGTGTCGAATAGGGAGATTAAGCAAATTTTAAAAAAAACCGTTGCAACCTCTAGGAAGGATTGGTCTACTAAACTTCATGAAGCTCTGTGGGCTTACAGAAAAGCCTACAAGACCCCCATAGAAACCACACCGTACAAATTAGTTTATGGAAAGTCATGCCATCTGCCTGTGGAACTTGAGCATAAAGCTTATTGGGCTATTAAGACCCTGAATATGAATTATAAGGCAGCAGGCGAGAAAAGGATTCTCGATATCCATGAATTAGAAGAACTAAGACTAGATGCCTATGAAAATGCCCAAATATACAAAGAAAGAACCAAGAAGTGGCATGATAAAAGAATAGCAAAGAAGGAGTTTAACGAAGGAGATATAGTTCTTCTCTTTAACTCTAGGCTTAAACTTTTTCCCGAAAAATTAAGTTCTAGATGGTCTGGTCCTTTCGAAGTTACAAAAGCCCTACCAAGTGGAGCAGTTGAAATGAGAGGAAAGTCGAATGAGACGTTCTTTGTGAACGACCAGAGACTCAAGCACTACCACTTAGTAGAAAACAAGGAATTCATCAATAATTACAAGTTGGAAGAGCTTCCCTATCTTCCCGACAAATGATGCTCTTTTCAATTCTAATGTCGAGCTTCCGACATTAAACAAAGCGCTCTATGGGAGCTAAACCACGATCTTTAGTTTTTATTTTATCCTTTATTTTACTTTGTTAGTTTTAGGACACTGCATGCATGTTTAGTATAAAGTCTATGCAATATGCATCACTGTTTGTTGCATCTCATTATTTTTGCTATCATTATAATCATTATGATTATTATTACTATTTTTATCCTACTAACGCATAGCTAATAGTATTATTCCCCTAATATTGTAATGTTTTTCAATTTTCAGGAGACCCTTCTCTAGGAAACCTTTGACCGGCTACCATGCATACTTTTGAAAACCGTACCGTTGTTTTCAAGAACGATGTCCAGAGGCGTCAATTTGAGGCTTTGTCTCAAAGAGACTTTGGTCTGTCCATCTATCCTGACGACTCGGCCATGAAAACCCTTAGTATCCGAGACAATATTGTTTTCCTTCTGAGCTAGATAGAGTGGTCTCACTTTGCTCTAGAGAAGAGATTTAGCACTTATCGTAGCCTGACATTGGAGTTCCTTAGCTCCCTCTATTATGATGCCACCCGTGGTTTCGGATTTGGGTGTGGGTTGGCTACCTTCAGGTTATTTGGAAACAAGTACAGATTCACCCATCATGAATTCTTTGAATTATTGAGTTTTCCTAATGAACCCGATGTTGTGACCAAAACCCCTGCTGATGCCTTCACTAGCTATGATCTTCAACATTTCTGGGGTACCATAACCGAAAGCGGTATTGTCGAACCTGATGCTATGTTCTCCGAAAGCATCCACAACCCTGGATGGAGATATTTCCATACGGTTCTTGCTCACACCTTCTTTGGCAAAGAAGAGAACATTACATCTGTGTCAAGGGATGAGCTATATATCATGCTCTGTGCATCCCAGGGAATGCCTGTCAATGCGGCCCCGTATTTGCTTGCTAATTTCATTCGTATTGCCCATGATTCCTTTGAACCAATCTTGATAGGTGGGCTGGTGACTACGATTGCTGATGCAATTGGGATGAGGTACCATCTGAACCGTTCCTTTGCATTCGGTGGTTTTAGCCCGATGGACATTAGTTTTTGTTTCAACAGAGGCATTATTGCTAATCTTGGCCCGGTTGAATTCGAGTTACTTATCTATAATGTTGTAGTCCATACTTTCACCTTACCCAACCATGAAAAGACCAGTGTGCACAATATGGACAATTGGCTCTATGATTTGGAGGTCGTTAATGAGTTTCTGACTCCACCCGACTCTCCTCAGGCTTACGAAAACCGAGATAACATTATGTCTGCCGAGGCCACTCAAGATTCCGAGGTCGATCCTGATATACCACCATTGAATGTAGTTGCTGCTATTAATGCTCTCCAAGCTGAAGTAGATTCCTTCCGAGATGAGATTTCCTCTCTCCAAGTCGACTTCATTGGACTAATGGATGTTGTACACAAGGAGTTGGACCATATGTTCCAAATTGTCTACTCTCTTAGACAACATCATCGATCATCCATAGCCGCACCTATTTCCCTATTTTCTTAGGATAGTTTGCTTACATGTATAGTGTTTCCCCTTCTTGTATCGTTTGAATTGTTAATTTCCATTCCACTGTGTACCGTCGGGATGCCGACGCGTAATTGTAATACACTTCAGTTTCGTTAATGCAAGTTTCTCTTTAAATTTTTATTTTCAGTGTTTTAAATCCTTACTTAACTTGTTATTAATGTTTAGCAAATCTAGGTTTGTCAAGAAAAACCAAAAACAAAAAAAAATTAGTAACCAATTTGCATTCTGCAAACCAAAAAACCAAAAGGCGTGCCTGAAAGCAAATGGCGGTCGCCATATGCATAAAGGCGTTCGTCGTGCATACGAATAGGCAGAACACGGGTTTTTCTTCGTGAAACATGCCTTTGCCTCCTTTATTCCCATTCAATACACTCTTGCATGTCCCTAGACCCCCCTAAGTACCTAGTAAACCCTTCATCATCCCACATTAACTCCATCTATCTATATTCATCCACTAAATCCTTATTTAAACACCCCTAACCACACATTACCATTCACCTTTCTCATATCCACTACCCATCTCTCTACCCACTTCAGAAAATTCCCACAACCACAATCTTCCTAAGAAACAACTATGGCTGCTAACCAAGAGATAGATTACATGGGCATTGAGTTCCCCGACAGAGAAATTGGAGCCGCCATGCGTTCCAACTTCCACCGAGTATCCAAGAGGCTAGTCTATGCCATGAGGTATCCAGAGCCTGAGACTCTTCACACCTTGGGTCTTTATGATAGCGTCTCGTGGATGCTCAGAAACTTAGGTATGACTCGTTTCTGCTATATGTTTAATCCTTCTTCCGTAGACTTACTTATGAGTTTCTAAGTTCAGTCTGATATGTCCATGACCTTAACCGCACTACTGGAACCATCTACTTCAGGATGTTTAACGTTGATTATTCGCTCACTCATGAGCAGATAGCTGAATACTTTGGTTTTCCTACCGGTGAGGGTCTTGAGACTCAAGCACCCTTGGACAGTGATTGGGAGGAAGGAGCCTTCCAATTCTGGCATCAAATAACCAACACAAGAGCCACCAAATAGGAAGGCTTGAAAGCCACGACCATTCATAACCCTATTATTTTCTACTTTCACCGCACCCTCGTCTCCACCATATTCGGCCGTGAAAACCTAGGAAATGTGAATTCTAAGGATTTGTTCTTTACCCACTGTGCACTTTTCCAGACCCGTGTGAATCCTACACTGTTCCTTCTTGCCCACTTTATTAGTGTAGCAAATAGAGTCGGCGGTTCCATCTGTATAGGCAGTATCATTATTGCCATTGCTATCTGTTTAGACTTAGAAGCCGATTTAGAGAACGAAGAGAGCATACCTTGTCTCTATGCCGACATTGACTTTTGTCGTAATGCACGGCTTGTCAAGAGTTTGCATGGTAACAAGTACCACTTTATGGTCAGGATACATGAGTTCTGAGGTTTTTCTTTGCCAAATGTTGAGCGTATTAACGTGCGTCGAAGCACTAATTGACTGTTTGATTTAGGAGCCCACGATTTGGAAGCAGAGAGCGATGAAAGGCACTACCGTGAAACTATGGGGCAGCATTCTGAGTAGCCCCGTACTCATAGCCATGCCACTGACATTCCTGGGTCTAGCACCCAAGCACACACGACACCCTTTTCTAATTTTGCAGGTATTCGTTCGTCATTAGATGAAGTTCTGTCAGAGCTCAGGCAGCAGAGAGAGAGATGTCGCGCGTGATGTGCAGATGCAAGAGTTAGAGAGGAGGCAGTACGAGTTCATGGCCAGGGCTGAGTCAGATTTGAGAGATGTTGTTTCGGAGATGGCGGGACTGCGTAAAGAAGTAAACCAAATCACAGATTGCGTCCAGCATGTCCCCCAGGATAACCCAGCAATTATGCAGGATAGACACCGTCGTGGAGGGCGTGCTCGCTATCATTGATTGTATCCAGGTTCTATCGCTCCTTCTTTCACCTTAGATTAAGACATTGAGGACAATATCTAGTTTAAGTTTGGGGGAGGAGTCGTTTATTGCTTTTATTTATTTCTTGCTTTCTAGTTTAGTTTGTTTTTCATTATCGAGTCATATGCACGTTTGAGTCATTTTTACTTTACGTTTTTCCTGTGTCTAATAACTCCCTTATTTGACCCCAAATTTGAAATTTTCCAAATTTTTTGTTTAGACTCAAAGGCATGACGCGTTTAGTATAGGTTGTTTCATTCTTTGATCTAGGCTAGGTAGGCGAACTTGGGAAAGTTTTAAAAATATTGGTGTCATTCATACACCTTAGATTCCCCAAATATGTGATATTGATTTAAATAGACATTATGCCATGACCTTATACCTAGTTTCTTAGAAGTAACCTCTTGATTAGTTTATTCTAGTTGTCAGCACCATCCTTATGTACGAACTAGGTAACGACCCGATGCAAATATGTGTGATCTCAAAGGTTGATTTATGTGATTTTTATAGAAAAATTCGAATGAAAGACATGTTCCCGCTAAGTTAGGTGGTCCTCACCCGACCATTTAGCCTAAAGGTTCGGACTCTTGAAATTCGTAAGAAAAAGAAAGCATAAAATGCGAGAAAAAAAGAAAAAAAAAATTGTTGAATAAGAGATCATAAACACTAACAGGTTCGCTTACCATGTAAGTACAAAGGATAACGGGCTTAATGTGATTGCGCTCGAATGAAAATGAGGTGAAATAAGATGAAGGATATAGGTCTAGGTATAATTTCTTGATTTGAATTGGTATTGCATAGGAAGGGAGTTTTCGTCCGCTTTTGTGGAGTCGTGTCATTACGGTATCCTTGTTTTCACTATTCAGTACCTATCAGTTTCACTGTAGCCTAGCAACCTTGTGCTTAGATTGTTTTTTTCGTGCCTAAGAGCCAAAACATAATGCTTACTGTTTTATTGCATTGGGAGTTTGCTTGAGGACAAGCAAAAGCCTTAGTGTGGGGGAGTTTGATGACTCGATTCCGTATCATTTATTTCGATTCAATTCGTGCATGTTTTATCGTATTTTTATTGAGTCATTGTCATTTCGTGTATTGTTTGCTTATGTTTTTGTTTCTTTTCCATTTACAGGTCCTATATCAGCTCCATAGAAGAAAAGACCAAGAATTGAGCCCAAAAGAGAAGAAAGGTGGAGAAATTGCATGATTCTGCCTCACCCAGATGAAAGGCGTTCGCCATTCCCTGCAGTTCAACTGAATGGTGTTCGCCATAGCAGAAAAGGAGGGAAATTCAAAGTCCAGATGAATGGCGACCGCCATTATCCCTACGGCGACCATCGTTGCTTCGCGGGAGCAATTTTCTGAGGCAGTTCTGGCAGTTTGCAAGTTTAGTTTTCAAATTTCGAATTCAACTGCTTGGAGCTAGATTTTTCTATATATAGAGCATCAGAGGTCTGCACTTGGGGATCGAAGAACCTTGCGGAAGCGCTGCCAAAATTTCTAGCCTAACCACTTATATCATTTGCCATAGTATCAATCGCTCACATCAAGAGATTGATACATCTGTTGTACTTTTCGTTTCTACCGTTGCTGATGTACGCTTGGATCATTTGCTTAATACAAGTTTCATTTTCCGTTTAATTACTTCGCATTTCAGGTTATTTACAATTTGTCTATTTTACTGCATTTTGTTTACTTGTAATTGTATGCAACATAATTTAGATTTCGCACAAAAAACCTAAATCTGATCTTAATTAAGAACCAACCAATATGTATGTTTTAAAATTCAGAAATGTTAATGCATTAGCGTTAGATTTAATCATGTCTTAATAGAATTGCTTTGAGTCCGTAGATTGAGGACCGTCGCTCAGACGGACTCTGTAGAACCTTCAGTGTTTAACTTTTGTTTTTAAAATTCCGGTTTTGGTGTCTAATCTAAATTTAGGCAGCCTCGTCGTGAGAGCGAGGGTTTGTTTAATAGTGTTTCGTCACGAGAGTGAGAAACACACCAAGGCGTGTCCAATAGAGCGAGGGCTTGAGGTAATCGTCGGATAGTAGGCATCTTACATTTAGCCTAAATGCAGCGAGAGCGCTTTAGGGCCTCATTTTGTTTATGTTAGTTTTCAAAAAGCACCTCTTAACTACCGAGCGAGCGAGAGCAAAATCTTGAGGTCATTAGGCATGGCTTGGTTAAGACCGCGAGAGCGTGAGGTCGAGCCTTTAAACTGGTATATCCTTCAGACTAATTTCAAGACCTTTGTTAACACTTGCATCTTACGGAGTCCTAAAGAGTATGGAAATCATTCTCCCGTCTCGTCTATATTGTTGTTTTGCAAATCCCATTAATAACCAAATTTGTTTTACTGCCAAATCTAGCCTTAGCTTTACACCGCAATACCCTATCACTCTAGGTTGATTATTAGTCCCTGTGGGTTCGACAACCTTTTTAAAACTACGCGATAAACTGTATACTTGCAGCAGTAATCCGACCATTACACAAAGTCGCGACCAGTACACCATTTATTCAACAAGGGAATTAAGCATGAGGTTCATGGTACAAATAAGACTAACATAGGTCAACAAACATGGACAAGGTTTATAAACAAACAATTTGATCATGGTATACCTAAGCTACAAAATTCATGTGAACAAGAAAAGCATGGATACAAGTTTACAAGGCATACTTCAAAAAGACAAATTAAGGACCAATACCATGACTTGAATCAAAGCAAAATCATTATGAACTATCTAAAACAAGCATGGTACAACAATTTATAACATGTATATACAAGGACAAGAATTAACTTAAGGATGAAGATTAGGGCAAGAAATAAGTTCTAAGCACATGGATTCCTTACAACAAAACATGGACAATAATTAGTCATCTAGGGCATTCAAAACATGACAAAGATGGCATTGAGAACAAGTATGGATAGGTCATGGATCAAGCATAAAGGATAAAGAACAACATATGGATGTAATACCCCAAAATTTTCCCTCTCATTTTTCATATCATTTGGCATGTGCTTTCATTGCATTGCATTCCATTCAAGCATAGAAAAATAAAGCATTCATCTTTGCATCCAGCATAGGGCATGTGATCAGTGGTCTTCAGAGTATTGATCATCCAAAGCAAGAGAACAAGAGACAAGGGTCTTCAAACAAGTCTCAAGGGTCTTTTATATCATATGTGATCTCAATTGATCCCACAAGTCATTGGAAGAAGAGAATTTATCAAGAAGATTGGACAGTTCATCATCTCCTATCAAAAGTAGTCCAAATTAGGGTTTGTGATTCGAGCAGTCTCTTGAGGAAATTTTGGTTCAAACTTGATCTCAATGTTTTCTACATGATGTCAAGTATCTAAGGATGGAAGATTGCCCATTGGTTCATTTCAGAAGAGGTTCCATTGGTTAGTTGCTTGAGAATCAAGAAATTGGGGAAAAAGTCAATTGTGCAGTGGAAAAAGTCAACTCCAGACTTTTCAAGATTAAATTCATGAAATTCAAGTTAAATATGTTCATTTGACAAGATTTGATCAAGAAATGATGGAGGAATCATGAAAAATCAAGAAATGTACAAAGTTGCCAAATTTAGAAACTTAGGGTTTCCAAAAATGGCAAGTTTTGGACCATTTTGCACTACACTTTAAGGCTTCCTTTCTTCATGATAAAAGCTTCAAACTTCAGGCCCAAGTTGATCCAATTAAAGATCATATCTTAAGCTTCAAATCCATATAAAGAACTCTTCCATTGGATCAAAATTGAGGGAGTTATGATCAATCAAAGTTTGGTAAAATCAAGGTAAATTGCAAGTCATGGCAAGGCAAGTTCAGGCCTCTAGGCCATAATTTCATCAAACACTTGGTGTGCCAAATATCAAGCCCATTTTCTCAATAAAGAAGGCTTCAAATTAAAAATTTTTGAACATCAAAGTTGTTCATCTCCATGTCCTCTTCAACTTTGATGTTGGACATTTTTTCATTTGAACATGTTATGAAGGTCATATGAGGGTTCCAAAAGAGATGTTTCATGCTGAAAATCCACAAGGCCATTGTCATGCACGCCATGCAGGTTGGCACGCCCATAAACCAGTTTTGTGCACTTGAGTTCATGACCATTTTTATGCATTTTAAAGGCTGAAATTCACTTTGATCCAAACATCAAACATGTTCTTTGATAAGTCCTTAATCCATAGGCCTTGGAATCATTCAATTTCATGAGCTATACATGAAGATATTCCTCCCTAAAGTCCATCAATTTCATTCTGATCTTGCTAATCAAAAAGTGGATTTGTTATGCATTGTTCTTGGTTTGATTTCTCATTCACACGCATTATGCTCACACCAGTCATACATTACTCCATTTGGACCAACACTATCTTACACTCATGCCATGCCATGCTATCATACACCAAAGAGGAAAGTATGAAACTTGTTGTGCAAGCTTGCTGCTACTGGTCACATAACATCACCACCTCTCATTTCATTATCCTCACCGTAAGCTGCCATGAGCTTCTCCACACCATAATCAAACTTACCAACTCGTGCCAATAACTAACATGACTCAGTTAGTTAACTCAAACTCACTTGACTCAACTCATTTAAATCTTTTTCCAATTGTTAACCACACTAGTTAACAACTAACCACAACTATATAAGCTAAACTCTAACACAATTGAAAGAAGCTTCATCATTTTCCTCACATTCCCAAAACACTCTCTGAAATTCTCTCTGAACTCTCTCTCTCTCATTGCACGAATCCATCAAATTCCTTCAACAATCTTCATCATCAAGAAACATCAAGTAACATTGCAGTGTAGAAGCATGGAGTAGGTGAATCATCTTTAATTTCAGATCCATTTTCCTCTTCATTTTCAAGTGTCTACGAGCATTTATTTTGCTCAAACAAGTTCAAGAGTTCAAGTTCTCATCTCTGGTTTTCTGAAGATCCAAAGTTTCTTCAAGTTTCAGGATCCTATTTCTCAACTTTTTCCTACATTAAATCACTGATTATAGCTTGTTTCTTGTTGATAATAGCTTAATAGAAGCAATGTGACAATTCTGGCTAGTTAATAGAACTCTTAGAGGTGTAGATCCAAACTTAGGGCAAAATGTTTGTGACCGTTTCTTGATGTGTGTGCATGATCTGTGAAAAATACTTGTGGATTCGTTATCTACGTAAGTTCGGCTTTCTAATGGTGTATGGTTTGTGATTTTATGGAGAATTTGAGTATTGCAGGTGGTGGTGCTTCGCCGGAGAAGATGATCGGAGGTCCTTCTCCGGCCGGTGAGGTTTGATTAGGGTTTTAGGTCAGTTTAAAACACCACCGTCCGATCGGCTTAATCCAACGCATGCTATGTTGCCAACACATAAATGAGCGTCCTCCCCCTCACGTGCTTTCTCTCTCTCTCTGAATGCTTGTGTGTGTGTGTGTGTGTGTGTGTGTTCATGTTTGTTATTGTATGTGTGCATCATGAAGCATTAGATTTGATTGATTCTATGATAATCTGATTTTGATTTATCATGTGGCCCTAATTGCACCAAACTGTTTGACTGAAGTGCACCCTATCTCATACACACACACACGCTTGTTTTGGGCGGAACCAATTTTCTTTTCACACACCCCACATTGTGAGCCCAATTATTTTCAACATGACTATTGCTATATCTGCACCCCTGCATGTTTTCATTTTTTTTTTATTTCTTTTTTTTATATTGTTTCATTTTTTTCCTTTTAAAAATACCAAAATGCATTAAATAATTCTATAAAAATTCAACAACCATCTTGACACAATAAAATAGTTTTCTATAATCTTTAATTCTGATTTTAGTAATTTTTCCTTATATTTTCATATTTTTCTATTAATTTCTTTTTTAAATGTTGTCCTTCATGATACTTGTGCATTTCACATTTATTTTTGAAGAGTTCTAAAATGCTTTTGCAGTCATTCTTTTTGAACTTGTTAAATAACATCTGAGAGCATCTAAAAACATTTTCATTTTATTTTTAAAGTCATTTTATCTTATGTTTTGATGTGCATATTTGAGCTTTCTTTGGATGTGTTTCAATGATACTTTGTGAGATCTTTTGATCATGTATCCTTTTGAGTTTTGCCTTGAGTTTTGATACATGCTTAGCCCCTGACTTAGGTTAGTTGAGACTTATGTTCATTATTTTTCTCATATGATTTGGTAATTGTTTGATACCTTGTATTTGAAACAACATTTGTGCATGTTATTCTACCTCCATCTAACATGATTTTGATGAGGCACTTGTGCCACCTTGCCATGCTTGCTTTTGTGTGAGATTATGTGGTTTGTCTAGAGGATTATAGGTCATTCTTGGTTCACTTATAGGTCCTTTTGATTTGGGTTTGCCTTTGATGTGTGCTTATGCACTTTTACTTGCATTTTTGTCCTAATTCCACATCTAATTTCTTCTTGTGCTCTATATGATTGGTGTTTGCATTGTGTATGCCATTTCACTCATGTCATTTTCATATCATTAATTGTATGCTACTGGTCCACATGTACTCATACTCATTTCACATGTTATGCATCCTTAACATGTAAGTTTGTGCATCTAATTGAAATTTTTTCTCTCCTTTTCATATCTTCTTCATCTATGTTCTTCTACTTGAATCATCCCATTCATGCCTTGTATGATTTTTCATATACATCCATATGCATTATAATTTGATGTATGCTTCTGACCTTGGCATTTCATTAAGCATAAAAACATGTTCATCTTACATTTTTATTCATGTTTCATCAACTAATTTCATGGAGCAATTTCTTGGATGGTTAAAGCATTGTTTGTGCAAAGTTTGTTGGTGTTTGATCTCTTAACCTTAAAGAACATTCTTATGGTTTAGGTTCTGACCTTGAGTGTTTTTCAACTTTTAGGACCTTTATTCTTTAGTTCTTAACTTGTTTGATCTTTACTTGTCATTCTTTCTTTATTTCTTTACTTGCAAATTGTTTTGCTAACATTTTCAGGGGCTAATGGTAAGTCAAGTGTGTGGGTGTGCACCCACATACAACCTCTTCTTTTATCTCTTTTAAGCTTTCAAGTTGTGATTCTGATAAGCATCTAATGCTTTCTTTGTTCAATCTCTTACATTCCCTTTGAGTTCTTAACTTAACTTCCATCTTGGAAGTAAGTTAGAACTCACTCTCCTTCTCTTTTCTTTTAGAGTTAGGTTTCTAAACCACACTTAACCATTAGGAACATCCATGTATGATAACTTTAGGGTTTGAGTCCTAGTCTCCCTCATTAGATTTTACCTTTCTTAACCTTTGAGTCTCTCTTTTTCTCACCTCAAAACAAAAAGCAAAAACACTTAATAAAGGCATAACATATATTGCATTTGAGCCTTTCATGTGAGAATAAGATAGTGAGGGGTCTTCTCTCACTTTCTTAGAATGTTTAGCATACGTCCCATCTTGGGTCGATATGCGAGGCATTCGATCCTACATGAGAGACTTAAATACAATATGCGTTATACACACCAATAATCAAAATACTTCTTTCTAAAATACAAAAACAAACAATTCTCTTCTCATCTCCTCCATTCTATTCCTTAAGGACTCGTCATGTCCGTTCTACCACAAACAGGTAACGCCTAAGTCTCCATACAGCGAGCTGCAACACCTAACTGTTGGGACGCGCACTCTGACGTTTCCATAAAAAACACAAACAAAGCAAACCTTGTTGAGGGGAACTACGTCGCTCTGATTCTCATGTTCCCGATGAGATACGTAGGCAGTGGGGTAGGGCCCATTCGAGCACTTCTTTTATTTTACCTACATTTGTTTCTCGTTCTCTTTCCATTCTTTTTTCCAGTATCTTTTCTATCACCCTTTGAGCAGTACTTCAAGCATGGATCCCGTCGAGTACGACGGACGTGAAGGGGTGCGATAACCTTCCCTTCACGTAACCGACTCCCTTACCCATTCTCCTTGGTTCGCGAGACCTTGTTCTTCCCTTTCTCCCGGGTTTGTGCAGCATTACCTTTCCCTTTCTTTGGGATAAAAATGCCTGGTTGGCGACTCTTCTTTCTTTCTTCCGCACCACTTTCGCGTTTGTACCTGGATGAAAATCCCGGGAGCGACAGCTGGCGACTCTGCTGGGGATATTGAGGAAACCAGAATCTCAGGTTCCCTAAGCGGGTCAATCCTAGCGTTTGTTTGTTTTTCTTTCATTGGGTGTTTACTTTGATGTTGTATTTGCTATTTTTACTGAATTCTTATTTACTGTATTACTGTATTTATCGCATTTACTACATTACATATCATTGTTATACTGGACTGTGATGTGCTGGTTTTCTGTTTGGCAGGATGGGTATTCTGAGAGATAAGCCCATTACACAGGCTTGAGTACATACATAGGATTAGAGTGGAAAGTAGTGTGGCCTACGTAGCGTCTTGGTACATATGGTTTACACGAAATTCACAACCAAACAAGGTTTTCTTGGGAGATGCTCTGATTTGCGCGTCTTGTGCATTTCGGGGTGTTAGCCTAGAAAGCTGTCGACTCTGGTGACCGATCATTGAGGACCTTAGTGGAAACATCCCTCTTTAGTGGTGACAGTGGCAGACCACGTTCTGTGGCAAACCCATTCGCACCCGAGGGCCCACTTTGGAACTTGCATAGGATGGCCTTTATTTTTGGGGAATCATTGAACGTTCTCTTTGTTTGGCGATAGTACTGTACCCCGAGGGATGAATGTACTATTGCTTCTCAAAACATAGAATCTGAAACTGAGGAACCGCTGTTCTAGTACCCACATGTGAGTATGGGCGGGTGTTTACAGGTTTGCAGGTGACCATGCCTCCCACATACCCTGATACTCTGGTATTTTCATAGACAGATGATGTAACTTATTACAGTCAGCGGGTTTCTATCTATAATACTATTCTCAGATTTGTACAGACACCGTGCACACAGTCCAGCACAGACATAGAGCACACTGATACCATGCCCTTTTGCATTGCATTATCATGCCATAACATTCATGTTTGTCATTTACAGGTGCTTATTAAACTTCTGATTCCAATCAATGGGCTCGACAGAGACAGTTCTCAAGAGAAAGAGCAATGTTGCCTACAAGTTCCCAGAACCTACTTTGGATTTATTGCATAAGATGATAGTTATGGCTGACCCGGGTGTTCTTGTCGACTTCCAGAAGAAATATGGGAAATTGGTTGAGATGGTCCATAGAATCACACAGTATGAACATGATGATCTCCACACTTTGCTACAGTTTTATGAGCCTTCGTTGAGATGCTTTCTTTTTCCTGATTACATTTTGATGCCTACTTTGGAAGAGTTCTCATTTATTTTGGGAATTCCGGTTGAATCAGCATTGCCATTCTTTTCTGGTAGTCATCCTAACATAGAGGAGATTGCAGCTGCGGTACAGGTGAAAGATTCAGTGCTGAAAGGAAGTGTTACTATCAAGAATAGGGTCAAAGGTTTTCACTTTGCCTTTCTTACCGGTCAAGCTCAAGAGGCTGCTGAAGCAAAGGATTGGGCGGTTTACAATTCCATCCTGGCTTTGTGTATATATGGCATTGTTCTTTTCCCTAATCAATAGGATTTTGTGGATATGCAGGCTATAAGAGTTTTTGTTCTAAAAAATCCGCTTCCCACTTTGTTAGGAAACTTTTACTACTCTGTGCACTTCAAGAATGAAAAAAGAAGGGGAGGATCTGTCAATTGTTGCACTCCACTTTTATCTCATTGGTTTGCGAAGCATTTACCTCAAACAGGCACTTTCGTAGACACAAAAGATTCTTTAAAATGGTCCAAGCGGATAATGGGATTAACTGCTAATAACATTGTCTGGTTTGATCGTAAGTTGCTGAGAATAGAGATTATCACCAGTTGTGGGAATTTTCCCAATGTGCCTCTAATTGGCAGGAAAGGGGGAATCAACTATAACCTGATCCTGGCCATTAGACAGTTTGGATATGCCTCCAGGTATCCTCCCATAGATCGGGATGTTGAGAAATCTTTGTTCTTTAGAGGGACTGAAAATGAGGAAATGCTGCGAGAAGTTGTGAATGCTTGGGGGCACCTGCGCAAAACAGGAAAAATAGTTTTTGGAAAAATGGATTGCAGATCTTATCCTGATCACGAAAGATGGATTGAAATGAAGGTAAACGAATTACTCTTGCCTTTTTCAAGTGAACCCCCTTTATATCCTGTAATGCCAAAGCAGCCTACCACGGTAGCCATCGAGGAGTTTGACAAGCTGCAGAAGTTGGTGAAGGAGCTTCAGGTGGAGAATTCAGATCTGAGTAGTCTTCTTCAAAACGCTCTGCATGCCAACAAAGAGTTGGAGCATAAAGCCCAAGACGCCAGAAAAATATTAGCTGCAAGAGAAAAGGATTTCGCTGAAAGAGCTCAACATTTCCAGAAAATTGGTAAAGGTGCCGATGCTGCCACTCAAGCTCATAAGAAGACCAAACAGACTTTAGCCCAGACCAAGGACATGCTATCCAAGTTTCAGCAAGCCTGGGATGAGGTTAGAATCGAAAAGCAGAGTTGCATGAACAGCTGAAGATCAGGGATGACGAGCTTAAAAGGGCGCATTGGAAAGCGCCAGAGAGGAGCTAAAGACTTCTAAGAATGAGCTTGAAGAGGCTATGGTAGATATGGGGAAACTCAAAATGCAAGCTGGCGTGAAAAGGCATAAAGGGGTCTGTGATGATGAAGCTCTCCTGATGCATATGGGTTCGCTGAATGAAGTATTCACGAAGAGAGATGTTCTGATTAAGGAGTTAATCGAAAGACCAAATCACCAGCGCACTCGCATACTCTTCGAGGAGGTCAAGTATTCAAGTGAAAAGTTGAAGGATTTAGAGTTATCGGATTGACAGTTTTTCTCTCATTCTCTTAATGTAGTTTTGTTGATGGATATCATCGGGCTTGTTGATGAATCCACTATTTTGATATATGATGTTTGAACTCATTGTTAAACGTTGGGCGTATGTCTGTTTTCTTTTTAATTGAAATGAGCAGTTATTCAGAAATGTTCCTTTGGCTGTTATCTGTACACAAACACATAGTCACGGCACGTCCCTTCATTATCACGATTTCTTCAGATTTCTGTGGTTAAGATTGGAATCACGGTGTAGGGCACCTCGTAAATGATAAACATGGCATTTGCATTGCATTGCATATCATTTTGCATTTTGTTGTTGTCTTTTCAGGTACTCGTTGCAGGTCCTCTAACCTTTATTTGGTTTTAGGCACTATAGCTGATAACCATATCCACCGGTACGCAACTCGCAGAAACCAGACTAAGATCATGGATCAGATGCAAACTGAATTGGCTGAGCTGAGGAACAGGATGGACCAGTTCATGACCTTAATGACTGGTATGGCTCAAAATCAGGAAAGACTCAGGCTAATGGTCGAGCGGCCACAAGTAGAGGTGCAGAATGGCAATGGTAATCAAGCTGGCGTTAATGCAGACGGTGACCCTCCTAGAAATACTGGGGTTCGTCAGGTTGCAGAAGATAACCAAGATGATCAGTTCACTGTGTTAGATGCTGAAGATGAGAACACTCGCAGGTTTAACGAGCTCGCTGAAAAAATCAGGTCCATTGAATCCCAAAACACTCTTGGTTTTGATGTTTCTGGCTTGGGATTGGTACCTGGAGTAAGAATTCCATATAAGTTCAAGCCACCAACATTTGACAACTACAATGGCACTACTTGTCCTAAAACTCACCTCCAATCTTTTATGCGGAGGATAGCCGCTCATACTGATGATGAGAAATTGTGGATGTACTATTTCCAAGACAGCCTTACTGGGGCATCTCAAGAATGGTGTATGAAGTTGAGAAGGGCTTCTGTGAGGAACTGGAAGGAGTTAGCCCATGCTTTCGTCAAGCAGTATCAATACAATATGGATATGGCTCCAAACCGTACTCAGCTGCAGAGTATGGCTCAGAATGCGAAGGAGAGTTTTAAGGAATATGCTCAAAGATGGCGCCAGTTGGCTGCCATGGTTTAACCTCCACTGCAGGATTGAGAGATGGCCAACATGTTTATGGGTACTCTTCAGGGAACTTATCTTGATAGGTTGGCTGCCTGTCCATCAACTGGGTTTGCGGACATTGTAATCGCAGGGGAAAGGATTGAAAGTTTGTTGAAGCTCGGAAAAATACAAGATGTCAGTGGTGCTAGTTCTTCAGGAGGGAGGAAGCCATTTGCTGGATCTACCAGAAAGAGAGATGGGGAGGCCAGTGTTGTTTATAAGAACAGAGGAAGAGGAAGAGGCTATCAAGATTCCTATAATCAGGTTGCTGCTGTGACCATTCCTAGTCTGCAAGTTCAATCACAGCCACAGTAGCAGAATGTTCAGTCACAGAATAATCAACAGCCACGGAGATCATATCAGTAGAGATGAGCTGACAGGCGTATAGAACCTCTGCCTTTGACTTACGCAGCTTTACTACCCCAATTGTTGAAGCTTAATCTGGTGGAGCTTCGTACGATGGGCTCGGCTCCTGCAGTATTACCAAAGGGTTATGATGTTAATGCCCGCTGTGAGTATCATTCTGGGGCTCCAGGTCATAACATTGAACAGTGTCGTACATTCCAGCATAAAATACAGGATTTGATCGATGCTAAATCAATTAATTTCTCGCCTCCACCAAATGTGCTTCAGAATCCCATGCCGAATCATACTGTGCCAAAGGTCAATGCCATTGAAGATGGGAAAGTTTTGAATTTGGTAACTGATGTGAACAGGGTGAGGACTCCCTTGAGTATTGTGAAGGCTCATTTGTTGAAAGGGCAAGTGTTCCCTGGCTGTGAAGAAGGTTGTGTTGATTGCGAGAATCAGAGTAATGGTTGCGACAAACTGAAGGCCGGTATCCAAAGTTTGATGGACGAAGGTTGTCTACAGTTCGATCAGGGGGACAAAAAGGACGATGTTGTGTCAACTGTCACCATATATTTTACGCCAGCTAAAATTCAGGTGCCATCGCCTGCAGCCATTATTGTGCCTGATATGGTGAGTTCTGTTACTATTACGGTACCAGGACCAGTTCCTTATACTAGTGAGCGGGCTATCCCATGGCACTACGGTGCAGATGTTTACTACCAAGGAGAAAAGCAAGAAGTGGAAGCTCCATCTGGGGGTAGTTCCAGTATTGACAATGTTGGAGGTCTTGGTGGCTTTACCAGAAGTGGACGCTTGTTCGCTCCACAGACTTTGAGAACTAATGCTGAAGCTGAGGCAGCAGCCAAAGCCAAGGGTAAACAAGTGGCTACAGAGGATGTTGTTGTTCCTGAATCTGTGCAGAAAGGTACTTTTGAGAAAGAGGTTAAAGAGTTCATGAGACTTATCAAAAAGAGTGATTATAAAGTGGTTGATCAGCTGAACCAAACGTCATCAAAGATTTCTATCTTGTCGTTGCTTATGTGTTCGGCAGCTCATCGAGAGGCACTTTTGAAGGTCTTGAATATGGCCTATGTACCTCAAGAGATTACTGTGAATCAATTGGAGTCTGTTGTTTCTAATGTCAATGCTAGCCATGGGCTAGGTTTTACAGATTTTGATTTGACTACTGAGATTCGTAATCACAACAAGGCATTACACATCACCCTGGAGTGTAATGGGGCAGTGTTATCTCATGTATTGGTAGACACGGGGTCTTCCCTGAACGTGTTACCAAAGAAGGCCTTAATAAAGTTAGACGCTGAAGGAATTATTCTAAGACTGAGTGATTTGGTAGTGAGGGCTTTCGATGGTTCGAAACGTTCAGTGTTCAAAGAGGTAGAGCTCCCAGTAAAGTTTGGTCCTCAGGTGTTCAAGTGCGTGTTCTACGTGATGGACATTCAACCTGCATATAGTTGCTTATTAGGCAGACCTTGGATTCATGCCGCTGGGGCAGTAATATCTACGTTGCACCAGAAAATGAAATATGTGGTTGACGGTCAAGTGGTGACTGTGTGTGGAGAAGAAGACATCTTCGTCAGTCAGCTGTCTACCTTTAAGTACGTGGAAATGGATGGAGAGATCCATGAGATGCTGAGTCAAGCATTTGAGGCATTCAATATTGGTGATTCGTCTTCACATGCGGTATCTTCTCAGGGCGAAGAACTGGGGGGTACTTCTATTGCTTCTTACAGACAGGCAGTGGAAGTAGTCAAAGCCGGTAATGCCCAAGGTTAGGGAAAATTGATTGAAGTCTCTGCAAAAGAAGATAAGTTCGGTATAGGCTATAACCCATATCAAGCTGCTGCAGCAGAGCGCAAGGGGACGATTACTTTCTACAGCCAGGGAATCATTAATCCAAATCAGATGTGTGCTGCAAGTGAAGATGGCGTCGACAGTGATTGTGACCACGACAAATGGGTGCGCCCGTGTGTACCAGGTCAAGAGCTTTGCAATTAGTCTGTTGAAGAAATCGTTCAAGTTACTCTTCAAACAGAGTAATGTTCTTTGTTTTTATTTGTTGCATGTTAAAATCTCGCGCTCTTCCCAAGGCGTGTAGATCCATTTGTAGGGCCTCATAATTGCATTTGCAAGGTTTTTTATCATTAATAAAGGACGTTTTGCATTCAAATTTTGTGTTCCTTGTCTTTCATTTTTATTTTTGCAGAAAAAACAATAAAATGGCAATGTTTTATTTTTGTTTTTGTTTTGTTTCTTTTTTTCAAAAAGTCTCATTCTAAAATAAAGCATGACCCCCAATCATGCAGACTTAATCACCCAGATTTCATTGATAACGATTCTGATATGGCCAAGTGTAGCGAGTGATTTTTGGATGTGGTTGCGAAGCACGATCGCTCTGATACTACAGCTCGATTCATTTTTTATCCTATTGAAGCTGATGAAGGAAGGGAAATAGATGTCTCTAACTAACCCTGCTTGCATACTGAGATTAAACAGTCAAAACTGTTGGTTTACAGATGCTACAAAGATTCGGGGTTTCTCCTAGGTTATTTTGTTGACGAGGGGTTCTTTAGGCTATCGGTTAGGGTGTTAGGACGAATGTTTGAGAGTATGGGATTTTGGGTTTTTGTTTAGTGTGCTCGCTAAGATTTTTCTTTCAATCTTATGCCTACGTATTCCCGTTTACCGAAACAGGGAAATCAGAGCGTTCGTAGTTCCTCCTATTCTATGGGAGGAAATGGTATTTGGTGTCTTGTTCAAAGCCCAAGACGTGAAGCGAAAGGTAGTTTGTTTCTTGTTCAAAGCCCAAGATGTGAAGCTAAAGGTGATTTGTATCTTGTTCAAAGCCCAAGATGTGAAGCTGAAAGGTCTCAACTTTAAAGAGAAATTGTCATCTCTAAAGAGAGGGTTGTATGTCACAACTGTTTTATAAAGGAGAATTACTTTAACCGGGATATGTGAATCCGGCAATGCCATAATTTCCTTTATAGGGGATTTTAACCTGAAGGAGAAGACTTTAACTCAGTGTAGAGCAATGCTATCTTTCCTTAGGAATTTCTCATGCTAAAAGAGGGACAGTGGCATGGATGTAGATGATCCAGAGGCTTGCCGCTTATAGCAATTAGATGAAGGGGAAGGAGTTGTTGATGTTTGTGTACTGTGAACGAGGCACAACTTTGATGCTAAAAGGTTGATTGGATCAACCAGTGGTTTTCTTATATAAGGCCTAAGAGGAGGCTATTATGTGTCTCGTATTAAGCCCGAGAGAGAGGCTAAAAGGTTTTTTTACTCGACGATGGAGTCTTTTGGTATCTCGTATAAAGCTCGGGATGGAGGCTATTTGACTCAACAAGAGAGTTTTTGTATCTCGTACAAAGCCCGAGATGGAGGCTAAAATTTGTTTAGCTCAACAAGAAACTTTTTGTATCTCGTATAAAGCCCGAGATGGAGGCTAAAATTTGTTTGACTCCGCTGGGGAGGATCATTGTACAAAGCCCAAGAGGAGGCTATGGCGCTATTTCAGTTGAGTGAGAGGTCCAGTATGCTGATTTAAAGAGAAAATCAGTTCTTATATGAGTACACTGTACTCAAGGATTTGATTCGAGGATCCGGGATATTTCCTTCTCTTTGAGGAATTGGGAAATCCAAAGGGTATTGAGACTGTCCGAGTCTACGGGGTTCCTTCCTAATCTTGAAGGGTGCTTGAGAATGTCTTTGAGACTCAAGGAAATTAGACTGTCCAAGTCTAGAGTTTCATCTTTTATACTATGCTTTGAGAAACAGTAGTAGACTCTATGAAAGGACTGTTCTATGCAGATGACTAAGTTCTGTTCCTATACCTCTAGGAGGTCATCGGGACAATTTGTACGAAGCCCAAGAGAAGGCTGGAAGCTTTTAAGAAGCCGAGGGACAATTTGTACTAAGCCCAAGAGGAGGCTATCATTCCCGGAGGAAGAAATCATTTATACGAAGCCTAAGAGGAGGCTCTGAATACTTCTAAGAAGCCGTAGGGTCCTTGTACTAAGCCCAAGAGGAGGCGGGGTTGCTTTTAGGAAGCCTGTGGGTCCTTGTATGATGCCCAAGAGGAGGCCGATGCTTTTAAGAAGCCCGTGGGTCCCCAAACCCCGAGAAATTCAAGGCAAGCTATTCACAAGGAATAGATCAAGTCAAGAAAGTTCGAGAATTTGGAAGAAACTCAAAGATGCCATTCACGGAGAATACATTCATTTCTGGGAGTAGAGTTTCTTGACAATTCCTAATGAGGACAGCCGAAGAGAAGACTGTATCTAGTGATCCTATTGGGGATCTAGTTGTCTATTTCTATGAATAAACGAAACGGCATCACCTAGTTCTAGACGTAGTTGCCGGGGAAACTCTAAATATCTATACTATTATTACACATTTGATATGAGTTTATGAAAGAAGACTTACAGTGAAACAGCCCCACAATACAGTTATATGTATATGAAAGCGGAAAATGAAAGCAATAACCACTTACTCGGTTGTAGAGCTTCCATGTTGTTTGGTTAATTGTTCAACAAAGAAAGATTGAAAACAACAATATATTCAAAATCAAAGGAGAAAGTGCTTTGAAAAAGAAAGATTTGGGGCTTACAGCTCAAGGAGAGGCCCAGGGTTTTATCAGTGAGCGCACTGTTTGAATTTGTACAGAGGGACTTATACAAGTGACTGAGGCCCAAAAAGGTTTTCTGTACAAAGGGATGGGTCTTACACTCTCTCAAGAGGCCCAAAAGGTTTAAAGAAAAAAGAGTGGGGCTTATAACACGAGGATAGGCCCAGTTTGACTTTTCATTTAAAAAATGGCGATCGCGCTGAGGTTTTCTTTTAACGCAGAGGGACTTATACAATAAGTGAGGCCCAAAATGTTTTGGTTAAAAGGGGGGTTGGGTCTTACACTCTATTAGAGGCCCAAAAGTTTTGAATGGGTCTTATAGCTCGAGGAGAGGCCCAGTTGATTTTTTTCAAAAGGCGACAATCACGCCGTTTATTTTTTACGGTATCGGGACTTATACAATACACTGAGGCCCAAAAATGATTTGGTCAAAAAAAGATTGGGTCTTACACTCTATTAGAGGCCCAAAGTGTTTTGAAAATGATTTACGAGGGTTGAATTAATCCAAAAACCCTAATTTGTTTTCAAAATGTGTTTTAATTTAATAAAAATTCAATTAAAATGATCAAAATTGTTTAACATAGGAAAAACAAATTGTGATCTTGGATTAATGCTTCAAAAATTTAGTATTGACCTACAAAATAATTAGAAAGCATTAAAAGTTGAAAAATCAAGGTGGAAAAAATATTTTAAATGTTAAAAACAATTAAAACATTAATTCTTTGCAAAAATATCAATTATACAAAATAAATAATATTTTTGTGATTTTTTGGGAAAATAAAATATTTTAACATTTTTGTGAATTATTAAAAAAAGAATCAACTCAAAATCATTAAAACTCATAGAGAAATTAATTTTTGAATCAATTAAATAAAATCACAAAATTCAAATATTCAAATATTGGAAAATGGCGCCAAGAACAAAGGCAAGAACACGCGCGTTTTTCAGTTTTGCCCAGATTTGCATTTTCTCTCCAATCTCACTGAATACTTAATCATATCATGCAATCCACATACCAATCAACTCGTTTCAACCTCACGATCATGTCTATAGTATTTAATTTCATTTAAATTAAACATATAACAAGAAATCATGAAAAATCCTCAAGAACCCTAATTTCTGCATGAAGGCTAGGATTTTTGATACATGATTCAAACAATGCAATTAATTGAGGGGAAACATTCCATGCATGATTATGAACATATGGCCAAATTATTGTGCAGCAAAAATTGCATGGATCATAGAGTTAGAAGAGCCCATGCTTACCACTTGCAGCTGGTGATCGTGATTTGTGTTGGAGGTATTACAGCTAGGTTCCAATGATCTGGATAGCTTCCCTAGGTCCCATGGAGTGTGTCTGGATGCTTGGAATGGATTGAAATGGTTTGGAGTTGAAGATGGTACCTCAACTGCAAAACTGTCAAGAACTTGAGCAATTGGCTGGTGATTTTGTGAAATTTGTGTTCCAGATGTTATGTGAGTGTTTGGATCACTTCTATATGATGTATGTGAGGTGTGTGTGTGATTGGTTTGATTGGAAAAGCTCCCAAACTCAAAACCCGATAGTGAATTACCTTAGAAGGCAAAATTGGAGTGAAAGAAGAGATTTTGAGGAAAGCATCTGTTTGATGGCTTTGGTGTACTCAAACTGATCACAATTGAGCTCTATTTATAGTAGAGCAAGTTTGTTTTGGGATCCACAGTGAATGGCAACTGCAGCAGAGGTTTGGCCAATGTTGTCCAATGGAAATCCAAGTCTCCTCTAGCCATTGACTAGAGGTTAGGGCACAGGGTTGTGGTTCCCTTGGTCTTGGATAAGTCTTGACTGAATTCAGTTGAGAATGGCTCAGTCCATGCCACCTTGATGCTTCCATTGAATGCTCCAATCCAAAATTGGAGTCATGTCCCTATTTTGGCAACTCTAGGTTCAACATGCTATTTTTTGTTCCAAAGACTTTGGAGGCTTGGCTCAGTGATTATCCCCTTTAGATTCAATCCTCAGAGGTGTCCAAGTGGATAGGAGCATTTGGATTTGGTTGATTTTGGCAAATCGAGCAAAAATGCAAAATCTGCCTTGCCTTGACAGATTTCACCAAGGCAACTTGCCAATGTTGTATCTCATGACTCAAATTGAATTTGGTAATGTTTTTGGTCATTTTGGAAAGCCCTTACATGATACAACAACTGTTTGAACATGTTTGGTTTTGATCTCTTTTGAATCCAAGTTAAAAATCCCCCTACATTTGGCAAAAAGTAGGGAAAAATCTGACTTAGTGAAATTTTCACTAAGTGTTGGAACAAAGTGACTTTTCTTGATTTTGATCACTCCATAACTCAAAATCCATGAGGAATTTGGACATAGGTCAGTATGAAGCTTTTGTAGAGGGCAATGAGATCTACAAATCAAGCTTTGAATGGGGAACAATGGCCTTGTGGTTTAGGAGTTATGGTCCTCCAAAGTTGGCACATTAGTGTCACTTTTTCCATAACTTAGAAATTTTTTTAAGTTTTTATGGTTACCCCTTTTACAAGTTATCCCACTTTTCTTAATTTTTCTTGATGAATGATGATTCAAATTATACATTAACATCATTTTAGGGTTAAAAATCCATTTTGTAAAAAATCTCAAAAAGTCAAAGTTGACTTTTGTGCACAGTTGACTTTTTATCAGATGAATTCCAAACTGTGCTATTCTTCATGAAATCATGTCCTTGACCTAAATTAAACTTGATGGACATGTTCCATGGGTGCCATAGGGTATATTGAATCATGTCTTAGGGCTTGGGAGCATGTCCTGTTCAAAAATCAAAGTTACAGTTGACTTTCCTCGCGAAACCCTAATTGTGGTGCAGATGAAATTGAGACTTGTTGCTCAAGCTTCTTGGATCAATCCATTGTTGTAAATGGATCAATGTAGTATATTAGAGACCCTCAAATCCTCTCTTGAGGTCTTGGCTCATGTTTTGCCCTAAAAGTCAACTTAGGGGTGAATTAGGTCAAGAAACCCTAATTCCTGATTTTTGATGAATGCATCCCCTAAGGCAAAATTGACTTGATGACTGGGTCCATGAGGTCCCATGAAGTATATTAGGTTATGTTTTGGATCATTGGCTTGTGCCCAGATGAAAATTTTCATCTGGGGGCCCTGGTCGACCAAAACCCTAATTTGGTGACACTGTCGATCTTATGACTTGATCCACCTAGAAGGGAACAGCCCTGTGCTTGATCCTTGAAGTGGGAGTCCTTTTGATCCATTGTGAATGTTTGAGAGGTTAGACAAGTTGAAGATCATTTCATTCCTTGATTGATCCTTTGTCTAAGGTTCTGAGAGGGCTTGAAACCCTAAATTTTGATTGTAGTGGATGCTCACCCATCTTTGGGGAGACTGATGAAGTATGATGGTTCCTCCATATTGTGATGATGATTTGGACAATGATGGGAAATCTAAGTGGTCAAAATTTGGGGTATGACAGATGCCCCTATTTAATCTTCTTGGACCCGAAGGTGTGAATGACGAAGGTATTCGGGCATTCGGGGTGCAAGAGGATTAAATATCGGAATACCCGAAATTTTGATGGTGGTTATGAATGGCAGCATGCGCATTCATCTTCTTTTGCTAAGCAATGATGCCTAGAAAAGGTAAACTTCCTCTCAATCCTGGTCTTCAGCCAAGGAACTGGTCTCAGTTTTCTTTTGAAATAAACCTCCCCTCGATCCTGGTTTCCTACCAAGGCACTGGTCTTAGTTTCTTTTGTTAACTTCCCCTCGATCCTGGTTTCCTACCAAGGAACTGGTCTCAGTTTCTGAAGCAAACTTCCCCTCGATCCTGGTTTCCTACCAAGGAACTGGTCTTAGTTCTTGATGTAAACTTCCCCTCGATCCTGGTTTCCTACCAAGGAACTGGTCTTAGTTTCTTTTGTCAACTTCCCCTCGATCCTGGTTTCCTACCAAGGGACTGGTCTTAGTTCTTGATGTAAACTTACCCTCGATCCTGGTTTCCTACCAAGGAACTGGTCTTAGTTTCTTTTGTCAACTTCCCCTCGATCCTGGTTTCCTACCAAGGAACTGGTCTCAGTTTCTGAAGTAAACTTCCCCTCGATCCTGGTTTCCTACCAAGGCCTGGTCTTAGTTCTTAATGTAAACTTCCCCTCGATCCTGGTTTCCTACCAAGAAATTGGTCTTAGTTTCTTTTGTCAATAAACTTTATTGACAAGGGACGCTATTTGTAGCGGTTTTCCTTCAAACTTCTGGCCCAATTTTCCTGGGGAGATGCCATTTGAGTGGTAAAAGTTTTGATGTCAGACTTGTTGGGGAACCCAGTCGTCTGAGTTGTAGAGGTGCACAAACTTCTCTGTATGGAGACGCCATTTTTCGAATCTACTGGGGAAAACGAGTCCCTTGAGAGACTGCTTTCATTCGGGGTCTTTACATCATACTTTTCTCGAAGATCTTCTCGGCAAAATGCCATATGATGTGATCCGATTTTGAGGTGCCGATGACCTTTTCATCAGTGGTTTTTTCGGAGAAAAACTGCCGTACTGCCGAATCTCCGATTTAGGAGGCTTTCTCTCGGGATTTTCTTTAATCCGGGAAAACAAGGATATCATCTTCAATGGCGAAGAGTGACATTGGTTGAATGTTCTCTGGTCTTTCAGAGGTTCAAGTTATCAAAGTGGTCAAGGACCTAACTTCAATCTAGAAATAAAACTGGAGGGGAGAGATTGTTCAGACGTAACACTTCCTGACGAGGAAAGGGCTGACAACTCGATTGAGAGGACTTTTATCACTAGGGGACAAGACCGACTAGAGTGATAGTGATGCAATATGATTGTGAATGCAAATCAATAATGCATGATGTATGTATGTATATGCTAACAAAACTGACGCAACATACAAACTAAAAGACGAACACGACT
Organism: Lathyrus tuberosus; assembly: GCA_022829125.1. NCBI lineage: Eukaryota > Viridiplantae > Streptophyta > Magnoliopsida > Fabales > Fabaceae > Lathyrus > Lathyrus tuberosus. The sequence goes on along the minus strand of JALAZF010000049.1, from coordinate 9,555,605 downwards.
GGATACTCGGCCACTGCTGGAGATGAAAGGTATCGCTGGTTCCAGATAGCAACTCTGCCTTTCTTAGAAGAGATAGTCCCTGTTGGGAGCTACGTTGGTCGGGCTTACGAGATAAGAACTCGGCCGAGGGTATCAGATGGTAGAGCCGCATCTCATATAGGTGATCCTTCGTTCAGGCGTACTGGTCTAGAAGGAGTACCTTAATTCTGTACTTTGAGATTCAAACGCCTTTGGAGACGCAATCGACATTCTTTCGATGTTCAACAGTCAAAAGCAATTGCCATCTTTAATTTAAAAGCAGAAAAAGTTTTAACAAGTAAATTCATTTTTGTTTTATTTCAAGAATCGTTAATCATGTTAACAACGTTGTTCTGTAAAACTAAAACAAATAAGAATTAAAAACAAAAGCACAAAGGCTCAAATTTTATTGATAAGATGGAGATCAGCCAGACGCGTGATTCCATAGAGTATATACAAAGTTTGAAAATGGTAATTTATAGGGAAAAGGGCTACGTTGAAACAGAACGACCACTATCCTTCTACCAACTTTGAATTCGGGACATCCTGAGCTTCTGTCGAAGATGACGTTGACTGGAGTTTTCCTCCGATGGATGGTGTAACTTCTGCTGAGGGACTTGCCTCTGTTGAACATAGCTACTTGCCATTATCCCTAATTTTTGCCTGGATTGTACTATGATGTTTCCAATCCATCGGGATGATTTTTTTTCATGTCTCTAACTTTTGCCTGGACTGCCCTTTCGGGTTTTCAATCCACCGAGACATTTTTTTTTTTAGTTTAGGCTAAGTATTTCTTGACTACATCAACATTCGTGGGGTAGGAAAATTCCTCTCCGTCCATGGTTGCAAGTCTCAAGGCGCCGCCTGAGAAAGCTTTCGTGACCACATAGGGGCCATCATAATTCGGAGTCCATTTACCTCGCGAATCAGTGAGAAATGATTGTATCTTTTTGAGCACGAGGTCTCCTTTTCTGAAGACACGAGGTCGGACCTTTTTGTCAAACGCCCTCTTCATTCTCTGTTGATACAGCTGACCATGGCATAGTGTCGTGATTTGCTTCTCCTCGATCAGATTGAGTTCGTCGTGTCGACTTTGTCACCATTCAGCTTCTGTAAGCTTAGCTTCCATCAATACTCGGATTGACGGGATCTCTACTTCTATGGGGAGCACTTCATCCATGCCATACACTAGAGAGAAAGGGGTTGCCCCTGTTGAAGTGCGGACAGATGTACGATAACCGTGAAGAGCAAAGGGTAGCATTTTGTGCCAATCTTTGTAGGTTACAACCATCTTCTGAATAATCTTCTTGACGTTCTTATTGGCCGCTTCAACCGCTCCGTTCATCTTGGGTCGGTAGGGAGATGAGTTATGATGTTCAATCTTGAACTCTGCGCATAACTCCTTCATCATCTTGTTGCTCAAGTTAGATCCATTGTCAGTAATGATCTGGCTCGGAACACCATAAAGGCAAATGATATTGTTTTTGATAAATCGGACCACCACTTGTCGGGTTACATTAGCGTACGACGCTGCTTCGACCCACTTGGTGAAGTAGTCAATGGCTACTAGGATGAACCGATGTCTGTTTGAAGCCTTAGGTTCGATTAAGCCAATCATGTCGATTCCCCATATGGAAAAAGGCCACGGGGAAGAAAGAACTTTGAGATGCGATGGCGGTACATGAATTTTGTCGGAGTATATCTGACACTTGTGACACCTCCTCATGTACTTGTAGCAGTCGGATTCCATGGTCAACCAATAATAACCTGCTCTTAGGATTTTTCTCGCCATTGCGTGTCCGTTGGCATGAGTGCCAAAGGATCCTTCATGAATTTCTTTCATCAGCATTTCTGCTTCTGGTCTGTCTACGCATCGGACCAAGACCATGTCAAAATTTCTCTTATAGAGAGTGTCACCGCTCAGGAAGAAGTTTCTAGCCAATCTTCTGAGGGTTTTCCTGTCTTTTCTTAGTTCCCCAGGTGGGTACTCTTGTTTCTGAAGGAAGCATTTGATATCATGATACCAAGGTTTGTCGTCTATGACTGCTTCAATCGTGAAGATGTAAGCGGGCCTTTCAAGGCATGTTATGTTAATCTTAGGTATGTCATTCCATTGACCTACACTAATCATGGAAGAGAGAGTGGCTAAAGCGTCAGCCATGTGATTCTCCTCACGAGGGATATGATGAAACTCAACTCTGTTGAAGAAAGGTAGCAACCTTCTTGCGTAGTCTTTGTAAGGAATCAATCCTGATTGGTATGTGTTCCAATCTCCTTTTATCTGATTGATAACCAAGGCTGAATCGCCGTATACGTCCAAGTGTTTGATCCTTAAATCAATTGCTTCTTCGAGACCCATAATACAAACTTCGTATTCGGCCTCGTTGTTCGTACATTTGAACGTAAGTCTGGCAGTGAAAGGAATGTGGGTACCCTGAGGGGTAACAATGATTGCCCCAATTCCGTTTCCATAATGATTAACTGCTCCGTCAAAGACAAGTCCCCATTGGGAACCTGGTTCTGGCTCTTCACTGGGTAACGGTTCATCGCAATATTTCATTTTTAGATACATGACATCTTCGTTTGGGAAGTCAAACCCGATTGATTCTTGATCATCAATCGGTTGATGAGCCAAATGATCGGCTAAAATACTTCCCTTAACGGCTTTCTAAGCATGGTACTCTATGTCATATTCTGATAATAACATCTGCCAACGGGCAATTCTTCCCGTGAGAGCAGGTTTTTCGAAAACGTACTTGATTGGATCCATTTCGGAGATTAACCAAGTAGTATGACGAATCATGTATTGGCGAAGACGTTTGGCTGCCCAAGCCAAAGTGCAACAAGTTTTCTCAAGCATCGTGTACCGAGTCTCGCAGTCGGTGAATTTCTTGCTCAAATAGTAAATGGCAGACTCTTTCCGTTTGGTTTCGTCTTGTTGGCCAAGTACACGCCCCATTGAGTCTTCCAAGACTGTGAGGTAGATGATCAGTGGTCTTCCTTCCACTGGAGGTGATAGAATCGGCGGGTTTAACAGGTATTCCTTGACACTGTCGAAGGTGGTTTAGCAGTCTTCTGTCCAAACGCAATCCTGGTTCTTTTTGAGTAATTTGAAAATCGGCGCACATGTGGCAGTCATGAGGAATATGAATCTGGAAATGTAGTTCAAACTTCCCAGGAATCCTCTGACTTGTTTTTCAGTTTTCGGAGAAGGCATTTCTTGAATGGCCTTGACCTTGTCAGGATCAACCTCAATTCCTTTCTGGCTGACGATGAACCCTAGTAATTTCCCTGAACGGACACCGAAGGTGCACTTGTTAGGATTCAAGCGGAGCTTGAATTTTCTTAAACGTTCGAACAATTTTGACAGATGTTCAACGTGCTCATTCTCTGTTTTTTATTTTGCAATCATATCATCGACATATACCTCGATTTCTTTGTGTATCATGTCATGAAAAAGAGTTGTCATGGCCCTTTGATAGGTTGCCCCGGCGTTCTTCAAACAGAACGGCATTACCTTGTAACAAAAGGTACCCCATGGGGTAATGAACAAAGTTTTCTCCATGTCTTTCGGCTCCATTTTGATCTGGTTATATCCCGAGAATCCATCCATGAAGGAGAAGACTTTGAACTTTGTTGTACTGTCTACCAACATGTCAATGTGTGGTAAAGGAAAGTCATCCTTTGGACTAGCCTTGTTCAAGTCTCGGTAGTCGACACACATTATGACCTTTCCGTCCTTTTTGGGAACGGGTACAATGTTATCTAACCATTGAGGATATTCTGACGTGGCGAGGAAACCCGCATCAATCTGTTTCTGTACTTCCTCTTTGATTTTGATGGCCATGTCCGGGTGAGTCCGTCTCAACCTTTGTTTTACTGGCGGACATTCTGATCTCAACGGTAAATGATGTTCCACGATGCTGGTATCCAACCCTGGCATATCCTGATAGGACCAAGCGAATACATCGGGAAATTCTTTAAGAAGCTTTATCAAACTCTCTTTGGCAGTTGGACTGAGCAGTGCCCCAATCCTGATTTCTTTTCTCTCTTTTTCTGAACCTAAGTTTACGGTTTCCAACGGCTCTTTGTGAGGTACAATGGACCTTTCCTCTTGTCTGAGTAATCGGGAGATCTCTTCTGGAATTTCGTTGTCAACTTCTCTTCAGCCTCGAATACTGGGAACTCAAAGTCGGGAGAAGGCATCGGATCGTATGTTTCAACGGGGTTTAAAACAAGCAATCTGCATGACGTGATGATTCGTGTTTAGAAGAGATAGAGAAAATGCAAGTGTGTGCAGTGTTTTTTTTTACTGCTCGTTTTTATTATTGAATTGTTTTTTTAGGATTACCATTTTCTGAAAAAATAAAAAGAGAAAACAACAATAAATGCGGAAATTACAGAACGACGTTATTTTATTAATGAACAAGTCGATTCTTGAAGAGGGAAAGCGAAGAGGGAAATTTTACAGAAAGCGAGCCCTATCAAAACATCTGTTTCACCTGGGCAGGGTAAAAGGTTAAAAGACGGCAATTACTTTGACTGATGAACGACCTTCGGAACCTCGATGGCAACCCATTGGCGGCGAACTCCTCGGTGAATCACAAAGTCTGGCACCTTCCTTGATTTGTCTTCAGAAATGACGCTGATTTCTAGTGGAGCGGGATCATTGGAATCTGTCTCCCAGGCAGAATTATCGTAGGAGAATTCCTCAGTTGCATTTTGCATAGCATTTATGCTCTCAGCTGTATCTCCCCATCCAGTAGGCTGGATATCTTCGAGCCTGATACGAGAGCTTTCGGGAGCGGTGTACCTGACCATATAGTCGTATTTTCCACTCAGTTGTCCCAAGGTGTCCCAAACTTCTTTGGAACTGGAGGAGTCATTTCTCTCGATGACGTTGACCTCGGGAAAAGCATAGTTGATGAATTCAAGTCCTGCAAACGTTGTAAATTCATCGTCATGTTGAGTAGTTTCTGAATGACCTGAGTGTTGATCCCATGATATGGTGGGGACACAGGTATTCTGTTCAATGATGGTCAGCTGATTTTCATTATTCGGCTGACTCTCTTGCCCCAAGTCTCCTGGATAAGGTTGCCACATTGGCAGACCATCCATTGGGCCATAGTAATTGTGGTCAAAGTTGTCTTTCATCAGAGTGTCTTCCTCTAATGAATTTGGCAGAGCACGACATCCTTCTGGATCACAATCTCCATATATCATTTCGACGTCTGACCGTGGTATAAATCTCGGACTCTGTGCGGGATAGCAAAATAGTATAGGCACCTCTTCCTGAGACATATAACCATCCCCGTTAAGGTAGGACTTCCATTCTTCATCTGTGTCAGAGGGATCTTCCTCATTGATAGCATGTACTGCTTGAGACACCGGGTGAAGGAAACCTCCACTGTGGAAGAAGTTCTGAAGGGGATGAAGACTTTCATCGTTGGCAGCTGTCCGGGTACAGGTTGCAGAAAAACCAAGACCCTTCTTTGTTGTATTGCCAGTAGGAATGACAAGCTGTCCCCATCCGGTCGTATCGGTACTCTCGACTGCTTTGATAGCATCGTTGTATGAAGAAATGGAAGTTCCTTCTTTGAACTTATTGTTCTTGCTCACCGACAGTGTTTGGAACTGAGTTCCAATAACCTCCTCGGGTTCTATACCAGCAGATAATGTCAAGTTACTCACGAGCAAGGCCTGTTCCCCACAAACTGTGATGAGTTGTCCGTTCTGGACGAACTTTAGCTTTTGGTGGAGGGTTGAAGTAACCGCTCCAGCCTGATGTATCCAAGGTCTTCCTAATAAACAACTGTATGTTTCCCGGATGTCCATGACCTGGAAAGTGACTTGGAAAGTGTGAGGACCGATAGTTATGGGAAGATCAACTTTGCCGATAACTATTTTTTTGGATCCGTCGAACGCTTTGATGACGACCTCGCTGATTCTCATCGGAGGGCCTTTGAATGATAATTGCATCAAAGTGGACTTCGGCATAACATTCAAGGCTAACCCTGTGTCTACCAGTACGCTGGCTAAAACATCGTCCTGGTAGTTAACTGTGATATTGAGCGTCATATTATGACGACGACCCTCTTCAGGTAATTCCTCATCACTAAATCCCAAATTGTTGCAGGAAGTGATGTTAGAGACAATACTATCGAACTGTCTAATCGTTACATCCTGTTCCACAAAGGCTTGCTCCAAGACTTTCTGTAGAGCCTCCCTGTGGGCTTCTGAACTGAGTAATAGTGTTAATACCGAGATCTTTGAAGGAGTTTGTAACAGTTAATCAACAATGTTGTATTCACTCCTTTGGATGAGTTTAAGCATCTCATCATTATTTTTCGAAAGGTCGGGATTACTGGATTGACCGACTGGTAGATCAGGAGCTTCTGTCTGAAATTTATTTTCTTTGTTAAGTTCCCCAACCCCTCGGTTGAAGATTCTGCCACTCCGTGTTACACGACTGACGTCTGCAATATTCACAACGGAGGGTAATGGAATTTCCTTTCCATTTTCAATTGTCGTTGCACCGTATTTGTAAGGGATTGCCTTAGCTGATTCATACGGTAGTGGTCCCGGTTGATAGATGACTATGGGAACCTTCTGATTTTTCTGACCATCATAAGTGATCTCGATCCGTTCACGGTTGGGAACTTTAGATTCGTCAAGTAGAGGGATAATGGCAAAAACATCCCTGGTCCTATGATGACCAGAGATTGTGACAACCTCCTCGACTTGATTGGCAAGGTAGTCTGGCGTCCAGTTGATGGGTCCAGAACCCGGATATGGACGAATCTCTCCACGATCCACCTGACCCTGAAGAGCTGCTCTCACAAGGTAACACCCTTGGTTACTTTCTGAACAGACACTACAACGGTCATAATTGTGTGGTGGCACCTGGCCATGCCCACTTTGAATACAATGTAACCTCACTAGGTTAGCTTCCACAGATCGGACATCCTGACTTTGATGCTGAGTAAGATTCCTGTCATTGATACTAATTTGCTGAGTATCTTCATCCATGTAGATTGGCATCCACCAGTGATTTAACAAGTGCTGAAGTGCCTCCTGGACAAGGGTACAACCTTGATCGTTTTTGCAACCCGCTTTACAGCTTTGATAGTCATGTGATATTAAGAATCCGAGTCGGACCTGCTCAGCATGTTACTCTACCAGGTTGGTATTCATCAAGCGAATGTCAAAGATTTGAACCATATTGATCCGATAAGGGTTCCTATCATGGTAGTCTTGGATCCATCCAAGATCCATCTGACGCTGGAGGGCCTCCTGTACTAAAGAGCATCCCTGTTTGTTTATCGAGCAAGTCAGACAGGAACTGTAATCATGTCGCAGCAGATTATGATACTGGCTTTGCCTTGAGTGCATCGCCACCAAGTTGACATTCATTGCACAGATATCGTGGTTTTGAATGACGTTAGAATTCGTGTAGATCATGTTAACTCCACGAACTCGGTGCTCTTAGATCCATCCGAGATCCATTTGTTCCTGTAGAGCTGCTTGCACTACAGAACATCCTTGATTGTTTTTAGAGCAGACATCACATTAATGATAATTATGAGGTGGCACATGGCCATATCTACTCTGTCTACAATGCATCTTGACCAGATTGGTTTTCAACAAGAGTACATCGTGAATTTGATAGACATCGTTAGTCTCTCCTTCTATCAAATTGATTGCAGCCTTCTCATGTTGAGGCAGCGGGTTTGTGAGAACATTAGGATTCGTATCCTTGAAGGATAAGACCCCGCTCCTAACAAGTTTTTGCACGTCGGACTTGAAATTGAGACAAGTCTCTATGTTATGCCCTGATACTCCTTGGTGGTAAGGGCAAGTTTGATCCACCTTAAACCAAAAAGGCGGATTTTTCGGTACTGTAAGAGGAGACTTAGTCTGGATGTGCCCCTTAGCCAGTAGTAATGGAAATAGTTATGCGTACAACATGGGTATAGGATCAAACCTTGATGGTCGTGTTGTATGGTTGTTGTTATATTGAGGATGAGCCTGCTGAAGAGGCAGTTGTGTCCTTTGCTGATCAGGTTGGCTCTGCGCAACCTGAGGTTGATACGTAGGAATAGGCACAGGGCTGATAGCAGGAATTACAGCTGCTACTGGTTGATAACGTCGCCTTTGCTTTCCGAGAGAGATATTCCCAATATCTTGCTCTTTTTTCTTAGGGAGAGCACTACCGTATTTTTTAGTACCGCTCGTCGATCCAGTGTCTTTTACTAAACGTCCTTCTCGGACGGCTTCCTCGAGACGTACGCCCATGCCCACCATCTCGGTGAAATCACTGGGTGCGCTGGCAACCATTCGGTCATAGTAAAATGAGCTTAAGGTCTTTAAGAAGATCTTTGTCATCTCTTTTTCCTCAAGAGGTGGACAAATTTGAGCGACAATCTCACGCCACCTTTGAGCATACTCCTTAAAGTTTTCCTTGTCCTTTTGCGACATCGATCTGAGTTGATCTCTGTCCGGTGCCATGTCCAAATTATATTTGTATTGTTGGACGAAGGCAGTGCCAAAATCTCTGAATGTGTTGATCGTGGCACGGTTTAAACCCATGTACCATTTGAGTGCGACACCGGTTAAACTATCCTGGAAGTAGTGAATCAGTAGGTCCTGATTCTCCGTCTGAGCTGACATTCGCCGAGCGTACATCACCAGATGGCTCTGAGGGCAAGAGTTACCCTTGTACTTTTCAAAGTCGGACACTTGGAATTTGTGCGGAACTTTCACATTGGGGACCAGACAAAGGTCTGCGGCGTCCTTTCCAAATAGATCCTGACCGCGAATGGCTTGCAATTCCTTCTGCATTTCCAGGAACTGCTCCTGGAATTCATCCATTCTATCGAACATAGTTTCCTTTTTACCAGAAGGTAATGGTGGAATTTGTCCTTCCGGGACACTGTGCACCACAGGGGGTGGGACCGTAACTACGGCAGCGAATCTTGGCGTTTCCCAAAGTTTGTAACCTTCAGGAGTCTTCAGTATGCCCCTGGCACCATCGCTTTCCCAAAGTTTGTAACCTTCAGGCCCAGCGGCTTCTGTTGTGATTCCCTGATATTCAGTGATCGGCGGAACATATCCTTCCGGGATATAGTTAACAGGCATTCCCCAAGGACGATCTTTCGGCATCTGATACCTAGGATCATACTTCTCCACTATGGGCGTTGAGGTGATCTCTGAGATCACAGTTCTTTGTAGCTGAGCTTCTGCCATGGCTTGCATGTCATTACGAAGCTTTCTCATATCCTCTCTCAGAACGTCGATCTCCTCTTTCAACTCTCTGTTATCTTCCTCAAGATCATCCATCTTTTTCTGACGATTGGCCCGAGTATTATACGAATGACATAGTTTGACTCTAGAACTGAGACACAAACGTGAGATTCGTAGGTAAGAAGAATACGCGATGTGAGAATGATGAATGCAATGATTATATTAATTATTTTTTTGGTTTAATCAAAATAAACTTCGACAATTAGATTGCAAATATCAAACAGTGGGGAAACCCCTTTTATTGAATTTCAAAGGATTACAGAAATGGAAATACAGTAGATTACAAGGTGCAAAAACAGAAGCCTAAGCTAATGGGTCCCGAGTCCTCTCTGAAGAGAAATCGGGTGTTGATTCTGGTACTTTCCTTTTCTTTGACCGGGGCTCTTGGGCCGTTGTCGGGTTGTCATTCCTTTGTCAGGTGAAAGGAGCGAGCAAATTCGTTTGGTCATCTTAATTATCCACAGTATGTTGCTCTAAAATCTTGATCAGAGCATCTTTCTCTTTCAGTAATTGTTGTATTTTGATGCACTCTATGTCGAGGGTGCGGTACTTGTTCTTCCAAGACCTCCTCTCCCGTTGAACTCTGTTGAGAGTAACCTGAAGCTTTTCAATTTTCGTCATGAAGTACATGACAGACTTCCTCGGTGGAAGAATTCCGTAACGAGGATAAGGCATCTTTAGCTTGAGAGCTCTAGTTTGTACCTAGTGGAGATAAGGCTCCACCGAGACACAGTCCAGTTTTCCTAGAGACTCTCGTCCTTTCTTATGAACGTGTTTCCAAGCGTGCACTATTTCCATCTTTAGTGCCCTGTCGTTTTCTCCTTCTTTGAAGAAAAGACCTTCCAAATGAGCATTCAGCGGAATATGCCTCATCAGGTATCCAAATTGACGGTGAACCAACACCGGATGATAGTTGATTCCTCCTTTAGTTCCTATGAGGGGTACGTTGGGGACGTTTCCACAACGATCAATGATTCTGATTCCATCATAGATCCTATTACACCAATCTATGTCAGAGTTGGTGAGAGACATGATCTTCTACGACCAACGTAAGGCACTCTTATGATCCCAGAAAGCAGTAGACTTGGGCAAGTGCGAGATAAACCATTTATAAAGCAGAGGTACACAGCATGTAATCTCCCCTCCGCTGTACAAATTTCCCAAGTGTACAGAATGATACGCATCTGCGAGTAAAGTCGGCACAAGGTTTCCAATGAGAAAAACCTTAATGGAGTTGATATCGACGAAGTTATTGATGTTGGGAAACAAAAATATCCCGTAGGTGAGCAAGACAAAGATGCTTTCAAAAGCAGTCACGTTTCCTATACTGGCGAAATACAGGGCCTTCTTTGTCAAGAACTGGGCTGGCAAACCTTGGATGCCACCCTTGGTAGTTAGGTGAGTCCTAAACTCAGACTCGTCCAAATGAATTGCTCTTGCAATGGTCTGATTCTTTGGAATTTCTTCCAGTCCAGAAAATGGAGCTCAATCAGTAATGTGTAGATCAATTAGATGAGAATACTCCTCCAGCGTTGGTGCGAGCTGGTAATCCGGGAATGTGAAACAGTGATAAACCAGATTATAAAACTGAATGAGCGCATCCATGATTCCCTCAATCACATGGACTCTTAGCAGAGATAGCAGACCTCTGTGCTTGGCTCTGAAAGCCTCAGAGTTAGTGATCATCCTCGCTAACCTTCTCAAATCCTCTAGTTTTGGAACCTTGAAGGTGTACGTATGGGTTCTCCTTCTACCGAAATCCATTAGCGCAATCCTTTTCTCTGATATTTGCAATCATTGTCTTAGTTTAATTTGAAAAACAGAGAGACTAGAAGAGAACATTTTTTTAATGTTTTAATGTTTTTTTTTAATGAATGCATGAATGCAGCACACAAAAACATAGAAAAAACATGGGGTCAAAGGGTCGTTGTCATGAAGTCAAGGCTCTACCCATCCCCAAAGATTTATACTAGGGTGATTTTTGTACCTGTACTCATTATCATCAGCTCCTCCCAGGAAAGCAAAACAACAAGCGGATCGCCAACGAGTTGTAGAGCGATCTTAGAGTAAGTGCCATTCACCAAGAATAGATCACCAGCCTCAAATGAGGGTAGTATCCGTAACAACTATTCCCGATAGTTTCCGCACTACAAAAGGGTTTGGCTCCTCAGCTTCTCAGACATCACAATCGGCCCATTGTCTAGGTGAGAGAATGGGTTGCATTGGTCAGCCTCCACTGAGGTTGATGGTCGACCTCGTAGCCATCACTTATCTTAAGTGTATACTCAATCTTTCCACATGCGGCATCACACGCATTCCCATTAGCAGAAAAATAAACACGTATAACAATTAGGAAAAGCAGTATATATATTTGTCCTAATCATCCTAGACCTTTAAAGCTATGAATCCTAAGTTCCTTACAGAAAATGGGTTCCCCGGCGGAAGCCCCAATCTGTGGTTTCATTCCAAATTAACGGTGTTTTGACCTAAGATCCTAATGACATCAAGGTTTCTATCTAGGGGACAGAACAAAATCCCTAAAGAGACTTGTAATCCCCAGCAGAGTCGCCATTTTTCTGTAGCGAGTGATTTTTGGATGTGGTTGCGAAGCACGATCGCTCTGATACTACAGCTCGATTCATTTTTTATCCTATTGAAGCTGATGAAGGAAGGGAAATAGATGTCTCCAACTAACCCTGCTTGCATACTGAGATTAAACAGTCAAAACTGTTGGTTTACAGATGCTACAAAGATTCGGGGTTTCTCCTAGGTTATTTTGTTGACGAGGGGTGCTTTAGGCTATCAGTTAGGGTGTTAGGACGAATGTATGAGAGTATGGGATTTTGGGTTTTTGTTTAGTGTGCTCGCTAAGATTTTTCTTTCAATCTTATGCCTACGTATTCCCGTTTACCGAAACAGGGAAATCAGAGCGTTCGTAGTTCCTCCTATTCTATGGGAGGAAATGGTATTTGGTGTCTTGTTCAAAGCCCAAGACGTGAAGCGAAAGGTAGTTTGTTTCTTGTTCAAAGCCCAAGATGTGAAGCTAAAGGTGATTTGTATCTTGTTCAAAGCCCAAGATGTGAAGCTGAAAGGTCTCAACTTTAGAGAGAATTTGTCATTTCTTAAGAGGGGGTTGTATGTCACAACTATTTTATAAAGGAGAATTACTTTAACCGGGATATGTGAATCCGGCAATGCCATAATTTCCTTTATAGGGGATTTTAACCTGAAGGAGAAGACTTTAACTCAGTGTAGAGCAATGCTATCTTTCCTTAGGAATTTCTCATGCTAAAAGAGGGACAGTGGCATGGATGTAGATGATCCAGAGGCTTGCCGCTTATAGCAATTAGGTGAAGGGGAAGGAGTTGTTGATGTTTGTGTACTGTGAACGAGGCACAGCTTTGATGCTAAAAGGTTGATTGGATCAACCAGTGGTTTTCTTATATAAAGCCTAAGAGGAGGCTATTATGTGTCTCGTACAAAGCCCGAGAGAGAGGCTAAAAGGTTTTTTTACTCGACGATGGAGTCTTTTGGTATCTCGTATAAAGCCCGAGATGGAGGCTATTTGACTCAACAAGAGAGTTTTTGTATCTCGTACAAAGCCCGAGATGGAGGCTAAAATTTGTTTGGCTCAATAAGAACCTTTTTGTATCTCGTATAAAGCCCGAGATGGAGGCTAAAATTTGTTTGACTCCGCTGGGGAGGATCATTGTACAAAGCCCAAGAGGAGGCTATGGCGCTGTTTCAGTTGAGTGACAGGTCCAGTATGCTGATTTAAAGAGAAAATCAGTTCTTATATGAGTACACTGTACTTAAGGATTTGATTCGAGGATCCGGGATATTTCCTTCTCTTTGAGGAATTGGGAAATCCAAAGGGTATTGAGACTGTCCGAGTCTACGGGGTTCCTTCCTATTCTTGAAGGGTGCTTGAGAATGTCTTTGAGACTCAAGGAAATTAGACTGTCCAAGTCTAGAGTTTCATCTTTTGTACTATGCTTTGAGAAACAGTAGTAGACTCTATGAAAGGACTGTTCTATGCAAATGACTAAGTTCTGTTCCTATACCTCTAGGAGGTCGTCGGGACAATTTGTACGAGGGACAATTTGTATTATGCCCAAGAGGAGGCTATCATTCCTGGAGGAAGAAATCATTTATACGAAGCCTAAGAGGAGGCTGTGAATACTTCTAAGAAGCCGTAGGGTCCTTGTACTAAGCCCAAGAGGAGGCGGGGTTACTTTTAGGAAGCCTGTGGGTCCTTGTATGATGCCCAAGAGGAGGTCGATGCTTTTATGAAGCCCGTGGGTCCCCAAACCCCGAGAAATTCAAGGCAAGCTATTCACAAGGAATAGATCAAGTCAGGAAAGTTCGATAATTTGGAAGAAACTCAAAGATGCCATTCACGAAGAATACATTCATCTCTGGGAGTAGAGTTTCTTGACAATTCCTAATGAGGACAGCCGAAGAGAAGACTGTATCTGGTGATCCTATTGGGGATCTAGTTGTCTATTTCTATGAATAAACGAAACAGCGTCACCTAGTTCTAGATGTAGTTGCCGGGGAAACTCTAAATATCTATACTATTATTACACAGTTGATATGAGTTTATGGAAGAAGACTTACAGTGAAACAGCCCCACAATACAGTTATATGTATATGAAAGCGGTAAATGAAAGCAATAATCACTTACTCGGTTGTAGAGCTTCCATGCTGTTTGGTTAGTTGTTCAACAAAGAAAGATTGAAAACAACAATATATTCAAAATCAAAGGAGAAAGTGCTTTGAAAAAGAAAGATTTGGGGCTTACAGCTCAAGGAGAGGCCCAGGGTTTTATCAGTGAGCGCACTGTTTGAATTTGTACAGAGGGACTTATACAAGTGACTGAGGCCCAAAAAGGTTTTCTGTACAAAGGGATGGTTCTTACACTCTCTCAAGAGGCCCAAAAGGTTTAAAGAAAAAAGAGTGGGGCTTATAACACGAGGGTAGGCCCAGTTTGACTTTTCGTTTAAAAAATGGCGATCGTGCCGAGGTTTTCTTTTAACGCAGAGGGACTTATACAATAAGTGAGGCCCAAAATGTTTTGGTTAAAAGGGGGGTTGGGTCTTACACTCTATTAGAGGCCCAAAAGTTTTGAATGGGTCTTATAGCTCCAGGAGAGGCCCAGTTGATTTTTTTCAAAAGGCGACGATCGCGCCGTTTGTTTTTTACGGTATCGGGACTTATACAATACACTGAGGCCCAAAAATGATTTGGTCAAAAAAGATTGGGTCTTACACTCTATTAGAGGCCCAAAGTGTTTTGAAAATGATTTATGAGGGTTGAATTAATCCAAAAACCCTAATTTGGTTTCAAAATGTGTTTTAATTGAATAAAAATTCAATTAAAATGATCAAAATTGTTTAACATAGGAAAAACAAATTGTGATCTTGGATTAATGCTTCAAAAATTTAGTATTGACCTACAAAATAATTAGAAAGCATTAAAAGTTGCAAAATCAAGGTGGAAAAAATATTTTAAATGTTAAAAACAATTAAAACATTAATTCTTTGCAAAAATATCAATTATACAAAATAAATAATATTTTTGGGATTTTTTGGGAAAATAAAATATTTTAACATTTTTGTGAATTATTAAAAAAAGAATCAACTCAAAATCATTAAAACTCAGAGAGAAATTAATTTTTGAATTAATTAAATAAAATCACAAAATTCAAATATTCAAATATTGGAAAATGGCGCCAAGAACAAAGGCAAGAACACGCATGTTTTTCAGTTTTGCCCAGATTTGCATTTTCTCTCCAATCTCACTGAATACTTAATCATATCATGCAATCCACATACCAATCAACTCGTTTCAACCTCACGATCATGTCTATGGTATTTAATTTCATTTAAATTAAACATATAACAAGAAATCATGAAAAATCCTCAAGAACCCTAATTTCTGCATGAAGGCTAGGATTTTTGATACACAATTCAAACAATTCAATTAATTGAGGGGAAACATTACATGCATAATTATGAACATATGGCCAAATTATTGTGCAGCAAAAATTCCATGGATAATAAAGTTAGAAGAGCTCATGCTTACCACTTGCAGCTGGTGATCGTGATTTGTGTTGGAGGTATTACAGCTAGGTTCCAATGATCTGGATAGCTTCCCTAGGTGCCATGGAGTGTGTCTGGATGCTTGGAATGGATTGAAATGGTTTGGAGTTGAAGATGGTACCTCAACTGCAAAACTGTCAAGAACTTGAGCAATTGGCTGGTGATTTTGTGAAATCTGTGTTCCAGATGTTATGTGAGTGTTTGGATCACTTCTATATGATGTATGTGAGGTGTGTGTGTGATTGGTTTGATTGGAAAAGCTCCCAAACTCAAAACCCGATAGTGACTTGCCTTAGAAGGCAAAATTGGAGTGAAAGAAGAGATTTTGAGGAAAGCATCTGTTTGATGGCTTTGGTGTACTCAAACTGATCACAATTGAGCTCTATTTATAGTGGAGCAAGTTTGTTTTGGGATCCACAATGAATGGCAACTGCAGCAGAGGTTTGGCCAATGTTGTCCAATGGAAATCCAAGTCTCCTCTAGCCATTGACTAGAGGTTAGGGCACAGGGTTGTGGTTCCCTTGGTCTTGGATAAGTCTTGACTGAATTCAATTGAGAATGGCTCAGTCCATGCCACCTTGATGCTTCCATTGAATGCTCCAATTCAAAATTGGAGTCTTGTCCCTATTTTGGCAACTCTAGGTTCAACATGTTATTTCTTGTTCCAAAGACTTTGGAGGCTTGGCTCAGTGATTGTCCCCTTTAGATTCAATCCTCAGAGGTGTCCAAGTGGATAGGAGCATTTGGATTTGACTGATTTTGGCAAATCGAGCAAAAATGCAAAATCTGCCTTACCTTGACAGATTTCACCAAGGCAACTTGCCAATGTTGTATCTCATGACTCAAATTGAATTTGGTAATGTTCTTGGTCATTTTGGAAAGCCCTTACATGATACAACAACTGTTTGAACATGTTTGGTTTTGATCTCTTTTGAATCCAAGTGAAAAATCCCCCTACATTTGGCATAAAGTAGGGTAAAATCTGACTTAGTGAAATTTTCACTAAGTGTTGGAACAAAGTGACTTTTCTTGATTTTGATCACTCCATAACTCAAAATCCATGAGGAATTTGGACATAGGTCAGTATGAAGCTTTTGTAGAGGGCAATGAGATCTACAAATCAAGCTTTGAATGGAGAACAATGGCCTTGTGGTTTAGGAGTTATGGTCCTCCAAAGTTGGCACATTAGTGTCACTTTTTCCATAACTTAGAAATTTTTCTAAGTTTTTATGGTTACCCCTTTTACAAGTTATCCCACTTTTCTTGATTTTTCTTGATGAATGATGATTTAAATCATACATTAACATCATTTTAGGGTGAAAAATCTCAAAAAGTCAAAGTTGACTTTTGTGCACAGTTGACTTTTTATCAGATGAATTCCAAACTGTGCAATTCTTCATGAAATCATGTCCTTGACCTAAATCAAACTTGATGGACATGTTCCATGGGTGTCATAGGGTATATTGAATCATGTCTTAGGGCTTGGGAGCATGTCCTGGTCAAAAGTCAAAGTGACAGTTGACTTTCCTCGCGAAACCCTAATTGTGGTGCAGATGAAATTGAGACTTATTGCTCAAGCTTCTTGGATCAATCCATTGTTGTAAATGGATCAATGTAGTATATTAGAGACCCTCAAATCCTCTCTTGAGGTCTTGGCTCATGTTTTGCCCTAAAAGTCAACTTAGGGGTGAATTAGTTCAAGAAACCCTAATTCCTGATTTTTTATGAATGCATCCCCTGAGGCAAAATTGACTTGATGATTGGGTCCATGAGGTCCCATGAAGTATATTAGGTTATGTTTTGGATCATTGGCTTGTGCCCAGATGAAAATTTTCATCTGGAGGCCCTGGTTGACCAAAACCCTAATTTGGTGACACTGTCGATCTTGTGACTTGATCCACCTAGAAGGGAGCAGCCCTGTGCTTGATCCTTGAAGTGAGAGTCCTTTTGATCCATTGTGAATGTTTGAGAGGTTAGACAAGTTGAAGATCATGTCATTCCTTGATTGATCCTTTGTCTAAGGTTCTGAGAGGGCTTGAAACCCTAAATTTTGATTGTAGAAGATGCTCACCCATCTTTGGGGAGACTGATGAAGTATGATGGTTCCTCCATATTGTGATGATGATTTGCACAATGATGGGAAATCTAAGTGGTCAAAATTTGGGGTATGACACCAAGTATGACTTTATAATCCAATCTATCAAGCCGAAGAGGGGGATGAAGAAGACTGTGAAGTTCCCGAGGAATTGGCCAGATTGGTGAAGCAGGAGGAGAGGGTCATTCAACCTCACCAAGAGCTGATCAGTCTACAGGCCGAGGTGAAGAAAGAGCTGATCAGTATGCTGCGCGAATATGTTGACATCTTTGCCTGGTCGTATCAAGATATATCGGGGTTAGATACAGACATTGTTGTGCACAGGTTGCCGTTGAAAGAGGGTTATCCTCCTGTCAAACAAAAGCTCCAGAGAGCTAAACCAGAAATGGCTCTTAAAATCAAGGAGGAGGTACAAAAACAGTTAGATGCGGGATTTCTGGCCGTCACCAATTACCCACCATGGGTTGCAAATATCGTTCCTGTGCCGAAGAAGGATGGTAAGGTCAGAATGTGCGTTGATTACCGGGATCTAAACAGAGCAAGTCCGAAAGACGAGTTTTCTTTACCTCATATTGATGTACTGGTTGACAACACCGCTCAGTTCTCGGTATTCTCTTTCATGGATGGCTTCTCCGGATACAACCAAATCAAGATGGCACCGGAAGACATGGAAAGGACAATGTTCATTACCCCGTGGGGTACCTTCTGTTACAAGGTGATGCCTTTTGGGTTAAAGAACGCCGGGGCAACGTATCAACGGGCTATGGTAACACTCTTCCATGACTTGATTCATAAGGAGATTGAGTGTTATGTAGATGATATGATTGCCAAGTCTCGAACAGAAGAAGAGCATCTGGTCAATCTGAAGAAACTTTTTGAGAGGTTGAGAAAGTTTCGACTAAGGCAGAACCCGAACAAGTGCACTTTCGGAGTGCGGTCCGGCAAATTGTTGGGTTTCATCGTAAGCGAAAAAGGAATTGAGGTTGATCCCGCCAAAATAAAAGCGATACAAAAAATTCCTGTACCAAGAACGGAAAAAGAAGTACGTGGTTTCCTGGGTAGATTGAACTACATTGCACGGTTTATATCTCACCTCACAGCCACTTGCGAACCAATATTTAAGCTGTTAAGAAAGGAACAAGCGGTCAGGTGGAATGACGATTGCCAAAGGGCTTTCGAGAAAATAAAAGGATATTTGCGGGAACCTCCAATTCCCATGCCTCCAGTTCCAGGGAGACCGTTGATCATGTATTTGACTGTGCTTGAAGGATCCATGGGTTGTGTTCTCGGTCAACACGACGAGACGGGTAAGAAGGAGCACGCCATCTACTACTTAAGCAAGAAATTCAATGATTGCGAATCCCGATACTCAATGCTTGAGAGGACATGCTGTGAACTTGCATGGGCTGCTAAGCGATTGAGGCAATATATGCTCACTTATACAACCTTGTTAATTTCAAAGATGGACCCTGTCAAGTACATATTTGAGAAACCAGCATTGACCGGACGGGTTGCACGTTGGCAGATGGTGCTGACTGAATATGATATCCAGTATACTTCTCAAAAAGCCATCAAAGGAAGTATCCTGTCAGACTATCTTGCACAACAGCCTTTTGATGATTACCAACCCATGAAATTTGATTTCCCAGATGAGGACATCATGTTTCTCAAAGTTAAAGACTGCGAGGAACCATTCCCGGAGGAGGGGCCAGACCCTGAATCCAAATGGAGTTTGATGTTTAATGGGGCCGTCAACATGAATGGATGCAGAGTTGGAGTAGTTCTTATCACGCCAGAAGGTGTTCATATTCCCTTCACTGCCCGAGTAACTTTCGGATGCACCAACAATGAGGTAGAATATGAAGCTTGTATAATGGGGATTGAGGAGGCGATTAATTTGCGAATTAAGACCCTCTATATCTTCGGTGATTTAGCTTTGGTAATCAATCAAGTGAATGGGAACTAGTACATGCACCAGACACATCTAATTCTGTATAGAGATTATACGAGAAAACTGTTGACGTTTTTCACAATGGTAAAGTTGTACCATATTCCTCGAGATGAGAATAAGATTGCTGATGCCTTGGCCACATTGTCTTCTATGATCAAAGTACAAAGGTAGAACCATGTACCCAAGATTGATGTGTCTCGTCTTGACAGGCCTGCACACGTATTTGCTGTTAACGCAGTGTCTGATGATAAGCTGTGGTTTCATGATATCAAATGCTTCTTGAAGAGTCAAGAGTACCCGCCTGGGGCATCTACCAAAGATAAGAAGCCTTTGAGGAGATTGTCTGGTAGCTTCTTTTTGAACCAAGATGACGTGCTGTACAAATGGAACTTCGACATGGTTTTGCTTAGATGCGTGGATAGACACGAAGCAAACATGTTGATGCAAGAAGTGCACGAAGGCTCTTTCCGGAGGACATGCAATGGCAAAGAAATTATTGAGGTCGCGGTATTATTGGTTGACTATGGATGCAGATTGTTGCTCATGCGCCCGTAAATGCCACAAATGTCAGATTTATGCAGATAAAGTGCATGTACCTCCGAATCCGTTGAATGTCATGACTTCTCCTTGGCCCATTGCAATGTGGGGCATTGACATGATTGGAAAGATTGAGCCAACTGCTTCCAACGGCCATCGCTTCATATTGGTCGCTATTGATTACTTTACCAAGTGGGTGGAAGCAGCGTCTTATGCTAATGTCACCAAGCAGGTGGTAGCCAGATTTCTGAAGAGAGATATCATTTGTCCTTATGGAGTGCCCAAAAGAATCATTACTGATAATGGTTCTAATCTCAACAACAAAATGATGGCAGAATTATGTCGGGAATTCAAAATTGAGCATCACAATTCTTCGCCATACCGTCCAAAGATGAACGGCGCCGTTGAAGCGGCAACAAGAATATCAAGAAGATTGTGCAAAAGATGGTGGTGGCCTACAAAGATTGGCATGAGATGTTACCGTTTGCCTTGCATGGGTACCGAACATCAGTAAGGACATCTACTGGGGCAACACTATTCTCACTTGTGTATGGTATAGAGGCAGTCCTACCAGTTGAAGTTGAGATTCCCTCGCTGAGAGTTATGATGGATGTCAAACTGGATGAGGCAGAATGGGTTCGCACCCAATTCAATGAGCTGAGCTTAGTTGAGGAAAAGAGACTACCAGCTATTTGTCATGGTCAATTATATCAGAAAAGAATGAAGTGAGCATTTGATCAAAAAGTGCGATCTCGAGAGTATCAAGTTAGTGAATTGGTACTTAAAAGGATCCATCCTCCAAACACAGATCACAGGGGAAAATGGACACCGAACTATGAAGGTCCATTCGTGGTTAAAAAGGTTTTCTCTGGCGGAGCCTTAATGCTTGCAACCATGGATGGTGAAGATTTTCCGTCCCCTGTCAACTCAGACGCAGTCAAAAAATACTTCGCATAAAGAGACCCGCTGGATAAAAAAAAAGTCCAGGCAAAAAAAGGGTATCCCGGCGAACCATAAAAACAGAATAAAAAGGTTCGGGCAAAAATTAGGGATATAAAATAAAAATATTGTACACTCGGTGAGTTGAAAATCCGCAAGGACAACTCAGGCAAGAAAGGGTATCCCGGTTGATTGAAAACCCGAAAAGGGCGGTCCACGCAAAAGAGGGTTTAAGTGAAGACGGCGATCTGAGTCATCTGTACTGCCTCACCGTTTCACTCAAGCAGGAAATCTCCAAAGGGTAGGAATCGGTCCAATCATTCTCCTCAGAAAGTGAAGATAATCGGAAAGTCTTGAAGACATATTGGTCATAGCAGAATTGAAACTCAGTGAAACGCCGTTTTCACATTGCCATTAGGATAGTTTCTTTTCTCAATTTTCAGCAATCACCTCTTTCCAGGGATTGCTTCCAGATGTACTTGCCTATTCTGGGCCTTTCAGTCAATAAAGTTGTTTATTCAGTCAAAAAGCTTTTTATTTGTTTTCATTTTACTGTTTTGTTTGCAAAAATGTCCGAATTTTTGATAAAAAACATTGCATTGTTGAAAACATTGAGGCTTTACAATAACATGCACAGGGAAAATATTTAAAATTGCTTTGAATGTTGATTAACTCCGAACGGTGGATTCAAACCATGCAATCCCCTGGACATATGTGTGCATTTCTTTGGTTGCAGGTTTACATTCAAAAGCCTAACATGGAGTCATTTTCAGCGCCAAGCATTGTTGGGTGCTCCCCCCAACAAGTGATGGTTTGGAGTTGGATTTTCTCAGTTGCCGAAGTCATATCCGGCACGGGGCATATGGGCATATCCTTTGCCTGCAGGTAGCAGCCTCATACTAGGCTCAAAAACAAGATTGAAGCCTTTCTGAGATCATGGCTCATTTCTTCCAAACAAGTAATCACTTATCCCCATGCAGAATGTCGGGGCAATCCTGTTCAGGAAAGGGTTCACATGTCACCCTTTTGTCACAATGTTTACTGATTGGGTCCATCATTCGGTCGACAGTCGTTCACGGCGATTCGATATCGGTGAATTAATTTCAACTGGGTATCGGTGTATCTTATAAAGTCGATTCTCTCATTCAATACTTCCAACAGCTACAAGCTTTTCTGTGTCGATAACGGTTGGAGATTCCCCAGTAGAGTTGCTTCGCAGACCTTGCAGCTAATGTTCAAGACTCAGTGAGTGTCCAGGAGTTGGAAGACGCCAAATCTTCTGTAAAATCCTCTTAGGACGATTTCTTCAGATCGGTCGTGCAACCTGGGGCAAAAGCGGGTTTGTGACTCTACCAAGCATGGGGCATCATGAAATCCCTCTGATAGGATGTGTTCCAGATCTATTATCTCCAGTAGAGTAATCTACCAGTTAATACGACTAGCTCAAGTCTCAGTATTTGTCTAAGAGTTTGAAGATGTTTGGTCTTCTATAAAATCCTCTTAAGAGACATTCCCCAGCACGAGACGCTTTGAAGCGGTTTTCCCCAACAGAGTTTGTTGTAAGCTCATTATCCCCAGTGGAGTCTTCAAACGAAAATTTCGCCTAACATGGGGCATTGTGGCACTTATCCTAAGCCCGACAGTTTTGTTCCTCAATTGGTTACCGTGGATTTGCTTCGTGTTTTCCCAACATATCTCTAGGGACTCTTTCTCAGCATGTCGCAACGGAATATCTTCTAACCAGGATTCGCTTATCCCCGACGGAGTAGTTCCGATCCTCGGCAAGATCATATTTCCGGCAACTGTATCCCTACAGAGTTCATCATCGAATCTTGTCAGCAATACTCCTCAGCTGAGTTATTCTTTCTCCCCGCAGAGGTTTAGCAGATCAATAGAATCTCTTCCTCAACAGAGTGTTAGTATATTCTCTCCCCAACCGAGTCAGAAGGCTGATGATCCCTGCAAAGGATCTCGGGTTTGATAGATCCCCAAGCAGAGTTTTAATGGCTTTTTTCCTCAGCAGAACGTCATTCAAAAATTCGCATCCCCAGCGGAGTTGCTTTGACCATAATTCATCCCTAGGCAGATGAAATAATTCCTGGCAGAGTCATCACTTCCCTATATCTCAAAGTCCAATTTATTTTTGGCAAGCGTGACAATTCAAAGCAGACGCATTGTTCATTCATTCTCCGACAGAGGTATTATCCTTTCAGGAGCTTCTGAGGTCAAATCATTGATCATTGTTCCTCAGCAGAGTCAGCAAGGATGTCTGACATGTATGCAGAATGTAATCCAGTGTTGAATCATTCTTAAAGCCCACCGGCAGTGTGGCAAGCCAGTAGTCGTCTGGCGTCATCCCAAAAGACATTGGTAAAGCCCACCGGTAGTGTGGCAAGCCAGTAGTCGTCTGGCGTCGTCCCAAAAGACATTGTTAAAGCCCACCGGCAGTGTGGTAAACCAGTAGTCATCTGGCGTCATCCCAAAAGACATTCTTAAAGCCCACCGGCAGTGTGGCAAGCCAGTATTCGTCTGGCGTCATCCCAAAACACATTCTTAAAGCCCACCGGCAATGTGGCAAGCCAGTAGTCGTCTGGCGTCGTCCCAAAAGACATTCTTAAAGCCCACCGGTAGTGTGGCAAGCCTGTAGTCGTCTGGCGTCGTCCCAAAAGACATTCTTAAAGCCCACCGGCAGCGTGGCAAGCCAGTAGTCGTTTGGCGTCGTCCCAAAAGACATTCTTATAACCCACCGGCAGCGTGGCAAGCCAGTAGTCATCTGGCGTCGTCCCAAAACACATTCTTAAAGCCCACCGGCAGCGTGGCAAGCCAGTAGTCATCTGGCGTCGTCCCAAAAGACATTCTTAAAGCCCACCGGCAGCGTGGCAAGCCATTAGTCGTTTGGCGTCGTCCCAAAAGACATTGTTAAAGCCCATCGGCAGCGTGGCAATCCAGTAGTCGTCTGGCGTCGTCCCAAAAGACATTCTTAAAGCCCACCGGCAGCGTCGCAAGCCAGTAGTCGTCTGGCGTCGTCCCAAAAGACATTATTAAAGCCCACCGACAGCGTGGCAAGCCAGTAGTCGTCTGGCGTCGTCCCAAAAGACATCTCTCCAGCAGTATGGTTATCATCATAGTTTTATTCAAGCTGAGTTCATTTGGTTGGGTTCATATCCCTTTTCTTCTTCTCCACAGAGTGCAAATTTTCTGGTTATTTTTCGGTATTCAATCTCTCCATACCTTGAAAGTCTGAAAGCAACCGCTATCATCCATTCAGGTCTACAGTGATTGAATAGGGGCAGCTGTAATACCCCAAAATTTGCCCTCTCATTTTTCATATCATTTGGTATGTTCTTTCATTGCATTGCATTCCATTCAAGCATAGAAAAATAAAGCATTCATCTTTGCATCCAGCATAGGGCATGTGATCAGTGGTCTTCAGAGTATTGATCATCCAAAGCAAGAGAACAAGATCCAAGGTTCTTCAAACAATCCTCAAGGGTCTCTTATATCATATGTGATCTCAATTGATCCCACAAGTCATTGGAAGAAGAGAATTTATCAAGAAGATTGAACAGTTCATCATCTCCTATCAAAAGTAGTCTAAATTAAGGTTTGTGATTCAAGCAGTCTCCTGAGGAAATTTTGGTTCAAACTTGATCTCAATGTTTTCTACATGATGTCAAGTATCTAAGGATGGAAGATTGCCCATTGGTTCATTTCAGAAGAGGTTCAATTGGTCAGTTGCTTGAGAATCAAGAAATTGGGGAAAAAGTCAACTGTGCAGTGGAAAAAGTCAACTCCTGACTTTTCAAGATCAAATTCATGAAATTCAAGTAAAATATGTTCATTGGACAAGATTTGATCAAAAAATGATGGGGGAATCATGAAAAATCAAGAAATGTACAAAGTTGCCAAATTTAGAAACTTAGGGTTTCCAAAAATGGCAAGTTTTGGACCATTTTGCACTACACTTTAAGGCTTCCTTTCTTCATGATAAAAGCTTCAAACTTCAGGCCCAAGTTGATCTAATTAAAGATCACATCTTAAGCTTTAAATCCATATAAAGAACTCTTCCATTGGATCAAAATTGAGGGAGTTATGATCAATCAAAGTTTGGTAAAATCAAGGCAAATTGCAAGTCATGGCAAGGCAAGTTCAGGCCTCCAGGCCATAATTTCATCAAACACTTGGTGTGCCAAATGTTAAGCCCATTTTCTCAATCAATAAAGCTTCAAATGAAAAAATTTTGAACATCAAAGTTGTTCATCTCCATGTCTTCTTCAACTTTGATGTTGGACATTTTTTCATTTGAACATGTTATGAAAGTCATATGAGGGTTCCAAAAGAGATGTTTCATGCTGAAAATCCACAAGGCCATTGTCATGCACGCCATGTAGGTTGGCACGCCCATAAACCAGTTTTGTGCCCTTGAGTTCATGACCATTTTTATGCATTTTAAAGGCTGAAATTCACTTTGATCCAAACATCAAACATGTTCTTTGATAAGTCCTTGATCCATAGGCCTTGGAATCATTCAATTTCATGAGCTATACATGAAGATATTCCTCCTTAAAGTCCATCAATTTCATTCTGATCTTGCTAATCCAAAAGTGGATTTGTTGTGCAATGTTCTTGGTTTGATTTCTCATTCACACACATTATGCTCACACCAGTCATACATTACTTCATTTGGACCAACACTATCTTACACTCATGCCATGCCATGCTATCATACACCAAAGAGGAAAGTACCAAACTTATTGTGCAAGCTTGCTGCTACTGGTCACATAACATCACCACCTCTCATTTCATTATCCTCACCATAAGCTGCCATGAGCTTCTCCACACCTTAATCAAACTTACCAACTCGTGCCAATAACTAACATGACTCAGTTAGTTAACTCAAACTCACTTGACTCAACTTATTTAACTTTCTTTCCAAGTGTTAACCACACTAGTTAACAACTAACCATAAATATATAAGCTAAACTCTAACACAATTTGATCGTACCTGGATCAGACAGTTTGAAGATGGCCAACGACGTCTGGAATTGTTGCTACTTTAATGATGATGAAAGACGGCGAGGGGGTGTACCTGCAGGGCACTCCGATGCTTAAGTCAGTGAGGGCACAGCAAATACAGAGAAATTGAGTGAGATTAAGAAGTTAACTATCCTGACCCTCTCAAGTGAGAGGGTATTTATAGGAGACCCCCAACGCGTGGCCAACGGTTACTTGCGACGGGTGGGACCAGCGTGTGACCCGTTCCAAGTAACTGCTAGGGCTTACGTGTAGTAATAATGACCAGCTCGTGGTCAACACCCTAGTGTAACCGTCCCTTTAATTCCATTAGTAGACGGTTACATGAAACGTATCTGTGTAGATAAGACTGTTAGTAGACTCCTCAGGGGAGAGTCTACAATGTCGAGGAAATATGGTGGTCGTGGTCTGGACATGACCTAACGGAGGAGAACCATGCTTGTCGAGGACCTATGAGTCAACGAGGTTAGGAGTATTCTCGCGGGGAGAAGTTAATCTGTCGAGGAGGTCTATTTCATCAGGGTGTGATGTCTTCCTTTCCTGTTTGTGCTCGGATGCTCGACACTGTCATGGTGCCTGGTGCCCGACATACCTTTGGCCTCGCGTATGGCAGTCATGTGTCCTTCTCTAGGACTTTATTGGGCTTCTTCAAGTTGTATGGATTGGGCCTGTTTGATTGTAGGAGATCACAGCCCAGTCCAGAACAGGAGCCCCCCCCCCAAGTCGTTTCTTTGAGGTATCAGAGTAATGACTTGAGGGTCAATAATTGTGTCGGGGAAATGCCAAGGGATGATCCGAGGAGGATATCAGCATAGTCGAAATTTCCATGATTATCATGACGTCGAGCATTGATTTCTTGCAGGCAATTATCATGAGGCGGGCACTGATAGCTTGCGGGCAACGAAGAGTTGCGTCTGGTTGAAATGTTGGGGAGATGAGAAGTTTCCATTTTGAAACGATGGGATGACGAAAGGACACGCGTGGATTTTTGACCGGTGCAAATGTGCCACGTGTCACTTGTCATCATTGCATAGGGTGACTGCCTAGGGTAGAGTACTCGAGTGCCCCAGGCTTCTCGAGTTCCATGATTTGTCTATAAATACTCTCTTCCCTTCATTTCTCATTTTTCGCTCTTTCGTTCAAGAATCGTGTTGCCCGGGCAAGCGGTAGATGCTGATGGGGAGCAGGGGAATCCCGAGGCAACTGTTGCTGATGCTGCTGCGGAGTGATAGTGTAGTCAGTTTGGCCTGCGTGTCAATTTTTTGTATTGACTAGTCTGCGTGCCGCACTTGTTGATTTGCCCGGCCTAAGAGCCAGGGCTTTATGTAATATTTTTACAATGGGCTTGCTCGACTTAATATTTCCATTTTACATATTTATCTGTTCTGTGTGTGGTATTTTACTTATTTTTATCTAAGTTATTTTGATATTGCTAGATACTTGGGAGTTTGCTCGACTTTAGTGATCCTCGACTGCGAAGAGAGCTGGTCGAGCGGTCAGGGGTTGTACCCCGACCTTCAACGAAGCTAAGAGGTCGATCGAGGTCTTAGTTTCATGGCGTGAACTTCCCATCACGAGCTAGGTGTTCTGCCTACAAGGTACGTCGACGACGGAGCTCGATAGAGTACTCCTCGTCGGGCCAAAAGTTTAACGCACACACAACGTGACTTTTGACCTTCGTTAGCGTATAGAGGTGTCGTGCCTGTACCATGGCACGCTCCCTGTAACGACAACTTTTGTATAGTTACATGCAGTGTTTAAGTGTAATATTGTTTAAGCTTCTCAGCATTCCATGGTCGAACAAGTTGTTCACCTTGGAGGTTTTCGAGGTAATAAGCACTTGTCCCCGTCTTTGCAATGACGCGGTAGGGGCCCTCCCAGTTTGCGGCCAGCTTTCCTTCACGTGAATTTTTCTGATTTCGCCGTAAGACAAGACTGCCTACTTGGAAATCTCGTTTGATGACTTTGTCATTATAACGCAAAGTTATTTTTTGTTTTAAAGAGGCTTCTTTGAGGGATGCACCCGTCCTTATTTCTTCGACAAGGTCAAGTTCCTCGCGAAGGGCTTCGTTGTTCGCTTCTTTGTCAAGAGGAGCTTCTGTCCTTCTCGAAGGTTCCCTGATTTCCACGGGAATTACTGCCTCGGTTCCATATATTAACCGGAACGGGGTCTCCTCGGTCGTGGAATGAGGGGTAGTTCGATATGCCCAGAGGACGTTGTGTAACTCCTCGACCCACCGTTGTTTGGCTTTGCCGAGTCGTCGTTTGAGTCCTTGGAGTATTACTCTGTTCGCTGCTTCAGCTTGCCCGTTGGTTTGTGGGTGTTCGACCGATGTAAAGTGTTGTTTCGTACCCAGCTTGGCAACGAAGTCTTGGAAGTTCCCGTCGGTGAACTGTGTCCCATTGTCTGTGACAATGGCCTGAGGCACACCGAATCGGGCGAGTATATTTCTCTTGTAGAAACGTAATATGTTGAAAGCAGTGATCTTGGCTAATGCTTCTGCCTCGATCCACTTTGTGAAGTAATCTACCCCGATGATGAGGTACTTATTTTGGTATGATCCTACGACAAAAGGTCCGAGGATATCCATTCCCCACCACGCAAAGGGCCACGGGGATGACAATGATTTAAGCTCGTTTGGAGGAGCGAGGTGCATGTCCTCATGCCTCTGACAACGGTCACACTTTTTGACGTGTTCCTTTGCGTCTTGTTGCATAGTGGGCCAGTAATATCCTGCTCGGAGAGCTTTTCGAGCCAAAGATCTTCCGCCTAGATGTTGCGCGTTGATTCCTTCATGTATTTCCTGGAGAATCTCTGAAACTTTACCTTCCTCGACGCACCGGAGTAGAGGGGTGGAGAATCCTCGGTGATATAGCTTACCTTCGACTATGGTGTATGCACATGCCCGCCTCTTAACTATCCCAGCTTCTTTAGGATCGTCGGGAAGTATGCCCGTCATCAGGTATTCGTAAATTGGAGTCATCCAACAGTTTGCGTCCCCGATAACGTTCACCTCTGTGGTCGAGGTAGGTTTGTTGATGCTCGGATGGGTCAGTATCTCTTGGATCACTGATTTGTTCCCTCATTTCTTCTTAGTGCTCTCTAGCTTAGAGAGCACGTCTGCTCGAGTTTTATGCCCGCGCGGGATGTGAGCCACCTCCGCGGAGACAAATTTCTTCAACTTTTCTTGTACCAAGGTTAGGTATTCAATGAGACTATCATTTTTGGCCTGAAATTCTCCCCGAACTTGTGATGCTTAAGGCAACCTGCAGTTTTCCAGTGTCCTGATGGTTTGACTCCTCGGTATTTAGAGCTTCTTGGACGGTGGGACGAGGAGCCTCGTCTTGTTTGGCGTAATTTTTCAGGTAGCCCTCTTTAATCAACGTTTCGATTGCGTCCTTACGGTGGATGTAATACTCAGTAACATGCCCGTGACTGCGATGGAACCGGCAGTACATGGATTTATCAGTATTTGGTTTGGGAGCTGTTGGTTTTGGGAAGCGGATTCCCCCTTTCACGAACTCCGAATTTGCACATTCACTGAAAATGCGTGCACGGGACACGTTTAGTGGAGTGTAATCTTTGAAAAGACCGGCAGGTCCCCGAGATTCGCGGGGCTCTTTATTCCGATTTTCTTTTTTCCTCTCCCCGCCTCACTAAGGTGGAGGGGAATCTTCTCTTCTCCTATCCCCTCCTCGCCTAGGTGTAGAGGAGTCTTCCCTGTTCTGGCCGCGGGGGCCTTCTCTGCTTCTTAAATCAAGGGAAATCGGGGCTGCTTCTGCTTCCTCGAACTCAATGTGTGATTGAGCTCGTTCGAGGAAGCCTTTGAAGCTGCGAGGACAGTGTAATCCGACAGATTCTACAAACTTGGAACCAACCCGCAGTCCTTTGATGATGAGATTTAATTTTATATGGTCGGTCGTATGGACCTCGACCGCTTCTTTGTTGAATCTCTCTATGTAGCTCCGGAGAGATTCTTTCTTTTCTTGGAAGATGGCCTCCAAGGAGGATATAGTTTTTGGATGTCTTCGAGAAGCTGTAAAATGCTTCCTAAAATGTTCCCTCAGAGCTTTCCACGACGCTATTGATTTAGGTGCCAGGTTTTTATACCAAGCCATGGCCCCTTTCCGAAGAGTCATAGGGAATAATCAACATTTGATAGCGCCGGAGACGTTTCTAAAGTCGAGAAGAGCCTCGAAGCTCTCGACATGGTCGTCCGGATCAGATGTTCCATCGTAAGTCCCCAAGGATGGAGGTCTCTCCAAGCCTTTAGGAATAGGAGCTTCCATTATTTGTCTGGATAGAGGAGTCCGGTAGTCGTCATCATCGCTGCCTCCCGGGGATACAAAAGGAGAATTATGACCACGAACATAGTGACGTCTCGGGGAGTTTTCCTTATGACGGCCTCTTGGCTCCTCGACATCAGGCTTACTCTTCTTAGTCTTCAAGGGACGAGTGGGCCCTTTTGGTGGCGGGGAGCGATGACGCTTCTGTGGATGCTTGGTCTGGTTACGCTCCAAACGTGGCTTGCGACCTCTATTTACTGAGGAGGGGTTGTGAGATCCCACTGGAGATTATGACTGTCCGGATAAGGAGGTGGTCGGTGTCTTCGCGGGGAAGTTCGACCACGGCCTTTTTCTAGCTTGTCGATCTGTAAGCTTTGGTTGAAGATCATTTGATTGGTCTGATTGACCAACGCAAACAAGGCAGCAGTGTTCAGATTTGCATTTGGTGGTGGATCCACAGGATGGTAGGTGGGCTGGAAGATTGCTTCATGTCCATCTTGTTGAGCAGTCTCGCATTCTACCTCATCAGAAAATGGGGAAGCGGTGATTCCATCTCTGACATCATTCTCCATGACAGGCTGAAGAGCATTGTTGTCGCCATGGGTGTTACCACCAAGTTGTGTGATGACATTGTCTATAGCTTGATTCGCCGACGGGTTGGCCATTGCTGGTAGTTGAATGAGGAAAGTTTGGTTTATCGCGAGGAAAACGGGGAAACTTATGATATTCTCACAGACGGCGCCACTGATCGTACCTGGATCAGACAGTTTGAAGATGGCCAATGACGTCTGGAATTGTTGCTACTTTAATGATGATGAAAGACGGTGGGGGGTGTACCTGCAGGGCACTCCGATGCTTAAGTCAGTAAGGGCACAACAAATACAGAGAAATTGAGTGAGAGTAAGAAGTTAACTATCCTGACCCTCTTAAGTGAGAGGGTATTTATAGGAGACCCCCAGCGCGTGGCCAACGGTTACTTGCGACGGGTGGGACCAGCGTGTGACCCGTTCCAAGTAACTGCTAGGGCTTACGTGTAGTAATAATGACCAGCTCATGGTCAACACCCTAGTGTAACCGTCCCTTTAATGCCATTAGTAGACGGTTACATGAAACGTATCTGTGTAGATAAGACCGTTAGTAGACTCCTCGGGGGAGAGTCTACAATGTCGAAGAAATATGGTGGTCGTGGTCTGGACATGACCTAACGGAGGAGAACCATGCTTATCGAGGACCTATGAGTCAACGAGGTTAGGAGTATTCTCGCGGGGAGAAGTTAATCTGTCGAGGAGGTCTATTTCATCAGGGTGTGATGTCTTCCTTTCCTGTTTGTCCTCGGATGCTCGACACTGTCAAGGTGCCAGGTGCCCGACATACCTTTGGCCTCGCGTATGGCAGTCATGTGTCCTTCTCTAGGACTTTATTGGGCTTCTTCAAGTTGTATGGATTGGGCCTGTTTGATTGTAGGAGATCACGGCCCAGTCCAGAACACAATTGAAAGAAGCTTCATCATTTTCCTCACATTCCCAAAACACTCTCTGAACTCTCTCTCTCTCTCATTGGACGAATCCATCAAGTTCCTTCATCAATCTTCTTCATCAAGCAACATCAAGTAACATTGCAGTGTAGAAGCATGGAGTAGGTGAATCATCTTCAATTTCATATCCATTTTCCTCTTCATTTTCAAGTGTCTACGAGCATTTATTTTGCTCAAACAAGTTCAAGAGTTCAAGTTCTCATATCTGGTTTTCTGAAGATCCAAAGTTTCATCAAGTTTTAGGTTCCTATTTCTCAACTTTTTCCTGCATTAAATCACTGAGTATAGCTTGTTTCTTGTTGATAATAGCTTAATAGAAGAAATGTGACAATTCTGGCTAGTTGAGAGACCTCTTAGAGGTGTAGATCCAAACTTAGGGCAAAATGTTTGTGATCGTTTCTTGCTGTGTGTGCATGATCTGTGAAAAATACTTGTGGATTCGTTATCTACGTAAGTTCAGCTTTCGAATGGTGTAGGGTTTGTGATTTTGTGGAGAATTTAAGTATTGCAGGTGGTGGTGCTTCACCAGAGAAGATGACCAGAGGTCCTTCTCCGGCCGGTGAGGTTTGATTAGGGTTTTAGGTCAGTTTAAAACACCATCGTCCGATCGGCTTAATCCAACGCATGCTATGTTGCCAACACATAAATGAGCGCCCTCCCTCTCACGTGCTTCCTCTCTCTCTCTCTGAATGCTTATGTGTGCGTGTGCGTTCATGTTTGTTATTGTATGTGTGCATCATGAAGCGTTATATTTGATTGATTTTATGATAATCTGATTTTGATTGATCATGTGGCCCTAATTGCACCTAACTGTTTGATTGAAGTGCACCCTATATCACACACACACGCGCGCTTGTTTTGGGCTAAACCAGCTTGCTTTTCACACACCCCACATTGTGAGCCCAATTATTTTCAACATGACTATTGCTATATCTGCACCCCCTGCATGTTTTCATTTTTTTTAATTTCTTTTTTTTATATTGTTCCATTTTTTTCTTTTAAAAATACCAAAATGCATTAAATAATTCTATAAAAATTCAACAACCATCTTGACACATTAAAATAATTTTCTATAATTTTTAATTCTGATTTTAGTAATTTTTACTTATATTTTCATAGTTTTCTATTAATTTCTTTTTTAAATGTTGTTCTTCATGATACTTGTGCATTTCACATTTATTTTTGTATAGTTCTAAAATGCTTTTGCACTCATTCTTTTTGCACTTGTTAAATAACATCTGAGAGCATCTAAAAACATTTTCATTTTATTTTTAAAGTAATTTTGTCTTATGTTTTGATGTGCATATTTGAGCTTTCTTTGGATGTGTTTCAATGAGACTTTGTGAGATCTTTTGATCATGTATCCTTTTTATTTTTTCCTTGAGTTTTGATACATGCTTAGCCCCTGACTTAGGTTAGTTGAGACTTATGTTCATTATTTTTCTCATGTGATTTGGTAATTGTTTGATACCTTGTATTTGAAACAACATTTGTGCATGTTATTCTACCTCCATCTAACATGATTTTGATGAGGCACTTGTGCCACCTTGCCATGCTTGCTTTTGTGTGAGATTATGTGGTTTGTCTAGAGGATTATAGGTCATTCTTGGTTCACTTATAGGTCCTTTTGATTTGGGTTTTCCTTTGATGTGTGCTTATGCACTTTTACTTACATTTTTGTCCTAATTCCACATCTAATTTCTTCTTGTGCTCTATATGATTGGTGTTTGCATTGTGTATGCCATTTCACTCATGTCATTTGCATATCATTAATTGTATGCTACTGGTCCACATGTACTCATACTCATTTCACATGTTATGCATCCTTAACATGTAAGTTTGTGCATCTAATTGAAATTTGTTTCTCTCCTTTTCATATCTTCTTCATCTATGTTCTTCTACTTGAATCATCCTATTCATGCCTTGTATGATTTTTCATATACATCCATATGCATTATAATTTGATGTATGCTTCTGACCTTGGCATTTCATTAAGCATAAATACATGTTCATCTTACATTTTTATTCATGTTTCATCAACTAATTTCATGGAGAAATTTCTTGGATGGTTAAAGCATTGTTTATGCAAAGTTTGTTGGTGTTTGATCTCTTAACCTTAAAGAACATTCTTATGGTTTAGGTTCTGACCTTGAGTGCTTTTCAACTTTTAGGACCTTTATTCTTTAGTTCTTAACTTGTTTGATCTTTACTTGTCATTCTTTCTTTATTTCTTTACTTGCAAATTGTTTTGCTAACATTTTCAGGGGCTAATGGTACGTCAAGTGTGTGGGTGTGCACCCACATACAACCTCTTATTTTTTCTCTTTTAAGCTTTCAAGTTGTGATTGTGATAAGCATCTAATGCTTTCTTTGTTCAATCTTTTCCATTCCCTTTGAGTTCTTAACTTAACTTCCATCTTGGAAGTAAGTTAGAACTCACTCTCCTTCTCTTTTCTTTTAGAGTTAGGTTTCTAAACCACACTTAAACATTAGGAACATCCATGTATGATAACTTTAGGGTTTGAGTCCTAGTCTCCCTCATTAGATTTTACCTTTCTTAACCTTTGAGTCTCTCTTCTTCTCACCTCAAAACAAAAAGAAAAAACACTTAATAAAGGCATAACATATATTGCATTTGAGCCTTTCACGTGAGAATAAGATAGTGAGGGGTCTTCTCTCACTTTCTTAGAATGTTTAGCATACATCCCATCTTGGGTCGATATGCGAGGCATTCGATCCTACATAAGAGACTTAAATACAATATGCGTTATACACACCAACAATCAAAATACTTCTTTCTAAAATACAAAAACAAACAATTCTCTTCTCATCTCCTCCATTCTATTCTTTAAGGACTCGTCATGTCCGTTCTACCGCAAACAGGTAACGCCTAAGTCTCCATACAGCGAGCTGCAACACCTAACTGCTGGGACGCGCACTCTGACGTTCCCATAAAAAACACAAACAAAGCAACCCTTGTTGAGGGGAACTACGTCGCTCTGATTCTCATGTTCCCGATGAGATACCTAGGCAGTGGGGTAGGGCCCATTCGAGCACTTCTTTTATTTTCCCTACATTTGTTTCTCGTTCTCTTTCCATTCTTTTTTCCAGTATCTTTTCTATCACCCTTTGAGCAGTACTTCAAGCGTGGATCCCGTCGAGTACGACGGACGTGAAGGGGCGCGATAACCTTTCCTTCACGTAAACGACTCCCTTACCCATTCTCTTTGGTTCGCAAGACCTTGTTCTTTCCTTTCTCCCGGGTTTGTGCAGCATTACCTTTCCCTTTCTTTGGGATAAAAATGCCTGGCTGGCGACTCTTCTTTCTTTCTTCTGCACCACTTTCGCGTTTGTACCTAGATGAAAATCCCGGGAGCGACAATGGACACAAGGTTTTTTTTTAAATTATCAACATGGACAAAAAACTATTACATTTTCACATTTTTTTTATGGAACATGGTCACACATTAGCAAGAACAAAGTTCAAGACAAATCAAAGGTAAACACAAGTCCTCACAAATAAATGCAAGAAAAGAAAAGAGAAATATTTTTAGGGTTTTCTAATTAAAAGAAAAAGATTAATAAATATATATTTTGATTTTTTAATTAATATGTTAAAATAAAATAAAATCAAGACTTTAATAAAATAAAATAGTTTTAGTGTTTTTGAAAATATCATGGGTGATAAAATAAAATGAAAAAAAAAGAATAAAATAAACATGGATTAAAAGGAAAATGGAAAGAAAAAGAAGTATAAAAATAAAAGATGAGAACAAAGTGTTAAAAAGATGGAAATGTTGTCAAGGGGGTTTGAATCCATGACCTGAGGGTGGAGCTTAAAACTATAGCCACCAGGTCATGCGTTGCATGGTGTTTACATGATGCGTACAACAAATAAAATATGAAGCTTTCAAGTGAAAAAGAACAAAAATAAAACATCAAAAAGGTCTGGGGCGAGGGGGATTCGAACCCCAGACCTCTCGCTTCACACAAACACACCAACCAGCTTTAACCACTAGGCGCAATGCCAATTCATTTAATAATACACAACCAAATAATTATATATTAAGATTCTAACTTCTCCATTTCTCAACCAAATTGAAAAGTGTAAAAACCAAAGTTGCTCAGTATTTGACAAGGAATCTAATGGTATCATTCAATTTAATTTCTTTTTACCCTACTACAAACAATCAATCACATAACAACATGAACCCTAAAACTTAAAATTAACACGAAATCACAAACATCACTGATCAAGGACAATTAGCATAGGGGTTTTGATTACTACATCATCATGGAAAGTAACTTAGAAACTTAAATGGATGAAAATGATGCACGAATCATGTAGTTTTAGAGGTGATCAACTTACCTATTGGAGTAAGTCTAATGCCTCTTCAAATTCACTTCCAGATGATGAATGATGATGTAGTTAGCTTCACTGAACCTCTAGGAAGCTATTGCAATGCTTGGTTTCTGTTGAAACTGCTCCAATCCCTCAACTCGAATCCTCTTACAAGTGACAAAAGTGAGAGTGTGATTTCTGGGTTAAGGGTGTTACAGATGGAATATGATAATTGGAATAGTTTGTATGATGTTTATGGATGGTGTTTGAGGTGTTAGATTGAATGGAAATGATAAAAAATAAGAGTTCTTGAGTTTTGGCTCTTTGGTCAACAATGGTGACCAATGAGGGTTAAATTTTTTATTGAGGGGTTTTCTGGTGTTGTGGTGACTTTGGAAAGTTTATATGGATGATTTGTGATGTGTTGGGATGGTTGGTTTGGTGGTTTTGTGGCTGAAATTGATTTTGGAAGGTTTCATGGTTTTGATGGAAAGTGAAGAACAATGGAGTTCAAGAGATGTTTGTTGAGATTTGAGGAGGTTTAGAGCTCAAATTTTGTGTGTTTTGCTGAAGTTTTGTGGCTCTATTTATAGGAGAAACTAATCATCAAAGGATCATTGGGTTATGGCTTTATTTGATAAACAAATGATCAAATCCATAAAGTTGGATATATGTACAAAAAGTGTTTTTTCACTTTCTAGTTTGCAAGTTGACTTCCCCTCACAAGATTTCTTGAGTTGCATAGCTTGTATAACTTGATTCTGGTTCAGATCAACTTTCCTTGAATCATGGAAAGTGGTTGGAAGCAAAAAGAAACTTTTTGTCCAATGTCCAAAGTAAACTAAGTCAGCATGTTGGATAATGCTTTTCCATAGTGTAATAAGATCAATTTCTGCAGAATTTGACATCCTTGGGAAGATTTCAGGACAAGGAATAAGCTCCTAGTTTATGAGAAGCTCAAAAAATGCTTGGAACTTGGCCAAAAGTGATCATGAACTCGTGTAAAAATCATTTGTACAATTCTGCCTTGGTTCAAAATGTCTTACCATGGTCACTTGGCAAATTCATAACTTCATGCTCAAGCAAGATAATTCTCAGTTCTTGGTACCATTGGAAAGATGAGATCTCATACTACAACTTTGATGTTAATCACTTGGAAAGAATTCATTTGGATCAATGAGTAAAATGGCCACAAAAATTGGACTTTTCACTGATTTATACTTAGAAGAATTTCTAAGTGTTGGACATTTTCCCACCTTGAGAAACCTCAACTTTGAACAACCATAACTTTCAATTGGTAAATTCTTTTGAGTCCATTCTTTCACCAAATTAAAGTATGTAATACCGTATTTAAAATGTGTCCTTAAGTGTTTTCATTGGATTCTTGAGGAAGAAGTTATGGTCTTAGAAAGTAGGGTACATGAACATGAAATTTTATAACTTAAAAAAAATTGCAAAACCCTAATTTCACCAACTTTGAATTTCTTCTTGATTTTCATTATTAATCATGATCAAATGCCATCATCCATCATATTTTAATGATCCTTGACTTGTGGAGTCCATGTTTGAACAAAAATCTCAAAAGTCAAACTTTGACTTTGATGAACTGTTGACTTTTTCCATATGAACTTGATTTTCTTCAATTGCCAATAGATCAAGCTTCCTGAATAAATCCAATCATATGAATGGTCTAAGATGATGTCCTTGAGGTATTTGAAACATGTCTTGAGGTGTAGGATCATGCCTTGCTCATAAAGTTAACTCAGGACTGAATTAGGTCAAAACCCTAATTTGGTGCATCTGATGACTTGGAGCTTGATGAAATGATACTGATGGAACCCTGCACTTGATTGTTGATGAAAGGAGAATATTGATCATATTTGAGAGTTGAGGATCACATAAACCCTTGATTGGTTAACTCCTGAGCTTCTTAGTGCCAAAACCTAGCTTGCAGTCAAAGTAAACAAAAACACATACTCTTGTAATCTCAATGGGGTTAGTGATGCATAAAACACACACACACACACACACACACACACACGAGATGATTGATGTTATGCCAAAATGATGCAAATGAGGTGGAATCTTAGGGTTAAAAATTAGGATATGACACCAACGATAATAGTTTCCCTCCCGAACTATCATCCTACAATGACATACTCACAATTCAACAACACAATTCCTACTCATACATCAGCATTTCATCATCACAATTCACGACAAGTAACACAACATCATCATCACGTATGCACATATCCATCATTCATCAAATACTTCATTCATTTGACTAAAATCATGTTTAATCATTAAGTCATTCCAAAACATCATTTAACAGTAGCTAACATAACATAACAGTACCCAAAACATCTACAAAAGTCAAAAGATCAAAATCTACAACTTTATATCATCAAAGCAAGTATTTGTGCCCACTCTAGACTCATGATAGGTTACCCGTCATAGTTGTGGCACCCGTCACCAGCTCCAAAAATTCAGCATGTCACCTATGTGATGACCGACTTGAAAAATAGGCTTGGGCAGCATTACGGGTTACGCGTCACTAGCGTGACGCTCGTCATCTCCTTGTAACCAGCAGAATTCGTCTTTTCAATGAAGTTTAATGCAAAACTCTTATTTCTCAATACAGGCATACAAATTTGATCCAAAACATTAAGCAAATGTTATATATTTATCAATAACATCTAATTTCATCAAATCAACACTTTTAATTCATGGTAATCATAAAATCATATTATTATCAAAACCTTCAAAATAGAAACAATGGTGAATACATGTTAAATAATCAAAACATAATTCGGCATACATCATAGTAAACGAATTTCATCACCAATCATCATCACATGCAACAAATCACTCATCAATAACATAATTATGTTAAAAACCCAATGTCCTATTGGAGATTAAGGACTCCTTAATTTTACCCATCATGCATATACCCATTATTGAGATAGCTCCCTCCCTTGGTTATCCTAGCAGCTGTGTAAAAATTTTGGTTTTGATTCTCTAATCCCCTCTAAGTTCTAAGCTTTCTCTTGCTATTTCTCTTGCCTCCTCTCTACTCCAATTTTTAATTATACATAACGATAAAACTCCCTAAAACTATGTTATGCTTCTAATTTATATTATTAGGGTAAACCTTATTATAATTCTAATTCTGACCCAAACTTTTTTTCCTCTTACTCCTTCCTCCCTTTTATTCCTCATAAATCACACTTTGACCCCAAACTTTCTATTTTCTATTAAATTAAATAAACCTAATAAAATACTATTATTTTAATTATTAAAATAAACTATAATAAATTAATCAAACTCCACTAGCCTCTACTTACTCTTCACGCTCTCACCTCAGTGTCATACACCCCCACCACCCTTTTATTTATTCAATTAATATTACCCAACAATCAAATAAATACACATAAATCATAATTAATCAAATAATTACAATAAATAAAAAATGAGGTGTGACAACTCTCCTTCATTTAAAAAAAATTTTCCCTAAAAAATAATCTTAAGTAAATAGATTCGGATACGACTTCCTCATCTGGCTCTCTAGCTCCCAATTCATATTTCCACCAGCTAGTCCTCCCCAAGCTACCTTCACTAAGGTGATGTCCTTACCACACAACTGCTTCACTGCTCGATCCTCTATCTGTATGGGTGATGCCTCAACAATTAGGTTATCTCTCACCTGCACATCATCCACTTGGATTACATTAGACGAATCTGAAATGTATCTCCTCAACTAAGACACATGAATCACATCATTAAGATTAAAAAGCGACGATGGTAAATAAATCTGATAGGCCACCTCTCATATCCTCTGTAAAATCTGATATGGACCAATGAAACACGCAGTGAGCTTTCGAGACTTCAACGCTTGAACAACACCAGTTACAGGAGTAACTCTCAAAAACACGTGATCCCTTTCTTGGAACTCGCGTGCTTTCCTTTGCTTATCATGATAGCTCTTCTGGAGACTCTACGAAGCTCTCGTATTCTCTTGGATCACTTTGATATTCTTTGTGGACTGTTGGACAGGCTCTGGTACAATCACAACACCCTCTCCCGACTCATACTAACATAAAGGTGTCCTACATCTTCTACCATACAATGCCTCAAACGGTGCCATTCCAATGCTCAAATGGAAACTGTTGTTGTAGGTAAACTCAATCAACGACGGGGATAGTTAAGTTGAATTAGAACGAAGTGAGTTGATTTAGTCAACATATCCACAATAAACCAAATGGTATCACAA
Source organism: Lathyrus tuberosus (assembly GCA_022829125.1). Classification (NCBI taxonomy): domain Eukaryota; kingdom Viridiplantae; phylum Streptophyta; class Magnoliopsida; order Fabales; family Fabaceae; genus Lathyrus; species Lathyrus tuberosus. The sequence continues at coordinate 9,515,188 of JALAZF010000049.1, read as the reverse complement.
TTCTTCATTGTCCCTAGCAAACTAGATACAAATTCCATTGAAATACTGGCTCACTTCCACTCAGGGATAGACAACTGCTGCATCAAATCCAATGAGTTCTGATGTTCAATCTTTTACTTCTTGAAAGTTAAACATGCATACACAAACTCAACAATTTCCTTATTCATTCCTGGCCACCAATACATCTTACTCAAGTCTTGATACATTTTAGTAACACTGGGATGAATACTCAAGCCACTCCTGTGACCTTCCTCAAGAATATTCTTCTTAAGTTCAGGTACATTTGGTAAACAAACTCTATCTCTGAATCTCATCACACCATTCTCATCGATTCTAAAATTACCACCTTGACCTTGATTAATCGACACCAACTGGTCAACCAATACTAAGTCGATCTTCTGACCTTCTCTAATCTCTTCAAGAATACCAGTGGTTTGCTTCAACATGCATAACCTCATGGTGTTACGAGTCCTTTTACATACTAAACTAAGATCTCAGAATTTTTCAATCAACTCCAACTCTCGAACCATAAGCATCAACATGTGCAACGACTTCTTAATCAAAGCATCAGCTACGACATTGGCTTTACAAGGATGATAACTTAAACCAAAATCACAATCTTCCAAAAATTCGAGTCGTCTCCCTTGCCTCATATTTAACTCTTTTTGATCGAATAAGTACTTCAAACTCTTGTGATCACTAAACACTTCAAATCTGGAACCAAACAGGTAATTCCTCCAAATCTTAAGTACAAACACAACGACGACTAATTCAAGATCATGCGTAAGGTAATTCCTCTCATGAACCTTAAACTATCTAGAATCATAAACCACAACCTGTCTTTTCTGCATCAATACACAACCCATACCCATTATCGAAGAATCTCAATACACCATAAAAGACTCACTCGGATTCGACAGAATCAATGCTGGAGTCGGCATCAACTTCTTCTTGAGCTCTATAAAACTCTCTTGACATAAAGCATCTCACACATACGCTTGACCCTTTCGAGTCAACTTAGTCAAAGGCATCGCCAACTTCAAAAAGCCTTCAATAAACCTTCCGTAGTAACCAACCAAGCCTAGAAAACTTCTAATCACAGTAATAGACTTTAGAGTTTCTCACTGTAACACAACATCAACCTTCGACGGATCCATAACAATACCTCCACTAGAAATTACATGACCTAAGAAACTCACTTCTTTAAGCCAGAACTGACATACAAATTCTTTTCTTGCAAGGTCTGCAACACGATTCTCAGATGCTCTACATGATCTTCACCCGACTTTGAATATATCAATATCGTCGATGAACACAACCACAAACTGATCTAGATACAAATGGAATATTTAATTTATGTACTCTTTGAACATTCCAGGCGCATTAGAAACACCAAACAACATTATGGAATAGTCATAATGACCATATCTCATTTTCAATGTAGTCTTCAGAATATCCTCTGGTTTCACTTAAATTTGATGATAGCCTGACTGCAAATCAATCTTGCAGAAAACACAAGCGCCGACTAACTAATCCATCAGATCATCGATTCTTGAGAGTTGATACTTGTTCTTGATAGTTACTTTATTCAATTGTCAATAATCAATACACAACCTCATGCTACCATCTTTCTTCTTGACTAGCAACACTGGCGCTCCCCATGCAGAAACACTCGACGGAACGAACTTCTTCTCAAGCAACTCTTCCAATTGCTTCTTCAGTTCACTCAACTCTAAAGTGGACATTCTATAAGGAGCAATCGACACTGGACTAATACCAGGTACTAAGTTTATAACAAACTCCACCTCGTGCTCTTGAAGCAAATCACTGATATCGTCAGGAAACACTTTGGGAAAATCACACACCACTGGCAGCTCTCCCTTCCCAGCTTTACTGTCGATTCCCAACACATCAAACATCCATAACACAAGATTGAAGCAGAAGCTCCTCCCCCATTTGGCTTTTTCTCAACTGTAGCTTTATGTTTCCCTCTATCAGTTGTAGTCACATACGACTTTCCTCAAAACTGTCTCTTCCCTTTCTTTTCATTAATACTCTTGTTTGTAGTGAGCAAACTAGGCTCTACTATCCTCATCATAAATTATGCACTTATTCACCAGTATAGAAAAGCGACGAATCTCCTGGTAACCCACAACATATTTGATCTTGGGACGCAACCCGCTCTCAAACTTTATACACTTCGAACCCTCAACAACAACACTATTATAATGCGGACATAATTTCACTAGTTCCTCAAACTTTGCAGCATACTCTGCAACCATCGAATTTCCTTGCTTCAACTCAAGGAATTTAATCTCCTTCTTGCTACGTACATCCTCAGGGAAGTACTTCTCCGAAAACTGCGCTCTGAACACCGCCCCAGGTAACCCCAGTACCAATAACCTCTAGTCTCTGGCGTGCGTTATCCCACCAATTCTCAGCTTCCTCAGACATCATGAGTATGAAAGAGTACATTCTGCTTTTCAATATAATTCATCACTTGAAAAATCTTCTCAATCTCCTTCCGTCATGCATGCACGAGCACCCTCCAAGTCATAAAAGAATGGCATATTAGACTTTTTGAAAAATAATAAATAGTTTAAAAAAATCTAAGTTGTTTTTATTTCTATAAAATATTGAATTATAAAGGAAATATTACTAACATGTGTAAATTACGTGTTTCCATGTAATTTCCTAGAGTAGAATTTAGTGGTATTTGTCATTGTCATTGTCAATGTGTAGAAATCATTACAAAACATCTGCCAGTTTTCGAAGTGGAATTGGAGCCATTCCACTTATTAAAAGACGTGTATTTAGTAGGTATATACTGTATTTGTATTTGTGTTCGCAATCACTCAAATATTGACAGAAAATATAAGACCATTTTTGGAATGCTCTTACTAGATCAATCAATTGCTACCTTTACACTACACCGTATGTCCGTACAGTACGGACGGTATCATTTGCATTCCGTGCTGTACGGACAGGTACTGTCTATGTACGGAAATACGTACTGTTCATGTATGGACGACACTGTTCATTGTACGGACGGATACTGTTCATATACGGATGACACTGTTCGCCGTCCGTACATACGGTGTAGGGTGTAAAGTGGGTGTCAAAATATCATTTTTGTTTCTCTATATAGCATTCAATGACGTCATTGCACGAATACCGCATAAGATTAAATTGTGGATAAAAATTTCTTTGATTTATAAAAATTAAACTGAAAGAAACGTACACACAGCATTCAAAAAATTTAACAATATTACCATTCTTATACTTCATCCATATTTATCTTTGCATGAACGAATTTCAGTTTATCATTTATAAATTTTTTTTATTCCTCCTTCGACAATTATGAAATCTTCATAGGGTTGTAATTTTTGAAAAATAAAAGTGTTCTAAAATGACAAGAAAATGAGAAGTTAATAAATACTAATAAATGTTTGGAAAATAGTCATAAATAAAAAGTTTCACTCATTTTAAAAGTTTTTATAGAATGTTATGAATATTAACTCAAAAAAATGACAAAAAAAGATATAAAGTGTCACATAGAGGTGGCAATTTGATCCATTAAGGTAAAATCCATCCAATTCATCCACCAAAAAATTCATCTAATCTATCTATCACATAAAAAGTAAGTTAATGGATTGGATTAAATCCATCCATTTATATGCATGGATTGGTTCAATCCATCCAACATATTTTAAAGATTCAATGGATTATTTTTATCTCCGTTAGATTTATTTTTTAAAAAATAATTAAAAATAGATTTTTTTTTAAAAAGAATTAATTTTTTTCAAAAAAAAAACCAAATTTTTTTCAAAAAAAAAACCGATTTTTTTTCCTAAAAAAAACCTTTTTTTTTTTAAAAAAACCGACTTTTTTTTCCGAAAACAAAAACCGACTTTTCTTCCCCAAAAAAAAACCGACTTTTTTTTTCGAAAAAAAAATCAACTTTTTTTTTTGAAAAAAAAAACTGACTTTTTTTTTGAAAAAAAAACCGATTTTTTTCCGGAAAAAAACCGACTTTTTTTTTTAAAAAAAGATCGATTTTTTTTTTCGAAAGAAAAACAGATGTTTTTTTCCGAAAAAAAATGACTTTTTTTTTTCGAAAGCAAAATCGATGTTTTTTTCCGAAAAAAAAACGACTTTTTTTCCGAAAAAAAAAAACGACTTTTTTTTTCGGAAAAAAACTGACTTTTTTTTCCGAATAAAAAACTGATTTTTTTTTAAAATAAAAAAATTTTTTGGACGGATGGATATCTATCCATTAAAAATATGTTAATGGATGGATCGGATTGGATAATTTTAAGAAAATTTTAGTGGATTATTAATGGACTAATGGACTAATGGACACTGTCACATGGACAACTGTGGTAGATTCAATCACATTACAAAATTCATATACTTTTAAAAAAATTTCAAACTTTCTTTCTTACATTCGAGTCATCGTCTGTTTTGTGCAAACTCGAGTATAGACTAGATTATTATGAATATCTCTGCATAAAAACTTTAAGAGTGTGTTTGGATGAAAGATTTTAATGAGGGAAAATAATTTTTTTAGAGAATTTGAAATGATTTGATCAAAATCCATTGTTTGGATAAAAATATGGAGAATTGTTAAAATGATTTAAATTTATGGAATATTTTATTCATGTTAAATTTAAAATGACACAAATAAGTAAAGAATTTCAAATTGCTTCTTAACTTTATATAATATGAATGTTAAATTGCTTATTATTAATTTTTCAAATTTTGCAAGATGGTCCTCATATTTTATGAAAATTTCAAATTCACCTCCAAAATTTTCAAAAAATTGCAAATTAGTCCCTAATAATTTTTAAATTTTACAAATTGGTCCCTTCAAATTTTCAAAAATTACAAATTGATTCCTAATTTTCATATTTTAAATTTGACCCAAAAGCTTTAACAATAATGAAAATTGCCCCAAATTTTTTACATTGAATCATTTTAATATTCCATCCAAACAAAAGAATTTAAAAATGAATAAATTTCAAATGATTCATTTGAATTACTTAGAATTTTAAATTCCATAAAAATTCTTAAATTTCTCATCTAAACACACTCTAAAACATCCGAGAATGATTGAAATACTATAAGAAAAGTGTTCCGTTTACGATTTCAACCTAAATCCATTCAATTTAGAAGCTTTACCTAACAATATTTTAGTAGGAATAATTTTTTTACAGGGCTAAATCACAATTCGTTTACATTGCAAAAAATAACTATATTTTACTCTATTTTTTTACAGGTCAAAAGAAATAGTGTAAATTTATTTTGTATATGTAAAATATTTATTTATAATATTTATTATTTATTCTTAAAATAAACATTTTATTAATTAAAATTAAAAATGATATTTTAGTAAATAAATTTTTAATAAAATAAATTTATTAAATAACTTTTTTTGAAAATACTGTTGAGTAATACAATTGAACGATACAATAAATGTGAAGTTAAGAATAATACTATAAATTATATTATGTCTGTATATAAATAAATACGATTGAAAACCAAAAATAATAATCAGTATAGTTTTTAAAAATATAACAATATATTATGATATATAAAACCTAGACTTTTTCAAATATTCATTAAAGAATTCAAGAAAACTTAAATTGAATGATTAGAGTTTTTTTTTGTTTAACTAGAGATTACGAGTTTTAATTCAATATTAAGAATAAAATATAAAATCTTTTATAATAGAAATTTTTACTTATTTTTTATAAGCAGAATTATATAAAAAGAATATAAAGTGCATTCTAACCTTTATACAAAGAAGTGGAATCCTTAGAAATACAATGATCCGGATCTGAGATCCAAGACTCTAAATTGATGGTGCATAAGATACAGAAGATTAAGAGGGAAGAAGAGCGAGAAGATAGAGAATGGAAATAACAAACTTTCACGACTCTTCCTAAACGGTTACAATTAATGATTACTTCACTACTTTAGTTACGCGCACTACTTGCTACTACACACTATTGACCGCTACACTTGTTTATATACACAAATAATAATGTCACGTAGGTAACACGTTAACATATACTAACTAGGTTAAGTTTAACAAAGACTAATACTACTACTGAATATGAATTACTTCTAACACCATCCCTTAATTCATATTCAGCTAATCAAAACTAACAACACTAATTACATCCCTCAAGTGGAGAAATCAATATGTCTTAATTGTTTTCGTCAAAACATCTACCAGCTGCTTCTTGGTGCTACAGTGCATAACTTCTAGCACTTTTGAACCTGACTTCACAAAAAATAATATTTAGTCTCAATATGCTTGCTTCTCCCATGCAGCATGTTGATGCGGTAAAGCGTCAAGCAAAAATTAATTAAGTACCCGGTTTTTGTCGTCTCCACAGGGATCAGTTAGAGGGAAATTATGTCGTTCTACAATCTCTACATATCTAAGCTTGGGTTTGGAATGGTTTCCAAAGGTAACATGCGGCAATTAAAAGCATAAAAGTAAATAAATAACACATTCTTTAGAAAGGAGCAACTCATCGAGAGTTGCATTTCCTTCTACCCATCATGTATGAAAAGATACATGTGATAAACTGCACTCACCATAATACTCGTCAAAACCCCCACGTATCGCTCACAAATAGAGGTTATGTCTAAAGCAAAGTCCGAGAGATCAACCGCGTTCTCTCGATGGTGATGTCTCACACGACAAAACAACACGAAACATTAAGATCTAACACACACACGCGAATATTTAGACCATTTCCCATAGCTAATAGACCATTATCTTAGGTTGAGTTTGAAAAGTGTATGTCTACAGCGATCCAAAACCCATTAAGATAGATATTAAATCAAAGATAACATCGATTAAGATTTGTAAAAGGGAGTTTATACAAAGATCCATAGATGAACATACAATCTAAGTAAACATACATATAACAACCCCAACAACATGAAGAATACAAAGAGAAGAAGGAAGAAGAACAAATTTCTCACGGTTTGTCATTTCCGGTTGAACTTCTCACGTAATGTCACCTCTGATTGAAGTGGTGATTTGCCTCCAAATCATCTCCATGTGTTGTTTCCAAGCTAAAACTACTAAAAAATGTGGTTCTGATCAATTGGGTCTAAAGTTCCCAAAAGGTACCCTAAAATAAATCTTAAAATGACTTAAATAGACAAAAATGGGTTCCCGTGTTTGTATTGCGAACGCCCGTTCGCCCAGCGGAAATATGCCGCCTTAGCTACTGGCAAAATAGTGTTTTCCACGCTTTTGGGCAATTTTTATTCGCCTTGAGTTTGCAATGCAAACTCTTGGCGAGTTCGCTCGCCTCTAGTTCGCATAGCGAACATGACAGCAAACCAGCACTTGTTTCGACCATAACTTTTGAACCGTAACTCCGTTTTACGCACGGTCGGAAGCGTTGGAAAGCTTATTCAATGATCTTTAAGTAAATGACAAAATATCATTTCTTGTATTCCTACAAAATGAGAGAAAAACAATTAAACTCAATGATATTTACACGATACGCAATATATACACTATAATGTAAACTATATAACATATGCACAAAAGTTGAGGTTTATTGGTTAAATTAAGCTAATAAGTGCCAATTATTCACACTCAATATCACTCCAATTTAGTACTTATCAAACTCTCCCCAACTTAAACTTGTTTTTCCTCTAACAATAATCAATTAACTCGAAGAAAAAAAGCAATAATCAAGAAATCATGCTCAACAAGTTTTTACAAACGGAAAACATACGTATGTGCTTACCGTGAAAATTGTTAAACAACCGCTGGTCTTCAAATATTGGTTAACTTACAGGATCAACCAGTGAATCCTAGGACATGTGCTAATGATCTTTAAATTATAGTTTGGAAAACAATGAACACTTCGATAATATTCATGGTTGGAAAATAGTTTACTTCGAAAATACAAAAGAAATGGCGTTGCAGAAAAGTAATCGAAAGTGCAATAAATTGCATTAAAAATAACTTATGCAAAATAAAGAAGATAAATTTCTGGGAGAAAAGCATAAACTGAATTTGATAAAATTGTAAGCCAATGGTGTTACATCAAACATACATTTCTGAATAACTCTTCTCTACACACTGGGTACTTTTAGTAATTTGGGTGACTTGTACAAACTTGACCACACCCCAAATCCTATCACTGAGACCTCTTATATATATTGAATCGAAATGACTTGCTCTAACGGCCTTTCTCCTAAATCAAGACAAGTGGCGCTCGACATGTCTTCACTTCTTCAATGTGTTCCACGTGTCTTTTCTTGAAAAACTGGATAAGAACAAAGTTCCCTCCTCTATTTAAATTCAAAACTTCAAATCGAGGACGCCATTATTAGCGTCTTCGTCGAAAACATCATCAGTAGCATTTCTGTCGAATTACAATTGCAAACTTAGAAAAATCTTCCTAAGTCCAACCAACCCTTCCTCTTTGCACAAGGGCCACTTCGACTAGACTTCCATGATTGCATTGTTCTGTCGAAACTCATCATAACTTCACAAAAACTACAATTTCCCTATTTATTCCATAAATCCAAACAAAGCGTCAAAATTACGAGCCAACGGTATGGTATAAATATCTACCTTAAGTGGAGAAATCATCATAAATCAAAACTAACAACACTAATTACATCCCTCAAGTGGAGAAATCAATATGTCTTAATTGTTTTCGTCAAAACATCTACCAGCTGCTTCTTGGTGCTACAGTGCATAACTTCTAGCACTTTTGAACCTGACTTCACAAAAAATAATATTTAGTCTCAATATGCTTGCTTCTCCCATGCAGCATGTTGATGCGGTAAAGCGTCAAGCAAAAATTAATTAAGTACCCGGTTTTTGTCGTCTCCACAGGGATCAGTTAGAGGGAAATTATGTCGTTCTACAATCTCTACATATCTAAGCTTGGGTTTGGAATGGTTTCCAAAGGTAACATGCGGCAATTAAAAGCATAAAAGTAAATAAATAACACATTCTTTAGAAAGGAGCAACTCATCGAGAGTTGCATTTCCTTCTACCCATCATGTATGAAAAGATACATGTGATAAACTGCACTCACCATAATACTCGTCAAAACCCCCACGTATCGCTCACAAATAGAGGTTATGTCTAAAGCAAAGTCCGAGAGATCAACCGCGTTCTCTCGATGGTGATGTCTCACACGACAAAACAACACGAAACATTAAGATCTAACACACACACGCGAATATTTAGACCATTTCCCATAGCTAATAGACCATTATCTTAGGTTGAGTTTGAAAAGTGTATGTCTACAGCGATCCAAAACCCATTAAGATAGATATTAAATCAAAGATAACATCGATTAAGATTTGTAAAAGGGAGTTTATACAAAGATCCATAGATGAACATACAATCTAAGTAAACATACATATAACAACCCCAACAACATGAAGAATACAAAGAGAAGAAGGAAGAAGAACAAATTTCTCACGGTTTGTCATTTCCGGTTGAACTTCTCACGTAATGTCACCTCTGATTGAAGTGGTGATTTGCCTCCGAATCATCTCCATGTGTTGTTTCCAAGCTAAAACTACTAAAAAATGTGGTTCTGATCAATTGGGTCTAAAGTTCCCAAAAGGTACCCTAAAATAAATCTTAAAATGACTTAAATAGACAAAAATGGGTTCCCGTGTTTGTATTGCGAACGCCCGTTCGCCCAGCGGAAATATGCCGCCTTAGCTACTGGCAAAATAGTGTTTTCCACGCTTTTGGGCAATTTTTATTCGCCTTGAGTTTGCAATGCAAACTCTTGGCGAGTTCGCTCGCCTCTAGTTCGCATAGCGAACATGACAGCAAACCAGCACTTGTTTCGACCATAACTTTTGAACCGTAACTCCGTTTTACGCACGGTCGGAAGCGTTGGAAAGCTTATTCAATGATCTTTAAGTAAATGACAAAATATCATTTCTTGTATTCCTACAAAATGAGAGAAAAACAATTAAACTCAATGATATTTACACGATACGCAATATATACACTATAATGTAAACTATATAACATATGCACAAAAGTTGAGGTTTATTGGTTAAATTAAGCTAATAAGTGCCAATTATTCACACTCAATATCACTCCAATTTAGTACTTATCAAACTCTCCCCAACTTAAACTTGTTTTTCCTCTAACAATAATCAATTAACTCGAAGAAAAAAAGCAATAATCAAGAAATCATGCTCAACAAGTTTTTACAAACGGAAAACATACGTATGTGCTTACCGTGAAAATTGTTAAACAACCGCTGGTCTTCAAATATTGGTTAACTTACAGGATCAACCAGTGAATCCTAGGACATGTGCTAATGATCTTTAAATTATAGTTTGGAAAACAATGAACACTTCGATAATATTCATGGTTGGAAAATAGTTTACTTCGAAAATACAAAAGAAATGGCGTTGCAGAAAAGTAATCGAAAGTGCAATAAATTGCATTAAAAATAACTTATGCAAAATAAAGAAGATAAATTTCTGGGAGAAAAGCATAAACTGAATTTGATAAAATTGTAAGCCAATGGTGTTACATCAAACATACATTTCTGAATAACTCTTCTCTACACACTGGGTACTTTTAGTAATTTGGGTGACTTGTACAAACTTGACCACACCCCAAATCCTATCACTGAGACCTCTTATATATATTGAATCGAAATGACTTGCTCTAACGGCCTTTCTCCTAAATCAAGACAAGTGGCGCTCGACATGTCTTCACTTCTTCAATGTGTTCCACGTGTCTTTTCTTGAAAAACTGGATAAGAACAAAGTTCCCTCCTCTATTTAAATTCAAAACTTCAAATCGAGGACGCCATTATTAGCGTCTTCGTCGAAAACATCATCAGTAGCATTTCTGTCGAATTACAATTGCAAACTTAGAAAAATCTTCCTAAGTCCAACCAACCCTTCCTCTTTGCACAAGGGCCACTTCGACTAGACTTCCATGATTGCATTGTTCTGTCGAAACTCATCATAACTTCACAAAAACTACAATTTCCCTATTTATTCCATAAATCCAAAAAAAGCGTCAAAATTACGAGCCAACGGTATGGTATAAATATCTACCTTAAGTGGAGAAATCATCATAAATCAAAACTAACAACACTAATTACATCCCTCAAGTGGAGAAATTAATCTGTCTTGATTGTTTTCGTCAAAACATCTACCAGCTGCTTCTTGGTGCTACAGTGCATAACTTCTAGCACTTTTGAACCTGACTTCACAAAAAATGATATTTAGTCTCAATATGTTTGCTTCTCCCATGCAGCATGTTGATGCGGTAAAGTGTCAAGCAAAAATTAATTAAGTACCCGGTTTTTGTCGTCTCCACAGGGATCAGTTAGAGGGAAATTAAGGCGTTCTACAATCTCTACATATCTAAGCTTGGGTTTGGAATGGTTTCCAAAGGTAACATGCGGAAATTAAAAGCATAAAAGTAAATAAATAACACATTCTTTAGAAAGGAGCAACTCATCAGGAGTTGCATTTCCTTCTACCCATTATGTATGAAAAGATACATGTGATAAACTGCACTCACCATAATACTCGTCAAAACCCCCACGTATCGCTCACAAACAGAGGTTATGTCTAAAGCAAAGTCCGAGAGATCAACCGCGTTCTCTCGATGGTGATGTCTCACGCGACAAAACAACACGAAACATTAAGATCCAACACACACACGTGAATATTTAGACCATTTCCCATAGCTAATAGACCATTATCTTAGGTTGAGTTTGAAAAGTGTATGTCTACAGCGATCCAAAACCCATTAAGATAGATATTAAATCAAAGATAACATCGATTAAGATTTGTAAAAGGGAGTTTATACAAAGATCCATAGATGAACATACAATCTAAGTAAACATACATATAACAACCCCAACAACATGTAGAATACAAAGAGAAGACGGAAGAAGAACAAATTTCTCACGGTTTGTCATTTCCGGTTGAACTTCTCACGTAATGTCACCTCTGATTGAAGTGGTGATTTGCCTCCGAATCATCTCCATGTGTTGTTTCCAAGCTAAAACTACTAAAAAATGTGGTTCTGATCAATTGGGTCTAAAGTTCCCAAAAGGTACCCTAAAAAAAAATCTTAAAATGACTTAAATAGACAAAAATGGGTTCCCGTGTTTGCATTGCGAACGCCCGTTCGCCCAGCGGAAATATGTCGCCATAGCTACTGCCAAAATAGTGTTTTCCACGCTTCTGGGCAATTTTTATTCGCCTTGAGTTTGCAATGCGAACTCTTGGCGAGTTCGCTCGCCTCTAGTTCGCACAGCGAACATGACAGCAAACCAGCACTTGTTTCGACCATAACTTTTGAACCGTAACTCCGTTTTACGCACGGTCAGAAGCGTTGGAAAGCTTATTCAATGATCTTTAAGTAAATGACAAAATATCATTTCTTGTATTCCTACAAAATGAGAGAAAAACAATTAAACTCAATGATATTTACACGATACGCAATATATAGACTATAATGTAAACTATACAACATATGCACAAAAGTTGAGGTTTATTGGTTAAATTAAGCTAATAAGTGCCAATTATTCACACTCAATATCACTCCAATTTAGTACTTATCAAACTCTCCCCAACTTAAACTTGTTTTTCCTCAAACAATAATCAATTAACTCGAAGAAAAAAAGCAATAATCAAGAAATCATGCTCAACAAGTTTTTACAAACGGAAAACATACGTATGTGCTTACCGTGAAAATTGTTAAACAACCGCTGGTCTTCAAATATTGGTTAACTTACAGGATCAACCAGTGAATCCTATGACATGTGCTAATGATCTTTAAATTAAAGTTTGTAAAACAATGAACACTTCGATAATATTCATGGTTGGAAAATAGTTTACTTCGAAAATACAAAAGAAATGGCGTTGCAGAAAAGTAATCGAAAGTGCAATAAATTGCATTAAAAATAACTTATGCAAAATAAAGAAGATAAATTTCTGGGAGAAAAGCATAAACTGAATTTGATAAAATTGTAAGCCAATGGTGTTACATCAAACATACATTTCTGAATAACTCTTCTCTACACACTGGGTACTTTTAGTAATTTGGGTGACTTGTACAAACTTGACCACACCCCAAATCCTATCACTGAGACCTCTTATTTATATTGAATCGAAATGACTTGCTCTAACGGCCTTTCTCCTAAATCAAGACAAGTGGCGCTCGACATGTCTTCACTTCTTCAATGTGCTCCACGTGTCTTTTCTTGAAAAACTGGATAAGAACAAAGTTCCCTCCTCTATTTAAATTCAAAACTTCAAATCGAGGACGCCATTATTAGCGTCTTCGTCGAAAACATCATCAGTAGCGTTTCTGTCGAATTACAATTGCAAACATAGAAAAATCTTCCTAAGTCCAACCAACCCTTCCTCTTTGCACAAGGGCCACTTCGACTAGACTTCCATGATTGCATTGTTCTGTCGAAACTCATCATAACTTCACAAAAACAACAATTTCCCTATTTATTCCATAAATCCAAACCAGACGTCGAAATTACGAGCCAACGGTATGGTATAAATATCTACCTTAAGTGGAGAAATCATCATAAATCAAAACTAACAACACTAATTACATCCCTCAAGTGGAGAAATTAATCAGTCTTGATTGTTTTCGTCAAAACATCTACCAGCTTCTTCTTGGTGCTACAGTGCATAACTTCTAGCACTTTTGAACCTGACTTCACAAAAAATGATATTTAGTCTCAATATGTTTGCTTCTCCCATGCAGCATGTTGATGCGGTAAAGTGTCAAGCAAAAATTAATTAAGTACCCGGTTTTTGTCGTCTCCACAGGGATCAGTTAGAGGGAAATTATGGCGTTCTACAATCTCTACATATCTAAGCTTCGGTTTGGAATGGTTTCCAAAGGTAACATGCGGAAATTAAAAGCATAAAAGTAAATAAATAACACATTCTTTAGAAAGGAGCAACTCATCAGGAGTTGCATTTCCTTCTACCCATTATGTATGAAAAGATACATGTGATAAACTGCACTCACCATAATACTCGTCAAAACCCCCACGTATCGCTCACAAACAGAGGTTATGTCTAAAGCAAAGTCCGAGAGATCAACCGCGTTCTCTCGATGGTGATGTCTCACGCGACAAAACAACACGAAACATTAAGATCCAACACACACACGTGAATATTTAGACCATTTCCCATAGCTAATAGACCATTATCTTAGGTTGAGTTTGAAAAGTGTATGTCTACAGCGATCCAAAACCCATTAAGATAGATATTAAATCAAAGATAACATCGATTAAGATTTGTAAAAGGGAGTTTATACAAAGATCCATAGATGAACATACAATCTAAGTAAACATACATATAACAACCCCAACAACATGTAGAATACAAAGAGAAGACGGAAGAAGAACAAATTTCTCACGGTTTGTCATTTCCGGTTGAACTTCTCACGTAATGTCACCTCTGATTGAAGTGGTGATTTGCCTCCGAATCATCTCCATGTGTTGTTTCCAAGCTAAAACTACTAAAAAATGTGGTTCTGATCAATTGGGTCTAAAGTTCCCAAAAGGTACCCTAAAAAAAATCTTAAAATGACTTAAATAGACAAAAATGGGTTCCCGTGTTTGCATTGCGAACGCCCGTTCGCCCAGCGGAAATATGTCGCCATAGCTACTGCCAAAATAGTGTTTTCCACGCTTCTGGGCAATTTTTATTCGCCTTGAGTTTGCAATGCGAACTCTTGGCGAGTTTGCTCGCCTCTAGTTCGCACAGCGAACATGACAGCAAACCAGCACTTGTTTCGACCATAACTTTTGAACCGTACCTCCGTTTTACGCACGGTCAGAAGCGTTGGAAAGCTTATTCAATGATCTTTAAGTAAATGACAAAATATTATTTCTTGTATTCCTACAAAATGAGAGAAAAACAATTAAACTCAATGATATTTACACGATACGCAATATATACACTATAATGTAAACTATACAACATATGCACAAAAGTTGAGGTTTATTGGTTAAATTAAGCTAATAAGTGCCAATTATTCACACTCAATATCACTCCAATTTAGTACTTATCAAACTCTCCCCAACTTAAACTTGTTTTTCCTCAAACAATAATCAATTAACTCGAAGAAAAAAAGCAATAATCAAGAAATCATGCTCAACAAGTTTTTACAAACGGAAAACATACGTATGTGCTTACCGTGAAAATTGTTAAACAACCGCTGGTCTTCAAATATTGGTTAACTTACAGGATCAACCAGTGAATCCTATGACATGTGCTAATGATCTTTAAATTAAAGTTTGTAAAACAATGAACACTTCGATAATATTCATGGTTGGAAAATAGTTTACTTCGAAAATACAAAAGAAATGGCGTTGCAGAAAAGTAATCGAAAGTGCAATAAATTGCATTAAAAATAACTTATGCAAAATAAAGAAGATAAATTTCTGGGAGAAAAGCATAAACTGAATTTGATAAAATTGTAAGCCAATGGTGTTACATCAAACATACATTTCTGAATAACTCTTCTCTACACACTGGGTACTTTTAGTAATTTGGGTGACTTGTACAAACTTGACCACACCCCAAATCCTATCACTGAGACCTCTTATTTATATTGAATCGAAATGACTTGCTCTAACGGCCTTTCTCCTAAATTAAGACAAGTGGCGCTCGACATGTCTTCACTTCTTCAATGTGCTCCACGTGTCTTTTCTTGAAAAACTGGATAAGAACAAAGTTCCCTCCTCTATTTAAATTCAAAACTTCAAATCGAGGACGCCATTATTAGCGTCTTCGTCGAAAACATCATCAGTAGCGTTTCTGTCGAATTACAATTGCAAACATAGAAAAATCTTCCTAAGTCCAACCAACCCTTCCTCTTTGCACAAGGGCCACTTCGACTAGACTTCCATGATTGCATTGTTCTGTCGAAACTCATCATAACTTCACAAAAACTACAATTTCCCTATTTATTCCATAAATCCAAACCAGACGTCGAAATTACGAGCCAACGGTATGGTATAAATATCTACCTTAAGTGGAGAAATCATCATAAATCAAAACTAACAACACTAATTACATCCCTCAAGTGGAGAAATTAATCAGTCTTGATTGTTTTCGTCAAAACATCTACCAGCTTCTTCTTGGTGCTACAGTGCATAACTTCTAGCACTTTTGAACCTGACTTCACAAAAAATGATATTTAGTCTCAATATGTTTGCTTCTCCCATGCAGCATGTTGATGCGGTAAAGTGTCAAGCAAAAATTAATTAAGTACCCGGTTTTTGTCGTCTCCATAGGGATCAGTTAGAGGGAAATTATGGCGTTCTACAATCTCTACATATCTAAGCTTCGGTTTGGAATGGTTTCCAAAGGTAACATGCGGAAATTAAAAGCATAAAAGTAAATAAATAACACATTCTTTAGAAAGGAGCAACTCATCAGGAGTTGCATTTCCTTCTACCCATTATGTATGAAAAGATACATGTGATAAACTGCACTCACCATAATACTCGTCAAAACCCCCACGTATCGCTCACAAACAGAGGTTATGTCTAAAGCAAAGTCCGAGAGATCAACCGCGTTCTCTCGATGGTGATGTCTCACGCGACAAAACAACACGAAACATTAAGATCCAACACACACACGTGAATATTTAGACCATTTCCCATAGCTAATAGACCATTATCTTAGGTTGAGTTTGAAAAGTGTATGTCTACAGCGATCCAAAACCCATTAAGATAGATATTAAATCAAAGATAACATCGATTAAGATTTGTAAAAGGGAGTTTATACAAAGATCCATAGATGAACATACAATCTAAGTAAACATACATATAACAACCCCAACAACATGTAGAATACAAAGAGAAGACGGAAGAAGAACAAATTTCTCACGGTTTGTCATTTCCGGTTGAACTTCTCACGTAATGTCACCTCTGATTGAAGTGGTGATTTGCCTCCGAATCATCTCCATGTGTTGTTTCCAAGCTAAAACTACTAAAAAATGTGGTTCTGATCAATTGGGTCTAAAGTTCCCAAAAGGTACCCTAAAAAAAATCTTAAAATGACTTAAATAGACAAAAATGGGTTCCCGTGTTTGCATTGCGAACGCCCGTTCGCCCAGCGGAAATATGTCGCCATAGCTACTGCCAAAATAGTGTTTTCCACGCTTCTGGGAAATTTTTATTCGCCTTGAGTTTGCAATGCGAACTCTTGGCGAGTCCGCTCGCCTCTAGTTCGCACAGCGAATATGACAGCAAACCAGCACTTGTTTCGACCATAACTTTTGAACCGTAACTCCGTTTTACGCACGGTCAGAAGCGCTGCAAAGCTTATTCAATGATCTTTAAGTAAATGACAAAATATCATTTCTTGTATTCCTACAAAATGAGAGAAAAACAATTAAACTCAATGATATTTACACGATACGCAATATATACACTATAATGTAAACTATACAACATATGCACAAAAGTTGAGGTTTATTGGTTAAATTAAGCTAATAAGTGCCAATTATTCACACTCAATATCACTCCAATTTAGTACTTATCAAACTCTCCCCAACTTAAACTTGTTTTTCCTCAAACAATAATCAATTAACTCGAAGAAAAAAAGCAATAATCAAGAAATCATGCTCAACAAGTTTTTACAAACGGAAAACATACGTATGTGCTTACCGTGAAAATTGTTAAACAACCGCTGGTCTTCAAATATTGGTTAACTTACAGGATCAACCAGTGAATCCTAGGACATGTGCTAATGATCTTTAAATTAAAGTTTGTAAAACAATGAACACTTCGATAATATTCATGGTTGGAAAATAGTTTACTTCGAAAATAAAAAAGAAATGGCGTTGCAGAAAAGTAATCGAAAGTGCAATAAATTGCATTAAAAATAACTTATGCAAAATAAAGAAGATAAATTTCTGGGAGAAAAGCATAAACTGAATTTGATAAAATTGTAAGCCTATGGTGTTACATCAAACATACATTTCTGAATAACTCTTCTCTACACACTGGGTACTTTTAGTAATTTGGGTGACTTGTACAAACTTGACCACACCCCAAATCCTATCACTGAGACCTCTTATTTATATTGAATCGAAATGACTTGCTCTAACGGCCTTTCTCCTAAATCAAGACAAGTGGCGCTCGACATGTCTTCACTTCTTCAATGTGCTCCACGTGTCTTTTCTTGAAAAACTGGATAAGAACAAAGTTCCCTCCTCTATTTAAATTCAAAACTTCAAATCGAGGACGCCATTATTAGCGTCTTCGTCGAAAACATCATCAGTAGCGTTTCTGTCGAATTACAATTGCAAACTTAGAAAAATCTTCCTAAGTCCAACCAACCCTTCCTCTTTGCACAAGGGCCACTTCGACTAGACTTCCATGATTGCATTGTTCTGTCGAAACTCATCATAACTTCACAAAAACTACAATTTCCCTATTTATTCCATAAATCCAAACCAGACGTCAAAATTACGAGCCAACGGTATGGTATAAATATCTACCTTAAGTGGAGAAATCATCATAAATCAAAACTAACAACACTAATTACATCCCTCAAGTGGAGAAATTAATCTGTCTTGATTGTTTTCGTCAAAACATCTACCAGCTTCTTCTTGGTGCTACAGTGCATAACTTCTAGCACTTTTGAACCTGACTTCACAAAAAATGATATTTAGTCTCAATATGTTTGCTTCTCCCATGCAGCATGTTGATGCGGTAAAGTGTCAAGCAAAAATTAATTAAGTACCCGGTTTTTGTCGTCTCCACAGGGATCAGTTAGAGGGAAATTATGGCGTTCTACAATCTCTACATATCTAAGCTTCGGTTTGGAATGGTTTCCAAAGGTAACATGCGGAAATTAAAAGCATAAAAGTAAATAAATAACACATTCTTTAGAAAGGAGCAACTCATCAGGAGTTTCATTTCCTTCTACCCATCATGTATGAAAAGATACATGTGATAAACTGCACTCACCATAATAATCATCAAAACCCCCACGTATCGCTCACAAACAGAGGTTATGTCTAAAGCAAAGTCGGAGAGATCAACCGCGTTCTCTCGATGGTGATGTCTCACGCGACAAAACAACACGAAATATTAAGATCCGACACACACACGTGAATATTTAGACCATTTCCCATAGCTAATAGACCATTATCTTAGGTTGAGTTTGAAAAGTGTATGTCTACAGCGATCCAAAACCCATTAAGATAGATATTAAATCAAAGATAACATCGATTAAGATTTGTAAAAGGGAGTTTATACAAAGATCCATAGATGAACATACAATCTAAGTAAACATACATATAACAACCCCAACAACATGAAGAATACAAAGAGAAGAATGAAGAAGAACAAATTTCTCACGGTTTGTCATTTCCGGTTGAACTTCTCACGTAATGTCACCTCTGATTGAAGTGGTGATTTGCCTCCGAATCATCTCCATGTGTTGTTTCCAAGCTAAAACTACTAAAAAATGTGGTTCTGATCAATTGGGTCTAAAGTTCCCAAAAGGTACCCTAAAAAAAATCTTAAAATGACTTAAATAGACAAAAATGGGTTCCCGTGTTTGCATTGCGAACGCCCGTTTGCCCAGAAGAAATATGCCGCCTTAGCTACTGCCAAAATAGTGTTTTCCACGCTTCTGGGCAATTTTTATTCGCCTTGAGTTTGCAATGCGAACTCTTGGCGAGTTTGCTCGCCTCTAGGTCGCACAGCGAACATGACAGCAAACCAGCACTTGTTTCGACCATAACTTTTGAACCGTAACTCCGTTTTACGCACGGTCAGAAGCGTTGGAAAGCTTATTCAATGATCTTTAAGTAAATGACAAAATATCATTTCTTGTATTCCTACAAAATGAGAAAAACAATTAAACTCAATGATATTTACACGATACGCAATATATACACTATAATGTAAACTATACAACATATGCACAAAATTTGTGGTTTATTGGTTAAATTAAGCTAATAAGTGCCAATTATTCACACTCAATATCACTCCAATTTAGTACTTATCAAACTCTCCCCAACTTAAACTTGTTTTTCCTCAAACAATAATCGATTAACTCGAAGAAAAAAAGCAATAATCAAGAAATCATGCTCAACAAGTTTTTACAAACGGAAAACATACGTATGTGCTTACCGTGAAAATTGTTAAACAACAGCTGGTCTTCAAATATTGGTTAACTTACAGGATCAACCAGTGAATCCTAGGACATGTGCTAATGATCTTTAAATTAAAGTTTGTAAAACAATGAACACTTCGATAATATTCATGGTTGGAAAATAGTTTACTTCGAAAATACAAAAGAAATGGCGTTGCAGAAAAGTAATCGAAAGTGCAATAAATTGCATTAAAAATAACTTATGCAAAATAAAGAAGATAAATTTCTGGGAGAAAAGCATAAACTGAATTTGATAAAATTGTAAGCCAATGGTGTTACATCAAACATACATTTCTGAATAACTCTTCTCTACACACTGGGTACTTTTAGTAATTTGGGTGACTTGTACAAACTTGACCACACCCCAAATCCTATCACTGAGACCTCTTATTTATATTGAATCGAAATGACTTGCTCTAACGGCCTTTCTCCTAAATCAAGACAAGTGGCGCTCGACATGTCTTCACTTCTTCAATGTGCTCCACGTGTCTTTTCTTGAAAAACTGGATAAGAACAAAGTTCCCTCCTCTATTTAAATTCAAAACTTCAAATCGAGGACGCCATTATTAGCGTCTTCGTCGAAAACATCATCAGTAGCGTTTCTGTCGAATTACAATTGCAAACTTAGAAAAATCTTCCTAAGTCCAACCAACCCTTCCTCTTTGCACAAGGGCCACTTCGAGTAGACTTCCATGATTGCATTGTTCTGTCGAAACTCATCATAACTTCACAAAAACTACAATTTCCCTATTTATTCCATAAATCCAAACCAGACGTCGAAATTACGAGCCAACGATATGGTATAAATATCTACCTTAAGTGGAGAAATCATCATAAATCAAAACTAACAACACTAATTACATCCCTCAAGTGGAGAAATTAATCTGTCTTGATTGTTTTCGTCAAAACATCTACCAGCTTCTTTTTGGTGCTACAGTGCATAACTTCTAGCACTTTTGAACCTGACTTCACAAAAAATGATATTTAGTCTCAATATGTTTGCTTCTCCCATGCAGCATGTTGATGCGGTAAAGTGTCAAGCAAAAATTAATTAAGTACCCGGTTTTTGTCGTCTCCACAGGGATCAGTTAGAGGGAAATTATGGCGTTCTACAATCTCTACATATCTAAGCTTCGGTTTGGAATGGTTTCCAAAGGTAACATGCGGAAATTAAAAGCATAAAAGTAAATAAATAACACATTCTTTAGAAAGGAGCAACTCATCAGGAGTTTCATTTCCTTCTACCCATCATGTATGAAAAGATACATGTGATAAACTGCACTCACCATAATACTCGTCAAAACCCCCACGTATCGCTCACAAACAGAGGTTATGTCTAAAGCAAAGTCCGAGAGATCAACCGCGTTCTCTCGATGGTGATGTCTCACGCGACAAAACAACACGAAACATTAAGATCCGACACACACACGTGAATATTTAGACCATTTCCCATAGCTAATAGACCATTATCTTAGGTTGAGTTTGAAAAGTGTATGTCTACAGCGATCCAAAACCCATTAAGATAGATATTAAATCAAAGATAACATCGATTAAGATTTGTAAAAGGGAGTTTATACAAAGATCCATAGATGAACATACAATCTAAGTAAACAGACATATAACAACCCCAACAACATGAAGAATACAAAGAGAAGAATGAAGAAGAACAAATTTCTCACGGTTTGTCATTTCCGGTTGAACTTCTCACGTAATGTCACCTCTGATTGAAGTGGTGATTTGCCTCCGAATCATCTCCATGTGTTGTTTCCAAGCTAAAACTACTAAAAAATGTGGTTCTGATCAATTGGGTCTAAAGTTCCTAAAAGATACCCTAAAAAAATCTTAAAATGACTTAAATAGACAAAAATGGGTTCCCGTGTTTGCATTGCGAACGCCCGTTTGCCCAGCAGAAATATGCCGCCTTAGCTATTGCCAAAATAGTGTTTTCCACGCTTCTGGGCAATTTTTATTCGCCTTGAGTTTGCAATGCGAATTATTGGCAAGTTCGCTCGCCTCTAGTTCGCACAGCGAACATGACAGCAAACCAGCACTTGTTTCGACCATAACTTTTGAACCGTAACTCCGTTTTACGCACGGTCAGAACGTTGGAAAGCTTATTCAATGATCTTTAAGTAAATGACAAAATATCATTTCTTGTATTCCTACAAAATGAGAGAAAAACAATTAAACTCAATGATATTTACACGATACGCAATATATACACTATAATGTAAACTATACAACATATGCACAAAAGTTGAGGTTTATTGGTTAAATTAAGCTAATAAGTGCCAATTATTCACACTCAATATCACTCCAATTTAGTACTTATCAAACTCTCCCCAACTTAAGCTTGTTTTTCCTCAAACAATAATCAATTAACTCGAAGAAAAAAAGCAATAATCAAGAAATCATGCTCAACAAGTTTTTACAAACGAAAAACATACGTATGTGCTTACCGTGAAAATTGTTAAACAACCGTTGGTCTTAAAATTTTGGTTAACTTACAGGATCAACCAGTGAATCCTAGGACATGTGCTAATGATCTTTAAATTAAAGTTATGAAAACAATGAACACTTCGATAATATTCATGGTTGGAAAATAGTTTACTTCGAAAATACAAAAGAAATGGCGTTGCAGAAAAGTAATCGAAAGTGCAATAAATTGCATTAAAAATAACTTATGCAAAATAAAGAAGATAAATTTCTGGGAGAAAATCATAAACTAAATTTGATAAAATTGTAAGCCAATGGAGTTACATCAAACATACATTTCTGAATAACTCTTCTCTACACACTGGGTACTTTTAGTAATTTGGGTGACTTGTACAAACTTGACCACACCCCAAATCCTATCACTGAGACCTGTTATTTATATTGAATCGAAATGACTTGCTCTAACGGCCTTTCTCCTAAATCAAGACAAGTGGCGCTCGACATGTCTTCACTTCTTCAATGTGCTCCACGTGTCTTTTCTTGAAAAACTGGATAAGAACAAAGTTCCCTCCTCTATTTAAATTCAAAACTTCAAATCGAGGACGCCATTATTAGCGTCTTCGTCGAAAACATCATCAGTAGCGTTTCTGTCAAATTACAATTGCAAACTTAGAAAAATCTTCCTAAGTCCAACCAACCCTTCCTCTTTGCACAAGGGCCACTTCGACTAGACTTCCATGATTGCATTGTTCTGTCGAAACACATCATAACTTCACAAAAACTACAATTTCCCTATTTATTACATAAATCCAAACCAGGCGGCGAAATTACGAACCAACGGTATGGTATAAATATCTACCTTAAGTGGAGAAATCATCATAAATCAAAACTAACAACACTAATTACATCTCTCAAGTGGAGAAATTAATCTGTCTTGATTGTTTTCGTCAAAACATCTACCAGCTTCTTCTTGGTGCTACAGTGCATAACTTCTAGCACTTTTGAACCTGACTTCACAAAAAATGATATTTAGTCTCAATATGCTTGCTTCTCCCATGCAGCATGTTGATGCGGTAAAGTGTCAAGCAAAAATTAATTAAGTACCCGGTTTTTGTCGTCTCCACAGGGATCAGTTAGAGGGAAATTATGGCGTTCTACAATCTCTACATATCTAAGCTTGGGTTTGGAATGGTTTCCAAAGGTAACATGCGGAAATTAAAAGCATAAAAGTAAATAAATAACACATTCTTTAGAAAGGAGCAACTCATCAGGAGTTTCATTTCCTTCTACCCATCATGTATGAAAAGATACATGTGATAAACTGCACTCACCATAATACTCGTCAAAACCCCCACGTATCGCTCACAAACAGAGGTTATGTCTAAAGCAAAGTCCGAGAGATCAACCGCGTTCTCTTGATGGTGATGTCTCACGCGACTAAACAACACGAAACATTAAGATCCGACACACACACGTGAATATTTAGACCATTTCCCATAGCTAATAGACCATTATCTTAGGTTGAGTTTGAAAAGTGTATGTCTACAGGGATCCAAAACCATTAAGATAGATATTAAATCAAAGATAACATCGATTAAGATTTGTAAAAGGGAGTTTATACAAAGATCCATAGATGAACATACAATCTAAGTAAACATACATATAACAACCCCAACAACATGAAGAATACAAAGAGAAGAAGGAAGAAGAACAAATTTCTCACGGTTTGTCATTTCCGGTTGAACTTCTCACGTAATGTCACCTCTGATTGAAGTGGTGATTTGCCTCCGAATCATCTCCATGTGTTGTTTCCAAGCTAAAACTACTAAAAAATGTGGTTCTGATCAATTGGGTCTAAAGTTCCCAAAAGGTACCCTAAAAAAAATCTTAAAATGACTTAAATAGACAAAAATGGGTTCCCGTGTTTGCATTGCGAACGCCCGTTCGCCCAGCGGAAATATGTCGCCATAGCTACTGCCAAAATAGTGTTTTCCACGCTTCTGGGCAATTTTTATTCGCCTTGAGTTTGCAATGCGAACTCTTGGCGAGTTCGCTCGCCTCTAGTTCGCACAGCGAATATGACAGCAAACCAGCACTTGTTTCGACCATAACTTTTGAACCGTAACTCCGTTTTACGCACGGTCAGAAGCGCTGCAAAGCTTATTCAATGATCTTTAAGTAAATGACAAAATATCATTTCTTGTATTCCTACAAAATGAGAGAAAAACAATTAAACTCAATGATATTTACACGATACGCAATATATACACTATAATGTAAACTATACAACATATGCACAAAAGTTGAGGTTTATTGGTTAAATTAAGCTAATAAGTGCCAATTATTCACACTCAATATCACTCCAATTTAGTACTTATCAAACTCTCCCCAACTTAAGCTTGTTTTTCCTCAAACAATAATCAATTAACTCGAAGAAAAAAAGCAATAATCAAGAAATCATGCTCAACAAGTTTTTACAAACGAAAAACATACGTATGTGCTTACCGTGAAAATTGTTAAACAACCGTTGGTCTTAAAATTTTGGTTAACTTACAGGATCAACCAGTGAATCCTAGGACATGTGCTAATGATCTTTAAATTAAAGTTATGAAAACAATGAACACTTCGATAATATTCATGGTTGGAAAATAGTTTACTTCGAAAATACAAAAGAAATGGCGTTGCAGAAAAGTAATCGAAAGTGCAATAAATTGCATTAAAAATAACTTATGCAAAATAAAGAAGATAAATTTCTGGGAGAAAATCATAAACTAAATTTGATAAAATTGTAAGCCAATGGAGTTACATCAAACATACATTTCTGAATAACTCTTCTCTACACACTGGGTACTTTTAGTAATTTGGGTGACTTGTACAAACTTGACCACACCCCAAATCCTATCACTGAGACCTGTTATTTATATTGAATCGAAATGACTTGCTCTAACGGCCTTTCTCCTAAATCAAGACAAGTGGCGCTCGACATGTCTTCACTTCTTCAATGTGCTCCACGTGTCTTTTCTTGAAAAACTGGATAAGAACAAAGTTCCCTCCTCTATTTAAATTCAAAACTTCAAATCGAGGACGCCATTATTAGCGTCTTCGTCGAAAACATCATCAGTAGCGTTTCTGTCAAATTACAATTGCAAACTTAGAAAAATCTTCCTAAGTCCAACCAACCCTTCCTCTTTGCACAAGGGCCACTTCGACTAGACTTCCATGATTGCATTGTTCTGTCGAAACACATCATAACTTCACAAAAACTACAATTTCCCTATTTATTACATAAATCCAAACCAGGCGGCGAAATTACGAACCAACGGTATGGTATAAATATCTACCTTAAGTGGAGAAATCATCATAAATCAAAACTAACAACACTAATTACATCTCTCAAGTGGAGAAATTAATCTGTCTTGATTGTTTTCGTCAAAACATCTACCAGCTTCTTCTTGGTGCTACAGTGCATAACTTCTAGCACTTTTGAACCTGACTTCACAAAAAATGATATTTAGTCTCAATATGCTTGCTTCTCCCATGCAGCATGTTGATGCGGTAAAGTGTCAAGCAAAAATTAATTAAGTACCCCGGTTTTTGTCGTCTCCACAGGGATCAGTTAGAGGGAAATTATGGCGTTCTACAATCTCTACATATCTAAGCTTGGGTTTGGAATGGTTTCCAAAGGTAACATGCGGAAATTAAAAGCATAAAAGTAAATAAATAACACATTCTTTAGAAAGGAGCAACTCATCAGGAGTTTCATTTCCTTCTACCCATCATGTATGAAAAGATACATGTGATAAACTGCACTCACCATAATACTCGTCAAAACCCCCACGTATCGCTCACAAACAGAGGTTATGTCTAAAGCAAAGTCCGAGAGATCAACCGCGTTCTCTTGATGGTGATGTCTCACGCGACTAAACAACACGAAACATTAAGATCCGACACACACACGTGAATATTTAGACCATTTCCCATAGCTAATAGACCATTATCTTAGGTTGAGTTTGAAAAGTGTATGTCTACAGGGATCCAAAACCATTAAGATAGATATTAAATCAAAGATAACATCGATTAAGATTTGTAAAAGGGAGTTTATACAAAGATCCATAGATGAACATACAATCTAAGTAAACATACATATAACAACCCCAACAACATGAAGAATACAAAGAGAAGAAGGAAGAAGAACAAATTTCTCACGGTTTGTCATTTCCGGTTGAACTTCTCACGTAATGTCACCTCTGATTGAAGTGGTGATTTGCCTCCGAATCATCTCCATGTGTTGTTTCCAAGCTAAAACTACTAAAAAATGTGGTTCTGATCAATTGGGTCTAAAGTTCCCAAAAGGTACCCTAAAAAAAATCTTAAAATGACTTAAATAGACAAAAATGGGTTCCCGTGTTTGCATTGCGAACGCCCGTTCGCCCAGCGGAAATATGTCGCCATAGCTACTGCAAAAATAGTGTTTTCCACGCTTCTGGGCAATTTTTATTCGCCTTGAGTTTGCAATGCGAACTCTTGGCGAGTTCGCTCGCCTCTAGTTCGCACAGCGAATATGACAGCAAACCAGCACTTGTTTCGACCATAACTTTTGAACCGTAACTCCGTTTTACGCACGGTCAGAAGCGCTGCAAAGCTTATTCAATGATCTTTAAGTAAATGACAAAATATCATTTCTTGTATTCCTACAAAATGAGAGAAAAACAATTAAACTCAATGATATTTACACGATACGCAATATATACACTATAATGTAAACTATACAACATATGCACAAAAGTTGAGGTTTATTGGTTAAATTAAGCTAATAAGTGCCAATTATTCACACTCAATATCACTCCAATTTAGTACTTATCAAACTCTCCCCAACTTAAACTTGTTTTTCCTCAAACAATAATCAATTAACTCGAAGAAAAAAAGCAATAATCAAGAAATCATGCTCAACAAGTTTTTACAAACGGAAAACATACGTATGTGCTTACCGTGAAAATTGTTAAACAACCGCTGGTCTTCAAATATTGGTTAACTTACAGGATCAACCAGTGAATCCTAGGACATGTGCTAATGATCTTTAAATTAAAGTTTGTAAAACAATGAACACTTCGATAATATTCATGGTTGGAAAATAGTTTACTTCGAAAATACAAAAGAAATGGCGTTGCAGAAAAGTAATCGAAAGTGCAATAAATTGCATTAAAAATAACTTATGCAAAATAAAGAAGATAAATTTCTGGGAGAAAAGCATAAACTGAATTTGATAAAATTGTAAGCCTATGGTGTTACATCAAACATACATTTCTGAATAACTCTTCTCTACACACTGGGTACTTTTAGTAATTTGGGTGACTTGTACAAACTTGACCACACCCCAAATCCTATCACTGAGACCTCTTATTTATATTGAATCGAAATGACTTGCTCTAACGGCCTTTCTCCTAAATCAAGACAAGTGGCGCTCGACATGTCTTCACTTCTTCAATGTGCTCCACGTGTCTTTTCTTGAAAAACTGGATAAGAACAAAGTTCCCTCCTCTATTTAAATTCAAAACTTCAAATCGAGGACGCCATTATTAGCGTCTTCGTCGAAAACATCATCAGTAGCGTTTCTGTCGAATTACAATTGCAAACTTAGAAAAATCTTCCTAAGTCCAACCAACCCTTCCTCTTTGCACAAGGGCCACTTCGACTAGACTTCCATGATTGCATTGTTCTGTCGAAACTCATCATAACTTCACAAAAACTACAATTTCCCTATTTATTCCATAAATCCAAACCAGACGTCAAAATTACGAGCCAACGGTATGGTATAAATATCTACCTTAAGTGGAGAAATCATCATAAATCAAAACTAACAACACTAATTACATCCCTCAAGTGGAGAAATTAATCTGTCTTGATTGTTTTCGTCAAAACATCTACCAGCTTCTTCTTGGTGCTACAGTGCATAACTTCTAGCACTTTTGAACCTGACTTCACAAAAAATGATATTTAGTCTCAATATGTTTGCTTCTCCCATGCAGCATGTTGATGCGGTAAAGTGTCAAGCAAAAATTAATTAAGTACCCGGTTTTTGTCGTCTCCACAGGGATCAGTTAGAGGGAAATTATGGCGTTCTACAATCTCTACATATCTAAGCTTCGGTTTGGAATGGTTTCCAAAGGTAACATGCGGAAATTAAAAGCATAAAAGTAAATAAATAACACATTCTTTAGAAAGGAGCAACTCATCAGGAGTTTCATTTCCTTCTACCCGTCATGTATGAAAAGATACATGTGATAAACTGCACTCACCATAATAATCATCAAAACCCCCACGTATCGCTCACAAACAGAGGTTATGTCTAAAGCAAAGTCGGAGAGATCAACCGCGTTCTCTCGATGGTGATGTCTCACGCGACAAAACAACACGAAACATTAAGATCCGACACACACACGTGAATATTTAGACCATTTCCCATAGCTAATAGACCATTATCTTAGGTTGAGTTTGAAAAGTGTATGTCTACAGCGATCCAAAACCCATTAAGATAGATATTAAATCAAAGATAACATCGATTAAGATTTGTAAAAGGGAGTTTATACAAAGATCCATAGATGAACATACAATCTAAGTAAACATACATATAACAACCCCAACAACATGAAGAATACAAAGAGAAGAATGAAGAAGAACAAATTTCTCACGGTTTGTCATTTCCGGTTGAACTTCTCACGTAATGTCACCTCTGATTGAAGTGGTGATTTGCCTCCGAATCATCTCCATGTGTTGTTTCCAAGCTAAAACTACTAAAAAATGTGGTTCTGATCAATTGGGTCTAAAGTTCCCAAAAGATACCCTAAAAAAAATCTTAAAATGACTTAAATAGACAAAAATGGGTTCCCGTGTTTGCATTGCGAACGCCCGTTTGTCCAGAAGAAATATGCCGCCTTAGCTACTGCTAAAATAGTGTTTTCCACGCTTCTGGGCAATTTTTATTCACCTTGAGTTTGCAATGCGAACTCTTGGCGAGTTTGCTCGCCTCTAGTTCGCACAGCGAACATGACAGCAAACCAGCACTTGTTTCGACCATAACTTTTGAACCGTAACTCCGTTTTACGCACGGTCAGAAGCGTTGGAAAGCTTATTCAATGATCTTTAAGTAAATGACAAAATATCATTTCTTGTATTCCTACAAAATGAGAAAAACAATTAAACTCAATGATATTTACACGATACGCAATATATACACTATAATGTAAACTATACAACATATGCACAAAAGTTGTGGTTTATTGGTTAAATTAAGCTAATAAGTGCCAATTATTCACACTCAATATCACTCCAATTTAGTACTTATCAAACTCTCCCCAACTTAAACTTGTTTTTCCTCAAACAATAATCGATTAACTCGAAGAAAAAAAGCAATAATCAAGAAATCATGCTCAACAAGTTTTTACAAACGGAAAACATACGTATGTGCTTACCGTGAAAATTGTTAAACAACAGCTGGTCTTCAAATATTGGTTAACTTACAGGATCAACCAGTGAATCCTAGGACATGTGCTAATGATCTTTAAATTAAAGTTTGTAAAACAATGAACACTTCGATAATATTCATGGTTGGAAAATAGTTTACTTCGAAAATACAAAAGAAATGGCGTTGCAGAAAAGTAATCGAAAGTGCAATAAATTGCATTAAAAATAACTTATGCAAAATAAAGAAGATAAATTTCTGGGAGAAAAGCATAAACTGAATTTGATAAAATTGTAAGCCAATGGTGTTACATCAAACATACATTTCTGAATAACTCTTCTCTACACACTGGGTACTTTTAGTAATTTGGGTGACTTGTACAAACTTGACCACACCCCAAATCCTATCACTGAGACCTCTTATTTATATTGAATCGAAATGACTTGCTCTAACGGCCTTTCTCCTAAATCAAGACAAGTGGCGCTCGACATGTCTTCACTTCTTCAATGTGCTCCACGTGTCTTTTCTTGAAAAACTGGATAAGAACAAAGTTCCCTCCTCTATTTAAATTCAAAACTTCAAATCGAGGACGCCATTATTAGCGTCTTCGTCGAAAACATCATCAGTAGCGTTTCTGTCGAATTACAATTGCAAACTTAGAAAAATCTTCCTAAGTCCAACCAACCCTTCCTCTTTGCACAAGGGCCACTTCGAGTAGACTTCCATGATTGCATTGTTCTGTCGAAACTCATCATAACTTCACAAAAACTACAATTTCCCTATTTATTCCATAAATCCAAACCAGACGTCGAAATTACGAGCCAACGATATGGTATAAATATCTACCTTAAGTGGAGAAATCATCATAAATCAAAACTAACAACACTAATTACATCCCTCAAGTGGAGAAATTAATCTGTCTTGATTGTTTTCGTCAAAACATCTACCAGCTTCTTTTTGGTGCTACAGTGCATAACTTCTAGCACTTTTGAACCTGACTTCACAAAAAATGATATTTAGTCTCAATATGTTTGCTTCTCCCATGCAGCATGTTGATGCGGTAAAGTGTCAAGCAAAAATTAATTAAGTACCCGGTTTTTGTCGTCTCCACAGGGATCAGTTAGAGGGAAATTATGGCGTTCTACAATCTCTACATATCTAAGCTTCGGTTTGGAATGGTTTCCAAAGGTAACATGCGGAAATTAAAAGCATAAAAGTAAATAAATAACACATTCTTTAGAAAGGAGCAACTCATCAGGAGTTTCATTTCCTTCTACCCATCATGTATGAAAAGATACATGTGAT
The DNA here is from genome assembly GCA_022829125.1 of Lathyrus tuberosus. NCBI lineage: Eukaryota > Viridiplantae > Streptophyta > Magnoliopsida > Fabales > Fabaceae > Lathyrus > Lathyrus tuberosus. Next base: position 9,483,768 of record JALAZF010000049.1, on the reverse strand, counting down.
AAACTGCACTCACCATAATACTCGTCAAAACCCCCACGTATCGCTCACAAACAGAGGTTATGTCTAAAGCAAAGTCCGAGAGATCAACCGCGTTCTCTCGATGGTGATGTCTCACGCGACAAAACAACACGAAACATTAAGATCCGACACACACACGTGAATATTTAGACCATTTCCCATAGCTAATAGACCATTATTTTAGGTTGAGTTTGAAAAGTGTATGTCTACAGCGATCCAAAACCCATTAAGATAGATATTAAATCAAAGATAACATCGATTAAGATTTGTAAAAGGGAGTTTATACAAAGATCCATAGATGAACATACAATCTAAGTAAACATACATATAACAACCCCAACAACATGAAGAATACAAAGAGAAGAATGAAGAAGAACAAATTTCTCACGGTTTGTCATTTCCGGTTGAACTTCTCACGTAATGTCACCTCTGATTGAAGTGGTGATTTGCCTCCGAATCATCTCCATGTGTTGTTTCCAAGCTAAAACTACTAAAAAATGTGGTTCTGATCAATTGGGTCTAAAGTTCCCAAAAGATACCCTAAAAAAAATCTTAAAATGACTTAAATAGACAAAAATGGGTTCCCGTGTTTGCATTGCGAACGCCCGTTTGCCCAGCAGAAATATGCCGCCTTAGCTATTGCCAAAATAGTGTTTTCCACGCTTCTGGGCAATTTTTATTCGCCTTGAGTTTGCAATGCGAATTATTGGCAAGTTCGCTCGCCTCTAGTTCGCACAGCGAACATGACAGCAAACCAGCACTTGTTTCGACCATAACTTTTGAACCGTAACTCCGTTTTACGCACGGTCAGAACGTTGGAAAGCTTATTCAATGATCTTTAAGTAAATGACAAAATATCATTTCTTGTATTCCTACAAAATGAGAGAAAAACAATTAAACTCAATGATATTTACACGATACACAATATATACACTATAATGTAAACTATACAACATATGCACAAAAGTTGAGGTTTATTGGTTAAATTAAGCTAATAAGTGCCAATTATTCACACTCAATATCACTCCAATTTAGTACTTATCAAACTCTCCCCAACTTAAACTTGTTTTTCCTCAAACAATAATCAATTAACTCGAAGAAAAAAAGCAATAATCAAGAAATCATGCTCAACAAGTTTTTACAAACGAAAAACATACGTATGTGCTTACCGTGAAAATTGTTAAACAACCGTTGGTCTTAAAATTTTGGTTAACTTACAGGATCAACCAGTGAATCCTAGGACATGTGCTAATGATCTTTAAATTAAAGTTATGAAAACAATGAACACTTCGATAATATTCATGGTTGGAAAATAGTTTACTTCAAAAATACAAAAGAAATGGCGTTGCAGAAAAGTAATCGAAAGTGCAATAAATTGCATTAAAAATAACTTATGCAAAATAAAGAAGATAAATTTCTGGGAGAAAATCATAAACTAAATTTGATAAAATTGTAAGCCAATGGAGTTACATCAAACATACATTTCTGAATAATTCTTCTCTACACACTGGGTACTTTTAGTAATTTGGGTGACTTGTACAAACTTGACCACACCCCAAATCCTATCACTGAGACCTGTTATTTATATTGAATCGAAATGACTTGCTCTAACGGCCTTTCTCCTAAATCAAGACAAGTGGCGCTCGACATGTCTTCACTTCTTCAATGTGCTCCACGTGTCTTTTCTTGAAAAACTGGATAAGAACAAAGTTCCCTCCTCTATTTAAATTCAAAACTTCAAATCGAGGACGCCATTATTAGCGTCTTCGTCGAAAACATCATCAGTAGCGTTTCTGTCAAATTACAATTGCAAACTTTGAAAAATCTTCCTAAGTCCAACCAACCCTTCCTCTTTGCACAAGGGCCACTTCGACTAGACTTCCATGATTGCATTGTTCTGTCGAAACACATCATAACTTCACAAAAACTACAATTTCCCTATTTATTACATAAATCCAAACCAGGCGGCGAAATTACGAACCAACGGTATGGTATAAATATCTACCTTAAGTGGAGAAATCATCATAAATCAAAACTAACAACACTAATTACATCTCTCAAGTGGAGAAATTAATCTGTCTTGATTGTTTTCGTCAAAACATCTACCAGCTTCTTCTTGGTGCTACAGTGCATAACTTCTAGCACTTTTGAACCTGACTTCACAAAAAAGGATATTTAGTCTCAATATGCTTGCTTCTCCCATGCAGCATGTTGATGCGGTAAAGTGTCAAGCAAAAATTAATTAAGTACCCCGGTTTTTGTCGTCTCCACAGGGATCAGTTAGAGGGAAATTATGGCGTTCTACAATCTCTACATATCTAAGCTTGGGTTTGGAATGGTTTCCAAAGGTAACATGCGGAAATTAAAAGCATAAAAGTAAATAAATAACACATTCTTTAGAAAGGAGCAACTCATCAGGAGTTTCATTTCCTTCTACCCATCATGTATGAAAAGATACATGTGATAAACTGCACTCACCATAATACTCGTCAACACCCCCACGTATCGCTCACAAACAGAGGTTATGTCTAAAGCAAAGTCGGAGAGATCAACCACGTTCTCTTGATGGTGATGTCTCACGCGACAAAACAACACGAAACATTAAGATCCGACACACACACGTGAATATTTAGACCATTTCCCATAGCTAATAGACCATTATCTTAGGTTGAGTTTGAAAAGTGTATGTCTACAGGGATCCAAAACCATTAAGATAGATATTAAATCAAAGATAACATCGATTAAGATTTGTAAAAGGCAGTTTATACAAAGATCCATAGATGAACATACAATCTAAGTAAACATACATATAACAACCCCAACAACATGAAGAATACAAAGAGAAGAAGGAAGAAGAACAAATTTCTCACGGTTTGTCATTTCCGGTTGAACTTCTCACGTAATGTCACCTCTGATTGAAGTGGTGATTTGCCTCCGAATCATCTCCATGTGTTGTTTCCAAGCTAAAACTACTAAAAAATGTGGTTCTGATCAATTGGGTCTAAAGTTCCCAAAAGATACCCTAAAAAAAGTCTTAAAATGACTTAAATAGACAAAAATGGGTTCCCGTGTTTGCATTGCGAACGCCCGTTCGCCCAGCGGAAATATGCCGCCTTAGCTACTGCCAAAATAGTGTTTTCCACGCTTCTGGGCAATTTTTATTCGCCTTGAGTTTGCAATGCAAACTCTTGGCGAGTTCGCTCGCCTCTAGTTCGCACAGCGAACATGACAGCAAACCAGCACTTGTTTCGACCATAACTTTTGAACCGTAACTCCGTTTTACGCACGGTCGGAAGCGTTGGAAAGCTTATTCAATGATCTTTAAGTAAATGACAAAATATCATTTCTTGTATTCCTACAAAATGAAAGAAAAACAATTAAACTCAATGATATTTACACGATACGCAATATATACACTATAATGTAAACTATACAACATATGCACAAAAGTTGAGGTTTATTGGTTAAATTAAGCTAATAAGTGCCAATTATTCACACTCAATATCACTCCAATTTAGTACTTATCAAACTCTCCCCAACTTAAACTTGTTTTTCCTCTAACAATAATCAATTAACTCGAAGAAAAAAAGCAATAATCAAGAAATCATGCTCAACAAGTTTTTACAAACGGAAAACATACGTATGTGCTTACCGTGAAAATTGTTAAACAACCGCTGGTCTTCAAATATTGGTTAACTGACAGGATCAACCAGTGAATCCTAGGACATGTGCTAATGATCTTTAAATTAAAGTTTGGAAAACAATGAACACTTCGATAATATTCATGGTTGGAAAATAGTTTACTTCGAAAATACAAAAGAAATGGCGTTGCAGAAAAGTAATTGAAAGTGCAATAAATTGCATTAAAAATAACTTATGCAAAATAAAGAAGATAAATTTCTGGGAGAAAAGCATAAACTGAATTTGATAAAATTGTAAGCCAATGGTGTTACATCCAACATACATTTCTGAATAACTCTTCTCTACACACTGGGTACTTTTAGTAATTTGGGTGACTTGTACAAACTTGACCACACCCCAAATCCTATCACTGAGACCTCTTATTTATATTGAATCGAAATGACTTGCTCAAACAGCCTTTCTCCTAAATCAAGACAAGTGGCGCTCGACATGTCTTCACTTCTTCAATGTGCTCCACGTGTCTTTTCTTGAAAAACTGGATAAGAACAAAGTTCCCTACTCTATTTAAATTCAAAACTTCAAATCGAGGACGCCATTATTAGCGTCTTCGTCGAAAACATCATCAGTAGCGTTTCTGTCGAATTACAATTGCAAACTTAGAAAAATCTTCCTAAGTCCAACCAACCCTTCCTCTTTGCACAAGGGCCACTTCGACTAGACTTCCATGATTGCATTGTTCTGTCGAAACTCATCATAACTTCACAAAAACTACAATTTCCCTATTTATTCCATAAATCCAAACCAGGCGTCGAAATTACGAGCCAACGGTATGGTATAAATATCTACCTTAAGTGGAGAAATCATCATAAATCAAAACTAACAACACTAATTACATCCCTCAAGTGGAGAAATTAATCTGTCTGGATTGTTTTCGTCAAAACATCTACCAGCTGCTTCTTGGTGCTAAAGTGCATAACTTCTAGCACTTTTGAACCTGACTTCACAAAAAATGATATTTAGTCTCAATATGCTTGCTTCTCCCATGCAGCATGTTGATGCGGTAAAGTGTCAAGAAAAAATTAATTAAGTACCCAGTTTTTGTCGTCTCCACAGGGATCAGTTAGAGGGAAATTATGGCATTCTACAATCTCTACATATCTAAGCTTGGGTTTGGAATGGTTTCCAAAGGTAACAAGCAGAAATTAAAAGCATAAAAGTAAATAAATAACACATTCTTTAGAAAGGAGCAACTCATCAGGAGTTGCATTTCCTTCTACCCATCATGTATGAAAAGATACATGTGATAAACTGCACTCACCATAATACTCGTCAAACCCCCCACGTATCGCTCACAAACAGAGGTTATGTCTAAAGCAAAGTCCGAGAGATCAACCGCGTTCTCTCGATGGTGATGTCTCACGCGACAAAACAACACGAAGCATTAAGATCCGACACACACACGTGAATATTTAGACCATTTCCCATAGCTAATAGACCATTATCTTAGGTTGAGTTTGAAAAGTGTATGTCTATAGCGATCCAAAACCCATTAAGATAGATATTAAATCAAAGATAACATCGATTAAGATTTGTAAAAGGGAGTTTAAACAAAGATCCATAGATGAACATACAATCTAAGTAAACATACATATAACAACCCCAACAACATGAAGAATACAAAGAGAAGAATGAAGAAGAACAAATTTCTCACGGTTTGTCATTTCCGGTTGAACTTCTCACGTAATGTCACCTCTGATTGAAGTGGTGATTTGCCTCCGAATCATCTCCATGTGTTGTTTCCAAGCTAAAACTACTAAAAAATGTGGTTCTGATCAATTGGGTCTAAAGTTCCCAAAAGGTACCCTAAAAAAAATCTTAAAATGACTTAAATAGACAAAAATGGGTTCCCGTGTTTGCATTACGAACGCCCGTTCGCCCAGCGGAAATATGCCGCCTTAGCTACTGCCAAAATAGTGTTTTCCACGCTTCTGGACAATTTTTATTCGCCTTGAGTTTGCATTGCGAACTTTTGGCGAGTTCGCTCGCCTCTAGTTCGCACAGCGAACATGACAGCAAACCAGCACTTGTTTCGACCATAACTATTGAACCGTAACTCCGTTTTACGCACGGTCGGAAGCGTTGGAAAGCTTATTCAATGATCTTTAAGTAAATGACAAAATATCATTTCTTGTATTCCTACAAAATGAGAGAAAAACAATTAAACTCAATGATATTTACACGATACACAATATATACACTATAATGTAAAATATACAACATATGCACAAAAGTCGAGGTTTATTGGTTAAATTAAGCTAATAAGTGCCAATTATTCACACTCAATATCACTCCAATTTAGTACTTATCAAACTCTCCCCAACTTAAACTTGTTTTTCCTCAAACAATAATCAATTAACTCGAAGAAAAAAAGCAATAATCAAGAAATCATGCTCAACAAGTTTTTACAAACGGAAAACATACGTATGTGCTTACCGTGAAAATTGTTAAACAACCGCTGGTCTTCAAATATTGGTTAACTTACAGGATCAACCAGAGAATCCTAGGACATGTGCTAATGATCTTTAAATTAAAGTTTGGAAAACATTGAACACTTCGATAATATTCATGGTTGGAAAATAGTTTACTTCGAAAATACAAAAGAAATGGCGTTGCAGAAAAGTAATCGAAAGTGCAATAAATTGCATAAAAAATAACTTATGCAAAATAAAGAAGATAAATTTCTGGGAGAAAAGCATAAACTGAATTTGATAAAATTGTAAGCCAATGGTGTTACATCAAACATACATTTCTGAATAACTCTTCTCTACACACTGGGTACTTTTAGTAATTTGGGTGACTTGTACAAATTTGACCACACCCCAAATCCTATCACTGAGACCTCTTATTTATATTGAATCGAAATGACTTGCTCTAACGGCCTTTCTCCTAAATTAAGACAAGTGGCGCTCGACATGTCTTCACTTCTTCAATGTGCTCCACGTGTCTTTTCTTGAAAAACTGGATAAGAACAAAGTTCCCTCCTCTATTTAAATTCAAAACTTCAAATCGAGGACGCCATTATTAGCGTCTTCGTCGAAAACATCACCAGTAGCGTTTCTGTCGAATTACAATTGCAAACTTAGAAAAATCTTCCTAAGTCCAACCAACCCTTCCTCTTTGCACAAGGGCCACTTCGACTAGACTTCCATGATTGCATTGTTCTGTCGAAACACATCATAACTTCACAAAAACTACAATTTCCCTATTTATTACATAAATCCAAACCAGGCGCCGAAATTACGAGCCAACGGTATGGTATAAATATCTACCTTAAGTGGAGAAATCATCATAAATCAAAACTAACAACACTAATTACATCTCTCAAGTGGAGAAATTAATCTGTCTTGATTGTTTTCGTCAAAACATCTACCAGCTTCTTCTTGGTGCTACAGTGCATAACTTCTAGCACTTTTGAACCTGACTTCACAAAAAATGATATTTAGTCTCAATATGCTTGCTTCTCCCATGCAGCATGTTGATGCGGTAAAGTGTCAAGCAAAAATTAATTAAGTACCCCGGTTTTTGTCGTCTCCACAGGGATCAGTTAGAGGGAAATTATGGCGTTCTACAATCTCTACATATCTAAGCTTGGGTTTGGAATGGTTTCCAAAGGTAACATGCGGAAATTAAAAGCATAAAAGTAAATAAATAACACATTCTTTAGAAAGGAGCAACTCATCAGGAGTTTCATTTCCTTCTACCCATCATGTATGAAAAGATACATGTGATAAACTGCACTCACCATAATACTAGTCAAAACCCCCACGTATCGCTCACAAACAGAGGTTATGTCTAAAGCAAAGTCCGAGAGATCAACCGCGTTCTCTTGATGGTGATGTCTCACGCGATAAAACAACACGAAACATTAAGATCCGACACACACACGTGAATATTTAGACCATTTCCCATAGCTAATAGACCATTATCTTAGGTTGAGTTTGAAAAGTGTATGTCTACAGGGATCCAAAACCATTAAGATAGATATTAAATCAAAGATAACATCGATTAAGATTTGTAAAAGGGAGTTTATACAAAGATCCATAGATGAACATACAATCTAAGTAAACATACATATAACAACCCCAACAACATGAAGAATACAAAGAGAAGAAGGAAGAAGAACAAATTTCTCACGGTTTGTCATTTCCGGTTGAACTTCTCACGTAATGTCACCTCTGATTGAAGTGGTGATTTGCCTCCGAATCATCTCCATGTGTTGTTTCCAAGCTAAAACTACTAAAAAATGTGGTTCTGATCAATTGGGTCTAAAGTTCCCAAAAGATACCCTAAAAAAAGTCTTAAAATGACTTAAATAGACAAAAATGGGTTCCCGTGTTTGCATTGCGAACGCCCGTTCGCCCAGCGGAAATATGCCGCCTTAGCTACTGCCAAAATAGTGTTTTCCACGCTTCTGGGCAATTTTTATTCGCCTTGAGTTTGCAATGCAAACTCTTGGCGAGTTCGCTCGCCTCTAGTTCGCACAGCGAACATGACAGCAAACCAGCACTTGTTTCGACCATAACTTTTGAACCGTAACTCCGTTTTACGCACGGTCGGAAGCGTTGGAAAGCTTATTCAATGATCTTTAAGTAAATGACAAAATTTCATTTCTTGTATTTCTACAAAATGAAAGAAAAACAATTAAACTCAATGATATTTACACGATACGCAATATATACACTATAATGTAAACTATACAACATATGCACAAAAGTTGAGGTTTATTGGTTAAATTAAGCTAATAAGTGCCAATTATTCACACTCAATATCACTCCAATTTAGTACTAATCAAACTCTCCCCAACTTAAACTTGTTTTTCCTCTAACAATAATCAATTAACTCGAAGAAAAAAAGCAATAATCAAGAAATCATGCTCAACAAGTTTTTACAAACGGAAAACATACGTATGTGCTTACCGTGAAAATTGTTAAACAACCGCTGGTCTTCAAATATTGGTTAACTGACAGGATCAACCAGTGAATCCTAGGACATGTGCTAATGATCTTTAAATTAAAGTTTGGAAAACAATGAACACTTCGATAATATTCATGGTTGGAAAATAGTTTACTTCGAAAATACAAAAGAAATGGCGTTGCAGAAAAGTAATTGAAAGTGCAATAAATTGCATTAAAAATAACTTATGCAAAATAAAGAAGATAAATTTCTGGGAGAAAAGCATAAACTGAATTTGATAAAATTGTAAGCCAATGGTGTTACATCCAACATACATTTCTGAATAACTCTTCTCTACACACTGGGTACTTTTAGTAATTTGGGTGACTTGTACAAACTTGACCACACCCCAAATCCTATCACTGAGACCTCTTATTTATATTGAATCGAAATGACTTGCTCAAACAGCCTTTCTCCTAAATCAAGACAAGTGGCGCTCGACATGTCTTCACTTCTTCAATGTGCTCCACGTGTCTTTTCTTGAAAAACTGGATAAGAACAAAGTTCCCTCCTCTATTTAAATTCAAAACTTCAAATCGAGGACGCCATTATTAGCGTCTTCGTCGAAAACATCATCAGTAGCGTTTCTGTCGAATTACAATTGCAAACTTAGAAAAATCTTCCTAAGTCCAACCAACCCTTCCTCTTTGCACAAGGGCCACTTCGACTAGACTTCCATGATTGCATTGTTCTGTCGAAACTCATCATAACTTCACAAAAACTACAATTTCCCTATTTATTCCATAAATCCAAACCAGGCGTCGAAATTACGAGCCAACGGTATGGTATAAATATCTACCTTAAGTGGAGAAATCATCATAAATCAAAACTAACAACACTAATTACATCCCTCAAGTGGAGAAATTAATCTTTCTTGATTGTTTTCGTCAAAACATCTACCAGCTGCTTCTTGGTGCTAAAGTGCATAACTTCTAGCACTTTTGAACCTGACTTCACAAAAAATGATATTTAGTCTCAATATGCTTGCTTCTCCCATGCAGCATGTTGATGCGGTAAAGTGTCAAGAAAAAATTAATTAATTACCCAGTTTTTGTCGTCTCCACAGGGATCAGTTAGAGGGAAATTATGGCATTCTACAATCTCTACATATCTAAGCTTGGGTTTGGAATGGTTTCCAAAGGTAACAAGCAGAAATTAAAAGCATAAAAGTAAATAAATAACACATTCTTTAGAAAGGAGCAACTCATCAGGAGTTGCATTTCCTTCTACCCATCATGTATGAAAAGATACATGTGATAAACTGCACTCACCATAATACTCGTCAAACCCCCCACGTATCGCTCACAAACAGAGGTTATGTCTAAAGCAAAGTCCGAGAGATCAACCGCGTTCTCTCGATGGTGATGTCTCACGCGACAAAACAACACGAAACATTAAGATCCGACACACACACGTGAATATTTAGACCATTTCCCATAGCTAATAGACCATTATCTTAGGTTGAGTTTGAAAAGTGTATGTCTATAGCGATCCAAAACCCATTAAGATAGATATTAAATCAAAGATAACATCGATTAAGATTTGTAAAAGGGAGTTTAAACAAAGATCCATAGATGAACATATAATCTAAGTAAACATACATGTAACAACCCCAACAACATGAAGAATACAAAGAGAAGAATGAAGAAGAACAAATTTCTCACGGTTTGTCATTTCCGGTTGAACTTCTCACGTAATGTCACCTCTGATTGAAGTGGTGATTTGCCTCCGAATCATCTCCATGTGTTGTTTCCAAGCTAAAACTACTAAAAAATGTGGTTCTGATCAATTGGGTCTAAAGTTCCCAAAAGGTACCCTAAAAAAAATCTTAAAATGACTTAAATAGACAAAAATGGGTTCCCGTGTTTGCATTGCGAACGCCCGTTCGCCCAGCGGAAATATGCCGCCTTAGCTACTGCCAAAATAGTGTTTTCCACGCTTCTGGACAATTTTTATTCGCCTTGAGTTTTCATTGCGAACTTTTGGCGAGTTCGCTCGCCTCTAGTTCGCACAGCGAACATGACAGCAAACCAGCACTTGTTTCGACCATAACTATTGAACCGTAACTCCGTTTTACGCACGGTCGGAAGCGTTGGAAAGCTTATTCAATGATCTTTAAGTAAATGACAAAATATCATTTCTTGTATTCCTACAAAATGAGAGAAAAACAATTAAACTCAATGATATTTACACGATACACAATATATACACTATAATGTAAAATATACAACATATGCACAAAAGTCGAGGTTTATTGGTTAAATTAAGCTAATAAGTGCCAATTATTCACACTCAATATCACTCCAATTTAGTACTTATCAAACTCTCCCCAACTTAAACTTGTTTTTCCTCAAACAATAATCAATTAACTCGAATAAAAAAAGCAATAATCAAGAAATCATGCTCAACAAGTTTTTACAAACGGAAAACATACGTATGTGCTTACCGTGAAAATTGTTAAACAACCGCTGGTCTTCAAATATTGGTTAACTTACAGGATCAACCAGAGAATCCTAGGACATGTGCTAATGATCTTTAAATTAAAGTTTGGAAAACATTGAACACTTCGATAATATTCATGGTTGGAAAATAGTTTACTTCGAAAATACAAAAGAAATGGCGTTGCAGAAAAGTAATCGAAAGTGCAATAAATTGCATAAAAAATAACTTATGCAAAATAAAGAAGATAAATTTCTGGGAGAAAAGCATAAACTGAATTTGATAAAATTGTAAGCCAATGGTGTTACATCAAACATACATTTCTGAATAACTCTTCTCTACACACTGGGTACTTTTAGTAATTTGGGTGACTTGTACAAACTTGACCACACCCCAAATCCTATCACTGAGACCTCTTATTTATATTGAATCGAAATGACTTGCTCTAACGGCCTTTCTCCTAAATTAAGACAAGTGGCGCTCGACATGTCTTCACTTATTCAATGTGCTCCACGTGTCTTTTCTTGAAAAACTGGATAAGAACAAAGTTCCCTCCTCTATTTAAATTCCAAACTTCAAATCGAGGACGCCATTATTAGCGGCTTCGTCGAAAACATCATCAGTAGCGTTTCTGCCGAATTACAATTGCAAACTTAGAAAAATCTTCCTAAGTCCAACCAACCCTTCCTCTTTGCACAAGGGCCACTTCGATTAGACTTCCATGATTGCATTGTTCTGTCGAAACTCATCATAACTTCACAAAAACTACAATTTCCCTATTTATTCCATAAATCCAAACCAGGCGTCAAAATTACGAGCCAACGGTATGGTATAAATATCTACCTTAAGTGGAGAAATCATCATAAATCAAAACTAACAACACTAATTACATCCCTCAAGTGGAGAAATTAATCTGTCTTGATTGTTTTCGTCAAAACATCTACCAGCTGCTTCTTGGTGCTACAGTGCATAACTTCTAGCACTTTTGAACCTGACTTCACAAAAAATGATATTTAGTCTCAATTTGCTTGCTTCTCCCATGCAGCATGTTGACGCGGTAAAGTGTCAAGCAAAAATTAATTAAGTAGCCGGTTTTTGTCGTCTCCACAGGGATCAGTTAGAGGGAAATTATGGCGTTCTACAATCTCTACATATCTAAGCTTGGGTTTGGAATGGTTTCCAAAGGTAACATGCGGAAATTAAAAGCATAAAAGTAAATAAATAACACATTCTTTAGAAAGGAGCAACTCATCAGGAGTTGCATTTCCTTCTACCCATCATGTATGAAAAGATACATGTGATAAACTGCACTCACCGTAATACTCGTCAAAACCCCCATGTATCGCTCACAAACAGAGGTTATGTCTAAAGCAAATTCCGAGAGATCAACCGCGTTCTCTCGATGGTGATGTCTCACGCCACAAAACAACACGAAACATTAAGATCCGACACACACACTCGAATATTTAGACCATTTCCCATAGCTAATAGACCATTATCTTAGGTTGAGTTTGAAAAGTGTATGTCTACAGCGATCCAAAACCCATTAAGATAGATATTAAATCAAAGATAACATCGATTAAGATTTGTAAAAGGGAGTTTATACAAAGATCCATAGATGAACATACAATCTAAGCAAACATACATATAACAACCCCAACAACATGAAGAATAGAAAGAGAAGAAGGAAGAAGAACAAATTTCTCACGGTTTGTCATTTCCGGTTGAACTTCTCACGTAATGTCACCTCTGATTGAAGTGGTGATTTGCCTCCGAATCATCTCCATGTGTTGTTTCCAAGCTAAAACTTCTAAAAAATGTGGTTTTGATCAATTGGGTCTAAAGTTCCCAAAAGATACCCTAAAAAATATCTTAAAATGACTTAAATAGACAAAAATGGGTTCCCGTGTTTGCATTGCGAACGCCCGTTTGCCCAGCAGAAATATGCCGCCTTAGCTACTGCCAAAATAGTGTTTCCACGCTTCTGGGCAATTTTTATTTGCCTTGAGTTTGCAATGCGAATTATTGGCAAGTTCGCTCGCCTCTAGTTCGCACAGCGAACATGACAGCAAACCATCACCTGTTTCGACCATAACTTTTGAACCGTAACTCCGTTTTACGCACGGTCAGAACGTTGGAAAGCTTATTCAATGATCTTTAAGTAAATGACAAAATATCATTTCTTGTATTCCTACAAAATGAGAGAAAAACAATTAAACTCAATGATATTTACACGATACGCAATATATACACTATAATGTAAACTATACAACATATGCACAAAAGTTGAGGTTTATTGGTTAAATTAAGCTAATAAGTGCCAATTATTCACACTCAATATCACTCCAATTTAGTACTTATCAAACTCTCCCCAACTTAAACTTGTTTTGACTCAAACAATAATCAATTAACTCGAAGAAAAAAAGCAATAATCAAGAAATCATGCTCAACAAGTTTTTACAAACGAAAAACATACGTATGTGCTTACCGTGAAAATTGTTAAACAACCGCTGGTCTTCAAATATTGGTTAACTTACAGGATCAACCAGTGAATCCTATGACATGTGCTAATGATCTTTAAATTAAAGTTTGGAAAACAATGAACACTTCGATAATATTCATGGTTGGAAAATAGTTTACTTCGAAAATACAAAAGAAATGGCGTTGCAGAAAAGTAATCGAAAGTGCAATAAATTGCATTAAAAATAACTTATGCAAAATAAAGAAGATAAATTTCTGGGAGAAAATCATAAACTGAATTTGATAAAATTGTAAGCCAATGGTGTTACATCAAACATACATTTCTGAATAACTCTTCTCTACACACTAGGTACTTTTAGTAATTTGGGTGACTTGTACAAACTTGACCACACCCCAAATCCTATCACTGAGACCTCTTATTTATATTGAATCGAAATGACTCGCTCTAACGGCCTTTCTCCTAAATCAAGACAAGTGGCGCTCGACATGTCTTCACTTCTTCAATGTGCTCCACGTGTCTTTTCTTGAAAAACTGGATAAGAACAAAGTTCCCTCCTCTATTTAAATTCAAAACTTCAAATCGAGGACGCCATTATTAGCGTCTTCGTCGAAAACATCATCGGTAGCGTTTCTGTCGAATTACAATTGCAAACTTAGAAAAATCTTCCTAAGTCCAACCAACCCTTCCTCTTTGCACAAGGGCCACTTCGACTAGACTTCCATGATTGCATTGTTCTGTCGAAACTCATCATAACTTCACAAAAACTACAATTTCCCTATTTATTCCATGAATCCAAACCAGGCGTCGAAATCACGAGCCAACGGTATGGTATAAATATCTACCTTAAGTGGAGAAATCATCATAAATCAAAACTAACAACACTAATTACATCCCTCAAGTGGAGAAATCAATCTGTCTTGATTGTTTTCGTCAAAACATCTACCAGCTGCTTCTTGGTGCTACAGTGCATAACTTCTAGCACTTTTGAACCTGACTTCACAAAAAATGATATTTAGTCTCAATATGCTTGCTTCTCCCATGCAGCATGTTGATGCGGTAAAGTGTCAAGCAAAAATTAATTAAGTACCCGGTTTTTGTCGTCTCCACAGGGATCAGTTAGAGGGAAATTATGGCGTTCTACATTCTCTACATATCTAAGCTTGGGTTTGGAACGGTTTCCAAAGGTAACATGCGGAAATTAAAATCATAAAAGTAAATAAATAACACATTCTTTAGAAAGGAGCAACTCATCAGGAATTGCATTTCCTTCTACCAATCATGTATGAAAAGATACATGTGATAAACTGCACTCACCATAATACTCGTCAAAACCCCCACGTATCGCTCACAAACAGAGGTTATGTCTAAAGCAAAGTCCGAGAGATCAACCGCGTTCTCTCGATGGTGATGTCTCACGCGACAAAACAACACGAAACATTAAGATCCGACACACACACTCGAATATTTAGACCATTTCCCATAGCTAATAGACCATTATCTTAGGTTGAGTTTGAAAAGTGTATGTCTACAGCGATCCAAAACCCATTAAGATAGATATTAAATCAAAGATAACATCCATTAAGATTTGTAAAAAGGAGTTTATACAAAGATCCATAGATGAACATACAATCTAAGCAAACATACATATAACAACCCCAACAACATGAAGAATACAAAGAGAAGAAGGAAGAAGAACAAATTTCTCACGGTTTGTCATTTCCGGTTGAACTTCTCACGTAATGTCACCTCTGATTGAAGTGGTGATTTGCCTCCGAATCATCTCCATGTGTTGTTTCCAAGCTAAAACTACTAAAAAATGTGGTTTTGATCAATTGGGTCTAAAGTTCCCAAAAGATACACTAAAAAAAATCTTAAAATGACTTAAATAGACAAAAATGGGTTCCCGTGTTTGCATTGCGAAGGCCCGTTCGCCCAGCGGAAATATGCCGCCTTAGCTACTGCCAAAATAGTGTTTTCCACGCTTCTGGGAAATTTTTATTCGCCTTGAGTTTGCAATGCGAACTCTTGGCGAGTTTGCTCGCCTCTAGTTCGCACAGCGAACATGACAGCAAACCAGCACTTGTTTCGACCATAACTGTTGAACCGTAACTCCGTTTTACGCATGGTCGGAAGTGTTGGAAAGCTTATTCAATGATTTTTAAGTAAATGACAAAATATCATTTCTTGTATACCTACAAAATGAGAGAAAAATAATTATACTCAATGATATTTACACGATACGCAATATATACACTATAATGTAAACTATACAACATATGCACAAAAGTTGAGGTTTATTGGTTAAATTAAGCTAATAAGTGCCAATTATTCACACTCAATATCACTCCAATTTAGTACTTATCAAACTCTCCCCAACTTAAACTTGTTTTCCTCAAACAAGAATCAATTAACTCGAAGAATAAAAGCAATAATCAAGAAATCATGCTCAACAAGTTTTTACAAACGGAAAACATACGTATGTGCTTACCGTGAAAATTGTTAAACAACCGCTGGTCTTCAAATATTGGTTAACTTACAGGATCAACCAGTGAATCCTAGGACATGTGCTAATGATCTTTAAATTAAAGTTTGGAAAACAATGAACACTTCGATAATATTCATGGTTGGAAAATAGTTTACTTCGAAAATACAAAAGAAATGGCGTTGCAGAAAAGTAATCGAAAGTGCAATAAATTGCATTAAAAATAACTTATGCAAAATAAAGAAGATAAATTTCTAGGAGAAAAGCATAAACTGAATTTGATAAAATTGTAAGCCAATGGTGTTACATCAAACATACATTTCTAAATAACTCTTCTCTACACACTGGGTACTTTTAGTAATTTGGGTGACTTGTACAAACTTGACCACACCCCAAATCCTATCACTGAGACCACTTATATATATTGAATCGAAATAACTTGCTCTAACGGCCTTTCTCCTAAATCAAGACAAGTGGCGCTCGACATGTCTTCACTTCTTCAATGTGCTCCACGTGTCTTTTCTTGAAAAACTGGATAAGAACAAAGTTCCCTCCTCTATTTAAATTCAAAACTTCAAATCGAGGACGCCATTATTAGCGTCTTCGTCGAAAACATCATCAGTAGCGTTTCTGTCGAATTACAATTGCAAACTTAGAAAAATCTTCCTAAGTCCAACCAACCCTTCCTCTTTGCACAAGGGCCACTTCGATTAGACTTCCATGATTGCATTGTTCTGTCGAAACGCATCATAACTTCATAAAAATTACAATTTCCCTATTTATTCCATAAATCCAAACCAGGCGTCGAAATTACGAGCCAACGGTATGGTATAAATATCTACCTTACGTGGAGAAATCATCATAAATCAAAACTAACAACACTAATTACATCCCTCAAGTGGAGAAATCAATCTGTCTTGATTGTTTTCGTCAAAACATCTACCAGCTGCTTCTTGGTGCTACAGTGCATAACTTCTAGCACTTTTGAACCTGACTTCACAAAAAATGATATTTAGTCTCAATATGCTTGCTTCTCCCATGCAGCATGTTGATGCGGTAAAGCGTCAAGCAAAAATTAATTAAGTACCCCGGTTTTTGTCGTCTCCACAGGGATCAGTTAGAGGGAAATTATGGCGTTCTACAATCTCTACATATCTAAGCTTGGGTTTGGAATGGTTTCCAAAGGTAACATGCGGAAATTAAAAGCATAAAAGTAAATAAATAACACATTCTTTAGAAAGGAGCAACTCATCAGGAGTTGCATTTCCTTCTTCCCATCATGTATGAAAAGATACATGTGATAAACTGCACTCACCATAATACTCGTCAAAACCCCCACGTATCGCTCACAAATAGAGGTTATGTCTAAAGAAAAGTCCGAGAGATCAACCGCATTCTCTCGATGGTGATGTCTCACGCGACAAAACAACACGAAACATTAAGATCCGACACACACACGCGCGAATATTTAAACGATTTCCCATAGCTAATAGACCATTATCTTAGGTTGAGTTTGAAAAGTGTATGTCTACAGCGATCCAAAACCCATTAAAATAGATATTAAATCAAAGATAACATCGATTAAGATTTGTAAAAGGGAGTTTATACAAAGATCCATAGATGAACATACAATCTAAGCAAACATACATATAACAACCCCAACAACATGAAGAATACAAAGAGAAGAAGGAAGAAGAACAAATTTCTCACGGTTTGTCATTTCCGGTTGAACTTCTCACGTAATGTCACCTCTGATTGAAGTAGTGATTTGCCTCCGAATCATATCCATGTGTTGTTTCCAAGCTAAAACTACTAAAAAATGTGGTTTTGATCAATTGGGTCTAAAGTTCCCAAAAGATACCCTAAAAAAAATCTTAAAATGACTTAAATAGACAAAAATGGGTTCCCGTGTTTGCATTGCGAATGCCCGTTCGCCCAGCGGAAATATGCCGCCTTAGCTACTGCCAAAATAGTGTTTTCCACGCTTCTGGGCAATTTTTATTCGCCTTGAGTTTGCAATGCGAACTCTTGGTGAGTTCGCTCGCCTCTAGTTCGCACAGCGAACATGACAGCAAACCAGCACTTGTTTCGACCATAACTTTTGAACCGTAACTCCGTTTTACGCATGGTCGGAAGTGTTGGAAAGCTTATTCAATGATGTTTAAGTAAATGAAAAAATATCATTTCTTGTATACCTACAAAATGAGAGAAAAACAATTATACTCAATGATATTTACACGATACGCAATATATACACTATAATGTAAATTATACAACATATGCACAAAAGTTGAGGTTTATTGGTTAAATTAAGCTAATAAGTGCCAATTATTCACACTCAATATCACTCCAATTTAGTACTTATCAAACTCTCCCCAACTTAAACTTGTTTTCCTCAAACAAGAATCAATTAACTCGAAGAATAAAAGCAATAATCAAGAAATCATGCTCAACAAGTTTTTACAAACGGAAAACATACGTATGTGCTTACCATGAATATTGTTAAACAACCGCTGGTCTTCAAATATTGGTTAACTTACAGGATCAACCAGTGAATCCTAGGACATGTGCTAATGATCTTTAAATTAAAGTTTGGAAAACAATGAACACTTCGATAATATTCATGGTTGGAAAATAGTTTACTTCGAAAATACAAAAGAAATGGCGTTGCAGAAAAGTAATCGAAAGTGCAATACATTGCGTTAAAAATAACTTATGCAAAATAAAGAAGATAAATTTCTGGGAGAAAAGCATAAACTGAATTTGATAAAATTGTAATCCAATGGTGTTACATCAAACATACATTTCAGAATAACACTTCTCTACACACTGGGTACTTTTAGTAATTTGGGTGACTTGTACAAACTTGACCACACCCCAAATCCTATCACTGAGACCTCTTATTTATATTGAATCGAAATAACTTGCTCTAACGGCCTTTCTCCTAAATCAAGACAAGTGGCGCTCGACATGTCTTCACTTCTTCAATGTGCTCCACGTGTCTTTTCTTGAAAAACTGGATAAGAACAAAGTTCCCTCCTCTATTTAAATTCAAAACTTCAAATCGAGGACGCCATTATTAGCGTCTTCGTCGAAAACATCATCAGTAGCGTTTCTGTCGAATTACAATTGCAAACTTAGAAAATTCTTCCTAAGTCCAACCAACCCTTCCTCTTTGCACAAGGGCCACTTCGACTAGACTTCCATGATTGCATTGTTCTGTCGAAACGCATCATAACTTCATAAAAATTACAATTTCCCTATTTATTCCATAAATCCAAACCAGGCGTCGAAATTACGAGCCAACGGTATGGTATAAATATCTACCTTAAGTGGAGAAATCATCATAAATCAAAACTAACAACACTAATTACATCCCTCAAGTGGAGAAATCAATCTGTCTTGATTGTTTTCGTCAAAACATCTACCAGCTGCTTCTTGGTGCTACAGTGTATAACTTCTAGCACTTTTGAGCCTGACTTCACAAAAAATGATATTTAGTCTCAATATGCTTGCTTCTCCCATGCAGCATGTTGATGCGGTAAAGCGTCAAGCAAAAATTAATTAAGTACCCAGTTTTTGTCGTCTCCACAGGGATCAGTTAGAGGGAAATTATGGCGTTCTACAATCTCTACATATCTAAGCTTGGGTTTGGAATGGTTTCCAAAGGTAACATGCGAAAATTAAAAGCATTAAAGTAAATAAATAACACATTATTTAGAAAGGAGCAACTCATCAGGAGTTGCATTTCCTTCTACCCATCATGTATGAAAAGATACATGTGATAAACTGCACTCACCATAATACTCGTCAAAACCCCCACGTATCGCTCACAAATAGAGGTTATGTCTAAAGCAAAGTCCGAGAGATCAACCGCGTTCTCTCGATGGTGATGTCTCACGCGACAAAACAACACGAAACATTAAGATCCGACACACACACGCGCGAATATTTAAATGATTTCCCATAGCTAATAGACCATTATCTTAGGTTGAGTTTGAAAAGTGTATGTCTACAGCGATCCAAAACCCATTAAAATAGATATTAAATCAAAGATAACATCGATTAAGATTTGTAAAAGGGAGTTTATACAAAGATCCATAGATGAACATACAATCTAAGCAAACATACATATAACAACCCCAACAACATGAAGAATACAAAGAGAAGAAGGAAGAAGAACAAATTTCTCACGGTTTGTCATTTTCGGTTGAACTTCTCACGTAATGTCACCTCTGATTGAAGTGGTGATTTGCCTCCGAATCATCTCCATGTGTTGTTTCCAAGCTAAAACTACTAAAAAATGTGGTTTTGATCAATTGGGTCTAAAGTTCCCAAAAGATACCCTAAAAAAAATCTTAAAATGACTTAAATAGACAAAAATAGGTTCCCGTGTTTGCATTGCGAACGCCCGTTCGCCCAGCGGAAATATGCCGCCTTAGCTACTGCCAAAATAGTGTTTTCCACGCTTCTGGGCAATTTTTATTCGCCTTGAGTTTGCAATGCGAACTCTTGGCGAGTTCGCTCGCCTCTAGTTCGCACAGCGAACATGACAGCAAACCAGCACTTGTTTCGACCATAACTTTTGAACCGTAACTCCGTTTTACGCATGGTCGGAAGTGTTGGAAAGCTTATTCAATGATGTTTAAGTAAATGAAAAAATATCATTTCTTGTATACCTACAAAATGAGAGAAAAACAATTATACTCAATGATATTTACACGATACGCAATATATACACTATAATGTAAACTATACAACATATGCACAAAAGTTGAGGTTTATTGGTTAAATTAAGCTAATAAGTGCCAATTATTCACACTCAATATCACTCCAATTTAGTACTTATCAAACTCTCCCCAACTTAAACTTGTTTTCCTCAAACAAGAATCAATTAACTCGAAGAATAAAAGCAATAATCAAGAAATCATGCTCAACAAGTTTTTACAAACGGAAAACATACGTATGTGCTTACCGTGAAAATTGTTAAACAACCGCTGGTCTTCAAATATTGGTTAACTTACAGGATCAACCAGTGAATCCTAGGACATGTGCTAATGATCTTTAAATTAAAGTTTGGAAAACAATGAACACTTCGATAATATTCATGGTTGGAAAATAGTTTACTTCGAAAATACAAAAGAAATGGCGTTGCAGAAAAGTAATCGAAAGTGCAATACATTGCATTAAAAATAACTTATGCAAAATAAAGAAGATAAATTTCTGGGAGAAAAGCATAAACTGAATTTGATAAAATTGTAATCCAATGGTGTTACATCAAACATACATTTCAGAATAACACTTCTCTACACACTGGGTACTTTTAGTAATTTGGGTGACTTGTACAAACTTGACCACACCCCAAATCCTATCACTGAGACCTCTTATTTATATTGAATCGAAATGACTTGCTCTAACGGCCTTTCTCCTAAATCAAGACAAGTGGCGCTCGACATGTCTTCACTTCTTCAATGTGCGCCACGTGTCTTTTCTTGAAAAACTGGATAAGAACAAAGTTCCCTCCTCTATTTAAATTCAAAACTTCAAATCGAGGACGCCATTATTAGCGTCTTTGTCGAAAACATCATCAGTAGCGTTTCTGTCGAATTACAATTGCAAACTTAGAAAAATCTTCCTAAGTCCAACCAACCCTTCCTCTTTGCACAAAGGCCACTTCGACTAGACTTCCATGATTGCATTGTTCTGTCGAAACTCATCATAACTTCACAAAAACTACAATTTCCCTATTTATTCCATGAATCCAAACCAGGCGTCGAAATCACGAGCCAACGGTATGGTATAAATATCTACCTTAAGTGGAGAAATCATCATAAATCAAAACTAACAACACTAATTACATCCCTCAAGTGGAGAAATCAATCTGTCTTGATTGTTTTCGTCAAAACATCTACCAGCTGCTTCTTGGTGCTACAGTGCATAACTTCTAGCACTTTTGAACCTGACTTCACAAAAAATGATATTTAGTCTCAATATGCTTGCTTCTCCCATGCAGCATGTTGATGCGGTAAAGTGTCAAGCAAAAATTAATTAAGTACCCGGTTTTTGTCGTCTCCACAGGGATCAGTTAGAGGGAAATTATGGCGTTCTACATTCTCTACATATCTAAGCTTGGGTTTGGAATGGTTTCCAAAGGTAACATGCGGAAATTAAAATCATAAAAGTAAATAAATAACACATTCTTTAGAAAGGAGCAACTCATCAGGAGTTGCATTTCCTTCTACCAATCATGTATGAAAAGATACATGTGATAAACTGCACTCACCATAATACTCGTCAAAACCCCCACGTATCGCTCACAAACAGAGGTTATGTCTAAAGCAAAGTCCGAGAGATCAACCGCGTTCTCTCGATGGTGATGTCTCACGCGACAAAACAACACGAAACATTAAGATCCGACACACACACTCGAATATTTAGACCATTTCCCATAGCTAATAGACCATTATCTTAGGTTGAGTTTGAAAAGTGTATGTCTACAGCGATCCAAAACCCATTAAGATAGATATTAAATCAAAGATAACATCCATTAAGATTTGTAAAAAGGAGTTTATACAAAGATCCATAGATGAACATACAATCTAAGCAAACATACATATAACAACCCCAACAACATGAAGAATACAAAGAGAAGAAGGAAGAAGAACAAATTTCTCACGGTTTGTCATTTCCGGTTGAACTTCTCACGTAATGTCACCTCTGATTGAAGTGGTGATTTGCCTCCGAATCATCTCCATGTGTTGTTTCCAAGCTAAAACTACTAAAAAATGTGGTTTTGATCAATTGGGTCTAAAGTTCCCAAAAGATAAACTAAAAAAAATCTTAAAATGACTTAAATAGACAAAAATGGGTTCCCGTGTTTGCATTGCGAAGGCCCGTTCGCCCAGCGGAAATATGCCGCCTTAGCTACTGACAAAATAGTGTTTTCCACGCTTCTGGGCAATTTTTATTCGCCTTGAGTTTGCAATGCGAACTCTTGGCGAGTTTGCTCGCCTCTAGTTCTCACAGCGAACATGACAGCAAACCAGCACTTGTTTCGACCATAACTTTTGAACCGTAACTCCGTTTTACGCATGGTCGGAAGTGTTGGAAAGCTTATTCAATGATGTTTAAGTAAATGACAAAATATCATATCTTGTATACCTACAAAATGAGAGAAAAACAATTATACTCAATGATATTTACACGATACGCAATATATACACTATAATGTAAACTATACAACATATACACAAAAGTTGAGGTTTATTGGTTAAATTAAGCTAATAAGTGCCAATTATTCACACTCAATATCACTCCAATTTAGTACTTATCAAACTCTCCCCAACTTAAACTTGTTTTCCTCAAACAAGAATCAATTAACTCGAAGAATAAAAGCAATAATCAAGAAATCATGCTCAACAAGTTTTTACAAACGGAAAACATACGTATGTGCTTACCGTGAAAATTATTAAACAACCGCTGGTCTTCAAATATTGGTTAACTTACAGGATCAACCAGTGAATCCTAGGACATGTGCTAATGATCTTTAAATTAAAGTTTGGAAAACAATGAACACTTCGATAATATTCATGGTTGGAAAATAGTTTACTTCGAAAATACAAAAGAAATGGCGTTGCAGAAAAGTAATCGAAAGTGCAATAAATTGCATTAAAAATAACTTATGCAAAATAAAGAAGATAAATTTCTAGGAGAAAAGCATAAACTGAATTTGATAAAATTGTAAGCCAATGGTGTTACATCAAACATACATTTCTAAATAACTCTTCTCTACACACTGGGTACTTTTAGTAATTTGGGTGACTTGTACAAACTTGACCACACCCCAAATCCTATCACTGAGACCTCTTATATATATTGAATCGAAATAACTTGCTCTAACGGCCTTTCTCCTAAATCAAGACAAGTGGCGCTCGACATGTCTTCACTTCTTCAATGTGCTCCACGTGTCTTTTCTTGAAAAACTGGATAAGAACAAAGTTCCCTCCTCTATTTAAATTCAAAACTTCAAATCGAGGACGCCATTATTAGCGTCTTCGTCGAAAACATCATCAGTAGCGTTTCTGTCGAATTACAATTGCAAACTTAGAAAAATCTTCCTAAGTCCAACCAACCCTTCCTCTTTGCACAAGGGCCACTTCGATTAGACTTCCATGATTGCATTGTTCTGTCGAAACGCATCATAACTTCATAAAAATTACAATTTCCCTATTTATTCCATAAATCCAAACCAGGCGTCGAAATTACGAGCCAACGGTATGGTATAAATATCTACCTTACGTGGAGAAATCATCATAAATCAAAACTAACAACACTAATTACATCCCTCAAGTGGAGAAATCAATCTGTCTTGATTGTTTTCGTCAAAACATCTACCAGCTGCTTCTTGGTGCTACAGTGCATAACTTCTAGCACTTTTGAACCTGACTTCACAAAAAATGATATTTAGTCTCAATATGCTTGCTTCTCCCATGCAGCATGTTGATGCGGTAAAGCGTCAAGCAAAAATTAATTAAGTACCCGGTTTTTGTCATCTCCACAGGGATCAGTTAGAGGGAAATTATGGCGTTCTACAATCTCTACATATCTAAGCTTGGGTTTGGAATGGTTTCCAAAGGTAACATGCGGAAATTAAAAGCATAAAAGTAAATAAATAACACATTCTTTAGAAAGGAGCAACTCATCAGGAGTTGCATTTCCTTCTTCCCATCATGTATGAAAAGATACATGTGATAAACTGCACTCACCATAATACTCGTCAAAACCCCCACGTATCGCTCACAAATAGAGGTTATGTCTAAAGCAAAGTCCGAGAGATCAACCGCATTCTCTCGATGGTGATGTCTCACGCGACAAAACAACACGAAACATTAAGATCCGACTCACACACGCGAATATTTAGACCATTTCCCATAGCTAATAGACCATTATCTTAGGTTGAGTTTGAAAAGTGTATGTCTACAGCAATCCAAAACCCATTAAGATAGATATTAAATCAAAGATAACATCGATTAAGATTTGTAAAAGGGAGTTTATAGAAAGATCCATAGATGAACATACAATCTAAGCAAACATACATATAACAACCCCAACAACATGAAGAATACAAAGAGAAGAAGGAAGAAGAACAAATTTCTCACGGTTTGTCATTTCCGGTTGAACTTCTCACGTAATGTCACCTCTGATTGAAGTGGTGATTTGCCTCCGAATCATCTCCATGTGTTGTTTCCAAGCTAAAACTACTAAAAAATGTGGTTTTGATCAATTGGGTCTAAAGTTCCCAAAAGATACCCTAAAAAAATCTTTAAATGACTTAAATAGACAAAAATGGGTTCCCGTGTTTGCATTGCGAATGCCCGTTCGCCCAGCGGAAATATGCCGCCTTAGCTACTGCCAAAATAGTGTTTTCCACGCTTCTGGGCAATTTTTATTCGCCTTGAGTTTGCAATGCGAACTCTTGGTGAGTTCGCTCGCCTCTAGTTCGCACAGCGAACATGACAGCAAACCAGCACTTGTTTCGACCATAACTTTTGAACCGTAACTCCGTTTTACGCATGGTCGGAAGTGTTGGAAAGCTTATTCAATGATGTTTAAGTAAATGAAAAAATATCATTTCTTGTATACCTACAAAATGAGAGAAAAACAATTATACTCAATGATATTTACACGATACGCAATATATACACTATAATGTAAACTATACAACATATGCACAAAAGTTGAGGTTTATTGGTTAAATTAAGCTAATAAGTGCCAATTATTCACACTCAATATCACTCCAATTTAGTACTTATCAAACTCTCCCCAACTTAAACTTGTTTTCCTCAAACAAGAATCAATTAACTCGAAGAATAAAAGCAATAATCAAGAAATCATGCTCAACAAGTTTTTACAAACGGAAAACATACGTATGTGCTTACCATGAAAATTGTTAAACAACCGCTGGTCTTCAAATATTGGTTAACTTACAGGATCAACCAGTGAATCCTAGGACATGTGCTAATGATCTTTAAATTAAAGTTTGGAAAACAATGAACACTTCGATAATATTCATGGTTGGAAAATAGTTTACTTCGAAAATACAAAAGAAATGGCGTTGCAGAAAAGTAATCGAAAGTGCAATACATTGCGTTAAAAATAACTTATGCAAAATAAAGAAGATAAATTTCTGGGAGAAAAGCATAAACTGAATTTGATAAAATTGTAATCCAATGGTGTTACATCAAACATACATTTCAGAATAACACTTCTCTACACACTGGGTACTTTTAGTAATTTGGGTGACTTGTACAAACTTGACCACACCCCAAATCCTATCACTGAGACCTCTTATTTATATTGAATCTAAATAACTTGCTCTAACGGCCTTTCTCCTAAATCAAGACAAGTGGCGCTCGACATGTCTTCACTTCTTCAATGTGCTCCACGTGTCTTTTCTTGAAAAACTGGATAAGAACAAAGTTCCCTCCTCTATTTAAATTCAAAACTTCAAATCGAGGACGCCATTATTAGCGTCTTCGTCGAAAACATCATCAGTAGCGTTTCTGTCGAATTACAATTGCAAACTTAGAAAATTCTTCCTAAGTCCAACCAACCCTTCCTCTTTGCACAAGGGCCACTTCGACTAGACTTCCATGATTGCATTGTTCTGTCGAAACGCATCATAACTTCATAAAAATTACAATTTCCCTATTTATTCCATAAATCCAAACCAGGCGTCGAAATTACGAGCCAACGGTATGGTATAAATATCTACCTTAAGTGGAGAAATCATCATAAATCAAAACTAACAACACTAATTACATCCCTCAAGTGGAGAAATCAATCTGTCTTGATTGTTTTCGTCAAAACATCTACCAGCTGCTTCTTGGTGCTACAGTGTATAACTTCTAGCACTTTTGAACCTGACTTCACAAAAAATGATATTTAGTCTCAATATGCTTGCTTCTCCCATGCAGCATGTTGATGCGGTAAAGCGTCAAGCAAAAATTAATTAAGTACCCAGTTTTTGTCGTCTCCACAGGGATCAGTTAGAGGGAAATTATGGCGTTCTACAATCTCTACATATCTAAGCTTGGGTTTGGAATGGTTTCCAAAGGTAACATGCGAAAATTAAAAGCATTAAAGTAAATAAATAACACATTATTTAGAAAGGAGCAACTCATCAGGAGTTGCATTTCCTTCTACCCATCATGTATGAAAAGATACATGTGATAAACTGCACTCACCATAATACTCGTCAAAACCCCCACGTATCGCTCACAAATAGAGGTTATGTCTAAAGCAAAGTCCGAGAGATCAACCGCGTTCTCTCGATGGTGATGTCTCACGCGACAAAACAACACGAAACATTAAGATCCGACACACACACGCGCGAATATTTAAACGATTTCCCATAGCTAATAGACCATTATCTTAGGTTGAGTTTGAAAAGTGTATGTCTACAGCGATCCAAAACCCATTAAAATAGATATTAAATCAAAGATAACATCGATTAAGATTTGTAAAAGGGAGTTTATACAAAGATCCATAGATGAACATACAATCTAAGCAAACATACATATAACAACCCCAACAACATGAAGAATACAAAGAGAAGAAGGAAGAAGAACAAATTTCTCACGGTTTGTCATTTTCGGTTGAACTTCTCACGTAATGTCACCTCTGATTGAAGTGGTGATTTGCCTCCGAATAATCTCCATGTGTTGTTTCCAAGCTAAAACTACTAAAAAATGTGGTTTTGATCAATTGGGTCTAAAGTTCCCAAAAGATACCCTAAAAAAAATCTTAAAATGACTTAAATAGACAAAAATAGGTTCCCGTGTTTGCATTGCGAACGCCCGTTCGCCCAGCGGAAATATGCCGCCTTAGCTATTGCCAAAATAGTGTTTTCCACGCTTCTGGGCAATTTTTATTCGCCTTGAGTTTGCAATGCGAACTCTTGGCGAGTTCGCTCGCCTCTAGTTCGCACAGCGAACATGACAGCAAACCAGCACTTGTTTCGACCATAACTTTTGAACCGTAACTCCGTTTTACGCATGGTCGGAAGTGTTGGAAAGCTTATTCAATGATGTTTAAGTAAATGAAAAAATATCATTTCTTGTATACCTACAAAATGAGAGAAAAACAATTATACTCAATGATATTTACACGATACGCAATATATACACTATAATGTAAACTATACAACATATGCACAAAAGTTGAGGTTTATTGGTTAAATTAAGCTAATAAGTGCCAATTATTCACACTCAATATCACTCCAATTTAGTACTTATCAAACTCTCCCCAACTTAAACTTGTTTTCCTCAAACAAGAATCAATTAACTCGAAGAATAAAAGCAATAATCAAGAAATCATGCTCAACAAGTTTTTACAAACGGAAAACATACGTATGTGCTTACCGTGAAAATTGTTAAACAACCGCTGGTCTTCAAATATTGGTTAACTTACAGGATCAACCAGTGAATCCTAGGACATGTGCTAATGATCTTTAAATTAAAGTTTGGAAAACAATGAACACTTCGATAATATTCATGGTTGGAAAATAGTTTACTTCGAAAATACAAAAGAAATGGCGTTGCAGAAAAGTAATCGAAAGTGCAATACATTGCATTAAAAATAACTTATGCAAAATAAAGAAGATAAATTTCTGGGAGAAAAGCATAAACTGAATTTGATAAAATTGTAATCCAATGGTGTTACATCAAACATACATTTTAGAATAACACTTCTCTACACACTGGGTACTTTTAGTAATTTGGGTGACTTGTACAAACTTGACCACACCCCAAATCCTATCACTGAGACCTCTTATTTATATTGAATCGAAATAACTTGCTCTAACGGCCTTTCTCCTAAATCAAGACAAGTGGCGCTCGACATGTCTTCACTTCTTCAATGTGCTCCACGTGTCTTTTCTTGAAAAACTGGATAAGAACAAAGTTCCCTCCTCTATTTAAATTCAAAACTTCAAATCGAGGACGCCATTATTAGCGTCTTCGTCGAAAACATCATCAGTAGCGTTTCTGTCGAATTACAATTGCAAACTTAGAAAATTCTTCCTAAGTCCAACCAACCCTTTCTCTTTGCACAAGGGCCACTTCGACTAGACTTCCATGATTGCATTGTTCTGTCAAAACGCATCATAACTTCATAAAAATTACAATTTCCCTATTTATTCCATAAATCCAAACCAGGCGTCGAAATTACGAGCCAACGGTATGGTATAAATATCTACCTTAAGTGGAGAAATCATCATAAATCAAAACTAACAACACTAATTACATCCCTCAAGTGGAGAAATCAATCTGTCTTGATTGTTTTCGTCAAAACATCTACCAGCTGCTTCTTGGTGCTACAGTGTATAACTTCTAGCACTTTTGAACCTGACTTCACAAAAAATGATATTTAGTCTCAATATGCTTGCTTCTCCCATGCAGCATGTTGATGCGGTAAAGCGTCAAGCAAAAATTAATTAAGTACCCAGTTTTTGTCGTCTCCACAGGGATCAGTTAGAGGGAAATTATGGCGTTCTACAATCTCTACATATCTAAGCTTGGGTTTGGAATGGTTTCCAAAGGTAACATGCGTAAATTAAAAGCATTAAAGTAAATAAATAACACATTATTTAGAAAGGAGCAACTCATCAGGAGTTGCATTTCCTTCTACCCATCATGTATGAAAAGATACATGTGATAAACTGCACTCACCATAATACTCGTCAAAACCCCCACGTATCGCTCACAAATAGAGGTTATGTCTAAAGCAAAGTCCGAGAGATCAACCGCGTTCTCTCGATGGTGATGTCTCACGCGACAAAACAACACGAAACATTAAGATCCGACACACACACGCGCGAATATTTAAACGATTTCCCATAGCTAATAGACCATTATCTTAGGTTGAGTTTGAAAAGTGTATGTCTACAGCGATCCAAAACCCATTAAAATAGATATTAAATCAAAGATAACATCGATTAAGATTTGTAAAAGGGAGTTTATACAAAGATCCATAGATGAACATACAATCTAAGCAAACATACATATAACAACCCCAACAACATGAAGAATACAAAGAGAAGAAGGAAGAAGAACAAATTTCTCACGGTTTGTCATTTTCGGTTGAACTTCTCACGTAATGTCACCTCTGATTGAAGTGGTGATTTGCCTCCGAATCATCTCCATGTGTTGTTTCCAAGCTAAAACTACTAAAAAATGTGGTTTTGATCAATTGGGTCTAAAGTTCCCAAAAGATACCCAAAAAAAAATCTTAAAATGACTTAAATAGACAAAAATAGGTTCCCGTGTTTGCATTGCGAACGCCCGTTCGCCCAGCGGAAATATGCCGCCTTAGCTACTGCCAAAATAGTGTTTTCCACGCTTCTGGGCAATTTTTATTCGCCTTGAGTTTGCAATGCGAACTCTTGGCGAGTTCGCTCGCCTCTAGTTCGCACAGCGAACATGACAGCAAACCAGCACTTGTTTCGACCATAACTTTTGAACCGTAACTCCGTTTTACGCATGGTCGGAAGTGTTGGAAAGCTTATTCAATGATGTTTAAGTAAATGAAAAAATATCATTTCTTGTATACCTACAAAATGAGAGAAAAACAATTATACTCAATGATATTTACACGATACGCAATATATACACTATAATGTAAACTATACAACATATGCACAAAAGTTGAGGTTTATTGGTTAAATTAAGCTAATAAGTGCCAGTTATTCACACTCAATATCACTCCAATTTAGTACTTATCAAACTCTCCCCAACTTAAACTTGTTTTCCTCAAACAAGAATCAATTAACTCGAAGAATAAAAGCAATAATCAAGAAATCATGCTCAACAAGTTTTTACAAACGGAAAACATACGTATGTGCTTACCGTGAAAATTGTTAAACAACCGCTGGTCTTCAAATATTGGTTAACTTACAGGATCAACCAGTGAATCCTAGGACATGTGCTAATGATCTTTAAATTAAAGTTTGGAAAACAATGAACACTTCGATAATATTCATGGTTGGAAAATAGTTTACTTCGAAAATACAAAAGAAATGGCGTTGCAGAAAAGTAATCGAAAGTGCAATACATTGCATTAAAAATAACTTATGCAAAATAAAGAAGATAAATTTCTCGGAGAAAAGCATAAACTGAATTTGATAAAATTGTAATCCAATGGTGTTACAGCAAACATACATTTCAGAATAACACTTCTCTACACACTGGGTACTTTTAGTAATTTGGGTGACTTGTACAAACTTGACCACACCCCAAATCCTATCACTGAGACCTCTTATTTATATTGAATCGAAATAACTTGCTCTAACGGCCTTTCTCCTAAATCAAGACAAGTGGCGCTCGACATGTCTTCACTTCTTCAATGTGCTCCACGTGTCTTTTCTTGAAAAACTGGATAAGAACAAAGTTCCCTCCTCTATTTAAATTCAAAACTTCAAATCGAGGACGCCATTATTAGCGTCTTCGTCGAAAACATCATCAGTAGCGTTTCTGTCGAATTACAATTGCAAACTTAGAAAATTCTTCCTAAGTCCAACCAACCCTTCCTCTTTGCACAAGGGCCACTTCGACTAGACTTCCATGATTGCATTGTTCTGTCGAAACGCATCATAACTTCATAAAAATTACAATTTCCCTATTTATTCCATAAATCCAAACCAGGCGTCGAAATTACGAGCCAACGGTATGGTATAAATATCTACCTTAAGTGGAGAAATCATCATAAATCAAAACTAACAACACTAATTACATCCCTCAAGTGGAGAAATCAATCTGTCTTGATTGTTTTCGTCAAAACATCTACCAGCTGCTTCTTGGTGCTACAGTGTATAACTTCTAGCACTTTTGAACCTGACTTCACAAAAAATGATATTTAGTCTCAATATGCTTGCTTCTCCCATGCAGCATGTTGATGCGGTAAAGCGTCAAGCAAAAATTAATTAAGTACCCAGTTTTTGTCGTCTCCACAGGGATCAGTTAGAGGGAAATTATGGCGTTCTACAATCTCTACATATCTAAGCTTGGGTTTGGAATGGTTTCCAAAGGTAACATGCGAAAATTAAAAGCATTAAAGTAAATAAATAACACATTATTTAGAAAGGAGCAACTCATCAGGAGTTGCATTTCCTTCTACCCATCATGTATGAAAAGATACATGTGATAAACTGCACTCACCATAATACTCGTCAAAACCCCCACGTATCGCTCACAAATAGAGGTTATGTCTAAAGCAAAGTCCGAGAGATCAACCGCGTTCTCTCGATGGTGATGTCTCACGCGACAAAACAACACGAAACATTAAGATCCGACACACACACGCGCGAATATTTAAACGATTTCCCATAGCTAATAGACCATTATCTTAGGTTGAGTTTGAAAAGTGTATGTCTACAGCGATCCAAAACCCATTAAAATAGATATTAAATCAAAGATAACATCGATTAAGATTTGTAAAAGGGAGTTTATACAAAGATCCATAGATGAACATACAATCTAAGCAAACATACATATAACAACCCCAACAACATGAAGAATACAAAGAGAAGAAGGAAGAAGAACAAATTTCTCACGGTTTGTCATTTTCGGTTGAACTTCTCACGTAATGTCACCTCTGATTGAAGTGGTGATTTGCCTCCGAATAATCTCCATGTGTTGTTTCCAAGCTAAAACTACTAAAAAATGTGGTTTTGATCAATTGGGTCTAAAGTTCCCAAAAGATACCCTAAAAAAAATCTTAAAATGACTTAAATAGACAAAAATAGGTTCCCGTGTTTGCATTGCGAACGCCCGTTCGCCCAGCGGAAATATGCCGCCTTAGCTATTGCCAAAATAGTGTTTTCCACGCTTCTGGGCAATTTTTATTCGCCTTGAGTTTGCAATGCGAACTCTTGGCGAGTTCGCTCGCCTCTAGTTCGCACAACGAACATGACAGCAAACCAGCACTTGTTTCGACCATAACTTTTGAACCGTAACTCCGTTTTACGCATGGTCGGAAGTGTTGGAAAGCTTATTCAATGATGTTTAAGTAAATGAAAAAATATCATTTCTTGTATACCTACAAAATGAGAGAAAAACA
Source organism: Lathyrus tuberosus (assembly GCA_022829125.1). Lineage (NCBI taxonomy): Eukaryota > Viridiplantae > Streptophyta > Magnoliopsida > Fabales > Fabaceae > Lathyrus > Lathyrus tuberosus. The sequence continues at coordinate 9,450,577 of JALAZF010000049.1, read as the reverse complement.
ATTATACTCAATGATATTTACACGATACGCAATATATACACTATAATGTAAACTATACAACATATGCACAAAAGTTGAGGTTTATTGGTTAAATTAAGCTAATAAGTGCCAATTATTCACACTCAATATCACTCCAATTTAGTACTTATCAAACTCTCCCCAACTTAAACTTGTTTTCCTCAAACAAGAATCAATTAACTCGAAGAATAAAAGCAATAATCAAGAAATCATGCTCAACAAGTTTTTACAAACGGAAAACATACGTATGTGCTTACCGTGAAAATTGTTAAACAACCGCTGGTCTTCAAATATTGGTTAACTTACAGGATCAACCAGTGAATCCTAGGACATGTGCTAATGATCTTTAAATTAAAGTTTGGAAAACAATGAACACTTCGATAATATTCATGGTTGGAAAATAGTTTACTTCGAAAATACAAAAGAAATGGCGTTGCAGAAAAGTAATCGAAAGTGCAATACATTGCATTAAAAATAACTTATGCAAAATAAAGAAGATAAATTTCTGGGAGAAAAGCATAAACTGAATTTGATAAAATTGTAATCCAATGGTGTTACATCAAACATACATTTTAGAATAACACTTCTCTACACACTGGGTACTTTTAGTAATTTGGGTGACTTGTACAAACTTGACCACACCCCAAATCCTATCACTGAGACCTCTTATTTATATTGAATCGAAATAACTTGCTCTAACGGCCTTTCTCCTAAATCAAGACAAGTGGCGCTCGACATGTCTTCACTTCTTCAATGTGCTCCACGTGTCTTTTCTTGAAAAACTGGATAAGAACAAAGTTCCCTCCTCTATTTAAATTCAAAACTTCAAATCGAGGACGCCATTATTAGCGTCTTCGTCGAAAACATCATCAGTAGCGTTTCTGTCGAATTACAATTGCAAACTTAGAAAATTCTTCCTAAGTCCAACCAACCCTTTCTCTTTGCACAAGGGCCACTTCGACTAGACTTCCATGATTGCATTGTTCTGTCAAAACGCATCATAACTTCATAAAAATTACAATTTCCCTATTTATTCCATAAATCCAAACCAGGCGTCGAAATTACGAGCCAACGGTATGGTATAAATATCTACCTTAAGTGGAGAAATCATCATAAATCAAAACTAACAACACTAATTACATCCCTCAAGTGGAGAAATCAATCTGTCTTGATTGTTTTCGTCAAAACATCTACCAGCTGCTTCTTGGTGCTACAGTGTATAACTTCTAGCACTTTTGAACCTGACTTCACAAAAAATGATATTTAGTCTCAATATGCTTGCTTCTCCCATGCAGCATGTTGATGCGGTAAAGCGTCAAGCAAAAATTAATTAAGTACCCAGTTTTTGTCGTCTCCACAGGGATCAGTTAGAGGGAAATTATGGCGTTCTACAATCTCTACATATCTAAGCTTGGGTTTGGAATGGTTTCCAAAGGTAACATGCGAAAATTAAAAGCATTAAAGTAAATAAATAACACATTATTTAGAAAGGAGCAACTCATCAGGAGTTGCATTTCCTTCTACCCATCATGTATGAAAAGATACATGTGATAAACTGCACTCACCATAATACTCGTCAAAACCCCCACGTATCGCTCACAAATAGAGGTTATGTCTAAAGCAAAGTCCGAGAGATCAACCGCGTTCTCTCGATGGTGATGTCTCACGCGACAAAACAACACGAAACATTAAGATCCGACACACACACGCGCGAATATTTAAACGATTTCCCATAGCTAATAGACCATTATCTTAGGTTGAGTTTGAAAAGTGTATGTCTACAGCGATCCAAAACCCATTAAAATAGATATTAAATCAAAGATAACATCGATTAAGATTTGTAAAAGGGAGTTTATACAAAGATCCATAGATGAACATACAATCTAAGCAAACATACATATAACAACCCCAACAACATGAAGAATACAAAGAGAAGAAGGAAGAAGAACAAATTTCTCACGGTTTGTCATTTTCGGTTGAACTTCTCACGTAATGTCACCTCTGATTGAAGTGGTGATTTGCCTCCGAATCATCTCCATGTGTTGTTTCCAAGCTAAAACTACTAAAAAATGTGGTTTTGATCAATTGGGTCTAAAGTTCCCAAAAGATACCCTAAAAAAAATCTTAAAATGACTTAAATAGACAAAAATAGGTTCCCGTGTTTGCATTGCGAACGCCCGTTCGCCCAGCGGAAATATGCCGCCTTAGCTACTGCCAAAATAGTGTTTTCCACGCTTCTGGGCAATTTTTATTCGCCTTGAGTTTGCAATGCGAACTCTTGGCGAGTTCGCTCGCCTCTAGTTCGCACAGCGAACATGACAGCAAACCAGCACTTGTTTCGACCATAACTTTTGAACCGTAACTCCGTTTTACGCATGGTCGGAAGTGTTGGAAAGCTTATTCAATGATGTTTAAGTAAATGAAAAAATATCATTTCTTGTATACCTACAAAATGAGAGAAAAACAATTATACTCAATGATATTTACACGATACGCAATATATACACTATAATGTAAACTATACAACATATGCACAAAAGTTGAGGTTTATTGGTTAAATTAAGCTAATAAGTGCCAGTTATTCACACTCAATATCACTCCAATTTAGTACTTATCAAACTCTCCCCAACTTAAACTTGTTTTCCTTAAACAAGAATCAATTAACTCGAAGAATAAAAGCAATAATCAAGAAATCATGCTCAACAAGTTTTTACAAACGGAAAACATACGTATGTGCTTACCGTGAAAATTGTTAAACAACCGCTGGTCTTCAAATATTGGTTAACTTACAGGATCAACCAGTGAATCCTAGGACATGTGCTAATGATCTTTAAATTAAAGTTTGGAAAACAATGAACACTTCGATAATATTCATGGTTGGAAAATAGTTTACTTCGAAAATACAAAAGAAATGGCGTTGCAGAAAAGTAATCGAAAGTGCAATACATTGCATTAAAAATAACTTATGCAAAATAAAGAAGATAAATTTCTGGGAGAAAAGCATAAACTGAATTTGATAAAATTGTAATCCAATGGTGTTACAGCAAACATACATTTCAGAATAACACTTCTCTACACACTGGGTACTTTTAGTAATTTGGGTGACTTGTACAAACTTGACCACACCCCAAATCCTATCACTGAGACCTCTTATTTATATTGAATCGAAATAACTTGCTCTAACGGCCTTTCTCCTAAATCAAGACAAGTGGCGCTCGACATGTCTTTACTTCTTCAATGTGCTCCACGTGTCTTTTCTTGAAAAACTGGATAAGAACAAAGTTCCCTCCTTTATTTAAATTCAAAACTTCAAATCGAGGACGCCATTATTAGCGTCTTCGTCGAAAACATCATCAGTAGCGTTTCTGTCGAATTACAATTGCAAACTTAGAAAATTCTTCCTAAGTCCAACCAACCCTTCCTCTTTGCACAAGGGCCACTTCGACTAGACTTCCATGATTGCATTGTTCTGTCGAAACGCATCATAACTTCATAAAAATTACAATTTCCCTATTTATTCCATAAATCCAAACCAGGCGTCGAAATTACGAGCCAACGGTATGGTATAAATATCTACCTTAAGTGGAGAAATCATCATAAATCAAAACTAACAACACTAATTACATCCCTCAAGTGGAGAAATCAATCTGTCTTGATTGTTTTCGTCAAAACATCTACCAGCTGCTTCTTGGTGCTACAGTGTATAACTTCTAGCACTTTTGAACCTGACTTCACAAAAAATGATATTTAGTCTCAATATGCTTGCTTCTCCCATGCAGCATGTTGATGCGGTAAAGCGTCAAGCAAAAATTAATTAAGTACCCAGTTTTTGTCGTCTCCACAGGGATCAGTTAGAGGGAAATTATGGCGTTCTACAATCTCTACATATCTAAGCTTGGGTTTGGAATGGTTTCCAAAGGTAACATGCGAAAATTAAAAGCATTAAAGTAAATAAATAACACATTATTTAGAAAGGAGCAACTCATCAGGAGTTGCATTTCCTTCTACCCATCATGTATGAAAAGATACATGTGATAAACTGCACTCACCATAATACTCGTCAAAACCCCCACGTATCGCTCACAAATAGAGGTTATGTCTAAAGCAAAGTTCGAGAGATCAACCGCGTTCTCTCGATGGTGATGTCTCACGCGACAAAACAACACGAAACATTAAGATCCGACACACACACGCGCGAATATTTAAACGATTTCCCATAGCTAATAGACCATTATCTTAGGTTGAGTTTGAAAAGTGTATGTCTACAGCGATCCAAAACCCATTAAAATAGATATTAAATCAAAGATAACATCGATTAAGATTTGTAAAAGGGAGTTTATACAAAGATCCATAGATGAACATACAATCTAAGCAAACATACATATAACAACCCCAACAACATGAAGAATACAAAGAGAAGAAGGAAGAAGAACAAATTTCTCACGGTTTGTCATTTTCGGTTGAACTTCTCACGTAATGTCACCTCTGATTGAAGTGGTGATTTGCCTCCGAATCATCTCCATGTGTTGTTTCCAAGCTAAAACTACTAAAAAATGTGGTTTTGATCAATTAGGTCTAAAGTTCCCAAAAGATACCCTAAAAAAAATCTTAAAATGACTTAAATAGACAAAAATAGGTTCCCGTGTTTGCATTGCGAACGCCCGTTCGCCCAGCGGAAATATGCCGCCTTAGCTACTGCCAAAATAGTGTTTTCCACGCTTCTGGGCAATTTTTATTCGCCTTGAGTTTGCAATGCGAACTCTTGGCGAGTTCGCTCGCCTCTAGTTCGCACAGCGAACATGACAGCAAACCAGCACTTGTTTCGACCATAACTTTTGAACCGTAACTCCGTTTTACTCATGGTCGGAAGTGTTGGAAAGCTTATTCAATGATGTTTAAGTAAATGAAAAAATATCATTTCTTGTATACCTACAAAATGAGAGAAAAACAATTATACTCAATGATATTTACACGATACGCAATATATACACTATAATGTAAACTATACAACATATGCACAAAAGTTGAGGTTTATTGGTTAAATTAAGCTAATAAGTGCCAGTTATTCACACTCAATATCACTCCAATTTAGTACTTATCAAACTCTCCCCAACTTAAACTTGTTTTCCTCAAACAAGAATCAATTAACTCGAAGAATAAAAGCAATAATCAAGAAATCATGCTCAACAAGTTTTTACAAACGGAAAACATACGTATGTGCTTACCGTGAAAATTGTTAAACAACTGCTGGTCTTCAAATATTGGTTAACTTACAGGATCAACCAGTGAATCCTAGGACATGTGCTAATGATCTTTAAATTAAAGTTTGGAAAACAATGAACACTTCGATAATATTCATGGTTGGAAAATAGTTTACTTCGAAAATACAAAAGAAATGGCGTTGCAGAAAAGTAATCGAAAGTGCAATACATTGCATTAAAAATAACTTATGCAAAATAAAGAAGATAAATTTCTGGGAGAAAAGCATAAACTGAATTTGATAAAATTGTAAGCCAATGGTGTTACATCAAACATACATTTCAGAATAACACTTCTCTACACACTGGGTACTTTTAGTAATTTGGGTGACTTGTACAAACTTGACCACACCCCAAATCCTATCACTGAGACCTCTTATTTATATTGAATCGAAATAACTTGCTCTAACGGCCTTTCTCCTAAATCAAGACAAGTGGCGCTCGACATGTCTTCACTTCTTCAATGAGCTCCACGTGTCTTTTCTTGAAAAACTGGATAAGAACAAAGTTCCCTCCTCTATTTAAATTCAAAACTTCAAATCGAGGACGCCATTATTAGCGTCTTCGTCGAAAACATCATCAGTAGCGTTTCTGTCGAATTACAATTGCAAACTTAGAAAAATCTTCCTAAGTCCAACCAACCCTTCCACTTTGCACAAGGGCCACTTCGACTAGACTTCCATGATTGCATTGTTCTGTCGAAACGCATCATAACTTCATAAAAATTACAGTTTCCCTATTTATTCCATAAATCCAAACCAGGCGTCGAAATTACGAGCCAACGGTATGGTATAAATATCTACCTTAAGTGGAGAAATCATCATAAATCAAAACTAACAACACTAATTACATCCCTCAAGTGGAGAAATCAATCTGTCTTGATTGTTTTCGTCAAAACATCTACCAGCTACTTCTTGGTGCTACAGTGTATAACTTCTAGCACTTTTGAACCTGACTTCACAAAAAATGATATTTAGTCTCAATATGCTTGCTTCTCCCATGCAGCATGTTGATGCGGTAAAGCGTCAAGCAAAAATTAATTAAGTACCCAGTTTTTGTCGTCTCCACAGGGATCAGTTAGAGGGAAATTATGGGATTCTACAATCTCTACATATCTAAGCTTGGGTTTGGAATGGTTTCCAAAGGTAACATGCGGAAATTAAAAGCATAAAAGTAAGTAAATAACACATTATTTAGAAAGGAGCAACTCATCAGGAGTTGCATTTCCTTCTACCCATCATGTATGAAAAGATACATGTGATAAACTGCACTCACCATAATACTCGTCAAAACCCCCACGTATCGCTCACAAATAGAGGTTATGTCTAAAGCAAAGTCCGAGAGATCAACCGCGTTCTCTCGATGGTGATGTCTCACGCGACAAAACAACACGAAACATTAAGATCCGACACACACACACGCGAATATTTAAACCATTTCCCATAGCTAATAGACCATTATCTTAGGTTGAGTTTGAAAAGTGTATGTCTACAGCGATCCAAAACCCATTAAGATAGATATTAAATCAAAGATAACATCGATTAAGATTTGTAAAAGGGAGTTTATACAAAGATCCATAGATGAACATACAATCTAAGCAAACATACATATAACAACCCCAACAACATGAAGAATACAAAGAGAAGAAGGAAGAAGAACAAATTTCTCACGGTTTGTCATTTCCGGTTGAACTTATCACGTAATGTCACCTCTGATTGAAGTGGTGATTTGCCTCCGAATCATCTCCATGTGTTGTTTCCAAGCTAAAACTACTAAAAAATGTGGTTTTGATCAATTGGGTCTAAAGTTCCCAAAAGATACCCTAAAAAAAATCTTAAAATGACTTAAATAGACAAAAATGGGTTCCCGTGTTTGCATTGCGAACGCCCGTTCGCCCAGCGGAAATATGCCGCCTTAGCTACTGCCAAAATAGTGTTTTCCACACTTCTGGGCAATTTTTATTCACCTTGAGTTTGCAATGCGAACTCTTGGCGAGTTCGCTCGCCTCTAGTTCGCACAGCGAACATGACAACAAACCAGCACTTGTTTCGACCATAACTTTTGAACCGTAACTCCATTTTACGCATGGTCGGAAGTGTTGGAAAGCTTATTCAATGATGTTTAAGTAAATGAAAAAATATCATTTCTTGTATACCTACAAAATGAGAGAAAAACAATTATACTCAATGATATTTACACGATACGCAATATATACACTATAATGTAAACTATACAACATATGCACAAAAGTTGAGGTTTATTGGTTAAATTAAGCTAATAATTGCCAATTATTCACACTCAATATCACTCCAAATTAGTACTTATCAAACTCTCCCCAACTTAAACTTATTTTCCTCAAACAAGAATCAATTAACTCGAAGAAAAAAAGCAATAATCAAGAAATCATGCTCAACAAGTTTTTACAAACGGAAAAATACGTATGTGCTTATCGTGGAAATTGTTAAACAACCGCTGGTCTTCAAATATTGGTTAACTTACAGGATCAACCAGTGAATCCTAGGACATGTGCTAATGATCTTTAAATTAAAGTTTGGAAAACAATGAACACTTCGATAATATTCATGGTTGGAAAATAGTTTACTTCGAAAATACAAAAGAAATGGTGTTGCAGAAAAGTAATCGAAAGTGCAATAAATTGCATTAAAAATAACTTATGCAAAATAAAGAAGATAAATTTCTGGGAGAAAAGCATAAACTGAATTTGATAAAATTGTAAGCCAATGGTGTTACATCAAACATACATTTCTGAATAACTCTTCTCTATACACTGGGTACTTTTAGTAATTTGGGTGACTTGAACAAACTTGACCACACCCCAAATCCTATCACTGAGACCTCTTATTTATATTGAATCGAAATAACTTGCTCTAACGGCCTTTCTCCTAAATCAAGACAACTGGCGCTCGACATGTCTTCACTTCTTCAATGTGCTCCACGTGTCTTTTCTTGAAAAAATGGATAAGAACAAAGTTCCCTCCTCTATTTAAATTCAAAACTTCAAATCGAGGACGCCATTATTAGCGTCTTCGTCGAAAACATCATCAGTAGTGTTTCTGTCGAATTACAATTGCAAACTTAGAAAAATCTTCCTAAGTCCAACCAACCCTTCCTCTTTGCACAAGGGCCACTTCGACTAGACTTCCATGATTACATTGTTCTGTCGAAACTCATCATAACTTCACAAAAATTACAATTTTCCTATTTATTCCATAAATCCAAACCAGACATCGAAATTACGAGCCAAAGGTATGGTATAAATATCAAAAGTACATGCAAAGTAATTCCTACCACTAAACTACAATGACACCACGATTATAAAACAAAGTCTAAGCACAAAACACATGTCAAAAATTCTAAAGCAATACAAATGTTCAAGAATGAATCACACCTAACACTCCTCTTTAGAATAAGGATGAAGAAATTTATGCATTTGCAACTGCAGGACAATTACACTCATCTGAAAACAATGCTAACAATAGTTTAATTCATACATTCATCTAACAATCATAAATGAAATCATGGAAGCAAAAAGATCACTAAAGGCTTGCAAGGTTGTAGCTTGGTCAGGTTTCACAATAAATGGTCATTTCTTTGGTTATTGAATCGAAGTTGCCACGCAAAAGAAACATTCACTATACATGGTATTTAGACATCACAACTTCATTCATCAATTTCTTTTCTCTATTGCTCACCCTTTCCGAACTTTCTTTGTACAATTATTTTTCATTCCCTATTTTTTTTTCATTTCAAACAAGCATCTTTTTATTTTGTTTTTCACATTCATATTCACATTTTATTTTCAATGCTTGTGTGAAATTTTTCAAAATTTTTTTTGAGTAACCTACCACTTTCTTTTCACTCTCCCCAACTTGAATTCAACCAAACCTCCAGTGAATGCTCCTTGCTTTTTATGGCAAGAAAATCAATTTAAAATATTGTTCAAAGGTTCAAGATTTTTTTTAGAATCCCAAAAAATTCAATGATGAAGAGAAATTTTATCACTAAATTAGGATATACTTTATTAAGGCTCAAAGGGGCTAGCAAATTCTCGCTACTCACGGGTAAGTTACTTTTGGTTATGGTTGTGCTCAATATCAACAAATGCTTTGATCATTTCTAACGCTTCTACAAAAACACAATAATCAAAAGATTAAGCATGAATAAAACAAATTAAACAAAGTTATCAGACATCCTAAGCATTTAGTAAGCAATGGAGGTTTCTCACAATTTGTTGCTTTTGGACCTAAGTGATTCAAAATTGAACAAAAATTGTAAGAGAATGAATGGCATGTTATTTTTACAAAGCCTAAGGTTCATAAACATGTTATGTTCTAGAAAAAAGGTATAAAGTGCCACATGGACAAGTGTGGTGGATTCTAAAGGTATAAAGTGCCACTAAACTACAATGACACCACGATTATAAAACAAAGTCTAAGCACAAAACACATGTCAAAAATTCTAAAGCAATACAAATGTTCAAGAATGAATCACACCTAACACTCCTCTTCAGAATAAGGATGAGGAAATTTATGCATTTGCAACTGCGGGACAATTACACTCATCTGAAAACAATGCTAACAATAGTTCAATTCATACATTCATCTAACAATCATAAATGAAATCATGGAAGCAAAAAGATCACTAAGGACTTGCAAGGTTGCAGCTTGGTCAGGTTTCACAATAAATGGTCATTTCTTTGGTTATTGAATCGAAGTTGCCACGCAAAAGAAACATTCACTATACATGGTATTTAGACATCATAACTTAATTCACCAATTTCTTTTCTCTATTGTTCACCCTTTCCGAACTTTCTTTGTACAATTATTTTTCATTCCCTATTTTTTTTTCTTTTCAAACAAGCATCTTTTTCTTTTGTTTTTCACATTCATAGTCACATTTTATTTTCAATGCTTGTTTGAAATTTTTCAAATTTTTTTTTGAGTAACCTACCACTTTCTTTTCACTCTCCCCAACTTGAATTCAACCAAACCTCCAGTGAATGCTCCTTGCTTTTTATGGCAAGAAAATCAATTTAAAATATTGTTCAAAGGTTCAAGATTTTTTTTAGAATCCCAAAAAATTCAATGATGAAGAGAAATTTTATCACTAAATTAGGATATACTTTATTAAGGCTCAAAGGGGCTAGCAAATTCTCGCTACGCACGGGTAAGTTACTTTTGGTTATGGTTGTGCTCAATATCAACAAATGCCTTGATCATTTCTAGTGCTTCTATAAAAACACAATAATAAAAAGATTAAGCATGAATAAAACAAATTAAGCAAAGTTATCAGACATCCTAAGCATTTAGTAAGCAATGGAGGTTTCTCACAATTTGTTGCTTTTGGACCTAAGTGATTCAAAATTGAACAAAAATTGTAAGAGAATGAATGGCATGCTATTTTTACAAAGCCTAAGGTTCATAAACATGTTATGTTCTAGAAAAAAGCATTAGCGGGAACTCGGACTTCAAGTGCAGATTGTCTGATCAGAGGTACTTGTTTTATTAATAGTACTCCTTTAGTTACTATTATTGATACTGGAGCGACTCATTCGTTTATTTCGTCTGAGTGCGCGAAGCGTTTGAATCTTGTGTTGTCTTCGATGGGTGGTAAGATGGTTATTGATACTCCAGCAATGGGGTCAGTAACTACTTCTTTGGTTTGTTTAAGTTGTCCTTTGACCATTTATGGTAAAGACTTTGAGATGGATTTGGTGTGTTTACCGTTGGAGGGTTTAGATGTGGTTCTGGGAATGAATTAGTTGCAGTTCAATAGGGTTCATATTGATTGTTATCATAAGCTGGTAAGGTTTCCTTCTCTTGAGGAAGACGAAGACTCGAGTTTCTTATCTACCAAAGAGTTGAAGAGACTTTTGGCGGATGAAGCTCAGTTGTTCGGGTTGTTTGCATCTTTGACTGTGGATAGTCAAGTTTCACTTGATGTGTTTCCTGTTGTGTGTGAGTTTTCAGAAGTGTTTCCCGAGGATATTTCAGACTTGCCGCCAGAGAGAGAGGTGGAGTTTTCTATAGATCTAGTTCCTGGTACTAGACCTGTTTCTATGGCACCTTATCGTATGTCGGCATCTGAGTTGGTTGAGTTAAAGAAACAGTTGAATGAATTGTTGGAGAAGAGGTTTGTGAGACCAAGTGTGTCGCCTTGGGGTGCTCCAGTTTTATTGGTGAAAAAGAAAGACGGAAGTATGCGATTGTGTATTGATTATCGCCAGTTGAATAAGGTGACGATTAAGAATAAGTATCCTCTTCCAAGGATTGATGATTTGATGGATCAGTTGGTTGGTGCTTGTGTGTTCAGTAAGATTGACTTAAGGTCGGGATATAATCAGATTAGGGTGAAAGAGGAAGATATTCAGAAGATGGCTTTTAGGACACGTTACGGTCATTATGAATATTTTGTGATGCCGTTCGGGGTTTCTAATGCGCCAGGTGTGTTTATGGAGTACATGAATCGTATTTTTCACGAGCATCTGGATCGATTTGTTGTTGTGTTTATTGATGACATTTTGATTTATTCTAAGTCTCGGGAGGAGCACGCGGAGCATTTGCGTATTGTTTTGCAGGTTTTGAAAGAAAGAAAGCTTTTTTCCAAATTGTCCAAGTGTGAGTTCTGGTTGTCGGAGGTGAGTTTTCTTGGGCACGTGATTTTAGGTAATGGTATTTCTGTGGACCCATCTAAAGTAGAAGCAGTTCTACAATGGGAGGCTCCAATATCTGTTACTGAAATTCGAAGCTTTTTGGGTTTGGCCGGATATTATCGAAGGTTCATTGAAGGATTTTATAAGCTAGCACTTCCTTTGACCCAGTTGACTTGTAAGGGGCAAGCGTTCATTTGGGATATTCGGTGCAAGGAAAGTTTTAATGAGCTGAACAGAAGATTGACGACAACTCTGATTTTGATTTTACCAAATCCTAATGAACCGTTTGTGGTGTATTGTGATGCGTCTTTGATTGGTCTAGGTGGTGTTCTAATGCAAGACGATAAGGTCGTGGCGTATGCTTCGAGGCAGTTAAGAGTGCATGAAAAGAATTATCCTACTCATGATCTTGAATTAGCGGCTGTGGTTTTTGTGTTGAAGATTTGGAGGCATTATCTCTACGGTGCAAGGTTTGAAGTCTTTAGTGATCATAAAAGTTTGAAATATTTGTTTGATCAGAAGGAGTTAAATATGAGGCAGCGTAGATGGTTGGAATTTTTGAAGGACTACGACTTTGGCTTGAATTACCATCCTGGTAAAGCTAATGTGGTAGCCGACGCATTGAGCCGGAAATTGTGGCATATGTCCGCTTTAATGGTTAAGGAGTGGGAACTTTTGGAATCGTTTAGAGATTTGAGTTTGGTTTGTGAAGTGACGTCGGATAGCGTAAGGCTTGGAATGCTAACGATTACTAATGATTTTCTGATGACTGTTAGTGAGAAGCAGAAGCTAGATGTGAAATTTGTGGATTTTATGTTGGTTAGAGAAAAAGAGGCGAATAGTGATTTTAAAGTGGATATTAATGGTGTTTTGAGGTTCCGAGGTCAAATTTGTATTCCTGATGATGTGGAGTTGAAAAAGATGATTTTGGAGGAGGGACACCGGAGTAATTTGAGTATACATCCGGGAGCTAATAAGATGTACCAAGATTTGAAGAAGATTTTCTGGTGGTCTGGATTGAAAAGAGATGTGGCTCAGTTTGTTTATGCGTGTTTGACTTGTCAGAAATCAAAGGTGGAACATCTGAGGCCTAGTGGTTTGTTGCAACCGTTGGATATTCCTGAGTGGAAGTGGGATAACATCTCCATGGATTTTGTGACAGGGTTGCCGAATACACAGCGAGGGCGTAATGCTATTTGGGTGGTTGTTGATAGGCTGACTAAATCGGCTCATTTTATTCCGATTGACATCAGTTTTACTTTGGAGAGGTTGGCTGAGATTTACATCAGTGTGATTGTGAAGTTGCATGGGGTTCCATTGAGTATTGTTTTGGATCGAGATCCGAGGTTTACCTCGAGATTTTGGGAAAGTTTACAGAAGGCGTTGGGTTCTAAATTGAGATTGAGTTCGGCTTATCATCCGCAGACGGATGGACAGACGGAGAGAACGATTCAGTCTTTGGAAGATTTGTTGAGAGTCTGTGTTTTGGAATAAGGTGGTGCGTGGGCTAGTTATCTTGCGTTGATTGAATTCACGTATAATAACAGTTTCCATTCGAGTATTGGAATGGAACCGTTTGAAGCACTGTATGGACGAAGATGTCGAACACCGTTGTGTTGGCACGAATCAGGTGAGAGTTCGGTAGTTGGACCAGAGTTGGTGCAACAGACTACGGAAAAAGTGAAGATTATTCGTGAGAAAATGAAGGCTTCTCAGAGTAGGCAAAAGAGTTATCATGATCGGAGAAGAAAAGATCTTGAGTTTCAAGAGGGCGATCATGTATTTTTGAGAGTTACGCCGGTAACGGGTGTTGGTCGTGCATTGAAATCGAAGAAACTTACTTCTCGGTTTATTGGTCCTCACCAGATATCCACGAGAGTGGGTACTGTGGCTTATAGGGTGACGTTGCCGCCGAATCTGTCGAATTTGCACGATGTGTTCCATGTTTCACAGCTTCGGAAGTATGTTCCGGATCTGTCACATGTGATTCCGATGGATGAGGTTGAGGTGAGGGAGAACCTTACGGTGGAGGCATTACCAGTTAGGGTTTTGGATCGCGAGGTGAAGCGGTTGAGAGGCAAGGATATTACACTTGTGAAAGTGGCGTGGAGAGGCGCCGCTGAGGGTAATTTGACTTGGGAGTTGGAGAGTCGGATGCGGGAGTCGTATCTAGAGTTGTTCGTCTCATGTATATTTTCGAGGACGAAAATTTCTAAGTAGGGGAGAGTTGTAACGCCCCAGTTTTGTCAATTTTTATTTAATTGAGTCGTTTTTTATTATTTTATTATTATATTATTTTATTTCTGACTTTTATGTGAAAATATGTTATTTTTCATCGTGAATATATTTTATCGCGTTTTGGGAACATTTGCGAGATGTTTGAGTGTAGGGGTATTTTAGGCATTTTGATTTATTTTGTTAAGTTAGAATATAATAGAAAATAGAAAGAGAGAAAAATAGTAAGAGAAAGAAAAAGAAGAGAAGGAGAAAAGAAGAGGAGAAGAGAAGAAAAAGAGAGAATTTGAGAAAACTTGGAAATCAATCAATCGACTTTCTAGAACATGATTAAATCGGGTAAGGGTGTGAAACTCGATTATCTTATGCTTGTGTATGATTATGTATGTATGTGTTTGCATATGCTATTGTCTTTCTCTAGTTTTGGATTCTAGGTTGAAATGTGAAATATCATGTGATATCGATGGTTTCACGGTCGAAAATCGGTGTAAACGTAGTAGAATACTTGTTACCATGATTGAGTTATGTTCTAATTGTTATAGGTTGGTTTGGAAATGTTTTGGTTGAGAAAATATCATTTTTGGATGAACTGGTGCGCTGCTGGGTTTTGCTGAAATCGCAGGTTCGCACTGCGAATGGCCAGCGAAGGAGTGGCGAGCGTTCGCGTGAGGTTCGCACTGCGAACGTTATATTATTTTTCATTCTGCCACTGTTCGCTGGAGGATTCGCATTGCGAATGGGGTAGAGGGCATTTGCTGGATGGTTCGCACTGCGAATGTTGGGAATTTTCTAGGCTATTTTTCATTCTGCCACTGCTCGCTAGGACATTCGCACTGCGAATGGAGAAGCGAAGGACTCACTAGGAGCTTCGCACTGCGAACATGACAGTTTTTCCCAATTTGTTTTCCTTATAACTTTTGATCCGTGAGTCGGTTTGAGGCGTGGTTTGATGCGTTAGAAAGCTTGTGAAATGTTCTTTATTATTGTAATGGTTTTGAGATTGTTAGCCGATTTAATTATGTCGGGAATCTAGAAATGTGTTGTGTGTCGACTTTTACCATTTTAATTGTGTGTATTTGAGGCGTTATTACGCAACAGGCTTGAGATATAGTTGTATGACTTGTGTACGGATTATATGATATAAATGCATGTGTTTAGATGGCGTGATGATGGTTTGTGGCCGTATGGCAAATAAAGGCATTGTTTTGGGCTTGAATTGCAAAGCATGATTTATGTTAAGTGAGATGGTTGCATATATGTGTGCATTTGAATGTCATGGGTCATTGTATGCTGAGCATCATGATATGCATTCTTGTGACGTCCTGAGTGACGGATTGATTCTAGAGGGAATCTGCTATAACATCGTGAGCCTTAAAAATAAGAGGACTGAAAGCGATCTGCTTGGATCGTGAGCCTTAAAAATAAGAGGACCAAAAGCGATGGTTATAGACGATCGTGTGCCCATGTGGGGTGTGAGCGATCGGATCGTGAGCCTTATACAAAGAGGACCGAAAGCGATCCATAAACGTCGTGAGCCTTATACAAAGAGGACCGAAAGCGACGGGGAACATCGTATGCCCGACGGGGAGTTACACTAAGTAACGAGCGATGGTTCCAATAGTTCCTGAGTGAACTGGTGTTGAGAATTGATGGAAGTCGGTACCGCATGTGCATATGCATAGAGTCGTGTGTCGGTCTCTTGCATTTGCATAAATCATTAATGGTGTGTTTATGTGTGGAATTGTGGATAAAATTGATAAATTGATATATGTATATGTGTTGGTGATACTTGTATTGTGCATGGTTGGTATACTTTGGTGATGGAAATATGAAATACACATGGTGTTATTTTGTATTTGAATTCTGGGGTGCGTTGTGGTGAGAACCATATATATGTGTATTTTTTTGTGTTATATATAATTGTATGCAATTATATTATGATTGTTTTTCTCACCCTTCTGCTGTTTTATAATGCTCTATGAGGCATTGCAGATTAGATGCTGGAGGTCTTTTTGTGAAGCTTAGGACTTCATTCTTTTGTCGGTCGGCTCTGATATGTGGCACCGGGTAGTCAGGGGGATCGTTTTGTAGGTTGATGTGTATATGTATATATATCTTTTTGGCTTGTGCATGTATGACTTGATGTATGACAAACTTTTTATGATATATATATATATATATATATATATATATATATATATATATATATATATATATATATATATATATATATATATATATGAGATTCAGTACAGATTTTCCGCTTTATTCTGTATTTGAATTGTGGGTAGTAGGAACTAAGTTCCTCTGTTTATTTGCTACCTGCGAGTGTTGCATATCTTTATGGGCAGGTGTTGTATGTTTGTTTCAATTTGATGTGACCCCTCGGTCTATGCTGTGAATTTCTAAATATACTCTGATGAAATTTTGAATTTTCTTTTACTGTTTTTATTAATTGGGGGTATAGATTGGGGGTGTTACATCAAGCGCTGATCCTTCACCTGTTCAGATTCCACCTTCAACCTGGCATGAGTTTGACTTGCCACGCAACTACTCTCCACCGATTGCATCTACTACTATGGTTGGTCAGACTGCTATGCCAGTATTTCAAGTTCCTGTTTTCGGCGAGCCCAAACCTGTGGTCCATGCTGTTACCCAGACTGTTCGAGCTCCCATTGAGAATCCTCTATATGAGTACAATGTTGCTAGTGCTCGGGGTGAAGACCGTTTAGTCTTTGTTGAACCTGAAGTTGTCTGTGAATAGTTTCAGACTATAGACAAGAGACTTCGAGCCGTTGAGGGTAATGACTTCTTTAATATGGATGCAGACAACATGTGTCTGGTTTTCCGATCTTGTTATGCCAGCCAAGTTCAAAATTCCCGAGTTTGTGAAGTATAAGGGTCATTCTTGTCCAAAGGCTCATTTGGTCATGTATTTTCACAAAATGGCTGCTTATACCAACAATCAGAAACTGCTTATCCACTATTTCTAAGACAACTTGAGTGGAGCCTCACTCAAATGGTATATGATTCTCGAGCAAAACTCCATTTACTGCTTCTAAGATCTTGCAAATGCCTTCATGAAGCAGTATAAGTATAACCTCGACATGGCTTTGGATCGTCGACAGCTTTAAAACATGACTCAGCATGAGAAGGAATCTTTTAAAGAGTATGCTTAGCGCTGGAGAGAGTTGGCTTGCCAAGTTGAACCTTCTTTGGCCGAGAAGGAATTGACTGGAATGTTCATGGACACTCTGTCCCCATTCTATTGGGAGAAGATGATTGGAAGTGTTTCTTCTAATTTCACGGATTTGGTTATTATTGGGAAAAGGCTCGAGGAAGGACTCAAGAATGGAAAAGTGTCCAAGGCTGCTGAATATTCCAATGGTGCAAAGAAATCTTACGGAAACTACCAGAAGAAGAGGGAAGATTAGACTAATGTTGTCATGTTTAAAACAAGAAGGCCTCGTCCCCGACCTCAGTATGCTATTCACCCTGTTGTTGCTGTTGTTACCCCCATGGTTACTGCTCCACGACCAACTCAAGCTCCCTAACGTCCAGCTGTTAAACAGAATTAGTACCGTAATAGGAATCAATTTGATCATATTCCCATGCCGTACACTAAACTTTATCCTGGTCTGGTTTAAAAGGGTTTGATTACCACAAGGACTATGCCTCCTCCTCCAAATCCTCTTCCAGTCGGCTATAGGGCTGATCTTCATTGTGAATACCCTCAAGGTGGTGTAGGCCATAACTTGGAAGGTTGTTATGCGTTGAAGGCTAGAGTACGAGAGCTGATTAGAAATCAAATCCTCTCATTTCTGGACTCCAATCCTAATGTCGAAAACAACCCTCGGCCAGGGCACGCCAAATGAAGCTTCAGTCAACTTCAACAAACTATCCTCATTAAAGCCAGTGTTTCAGACAGGCCAGCTCACCCCTGTTGCTGATTTAGTCACTAGGCCTTATTTCTTGTTGTTTGCATTTTCTTTATTTTGTAATGGATGTTTGCCTTCAAACTATGTTTGTACTTTTGTTGATTAATGAAATAAGCATTGCAACTTTTGATTCAATTCATTTTGTCCATTATTTACATCTTTATGCTTTCTTTTTCAAAAGATATTTTATCTCTTTTCCACTTTCTTTTTTATTATGCAAATATTGGAGGGAGGATGATGAAAACATTATACTCATAATGGCTGGTATGCTTTCAAATAAACTTTGCTGACGATGTAAGGCATTGTTTCAATTCCCCTTAACACTGGAGAAATAAGGAAGTTATTCCCTTGACAAACCCTTCGAGCCTAGAAGTAGGAGATTCTTTCTTTCCATAAACAAAAACCCGCAATCTTAACCTTGGGATGGGTAGTTCTCAGTTAACTTGGTTGTGCGTTCATGCAAGACACCTTTCATATAAAGTTTGCACTCACAAATTTTCCTTTGCACACAGCAAGCAACTGTCGAAGATGTCCCTCAAGTCAAATACCAATGATGGTTCACCGTAATCATTAAGCTGGCTAACCACTTTCCTTACTCAAAGAATGAGTTGAGTCCCTTTCAAGGAAAAAGCTAAGAAAGATGGGAAGCTCGTGATCTTGCCTTGTACAAAAAAGGTTTGTATGACAAAAAAAAAAGAGGAAATCTTTAAATCCTCATCCTGAAAGTCCTAAATGGCAAACATTAGTAAGGAAGTAGTGACTGCCATTTCAAGAGTCCGTTGACTTCTGAACCATCATCATCACTATCATCAGGGAAATTTCCAACCTTTTGGGAACCTGAGTACATGGTATGAGTTAACTGAGCATAGGACGGAAGTTCATCACGAAGATGGGGTGGGTATAAATAAACTTTGAGCCTTTATCCTTTGTTTCATAAACCGTGAACCAGTCCATGTTACAACCCTCAAAAGACCTAACTGAAGCAAGGTTATTTTGAAAGCATACTACATCAAGGTTGCATAAACTGACTCCCAAAGATCTTTACAGATAATTTGTTTTGGCATTACAGCTTTTGCTTTACCTTTCATTTTAAATGTCTTGAACCGCCGTGTTCAGACCAGTGACTCGTGTGTTTTGCATCTTCCAAAAAAATAATCTTGATTTCAAAAGTTGTGTGGCTTTGCTTTAAAATTACCATGTTTGTACAAATACTTTTGTTTGCAAACTGGCTTTACTCTCAAGGAATTTTCAAACAATTAAGAAACTTGGTCGGTGATCCTATCAGGGGAAAGTTCTTTCCAAATCCTGTTGAAGAATCAGTTCAAGATTTGTTGTTCAGGGGAAAGTTCTTCTCAGAATTGGTTTATCCAGAAGACCTTTCAAGATTCATACTGGGACAAGCTTTCTTAGAGCACCGTCAGTAGACATTTCAAGAATCAGATAAGCTTAAGCAACGATCAGTTCATCTACAAGAATCAGCTAGTTTGGGGAAATTTACTTGAGGAATCCCCAAGCAGCACTTCATCCTTCCTACAAGGACCATCAATTTGATACAGTTCACCAGTGTGGCAATGATGTGTTTAGCAGTAGCATCTCTAGTCCCCAAGCAGATGAAGGTGCGAGAAAGACACAAGAAAGGGGGGTTTGAATTGTGTATTTGCCCTTTTTGTTACTTTAAGTTTCTTGTCGTTGAATCACTTAGGATTTACATCAGAGTTCGTTGAGAGACTCTGACTGGCAAAGTTACATTCATACTTGCTAAGCGTGAGTCTTCAGAACTAACAAGAGTCTGAACATAAGATCCATTTCTTAGAACTTGCAGTGCGAAAGCTTATCAGAGTTAAGCTGCAAGGTTCTGACTTGCTTGTGTAAGGTTCTGATACTCTATATAGAAAGATAAACAAAGACATTAAGCATAAGAGTAAAGAACACACGATATATCCTAGTTCACCACAAAGGCTAATCCATTCCACCCTCCTCAGGTGATTTCGCCTTGGACACAAGGTCTTAATCCACTATAATCAATCTCGATTACAGATGCACGGGAAACAACCGGTGACTAACCACTTGCACAACCGCACTGTGACTAACATACAATGAACCGTTCAGGGATTCAACTTAATGAATATAACGAACATTGACCTGCAGGTTCCAATCTCGCAAGATCTACTGCTAGGCTTTCACATCTAGACGTTCAGGGATTCATCACAATGAATATAATGCTACTGACCCTATTTCAGGCTTTTCCCACAATGACTTCTTGCCATTGGCTTCTCGAGTCTCCGGTCACGCTGACCACTCAAGGAATCCTAATTCACCAAGAATTAGTTTAACTGGAGATTACAAAGGTGCTTCTTAACAAGCTGATTACTCCTAAGTTTAAGTACAAAGAACACCCTAGTGTTCAAGCAAGATGTAAGAAACAACTCCTTGCTATTCTAAGAAACTACAGAGATGTATAATGATTTGACAGTTGTTGACATCTTGTAGATCTTCTTCTTCTTTGTCTTCGGGGTGAGCAAACTTTGAGCAATAACTCCTTGCTTCAGATCTTTAATATAGCGCTGACGCGAAGGTGGTTGATGACTTGACTGATTTGCAATGTTCTCTTCTTCATCAACAGCTTCTATATCAATTCATTGTTGTTGTGTTAAAGGATGATCTTTGAGCTTCAACAACAATGGCCATGTGTAAATGGTGATAGCTTTGGATATTCTAAGTGTTACAACGAGAACTCATCGTTGTTGCTATCTTCACACAATGACTTGATTAATTCCTATTCATGGATGAATCGATCTGTGGACTGTATCGTCGTCGTTGTTGTTTTTATCTTTAGAATCGAATACTCTTTCCTTTAAATAGCATGGCAGAAATATAGCCGTTTGAAATATTGTTTGCCGTTGGGAAAGAGACGTTGTATAATAATTCGTTGTACTAACACATCTCCTTTTTTCTATGGGAGAAGTGATAGATCTTTCTTAGGCGCTGTGTACAGTTACTCACAACGGTAACATTTGACTTCTGAACTTCAGAGGCTTCTGATGGTTAATTGATGAAGCATGAGTAGAGTCTTCTTAATCAGGATATCTGATACGTCAAGTCTTTAGTCAATTGAAGAAGTCCATTAGGAATCAGTCTTCAGAACTTCAGCACTTGTCTTTAAGCATGTTATCCTTTACTTCTTTAAGTCTTCCGAAACTTCAGAACTTGTCCATTAGGAATCTGTCTTCAGAGTCTTCAATACTTGATCTTCAGAACCTTAATCTTTAGAACACATAAGTCTTCAGAGTCTTTCTGCACTTGGTCTTCAGAGCCTTCCTCCTTCAGAACTTCAAGTCATGAGAGTCTTCAGCACTTTGGTTCTCTTCTTTAGAAACTCCGCAATCTTCAGAATCTCGACCACTTTCAGAGAGCATCCACAAGAGCATTGCATCCGCAATATCGGCATCCTTAGATCTGACTGATCACGATCAGATACAGAAGCGTTCTTGCTTCTTGCGGCTTGTGTCACACATAGTAACTTCACACATTATCAATTACGCTCATCTGGATGGTGCTTGTTGGATCTGATATATTCTATAATTATGATCTGCACACAACACACGTTAGACCATAAAATGGTTCTTTCACAAAATACGTATTGTTATCATCAAAACATAGATCGACTTGTAGAGACAACTCTTGCTCTCACAATCTCCCCCTTTTTGATGATGACAAAACCAAGTATTTTGATTGAACATTTTATACAGGGTAATCACCAAACAGAACATATTCAGAGTCTGAAACAATAGCTCCCCCTGAATGTGTTATCCTCGAAGTTCTATCTGTGATCATCTAGAATCTTATATGATCCAAAGACATACAGAATAACAACTTGAGTTGCTAGAAAGAAGAATAGAAAAGGACTACTTCTCTATCTTGTCTTTAAGAGAACAGATAGTCTTTAGCATCTAGACTAGTTCATCAGAACTTCTATCTTCAGATCTTCAGAGCTCAGTTCCTTTGTAGTCGTATCAGAGCTTGTAATCTTCAGAGACTTCTGAAGCATTTCTACCTTTCAGCAGATTCATTTAAGCACAAGCAGATCATTTCTCATCTGATAACATAGCCTTGCTATCTATCAAAGACAGTCAATGTCTCTTAAAAAACTCCCCATGAGTTTCACACTTTGTGAAGATTTGAGATTTTGCAATTTGATCTTCAGGGTAGTCTCCCCTTAAGTCCTATGAGTCAGATATTGGGATCTTCAGAATCATAATTCAGGATGATAAGATTTTAATCACCAATGTAGATCATGACTGTTTCAGAGTTTGACTTTTGAACACAGGTCTTCATCTCAAAACCTTGTTACTGTCACAACTCAGTGGTTCATCAAGGCTTAATTGTTGATCAGATACCAATTGAAGGTTTAATTTTAGTGATCAATCAACGCTTGATTCTGAATCTGGTACTCATGATTTGATTTTAGTCTGATACCACATGATGTGCTGAGTCTTATACCAGAGTATGTTGAGTCTGATACCAAGTGAAGGACTTCTTCACATACACTTGAGAGGTATTTCATTAGTGTGCTGAAATTGATACCAATGAAGGTATTTTGACAATGATCCACAGCTTTGCTCTGATTGATGAGTATGATACTAATCTTTGTGTACTTGATCTGATTACCAATTGTTGATTTAGTCTGATACCAAATCATTTTCATTTAAATTAGTTTCTGGTAAACATCAGAACGACTTCTTTCTTGGATTTTCAATCCAGATCTTCAGACAACTCTTGACTTCTGATTTGCACAGTTCCTCTGAGTAAGCATCTTGAGAATGTGTACTTTGTCTTGACTGCTTTCATAGTTTTCTTTCTTCTGATTCTCATGTTCTGGATCTTTGCAGCTTCTGAACTAAATGAGACGAATATCACGATAATTCTGACTCTGAGCATATGTTCACGAAGTATACAACTTCGATCTGATTCTTCTATCTTAACATGTTCTTAGAATGCCTAGTGAACTTGTTTAGAGTTCCTCGGATAACATCAAACAACAACCGTTAGTAGCAACGTGTTATGATTGATTACTTGTTTGAGTTTCTCTTCTTTAGATTTCCTCTTCTCAATTGTTTCTTCTTATCAATCAAAATCATTATATTTCTCCCCCTTTTTGACATCATCAAAAAGTGCTAGAGCATAAGGGCATTTAAGCATATAATTCCTCTTTCCAATGAACATCACATATTTCTTCCTCATATGAGCATTTAAGCATTTAAGCAAATTAACATCATCATATATATACTGGATATGTTAAACAACATAGAACCATGGAGCCATCATTTGAGCAGTTAAGAGCAATCCAAGTCATTTAGTGATAACCATCTTTAACCATAATAAATTCATTTGAAGGATTTTTAGATGGAATCAACTGATTACTAATTGAAGGTTTTAGATCATCTGTAAAGATTAATTACAGCATTTTATTTATGAACAATCAGATAGAAGCATCAACATAAAATAGTTTTAAAATTCATAGCATAGGTTGAGCTTAATCTTGAAAAGTTCAAGATAACCAAAACATAGATAATTCAAACACAGATTCCTAATTAGAATCATTTTAAGTAATCGTAGACCTAATAATACTGAGTTTTCAAGGGTCCTTAGAGTTAGACTAGAGCGAGCCTAAGGATAATGAGAGAAGGTTTTCAGAATCATCATTTCTTGAGACATGCAACCTCTCTTCTACTTGGGTAATTGCCAACTTCTTGCTTTTCACAATTTCTACTGAGATCCATTCATGGAACTCAGTCCAGATATTTCCATGGAGTCCATACAGGAATTGGAAGCTTCTACTAAGCTCTGGATCCTTGTGATTGCATTATCCTTAAAGGATTTTAATGCATCATTATTTGATTCTATCAGTTATTATGATGTTTAATCATC
The DNA here is from genome assembly GCA_022829125.1 of Lathyrus tuberosus. NCBI lineage: Eukaryota > Viridiplantae > Streptophyta > Magnoliopsida > Fabales > Fabaceae > Lathyrus > Lathyrus tuberosus. The sequence continues at coordinate 9,426,527 of JALAZF010000049.1, read as the reverse complement.
TGTTGAGTAAAGTAAGCGTCTCAGATTATTATGAATTTGATGTTGGTAGAGGCATAGAAAACAGAAGACATCATATTTTCATTGATTAAAAGAGAGACAAAAACATCAGCACAAAATAGAACGAAAAACAACAAGACATAGCACTATTTGACACTACATCAGGATTTGAAATTTTAGTCATCAAAACCTTCAACGTTGTCCACCCTATCACATCTTGTCTCAGTTACTGAAGGTTCTGGTCCGAGTCTGCTTACTAACCCCCAGAATTTATTTTTCAGCATAATTTCAGATATTATTCTCCCGTAAGGAACGTAAGAGTTCAACTGAGTTCTTGAAACTCTGAAAGAATGTGTCACGTGATTGAAAATAGTTTTGGGAAGATTGATCCTAAAGTGATGTGTTAGGAGGAAGACGAATACTCGGTCATCTTGGGACAGCGTGCTCCTTGCAGTTGCACGAGGTCGAAGGTTGGTTAGAGAGAATCTGAACCATGTTCTGGGTGAAGGAAGAAGTTTCTCAGGGTTATTTGGTTCATAAGGAACCGAATCATCAAATAAAACCTTGCATCTCTCTACTAAGCTCAGGTCAGATTGAAAGTCTTCAACAGTGACTCCAGAGGCGACACAATTTATGATCCTTTCTAATGAGGGAATGAAGATAGTGATTGGAAGGCGATATACTTCAGACCAGATAGTGTTACCATCATTACTGATTCTGGCGTATTTCCAAAATTCTTTCACAAGAACTGGAAAGACAGGGCCGTTTAGTAGTGAATAGTAACCATTCCAAGATTGAATCTGCAGGCTTCTTACAATTTCCAGACCATTATTTTGAAGTCTAGCTAGATTTGGTCTTTTCTCTTGGATAACTTCTAGGGTTTCTACATTCCCTCTAAATGTTGGAGAAGCCATTTTTTTACACACAGAAGATTTTAAATGAAGATTAGTTTAGATGAGGATGGGCGAAGCAGAATCCTATTATTTATAGGCGAATGAGAGTGAGGAGTGTGATGACTACATTGGTGCACAAGGATTTGGGTTTACTATTTCCTAGGTAGTCATGATTAATTAGGGTATGCTAAAAGGCGTGAGCGTGTGGGAAAAGAGAATGGAGCAGTTACTTATTTATTTTGAGAGGAGTTAATATGTTAACAGTTGCTTTGCCGTGAGTGGCCTTTGGGGCTGCTATATTAATGATGACTGTGTCTTGAGCCACTGAAATATTTTCCAAGATCTTTCAATAATTAATATCAATTAGTGCTTTGTCAAATATTTTAGAATTAAGAATTCAATAAAAATGATTCATGGACACAGTTCATTAATCTTTGGATATCTCAGGACAATCTGAGACTATCGATTGACTTAGAGCAACTGCAATTTCAAAACATACATTCTGCATACATAGTTAAAACACATACATGTTTAGGTTTCTTAGTCACTGAAGATCTCACACTTAGTCTTCAACAAGCAGTTATCTAGAAGGTCTTCAGGACCATCTTCTTTAATTCTCTCTTTGATCATGTCCACAATTCCATCTCTAAAGAAAATCTCAGACAAAACTCTTCCATAAGGAATGTAGGACTTTGTGAGGTTTCTGGACTTAGAGATGGTTTTCCAGAGACAGTTGAAGATAGTGTGTGGTAGATTTATTTGAAATTCATTCATTAGTAAATAAATGAATTCATGGTCATGAAATCTGATTATGTCATGACTTTCTCCTCTGGGAAGAAAATTGGACAGCATGAGTTTGTACCAGGCTTTGGGAATGGGTAGAAGATTTTGAGGATTGTAGGGTATGTATCCTAAGGTCAAGTCATGAAGGGATGCAAAGTTTTTGGCAGCAAAGAATTTGTTTTTATCAAAATCAACAGGAATTCCAACATCCTCACACCCAGTTGCAAGAGTGATTGAGAACAGGTTAATGATGATTGGGACTTCAAAAACAAAGGAGGTGATGAATTTGCTTTCAAGATCAAGATCGGCATGTTTCCAGAAATCTTTGACAAGATTTACATAGATAGGCTTTTCTAGCATCATGGAGTATCTAGTCCATTGTTGAGTGTAAAGCACATCTGCTAGACTACAGGCAATGCAACTTGAAAGTGGAGGGGTATTGATTACAAATTGTTTTTCAGGAATGATTTCAAGAAGATCTTAATTTCCAAGAAAGGTTAGTGGAGGCATGATGGCAGACATAGTTTTGATACTTAAGGCTTTATGATAGAGAACTTTGAGTATGAGGTTGTTTGATAGGGAGACGTGATTTTATACATGTAAATGGGTAGGATGAGTTATACCTAGTCTAGGAAAATTATAGATTTGTACATTAGGATTTAATAAGATTTTAGAATAGATTATGTTGTCAGAGATATGGTATGGTTTCCAAAGATTCGCAATTATGATTGAGGTTACTTTAGAGTGCACGCATAGTAAAGAAATTTCCTTGTAAGACAGAATTTATTTCAGATCATTTATTTCTTTCTACCAAACTAAATTCATGCAATATTGTTTAAATATTCAAAGTAGAGAAGATCATACCTTAGGGATCCATAAATCTTAGAGATTCTTTGCAGACTTATCTGAGTGCTTTCCAAATTTCTGGTTTCTGAGGAATGCGAACATTTTCTGAATTATGAACAAAGAGTGTTTTGAGAAATTTATCAGATAGAAATCTGATCAATAATGTTTGATCCGACTGAGAGATAGTCTTAGATTATCAGAACTTAGTTTCACTGATTCGATCAAGACTCTAAGTGATCAATCTTGAATAAGTACTTGATGAATCCATGAAAATATTCTTCCTGAATATTCTTTCAGTTTCTTGTATAGCTTTCAAGAAGACAATGTTCAGTTCTTCATTGAGTTCATTAACTTCTGATTATCCCAGGATTCAGATGTTGAATTAGTTCTAAGAGTCTTGAATTCTTCAGCTTCCTGACTTCAACAGACTTTTCTTGAGATTCAAATTCAAAGACCAACAATTTATCTTCTTTACATGAAGAGATTCTGAATGAGCTTTAACCGAGAAAGTCAAGGGTGGACCTAGTCCGTTTCTTGAAAACATCTCAGGTGCTCATAAAGAGTTATTCTTCAGCAACCCAGACTTCTTGTCTTCTGATAATTTAACCTTGAGCAAATATGTGGTTCCTTTACACGTATCTTCCAAGATGAGCATTCAGCAGATACTACTCCATATCTGACGAGTCCATCTAATCAGCTGATTCTTCAATCTTCAACAAGGGTTTAGGTGAGAAAAGATTTTGTTGATTAGCACAGCTTCCAGAATCAGTGATTTGCTCGAGTAGTCAGATTGATTATAATTTTGTACACAGTCAACTTCTGAACTGTTATAGAAATTGTAAGTGGATTTCAATCTCACCCAAGTGTTTCTACGCACCTCATCTGGATCTTTTTCTGACACTGTTAAGTGTTTGATATCCATCAATAACAGAATCGGAGCTCTGATACCAATTGAAGGTGCGAGAAAGACACAAGAAAGAGGGGGTTTGAATTATGTATTTGCCCTTTTTTTACTTTTCGTTTCTTGTCGTTGAATCACTTAGGATTTACATCAGAGTTCGTTGAGAGACTCTGACTGGAAAAGTTACATTCAGACTTGCTAAGCGTGAGGCTTCAGAACTAACAAGAGTCTGAACATAAGATCCATTTCGCAGAACTTGCAGTGCAGAAGCTTATCAGAGTTAAGCTTCAAGGTTCTGACTTTCTTGTGTAAGGTTCTGATACTCTATATAGAAAGATAAACAAAGACATTAAGCATAAGAGTAAAGAACACACGATATATCCTGGTTCACCATAAAGGCTAATCCAGTCCACCCTCCTCAGGTGATTTCGCCTTGGACACAAGGTCTTAATCCACTATAATCAATCTCGATTACAGATGCACGGGCAACAACCGGTGACTAACATACAATGAACCGTTTAGGGATTCAACTTAATGAATATAACGAACATTGACCTACAGGTTCCAATCTTGCAAGATCTACTTCTAGGCTTTCACAGCTAGACGTTCAGGGATTCATCGCAATGAATATAACGCTACTGACCCAATTTCAGGCTTTTCCCACAATGACATCTCGCCATTGTCTTCTCGAGTCTCCGCTCACACTGACCACTGAAGGAATCCTAATTCACCAAGAATTAGTTTAACTGAAGATTACAAAGGTGCTTCTTAACAAGCAGATTACTCCTAAGTTTAAGTACAAAGAACACACTAGTGTTCAAGCAAGATGTGAGCAACAGCTCCTTGCTATTCTAAGAAACTACAGAGATGTATAATGATTTGACAGTTGTTGACATCTTGTAGATCTTCTTCTTCTTTGTCTTCGGGGTGAGCAAGCTTTGAGCAACAACTCCTTGCTTCAGATCTTCAATATAGCACTGACTAGAAGGTGGTTGATGACTTGACTGATTTACAATGTTGTCTTCTTCATCAACAGCTTTTATATCAATTCATTGTTGTTGTGTTGAATGATGATCTTTGAGCTTCAACAACAATGGCCATGTGCAAATGGTGATAACTTTGGATATTCTAAGCGTTACAACGAGAACTCATCGTTGTTGCTATCTTCACACAATGACTTGATCAATTCCTATTCATGGATGAATCGATCTGTGGATTGTATCGTCGTCTTCGTTGTTGTTATCTTTAGAAGCGAATACTCTTTCCTTTAAATAGCCTGGTAGAAATATAGCCGTTTGAAATATTGTTTGCCGTTGGGAAAGAGACGTTGTGTAATAATTCGTTGTACTGACACATCTCCTTTTTGCTATGGGAGAAGTGATAGATCTTTCTTGGGCGCCGTGTACAGTTACTCACAACGGTAACATTTAACTTCTGAACTTCACAGGCTTCTGATGGTTAATTGATGAAGCATGAGTAGAGTCTTCTTAATCAGGATATCTGATACATCAAGTCTTCAGTCAATTGAAGAAGTCCATTAGGAATCAGTCTTCAGAACTTCAACACTTGTCTTTAAGCACGTTATCCTTCACTTCTTCAAGTCTTCCGAAACTTCAGAACTTGTCCATTAGGAATCTGTCTTCAGAGTCTTCAATACTTGATCTTCAGAACCTTAATCTTCAGAACACATAAGTCTTCAGAGTCTTTCTGCACTTGGTCTTCAGAGCCTTCCGCCTTCAGAACTTCAAGTCATGAGAGTCTTCAGCACTTCAGTTCTCTTCTTCAGAAGCTTCACAATCTTCAGAATCTCGACCACTTTCAGAGAGCATCCACAAGAGCATTGCATCCGCAATATCGGCATCCTTAGATCTGACTGATCACGATCAGATACAGAAGCGTTCTTGCTTCTTGCGGCTTGTGTCACACATAGTAACTTCACACATTATCAATTACGCTCATTTGGATGGTGCTTGTTGGATCTGATATATTCTATAATTATGATCTGCACACAACACACGTTAGACCATAAAATGGTTCTTTCACAAAATACGTATTGTTATCATCAAAACATAGATCGACTTGTAGAGACAACTCTTGCTCTCACAATCTCCCCCTTTTTGATGATGACAAAACCAAGTATTTTGATTAAACATTTTATACAGGGTAATCACCAAACAGAACATATTCAGAGTCTGAAACAATAGCTCCCCCTGAATGTGTTATCCTCGAAGTTCTATCTGTGATCATCTAGAATCTTATATGATCCAAAGACATACAGAATAACAACTTGAGTTGCTAGAAAGAAGAATAGAAAATGACTACTTCTCTATCTTGTCTTTAAGAGAACAGATAGTCTTTAGCATCTAGACTAGTTCATCAGAACTTCTATCTTCAGATCTTCAGAGCTCAGTTCCTTTGTAGTCCTATCAGAGCTTGTAATCTTCAGAGACTTCTGAAGCATTTCTACCTTTCAGCAGATTCATTTAAGCACAAGCAGATCATTTCTCATCTGATAACATAGCCTTGCTATCTATCAAAGACAGTCAATGTCTCTTAAAAAACTCCCCATGAGTTTCACACTTTGTGAAGATTTGAGATTTTACAATTTGATCTTCAGGGTAGTCTCCCCTTAAGTCCTATGAGTCAGATATTGGGATCTTCAGAATCATAATTCAGGATGATAAGATTTTAATCACCAATGTAGATCATGACTGTTTCAGAGTTTGACTTTTGAACACAGGTCTTCATCTCAAAACCTTGTTACTGTCACAACTCAGTGGTTCATCAAGGCTTGATTGTTGATCAGATACCAATTGAAGGTTTAATTATAGTGATCAATCAACGCTTGATTCTGAATCTGGTACTCATGATTTGATTTTAGTCTGATACCACATGATGTGCTGAGTCTTATACCAGAGTATGTTGAGTCTGATACCAAGTGAAGGACTTCTTCACATACACTTGAGAGGTATTTCATTAGTGTGCTGAAATTGATACCAATGAAGGTATTTTGACAATGATCCACAGCTTTGCTCTGATTGATGAGTATGATACTAATCTTTGTGTACTTGATCTGATTACCAATTGTTGATTTAGTCTGATACCAAATCATTTTCATTTAAATTAGTTTCTGGTAAACATCAGAACGACTTCTTTCTTGGATTTTCAATCCAGATCTTCAGACAACTCTTGACTTCTGATTTGCACAGTTCCTCTGAGTAAGCATCTTGAGAATGTGTACTTTGTCTTGACTGCTTTCATAGTTTTCTTTCTTCTGATTCTCATGTTCTGGATCTTTGCAGCTTCTGAACTAAATGAGACGAATATCACGATAATTCTGACTCTGAGCATATGTTCACGAAGTATACAACTTCGATCTGATTCTTCTATCTTAACATGTTCTTAGAATGCCTAGTGAACTTGTTTAGAGTTCCTCGGATAACATCAAACAACAACCGTTAGTAGCAACGTGTTATGATTGATTACTTGTTTGAGTTTCTCTTCTTTAGATTTCCTCTTCTCAATTGTTTCTTCTTATCAATCAAAATCATTATATTTCTCCCCCTTTTTGACATCATCAAAAAGTGCTAGAGCATAAGGGCATTTAAGCATATAATTCCTCTTTCCAATGAACATCACATATTTCTTCCTCATATGAGCATTTAAGCATTTAAGCAAATTAACATCATCATATATATACTGGATATGTTAAACAACATAGAACCATGGAGCCATCATTTGAGCAGTTAAGAGCAATCCAAGTCATTTAGTGATAACCATCTTTAACCATAATAAATTCATTTGAAGGATTTTTAGATGGAATCAACTGATTACTAATTGAAGGTTTTAGATCATCTGTAAAGATTAATTACAGCATTTCATTTATGAACAATCAGATAGAAGCATCAACATAAAATAGTTTTAAAATTCATAGCATAGGTTGAGCTTAATCTTGAAAAGTTCAAGATAACCAAAACATAGATAATTCAAACACAGATTCCTAATTAGAATCATTTTAAGTAATCGTAGACCTAATAATACTGAGTTTTCAAGGGTCCTTAGAGTTAGACTAGAGCGAGTCTAAGGATAATGAGAGAAGGTTTTCAGAATCATCATTTCTTGAGACATGCAACCTCTCTTCTACTTGGGTAATTGCCAACTTCTTGCTTTTCACAATTTCTACTGAGATCCATTCATGGAACTCAGTCCAGATATTTCCATGGAGTCCATACAGGAATTGGAAGCTTCTACTAAGCTCTGGATCCTTGTGATTGCATTATCCTTAAAGGATTTTAATGCATCATTATTTGATTTTATCAGTTATTATGATGTTTAATCATCTGTTGAGTAAAGTAAGCGTCTCAGATTATTATGAATTTGATGTTGGTAGAGGCATAGAAAACAGAAGACATCATATTTTCATTGATTAAAAGAGAGACAAAAACATCAGCACAAAATAGAACGAAAAACAACAAGACATAGCACTATTTGACACTACATCAGGATTTGAAATTTTAGTCATCAAAACCTTCAACGTTGTCCACCCTATCACATCTTGTCTCAGTTACTGAAGGTTCTGGTCCGAGTCTGCTTACTAACCCCCAGAATTTATTTTTCAGCATAATTTCAGATATTATTCTCCCGTAAGGAACGTAAGAGTTCAACTGAGTTCTTGAAACTCTGATAGAATGTGTCACGTGATTGAAAATAGTTTTGGGAAGATTGATCCTAAAGTGATGTGTTAGGAGGAAGACGAATACTCGGTCATCTTGGGACAGCGTGCTCCTTGCAGTTGCACGAGGTCGAAGGTTGGTTAGAGAGAATCTGAACCATGTTCTGGGTGAAGGAAGAAGTTTCTCAGGGTTATTTGGTTCATAAGGAACCGAATCATCAAATAAAACCTTGCATCTCTCTACTAAGCTCAGGTCAGATTGAAAGTCTTCAACAGTGACTCCAGAGGCGACACAATTTATGATCCTTTCTAATGAGGGAATGAAGATAGTGATTGGAAGGCGATATACTTCAGACCAGATAGTGTTACCATCATTACTGATTCTGGCGTATTTCCAAAATTCTTTCACAAGAACTGGAAAGACAGGGCCGTTTAGTAGTGAATAGTAACCATTCCAAGATTGAATCTGCAGGCTTCTTACAATTTCCAGACCATTATTTTGAAGTCTAGCTAGATTTGGTCTTTTCTCTTGGATAACTTCTAGGGTTTCTACATTCCCTCTAAATGTTGGAGAAGCCATTTTTTTACACACAGAAGATTTTAAATGAAGATTAGTTTAGATGAGGATGGGCGAAGCAGAATCCTATTATTTATAGGCGAATGAGAGTGAGGAGTGTGATGACTACATTGGTGCACAAGGATTTGGGTTTACTATTTCCTAGGTAGTCATGATTAATTAGGGTATGCTAAAAGGCGTGAGCGTGTGGGAAAAGAGAATGGAGCAGTTACTTATTTATTTTGAGAGGAGTTAATATGTTAACAGTTGCTTTGCCGTGAGTGGCCTTTGGGGCTGCTATATTAATGATGACTGTGTCTTGAGCCACTGAAATATTTTCCAAGATCTTTCAATAATTAATATCAATTAGTGCTTTGTCAAATATTTTAGAATTAAGAATTCAATAAAAATGATTCATGGACACAGTTCATTAATCTTTGGATATCTCAGGACAATCTGAGACTATCGATTGACTTAGAGCAACTGCAATTTCAAAACATACATTCTGCATACATAGTTAAAACACATACATGTTTAGGTTTCTTAGTCACTGAAGATCTCACACTTAGTCTTCAACAAGCAGTTATCTAGAAGGTCTTCAGGACCATCTTCTTTAATTCTCTCTTTGATCATGTCCACAATTCCATCTCTAAAGAAAATCTCAGACAAAACTCTTCCATAAGGAATGTAGGACTTTGTGAGGTTTCTGGACTTAGAGATGGTTTTCCAGAGACAGTTGAAGATAGTGTGTGGTAGATTTATTTGAAATTCATTCATTAGTAAATAAATGAATTCATGGTCATGAAATCTGATTATGTCATGACTTTCTCCTCTGGGAAGAAAATTGGACAGCATGAGTTTGTACCAGGCTTTGGGAATGGGTAGAAGATTTTGAGGATTGTAGGGTATGTATCCTAAGGTCAAGTCATGAAGGGATGCAAAGTTTTTGGCAGCAAAGAATTTGTTTTTATCAAAATCAACAGGAATTCCAACATCCTCACACCCAGTTGCAAGAGTGATTGAGAACAGGTTAATGATGATTGGGACTTCAAAAACAAAGGAGGTGATGAATTTGCTTTCAAGATCAAGATCGGCATGTTTCCAGAAATCTTTGACAAGATTTACATAGATAGGCTTTTCTAGCATCATGGAGTATCTAGTCCATTGTTGAGTGTAAAGCACATCTGCTAGACTACAGGCAATGCAACTTGAAAGTGGAGGGGTATTGATTACAAATTGTTTTTCAGGAATGATTTCAAGAAGATCTTAATTTCCAAGAAAGGTTAGTGGAGGCATGATGGCAGACATAGTTTTGATACTTAAGGCTTTATGATAGAGAACTTTGAGTATGAGGTTGTTTGATAGGGAGACGTGATTTTATACATGTAAATGGGTAGGATGAGTTATACCTAGTCTAGGAAAATTATAGATTTGTACATTAGGATTTAATAAGATTTTAGAATAGATTATGTTGTCAGAGATATGGTATGGTTTCCAAAGATTCGCAATTATGATTGAGGTTACTTTAGAGTGCACGCATAGTAAAGAAATTTCCTTGTAAGACAGAATTTATTTCAGATCATTTATTTCTTTCTACCAAACTAAATTCATGCAATATTGTTTAAATATTCAAAGTAGAGAAGATCATACCTTAGGGATCCATAAATCTTAGAGATTCTTTGCAGACTTATCTGAGTGCTTTCCAAATTTCTGGTTTCTGAGGAATGCGAACATTTTCTGAATTATGAACAAAGAGTGTTTTGAGAAATTTATCAGATAGAAATCTGATCAATAATGTTTGATCCGACTGAGAGATAGTCTTAGATTATCAGAACTTAGTTTCACTGATTCGATCAAGACTCTAAGTGATCAATCTTGAATAAGTACTTGATGAATCCATGAAAATATTCTTCCTGAATATTCTTTCAGTTCCTTGTATAGCTTTCAAGAAGACAATGTTCAGTTCTTCATTGAGTTCATTAACTTCTGATTATCCCAGGATTCAGATGTTGAATTAGTTCTAAGAGTCTTGAATTCTTCAGCTTCCTGACTTCAACAGACTTTTCTTGAGATTCAAATTCAAAGACCAACAATTTATCTTCTTTACATGAAGAGATTCTGAATGAGCTTTAACCGAGAAAGTCAAGGGTGGACCTAGTCCGTTTCTTGAAAACATCTCAGGTGCTCATAAAGAGTTATTCTTCAGCAACCCAGACTTCTTGTCTTCTGATAATTTAACCTTGAGCAAATATGTGGTTCCTCTACACGTATCTTCCAAGATGAGCATTCAGCAGATACTACTCCATATCTGACGAGTCCATCTAATCAGCTGATTCTTCAATCTTCAACAAGGGTTTAGGTGAGAAAAGATTTTGTTGATTAGCACAGCTTCCAGAATCAGTGATTTGCTCGAGTAGTCAGATTGATTATAATTTTGTACACAGTCAACTTCTGAACTGTTAAGAAATTGTAAGTGGATTTCAATCTCACCCAAGTGTTTCTACGCACCTCATCTGGATCTTTTTCTGACACTGTTAAGTGTTTGATATCCATCAATAACAGAATCGGAGCTCTGATACCAATTGAAGGTGCGAGAAAGACACAAGAAAGAGGGGGTTTGAATTATGTATTTGCCCTTTTTTTACTTTTCGTTTCTTGTCGTTGAATCACTTAGGATTTACATCAGAGTTCGTTGAGAGACTCTGACTGGAAAAGTTACATTCAGACTTGCTAAGCGTGAGGCTTCAGAACTAACAAGAGTCTGAACATAAGATCCATTTCGCAGAACTTGCAGTGCAGAAGCTTATCAGAGTTAAGCTGCAAGGTTCTGACTTTCTTGTGTAAGGTTCTGATACTCTATATAGAAAGATAAACAAAGACATTAAGCATAAGAGTAAAGAACACACGATATATCCTGGTTCACCATAAAGGCTAATCCAGTCCACCCTCCTCAGGTGATTTCGCCTTGGACACAAGGTCTTAATCCACTATAATCAATCTCGATTACAGATGCACAGGCAACAACCGGTGACTAAAATACAATGAACCGTTTAGGGATTCAACTTAATGAATATAACGAACATTGACCTGCAGGTTCCAATCTCGCAAGATCTACTTCTAGGCTTTCACAGCTAGACGTTCAGGGATTCATCGCAATGAATATAACGCTACTGACCCAATTTCAGGCTTTTCCCACAATGACATCTCGCCATTGTCTTCTCGAGTCTCCGCTCACACTGACCACTGAAGGAATCCTAATTCACCAAGAATTAGTTTAACTGAAGATTACAAAGGTGCTTCTTAACAAGCAGATTACTCCTAAGTTTAAGTACAAAGAACACACTAGTGTTCAAGCAAGATGTGAGCAACAGCTCCTTGCTATTCTAAGAAACTACAGAGATGTATAATGATTTGACAGTTGTTGACATCTTGTAGATCTTCTTCTTCTTTGTCTTCGGGGTGAGCAAGCTTTGAGCAACAACTCCTTGCTTCAGATCTTCAATATAGCACTGACTAGAAGGTGGTTGATGACTTGACTGATTTACAATGTTGTCTTCTTCATCAACAGCTTTTATATCAATTCATTGTTGTTGTGTTGAATGATGATCTTTGAGCTTCAACAACAATGGCCATGTGCAAATGGTGATAACTTTGGATATTCTAAGCGTTACAACGAGAACTCATCGTTGTTGCTATCTTCACACAATGACTTGATCAATTCCTATTCATGGATGAATCGATCTGTGGATTGTATCGTCGTCTTCGTTGTTGTTATCTTTAGAAGCGAATACTCTTTCCTTTAAATAGCCTGGTAGAAATATAGCCGTTTGAAATATTGTTTGCCGTTGGGAAAGAGACGTTGTGTAATAATTCGTTGTACTGACACATCTCCTTTTTGCTATGGGAGAAGTGATAGATCTTTCTTGGGCGCCGTGTACAGTTACTCACAACGGTAACATTTAACTTCTGAACTTCACAGGCTTCTGATGGTTAATTGATGAAGCATGAGTAGAGTCTTCTTAATCAGGATATCTGATACATCAAGTCTTCAGTCAATTGAAGAAGTCCATTAGGAATCAGTCTTCAGAACTTCAACACTTGTCTTTAAGCACGTTATCCTTCACTTCTTCAAGTCTTCCGAAACTTCAGAACTTGTCCATTAGGAATCTGTCTTCAGAGTCTTCAATACTTGATCTTCAGAACCTTAATCTTCAGAACACATAAGTCTTCAGAGTCTTTCTGCACTTGGTCTTCAGAGCCTTTCGCCTTCAGAACTTCAAGTCATGAGAGTCTTCAGCACTTCAGTTCTCTTCTTCAGAAGCTTCACAATCTTCAGAATCTCGACCACTTTCAGAGAGCATCCACAAGAGCATTGCATCCGCAATATCGGCATCCTTGGATCTGACTGATCACGATCAGATACAGAAGCGTTCTTGCTTCTTGCGACTTGTGTCGCACATAGTAACTTCGCACATTATCAATTACGCTCATCTGGCTGGTGCTTGTTGGATCTGATATATTCTATAATTATGATCTGCACACAACACACGTTAGACCATAAAATGGTTCTTTCACAAAATACGTATTGTTATCATCAAAACATAGATCGACTTGTAGAGACAACTCTTGCTCTCACAGCAGAGTGGCAGTGAACTACGTGTTGAGGAATCAGTCTTCCAGTCTTGTCTTCTCCTAGAGAGAGTCGAGTTGTGTCGTCAGCATCTGTATCTGCATTTGCATTTGATCATATATCATAGCATAATTCATATACATATGCATAACATAGGTGTTTCATCCTCATTTGCCTTTCCCTTAGGTTGTGTTGTCAGTCACGTCTTACCTTGTGGTCAAAGTTTAACTTACTTGGCACCTATCCAACAAATATTGTCATGTCTATCCAATGCTTCTTGGGTATCTCCTTGTTAACATTCATCCAATGCTTTCTTGTATACTGTGATTCCTTTTATCCAATGCTTTCTTGGGTATCTCCTTGTTCACATTCATCCAATGCTTTCTTGGATACTGTGATTCCTTTACATCCAATGCTTTCTTGGATTTCACCTTTTTTTATCACATTCTCATCTGATGCCTTCTCAGATATTATGAGTTCGTCTTCCATTCAAAGCCATTATTGGATGTCTGGTGTCTTTACATCCAATTCCTTCTTGGATTACCCTTTTTATCTCATTCTCATCCGATGCCTTCTCATATATTATGAGTTTACCTTCCATTCAAAGCCATTATTGGATGTCTGGTGTCTTTACATCCAATGTCTTCTTGGATTACCCTTTTTAGCTCATTCTCATCTGATGCCTTCTCAGATATTATGAGTTTCCCTTTCATTCAAAGCCATTATTGGATGTCTGGTTTCTTTCTGTCTAATGCCTTCTTGGATTTCACCTTTTTATCTCATTCTCATCTGATGCTTTCTCAGATATTATGAGTTTGCATTTCATTCAAATCCATTATTGGATAACTAGTTTATTTACATCCAATGCCTTCTTGGATTACACCTTTTATCTCATTCTCATCTGATGCCTTCTCAGATATTATGAGTTTGCCTTTCATTCAAAGCCATTATTAGATGTCTGGTGTCTTCCTGTCCAATGCCTTCTTGGATTACCCTTTTTTATCTCATTCTCATCTGATGCCTTCTCAGATATTATGAGTTTACCTTTCATTCAAAGCCATTATTGGATGACTGATTTCTTTGCATCCAATGCTTTCTTGGATCCCTACTTTGTTCACTTTTATCTAAAGCCATTATTAGATATTATGATTATACCTTCCATTCAAGGCCATTATTGGATGTCTGGTTTCTTTTGCCATCTGATGCTCTTCCAGATGCATCTCTCTCTTTCTGATGTTCTTCCAGATTGAGTCATTGTTATTTGATGTTTTTCCAGATGTTTGCTTTGTCAATTCTGATGCTTTTTCGGGATTACATTGCTTTTACCATCTGATGATCTTCTGATTGTTGTGACTCTTTTTCCATCCAGTTTCATTCATGGATGATGATTGTTGATTCCCCACTGGATACCGTCTTTCCGGCGTTACTTCCATTGAGGATCTTGTGTTATCTTTTCTTTTTAAAGTGTCAACCGGTCACGCTTGAACTAGTTGGTCTCATCATTTTAGATTTCCCAGTTTTATTTCAGTTTCCCCAGTGTTGTTGTCTTCCCCAGTGAGTGTTTGCTCATTGGGTGGACTTTGTCTCTGTCTGCTTTCGTTTTTATCTGCATTGTGCATTTACCATTCCATCATTTTCATCATACTAGAGTTCATAGCATATCAGCATTGTTGTTTAGTTTTCTTTTGTCCATAGCATTGCATGTTAGTGCATCTAAGGGCAAAATTTTTGGTTATCTATATTTAAATATCTTCCACCATGATTTCATGAAGATTATCATCACTCATGTCATCCGGTGAGGATATTTAAATAGGGGCATCTGTCATACCCCAAAATTTACCCTTGGATTCGTTTGATCGTTTGCATATCATCATAAGTCGGCATTTTCGCATTTTCAGTTAAACATCTCATTAATCATGCATTTTTAGTCGTTTCTTTATCATTCCAGGCCTCTTTCTTTTTTGTTTTATTTTATTATTATTTAAATAATTATATTTTGTTTATGTTGTTAGTTTAGTTTATGTTTTTCATTTTAGCTTATTTTTAATTTTAGTTTTAATTTTGGAACTTAATTTAATTTTAACTTAACTTAGTTTAATTTAGTTAGTTTATTTTCTATTAATTTAGTTTAATGTAGATTATTAGATTTCTATCTCATTTGACCTCATTTACTTATTTATGTTTTTCTATTTTTTTTATGATTTAGAGTTAATTCAATTTTTCTTAATTAATTGGGTTTTACTTTAGTCAACTTTAATTATGTTTTTAATCATTTCTCTTTTAGTTAAAACATTTTTCAAACATTTTTTTAAAATTTAATTTAAGTTTTTTTAGTTTTTTAATTTAGATTAGGTTTCATTTATTTTTAGTTTAATTATATTTGTTTCTAATTTACAAAGTTATTACAATGAAAATTCAAAAAAAAAAAAAAAGAGGTACTGATACAACAATGTTACACACAAAGCCATATGCTTCACAGTTACAAAAGTAGAGTCTTTGCTCCAAAGTAACAATATCCTGCTCCTTGTATCATATCACCACTACATGCCAAGACCTGCTACAAAACCAAAACTGCTGCAAAAGCTACTACACAAACACAATGTAAACCTGCCATGCTACCTCCTGCCTTGATGCGCACTACAATCCAAAACCAGGTTAGTACACAATGCTCCACATTGCCCTGTGTATAAACCAGCAAACCTGCACATTGAGAGAGACAATTCAACAACAAGACTTGCAAAAAGAAGGAAATCGTACAACCTTGACCAAGTACAACCAAGCCTTTGCTATCACCAATTTCTACAAATGTGTTGCATGTAACACCCCCAATCTATACCCCCAATTAAATAAAGCGGTAAAAGAAAATTCAAAATTTCATCAGAGTATATTCAAATTATCATGGCATAGACAGGGAGAATCACATTATATTGAAACAAAACATACAACACCTGCTCATAAAGATATGCAACAGTGGGGTAGCAATCAACAGAGGAACTCAGTTCCTTACACCCACATTTCAGATTTTAGAATAAAAGCGGAAAATCTAAAACTGAATATCATATATATATATATATATATATCACATAAAGGTTTATCTGTTATCAACAGGATCATGTATATATACAACTCCAAAAGATAAATATGCATATACACAATATTACAAAATAATCCTAATCGATCTCCCGACTATCCGGTGTTACATATCAGAGCCGACCGACAAAAGAATGAAGACATAAACTTCACAAAAGACCTCCAGCATCTAATATGCAATGCCTCATAGAGCATTATAAAACAGCAGAAGGGTGAGAAACACAATTATTATATAAATGCATATAATTATATATATCGACATAAAAATACACATATCAAGTATTCTCACCAAAATTATCACATGCCAACACATAAAGCATATATAGATTATATTCACATAATCACATATTCACACATAATGCATATGTTTATACACAAAACATATCATTCATAATTCAATGCATTTAACACGAATGCACATCAATTCACAAATGCTATCACAAGCTCAATCACATAATTACCCCATTCCCCATTGCATATTAATCATGCACAATACATTTATCACAAATGCATATCACAATGTCTCACACATAATCAATTAAATCATGATTTTCCACATATAAACAATGCAATCATAATTCATGCAGATGCAAAGAGACCGACACAACGACTCTATGCAAATGCATATGCGGGTACCGACTCCATCATTACCAGTCCACTCAGGAAATATTGGAACCATCGCTTGTTACTACAAGTAACACCCCGTCGGGCCAACGATGTTCACCCGTCGCTTTCGGTCCTCTTATTTTTAAGGCTCACGATCCAATCAGATCGCTTTCAGTCCTCTTATTTTTAAGGCTCACGACGTTTATGGATTGCTTTCGGTCCTCTTTGTATAAGGCTCACAATCCGATCGCTCACACCCCACATGGGCACACGATCGTCTATAATCATCGCTTTCGGTCCTCTTATTTTTAAGGCGCACGATCCAATCAGATCGCTTTCAGTCCTCTTATTTTTAAGGCTCACGATGTTATAGCGGATTCCCTCTGGAATCAATCCGTCACTCAGGACGTCACAAGAATGCATATCATGATGCTTAGCATACAATGACTCATGACATTCAAATGCACACATATATGCAACCATCTCACTTAACATAAATCATGCTTTGTAATTCAAGCCCAAAACAATGCATTTATACCATACAACAACACGCAAATCATACCATATCCATATTAACAGCACATTGCATGATACACGCCAATTACACACAATTAAAACGACAAAAGTCGACAAAATGACACTATTCCAAATACCGACACAATTTAATCGGCTAACAACTTCCAAATCATCATAATCATATAGTACAGCTCAATAACTTTCCAACGATACTAAGAATGTAAAAATCAGATAAACGGAACCCAAGTTACGAAAGAAAAACGAAAACGATATTTTGAAAAGTCTCATTTTTACACTTCTCCTACCCATACGCGTATGGCCCCTGTCATACGCGTATGGCAAAACCCTCGTACGCGTACAATACGCATCTCACCAGATGGTCGGGAAAAGAGACATCCCATACGCGTATTGGCCCCAAAAATCGCCCATGATACGCGTATTGCCAAGACCCATACGCGTATGAACATGCCCCATACGCGTATTGCCAAGGTCCATACGCGTATGAACATGCCCCATACGCGTATGACCTGGGCTGACCCAGAATTCTGCAGACTTCTTGCTGTTACGGGATTTACACCCAAAACCCTTCCAAATCATCATCCAATTTCAGAAAAACACCAATTTGAGGTATATCAATGCATACCCAACATGCATAAATAACAAGGAACACAACAACATGAGTTTAGACACATTTGGATCAAATTCTACCAATTTCTAAACATTATGATTTTTGCTCTAAATTCTCATACATTCCAAAATCAACAACACAACACATACATAGTTATACACATGCATAGAATAATTGAATTTCACACCCTTACCCGATTAAATCGATTCTAGAAGTTGATTTGATCCAACCTAGGTTTTCCTCCTTTTCTCTCTTTTTCTCTTCTCTTCTTTTTCCTTCTTCTCTTTTTCCTCTTCCTATTTATTTCTCTCTATTTTTCTCTCCTTTCTATTTCTATCTCTTTTCTTTCTAAGTTATAAAAATATAATATAAAATGACTAAAATGCCCCTACTCTCAAATACCCCGCAAACGCTCCCAAAATGCTATAAAACATAAACATACCGATGAAATATATTTCGGGAAATAAAAGTTGAAAAGAAATAATAATTTAATACAATTATTTTATCTATCAGAGAAATTAACCAATTAGCTCAATTAGCAGGCAAAATACAATAAATCCACACATTTCACAAAATTCACATAAATGAAAAAAATAAATTCAATTAAACAAATCGGGGCGTTACATTGCACCAAAAAACCTGCTACAAAAGGGACCTAACACAACAAAGGACAAGTGAAAAACTTAATAGCTAGGTGGTGTTTGAATTCAAAAGGGAGATATATGAAGTTTTCAAGGAGAAAATAGGATCAATAGAATACAACAAGAGCAAAAAAAACTCTCACGGACGGGAACCTGTATAACAAACTCCTATTAAATGACAAAACTCTTCAATCTTCCATTTTTTTCAATTGGCTCACCCTACAACTTTATCATCCGAATATTCTCATCACCATTCTCTTCCAACAATTTCCCATATCACATCATCCAATCCACCCTTCAACAAACCACAAACTCATAACCTCCATCCTTCACTTCCATCAAAAAACAACCCGGCCACCCTCTACCAACATTCTTAACCTTTCTTCACACCTAAACCACAACCCAAATCATCGAACAGGGAGAATCAGAACCAGAAAACAGAAGGAAAATAAGAGATTAAAATCCAAACCAAGAGCACAAACCAGAGGAACAAATCGGAGACGGGGGCGAGGAAACAAACCGTGAACAGATACAGAGCAACAAGAACGAAAAAGCTCTAGTTTGATGTAAGTACCTTGAGTCTTGATCTTTCTGCTTATTTTTTGCGTGTTAGTTTGTGGTTTACGTCGTCGAATTTGAAATCGTCCTCGCATCACTCTTGACGAAGACCGCAACTGTGAGTTGAATGGCCATGTTCTTGCATCACAAAGGGAGTCCTTGAGCGAATGATGAAGCAGTTTTCGTAGTCGATTGAGAGAGTGAAACGAGTGATTAAACGTGAACGGAATAACGATCGGAAGGTTGAAAGAGATGAGATGACAACTTCGCTTCTAGTTTGAGAATTCGTGAGCTTTCATCAACGTGGGAACGTGTTTCTTGAATTTGTTTTGGAAGTAGTTGTGTCTCAGATTTCTTAACTTTAGGTTTTCCATCAGGTTTGTAAACCTAAATCGGGTCAACCGACCCATTTCATGCCACATTGACCCGTGCCCTGGGTTTCTTTTGGGCCTCCTTTTCTTTTTCTATTTTTATCCGGCCCATTCAATTTCCAGATTCACATCCTTTAGTTAGTTTTTTAAAAAAATTAGTCTTTAGATATTCATTAGTTGGTTTAGACATTAAATTAGTTTAATTTAATTAACCTTTTATTTAGAATTAGGAAATTAGTTTAGTTAGAACTTTGTTTTAATTAGATTTAAGTTAATTTTAGTTTTTTAGGAAAATATAGTTTTGGTAAATTTTATTTAATCATTTAGCTTTAATTAAAATGTTTAAGTTTAAATAGTTATTTATTTTTATTGGAGTTTTTTTTAGTCTTTTATTAGATTTTAATTATTAGCATTTTAAATTTTATTTAGTTAATGAGTTTTTTTTAACAAAATAGTTTTAGCTTTAGATTTAGTTTTAAGTTTTAAATTAGAAATTTTGCTTAGTTAGAATTTTAAGTTTATTAGAATTTAATCATTTAGTTTTTTTAATTTAATTAGTTTAATAGTTTAATTAGCTTTCATTAGAATGTGGTTTACTTTTTTAATTTTGCTCAATTAGATTTTACTTTTAATTTAATCTTGATATTTTGCATCTTTCATTAATTTCTGACATTCATTTTTTAGTTTAATTCCTGTTGCTTTTGACTATGTTTAATCCCTGATTCTCGATTCTTCTGGCTTCTGGAACTTTTATAATTTATTTGTTTTCCTAATTCCCAAGGAAAGGGTCATCCCCCATTGACTGTCATGTCATTTAGAATAGCCTTGTCCATCATTCCCTTATCTCACGCCGTCGCGCGATCGAGAATTGCCTCTCCCTTTTTAACCTAACCTTAGGTTTAGAGTCTCCGTGCTCTGTTTAGGTGTTTTGACGCGGACACTTCTTTCCTTGTTTTACCTAGCCTTATGTTTGGAGTCGCCGCACTCCATGTAGGTGTCTTGCCATAGACCCTACTTTCCCTTAGAACCTTGACCACAGTCAAGAGTTCCTGATCCCCGTTGAGGAGAACTATGGACGCTCTGATTTCTCAAAGTACCTTTTAAGAATACGTAGGCATAGGATTGCGAGATCCTAGTGAGCCACCTTTTCTTTTTTCCACCTTTTATTTCTCACCCTTTTACCCTGTGTTGTGGGGAACTACGAATGCTCTGATTCCATTCTCGTCAGGATACGTAGGCACGAGATGCAATGTCTTGGCGAGCATACTTAGTGTATATACCCTAGGTCTTTACCTTAGCACATTTCCCTTAGCAAGCAACTTTAGTATAACATAAATACTAACAAGAGGTTCCTGTAGAGTACTACAGATACTTAGGATGCTAACACCTTCCCTAGGTATAACCAACCTCCTAACCTTAGATCTCTAGCTGTGTTCCTACATATCACACTTAGGGTTTTTCGATCTTTACCCTTTCCTTTGGATAAATCAAAGCTCGGTGGTGAACTTCATGATTTGTGATTCAAGTTAATTAATAGCTTGATATCCGATTCTCACCGCGACATGTACTTCACTACTTCTTAATGAAACTTGAGAATTATCCTAAAACATGAGAAAAGTTGTATATCTTAGATAAACCTGTTCTGGAAGAGGAGTTTTCCAATTCTGCTCCTAGGGCTGAAAGAGATGCTTATAAGAAGCACGTTGATGATGCCTTACAAATTTATTTCCTCATGGTGTCTACCATGAAATTGGAATATCAAAAGACACATGAGAATATGGTAGAATTCGATTTTATCAAACACCTAAAGATGCTCTATTAAGAGCATGCTAGAGATGCGAGGTTTGAAGTTTCCAAATCCCCTTTTCAAGGAAAGCAAGCTAAGGGAGCCCATGTAGGTCCCCATTTACTCTTGGGATTGGGTATGTGGAGAACTATGAAAGATTTAGTTTTCCCCTCAAGAAAGAGCTTGCGATCGATTTTATCCTACAATCATTGTTGGAGAGCTTTATTCACTTTGTCCTTAATTTCATTATGAATGATATGGATAAAACTTTACTGCAGTTGCAAGACATGTTGAGAACTGTTGAGCAGAATTTGAAACCAAAATGGAAGACAACTCTCTTGGTTAATAATGGAAATAAGCAAATCAAAAGACCCAACAGGTAGGGTAGTAAAGGGAAATGCAATGATGTTGCAAGGCCCAAACTTACTACTCGTACTTTGAAGCCTAGCAGCGATATAGCTAAGGAGTACACTTGTTTCTATTGCGGTTAAACCATACTTTTTAGGAGATACTGTCAAAAGTACCTGGATGATAAAAAGAACGGAGTAGAGATTTAAGTTCAAGTATTTTTCTTATAGAAATAAATTTAACTACTTTTGCATCATGGGTATTAGATACAGTATATAGTTCTCACATTTGTACTAATGTGTCAGGGTAAAAAAGGATAAGAGAATTCACAAAAGGAAAAGTTGATCTATGAGTTGGCAATAAAGCTGATGTTATTAATTTAGCCGCAGGGAACTTATATATTGACTTCACCTAGCAGTTTATCAATTCATTTAGAGAATTACTATTATGTACTGGAAGTCAACATGCATATTATTTTTATTTCTGGTTTGGACATGTTTTGTTTTTCATTCACACTATGTTACTCCACAAATAAATAATGGCTTGCGTGTCCTTGATCTTGAAAGTCTAGTTTATAACAATAATACTAAAAGGATGAAAGCTAACGAGTTAAATATGACCTACCTTTGGAATTTTTGCATAGGTTGCATAACGGAAAAATACATTGCAAAACTCCATAAAGATGGAATTTTAGAATCTTTATACTATGAATCATATGAGACATATTGTAGCGTGCGATTTTTGTCGGTGACGCGACCACCTTATCACCATTGGTTGGAATTGGGTGCTACTTTATGATTTCTTATTTATCCTATGAAGCTGGGAAGGAAAGGGAAGCTATCTAAAACTAACCTTGCACACAAATGTTTTCTTTAACAAATGCTAAGAGATTGGGGAGTTTGAGGTCAGGTTATATAATGGGGAGTTGTCAATTACCCATCCTATATATGGTTATCCATAGATCGTTTAGCAAATCTACTGTTTTCTATTTACTGATGTTTGTCTATTGATTGGGAAAGTTTCTCCTTTGGGAATGTTTGAGAGAGAGTATTTTTGTTGATGTTAGGTTTTTCGATGTTTTTGGTGAGGTACTGGAACTAAGGTTTTTGATTAGTGTGCTCGCTAAGATTTCACAATCTTATGCATACGTATTCCCGTTAAAGAAAACAGGGAAATCAGAGCAATCGTAGTTCCTCCTATTCTATGGGAGGAAATTTGTTTGGGTGTCTTGTTCAAAGCCCAAGATTGAAGCTAAAGGGTATTTATGTCTTGTTCAAAGCCCAAGATTGAAGCTAGAAGGTTTGACTGAGAGAGAATTTGTCATCTCTAAAGGGAGATATCTCATCTCTTTATCACAGTTGTTGGGTAACTGATTATAAAGGAGGATTACTTTAACTGGGATATAAGAATCCAACAATGCCATAATTTCCTTTATGAGGGATTTGTCCTGAAGGGGGAACTTTAACTTAGTGTTGAGCAATGCCATTTTTCCTCAGGAATATTTCATGCTAAAAGAGGGGCATGGGCTTGGATGTAAATAATCCAGAGGCTTGCCGCTTATAGCTGTTAGATGAAAGGAGGTTTACCAGGATAAGAGATCGACTACAACTTGGATATTTGAATCAACAAATGTGCCACTTATAACAGTTATCTAGGATTAAGGTTTGTTTGATTTATCTGTTTTGATATTGTGATATACAGAGAAATGTCTTCCTAGAGAGAAATGTTGATTTCCTCTGAGGGGATTTTGGTTTTATGTGTGTGCCTTGATCAAAGCCCAAGGTTGAAGCTAAAAAGGTGACTCTATTTAGGGAATTTTATATTTGTCTTGTTCAAAGCCCAAGATTGAGGTTGAAAAGAGACTGATTCTTTTGGGGAGATTATTATACAAAGCCTAAGAGGAGGCTAAAAGTTGAATTTTCTGGGGAAATATTTTGTCTGTCTTGTACAAAGCCCAAGATTGAGGCTAAAAAAGGGGTTTTTGACTCCACTGGGAATATGTGTATGTGTCTTGTACAAAGCCCAAGATTGAGGCTAAAAGAAGATTGACTCTGCGGGAGAATATGATTTATTTTGTACAAAGCCCAAGATTGAGGCTGGAAAGAGGATTGTCTCTACTTAGGGAGATTTTATATGTGTCTTGTACAAAGTCCAAGATTGAGGCTAAAAAGAGGTTGATTGACTCAGCTGAGGATATTTCAGGTGTTTTGTATAAAGTCCAAGATTGAGGGTGAAAAGAGACTGACTCAACAAGAGAGTGTTTTTATCTGTCTTGTACAAAGCCCAAGATTGAGGCTAAAAAAGGGACTGACTCAACAAGTGAGTGTTTTTATCTGTCTTGTACAAAGCCCAAGATTGAGGCTAAAAAGAGACTGACTCAACAAGAGATTGTTTTTATCTGTCTTATACAAAGCCCAAGATTGAGGCTAAAAAGAGACTGCCTCAACAAGAGAGTATTTTTATCTGTCTTGTACAAAGCCCAAGATTGAGGCTAAAAAGAGACTGACTCAACAAGAAAGTGTTTTTATCTGTCTTGTACAAAGCCCAAGATTGAGGCTATCTTCTGTGGAGGATTATTGAGATCTAGAGACAGGTCTAAAATGGGGAATTAACTCTTACTGAGGATTACAGAGAAGTTGAGATATCAGATGCCTTAAGGTTTTGATAGTGTTATATTGATATAAGCTGACCCTAGATGGGGAAATTTAGGAATGAAAAGTTTAAACTCTGTTGGTGATTGATGAAATGATCGGGGTTTCTCCTTTTCCTTGAGGAGATGAGACTGTCCAAGTCTATTGGTATGAAAGGGTTTATCTTTGTATGATGCCCAAGAGGAGGCAGGTTTTTTAAGGGATGAGAATCAACCCTAAATTGGTCTGAGGTTTTGACTCTTTGGAAAGACTGCTCTAACAAAGGATGACTAAGTTATGTCCTATACCTGTAAGAGGTCTCGGGTCCTTGTATTAAGCCCAAGAGAAGGCATGAGAACTTTTAAGAAGCCTGAGGGTCCTTGTACAAAGCCCAAGAGGAGGCTGGGGATGCCTTTAGGAAGCTCGTGGGTCCAAACCTAAGAAAGGTTCAAAAAAGGTTTCACCGGGAATTAATCCTTTAGAGAACAGTTCTAGGGTTTGAAGAAATTCAAGAGAGGTTTCACCGGGAATTAATCCTCTCTGGGGAAATGAATTTCTTTGAAAATTTTCTAATAGTGACAGTCTTGAGAAAAGTTTCACCGGGAATAATGCCTTTCTCTATTCCATATTGCATAAGCCCAAGAGGAGGCAAGATTGTATCTAGAATTTCCTATTGGGAACTAGTTTTGACTTTGTTGAAAGAGTGACCACTGGTTTGATCTAATCCTAGACCTAATTGTCAGGGAAAACTCTAAGCAGATAATATACATGCATATATATATATACAGATGAAATATATACAAGTATGTAAAAGAGGGTACGAGGACTTACAGGTGAGCAAGCTTCCAGCATTACAAACAAATATATATATATATATATATATATATATATATATATATATATAGATATACACACAAGTATGTAAAAGAAAGCTGTTTAAAACTTGCAGGTAAGCAAGCTTCCATTGTTAGAGCTGTATGATTAGTTGTTCAAGAAATTAAAGAAAGTTTTGATAACAACTATGAATTTGAACCTAAATCAAAAGGGAAAAGTTGTTTTAAAGAGAAGATTAGGGCTTATACTCAAGGAGAGGCCCAGATGACTTTGTTTTGAAAGAGGAGATCGCGCTGCGGTTTTGAAAACACAGTGGGACTTATACAATAACTGAGGTCCAAATTTATTTATGTACAAGGGAGTTGGGTCTTACACTCTATTAGAGGCCCATAGAGTTTTAATAGAAAAGAGAATGGGACTTACAACACGAGGGGAGGCCCAGATGAATTGTTTTTGAAAATGGCGATTGCGCCGAGATTTTTAACGTATCAGGACTTATACAATGACTGAGTCCCAAAAAAATGTTTTATTTACAAAGGGAGGGGTCTTACACTCTATCAAGAGGCCCAAAGTTTATTTTTGTATAAGATATGGGGCTTACAACTCAAAGAGAGGCCCAAATTAAAAATTGTGATCGCACCCTTATTTTGAAAATCGTATTGGGTCTTATACAATGATTGAAGCCCAAAAAAATGTATGTACAAAGGGGGTTAGGTCTTACACTCTATTAGAGGCCCAAAGTGTTTGAAAAATGTTTAAAAAATCAAAATTTAGAGGAAACCCTAATTTTGAATTTAAAAGATATAATTTTTAAAGGAAATTAAATAAAAAGTGATATAAAAGACCAAATATTTTTAAAAACAAGTTGTGAACTTTGAAAAATATTTTGAAAAATCATGTTTATTCACATGAAAGTTTGAAATTCATTTGGAATGAAAAGATCAAAGTGGAAATTTCATTTTAAAATGTTTAAAAACAAATAAAATGAAATTAATTACAAAAATTCTAACTATATTAAAAAAAATAACATAAATTGGATTTTTTTTGTAAATTAAAATAATTTAACATTTTTGTGAATTTTGAAAAAAAATAATCAATTCAAAAACATTAAAATTCAGAGAGAAATTAATTTTTGAATCAATTAAATAAACATCAAAATTAATTAAATAATTCAAATATTTGAAAAATTGAAAAAATACGCGAAGAGGTGGATTTTGTGCAAATGGGGTACCACTTTGTGATTCTAATGTTACAGATGTTGTTTTAGTGTTTGAATCATTTACACATGATGTATGTGAGGTGTTTACATCATTGGTTTGGACAGAAATGCTCTGGTTTTGAAATTCATGATTCTCAATTTTGAAAATGTGAAATTTTGGAGCAAGAGCAAGAAGAGAGTAAAAACACGTGTAGTATTATTTTGGGGCAATCTGAATGAGGCAATGCGACCTCTATTTATAGGTGATCAAGTTTTTCTTGGAGAAATAGTGAATGGCTGCAAGATCACATCACATTCAATGGCTTTGGCTTGGTGGCATTTCATCTTATGCAAGGCAAATTGGCCCCTCCAAGCAACAAGGATATGTTTTGACCAATTCCACATTCCTCATATGTTTTTAATGTTTTTTAAGCATGAATCTTGACCAAGAAGATCGGCTTTGTTGAATATGCACTATTGCACATAAATGCACTTTGAATTCCAAGCCTTTGTTCAGAGACTCGTCATGCCAAAGGATGAACTTTGAAGCATCTTGGCCTAATTTTTCAGGTTTGATATGATTCAATCTGATCCTCATTGATTTGGGAAGATGACAAAGTTGTCAATATGACAAACTTGTAAGTGGAAATCGTGTGGTGCAAGAAAAGTGTCCCAAAATCTGTTTTGAAGACAGTTGCAGTAGGGCAACTTGGGAGGATCATATCTGCCTGCTCACATGGAATCTTTGAGTGTTCTTGTACTCTTTGGAAAACTAGGATAACATACTTCAACTTTGATGTTTACATATGGTTCTGAATCCCCTTGGATCATAGTGGAAAATGCCTCTACATTTTGGATTTTGGACTGTTTTTAACTTAGGCATATTTTCACTAAGTGTGGGAAAAAGTGGTATTTTCATGTTTTAGTGATTTTGCTCCATCCATAACTCAAAATCCATGGAGATTTGGAATTTCTTATAGTTGACATATTTGAAGTATGTCAGATGGAATTTCATTTGAGCTTTGAATGGGAGAAAAAGACCTTGTGGTTTGGGAGTTATGACCTTGCAAAGTTGGGTAAAAACAACTTTTGTTCCATAACTTAGAAAAAATTTGGTTTCTCAAGGTTGCCCCTTTTGCATGAAACCTCACTTTTCTTGATTTTTCTTAATGAATGATGATCAATATCATACATTAACATTGTTTTTTACTTAGGGGAACCATATTTGTGAAAAATTCCAAAAAGTCAAACTTGATTTTGTGTTCAGTTGACTTTTTGTCAAATAAAATCCAAACTGTGTGATCCTTTGTGAAATCAAGTTCTTGACCTAATTCAAACCTAATGGATGGATTCCATAGATGTTTTAGAGTGTCTTGAATCATGTCCCAAGGTTTGGGAGCATGTCTTGGTCAAAAGTCAAAGATATAGTTGACTTTTCCTTCAAAACCCTTATTGTGGTCCAGATGAAATTGAAACTTGTGAATCAAGCTTCTTGGATTAATCCATTGTTGAAAATGGATCAATGTGGTGTATTTGAGGCCCTCAAATCATGTCTTGAGGTCTTGGCTCATGCTTTGCTCCAATAGTCAACTTAGGGGTGAATTAGGTCAAGAAGCCCTAATTCCTGATTTTTGATTAATGCTTCCCCTGATGCTAATTTGAATTGGTGATTGGATCCATGAGGTCCCTTGGAGAATTTTGGATCATTTTTTGAAGTATTGGCTCATGCCCAGATGATAATTTTCATCTGGAGGCCTTGGTCGACCAAAACCCTAATTTGGTGACACTGGCGATCTCGAGGCTTGATCCACTTGGAATGTTGCACTCCTGTGCCTGATTCTTGATGTGGGAGTCCTCTTGATCCCTTATGGGTGTTTGAGAGGTTAGACAAGTTGAAAATCATGTTATTTCTTTATTGATCCTTTGTCTAAGTGCTCTGAGAGGGCTTGAAACCCTAATTCTTGATTGTGGTGAATGCTCAACCATATTTGAGGAGATTGATGAGGCATGAAGGTACATCCATATTGTGGTGATGAGCTACACAATGATGGGAAATCTTGGTGGTCAAAATTTGGGGTATTGCAGATGCCCCTCTTTAATCTTCTTGGACTGGAAGGTGCGAATAGCGAAGGTATTCAGGCATTCAAAGTGCAAGAGGATTAAATATCGGAATACCCAAAATTTTGACGGTGGTTATGAATGGCAGTTTGTTTATTCATCTTCTTTTGCTAAGTAATGATACTCAGAAAAGGGTAAAACTTCCCCTCGATCATGGTCCTCAGCCACGGAATTGGTCTCAGTTTCTGAAATAAACTTCCCATCGATCTTGGTCTTCAGCCACGGAACTGGTCTTAGTTTCTGAAATAAACTTCCCCTCGATCCTGGTCTTCAGCCACGGAACTGGTCTTAGTTTCTGAAATAAACTTCCCCTTGATCCTGGTCTTCAGCCACGGAACAGGTCTTAGTTTCTTCTTGTCGAGCTTCTTCCTTGACAAGGGACACTATGTGTAGCGGTTATCATCAAACTTCTCACTGAGTTTTCTACTGAGGGAGATTCCATTTGATGGAAAATATTTAAGGTCAGACTTGCTGGGGACACCCATTTGTCTGAGCTGTAGAGGTGTGCAAACGTCTCTGTTAGAGATGCCATTTGTCGACTCTACTGGGGAAAACGACTCTCTTGAGAGACTGCTTGTTGCTTGGAGATATTACATCATAATTTTCTTCGAGATCTCTTCGGAGAAATGCCATGTGATGTGATCCAATTTTGAGGTACTGATGACTTCAATATCATCGACTTTCTTAGGAGAAAAATCGATGTATTGCTGAGAGTCTTTGGTTGATAAGCTTTCTCTTGGGATTTTCCTTAATCTGGGAAAGCGAAAAATATCATCTTCAATGATGAAGAGTGATGTTCCAAAGGTGTCTATTGAATATCTTCTTGTCTTTCAGAGGTTCAAGTCATCAAGGCGGTGGAGGACTGGTCCCAAATCAAGAAAAAAACTGGGGGAGAGATTGCTCAGATGATACATTCCCTGACGAGGAAAGAACTGACAACTTGATTGACAAGAGGACTTTATCACTTAGGGATGAACATGACTAAAGTGATAATAATGCAATGTGAATATGAATGTGAATCAATTATGCATGATGTATGTATGTTTATGCTGACAAAACTGACACGACATACAGACTAGTGGATGAACACGACTGGATACACGACCACTGCGGGGAATGAAAAGTATCATTGGTCCAAGATAGCAATCCTACCTTGCTTAGGGGAGGTAGACCCTGTGGGGGTGAAAGAACTGTTTAATCGGTCTTAAGAGGCAAGAACTCTGCCGGGGATATCAGATGGGACATTTTCATCTGACACAGTTGGTCATTCATTCAGGCGTACTGGTTTAGAAGGAGTACTTTGATTCTGCACTCTGAGGTTCAATCACCTTTGGAGAAGTGATCTACGTTCTTTTTTATGTTCATCAGTCAAAAAGAATTGCCATCTTTATTTAAAGAGTAGAAAAACTTTGACAAGTAAATTCATTTTTGTTTTATTTCAAGAATCGTTGATCATGTTAAAAATGTCATTCTGTAAAGCTAAAACAAATGAGAATTGCAAACAAAAGCACAAAGGCTCAAAATTTATTGATAGGATGGAAATCCGCCAAGTGCGTGATTCCATAGAGCATTTACAAAGTTTAGAAAATGGTAATTTAAGGGAAAATGGCTACATTGAAACATAACAACTGTTATCCTTTTACCAACTTTGAATTTTGGACATCCTGAGCCTCTGTCGAAGATGACCTTGACTTAAAGTTTTCCGACGGATGGTACTACCGCTGGGGATTTAACTTTGTTGGACGTAGTTACTTGCCATGAATCCCTAACTTTTCCTGGATTGTCTTTTGAGGTTTCCAATCCATCGGGATGATTTTTGCTTATGTCTCTAATTTTTTCCTGGACTGCCCTTTCGGGTTTTCAATCCACCGAGGCCTTTTTTTTATTATTTAGGCGAAGTATTTCTTGATTATATCAACATTTGTGGGGTAGGCAAATTCCTCTCCATCCATGGTTGCGAGTCTTAAGGCGCCGCCTGAGAAGGCTTTCTTGACCACATAGGGGTCGTCATAGATCGGAGTCCATTTGCCTCGGGAATCAGTGAGGAATGATTGTATCTTCTTGAGTACGAGGTCTCCTTTTCTGAAGACACGAGGTCGGACTTTTTTTTTTCAAACGCCTTCTTCATTCTTTGTTCATATAACTGACCATGGCATAGAGCCGTTATTCACTTTTCTTCGATCAGGTTTAATTCGTCGTGCCGACTTTGACACCATTCAGCCTCTGTTAGCTTGGCTTCCATCAATACCCTGATTGATGGTATCTCTACTTCTATCGGGAGCACTGCTTCCATCCCATATACTAGGGAGAAAGGGGTCGCCCCTGTTGAAGTGCGGACAGATGTGAGATAACCGTGAAGAGCATAGGGTAGCATCTCGTGCCAGTCTTTGTAGGTTACAACCATCTTTTGAACAATCTTCTTGATGTTCTTGTTGGCCGCTTCTACCGCTCCGTTCATCTTAGGTCGGTAGGGAGATGAATTATGGTGTTCGATCTTGAACTCAACACACAATTCTTTCATCATCTTATTTTTCAAGTTAGATCCATTATCAGTAATGATCTGGCTTGGAACACCATAACGACAGATGAGATTGTTTTTGATAAATCAGACCACCACTTGTCAGGTTACATTGGTGTATGACGCTGCTTCGACCCAATTGGTGAAGTAGTCAATGGCTACCAGGATGAACCGATGTCCATTCGAAGCCTTGGGTTTGATTATGCCAATAATGTCGATTCCCCATATAGAAAAAGGCCATGGGGAAGAAAGAACTTTGAGATGCATTGGCGGTACATGGATCTTGTCAGCGTATATCTGACACTTGTGACATCTCCTCATGTACTTGTAGATATTAGATTCCATTGTCAGCCAATAGTACCCTACTCTCAGAATTTTTCTCGCCATTGTGGGTCCGTTGGCATGAGTGCCAAAGGATCCTTCATGAATTTTTTTCATCAACATGTTTGCTTCTTGTCAGTTTACGCATCTGAGCAAAACCATGTCGAAGTTTCTCTTATAGAGTGTATCACCGCTTAGGAAGAAGCAGCCAATCAGTCTTCTGAGAGTCTTCCTGTTTATTCTCGATGCCCCAGGCGGGTACTCTTGTTTCTGAAGGAAACATTTGATATCGTGATACCAAGGTTCGTCATCTATGACTGCTTCGATCGCGAAGATGTAAGTGGGCCATTCTAGGTGCATTATGTCAATCTCAGGTACATCGTTCCATTGATTAACAGCAATCATGGAGGAGAGAGTGGCTAATGCATCAGCCATGTGATTTTCTTCATGAGGGATGTGATGAAACTCGATTCTGTTGAAGAATGGTAACAACCTTCTCGCATAATCTTTGTAAGGAATCAATCCTGATTGGTATGTGTTCCAATCTCCTTTGATCTGATTGATAACGAGGACTGAGTCTTTATACACATCCAAGTTCTTAATCCTCAAGTCAATAGCTTCTTCGAGACCCATGATACAAGCTTCGTATTCGGCCTCGTTATTTGTGCACTTGAATGTCAATCTGGCAGTGAAAGGAATATGAGTACCCTGAGGTGTTATGATGATTGCCCCAATTCCGTTCCCATAATTGTTGGTAGCTCCGTCAAAAATTAATCCCCATTGGGAACCTGGTTCTGACCCTTCACTGGGTAGCGGTTCATCGCAATCTTTCATTTTTAAATACATGACATCTTTGTCTGGGAAGTCAAATCCAACTGATTCCTGATCGTCAATCGGTTGATGAGCCAAATGATCAGCTAAAATACTTCCTTTGATGGCTTTCTGAGCATGGTACTCGATGTCGTATTCTGATAATAACATCTGCCAACGGGCGATCCTTCCCATAAGAGCAGGTTTTTCAAAGACGTACTTGATCGGGTCCATTTCGGAGATTAACCAAGTAGTGTGACAAATCATATACTGGCGAAGATGTTTGGCTGCCCAAGCCAGAGCACTGCAAGTTTTCTCAAGCATAGTGTACCGAGTTTCACAGTCGGTGAATTTCTTGCTTAAGTAGTAAATGGCAAACGCCTTTCTTTTGGTTTCGTCTTGTTGACCAAGTACACAACCCATAGAGTCTTCCAAGAGTGTTAGGTAGATGATCAGTGTTCTTCCTTCCACTAGAGGAGACAGAATCGGTGGATTCAACAGATACCCTTTGATACAGTCGAAAGCTTTTTGGAAATCTTCTGTCCATACACAGTTTTGATTCTTTCTGAGTAGTTTGAAGATCGGCGCGCATGTCGCGGTCATAAGAGATATGAATTTGGAAATATAATTCAGACGTCCCAAAAATCCTTGGACTTGATTCTCAGTCTTTGGCAAAGGCATTTCTTGAATGGCCTTAACCTTGTCAGGATCAACCTCAATTCCTTTTTGGCTGACGATGAACCCTAAAAGTTTTCCCGAGCAGACACCGAACGTGCATTTATTGGGATTCAAGCGGAGTCTGTATTTTCTCAGACGCTCGAATAACTTTGACATGTGGGTCACATGCTCTTCTTCTGTTTTAGATTTGGCAATCATATCATCGACATACACTTCGATTTCTTTGTGCATCATGTCGTGAAACAAAGTAGTCATAGCCCTTTGATAGGTTGCCCCGACGTTCTTTAAACCGAAAGGCATTACCTTGTAACAAAAGGTGCCCCATGGGGTGATGAATGAAGTTTTCTCCATATCCTTCGGCGCCATTTTTATTTTTATTATAGCTCGAGAATCCATCCATGAAGGAGAAGACTTTGAACTTTGCTGTACTGTCTACCAGCATGTCTATGTGCGGTAAGGGAAAGTCATCCTTTAGACTGGCTTTGTTTAGATCCCTGTAATCTACACACATTCTGACTTTTCTGTCCCTTTTCGGAATTGGTACTATGTTGGCTAACCATTGAGGATATTCTGAGATGGCGAGGAAACCTGCGTCAATCTGTTTCTGCACTTCCTCCTTGATTTTGATAGCCATATCCGGGTGAGTTCTTCTCAACCTTTGTTTTACCGGCGGACATTCTGACTTTAACGGTAGATGATGTTCCACGATGCTGGTATCCAACCCTGGCATGTCCTGATAAGACCAAGCAAATACATCTGGAAACTCTCTGAGAAGTTTTATCAAGCCTTCTCTGACAGTCAAACTGAGCAGTGCTCCAATCTTAACTTCTTTCTTTTCTTTCTCTGATCCCAAATTGACCATTTCCAACGGCTCTTTGTGAGGTTCAATGGACCTTTCCTCTTGCATGAGTAATCATGAGATCTCTTATGGAATTTCTGCGTCCTCTTCTTCTTCAGCTTCAAATACCGAGAATTCAAAGTTGGGAGAAGGCATTGGATCGAATGTTTCAACGGGGTTTAAAACAAGCAATCTGCATGACGTGATGGTTCATTTTTTAAAAGAGATAGAGAGAATGCAAGAGTGTGTGCAGTGTATTTTCTGAAAAATACTTGTTATTATTTTGGGTTGTTTTAGGATTCCCATTTTTTGAAAAATGAAAAGTGAAAACAGCAATAAATGTGGGAATTACAGAATGACGTTATTTATTTATGGTTTTGTCGATTCTTGAAATACAGCCCTATAAAACAAAACTTTGGGCAAAACGAAGAGGGACATTTACAGAAAAGTGAGCCCTATAAAAACATCTGTTTCACCTGGGCAGGGTGAAAGGCTAAAACAAAGATGGCAATTACTTAGACTTATGGACGACTTTCGGGACATCGACAGCAACCCTTTGGTGACGAACTCCTCGGTGAATCACAAAGTCTGGTACCTTCTTTCTTGGTTTGTCCTCAGAAATGACGTTGATTTCTGGCGGAGAAGGATCATTGGAGTCTTCTTCCCATGCAGAGTTGTCATAAACGAACTCTTCTGTTGTATCTTCCTTAATGTTTTCACTCTCAAGAGGATCTCCCCATCCAGTTGGCTGGATGTCCTCGTATCTGATCCGAGAGCTTTTTGGAGCGATGTACTTGACCAAGAAATCGTACTTGCCACTCGGCTGTCTTAAGGTGTCCCATACTTCTGTGGAGCTAGAGGAGTCATCCTTCTCAATGACATTAATATCAGGAAAAGCATAGTTGATGAACTCTTGTCCTGCAATCTTTGCAGATTCATTATTGTGCTGGATATCTTCGTAATGTCCTGGGTAATAATCCCATGACTTGGTGGGGACATGGGTATTCCTTTCATTATTACTCAGTTGATATGCATCATTTGGCTGACTCTTTTATGCCCCAAGTTTTCTGTATATGGCTTCCATATAGGCAAGTCATCCAGGGGATCATAATAGTCCTGATCTAAGTTGTTCTTCATTAGATCATCTTCTAATGAGTCAGGTGGAGCACGGCATCCCTTAGGATCACAATCTCCATAGATCATCCGAACGTCTGATCTTGGTATATATCTCGGGCCCTGCTTGGGAAAACATAATGGCATGCCCGTTTCTTCCTGAGATATATAACCATTGCCATTGAGATAAGATTTCCATTCCTCGTCCGTATCAGAAGAGTCACTTTTATTGATGGTGTGTACTTCTTGAGACACTGGGTGGAGTAAGCCTCCACTGTGGAAGAAGTCCTAAATGGGATGAAAACTTTCATCTTTAGTAGTCTGGGTATAGGCTGAGGAGAAACCAAGACGTTTCTTTGTCTTGTTATCCATAGGAATTACAAGTTGTCCCCATCGCTTTACGTTATTACTCTCGATCACTTTGAGAGCGTCTTTGTATGAGGAGATCGATGTCCCTCTTTCTGATCGATTCTCATTGCTCATCGAGAGTGCTTGGAACTGGGTTCCAACAACCTCCTCGGGTTCTACACAGGAAAATGATGATAAGTTGCTCACTATTAAGGTCTGCTCTTCGCATACTGTAACTAACTTGTCATTCTTGACGAACTTCAGCTTCTGGTGAAGTGTCAAAGTGACTTCCCCGGCTCCGTGTATCCAAGGTCTTCCTAATAAACAACTGTATGCTGCCCGGATGTCCATGACCTGGAAAGTGACTTGGAAAGTGTGAGGACCGATGGTTATGGGAAGATCAACATCGCCGATAACTGTTTTTTCTGGATCCGTCAAAGGCTTTGACGATGACCTCGCTGCCTCTCATCGGGGCTCCCTGAAATGATAGTCGCATAAGAGTTAATTTTGGCATCACATTCAGAGCCGATCCTGTGTCTACCAGCACGCCGGCTAAAGCATCGTCCTAGCAGTTGACTGTAATGTTAAGCGCCATATTGTGATTTTTTCCTTCTTCCGGCAGTTCTTCATCACTGAATCCTAAGTTGTTGCAGGAAGTGATGTTGGAAATGATGATGTCAAACTGCCTTACTATCACATCTTGTTCTACGAAAGCTTGCTCTAAGACTTTCTGCAGAGCTTCCATGTGAGCTTTGGAACTAAGCAGGAGAGATAGCACAGAGATTCTAGACAGAGTTTGCAACAGTTGGTCCACAATGTTGTACTTGCTTTTCTGGATGAGCTTCAGCATCTCATAAGTGTTTTTTACCAGTTCTAGATTACTAGATTTATCGACTGGTTGATTAGGAACTTTTGTTTGAGGTTCCTTTTCTTTGGCGGGTTCTCCAACTCCTCTGTTGAATATTCGGTCGCTCCGTGTTACTCGACTGATGTCGACAATGTTTAAGAGAGAGGGTAATGGAATTTCCTTTCCATTTTCGATGGTCGTTGCACCGTACTTGTAAGGGATAGCCTTTTCCGATTTGTACGGTATTGGACCTAGTAAGTAGATAACCACAGGAGCTTTCTGATTTCTCTGACCATAATAGGAAACTTCAATCATCCCCTGGTTGGTAACTTTTCTATTGTCAAGAGGACCTCTTGATTCATCGAGTAGAGAGATTATGGAACAAACGTCTTTGGTTTTCCCCTGATCGGAGATTATGACAACGTCTTTGCTTTGATCAGGGAGATAGTCTTGCATCACGTTGATCGACCCAGAACTTGAACATGGTGGAATCTTTTTCTGGTTCAACTGATTTTGAAGAGTCGCTCGTACGAGGTAGCATCCTTGGTTGGTCTCTGAAAAAACTCTACAGCGCTCGTAGTTGTGGGGTGGCATCCGGCCATGCCCGCTTTGTATGTAGTGCATCTTTACTAGATCTGTTTCCATCGAGCGAACATTCTGACTTTGATGCCTATCAGGATTTCCATTAGTCAAACTAACCTGTTGTGTAGCTTCATCCAAGTAGATTGAGAGCCACCAGTGGTCCAACAAGTGTTGAAGTATTCTTTGAACAAGTGTACACCCTTGATAGTCTTCACAACATTCTTCATAGTCTTGATAATCATGTGAAGCCAGAAAGCCGAGTCTGACTTGCTTAGCGTATAATTCTACCAGACTGGTATTCATCAAGTGTATGTCAAAGATCTGAACCATATTGACTTAATGGTTATTTCTCTCACGATAGTCTTGGATCCATCCGAGATCCATCTGACATTGGAGGGCCTCTTGTACAAAAGAGCATCCCTGATTGCTTGTCGAGCAGATTGGACAGGCGTTGTAATCATGCCGTGGCAGATTATGGTATTGATTTTGCCTTGAGTGCATTGCTACCAAGTTAACGTTCATTGTACGAATGTTGCGGTTCTGAACAATGTTGGTATGTGCATGGGCCATGCTGACCTCATGAATTCGGTGATCTTGAATCCAGCCTAGATTCATCTGTTCTTGTAGAGCTGATTGTACTACGGAACACCCCTGGTTATTCTTTGAGCAGATATCACACTGGTGATAATTGTGAGGTGGTACATGACCGTACCCGCTCTGTCTACAATGCATCCTGGCCAAATTGGTTCCTAATAGGAGTACATCATGAATTTGATAACTGCGGCTAAATTCTTCCTCTATTAAATTTACTACAGTCTTCTCATGTTGAGGCAACGGGTTCGTCTAAACATTCGAATTAGTATCTTTGAAAGATAGGACCCTGTTCTTGACAAGCTTCTGCACATCGGACTTGACACTGATATAGTTCTCGATGTTGTGCCCCGATCCTCCTTGATGGTAAGGGCAAGTTTGATCCGCTTTGAACCAAAAAGGCAGATTTTCCGGTATTGTAAGAGGATACCTAGTTTGGAGGTACCCCTTAGCTAGAAGAAGTGGAAATAATTCAACGTACAACATCGGTATAGGGTCGAACCCTGATGGTCGTGTCGTATAATTGTTATTGTTGTACTGTGGATGAACCTACTGGAGAGGATGTTGTGTCCTTTGTTGATACTGTTGTTGACTTGGTTGGCTCTGAGCAACCTGAGGTTGATACGTCAGAGTCGGCACAGGGTTGATAGCAGGAGTTACCGCCGCCTGGTTGATACCTTCGCCTTTGCTTTCCCAGAGAGATATTACCAATATCTTGCTCTTTTTCTTTTGGAGAGCATTACCATATCTTTTGGTACTCCTAGATGGCTCTTCATTTTTTACCAATCGTCCTTCTTGGACTGCTTCTTCAAGGTGTACTCCCATGTTCACCATTTCAGTGAAGTCGCTGGGCGCACTGGCGACCATTCGGTCGTAATAGAATGAACTCAGGGTTTTCAAAAAGATCTTTGTCATCTCCTTTTCTTCAAGAGTGGGACAAATCTGAGCGGCAATTTCACGCCGTCTCTGAGCATACTCTTTAAAAGTTTCTTTGTCTTTCTGCGACATTGTTCTTAGCTGATCCTTATCTGGTGCCATGGCCAAGTTGTATTTATACTGCTGAATGAAAGCTGCATCGAGATCTCTGAAAGTACTAATCTTGGTGCAGTTTAAACCCATTTACCATTTGAGTGCGGCACCGGTTAAACTGTCTTGGAAGTAATGGATCAGTAGCTGCTGATTTTCTATCTGAGTTGACATTTTTCGAGCGTACATCACCAAATGACTTTGAGGGCAAGAGTTGCCTTTGTATTTTTCAAAGTCAGGCACCTTGAATTTGTGCGGGATCTTTACATTAGGGACCAAACAGAGGTCAGAGGCGTCTTTTCCGAATAAGTCTTGACCGCGAATGGCATGCAGTTCCTTCTGTATTTCCAAGAATTGTTTTTGGAACTCATTCATCCTTTCGTTCATGTCTTTGTTTCCACCAGAAATTGCTTGTGGAATCTGTCCTTCCGAGACAGTGTGGACCACCAGTTGTGGTATAGACATTACAAAAGTGATTCTTGGAGCTTCAGTGCCCTGAAGTTTGTAACCTTCAGGTGTTGCTGTCGTAAACCTTGCATCTTC
Source organism: Lathyrus tuberosus (assembly GCA_022829125.1). Classification (NCBI taxonomy): domain Eukaryota; kingdom Viridiplantae; phylum Streptophyta; class Magnoliopsida; order Fabales; family Fabaceae; genus Lathyrus; species Lathyrus tuberosus. Next base: position 9,387,710 of record JALAZF010000049.1, on the reverse strand, counting down.
ATTTTCTTGAAGTTTGTAACCTTCAGGCCCAATGGTTCCTGCTGCAGTTTCTTGGTCTTCAGTGACCTGTGGGATGTATCCTTTAGGGACAAAGTTGAGAGGTATGCCCCAGGGGCGACCTTTAGGCATTTTGTATCGAGGATGATTCTCATGCGTTTCCATAATGGGCGTAGATGTAATCTCCGAGATCACAGTCCTTTGTTGTTGCTTCTGAGCTGCTGCCAGGGATTGCATGTCACTATGAAGTTTTTCCAAACTTTCCTTTAGAGCGTTGATTTCTTCTCTCACCTCTCCGTTCTCTTCCTCGAGATCGCCCATTTTCTTTTGTCGATTGGCCCGAGTATTGTATGAGTGAGACAGTTTGTCACTAGAATCGTGACACGTACGTGAGTTTGGAAGATAAGAAGACTCGTTATGTGAGAATGATGAATGATATGCAAAGATATATGTTATTTTTTTAGCTTTTTAAAAAAGAAACTTCAACAAATAAATAGTAAATATCATATAATGAAGGGTGGAGACCCTGTTTTATTGAATTTGAAAGATTGCAGTAAGGAAAAGTACAGTATTTTACAAAGTGTTGTAAGGAAAATGGCTAAGCTTTATGGATCCTGAGTCCTTTCTGAAGAGAGCTCAGATGCTGGTTCTGGTAGTTTCCTTTTCTTCGACCGGGGTTCTTCAGCCGTTGTTGAGTTGTCAGTCCTTTGCCAAGTGAAAGGAGCGAGTAAAGTTCTTCGGTCTTCCTGATTCTCCAAAACATGCTGCTCTAATATCTTAATCAGAGCATCCTTGTCCCTTAACAGTTCCTGAATCTTAGTACACTCCACGTTGAGGATTCGATACTTGTTTTTCCAAGAGCTCTTCTCATGTTGAACTTTGTTGAGAGCTACTTGGAGTTTTTTTGTATCATACATGAAATAAAGGACAGATTCCTTTAATGGAAAAACTTCTTGGCGAGGGTAAGGAATCCTCAGCTTGAGGGCTCTAGTTTGTACCCAGTGGAGATAAGGCTCCATAGTAGTACATTTTGGTCTTCCTAGAGACTCTCTTCCTTTCTTGTGAATATGTTTCCAGGCATGCACTATTTCCTTCTTTAGTGCACTGTCATTTTCCCCTTCTTTGAAAAAAAGACCTTCTAGATGAACATTATGCGGGATATTCTTCATCGGGTATCCGAGTTGACGGCGAACTAAAATTGGATGATAGTTGATTCCTCCTTTAGTTCCAATGAGGGGTATGTTAGGCAAATTTCCACAACTGTCGATGATCTCTATTCCCTCATAAATCCCATCATACCAATCTATGTCAGAGTTGGTAAGGGACATAATCCTTTGTGACCAACGTAGAGTACTCTTGTGAACCCAAAAAGCAGCAGACTTGGGCAAATGGGAAACAAACAATTTGTAAAGTAAGGGTACACAACATGTGATCATTCCTCCGCTGTACAAATTCCTTAAGTGTACAGAATGATAAGCATCTGCGAGCAGAGTAGGTATGGGGTTTCCAATCAGAAATATCTTAACAGCGTTGGTATCAACGAAGTTGTCATTGTTGGGAAAGAGGAATAACCCGTATGCGAGTAGGACAAAGATGTCTTCGAAAGTAGTTATGTTTCCTATACTAGCAAAGTACAAAGCTTTCTCTACCAGGAGTTTAGCCAGTAAACCCTGGATTCCTCCTTTAGTGGTCATGTGAGTCCTAACTTTTGACTCGTCCAAAGAGATGGCTCTTGCAATGACCTGGTCCTTTGGACTTTCTTCCAGTCCAGAAAAAGGAGTTCGATCAGTGATAGGTAAATCAATCAGATGAGAGTACTCTTCTAACGTTGGTGCCAGTTGATAATCCGGGAATGTGAAGCAGTGGTAAACCGGATCGTAAAATTGAATTAGCGTGGACATAATTCCTTCAACTACATGGACCCTTAATAGAGACAACAGTCCTCCGTGCTTAGCTCTGAAAGCATCAGGGTTGGTAATCATCTTTGCCAACCTCCTTAAATCTTCTAGATTTGGAGCCTTGAAAGTGTACTTGTGCGTCTTCCTTCTACCTAAATCCATAACGCAATCTCTCTGATATTTGCAATTATTGTTTTAGTTTATTTTGAAAAAAAGGAAGAAATTTTTCTTTGTTTAAGAGTTTTTTAAATGAATGCATGAATGCAGCACACAAAAACATTGAAAAAACATGGGTTCAAGGGTTCAACGTCACGAGCATGGAGTCATGGCTCTACCCATCCCCAAAGGTTGTATTCTAGTCAATTTTTGTACCTGTAAAATGGGTTCTAAGGTTCCCAAAGTCATTGATCCCCCTAGGGATATCGAGAGCAAGCTGGTTCACCCGAGTGAGTTGTAGCATCCTATGGTAATCTCATTTGAGTGTAGTATCGTGTATTAACTATTCCCGATAGTCACCGCACTACTAAGTGGTCATAAGGTTAATGCCTACTAAATCCTCAGGGTCACGGGTGCCGCACTGGGAAAACTCTGCTGTCACGACCATGGGTCGTTCAACAGTAAGTATCCACACGGGCCTTCGCCTGATTTGGTCGTCTACCAGGATCCCTTATTCGGGATTCACTCCCTATAAGTCCACCCGTCTATGTCACCCCTTATCTTAGGGTTCTCTCAAACTTTCCACATGCGTATCAATCGCATTCCCATTGACAGAAAAATAAACACGGATATCAAGTAGGAATAGAAGTAAATATATATAGTATATAGTATGATTGCTAACAACCTAGACCTCTTAGGAATTTTAATCCTAGTTTGGCTCCCCAGTAGAGTCGCCATTTTTCTGTAGCGTGCAATTTTTGTCGGCGACGCGACCACCTTATCGTCATTGGTTGGAATTGGGTGCTACTTTCTGATTTCTTATTTATCCTATGAAGCTGGAAAGGAAAGGAAAGCTATCTAAAACTAACCTTGTCGGGGAAAACTCTAAGCAGTTAATATACAGGCATATATATACAAGTATGTAAAAGAGGGTAGGAGGACATATAGGTAAGCAAGCTTCCAGCATAACAGACAAATATATATATATATATATATATATATATATATATATACACAAGTATGTAAAAGAAAGTTGTTTAAAACTTACAGGTGAGCAAGCTTCCATTGTTACAGCTGTATGGTTAGTTGTTCAAGAAATTAAAGAAATTTTTGATAACAACTATGAATTTGAACCTAAATCAAAAGGGGAAAGTTGTTTTAAAGAGAAGATTGGGGCTTATACTTAAGGAGAGGCCCAGATGACTTTGTTTTGAAAGAGGCCATCGTGCCACGGTTTTAAAAACACAACGGGACTTATACAATAACTGAGGCCCAAATTTATTTATGTACAAGGGAGTTGGGTCTTACACTCTATTAGAGGCCCAGAGAGTTTTAAAAGAAAAGAGAATGGGACTTACAACAGGAAAGGAGGCCCAGATGAATTGTTTTTTAAAACGGCGATTGCGCCGAGATTTTTAACGTATCGGGACTTATACAATGACTGAGGCCCAAAAAACAGTTTTATTTACAAAGGGAGAGGTCTTACACTCTATCAAGAGGCCCAAAGTTTATTTTTGTACAAGAGATGGGGCTTACAACTCAAAGAGAGGCCCAAATTAAAAACAGTGATCGCACCGTTATTTTGAAAATCGTATCGGGTCTTATACAATGATTGAAGCCCAAAAAAATGTATGTACAAAGGTGGTTAGGTCTTACACTCTATTAGAGGCCCAAAGTGTTTGAAAAATGTTTAAAAAATCCAAATTTAGAGGAAACCCTAATTTTGAATTTAAAAGATATAATTTTCAAAGGAAATTAAGTAAAAAATGATATAAAATACCAAATATATTTAAAAACAAGTTGTGAACTTTGAAAAATATTTTGAAAAATCATGTTAATTCACATGAAAGTTTGAAATTCATTTGGAATGAAAAGATCAAAGTGGGAATTTCATTTTAAAATGTTTAAAAACAAATAAAATCAAATTAATTACAAAAATTTTAACTATATTATAAAAAACATAAATTGGATTTTTTTGTAAATTAAAATAATTTAACATTTTTGTGAATTTTGAAAAAAGTAATCAATTCAAAAACATTAAAATTCAGAGAGAAATTAATTTTTGAATCAATTAAATAAACATCAAAATTAATTAAATAATTCAAATATTTGAAAAATTGAAAAAACGCGCGAAGAACATCATCTTCTTCGTTTTTCCACCAGATACGGAATCAATCCAATCTCTCTTGTTTCTCAATGGAATTGGATGAAGTAAACATCAAACTTGCTCGCTTTTGAACAAGGAACAAGATGGTATTACTCAATTTCATTTAAATTAAGTGTGGAGAGAATTATCAAGCACGAACCAGATGAACCCTAATTTGCACAAACCAATATGAAATTCCATACACGATTGATTCATGGCAATTGATTGAGGGAAAATGATCTATGAGCATCCAGAAACATAATGGTAACTTATAAACATGTTTATGATGCATGCAATAATGAGTTTGAAAGTTCAAGGCTTACCTCTTGCAGCTGGTGATCGAGCTTGATGATGGTGGTGTTACAGATGTGTAATGATGATCTGGACAACTTCCTTATACCTCAAGGAATGTGTTTGAATGCATAGAGTGGTTGGAAGCCCTTTGGTTTGATCAGCTCAAACCCTTCTGCAGCAGATGGTGGATTTTGTGCAAATGGGGTACCACTTTGTGATTCTGATGTTACAGATGTTGTTTTAGTGTTTGAATCATTTACACATGATGTATGTGAGGTGTTTACATCATTGGTTTGGACAGAAATGCTCTGGTTTTGAAATTCATGATTCTCACTTTTGAAAATGTGAAAATTTGGAGCAAGAGCAAGAAGAGAGTGAAAACAAGTGTAGTATTGTTTTGGGGTGATCTGAATGAGGCAATGTGACCTCAATTTATAGGTGATCAAGTTTTGTCTTGGAGAAATAGTGAATAGCTGCAAGATCAGATTACATTCAATAGCTTTGGCTTGGTGGCATTTCTTCTTATGCAAGGCAAATTGGCCCTTCCAAGCAACAAGGATATGTTTTGACCAATTCCACATTCTTTAGATGTTTTTAATGTTGTTTAAGCATGAATCTTGACTAAGAAGATCAGCTTTGTTGAACATGCACTATTGCACATAAATGCACTTTGAATTCCAAGTCTTTGTTCAAACACTCATCATGCCAAAGGATGAACTTTGAAGCATCTTGGCCTAATTTTGCAGGTTTGATATGATTCAATCTGATCCTCAATGATTTGGGAAGATGACAAAGTTGGCAAGATAACAAACTTGTAAGTTGAAATCGTGTGGTGCAAGAAAAGTGTCCCAAAATCCGTCTTGAAGACAGTTGCAGCATGGCAACTTGGGAGAATCATATCTCCCTGCTCACATGGAATCTTTGAGTGTTCTTGTACTATTTGGAAAGCTGTGATAACATACTTTAACTTTGATATTTACATATGGTTCTGAATCCCCTTGGATCATAGTGAAAAATGCCTCTACATTTTGGATTTTGGATTGTTTTTAACTTAGGCAGATTTTCACTAAGTGTTGGAAAAAGTGGTATTTTCATGTTTTCGTGATTTTGCTCCATCCATAACTCAAAATCCATGGAGATTTGGAATTTCTTGTAGTTGACATATTTGAAGTAAGTCAGACGGACTTTCATTTGAGCTTTGAATGGGAGAAAAAGGCCTTGTGGTTTGGGAGTTATGACCTTGCAAAGTTGGGTAAAAACCACTTTTGTTCCATAACTTAGAAAAAATTTGGTTTCTCAACGTTGCCACTTTTGCAAGAAACCTCACTTTTCTTGATTTTTCTTAATGAATGATGATCAATATCATACATTAACATTGTTTTTGACTTAGGGGAACCATATTTGTGAAAAAATCCAAAAAGTCAAACTTGATTTTGTGCATAGTTGACTTTTTGTCAGATGAAATCCAAACTGTGCGATCCTTTGTGAAATCAAGTTCTTGACCTAATTCAAACCTAATGGATGGAATCCATAGGTGTTTTAGGGTGTCTTGACATAAGTCCCAAGGTTTGGGAGCATGTCTTGGTCAAAAGTCAAAGATATAGTTGACTTTTCCTTCAAAACCCTAATTGTGGTCCAGATGAAATTGAAACTTGTGAATCAAGCTTGTTGGATGAATCCATTATTGCAAATGGATCAATGTGGTGTATTTGAGGCCCTCAAATCATGTCTTGAGATCTTGGCTCATGCTTTGCTCCAAAAGTTAACTTAGGGCTGAATTCGGTCAAGAAACCCTAATTCCTGATTTTTTATGAATGCTTCCCCTGATGCTAATTTGACTTGATGATTGGATCCATGAGGTCCCTTGGAGAATTTTGGATCATGTTTTGAAGTATTGGCTCATGCCCAGATAAAAATTTTCATTTGGAGGCCTTGGTCGACCAAAACCCTAATTTGGTGACAATGGCGATCTCGAGGCTTGATCCACTTGGAATGTTGCACTCCTGTGCCTGATTCTTGATATGGGAGTCCCCTTGATCTCTTATGGGTGTTTGAGAGGTTAGACAAGTTGAATATCATGTCATTTCTTGATTGATCCTTTGTCTAAGTGCTCTGAGAGGGCTTGAAACCCTAATTGTTGATTATGGTGAATGCTCAACCATCTTTGAGGAGATTGATGAAGCATGAAGGTACATCCATATTGTGGTGATGATCTACACAATGATGGGAAATCTTGGTGGTCAAAATTTGGGCCCTTATACCTACTGATGTATGTAGACCAATGATGGGAACTTTTCAATACTTCATCATATATACTAATGATTACAATATATATATATATATATATATATATATATATATATATATGTAGTACCCTAAATTTTGACCAGGGGTTTGTTACTATTTTTTGGTTTTTTTTGCTGCCAGGGGGTGTCAGTTAGACGTTAGTGGGCTCCTCCGTAATCTTAGGCCCATTTCAGTTCTATTATGGGACTTTGGTTTTTAGGTTTTTTTATTTTGTATTTTTAGGGGTTAATTTATTTTAAGGTTATTGGAATTAATATTTATTTTGGGCCTATTTCATATTAGGATTTATTTTTTTAGTCATTTGGTCTTTTTATTCTAACTAAATTTTATTGTCAAATTTGGAAGTGGTTCAGGGGTCTTCAGATTATTTTTATAAGCCCAAATTAGTTTTAGATGTTTATTTGTATATCATTTTTTTTTAGTCTTTATTTAAAAATCATAATTTTGATTATTGCAAAAGTTGGTTTATTAGGTTTTGTATTAGTATTTATAATTATTAGTAACTTAATTAAGATCAATTATATGAATTATTAAAGTTATTACTACCTCCGTTCCTTTATATAAGAGACAATTCAGTTTTTAGTTTCATTGAATAATCAATGTATCTGGTCTATAAATCGACCAAATACATTGGTTATTCAATGAACCTAAAAAATGAATTGTCTCTTATATAAAGGAACAGAGGTAGTATTAGTTAGAGGGACCGGAGGTGTGTTCATAGTATTATTATTTATTTATTATATGGTAAGTGTTTTTATAATTGTTATTTATTTTATTTTTTTATTATTATTTTTTATTGAACGGTCAAGATTGTTGACCGAGTGGAATTATCTTCTTCCCCAACCAGCTCTAACCCTAACAGTGCGGGCATGAGATTGAAAAATCAGCTCAAAACAGAAAGAATCGTTTTTCATTAATTCATTCAAGTCAGATCTAAAATTACAGCTGATACAGATTAAAACCCTAATTCTAAAGGTTACAGCAAAATCAGATCGGATCAAAAACTAATGAAAGTTACATCACATGTTTCTTAAAATAAATCTAATGAATTTAAAATCTAAACCTAATTCAGAAGCCTATAAAAATGGAAAGAAAAAAAGAGAAAAGGTTGGACGGAGAGAGGCGAGGAGGACGAACCCAGAGCGAAGATTTTTTTGTCCACCTGCAAAGAAAAGAGGAGAGTGATTAGAATCGTAAACAGAGATAAATGGATAAAATACGATAGTAAAGGTAAACGCAATCACTTAGCTCTAGTAATCTTTCATTTTTGCTGTGAATTAGTGGCGTTTGGGGTATGATCGTTTGGATTTCTGGGTTAAAATAGGGTTAGGGTTCTTCAAGTAGGGTTAGGGTTCTTCAAATTAGGGTTAGGGTTCTTGGGGTTTGTTTGAATTCTGGGTTTTGTCGTATGTTTAGGGTTAGGGTTCCAACAATAGGGATTAGGGTTCTTAGAGGTTGAGTTTTCCGGTTGAGACTCAATCGGATTTTGGGTGGGGGCTTGAGGGGTGTCGCGCGGTGACCGGACGGCCCCCCGGCGATGGAAAGGAGAAGAGAGAATTGAGAGGTTTAAGAGAGAGGAGAGAGCGTGAGAAAGGGAAGGAAAATGAAGAGAGAGAGAGAAAGATAGGGAAGAAATTAAGCAAGGCTGAAGAGGCCCTCGCTCTTATACCCTGCCCTTAAGGCTTCTGATCAGCGCCACGTGGTGCTCTCCGCGCCTTTAGATAGGCTCACGTTGACCTATCCAGTAGAGAAGGTCCATCAGTACGTCATCCATTGACTTTCGATCACGTCCCTCTATCTGGATTACTTATGAAGGTAGCCTCATCCAACGATCCTCATACAATCTCTGCATGTCTCATCACCAGAGAAGTCAAGTGATTGACTATCTCCTTGGTGAACTCTGTGGGGTTCTGGGTTCTGGTTGTTGGGCCTTGCGCCCTAACACTATTAACACCTCATTCCAAGTCCAATTACTTTTCCAGTATAACACGCACCCCCAGGATTTTATTTTACATAATTAAATTAAGGGTTAAATATACAAACCCCCCCTGCAATGTTAGCGAGTTCTCATTTTAGCCCCTGGCAAAGTTTTTTTTTAAAAACCCTCTCATCTTAATTAGATTCCCCCACTTAGGCCCTTGACTGCCACATTGCAGCAAAGATTCCTTTCTATTGCTTGCGTGGCAGTCCACGTGACATTTTTAATATTATTATTATTATTATTTTTTTTTTTAATTTTAAATTTTTATTTTTTATATATTTTTTATTTTTTTTATTTTTTTAAATTTTCTTTAATTTTTTTTAATTTTTTTATTATTTTTTTATTATTTTTTAATTTTTTTAATTTTTTTTAATTTTTTTAATTTCTTTTTATTATAATTTTTATAATTTTTTTTTCTTTTTTTAATTTCTTTTTCATTTTTATTTATATGTTTTTTATTTTTTTATTTTTTTATTTTCGTTTTCGGACCTAATTTTTATTTTTAATTCTATTTTAAACAAATTGTTATTTTAAAAATTAGTTTCATTATACTAATCCATTTATTTCAATTTATTATCATACTAATCCATTTATTCTCATACTAATTTCAATTCAATAATACTTATGAGTGATTTCTTTATAAACACTAGTGGTGCCCCCTAACCAACCGATGTGGGATATTGAAAACACTTCAAACCTGTTGAAACTTTACCAGCAAAAACACTTCATATATGTTAATAATTTGAGAGGAGAACACAAACACCACATACTTCTTCCCTTATATTACAACACTCATCAACCATCTTTATAATCTCTCTCCACTTCTTCTTCTTTTTTCGCTACAGTATTGTTTCATTTCTTCTCCATTGTTTTCAATACTCATCAACCATCCAAAACTCAATACAAAGCATACTCACAACACAACAATACCACACACCCTAATAAACAAGAATCTCAAGCTCTCATCACTCTCCAAACCTCCATCACCAAATTGTAACATCATATATATATATACTATAACCATAACACAACCGTCCACATCCTCATGAAAATGGTAACTTGCTACTGCCATGTTCACACCATAAGTTGGTAACTTACTATATCATTATCCTTTGGTATGAACAATTTTTTGTACAGAGAACATATGAATGTGCATGTAAGGGGAGGATAAGGATGTTGTATCTATCTTGAATCCAAAGAGAAGAGTCCAAAAGGGTAATACTCACAAGTGTCCCACATCGAAAACTATTTACTAAATGAAAGTGTTTATATATGTTACTTGTCAATCATATAACAAATGAAATAATATATGGGCCGGAAAAAGTGGAGTTATAATGGGCTTGTGTGTGTTTGTTTGTGGCCTAATTAAACTAATTTTTAAAATAACAATTTGTTTAAAATAGAATTAAAAATAAAAATTAGGTCCAAAAACGAAAAAAAAAAAAAAAAAAAAAAATATATATATATATATATATATATATATATATAAATAAAAAAGAAACAAAAATTAAAAAAAAAAAAGAAAAAAAATTATAAAAATTATAAAAAAAACAAAAAAAAGAACGTAAAAAAAAATTTAAAAAAATCTAAAAAATTAAAAAAAAATTTAAAAAAATAAAAAAAATTAAAAATTAAAATTAAAAAAATAAAAATAAAAATAATAATAATAATAAAATAATATTAAAAATGCCACGTGGACTGCCACGCAAGTAATAGAAAGGAATCTTTGCTGCAATGTGGCAGCCAGGAGCTTAAGTGAGGAAATCTGGATATTAAGAGGGGGTGTTTAAAAAAAAAATTTACAGGGGCTAAAATGAGAACTCGCTAACATTGCAGGGGGGGTTTGTATATTTAACCCTTAAATTAATTACTTGATTTAATTATGTAATTAGGTTTTAAATGGTAATTAAATTTAATCTAGGTATTTTATTTAGGGTTTTTTTTATAGTTAATTTAATAACTTAATTTAATTGCTTAATTGGGTTAAATTTTAATTAAGGTTTGTAAATAGGGTTTTAGGGTTTCAGTAATTAAATTAATTACTTAATTTAATAATTTAATTAGTTTAATTTTTAATTAGGATATAAGAAAGAGGGTTTTAGGTTTGTAGATAATTAAATTAATTACCTAATTGTTTAATTAGGTTAATTTTTAATTAGGATTTATAAACAGGATTTTAGGGTTTTGGATAATTAAATTAATAACTTAATTTAATTATTTAATTAGGTTAGATAGTAATTAGAGATTTTAATAGGGTTTTGAGGATATTAGGGTTAGGATATTTATTTAGGTTGTATTTTATTTAATTTTGTTTAGGATTTTTATTTAGGAATTTTTGGGTTAGTTGTGGGGTTAGGTTTAAATTTATATTTTTATGTATTTAACATACTTGGGTTTTTCTTTTAAAAAATAGGAATTAATTTATTATTTAGGAGTTTTATTTAGGGTTTTGGGGAGAATTTTGGGTTGGGTTTTAATACATATATTTAAAAATGTTTACTCTTAAATGTTTTTTTGGTGATTAAAATTCTGTTATTTTAGGATTTATACTGATTTTAAAAATCATTTTTTGGGATAATTTGGGGAATTGTTTTTTTCTATATTTTTAGCATAAATGGTATTTTAAGTTTTATTAAATTCTATGGAATTTTAGGATTTCACTGTTTTTAAATTTGGGATATAAGAGATTTTTTTTAAGATTTAAAATTTGGGATAATGCTCTTGGTCCGAGAGCCTAAATAAGGGATGGGATATAGGGATAAAACTCTTAGGTTCCAAGAGTATAAATAAAGGCCAAGGGATAAGGGATGAAGGGATAAAACTCTCTGTCCGAGAGTATAAACAATGGATAAGGTTTTTAGGGATAAAACTCTCCATCCGAGAGTATAAACAAGGGATAAGGGATTTAAGGGATAGAACTCCTTATCTAGGAGTATAAATAATAGATTAAAGGATAAAACTCTTTGTTCGAAAGTCTAAATAATGAATGGGATTTAAGGGATAGAATTCCTAATCTAGGAGTATAAATATAGATTAAGGGATATAACTTCTAATCTAGGAGTATAAATATAGATTAAGGGATAGAACTCCTTATCTAGGAGTATAAATATAGATTAAGGGATATAACTCCTTATCTAGGAGTATAAATAATAGATCAAGGGATAAAACTCTTTATCCAATAGTATAAATAATGGATTGGGTTTAGGATTAGGAATGGGAATAGGGTTAGGGGGTAGGAATAGGGGAGGTGAACTACGGTTACTCTGATCCTTCAAAATTGAAGGTACGTAGGCATAGGGTTGTAAACCCTAGCGAGTACAATAATAAAAAACTTAGGACTCTTTTGTACATAAGTGAAGTTAGACAAACAAACAAACATACCCTAAAATCTAAGGAGGATCCCATTGAGTACAATGGAAGTGAGGGGTGCCTAACACCTTCCCCTCACTTAACTGACTCCCGAACCTTAGGAATCTCTGCCCTTGGGATTAGGATCTTAGGTTTATCATTTATTTCCCTTAAAAAAATATGATGGCGACTCGATAATTTTAGACGGCCGTGACTGCTGGCGACTCTACTGGGGATTCCTCCCTAAAGAGAGTCCCTCCTAACTTTAGGCTTTAGGGTTTTGTTTGTTTGTCTTGGGTGTTTATGGTTTTTTTTTATTTCTTTTTTCTAAGGTTTTATTTTATATATTTGTTTATTTATTTTATTTGACCCTTTTTGTTTTATTTTGTTATCATGCATTGGATTGGGGCAAATGATGTGTGAAGCTAGATTAGGACGTGGAACGGAAATGTTTTGGGGGGATGTGACATCCCAATAATTCATTGATGCCACACTCAGAATAGATCCTTCCAAAGGTATCCTCATGAAAGGGCTAGCCCCTAACGTAGAGGATGATTTGGATGTGGTCCGAGACTCTGAGAACATTTAGCCTACCCCTTGCCAACTCATGGAGACCCTACGTATTCAACGCTCAAGGGTTATTACTAGGGTCCTACCTGGATGAGACTTATCCCGAAGGATTACCATAGGAAGGCTTGCTCCTTCTCATGGTAAAACGAGGGTATAGTCTGTACATTCTAGGGTTGTTATGTTGGCCAAACTTTATATCTTACATGTGAGGGGATTGGGTAGATAAGACTTAGATCTAAACCATTGTAGGGAGCCTACCTAGTTAGGGTCATACTTGCATCTCACCCTTACCCTAACCAAATAACGCACTAAAAAAACAAAGTGTCCATGTCATCATGCATTTAAAAACATTTTTTTGCATATATGCATTTTTGTGGGGAATTTCAAGATGTGTTGTAGGAATATTGGAAAGAGGGATTCAAGCGAAAGGGCTACCCTACGCATTAGAGTGCTAAGTGTTGATTTACAAAGTCTCAAAGACCTTTGACACTTAATGCCAAATCTGCTCAAAGGATGTTTATACACAAGTATGGAAGAATCCTCGATCTCTTAGGGATCCCTATGAAGGTAGGGGTTGTAATTGCTTTTGCGCAATTATAGGATCCTCCTCTACGTGACTTCCTCCTCAAGGATTTTCAACTAGCTCTTACGCTGGAACAATTGGGACTACTTGGATATACAAGGAGAGGGAAAACCTTACAAAGGGCATGGGGGCAAGGAAAAAATTGGGAAGGGAAAAATAAGGAAAAAGAAAAAGGAAAAAAAAGGGAAAAAGGAAAGAAAAAAAGAAAAAGGGAAAAGGGTCAAGCCTAAAGACTTAGCTGTGCCTGTTGAGGATCTATTGTCTCACCACAGGGAGGATAGGGAGGTGCAAGGGCTCAAGAAAGGATACTTGGAGGAGTTTAAAGCTCATTTGAAGAAGGCATTGGGGGAATCTATTTAGTTTACACCTTCTTAAGTTCAGGAGTTTCCATTTTGGGATTATTGTTTTGGGTTATTTTCCTAATTTTATATTCATCTCTAACTACAATGGATTTTGGAATTCCCCCCAAATATATTTTTAAAATTATTTAGCATACATCATGCATATTCATACATCCATGCATCAACATGCATTCAAACAAGGAGAAAGGAATAAAGGAAAAATCATCTTTTTTTTAAAAACTTCGTCTCAGGGTCATTGAGCATAACAATCTGACTTCCTGACCTCACACTCGAGCGTGCCAAAGGGAAGCTATGGATCAGATGGAAAAGGATATGGTTACTCTAAGAGGGGAAATGGATACTGTTAAGGAGAAAGTGGAAGGTATGAAAAGCCAGATTGATCAACTGACACTTGCCATCCAGCATTTGATAGCCATAGGAACCGAATCAAGTCGTCCAAGGAAGTTTCCTACTCCTTCCCTCCATGTTGAAGACCATAGCCCTCTACTAGGGTTTGTCCATGATCTGGAACGCGAGCACAGAACTGTTAACCAACCTCTCGAGGGAACCGTCTCTCCACATATTTCCAATGGGGCACCTCGTACTACTTACAGACCTACTCCACGTGAGAACTACGCATACGAGGGTGAAAATCCGAGACAAGTGGCCCTCGAAAATAAAGGAACCACTGTTAGGGAAAGGAGAAGGATTGACGATAAGTACAAAGCACTTGAGGAAAGGTTAAAGGTCGTGGAGGGACTCAATGTTTTTGGAGTGGATGCTTTGGAAATATGTCTGGTGCCCGATGTGGTTATACCTCCCAAGTTTAAGGCTCCGAACTTTGAGAAATACAAGGGTGTCAGTTGTCCTAAGAATCACCTTAGGATATTTGCTCAAAAATGGGTGCCCATGCTACAAATAAGAAACTGATGATGCACACTTTCCAAGACAGTCTTAGTGGGCATCCTTGGAATGGTACGTGCAATTGGAGAGGATTCACATTAAGACTTGGGAAGACCTTGCGAGCGCCTTTCTTAAGCAATACCAATACAACATGGACATGGCTCCCAACCGCACGCATTTGCAGAACATGTCTCAAAAAGGGAATGAGTCCTTCAAAGAATATGCCCAAAGATGGAGGGAACTAGCTTCTCGCGTGCAACCTCCCTTATTGGAAAGTGAACTTGTGGATATGTTTATGGATACCCTACAAGGAATGTACTACAAGAGGATGATTGGGGAAATCTCAATAGGATTTGCTGAATTGTTTATCATTGGAGAGAGGATTGAGACCGGTTTAAGGACATGAAAGATTGGGCAGTCATCCTCCGATCGACATGACAATAAAAGGTATCCCAAAAATAATTCAAAGAAAAATGATATCAGTGTTGTAGACCCTGAAGGTCCAAATCTGGGAGATAGTGCATTACTGGGGCACATTGGGGCAACAGTCAACGCCATGGAAGGGATGGAAGGTGGATTCCTTAAGGGGGACCTAATAAACTGGGGAAAACAATGGGAATCACCTGAGGAGAAGGATTCGTTCGGGCTGGGTTACAAACCGGCTAATGAAGGATTAGAAGACGATTTTCATAGTTTTGGGTTTCAGGATTCCTGAGATGATTTCTGTTTCGAAGTGATTTACTTTTTTCTTAAAAATAATAAGTCCCTTGCTATGCCCAAGGCGAGTGGACAAAGCTTTGTAGGACCACATTTTATTTCATTGGATTATTTCTATCAATAAAATTGCATTTTGTTTTCAATCAAGATCTTTTTCTTTCATTTTCTGTTTGTTCAAAATGGTGATATACCTTTTTTCAATATTTTCATTTCTAGAACTTCATTCCAAAAGGGATAAAAAAAATATTCTTCCCCATGCAAATTCAAAAATGAACCTGTTAAAAATGACACCGCTATAATCTCGAATGACTTCGAATTACCGATTAACCAAGTGGAAGAGGGTGATGAGGACGAGTGTGAGCTTCCCGAAGAGTTAGTCAGACTATTGAGGCAAGAGGACAAGGAAATACAACCTCATCAGGAACCAGTGGATGTGATCAATCTGGGAACTGAGGAAGATAGGAAAGAGGTCAAAGTCGTGCTTCTCAGGATAAGGATATAAAGGAAAGACTGACCGAGCTATTGCAAGGATACTCCGACGTGTTTGCATGGTCATACCAAGATACACCAGGACTTGATACAAGCATCGTCGAGCACAAACCACTACTCAAATTAGAATGCACGTTAATTAAGCAAAAGCTAAGGAAGACTAGATCAGATATGATTCTCCAGATCAGGGAAGAAGTCAAGAAACAATTTGACTTTTGTCACAAGGTAACACCTGTTGGGTTAAAGAATGTAGGAGTAACTTATCAAAGGGCTCTGGTAATATGGTGCATAAGGAGGTAGAGGTTCATGCGGATGATAGGATTACCAAGTCACAAAAATAAGAAGATCACATAACTAACTTACAAAGTTGTGGGATCAGTTTAGGAAATTCAAGTTACGACTAAATCCTACAAGGTGTACTTATGGAATCAGATCTGGAAATATTAGGGTCCATGGTCAGTCAAAGGGGAATAAATGACAAAATGAAAGCCATTCAAGGGATGCTAGCTCCAAGGACAAAAAAGGAAGTTCGTGGATTTTTGGGGAGATTAAGCTATATTACGGGGTTCATCTCACACTTTACAGCTACTTGTGAGCCAATCTTCAAATTACTCAAAAAAGGATCAAATCATTGAATGGAATGAAGATCGTTAAAAGGATTTCGGTGGGATCAAGGAATGTTTGTAAAATCCACCTATATTGGAGCCACCTATCCCAAGGAGACCACTCATAATATACTTAACAATATTTGAGAATCCAATGGATTGTGAAACTTCGGACTCCTATGAAGGATCTAGACCTGGATCTCGAAGGAAACTTATATATTTGCATAAGGATATGGGCTATCAATTGGAGTTTAGGATCATAAAGGAAGATAAATTGGATAAGGTAGAATGGGTGCAAACTAGACTCGATCAGCTAAACCTCGTATAAGGGAAACGTGTGGCTGCAAGCAATTATATCAACAGGGAATTAAGAGAGCGTTCGACAAGAAAATTCATCCTCACCTACTCGAAGAGGGATACTTGGTGTTAAGAAAAATATTACCCATCCATAAAGACCGCCGCGGAAAAGGGACCCCACACTATGAAGGGCCATGTGTCATGAAGAGTGCCTCCTCTGGCGGAGCACTAATATTAACAACCATGGATGGAGCGGATTTACCACAACCGGTGAACTCCGATTCGGTCAAAAAATGCTATGCCTAGAAAAAAAGGATAAAAGCCCGCTAAGTCGAAAACCTTAAAGGGCGACTTAGGCAAAAATTAGGGCGTCCCCGTGGATTGAAAACTCGAAAGAGCAATCCAGGCAAAAATTAGGGACTTGGATAAAAATGATAGCCGACAAGTCAAAAATCCTAAAGGGTGGTTTAGTCGAAAAATTGGTATATCATCCCGGTGGACTAAGACTCTAAAAAGAGCGGTCCAGGCAAAAGTTAGGGATATCCAAAAGGAATATGACTGAAAACACTCAAGTCACCCCGTAACAGGAATTCAGAAGGGAACGATCATTCCAGCCGTCATCTTTAGAAGCGAAGTGTCGTGATCTTGGAGTCTTAGGGATATTAGCTGGTGTTAAATTTAATAGGAACATAAATAAATTTGTTTTCTTATTGCCATTTTACATTTTTCTGGATTTACGGTAATATCTCCTTATGAGAATTACCCTCCTTACCTATTATTGCCCATTTTCGGGCCAATTCTCAATAAAATTTGCTTTTCAAATATATTTCTTTGCCTCCTAAATTACTCCGCTTGATTACAAGGTGTCGATTAATTGTGAAATAATGCATTGAAATATCAGGTATAAATAAAAGCTTCGAAAAGGGAAAAGGAATTTTACTTCGGTTTTTGGAATCATCAAAGAGATCACATTCTTCCAAAGCAGGATATAAGGTCTATACACTGACAGGAATATACGTTAGGATCTAACCAACATGGGATATTCTTTGTTACATGTTAAAGAGGATTCAAGGATATCATGGCTTACCACTATTATCCAGGTCTCAAGGGTCAGGGAGTCAGGACGTTATGGAAAGTTTTATTTCAGACAAATGCATGCATTGCATATCATAAAAGAGGCGTTAGCCCAAATCATGCATCAATCATGTCGCTACGCTCTAGCATCTAACATGCACTCATATATGCAAACATGCATACATGCATAAGGTTCATAATCACCAAAGGGATCTCATCTGGAGATTTTATCAGGGTATTTTGTTAAGGGTTTTTATTTAAGTATTAAGGGGTTCTATCAGAGAGTTTATCAAAAGGGTTTATTGGGTTTGTCATCAAAGGCTTCTAGCAAGGGGTGTCACTATATTTCATCATTGGGGTTTTATCAGAAGGGGTTCTCAAAGGTATCTATCAAGGGGTTCAGTCGAATATTTCACTAAGGGTTCGTTACCAAGGATTTTAGGATATCAATTTAAGCACCTTTCGGGTTCTGCGGTCAAAATTAGGGTCTTTCTTGTATTTAATCGTCTCTTCCTCAGAAGGAGGAAGGCTCATCGACATCATCCTTCTGATTCGAAGACAATTAAATAGGGGCAGCTGTAGTACCCTAAATTTTGACCAGGGGTTTGTTACTATTTTTTTGGTTTTTTTTGCTGCCAGGGGGTGTCAGTTAGACGTTAGTGGGCTCCTCTGTAATCTTAGGCCCATTTCAGTTCTATTGTGGGACTTTGGTTTTTAGGTATTTTTGTTGTGTTTTTAGGGGTTAATTTATCTTAAGGTTATTGGAATTAATATTTATTTTGGGCCTATTTCATATTAGGATTTATTTTTTTAGTCATTTGGTCTTTTTATTCTAACTAAATTTTATTGTCAAATTTGGAAGTGGGTCAAGGGTCTTCAGATTATTTTTATAAGCCCAAATTAGTTTTAGATGTTTATTTGTATATCATTTTTTTTGAAGTCTTTATTTAAAAATGATAATTTTGATTATTGTAAAAGTTGGTTTATTAGGTTTTGTATTAGTATTTATAATTATTAGTAACTTAATTAAGATCAATTATATGAATTATTAAAGTTATTATTAGTTAGAGGGACCGGAGGTGTGTTCATAGTATTATTATTTATTTATTTTATGGTAAGTGTTTTTATAATTGTTATTTATTTTATTTTTTTATTATTATTTTTTATTGAACGGTCAAGATTGTTGACCGATTGGAATTATCTTCTTCCCCAACCAGCTCTAACCCTAACAGTGCGCGCATGAGATTGAAAAATCAGCTCAAAACAGAAAGAATCGTTTTTCATTAATTCATTCAAGTCAGATCCAAAATTACAGCTGATACAGATTAAAACCTTAATTCTAAAGGTTACAACAAAATCAGATCGGATCAAAAACTAATGAAAGTTACATCACATGTTTCTTAAAATAAATCTAATGAATTTAAAATCTAAACCTAATTCAGAAGCCTATAAAAACGGAAAGAAAAAAAGAGAAAAGGTTGGACGGAGAGAGGCGAGGAGGACGAACCCAGAGCGAAGATTTTTTTGTCCACCTGCAAGGAAAAGAGGAGAGCGATTAGAATCACAAACAGAGATAAAAGGATAAAATACGTTAGTAAAGGTAAACGCAATCACTTAGCTCTCGTAATCTTTTGTTTTTACTGTGAATTAGTGGCGTTTGGGGTATGATCGTTGGGGTTTCTGGGTTTAAATGGGGTTAGGGTTCTTCAAGTAGGGTTAGGTTTCTTCAAATTAGGGTTAGGGTTCTTCCCAGAACCCTTAGGGTTCTTGGGGTTTGTTTGAATTCTGGGGTTTGTCGTATGTTTAGGGTTAGGGTTCCAACAATAGGGGTTAGGGTTCTTAGAGGTTGAGTTTTCCGGTTGAGACTCAACCGGATTCTGGGTGGGGGTGGTGGCTTGTGGGGTGTCGCGCGGTGGCCGGACGGCCCACCGGCGATGGAAAGGAGAAGAGAGAAGGGAGAGGATTTAGAGAGAGGAGAGAGCGTGAGAAAGAGAAGGAAAATAAAGAGAGAGAAAGAGAGGGAAGAAATGAAGCATGGCTGAAGAGGCCATCACTCTTATACCCTGCCCTTAAGGCTTCTGATCAGTGCCACGTGGTGCTCTCCGCGCCTTTAGATAGGCTCACGTTGACCTATCCAGTAGAGAAGGTCCATCAGTACGTCATCTGTTGACTTTCGATCGCGTCCCTCTATCTGGATTACTTAGGAAGGTAGCCTCATCCAACTATCCTTATACAATCTCAACATGTCTCATCAAACGGTCTAGAGAAGTCAAGTGATTGATTCTCTCCTTGATGAACTCTGTCGGGTTCTGGGTTCTGGTTGTTGGGCCTTGCGCCCTAACACTATTAACACCCCATTCCAAGTCCAATTACTTTTCCAGTATAACACGCACCCCCAGGATTTTATTTTACATAATTAAATTAATTACTTGATTTAATTATGTAATTAGGTTTTAAATGGTAATTAAATTTAGTCTAGGTATTTTATTTAGGGTTTTTTTATAGTTAATTTAATAACTTAATTTAATTGCTTAATTGGGTTAAAATTTTAATTAAGGTTTATAAATAGGGTTTTAGGGTTTCAGTAATTAAATTAATTACTTAATTTAATCATTTAATTTGTTTAATTTTTAATTAGGATATAAGAAAGAGGGTTTTAGGTTTGTGGATAATTAAATTAATTACTTAATTGTTTAATTAGGTTAATTTTTAATTAGAATTTATAAACAGGGTTTTAGGGCTTTGGATAATTATATTAATAATTTAATTTAATTATTTAATTAGGTTAGATAGTAATTAGAGATTTTAATAGGGTTTTGAGGATATTAGGGTTAGGATATTTATTTAGGTTGTATTTTATTTATTTTTCAATTTTGGTTGTTTTCATAATAAATAGTGTTATATCTATTTAAAACAATTTATTTAAGGAAATGGGGATTTAATTTTGTTTAGGATTTTAATTTAGGAATTTTTGGGTTAATTGTGGGGTTAGGTTTAAATTCATATTTTTTTGTATTTAACATACTTGGGTTTTTCTTTTAAAAAATAGGAATTAATTTATTATTTAGGAGTTTTATTTAGGGTTTTGGGGAGAATTTTGGGTTGGGTTTTAATATATATATATATTGTAAAATGTTTACTCTTAAATATTTTTTTGGGGATTAAAATTCTGTTATTTTAGGATTTATACTGATTTTAAAAATCATTTTTTGGGATAATTTGGGGAATTGTTTTTTGCTATATTTTTAGCATAAATGGTATTTTGGGTTTTATTAAATTCTATGGAATTTGAGGATTTCACTGTTTTTAAATTTGGGATATAAGGGATTTTTTTAAGGATTTAAAATTTGGGATAATGTTCTTGGTCCGAGAGCCTAAATAAGGGATGGGATATAGGGATAAAACTCTTAGGTTCCAAGAGTATAAATAAAGGCCAAGGGATAAGGGATTAAGGGATAAAACTCTCCGTCCTAGAGTATAAACAATGGATAAGGTTTTTAGTGATAAAACTCTCCATCTGAGAGTATAAACAAGGGATAAGGGATTTAAGGGATAGAACTCCTTATCTAGGAGTATAAATAATAGATTAAGGGATAAAACTCTTTGTCCGAGAGTCTAAATAATGGATGGGATTTAAGGGATAGAACTCCTTATCTAGGAGTATAAATATAGATTAAGGGATAGAACTCCTTATCTAGGAGTGTAAATATAGATTAAGGGATATAACTCCTTATCTAGGAGTATAAATAATAGATCAAGGATAGAACTCTTTATCCAAGAGTATAAATAGTGGATTGGGTTTAGGATTAGGAATGGGAATAGGGTTAGGGGGTAGGAATAGGGGAGGTGAACTACGGTTACTTTGATCCTTCAAAATTGAAGGTACGTAGGCATAGGGTTGTAAACCCTAGTGAGTACGATAATAAAAAACTTATGACTCTTTTGTACATAAGTGAAGTTAGACAAACAAACAAACATACCCTAAAATCTAAGGAGGATCCCATTGAGTACAATGGAAGTGAGGGGTGCCTAACACCTTCCCCTTACTTAACTGACTCCCGAACCTTAGGAATCTCTGCCCTTGGGATTAGGATCTTAGGTTTATCATTTATTTCCCTGAAAAAAATATGATGGCGACTCGATAATTTTAGCCGGCCGCGACAATATATATATATATGTGTGTGTGTGTGTGTGTGTGTGTGTGTGTGTGTAAATGAATCCTCTGATAAGTTTATAGAATTCAAATTTTAAGTCCAAAAAAACTAGATTAGAATATTAGAAGGCGGTGAATATCTAAGCCTAGAATTTGATGGTCATATAAAAGAGTGTGAGATTTTATCCCAACTTACACTTCTTGGAACACCATAATAGAACAATGTATTTGAGAGAAGAAACTGAATCTTATTAGACTTGGTCTGATCCATGATGACTAACGCTTATATTCTAAACTCCTTTTAGGGATATGTTCTATTGACAACAACTAAAACGCTTAGACATATTCCATCCAAAATAGTTAAGAAGACACCATGTGAGATATTGAGTGGTAAGAGAACATATATTTCTTACATGAGTATTTGGAGTTGTGAATTTTATGTGAAATGAAATTTTTTAACTATGCTTGAGCCCAAATATGATAAATGATTATTTGTTGGGTATCCTAAAGAAACAAGAGGGTATTACTTCTACAATCCTTCTAAAGGAAAAATGTTTGTCGCTCAAACGTGAGTATTCATAGAAAAGAACTTTATTTCTAAAGGAATCAGTGGGAGATAAGTAGAGCTTGAATAAGTTCAAGAATCACAAAGTATTAACACATCTATGAAGGAAATATAGCATAAAACTCAAGAAGTTGTGGAAGAGCAACCTGCTCATGTATAAAAATACTAGCGTAGGTAAAAGAGGATACGTCATCGACCTGAAAGATATGAATATCTTATAACTGATAAAGTTGATTTATTACTCATGGATAAAGATAAGTATATGACGTACCAAGAGGCCCTCATTGGTTTTGAGTCTGGGAAATGGCTAGAGGCTATGAAATACGAATGGGTCCCTTGTACACAAACTAGGTTTGAACCTAGGTAGAGGCTCCTGTAGGAGTTATTCCTATAGGGTGCAAGCGGGTCTTAAAAAATAAGTCTGACATGGACGGTAAGGAACACACATATAAGGTAGGAATGATTCATAAAGGCTATAAGAAAATCCATGGTGTTGACTATGATGAAAGAGTGAGAAAATAGAATTTTGTTTCAGGAATTATGCTAAAAATTACAACTTAGTTTGATTTAAAACAATGAGCTAACCTTTTGGTTTTCAAATCTATTCTATGTCGGCCAAAGACCCGGGACCGACCACTTTGCGCCGGCCAGAGGCCCAATAGCATGAAGCCCATTACCTAACCTACTCTACTAGTCCCAAGGTATAAATACATTTGTAAAAGGTTATAAGGTACACAATCTCTAATCTTCACATTCACTACCTTCAATCTTGAACCTAAACCTGACTTGGGCGTTGGAGTGCTAACCATGCAGGTACCCCCTAGGTCCACCGTATCAGAGACGACAATAATGTTAATAGTATTGCTTCAACATTGATACCTATGGTTCAAGAAACATTGTGATCGCAACCTTCGTTCCACGATGTCACAACAATGTAGTGCATCAGAAGCTTTGTTCTACCATAGTGAACAGTGGCTCCAACTGTAGGAATCAAACTCAGATTCCTACATTTTCCATGATTTCATGTTCGATTCTCATATCCGAGCTCCGAAGAGATCTTCGACAAAGAAATTAAAGTTATACAAAGCCAAAATCTTATATCTAAGTTGTTAGATCCATTGGACACCGATCCAACATCGAGAAAACTGTTACGTTGATTCTGAGCCATCTCGAAATAACGTAGATGGAAGCCGTATCAAGAATTTTACGGGGCATCAATATCGAATGCCAGGGGAAGCTGGTTGGGGCACGTTCTCAGATCCAGGTTCGAAATCGCAAGCCCAGGGTCAGTCGAGGCCCATTACGCCATCGACTGAGCAAAATCATGAGTCCAATCACACCTGACAAACCTCTAACCAGGTATCACCAAGATCCAAGGGAAAATAAACCCAAATGCAAGTAAGACCAGAAGAATTCATCCCAAGGAAGTGTGTCAGGTACCCCACCACCCCGGACCCCTAATGACAGGTATCTCATCATCATAAAGCCCTCACGTTGGGTATCTCATCATCTAAAAATCAATGCTTAGTCCTAGAAGTGAGGTAACTCAAAGGATCAAAAATTGTATGAGCATCCGACCGAAGGTGTAAGTGAGAGTCACCTAGATCTACTTGAGCTAGATAAGTCTCTCACACACCTCGACTCTGTTCCCAAAGAAAAACTAGGGGAGACAATAGGGTACGAGTCAGAGAGATAGGCAGTCAGCGCCCCATGGAGAGGACTGGGGTAACTACTTAGGAGATTCTACATGAAACAAAGTCGGAAGAGTACTAGAAATCTGTTAGCCTCAACAAATGCCGATCAGAATCCCCTTGGAATCCAGCTAGACGAGAGCCCTTCATAAGAAGTATGAGCCCATGAAAATGAGGCTATCTCAAACCCGAAAAGAAGACCTAAGAATATACAACAGAGTACAAACGCATCCCAAGCCAAGGGATGGGTCCTCCAGGCTAAACCGAGCACCAAGCCACCCAGATATAACATCCAAGGAAAGCGCATGATATACATTTGCGCCCGGACGTAAGATTTAATTAATGTATTTGTAAATTAAGTATATAATAGTGAAATGAAATTTATAAATATGTATATATCATTATTACACTCTTGATGTTTTGCTTCTCTCCTTGCCCCCTTTTTTAGGGCACCAAAACACAAATGCACATTGCAGCGAACTGGGGAACAACCAATACAATTGATACCCATCCATGAAATACATGGGTACTGTAAGATACACTTTGAGGGTCTAGTTATAGAAATCAAAACCCCCTGGAACTTTGCATGCACAAATTCAAGGGTGTTGTCAGATACGCTTCGAGCACCCGACTACCACAATCAATTCCCCTCACCGCCTTGTGTGCCTTTAGAAGTAAGACCCTCTATGATGTCCACCTCGACCCAATCCATAGCCTTGAGCCAACCCATAGTCTTAGGGATAGGGACGAGGATCCTTTACCTTGGCCAGGTAAGATTCTCTATGACACATAGAGTAGTTCAAAGCATGGCCACCTCTAGCCGGCTGCATGACCTTCTTCTGTAAGTATAATTTTAAACACCACCACAATTAACCTGACTTATACCTTATCCATATGATTATAATTAAGGCAAAGCTGCATTTAGCTGGTTCGACATAAAATACTTACAGGTACAACTTGGAACAGAAAATCTCGGAGCCGAACTCACGTTCTACCATTTCCAATCCGACATATGGACACTCCAAACTACAAAAAAGCTTCCTCTGTGAAGGCTGATTCTGACCACAACCATGTGTCGCAACTGCAAAAAAAATAACTGGCAGAAATAGAAACAGAAGAGTCGCCAGCGAACGTTATTTATCTCGACGCAGGGAAAAGAAATGATCGAAGAAAACCTGAAAGAGGGAAAAACATGGTCATCGCAACCATAGTCCGGGTTCGGGAGGCGGTTACGCAAGGGGAAGGTATTAGCACTCCTACGCGTACATCGTACTCGATGGGATCCACGCTTGTTGTCAAATCAAAGGGTGAGTTATCTTAAGCCTACTGCTAAACAGAAACGGGAAAGGGAAAACAAAAGGTGACTCGCAAGGATCTTCGCAATCCTATGCCTACGTATCTTCGTGGACGAACGAAGAATTATAGTCGACGTAGCTCGACGGACTACGCACTAGAGGGGGAGGTTGCTCGTCGAGATATCGCATCTCGTACCTACGTATCCTCAATCAGACGAGAGAGAGAGGAATCAGAGTAAATGTAGTTCGACGTACGAGTCGATAAGTATTTTTTAGGTGAGCGACGAGCTCTTTTCTGAAAAATGATTTGGAACCCAACAATCCCGACAAAGGATGAAAAAGATTTGAATTTGTTTTGTGTTTTTTAGACAGAAGTGAATTGAAGTTAGTTTGAAATTCACATTGCACTAAAGTCTATGACATAGGAACGAATGCGTCGCAAATCGTCCCAAGACGGGACGTCCACTAAACACTCTAGAAAAATGAAGGGAAACCCCTCATTCCTCTTTTCCGATGTACTTAAGGCTCATGGCGCACAATGCTCATTGTCTTTATTAAGTGTCTTGAAATTGTTATGAGATGAGAAGAGAAGACTCAAAGGGTGAAAATAAAACAGTAAGGGAGTTCTATCCTAATGTTATCATGCAAAGATGGCCCTAAGGTTGAGGTAAGAAGGGAAGATTCTACCTAATGTTAGCATTCATGGTTTGAATCCTAATGTCTACCCTATTCCACACTTAATCAAAGATTAAGTCGGACTAGGGAACCCTAAGGGAACATGCAAAAGAAAAACAAAGAAAATAAACCAAAAAACAGCAGCTACCACCGCGCTCCAGCACATGCACAGCGGTAAAATCCAGCCAATACACCAAACAACATTCAAAAACTCATGTTTCAGCGTAAAACAGGTGTAAAAAGGCAAACAGCAGCACATATAACAGCGCACATGCAAAGGGACAACAGGGGATTCACAACTTGGCATGCATTCAAATACGATTCAAACATGGCATAACGAACATGCATCAAGCATTACACATTACTCAATCAATCATGATCACAACCATTCCACAAACCATGGTAAACAATTCTTGAAAACATCATGAAAGAATGCACATTATTTGTCATTTGATCAAATAGGTTAAAACATGCATTTCATTAATTTAAAAGCAAGCCAGCATATGCAACACAACTCCAACAACATAAGAAATAATCCACAATCAACATGCTCAAGAAGTGTATGCAACGTGTTCATCGCATCAAGAAAGCAATGACGCAAGCATGAACATTCATCAATGAAAACCAAAAGTCGCGTGTCAGAAAATTGTGTTCATACAAAGGTGTGAGGTGCAATAGCATCAAATCAATCCACACATATGTATCATATCAATTCATGAAGATTAAAAGTGGAACGGGATCGAAACACGCTAAAAAATGCACAAAAATCACACTCTGCATCAATGTTAATCGATTGACCATTTGCAGTGCAAATTAGTTAATCGATTAACAGCCCAAAAACACCAAAATTACACTGGTTAATCAATTAACCAATTTGCACTGCAAATGGTTAATCGATTAACCCTGTACCAGCAGATAAAAAAATCAGGTTGAAAAATCACTTTTCAGCAGCAAAATCACTTACGCAATCATCCCAAAGATCATGTAATCAAAATATGCACGAAAATTACATTGAATCACAACTTTCAAACATCAATTAGATCCAACAAACATCAACATTAAGAATCAAATTCAAGCAAATGGATCAAATCACAAGAAAAACCAAGGATCTACATTGCATAAGCTGAATTTAAGATAAATCAAGCATAGACCTAAGAAAAACCAACCTACAAAGCTGAGAATTGATTTGGTAAGTGTTGCAAACAGAAATTGATGAATCCAAGCAAGAAATCCCAAGATCTATGAGCTCATTGCAAGCAAAAGATGAAAATCCAAGCAATAAGCTAACAATACTCCAAAATAATTTCCAAAAAGCACTTCTGAAATTCCAGATCTAGATCCAAATGAAAATCACCAATGAAATCAAGTAATGGAATGGTAATGAGAGGCTTTAGCTCAAGAATTAACAAGTTCCAATGAAGAACTTGTTAATCTCTTTGGAAGAGCTTTAAGTGAGGTCGAAAATGAAGGTTGAGAGTGAAAATGTGAAAGTGAATTGCGAGAGAATTCTGAAAATTGAGAGTGAATGAGGGTGAAAAAATGATCAAGGTTAGTGAGGTTTGGAATTGATTTGGTTAAATAACCCCTAGGTTAGGAGTTAAGTTCGGGTTTGGAATGAGGTTTAGTGAGTGGAAATGGGAGTGAAAAATGAACTAGGAAAGGGAATGTGAAATTAGAGTGGAAATTGGATGGAAAATAAATCAAATTAGAACTCTCTCTAGATCCTTCTACTGGTGTGAAATTTGAATTGGTGATTAAAATTTTGAAATCCAAAAAATACAGCGCTGAAAAATGAAGTATCTGGGCAAATTTTGCCTTGGTTAATAGATTAACCATTTTCAGTACAAAATGTGTTAATTGATTAACATAAGGGAAATTTGAATTTTGGCGCTTTTTGGAGGGAAACTTGGAGAATTGCCTGTTTCCACCTGTTCTGAGCCACATTATGCCTCTGAAACCAGACAATGGCTATTGCTACTGATCCAAACCTGAAATATGTTGTGAATTCCTTTCCGCACTCGAAATGACCTGCTAAAAATAACTTCCCGGTACTAAATCACTGATAAAAAATAATTGTCGGAGCTTCTGACCATCAAATCATCTAGTGAGCAAAATAAATGCTCGGAAATACTTTGGAAACCATCTGTTTAGCCCTAAACACTGTTGGAACTTCCTTTGAATTGGATGAGCTGCTGAAGCGCGAGAAAATACCTTGATCCCATGCCCAAAAGAACCATGCAAATGCAGAAATGACGATGCAAATGAAATGAAGCATAAGCCAAAAAGGGTTAGAAACAAAAGGGAAAATTTTGAGGTGTTACACCATGCCCTATTACCTTTACATTATATCAACATGTTACATGGATCCATAAAGACTTAAGATCATTTATACTTTAAATAACTATTATTCATCGCTCTTTTACAACAACAATAACACAAAGTGCAAGATTCTGAAAGCAATCCTTATTGATCCTCATATCCAAATTCTCCTTGGATCCTAGCTTAAGGATTACAACGACTAAGAAAGAAACAATATTATACTAAAAAAAACATAAACATGCAAAGGTAAAAACTAAAATGCATATATGAAAATATTGTTTACAAGTTGTTTCAAAAAAGCGCGGTCAAATATTACAGGAGAAAACAAAAGAAAAACAACAAAACAAAAATCAATCATCGACACCCAAATCATTCTTAGACAGTTCAAGTAAAGGGTTCAGCTGGTCATCAATAATAGAGAGGCCGGGACAGAACATTCAAGCCCGCTCCAACATTTCATCTCAAACCATGACCAAAGCCTATACTGCTCTCTCAAGAGATTGTCGAGACTTTTGTCGACCAACAACCACCTCTTCTTTGGGACTCTTCAAAACATTGGTGTGGTATTCCTTCCTCTACTAAAGAGCTTTCTGATACGCTTTGAATGCCCAACATGCTTTTGCCACATCCGCAGAAACCTTCTCACTACGTTTCTTTCCGCCAGTGAGATAAGCCTTTATCTCCTCTAACTGAGCAGCCAAACCAGACGGTCAACCATATCGACACGCCTCTTCCTGAAAAGAGCTGAGGGAATTAACATTTTCTCAAAGCACATCTAACTCCTTCTCAGCTTCAAAAGTTTTTTGCTCAAGGACCTCACACCTCTCTCTCAGCTTATCATGTTCCTTTAAAAGTTGTTTAGAGGCCAGAACGTCATCCTGACGGGCAACTGTAATAGAAATAAGGAACTTGGTCTTGAACAAAGTACGGGAGGCATCTACAAAAAGGCCCTGCCTGTTAGATAAACCCTATACAAAATCTAGGTCCTTAGTGGCCACGACAACAACAAACTCCTCTAGGGTACTAGGTACTCGGGAAGGAAGAATAACAGAAAGTTGGAAGAAATAAGTCACAGCATACCGCTCACTGTCCTCCACTAAAAGAGCTCGATTAGGAAAATCCTCCCTAACAAGAGTTGACAGACTATCACTTTGAACCCTCTTGGCAATGGATGAATAAGGTGAAGCTCTCCAAGTAAATAAATCAACTATGTCAGCATCCGGCTGGCCCAATTCAGGGTTCAGAACCGATACCATCTCTAGAACAGTCACCATAGCAGATGCCCCAGCCTCTAGGACAGAAATATAAGCAACGATAGGTTCCGCCAGCATCGAGATGGAAAAGCTAAAAACTAAGCCCTGGTCATTCGCAAGCTCTAGAGCTTTCTGCAATTGACTCAACTGATTCATGTTATTTGCAAAAACACAAATCGCTTGGTTAAAAAAAGGAGGAATTCATATCCCCATCCTTGCCAAAGTGTTTTTGTCTCTCGAAATGTTTAGAATCACTAATGATAACATGTGCATCTATACACGTTTCATATGTTGAAAGGAAAACACTTCACTGGGATTAAACCCTTCTTCATATTCGAGCCCTTGGTAACAAGCATGTAAATCCTCTTTCATTCTCATTTCTTCGGGGGATTAAGGGGTGGATAAGAAGAGATAGACTGGTAGACATAAACTCTGGACCAATATTTCTGAAAGCCTCTTCTATAAGAATGAGCATCTCCCCCCAAATCTGAAGATGAGCAGAAGGCCATATGCATCTAGGGAGTGATGGGTTTCACTACTATTAAACGCTCTAGAAAATTGCCTCAATCAGAAGCAAAAAATCTGAACCAAGGTACTAGGGGACGAAGAGAGATCATCCTTTGACCCCGAGCACTATCCAGTGAAGTACTAGCCACAAAGAAGAGGTCAAAGAAGAGCCCTAATGAAGGCTTCTAACACTTATACCCAGCACAAAGCTGGAACCTTAATAGGAAGGTTCAGGCTCTAGGATGAAGTTGCGAGGGGGAAATTTTTAGGTTGTTCATCACGACCACCTCAAAATCATACAAAGGAAAATGCACCCTAACCTGGTAAAGTGACACTCATACAGGGGAAATAAGAACCCCTCTAAATAACTACATACCCTCCCATCTGTACATATTGGAAGAATCACCCAATTCGAGGAGTCACCAACTGTGATGTTGGCCTGAGCTACAACTTCAACAATATTTAGGACACAAAGAGCCCCACTCATTTCATCGTCCGCCCAATGATATCTACATGCATTGGAAGACTATATTAATCGAAGACCTTTATGAGCCAATACATCGGCTCTATTATGATCACTAGGATTATAAGACACTATGTCATGACCAAATGACTCCTGATATGTGTGCACAAAGTGACCGACACATTTCTCCTTCAACGAGTAACCTCTATTTCTCCCTTGGTCAAAACAGGGGGAGGCATTGGCCTTTCGGCAAGGTTTTCACCCCAACCGGATTTCACGGAGAACAAGGATTCTAAAGTATTCGTGGAGAGAACTTCATCTAACAGAGATTCTCTGGGAAACGCCTCCATTTCAAATATCATTAAAAAAAATGATCCCTGATTCAGAACCCCCCACTGACAGCGGGGAAGGATGCGACTAATACTTCATCCCTCTTTTCTATGATGAAGAAACACTACCCTCTGAATCGCACTCGGTGATAATAGGGTTACCTTGAAATTGGAAGGCGAAGGCTCTGAAATGAGAAAGGAAGCTGAAAAATTGAAGTGTTAGCATTTCAAATATATGAACATGCAACATCGGTTACTCTGGGAAGTAATTATTCTCAAACAAGAGGGAAAAAATCAAAGATACAAGGGAAACTCAATATGTGGAAAAGCTAAAAAAAATTTCCACCCCCTCTATATATCTTTATATATACAAAAGCAATCGAACGGGTCAGATCAAAAAAAGGAAATAAAGACAAATCAACGGTCATATTTTGTCTAGGGAAGACAAACCACTTGAGTGTACTCTAGTACATAGGAAAGCCACGTCATGTTACCCCATACCTTTTCAGATCACGCGTCAAAGGAAAATAAAAAAAATGTTTCAATGATGGGACTGCACTAAATGTCTATATTCACATCACGCTTTGGCAAAACCAAAGCGACACATGTCAGCCGGCCCATGGATGAAGTTCCTTTGAAGCCGACCACTATTACTAGAAGACTTACTCAACATCAAATATTCCCGATGAGTCTTAGGGGTAATAGTCTGTGCCGACGAAAAACCTAAGATCGACTCCTCCACCCTGGCTAGAGGCCCAATTGCACATGTCCCATTACCTAACCTACTTCGCGAAGCCTAAGGTATAATTATCTTTATAAAGAGTTCTAAGGTAAAGAATCTTCAATCTCCATTTTCATTACCTTTAATCTTGAATCCTAAACTGACTTGGGAGTTGGAGTACTAACAATGCAGGTACCCCCTAGGTGTAACACCCTAAAACCCCAAGCACATTTTATAACATTATAAGAGTATATTTTCCACCTAAGGGTGTCACACATTCTCAGCATAAACATTTTTCATCATTTAACATATCGCAACGGAATTTAAAACATTTAATAACATCTTTTCATGGTCTCAAAATAGAAATTTCTTTAATCGAAATAAAACAATTATTTCAATACCAACTGAACAATAAGCAGAATAAAATAAACAATGACCCTATCATATTGTACACTATCATAGTGACCCAAGTACTAGACAACACATAGAAAGCGATAAACAAAGAAGGCATGAGCCATCTTCCACACGATAGCATCTAAGGCTCCTCAGTCTCTACCCGAGTATCTGAGAACATAGGCGTTAAGCCACCACAATAATCAAATAGGGGCGAGAATAAAATTCAAAATATGATAATGGTGCAAAGTACAACAAGGATAGATAGCACACGAGTATTCACAACATTAGAAAACTCAATCATACAACAATCAATCACGCAATACTATTTATGTAGCAATGCACTACTCGAATCTACTAAAATATATGCAGTACCAAGTTTTAGAAGTTCAGAGTTATGGACTGAGTTCATCCACTCATCAATTTACATCTTGACCGGACACATCATGATCACAACATTTGATCACGACTCACTCCAATATGCATGATGCATGCAATGAAATAACACACAGATGCATGAAGGTATCAACCCCCAACTTCACGAATATTAACTAGTTACAACACTAAACCAATTACTCAAAATTGGTTACAACACTAAACCAATAACATCAAAATCAATTGGTTACAACACTAAACCGATAACATCAAAATCATTATTTCCAATATAAGACTATCACAAATTATAGGTTTCCTATTTGAACCAACACCATCAATTAAATAACAACGTAATAATTTCAATCATAAGACTGCATCGATTACAGTTTCAAACAGAAGACACAAACATATCAATCATTAGAACACAATCATAATAATTGATCTCTTTCTAAATCATCATTAATTCATAGACACACAATTAAACTCTTAGGACATCACCAAGGGATATTGCTATACGTTAGCTTTCAAATGCTTCGAACCACGCATCAAACGGAGTCACAAAACTCAAGTTACGTCATTTTTAATTCTGTAATTTCCCACCCAAACAGTGGTAACCTTTTACACGCAATGCATAACCGATTACAAACACGAAAAACATATATCACAATATATCCAATGATTAAAACTGCAAATTCACAATATATCACAAATTGGTATCAACAAAATCATATACTATCATCATCATCAGTTTCATGGATATCATGACATATCATCAACAACCATTAACTCAAAATTAATCAATTAAAGGCACACAAATATCATAAACAAATTCATCATAATAATAACATCAAATTTCAACAATTAACACAATTGATTGGAAAGCTTTGCACAACCATCTCTAATCTCAAAAACTCCTCAATGGAGGAAAGAAAAGGGAAGAAGAAGAGAGTAAGGACCACACTCTATCCACTATGAAAAATATACACCTATATTCGATCAATCCCCCCTTACCTCAATTTCTATAAAGTGCAAGCTCAAGCTACGACTTCCTCTCCCTCAACAGCCCTTGTTTTTATCTGTCTCACAAAAGCTTTTTCTCCTAATTTTCAATTGTACGTACTGATAAAAGTAACTCCATTTTCCCTCTATTAATATTAACCTAATATTAATCTTTTAATTATTTCACCTTGGACCTAACTTATTCTTAATTTCACCTCATTCCCTTATTTTCTCATTATTCTTATTTTCCACCCAAATCTCATTAACCCACAATTTGTTGAGTCTGTAATTTAATTCTACAAGTAGTGAATTTCATCCCTGGCTTGGTAGCCCCCAGATTAGGTTGTTTGAACTGAACTGGGTTAACAATTTGGCGTGTTCTTCTGTTGTTTAATTTGTCCATTGTGCAGAGTGTGTTGTTGTAACATCATGTGTGACATCACACATATCTGGTACCAGAATTTCAGAGTCACATCAGTATTCCAATCATAACCGCCACTGAGGGTGAAGAGACGTTAAGAGCACCCTGGGTTTATTGTGCAAATTAAAGTTTTAGCCAAAATTTGTCAAAAGGGGGAGATTGAAAGCTCCTGAAGTTTAACTAAATTTTGATTAAAACTTAATGAAGAATGCTGCAGAAAAAGATGTCGAAGATAATGTCCTGACATTCTGACTTGACAAATATAGCAGGTTCTAAATCTGGTGCAAGAATCAAGGAATGATTACAGCAGTGGATCAAGAGGTCAATAAACAGAAGATTCGAAGCCCAAGGAAGAAAAAGAGTATAAAAGAAGACCAAGACCTAGAATTGAATAACCGAACCTGTTGTAACACTTTTGTAAAGTAGAAAATAGGGTTTAGGGTTTGAGAGTCGTAGGCTTTCTTGTAAGTCTCCCTCTGTATCGATTTGATGCACTGTGGTAGACATAGGTACTTGTAAAGATTCAGAAACCTGTAGAAAATGAATCTGGTATTATTCTTGGATGAAGCTTTGAAGCAAATCCAAGTTAACTTATTAGTTAAGGATGCTTGACTGAACTTTGTATTGGAAGGGGTATCTTTCAATAGGCATGATACAGTTATGGGGTATTAACTTTTAGATAATCACGGGTTGTGATTTAGGGAGTGAGATAGATTTTTATTATCAATTAGATGTAACTTCTAATGATAAAGTCTTCATTGGGTAGTGATAGGTAAGCGTGGGTGTTTACTATAAACCTAAGGTTGTTTACATAAAACTATACTACTGATAGTGGAGTCTTCTTCCTGGATTGGTATCCCCTAGATGTAGTTGAGTTGCACCGAACTGGTTCATCATATTCTGTGTTGTTTATCATTCTGCAATTTACAGTTCAGTTTTTATTAACATGTTGGAACAGATGTCGAGACATCTGTGCTTCTGCAGTTCTAATATTCAAGGTATCAGTCTTCTGTTCCCTTCTTGTTTAAATAATTATGCAGAACAATGTCTTGACATGTGTTAGGACATCTGCTGTCTGCAATGCCAGTATTTCAATTTGGTATCAGAGCGGGCATCCTGTCTATTTCTGGATGAGGTCTTTGGGAGATACTTTCTGGCGTTTAAACAAGGAGGAGTTTTGAAGATCAGATCAATCAAATCAAACATACTCAAGGGTATTAATGGATGGGATGGATGATCTGGATCTAAGGTAACAACCCAGTGGTTGTTCATGTTGCTGAGGAGGTTCTACAAGAACTACAGGAGAAGTGGCTAGTTCTCTTGTTGGGGTGTCTTATAAGATGTTCTGACATCTTGTTAGGGCAAGTTGAATTTGTTCCTTGGTGGTTCCGCTGCATATGTTTCTGATGGAAGAGCTATGGAATTATGGGATTTTAGAGTTGTTGCTGAAGACAGATGGTGGAAGATCTCAATCGTCGGCCTCTATATGTGAAGATATCTGCATCTTTTTATTCCAAAGTCGGAAGCGATGGAATGGAAAGAGTTGTTGGAAGATGCCTGTTATGGTGACTTGGTACTTGGAAGCTTGGTTCCATGGTGCAGTTTGAAGTCAGTTAAAGAGGAGGGGAGTTGAGTTTAGGTTTATCAAGTTCTGGCTCTGGGAGTTTGATAAATTATTGATCGGCTAAGTTGTCAAAGATACTTGAGAATTCTCCCAAGTCCACTCATAAAGGCGTCTCAGTCGTGCATCTGGATTCTTCTAGTTATTATTCTGATTAGAGGCTGTTTCTGTGAAACACAAAGTTGAAGAAAGTGGAGGTGATTTATTTTCACAACCCAAAACAGCAAGGAAGGATTCATCTCTCTTAATCCTAAGGGTGGATCCAATCTGAATGGAGATTTTTGAACTGTTGAGGTGAATAGGGTTCGTTCAGAGAGAATCTTAGTTATTTGAGTCAAGGGTGGCAGCCTTGGTATCTCAACAATTTGTTTGTCAAAGAAGATACTTGCAAAAGATTGAATACTTGATAAGTGTTCATGAAGTGATCTGGTGGAGTGTGGCTTCAATAGTGAAACAGGATTATTGAACAAGGATTTATGATCAATTACTATTTGTGTTACTCACAAGTATTTAATTGATTATCCTTGTATGTGAAGTTCAAGATTGCTAATGTTCAACACAATGTTGAAACATCTCTTCATCTAGTTTGTGCAGAATCATGGGAGGGGTACTGCATAAGCTTTTGAATTTTTTCTCTTGGGTGTTGACCTAAGAATCTGCTTCAGTTGGTGTGGCAGAAGCAACTGATCTCGGGAGAGTTTCCTGGCAAGAAACTGGTCTAGACAATGGTGATGTAGAAGATGAAGAAGAAGACATCATAATCTTGATGGATAGTTCTTGGATCAGTTTATTTCTGATCTAGGTACCTAGGAGCATGGTATCTTGCTAATCTTGGAAGTCAAGGTTAAGTGGCAGTTATCTCTGACTTTCTACAGACTGGTCTGCTAAGGAAAGTGGCATTCCTTGGTATGGCTGTGGTGAAGATTTAGACGTGGCAGGTGTGAATTCTTTGGAGCTTCAAAGCAGTTATTCATCAAGGTGTGAGCTTGAATGGAATACCTGTGATAAGTTTAAGCAGGATGGAGGTTGCCTACTCAAACTTGGTTGTTGAATCAAGTCTATGAGAGCATGGAACTCTTGTTCTGTAATAGGGAGGAGGTTCTTCTAAGTGGCAGAAGGAGGAGCTGAATTCAGCAGCTGGATGTCGTATCAGAATGTTCTGACATTAAGCTTAACATTAGGATCTCAACTGGTGATGTGGCACATCAGCTTAAGATAAGTTAATCTACAGGAGAATGGAAGTTATGGGTGCTTTAAAAAGTTGTATCTCATGCAATTTGCGGGAGCTGTGGATGGAGAAGATGTTACATGTCTAAGGCTTGGTGGATCCAAGATGTCTTGCTATGGAGCAAGTACTTCATGTAACTTGAAGATCAGATTTCATTGATGGATCAGTGTATCTTGTGGGAGTTCTGAAGAAGGGTGAGACCAATCAAAAAGTGACATTTGGTTGGTTTCATATTTGAATTCAAGAAGGATGAGGCAATCAAAAGTGGCATTTGGTAGTTCTCTCATGTGGATTCAAGAAAAGTTAAGATGAATCAAACAATGGAATTTGGTTGATCTTTAGTGTGCATTCAAGCACGGTGCTTGGAACTAATTAGTCTTAGGCAGAAGGGTAGTTGGTTGAAAACGTCAGGAGGTATTGATTCATTTCTATCATGGAGCTTGTGGCAGAAGTTCTCAGTTCATGGAAGATTACCTTCTTTTGGTGGATGAGAGTTTATTTCTCTTTTTGGTTATCTGGAGTTCTTGTTGATCAAGATGGTGGCGCAGTGTTGTTTGAAGATCTTCAGTTGGATTACTATGCAGATAGTATGTCTAGTGGTGGAACATATCAAGAACCATGTTGGTTGGTGTCTAGGATATGTGAAGGATGTCCTAACTGATGTTAGAACATCTTCTGGGTTGGTTATCCTTGGAGTAGAATGCTAAGTACTGAGTGTGGAACTTGACACTCACATCTTGTCTAAGAGGTATTTATCTTTTCATACGGGAGAATGATTGGTAAAGGACTGTCTTGAAAGTATGATGTGAATGTTACATGCTAGAAGTGGATCAGTTTGGTGCTTGGGGAGCAAATGGGCTGAAGATTTCTGGAGCATGTGTTTGATGTCCTTCAAGTGTGAAGAACATCTGGGCGAGCTAGAAAACTAAGGGGCCTGTGTGTCTCTTTGAGGAATGTGAAGTATTCCAAATTCAATTGGGTTGTATCTCAGGAAACAAGGAGATATATGCATGAGAATTCAGGAGGAATTCGCGTGGTGTATAGATAGTTTCTGGATGTGAGGGATCAATGGAGCTTTGGTCTCAATCCAAGAGTTTGTTAGTTATGGTACAAGGATGCGTTCCTGGTACTCTCACTAGATGATCATGAAGTTGTCATCGAATATCATGTGGTGATTTTGGGTGGTTTTTGCTGAAGAAGCATCTATTGAGAAAGATAGGGGAAGACTTCTATCTGATTAATGTACTGGTGTGGTACATGGTTTGCTTGAGGGTTAAGCATTGGGTGAATGCGTTCAGCAGAAGCGTTAAATCGAGGGTGCGCTCTTGAAGACATGAAGATGCGTCTTATGTTTTCCATTGATTTTGAGTGTTCTTCTGGCAAGGGAACACTGGTTGTCTACGACAGGGGAAGTTAGACTTCGGTTCTAGATATATGACTACAGTGGTGCAGATTGGTTATAAAGATTATTTGTGGTTTCAAGCAGTATGTGATAGATTGCCTCAGGTGAGGTTGATATGTTAGACTAGATGTCGTGACATTGCTCTAATGATACAAGTATCTGGGAGTTTTCGATGATAACTAAGAAATATTTGAAGAGATGTCTGAACATCTTCATCAGTTATTCTTGGTCTTCTAATTATTCTTGGGGTTTGTTGAAAGGTAAGGTGACTACGCTTCAGGTGGACTAAACAAAGTGTAACAAGATGTCAGAACATTGGTTAGGATGTATGGTTTTAGTCTTAATTACTTTGGACGGTGGAGAAATTGTGTCTTATGGAACGGATGTTA
This sequence comes from Lathyrus tuberosus, assembly GCA_022829125.1. Taxonomy (NCBI): domain Eukaryota; kingdom Viridiplantae; phylum Streptophyta; class Magnoliopsida; order Fabales; family Fabaceae; genus Lathyrus; species Lathyrus tuberosus. The sequence continues at coordinate 9,349,205 of JALAZF010000049.1, read as the reverse complement.
AAAATGTGTTTTGGAAAATGCGCATTCTTTGAATGGTCTTTGTTAAAAGGAAGAAACAGTCAAATACGGTTTGGCCAGTGCACTTTTATCTACGAAGATACACACTCTCATTTAATGCTCACATTGAATGGACATGTGTTACTTCCTATGGTTCGTTACATCCTAAGATTAAAGCTCTTGTATATAAAGGGTGTTCTAGTCCTCATTTTGTCGAAGGTTGTCTCCTCTGGGGTGCTGGGTTCTCATGGGGTTTGTTCAATTATGGGTTTCCTCAGCTTGGATTTGGGTCTGTCTTGGACATGTTTGTCAATTTCTAGCTAAAAAGGGGGAGAAATGTACAAGGGTTGAGTCTGTCCTTGCAGTTGGTTTGCAAGGATGTTGGACAAAATGTTCTGAAATTCTGACTAAGTCTCAAGTTTCTTCCCATATGTTTTGAGTCCTTCTTTCGTGTCATGTGATCTGAGTTATGAACACAGTCGTATCCTGTGTTCTGAGTTACCCAGGTTGGTGTTTGGTTGCTTTAGTGGCAAAATTCTTCCCCCTAGGTGAGGAATTATCGATTCATGGGAAAAGGGGAATGTATCATCAACATGATTGGAGTCTGTTAGTTTCTTGGATTGGCTGAAATTTTGGTAAAACAAAGGTTGTTCAATGTTTGATGTCGTATGGGTGATGTCACAACATTGAGTCTTAACACTGGGTTGTGTTAAGTGTTTAAGTTGGATGTCTGATGTCACATGCGATGTTGTGACATCAGGTCTGCAGAATTAATAACATTAGGTTTAGTGATGTTGTTAGGGTTTGCGTTTTAGCTGGAATTGTGGAGAGCAGTTAGTCTCATTGGATGCGAATATCTTGGGTTAGATATTCTCTGTTGCATAGAGATTTGATGCAGGTTTGTAGGAGATTTAAAAGGTGAAGATTTAAAAATATTTTGGGGGATAAAATCTGTTTTGAAGATTCAGTTTTAAATAACAAATCAGATCAAATATTGCAAGGAGTCCAAGCCCAACTCAGGTGGCTATATAAAGCGCATAGATCAAAGGAAGAAGACACAGAAATACGGAGAGAAGATCAAGAGCATAGGCTGAGTGTCTTGAGTATTTTGTACGAGTTTTGTATACACCATTCTAGGTTGAATTGGTGAGTTATTTTCTGTCCTCTCTTAGAAGCTGTGAAGCGATAGAGAGTTGTTACTTGATCAAAGCTACGAAGCAGGATCAAGATTTCTCAAAGAGGGTGTTCTTTGAGAGGTTTAGGGATTGAGTAGTGTTCTCATACCTAAGTGGTTTCTTAGGTAGAAAGTGACTAGTAGGAATTAAGATTAGGAGATTGTCAACTGGGTTGTTGAGTCTGTAATTTAATTCTACAAGTAGTGAATTTCATCCCTGGCTTGGTAGCCCCCAGATTAGGTTGTTTGAACTGAACTGGGTTTACAATTTGGCGTGTTCTTCTGTTGTTTAATTTGTCCATTGTGCAGAGTGTGTTGTTGTAACATCGTGTGTGACATCACACATATCTGGTACCAGAATTTCATTTGGTATCAAAGCAGGCATGCTGTCTGTCTCTGGGTGAGATCTAGGGAAGTTACTTTCTGGTGTAAAGATGGATAAAGAAGTTGGAGGATTTGTCAACAGATCCCGTATTTTGGATGGCTCGAATTATGATTATTGGAAGCCAGGGATGATCACCTTTTTGAAATCCTTGGACAACAGGGCTTGGAAGGCTATCATTAAAGAATGGAAAGCACCTGTTGTGTTTGAAAAAGATGATGCTGGGAAAGATAAAGAGGGCACCTCAAAGCCGAAGCCTGAAGAAGAATGGACCAAGGAAGAAGATGAGCTTGCCCTTGGTAATTCCAAAGCTCTAAATGCAATTTTCAATGGAGTGGATAAGAATATATTCAGGTTGATCAATACCTGTGAAGTTGCTAAGGAAACGTGGGATATTTTGAAGGCTACACATGAAGGAACATCTAGAGTTAAGATGTCAAGACTTCAGCTTCTTACATCGAAGTTTGAAAGTCTGAAGATGAAGGAAGATGAGACTATCCATGACTTCCACATGAGTATTCTTGAGCTCTCCAATGCATCCAGTGCTCTTGGAGAAAAGATGTCAGAAGAAAAGCTTGTATGGAAAATCCTTAGGTCCCTTCCTAAGAGGTACAAGATGAAGGTGACTGCAATTGAAGAAGCTCAAGACATCAGCAAGATGAGGGTTGATGAGCTCATTGGATCTCTTCAAACTTTTGAGCTTGGGTTGAATGAGGAAGAACCAGAAAAGAAGCCAAAGAGTATAACCTTGGTTTCAAATGATCAAGAAGAGAAAGGGAATAGTGCTGAATCCCAGGAGGATCTATCTCAGGCCATTGTTATGTTGGGAAGGCAGTTCAATAAATTATTCAAAAGAATGAACAAGAACTTCAAGCCTAATGTCAAGAACATCGCTTCTGACATCAGCAAGTCTAAGGAGAAAGATGAAGAGAAGACTGCTCAAGACAAGGGTGTTCAGTGCTTTGAGTGTGAAGATCATGGACATGTTAAGAAAGAATGTCCCACATTCCTGAAGAAACAGAAGAAAGGAATGACACTTTCTTGGTCAGACTCTGACATTGAAAGTGAAGGAGAGTCAACCAAACATGTCAAAGCTTTAACTGGAACAGTTGTTTCTGATGGTGATTCAAGTGATGAGGAACTGACTTTTGAGGAGTTAGCTTCCACTTATTAAGAGCTGTGTCTGAAGAGTGCAGAAATCTGTCAAGAAAGTGAAAAACAGAAGAAACAGATTGTTCAGCTTGAAACTGCTAAAGCTGATTTGGAAAATGAAGTCTTATTGGTCAAAGCTCATCTTGATCATATGACCAAATCTATTAGGATGCTGAACAGTGGTACATACACACTTGATAAGATCCTTCAGACAGAAAAGGTTGCAGGAGATAAGTCAGGCATAGGATTTGTGGTTGAGAAAAAGGTATCTGCTGAACCAAGCACTTCAGGAACCAAGAAGGAGATGTCTCAACTAGTGTCTCAACACCAAACTAAGAGACATGATCCTACACCTAAGAAGGTTGTTCAACCACAGAATGTTGAGAAGAAAAATAGTACTCATCAAAGGAAGGTGCAACCTCAAGGAGCTAGTCAGTATATGCCTCCTCAATATCACAAGAGCATGGAGGCTGTTAGGTCCAATCAGAACAGGTTTCATCAGATGTCTCAACATCAGGGTAACTGGTATGGATATGGATATGGATACAACAATGCTGTGCCTCATTACTATGGAAAAAGGAAGCCTCATCACCATAGGAGACAGCCTAAAAGACAACATCCTCAGTTCAGGAGACAGTCTACCTATGGTAAAAGACAACAGCACCACAGAAGACAGGCCAACTATGGAAGAAGGAGACAACATTATGGGTGGGAGCCACAACAATATCATCATCATAATGGTAGAAGATATAACCAATTCAGAGATGACAGAGTTAGATGCTTCTATTGTGGAAGGTTTGGACATATGCAGTACTATTGTTTTAAACTGCATGGTTATCCACAATCTGTTCCTCAAAGAAAACTAAAGGAGGCCAGGCACAAAGTTGTTAAATAATGGGTTCCTAAGGAGAAAGTGAAATGTCTTTTAGCCCACACCTCAGATAGACAGGTTGATAAGGATACATGGTACTTTGACGGTGGATGTTCAAAGCATATGACTGGATTCAAAACTCTGTTAGTTGAAGTCAGTCATTGTCCCTCTCATGAGGTTATTTTTGGCAATGGTGAAAAAGGTGTAGTTGCAGGAGTTGGAAAAGTGAAAGGTGATGGTAGACCTGAACTTGACAATGCTCTTTTTGTCAATGGTTTGAATGCTAATTTGATAAGCATAAGCCAACTGTGTGATGAAGGTTACAAAGTTAACTACACCAAAGATGAGTGTGTGGTAGCTGATGAGCGTAATCAGGTTGTTATGAAGGGTTCCAGATCCAAAGATAACTGCTATCAGTGGATACCTCTTGAAGTTAATTCAACTGATGATGTTCAAGTTGATGTTATAACATCAGACTATGACATCAGGTGTGAAAGGATGCTGAAAGGTCAATCAGTTTTAATGAGCTCTGATGTGAATCATTTTGAATTTTTAAAAGGTAATTTAATTTGGAGGGAGAAAATCAGTGATTGGTCATTAAGAGGTACTCAAAATCAAGCACCTTACCATATTGATTCTATATCAAGATTCATCAAAGCTTTCTCTTCTCAACTGTTCATCTCCCTTAATCTCAACAGAATAGAAAAATCTTCTCTAAACCTAGTCTGTTACAAAGGAACGATGTCTTCTCCATCCAAGAACTCTGGATCTCCAAGTCTCGAGCGAGAAAAATCTAGGGTTTCGTCAGGTGAGGAACGTGTAGCTATGAATGTAGAACCCATTTCTATGGTGTTCCCAGATTCTGGACCTTCTAATCCTGAACCTAAGAAAGCTACAACCAAGTTTAATAGTAGTGAAACCAAGAGACTTGTCACTAGCATTCTTTTTGGTGATAAATCTGAAACCATGTCTTCCACTTTTCAAGCTGTTGAAGAGAAGTTTGATGTTGACAGGCGCTTGGGGAAGATTGCAGACAAGATCCTTGATAAGGGTTTACGGGTGAAAGGAATCTCTGTTCCTTTAAGACAAATGCCTGCTGAACAGGTGAGGTCTCAAAGTGATGACCTTGATGAAACTGATGATGTTAGAACATCAAAACCTAGAGTTGAAGCTCAGAGCTCTAAAAGAAAGGATCATATTGAGATAATAGATGTTGATGATGAAAGTGTGTTGCCTGAAACAGCAAAAAGAGTACAGGGAACTTATGTTGAGATAACTTCTAAAGACAATGTGATCTTGCAAAAGACTAGCAAGAAGAGGAGAATCATAGAAGAATCAGACTCTGAGTTTGATGTTGAAGAAGATGTTCAAGACATCACCCCTGTCAGGACAACCATATTGAAGAAAGTTACTGATCAAGTTCCTGATGACAACATATCATTTCACTGTGCCAGTAATGCATCCATGTGGAAGTTTGTCTGTCAGAGAAGAATAGTTGTGGAAAGAGAGCTTGGTACAGAGGCTCTAGAAAATAAGGAAATTGTGGATCTGATTAAATTTGATGGTCTTATGAGGACTGTCTCTAGATTGTCAAGATGCTATGATGGATTGGTCAGAGAATTCATAGTAAATATACCTGAGTCCATTAATGATAGCAGAAGCCTGAATTTCAGAAGGATATGTGTAAGGGGTAAGTGTGTGTGGTTTTCTCCTAAGGTGATTAATGCTTATTTAGGAAGAAGTGAGGAAGACTATGGAGAATTAGAAGTGTCTGATAATGCTATTTGCAAAGAAATCACAGCTGGTCAAGTAAAAATTTGGCCTTCAAAAGGGAAGTTATCAGCAAGTTTATTAAGTGTGAAATGTGTTATTCTTCATAGAATAGGTGTTGTTAACTGGGTTCCTACAAACCACAAGACCTCTATTTCTGCTGGTTTGGGCAAACTAGTTTATGCCATTGGAACAAAGAGACTAATTGATTATGGCTCTTACATTTATAATCAGACTATCAAGCATGCTGGAACAAGAGCTATGAAATTTCCTATTGCTTTTCCATCCCTCATTTGCGGGATAATTCTGTCTCAGCATCCTTGGATTCTTCACCAGTATGATAGTGTTTGTAGAAGGAAGCCTGACTTGTCTTTTCATCAGAAGTTGTTTGAAGGAAAACATGTTGCTGATCATGTCAAGACATCTGCCTCAACATCTACTCATTATACTCATGTCAAGACTGATTTGATTTCTGAACTGGAGGAAGCCTGTAATGAATTAGATGAAGTCATCAGAGTAAGCACTGAAAGAAAGGAGAAGTTTAAAAGATTACTTATGACTCTGAAGATGACAGAAAAAGAAAGTGAGAAAGAAGTTGCTGATAAGAAAGATGAGTCTGATAATGACAGCTCAAAAGAAGATGAAGAAGATCTCAGCTCAGATGATTAAAGCTTTTACTGTTTTTCTTAGATAGTAGTTTTAGTTTTATTTATGCTGTCTTTGTTTCAGCACTTAATGTGCTTGGTTTGTAACATGAATAATGTGTTGTATATGAACCATTTATGGTTTTTGTTCTATGATTTGCTAACTGTGAGGCTAACAATGAGAGCTAGGGTAGTACTAACTGTAGGGTTTCTGGTTGAAGGTTGTCAAATTGTGGCTAAAAAGGAGGAGAAGTAGCCAAGGAGTTGGAGTTCTCAAATATTCTGATATGTCAAATGCTGTCAAAGGAGTTGATGGTTGTTGTTGCTAAGGAATGAAGTCAATGAGGATGTAGCTGATTGCTGATGTTATAGTACAGAAGTGCAGATATTGAGGGGGAGTAAGTGCTGGTCTGTGAACAGCTGGTATGCTGGTTCATGATTGAGGGGGAGCACCATTTTGGTTGTTACCAAGTAGCTGTTGAAGATGGTACTGCAGTAGAGTTTTGTGAAGTGAAGTCTTTATGTATTGAAGATGCTGCTGCTTGAAGTTTCAAAAGATATTCAAGTTTATTCCGCTGCTGAAGTCTCTGAAGGTGCAGAGATTGTTTTAGCCAAAATTAGCCAAAGGGGGAGATTGTTAGTTTCTTGGATTGGCTGGAATTTTGGTAAAACAAAGGTTGTTCAATGTTTGATGTCATATGGGTGATGTCACAACATTGAGTCTTGACACTGGGCTGTGTTAAGTGTTTAAGTTGGATGTCTGATGTCACATGCAATGTTGTGACATCAGGTCTGCAGAATTAATAACATCAGGTTTAGTGATGTTGTTAGGGTTTGCGTTTTAGCTGGAATTGTGGAGAGCAGATAGTCTCATTGGATGCGAATATCTTGGGTTAGATATTCTCTGTTGCATAGAGATTTGATGCAGGTTTGTAGGAGATTTAAAAGGTGAAGATTTAAAAAGATTTTAGGGAATAAAATCTGTTTTGAAGATTCAGTTTTAAATAACAAATCAGATCAAATATTGCAAGGAGTCCAAGCCCAATTCAGGTGGCTATATAAAGCGCATAAATCAAAGGAAGAAGACACAGAAATACGGAGAGAAGATCAAGAACATAGGCTGAGTGTCTTGAGTATTTTGTACGAGTTTTGTATACACCATTCTAGGTTGAATTAGTGAGTTATTTTCTGTCCTCTCTTAGAAGCTGTGAAGCCATAGAGAGTTGTTACTTGATCAAAGCTGTGAAGCAGGATCAAGGTTTCTCAAAGAGGGTGTTCTTTGAGAGGTTTAGGGATTGAGTAGTGTTCTCATACCTAAGTGGTTTCTTAGGTAGAAAGTCACTAGTAGGAATTAAGATTAGGAGATTGTCAACTGGGTTGTTGAGTCTGTAATTTAATTCTACAAGTAGTGAATTTCATCCCTGGCTTGGTAGCCCCCAGATTAGGTTGTTTGAACTGAACTGGGTTAACAATTTGGCGTGTTCTTCTGTTGTTTAATTTGTCCATTGTGCAGAGTGTGTTGTTGTAACATCATGTGTGACATCACACATATCTGGTACCAGAATTTCAGAGTCACATCAGTATTCCAATCATAACCGCCACTGAGGGTGAAGAGACGTTAAGAGCACCCTGGGTTTATTGTGCAAATTAAAGTTTTAGCCAAAATTTGTCAAAAGGGGGAGATTGAAAGCTCCTGAAGTTTAACTAAATTTTGATTAAAACTTAATGAAGAATGCTGCAGAAAAAGATGTCGAATATAATCTCCTGACATTCTGACTTGACAAATATAGCAGGTTCTAAATCTGGTGCAAGAATCAAGGAATGATTACAGCAGTGGATCAAGAGGTCAATAAATAGAAGATTCGAAGCCTAAGGAAGCAAACGAGTATAAAAGAAGACCAATACCTATGACTGAATAACCGAACCTATTGTAACACTTTTGTAAAGTAAAAAATAGGGTTTAGGGTTTGAGAGTCATAGGCTTTCTTGTAAGTCTCCCTCTGTATCGATTTGATGCAGTGTGGTAGACATAGGTACTTGTATAGAGTCAGAAACTCGTAGGTAATGAATCTGGTATTGTTCTTGGATGAAGCTTTGAAGCAAATCCAAGTTAACTTGTTAGTCAAGGATGCTTGACTGAACTTTGTATTGGAAGAGGTATCTTTCAATTAGGATGATACAATTATGGGGTATTAACTGTTAGATAATCACAAGTTGTGATTTAGGGAGTGAGATGGGTTTCTCTTATAAATTAGATGTGACTTCTAATGACAAAGTTTTCATTGGGTAGTGATACGTAAGCGTGGGTGTTTACTATAAACCTGAGGTTGTTTACATAAAACTATACTACTGAGTACTGATAGTGGAGTCTTCTTCCTGGATTGGTATCTCCCAGATGTAGGTGAGTTGCACCGAACTGGGTCATCATATTCTGTGTTGTTTATCATTCTGCAATTTACAGTTCAGTTTTGATTAACATGTTGGAACAGATGTCGAGACATCTGTGCTTCTGCAGTTCTGATATTCAAGGTATCAGTCTGCTGTTCTGTTCTTATTTAAATATTTATGCAGAACAATGTCTTGACATGTGTTAGGACATCTGCTGTCTGCAATGCCAGAATTTCATTAATTAATTAAATTAACTAAAGGTATAATCAATTTCTACACACCTACATTATACCCATAACATTTCCCAAACACACAAATAATTGAATAAAAATCAATTTCAATCCAATGAAAAATAAAAATATGAGAAACAGGGCATTACACTAGGTCCATCGTATCGGAGATGACAACATTGTTAACAACATCACATAAACACTGATACCTCTGGTTCAAGAAGCACCGTGATCGCAACCTCCGATCCATGTTGTCACAATAATGTAGTGTATCAAAAGCTCTGTTCTGCCATAGTTTTCGCAACCATCACCATTTATGGTTCTGCAATGGAACAATATCAATAAATGTGATTCGAACCATGATTGAGTGTGATTCAAATCACATAACCCAGATCAGGATTCAAACCACTTAATAAAATAATGAGTTCCACATTTACTTTATTTTCTTAATTCTTTTACTAGATTTGTTTCAGTCATAAGTCTTTAGCTCAAATCAAATGGTCATTTTCACTAATTTTTGTATCCAAAGTCTAGCACATATATAAACTCTTTCTCTCTATTTTTTGTCACAACAATGAAATAAATTATTCATTCACACATTTATTTTCCAAGAGTGAAACTTTGTTTTGTGTAAGATTTTCTAAAAACTTCATCTTCTAACTTAAACACAAAACATCGTGGTTGAGTATGCGTGTTGCTCAACTGTAAAAGAGAGTGTAAGTTCTTATTGTGAGGTGATTCATAAGAGAAACTAATGATTTTGTGAATGCTTTCAAGATAGACAATCAGGATGTGGATTTCTTTGAGAGATTTTCATTGAAGAAAACGAAGTCTTCTCCAAAGGAATTTTGGAGTTTCTAGTATCTGACACAATGTCAAAGACTCGATCAAAATAAAGCTCGATACAATCGAGTGAAAACTGTTGTGGAACGAGAGCTTGGAATGTTTTTTATCTGTGAAGGTGAATTAGCTCATGATCACGGATCTTTGAGTGTTCAGAAGCCTTGTGAGTTATGTACACTTGAAGAAGAATCAAGTATTAGTTTGTGTAGCTTAGTAGTCATTACTAAGTATTTCAACATTTTTGTTTACCATCAAAGACTGAATTAGGTGCAAGCAAGGACAACACACTAACCAATATAAATTTTGATATACAATCTTTTTAACTCTTTCTCTTTATTTTCTGCTTAGATCTTGCGTAGCGGTTTTATTGCTTTGTAGTTTGCATGTTTTTAGATTTATTTATTGTTCACATAAATTTATTATTTAAGTGTAGGTCTGTTTATATCTAGTCTTATAAATCCAATTATATTTAAATTCCTTTGTTTGAATTTTAAGAAGATCAACTCTTACATATTTATTATTAATTTACAATTTTTAAAAAAATTTCAATATATATATATATATATATATATATATATATATATATATATATATATATATATATATATATATCCGATTTACAAAGAACTCACTTTCTAAGTTATACTTCTAAGACCATATTTCATCTCTAACACTCATCCATATCCCTTTTAAATAAAATCATATTTTCCCACCAATACACGCATGTTCTCAAGACAAAAGAAAAAGTCTCATTTAAGTGAGTCTCTCCATACCCATTTGTCAAATCTATGTGTTCTTTTGTTTATTTATTTTACATGATGCCTAGTTATGAGATAATTCACTTACAAATATAATAATTCCACACTTATATGATGAATTCTACCAAAAGGGGTATCCTAACTCTTCAAAAAGTGTCACAAAATAATGTCAAACTACCAAAACAAGCATACTCAATAGTAGTTCATGTGTAGCATGATCTAACGAGTGGAAAACTAATCATTATAAATGAAGTGCACCTTATTGTATAGTATTAAATAAAAAATAAGCAAAAGAAAAAGAAAAGATGCTTATTGGAAGATATGAATCTTCTTTAGTGGGAGAAGGAGATCTTGTTTTTTTGGCCAAATGTACTTAATAAGCATTATTATATTAGTCTACTAAGCTATAACTATATAAGTGATTAAGTAATAGAGTACAAATAATTAAGAGTGTACACATAATTAATTAATTTATAAGAAAGTATGATTGCAAAGGATATGGTCTTAAGTAAGTTGCATGTGTTTGAGAATCCTAATCTCATCATGTTGTATACTAAATCTAACTTTAGTAACATTGCTTTTTTATTTTTTTAGTATTATTCTATGGACATCATGAACAAGGTATTAATAATTTATCATCTCTTTCATACGTATATAACACTACACTTTTAAAGGTATATATTGATAATTTCTTATTTATGTTATTAATAAATTTCAGAAAAGAATGAGATGGGGTCATGAACATAAAAGCTTCATTAATTTATTATTCTGACAAACCTTAGATGTATATATGAAATAATTTAAAGCTGTAATAAAGCTAAGGACTAATTTATGTCACAAACTTAATTAAATTAAATGACCCACCAAGCTTGCTTTTTGTTTGAATTTGAATTATATATTCCATGACCTTTCTTGTCAAAGCATTAAATTTTTTGTTATTTATAAATGTGAAAGAAGAAACAAAAATGGATCAAGATTATAAATTGACCTCGGAAAGTCATTTTATGCTTTTTAGTGACCATTAATATATCAAGTTGAGGAAACTTAGATATGAAATTATTTTAATGCATTAATTAAAATTTCAATTTATTGGAGAAGTTTAATTATTAGATTTAATGACCCACCTATCTTGTTTTGTGTTTGAGATGAATTAAATATGTACACACTTTTCTTTACAACTATTATTCATTTTTAAATTGCGAAGAAAAGGAAAGGCGTGTGAAATATACGGACAATAAATTGATACCAGAAGTTGTTTTATGCTTTGCAGTGAGCATTTAATTATTATGTACACTGCTTTGTGTGTGATTTGTAATTATGTTAATCAAAACACGAGCTAAGTTGTTTTTTCTAGGAGATATTTTTGTGTTTAAATTTTATTTTGTTTTGCACCAATTTTAAGTTATGTTGGATTCGATGAACATAGGTATGGTGTTTACATTTGAATTGGAATAATTTTGTTTGAATCTTAAAAGAGGTCACTCAATAACACACTC